>CAXKWD010000003.1:112267777-113554621 GCA_964059195.1 Ectobius pallidus
GTCCGCCGGCCCGGAAGCAAGTCGTCTTATTATGCCATTTAATACATAATATGCATAATATGCAAGATAAACTTCAAAATATGCTTTATTAAACTAAAACCTCAAAAAATGCATTATGCATGAAACTGTCCACAATAAAGCCTAAACATGCAAATATGTATGAGAAAAAATGCTTATTTGGAGTCAGTAAGATATGAAATTGATATTTAGCAAGTTCTAGAACTGTAACGAGCTTATATAAAAACGTGCGTTTGCATGAAAATTCGATCTTTAATTGTTAGTCTATCACACTAACGTCTGTATTAGTCACAATGAATTTTACAACAACAAAAATGTTAGTGAAATAAAGTTGTGTCGCAGCTTGTCTTAGGCCTACATAGGACTACCCTGACTTTCGTTAGAAATATGTCCATACCACACGTGGAAGCTATAGATGGTTAGTTACGACCTGACAAATTCCTCAGCCCTAGCTGTTTCATGCTTACAGTGGATACCAGTCATAATTTTTTAACACCAATCGCCATAACTCTGGTTCAAGGAATACTCAGGTTGTAGCATAATAATGTTATGAGTAATAGTTTCTGTTTTGTTATGTGACAACTTATCTAGCTATATCCTTTTTTGTATCTTTAGGAAACAATAAAAGTTTAAATAGTTCTTAAAGGAAGTGAAGTTAAATTGAGGGGGTCAGAACAACAGTGGTCTAAGTCACTTCTTTAAAGTTTAGAGAAAAAGAAAGTTAGAGTTCTACACTTATGGTTTCTCATAAAAATCGAAAAGTACAAATTTGTTGATAGTGTGGTGATTTATGGTGCTTGGTCAATTTAACTGCAATATTCCATCTTTCTTCTTTCAATCTTTTTTTAATAAATGTTGGATTTTTACATGTAATAACATTATTTTAAGAGGAACGAACAGGGCCATAGCAAGGTCCTCCTGCGCCCTTGGCGGGTTTGACAAATCTGCGCCTTCCAATATCTGCGCCTGCGTCTGAACATTTGTTTTTTAATTTTTGTAAAATTGTTTATTATTTTAATATAAAAACACTGTTATTATCAAAGGAAACCTAAACCTCAATTTGAAAATGAACTGATTGTTGTACTTTCAAGGTACTATAAAACCTTATTTTCATACGATTGAACTACTTAAAAAAGAATTAAATCATAAAATCTAGTATCAAAAGTAAATAAGATAATAGGCCTGAGGCCTATTAAAATGTCTAGGCCGTAAAAATGTTTTTTTTTTCGAATAGTTGAACCATTTTCATCTCAATAATAACGTACATTTTAATTTTTATTGTCGTTATATCTTTCCATACTGTTCAAGATTTATAAGAAACGTCTTAATTAAAGAACGTTGCATGACTGCTTTTTGTTTTTAGACAATCGGCATAATACTACAGATAGTTCAAGTACAGTAATTTTTAATAACCTGAAAGATTTCTTCCATGTTGGGAATCATATCTGGAAGGACAAAGATAAACACAGATTTGCAGCAAGAAAATCAAAATTCCATCGGTTGAAATTTCATCCAAGGTTAAGGGTTAAGATCGTAGATAAAAATATTGAAATAAATTACAGGAGGCTTTAGCCAAAGATTTAATATTGTCAAAAAAACATAAAAAAGTTATAGGTTTTACTTTTAAAAATTTAAAATATGTAACTGTATTCCATCAGAACATGGTGATTTTTACAGTGAGATTCTCAACTGGCCTACTACCACAGAAAAGAATGAGTGAAATAATTTTAGGTAGATAGCCTAATGTAAATTAGTGAACTAGAAAGTAATCTCCCATTATTTTGAAAAATAACAAATGTCACGGTAGCAGAAACCTTAATCCAAGTCAAAACATTAAAATCCAGAATTTTGTTTTTATAAAAGAACAATAATACTCTCAAACCCTTAGTTAGGGGCTTCGTGTCTTATTCCTTTATGTACTGGCTTTAAACAGTAATTTTTGTACTCGTATATCTCAAAACTCTGCTTTTTGACATGTGCTGTTTTATTAAAAAATTCGGATCATTTATGTAACACAGCAGGAAGATTCGTGTGAGAAAAACGAGGTTTGTGAAGGCGTTAGACGTGTAGACTGTGGTTGTGGCCTGCGGATGTTGAATTGGAGATCTTAAGTATTCGTATTGCCTCTGAAAGCAACACATTCTTAAAAGGACACAAAAATAAGACTTTAGTTTTTTATTATTATTTATTTATGTTGTGAAATAAAGAAGTTCATTTTAAATTTTAGCCTTATGAAGGCTTTTATCTAGTTCATAAACAATAAAAGTATAGCCTATGTGAAGAACCTCATTCAGCCTATATACAGAAACATAAAACATATAAATATTTTTGGCGGGGGGGGGGGTTAAAATTTACCCAGTGAAGTGTTGCCATGAGTTCAAAAATGTCTATTCTTTAATGGTTAAGAGAAACTCAGCTATTTGTAGAACAATTAATTAATGCATCTCATTTTTGAACAACAAAACAGTGAGACTGAAAATCTATATAATTCTGTTTTAATTCACGTTTGTGAAGACAAAAGTTTCATAATACTGCTACCATGAGTGAAAACTAATATTTTAAGTCCAGGAAGTGGTCCGCGTATGAATATTTATCCAAATACCTTTACAATAAAAAGCGCATACGACAGAGGGAACATAATTGTGTCCAGGAGTTTTACCGAGCTGACGCCAGACCAGCCTGAGCTAAAAACTGAGAGCAGTTGTGACTGACTAATAGTCCAGGCAACGAATGAAAAATAGAAAAAATCGTGTAGTTTTGAAATTTTGCAGAGTTGTCGGAGGGAGTGTTCTGAATAACATACTAAGGGCCTGTATTACCACCTGCCGACAATTCCTCCCGATACGTGACTTCCAGATAGCTTAACTAGAAGATGTCTTGTAAGACCACCGCTGAACTGCTATCAGGAAGAACACCGCAAAATTTTGTAAAATGGTCCTTAGCTGATTGAGCAAAGAGGTGTGTTTGTTGTAGTTCAGTAGGCGTCCGCTAGGTGTGGCAGCTCGGATTTGTATTTCTACAATTGAATTACACAAGAACATATCGTTTTAAGTGCATTAATCTATTTGTGCAGTTCTATCTTATTCATAAGTGAGCATAAAATGACATTTTTGTGTAAATTAAATCTTCCGGCATCAGTTCTAACATTCAAGTGGCCAAGGACGCTTCGCCATGCTGCCATCTTGCTTCAACCAAGCTTTCCTAACTAGCAGTTGGAAATTTGTCAGCCACTCCACCCTCCTGCTAGCTTATCTGGAAGTTGTCATGCCAAACAGATTTTGTCAGGAGATCACAATACGCAATTCTTGACCAACTTCCAGATAGGTTTTCTATCTGGCAGATAAATATGATATCAGGTGTTCGTCGTACAAGCCCTAAAAGTCCCCGAAGGTGGGGGGTGAGCGGGGGGCAGGGGGGCCCGCTGAAGGTCCCATTTTTAGGTTTTTCGCTTATATCTAAACAATGGTGCATCGTAGAGGAAATATTGCTATATACAAAATTAAAGCTGATAAAATTTCCTACAAGTTTGATCCTACACATTTCTTCCTATTTCCAATAGTATTCGAGATATCCGCCAACGAAAATAACAAATTTTCGAAAAAAGCTCTTTCGCATCGCGCTTTTCGACACACTTTGTCTTCTAGCGCTTCATCCCTTAGGTATACAGCATTGTTCTCATAAAAGAAGTTGTAGGGAAATAAATTCACATTAAAGTGAGTATTCATTTGTTATTTTGTCTTCAAATGTTCAAAAGTTATAACAATTTAAGTTTAGATCAAATTTCGAGATTTCGAAAGAAAACCGTACATCGCACTTTCTCTATATTTAGGGGTTATATCTTTGTATATAAACTGTATATTGTGTATTTACATCATGAATCAAGTGGATAAATATGACACAACCATTAATTTTGAATTTATTAAAAATCCGCTCACGGTACAAGTACAGGACATGTAATGGAAAATACATTTTATTCCAGGCAAAAAGGAAAAATAGGGACAAAAAAAATCATGTAGTTTTGAAATTTGGCAGAGATGTGGGGGAAAGTGTCCTAAACAACATACTAAAAGTCCCCATGGATAGGGAGTGAGCGGGGGTGGAGGGCACTTTTGAATGTCATTTCTTGCAGCTTTCCCTAAACACACAAAAGCTATGGGTTCTAGCAAAAAACAGTTTATGCACAAAATTAAACTACATAAAAGTTCTTATAAAATTGATCTAAGTGATATTTTTTGTATTCAATAGTTCATTAAACAGAAGGATATGAAGTAGGACTTAGTTCTGGAAATTCTGTTTTACATACACCTATATGTTATTTTTTTTAACGAAAATGAAAGATGATAATTAAATTATTATGATGCCAAGCAAGCAAACTAGTTCTTAGAAAAATACACTTACTAATGGTGACGTTACACATAAAACTCATTATCGTTATTATTATTTTTTTATTATTATTGTTATTATTATTATTATTATTGTAAATCTTAGCCGTTTCATGTTTCATTAAAAAAAATTACCAGTATTTTGAAAGATGATAAGGAATTAGATATATTTATTAGATATTGTAAGAATAGTACGCCTACCTATTACTTTAAATAAATGTTTACTTGTCTATGTGGCTTCTGAGAATATTTGCACATCATATTTTGTCACTGTGCAACTCGGTGTGGTGGAAGATATGGATGCAGAAAAGCTGGTATTAAATGCTCATCCGTTAGTGGAACCTGTCATGGTACGTGCACCAACAAGTATACCATTAGAAGGAGACGAAAAGTTTAAAATTGATGACGTCCAAGCAAAATAAGTTGTTCAGGCACTCTTTAATTCATGTTGTACGCCTATATGTGTATAAATACTGAAAGTTCGGTAGATAGAACAATATAACCCTAACTTATCATACGATGTACTAGGATTCCAGTATTGGAGACTGAAAAAAATAGAAAACTAAACATTTATTTAAAGTACTATGTAGGCCTACTAGGTCTTATAATTACTAAATATATCTAACTCTTCACAATTTTTCCAAATTATATTTTATAAGAAAAATATAACGGATAATAGGCCTGGTTTATGTTTCTTATAACGTACAATTATACCATGAGATTTTTGTAAGCTTTATAATAATAATAGTGAGTTTTATTTTTGATGTTTACCTTTAGTACGAATATTATTCTAAGAACTAGTTTACTTGCTTGGCATCATGCTAATTTATTTTGTCATCTGCTTTCATTTTCGTTAAAAAATTCAATA
This sequence comes from Ectobius pallidus, assembly GCA_964059195.1. Taxonomy (NCBI): domain Eukaryota; kingdom Metazoa; phylum Arthropoda; class Insecta; order Blattodea; family Ectobiidae; genus Ectobius; species Ectobius pallidus. The sequence goes on from CAXKWD010000003.1 coordinate 112,273,046, forward strand.
TATAGGTGTATGTGTAACAGAATTTCCAGAACTATGTCATACTTCATAATTATTCATCTATTACCTGAACTATTAAATACACAAAAATATCATTCAGATCAATTTTATAAGAACTTTTATATATTATTCGCCGAGAAAAATTCAAAACTTTTATATAGTTTAATTTTGTGCATAAACTGTTTTTTGCTAGAACCAATAGCTTTTGTGTTTAGGGAAAACTGCGAGAAATGATATTTAAAAGTGCCCCTACAATCCGCTCACCCCCAAACCATGGGGACTTTTACTATGTTGTTTAGGACACTTCCCCCCACATCTCTGCCAAATTTCAAAACTACATGATTTTTTTTGCCCTTATTTTTCCTTTCTTGCTCTGGAAAATAATGTATTTTCCATTACATGTCCTGTGCTTGTACCGTGATCGGATTTTTAATAAATTCAAAATTAATGGTTGTGTCATACTTCTCCACTTCTTTCATGATGTAAATACACAATATACAGCTTATATACAAACATATAACCCCTAAATATAGAGAAAGTGCGATGTACGGTTTTCTTTCGAAATCTCGAAATTTGACCGAAACTTAAATTGTTATAAATTTTGAACATTTGAAGACAAAATAACAAATGACTACTCACTTTAAAGTGAATTTATTTCCCTACATCTTCTTTCATGAGAACATTGCTATATACCTAAGGGATGAAGCGCTAGAAGACAAAGTGTGTCGAAAAGCGTGAGGCGAAAGAGCCTTTTTCGAAAATTTTTTATTTTCGTTGGCGGATATCTCGAAAACTATTGGAAATAGGAAGAAATGTGTAGGATCAAACTTGTAGGAAATTTTATCAGCTTTAATTTTGTATATATATCAATATTTCCTCTACGATGCACCATTGTTTAGATATAAGCGAAAAACCTAAAAATGGGACCTTCAGCAGGCCCCCCCCCCCCACCTTCGGGGACTTTTAGTAGGCTATGTTATTCAGGAGACTCCCTCCGACATCTCTGCAAAATTTCAAAACTACACTTTTTTTTTTTTCTATTCGGTGTTTTTCGACGTTTATTGACTGGACTATAAGAGCTGATGTAAGATACGGGAAATTTTGGCATTATACCAAATTGCTGTAATAGTATATGTAGTCTACTCACATCATTAGTGGGCACTAATTTTAAAATAAATTAGGAAAATTTGAGTGGAATAATTATTTTCGCAAATGACAATCCTAACTTGCGGATAAAAGATCCTTACATTTTATATGAAACAATACTCCATTGAGTATATATATCTCTGCTTTTATACAATTTTTAAGATGACGAATTTATACGTTAGTAGCAGTGAAAAGGTTAAACGTATTTTTTAATGGTTAATAGAAAAATATTAACGTAGCTGCCTTGCACCGAATCGAAATTGTGTTTTCAACTCGTAGAAAGGATTCTTTTTTCGTCGAACTTCAGGAATATCAATAACAAGCTTCAAGATATTTTACACAAGCATACAGGCTTCAAGCTAATGAAGCGGCGGAATATCTCTGCCGTCCAAACTGATACGTTTAATTCCGAGCATTAGCGTTCCTAATGTTTTATGTTCTCTGATCACTCGACTTATTTAAGTATCATCATCATGTTTCGTCACTGAAAGTAAAGATCATTGGTGAAAAAGTCCCATTCCAAAGCAATTTAGGTAGGTCTAAATATATGTTTTTTCGTGCTCTTCGATTACTGAGTATTGTTTAATAAGAAGTAATGTAAAATTGAATAACTCTGTAGCAGAGAATAAATGTTAAATTCTTCATCTGTAGTTGCTGTATTTTGAAAAGGAAAATAAACTTATCAAAATAAAATCATAGCACATTACGTTCTTGTTTAGTAACCTAGACACCAGGACATTTTATTTTATTTAACTTGCGTACATTTGTCATTGATGAAAAATAGACGAACACAAAGGTACTGACTTTAGAAATAACTTATTGACGAAATCTGCTTTAATTAGTCTTTCTGAAATTATAATGTGTAACTTAAAAATTGTATCTATATTTATATTTTAAACTGTACACATATAGTAAAGTAAAGTAAAGTAAAGTGTTCCCTATTACAGGCCATGGAGGGTTCCAGGAGGTTGAGGCTCAATAAATTCTTCTATCCTATACAATGGTCTTTCTATTAGATACTTCTTTAGTTCCAATTTTAGCTTGTTGCCAGTAAACATTTTCAAATTTAATGGTAATTTATTATATAATTTGACTCCCATAATTAAAGGGTCTTTTTCAATGTATTTCTGTTTATATACACGCCTGTATATAGGTCACATCTGTTCCTGATGTTGTGATCATGTAGTTCATTACTACGTTTAATCTTATCAGAATATCGTAGCACTAATAATAGTATTACCCTATACACATACAGTGATACAACAGTTAATAAAATCAGGTAAACTGATGTAAAAAAGTGCCAGTATGTTTTTTTTAATCAGTTATGACTGCAATTATGATATGCAGAATATATTTTTTTAATTGATTTACAAGTTAAGCTCCAGATTTATTCATTAAGCAGGGCTTAGGGAAGAACAAAGGTCTAGTTTTCTTTTTAATCAGATTAAAATTATGAAAGTGTGTCTGTTTAATTAAATTTAATTTTAAACACTGTGCAGGAAAGGTGTAACAATATTACAATATTATGTTTTTTACAAGTAAATTGAAAACGAAAGAATTTCGTATTCATTAAATATTGTCATTTCTTCATTCTCCTCATTTATTCGAAACTGTTATTACATGTAAAAAAAGGTTCTGACGATAATAATGCGTGCTTTCTCTGTGGATAATAGTAATTTTACATTTTAAAAGTCGTACGGATCATATAAAAAATTATCGAATAAAGTACAAAGTACAAAAATTGAGATGACATAGGCTATAAAGCAAACGTATAAATAAAGAAAAAATCCAAAATGAATATAAAAATATAAAGTAAAGAATGAAAATAAGAATTAATACGAACAAAAGAGTCAATAAATGACTTTACGTATATTATAGAATGGATTTTCTGCTAACCAACGTTGCAAGATGGCTTTAAATTGGTTCAAGTGTAAGTTATGTGCCTTTTGTTGTAACTCATTGAATACTGAAACGGCATCTAACTAAACCATTTCTTTGACTTGTTCTCAGTCTAATAATTTGCTCAGAAAGATAACTATACCTTGTGTGATAATTGTGCAATTTAGAGCTATTCATATACATGTTTATGTTATTTTAGCTCGTAATAAACAATTCATTATACATAAATTTACAACTGTTAAAATTTAACTAAGGTTCTATGTTCATCCTATGGCGAAGCAGTCAATGTTCGTACAGCCTTTTTTTAAAGAATAATAATATTAATTTATTCTTCAGTTATGTAGGCAAACTCACTTGCAGGTTCTTTTTTTGTATTCTTTATAGCCCTGGGATTCATTTGCAACGTAATTCTTTATGATTCTGAAATAAATACTACTACTAAATAAACTTCTATAATTATAACTGGAAAATAAAGTAAATAAAAGAATTATAAAAAATAAAATATACTCTACCATTGTCTGATTATAAATAATAAATCAATACTGTTTAATGCTGCTACATCTTAATAACGAGTTAGTGAAGGCAGAACTAATCCCCACTCCTAAGAGACGTGCCCAGTTTTGCATCGCTGATAATAAAAATATTAAACCAGTGTACACGAAGACAGTCCATGCACTGAATAGTTGATACGTGCCGAATATCCTTTCTGTATTAAAAATAGGAAAATCAATAGCCTTAATGGATATTGCCTACGAATTAAATAGCAAGGTCATGATTAGATTATGGATAGAATAGCAAAATGTGAAGATAACCCGAGGAGATGGGTTAGCCAGTAATTGATTATGCAATCTCTGCATGTGGGGGAAGGGGACAGTGAAATTACCAAAATAATATCACCATACCGTAAGGGTAAAAGGGCATAAGACCATCGCATGTTTTCACAAATAAATGGGTTAAAACATTACAGAAAGCAAATATTTTGTTGCTAATAACCATTAACTTAATCTGGGCTAAATAGACTACATCAGCATACTTAGTTGCCATGTAAAGCCAAAGGGGGTCATATTAAATCACTGGAAGTATAGCCTACTGAAATTCAACTTCTAGTCAGCGTATAAGGAATATCCTTCCTACATAAACTTAATATAAGTTACTCTACTCTTCCTTTATTGTTTACTTATTTATTTAATTTATTTTCCTTTCTTCAATATATCACATAGTTATTTACTCTTAACGAGCAAAATAGCCGAAGTGGAAATGTCGTGAACCTGCATGGTCACTCAATTTGAGGAGGATTTTCGACTTTACGCCAATCACAGATGAAAATTCCTTATTGTAATATACCTATAATGACCGCCGGCGTGATCTTGTGTTTAGCGTCGCTGACTACAGATGCGTCAGCCCGGGTTCGACCCCCAGTAAATCCTCGGATTTCTCTGAGGTAGGGAGGTCTGGAAGGGGTGCACTAAGCCTCATGATTCAAATTGAGGAGCTACTTCATAAAAAAGTAGCGGCTCCGGTCATGGAAACGGCCGTGGGTGTCGGCATGCTGAACACATGCCCCCAATCCTACCATCTGCCTACGGTAGATGACGCAGCGGTCAGGTGGTAGGCCTTGTCCATAATAATAATAATAATAATAATAATAATAATAATAATAATTTATTGCCAGTATACAATAGGTGTTTCAGGCATAGTCAAGATTTAATACATCAATTTTTACTCATTAAGCCTATAATAAATTTGTATATTAAATACCTTTTGTGTTTCATTTAGTGACAATTTTTAGTATAATTATATATCAAACAATATGCTAGCTTTATAATTGATGACACTAAACTAAATTAATACATATCTATACTAAGACATATCTGTAACATTAAGATACAAATATTCACATATTATTAAAATATCTCATATGTCTATATACAGTATAATATAAATACCATTGTCTAGTTATGCTACATATCATACAAGATGTTAAGAATGGATTGTATTTTAACAATTTTAAAACAAATATACATTAAAATCATTGTCAGTCAGTGTTATAATATAAATTATTTCAGTATATATGTACAGTGGGGTACGCCGTAGCGTAGTGGTTGAGGCGCTGCGCTACAAACCGGAAGGTCGCGGGTTCGATCCCCGATGAGGTCGTTGGAGTTTTTCAATTGGCCTAATCCCTCTGGTGGCACTATGGCCCTGGGGTCGACTCAGCCTCTAACAGAAATGAGTAATCCTGGGGGTAAAGGCGGCCGGTGCGTAAGGCTGACAACCTTACCACCTTCATGGGCCGATTTCTAAAAATCTGGGAGCCTCAACCTCCTGGAACCCTCTGGGCCTCCATGGCCTGTAATAGGGAACACTTTACTTTACTTTACTTTACTATATGTGTACAGTTTAAAATATAAATATAGATACAATTTTTAAGTTACACATTATAATTTCAGAAAGACTAATTAAAGCAGATTTCGTCAATAAGTTATTTCTAAAGTCAGTACCTTTGTGTTCGTCTATTTTTCATCAATAAATTCTTCTATCCTATACAATGGTCTTTCTATCAGATACTTCTTTAGTTCCAATTTTAGCTTGTTGCCAGTAAACATTTTCAAATTTAATGGTAATTTATTATATAATTTGACTCCCATAATTAAAGGGTCTTTTTCAATGTATTTCTGTTTATATACACGCCTGTATATAGGTCACATCTGTTCCTGATGTTGTGATCATGTAGTTCATTACTACGTTTAATCTTATCAGAATATCGTAGCACTAATAATAGTATTACCCTATACACATACAGTGATACAACAGTTAATAAAATCAGGTAAACTGATGTAAAAAAGTGCCAGTATGTTTTTTTTAATCAGTTATGACTGCAATTATGATATGCAGAATATATTTTTTTAATTGATTTACAAGTTAAGCTCCAGATTTATTCATTAAGCAGGGCTTAGGGAAGAACAAAGGTCTAGTTTTCTTTTTAATCAGATTAAAATCTTCCAGCATCAGCTGAACTGTGCAGATTTTTGATATCTTGACAATCGCACACTCACATAAAAATACGAAAAAGAAAGTGAAATTGGCTGGTTTCGGGATTTGAACCATGGAACTCCATAACGTGAGGCCAAAACGTTACCATCTCGGTCACCTGGGTCAGTTTAACGGTCTAGTTGTAAGTTATAAGCGCATGTAAAACAATAGTGTTTTTGGTCATAGCTATCTCTATTTTAATTTCCAAAGCCGTAAAATATCACAGTAAAACAATTGACTATGTTGTCATGATAAATGATTTGCTTTTTTTTTATATATAAATTCTTTCGAATACGTATATTATCATAAAATAGGCACCAAATTGAGCATTACTCCGAAACAGGTGAACCGATTTCATCCAGTATCAGTAGACCTCTTCCCATGAAAACTATAAATGTGTATACCAAATTCCATAAAAATCCGGTAAAGCGTATTTGAGTTACCGCGTTTAAAAATAGACACTAAATTGGGTTTTACTCCGGTACCGGACAACCGATTTGGTCCGATATCGCTAGACGTCTTCCCATGCACATTATAAATGGGTATACAAAGTTTCAGGAAAATCCAATAAAGCATATTTGAGTTATCGCGACTTCTCATATATTAACATAAAAGGCAATAAATTGGGCATTATTCCGGTACTGGCCAACCGATTTGGTTGAACATCAACAGACGTCTTTCCATGGATAGTATAAATGCGTATACGAAGTTTCATAAATATCCGATAAGGCGTATTTGAGCTATTGCGCCTTTAAAATATACACTAAATTGGGTTTTACTCCGGTACCGGTCAACAGATTAGGTTCAAATTTAACAGAGTACTTTTCATGGATGTCATAAATGCGTATACCAAGTTTAATGGAAATCCGATACAGCGTATTTGAATTATGGCGCCTTTCTATTAGAAAGGCGCCATAATCTATTAAAATAGGCACTAAATTGGGCATTACTCCGGTACCGGTGAACCGATTTGGTTCAATATCAATAGGGTTCTTCCCATTGACATTATAAATGTGTTTTCCAAGTTTCATGAAAATCCGAAAAAGCGTATTTGAGTTAGAGCGCGTACAGACACACGGACGGACGGACGGACAGACAGACAGACGGACAGACATTTTTCGTCCCCCACACAATCTCATAAAGTACCATACTGGCACTTAATAATCCTTCTTCTTTAAATAGTACTTTGCAAGACCGTTTCTTATGAACATTTAACATTATCCTTAGACATTTCTTTTGCAGTACTAGTAGTACTGTGGCGCCACGGAGGAATATACCTATAATATACCTTTCGAGCACCTCTTGTAAACTGTTAATAAACTTTTGTTTTCTTTTGTCTTTACTTGTCATTTCAGTTTCATGTGATTCATACTGCTTTACAAGCTAGCGCTTTAATGTGGCATTACCGCTCACACGTTCCTTTATGAAATATACTTATTTAGGTCCCCTCTACCTACCTTTACATTTTTGACACATAGTTTAGGACCACCCGGTATAAGGAAGAAAACATACCACAATAGCCTAACGTTCAGAAGTCTGTAAGTTTTAATACACAAATACAAAATATTCCTTTGTTAGGCTTCATTTAAACTGTTCAAATACGAGATTATTTTCAGATTTCTTGTCACTTCTGTTATATCTTCTTTGTTTTATTTGAAATGCGAATTTTCGAATAATGACTACAAATCTTTTTTTTAAAAATGTGTTATTTTTTCAGAATTTGACTCTGTTAAGATTCCGATACTATATACAGTATATTATATAATTATTTTTTTTCCTAAGGGTACTAAAATTCACATTTACTTTTCTTTTTACGTAAGCTTCACTTGTTTCGTGCTTTGTAAATTTCATGGAAATCAATTTCAGGGGATTATTCAAATCAGATTGAGAAGCATCGCTACAGCACTTTAATACGAACTCGTCTAGGTCATAATATAGAAAACCTAGATAATGAGTGCATTAACTTACTTCGCACTCTGACTGAAGAAAGAATAGATTGTCTTGAGTCATTAGTTCTCACTGGCAATATTTAAATTCTTCAGAGTAAGAGACCAAGACACCTACGATCGTTTTTGCGAGCTAATGAATATGATAAATGGTGTAATCTAAAAGCGCATGGTAAAGATGTCATCTTATTTCAAGATTATCCAACCGATGGATAGAAACTCAGCATTGTCTATCTAGCTCTGAGCTGAGAGAAGATCTAAAGGTGCAAGGAAGCTTGGCTCCTGTAAGAGCTATCCATGGTAGGTCTCAAGACGGAAACCGCTGCAGACATTGCAGCGAGACTGAAACCCTTGCACACGTTATCGGTTCTTGCCCTCATGGAAAACTATTTAGAAATGCACGACACCACAGGATAAGTTCGAAACTTGCTAAGACCTTTGCTATAGACATTATAGCTACAGATCGTAGTACAGCCTGTGCATTTAGACGTGAGCACTTGCATGCGCCGCAGAGTTAGGGCGGGCCGGAAGGGGAGTGTGTTGCTAGTATGGATCACGTGAGACTGATTCCACTGCGCATTGTGTTTACAGTGCTCTCGTCTAAATGCACGGACAGTACACAAACTATATTGATCCTAGATCGTACGATTCGTTTTGAGTCAAGATGCTAATCAACCGCAAAGTGTGCACTCTGAAAAATGTGCTGTTTATCAGCCCACCGAACAATATTTCAAAACTAAATACAACCTAGTTTCAAGCAGAGTGATTGAGCTTATGATAGGAGCCAGAGGTTCTATTCCTAAATTCTTTACCAAGTTTGCAAAATAATTTTAAACCCCATCTGCTATTACTAAAGACATTAGCCTTTTGGCACTGCAAGGATATTTAAGTATTCTGCATAATAATTCATATACACTTAACTAAACAAGTTTACATACATTGTGTGTTGATTTCAAACTTATAACCCCGCTGATATCACTTGATTAATGTTTATACTGTATTAGGGATGGGTCGATACCGGATTTTCTCGATACTCGATACCGATACATGATTTTTTCCTCGATACTCGATACCTTCAACATTTCCAGTTTCAATAAATAGGTACATTAAAAATTAAAATTTGAGAGAACTGTGTAATACCAACTAAATTAATTAAGTCTGCATATTTAATGAGACAAAATTTAACATCATCTGTAGCCTATAATTATTTTTAAACTCTACATTAAAACTAAACTTAGTTTTTTAAACAGTCCACTTACAAGTTTTTGTTAAAAAATACTTAATTGCAGAATTACAAAGTTATCAAAAAGTATCGAGCGAGTTTTCTGAAGTATCGTTCGATGCCGATACCATGCAAGTATCGAGAGTATCGAGGTATCGAAAGTATCGAGGACCCATCCCTGGTTTATATTAATATAAATTCGGTTTTGAACGGGTTAAAAGTTAAAACGTAAATAAACTACATCATGTTTCTTGGAGAATTATATAGATTGATATTGATACATAAGAATTGCCAAAAAAATCTGCAAGTCTCTTATTAAAGTGGTGTACGCTTCGGTATAATAAATTGAACACTGCACTGTGTGAAAAATATGTTAATATGCAATTTATATTTATAGTGCAACTTAATTTTTCAAACTCAGCACAATTTAAGGAATTCAAAACAGATGCGATCAGTTTTGCTTTCCGCTGTAGTGTTTTACCTATGGGCGAGCATGCCGGTAGGCAGAACGCGCCGCGGGAGGAAGCAAAACTGATCGCACTGTACAAATTTGACTGAAGATGAAATAGTAAGTTGTAGAAGTAACCCGCCTATGGCTGTGTTCATTTTTCATACGTCATCAGCAGGCTTTAAAACTTAGTGCCCGATCGAATATGTTAACAGCAACCGTAGTGTACAGACTTTGCTCGGCGTATGCCCTAGCTACCATATGCTAGTTCACGTGATAGTTTACAAACCGAAATGCAGATATAGGAAGACCACAAAATAACTTCTCATTATCTAAACTCACATTACAAGCATGCAAAACGATCCTTTCTCCTGTTTGTGTATAATAGTCCCTCCCAAATGTTTCAATATATGTTTGCGTTTTAGAAAACTTTACTTTCGGCATGCCGAACACTTATTATAAATTTAAACACGCACAATGACAAGGTATACTGTTGACCAATTTGAGAGGCACCGTACCACAAGCGCATTCACTTCTCAGTACTACTATCAATGACTGTCTTATCAGCCTACGCAATCAACCCCCACCCCCTATACTCAGGTTGTTGGTAACCGGAATCATTTCCCTCTGTGGGTTCGGGCACTAAGTTTTAAAGCCTGGTCATCAGCAATCATAGTTCACACGAGTTATACGAAATGAAATTGACACAGCATTCAGTGTCGAGACTAGTGATGCACTATCGCTAATATAGTGAACTGTAGTAACTTTGCGAATCTTAGGAAACTTACCCATGTGTGTTTTTCGCAAGCCTATGGATCCACGCCTCTTGGCAGCCAACAACTTCATCATTGCCTGCATCCTCTTAGCATATTAAGCAAGTCTAAATCATCTTAACTGAGTTCATCAGCAAATTATTCCCGAACCAATGTCAGTTTTTCAAGATTTCTGTACTGTATGCACTTTCAATGGAAGAGTACTACTGAACAAAAGCATTGGCTATACGTTACATAAAAAAAGATAATTATATCATTAAGCATTATAAAGTATGCTAATTAGGGATGGGTAGATACCAGATTTTCTCGATACTCGATACCGATACATGATTTTTTCCTCGATACTCGATACCGTCAACATTTCCAGTTTCAATAAAAAAATCAGGTAAACTGATGTAACAAAGTGCCAGTATGTTTTTGTTTAATCAGTTAAGACTGCAATTATGATATGCAGAATATATATATTTTTTAATTGATTTCCAAGTTAAGCTCCAGATTTATTCATTAAGCAGGGCTTACGGAAGAAGAAAGGTCTACCATCTCGGCCACCTGGGTCATTTTAACGGTCTAGTTGGATAAGCGCATGTGAATCAAAATGTTTTTTGTCATAGCTACCTGTATTTTAATTTCCAAGGCCTTATAAGATCACAGTAAAACAATAGGCTATGTTGTCAAGATAACTGATTTTCATATTTTTTATTAAATTCTTTCGAATACGTATATTACCATAAAATAGGCACTAAATTGAGCATTACTCCGAAACAGGTCAACCGATTTTATCCATTATGAATAGACGTCTTCCCACGGACATTATAAATGTGAATACCAAGTTTCATAAAAATCCGGAAAAGCGTATTTGAGTTACCGCGTCTTTAAAATATACACTAAATTGGGTTTTACTCCGGTACCGGTCTACCGATTTGGTCCAATATCAGTAGACGTCTTTCCACGAACATTATAAATGGGTATACAAAATTTCAGGAAAATCCAATAAAGCATATTTGAGTTATCGCGACTTCTTATATATTAACATAAAAACACTAAATTGGGCATTATTCCGGTACTGGCCAACCGATTTGGTCCAATATCAATAAACGCCTTCCCATGGACATTATAAATGCGTATACGAAGTTTCATAAATATCCGATAAAGCGTATTTGAGTTATTGCGCCTTTAAAGTAGACACTAAATTGGGTTTTACTCCGGTACCGGTCAACAGATTAGGTTCAAATTCAATAGGGCACTTCTCATGGACGTCATAAATTGGTATACCAAGTTTCATGGAAATCCGATACAGCGTATTTGAGTGGTGGCGCCTTTCTATTAGAAAGGCGCCATAATCTATTAAAATAGGCACTAAATTGGGCATTACTCCGGTACCGGTGAACCGATTTGGTTCAATATCAATAGGGTTTTTCCCATGGACATTATAAATGTTTTTTCCAAGTTTCATGAAAATCCGAAAAAGCGTATTTGAGTTATGGTGCGTACAGACACACGGACAGACGGACAGACATTTTTTCGTCCACCACACAATCTCATAAAGTACCATACTGGCACTTAATAAATAGGTAGGCCTACATTAAGAATTAAAAGTTGATAGAACTGTGTAATACCAACTAATGTGCATATTTAATGAGACAACATTTAATATCAACAGTAGCCTTTCATTATTTTTAAACTCTATATTAAAACAAAAGTTAGTTTTTGAAACGATCCACTTAGAATTTTTTGTTCAAAAATTACAATGGGGTTTGGACAGTCAGTTTGCTTGTTGGTTGTTTATTGAAACATTTGACATGAAACGAAACAATTAAGCATCTCTTCTGTTTGGATTTTTAAAGTAGGAAAGTCTTTATTTATGACTAGATAAAAGTCACAGATTGGTTTTCTCCATTTCAAGGAGAAATAGAAGTATTTACTATATTTAGTAGACTACTAAAAGCAGAAAAAGATACCGCATTTCCTTAAATTGCAGAATTCCTAAAGTATCGAAAAAGTACCGAGCGAGTTTTCTGAAGTATCGCTCGATGCCGATACCATGCAAGTATCTAGAGTATCGAGGTATCGAAAGTATCGAGGACCCATCCCTAATGCTAATATGAATTGTTTTTCACTGCTACGAATAGTTTTATGAACAAGTAATATACGTGATCAAGTCACTGCATACTGAGATAATTTATTGCAATTTTTCTTATAACAGTAATAATCGTCGTCACTCGTCATTAATTAGGTCTTATGATGATTACAAATAAAGTTCGAAAGAGTTTGCCTGACATTACAACTGTTTTCAATAATTCATTCTCATCATATCCCTAAACCTTGTCTTAGGAATATGACTACAGTAGGGGTAAAACCTTTCACCGCTAAAATTGAGCTTGAAAATGGATTTCGATTCAAAACGTGATCAGTCCAGCGATCGGTTTGGAACAAAACGTGGTGTCCATCTTTTAAGATGCGAACACGCGTGAAACAAGCAGTGGGTGAACACTGAGGAATCGATTGTTTCACGTGTTATTCTAATTGGAAAATGTCACCAGACATAGATCACAACTCACTGCACGGTATAAGGAAATCTATTATTCTTGTTGTATTAACAGAGCTTCTATATACCTTTAAGCAAACTCTCTGCACAGTGTGCGCATTCCTTTTTTCATTCATATCCCTTTGCGTCGACCTCCCAAGGGTTGCAACCTTCGTGAGGTATTTTACTCGATGTACTACTGATGTTACAAATAGCCTCATTTCTTTCTTCTGTTATACATTTTCTCGTTTTGAATCCACGCTCCTCATATCTGTTCGATTAATTTCAAGGAAATAAAAAATGGTAGATCAGTAAGTTAATGAGCTAGTGTGGTGGATTACGACGGAGCGGATGGCTGAAAGGACGGATGTAAGGGAAGTCTAAACGAATTTCAGAAGACAAATTTTTTTCCAGCTCCTCTGATCGTAAAAAAATAGGCCTAATCCAGTTCAAGAATTCTCGTAATTTTCTATTATGATATTAGAGAGTGTCGTAGGAACGATAGAAGGACACCTGCTTCTGAAATATTGAAAATAAGGAAGCTGTTTATTGCAATTTATTAAGGTGGCAACCTCTTTTTCAAAGGCCATCTCTCTTTTACTGACGTCAGCTAAAACCCATCAGCAGCTTGGATCGTGGACATAGAGACCACCAATTAGAAATGAAGCGTTATCAGAGCGCTCTTTGGCCGTATCCCCGCACGCAACACTGACCTATTGGTCGCAAACATAAGATTATTCACTCCACGCGACCGTTTTTATAAAATCAATCCAGAAGTTGACATTCTCTGATTAGTAAGGTGTGTTCAATAAAGTATTACTCCATGGCGCTACATCCCATCGAGGGACAGGGCCTTTTTCTTACAGATGAATAGTTAATAAGACCCTGAGTTGTCTACTGAACACATTAAACTGCTCCTCGATGAAGAATTAATATGAACTCAAAAACTTTCAACCACAACATTTAATTTATAAACTTCAGAAGATTTTGTCCTCAACAGAGAAACTCAGGTCAAGCCTAACTGTAATATAAATATCTTCAGTGAGATATTTCGGACTTGAGTTCAGAGTACATTAGCCAAAGAAAAACTTTGATTAAGGTTAACGTTCTTAAAGCCATTAACTTTGGATTTGCATTCCAAAGTGAACCATAGTTTGCATAGCGATAAATGTTGTCTGATGACCAGTACAAATGAAAAATGAACACCATACATCGTGTACTTTCACACCGTTTCAGAAAACCTTTAAATTATAGACCCAGGGCTACATGTTCAGAGTTGATTTCTGGCAATATTGTAAAATGATTTTTTGTTCAAATGTTTGAATGCTTCTTTCTTTATCACTTGTATTTCTACTAAATGATAAATTTTATCGGTTATTTATAGTAACATGATAAGTAAGTGGATCTAAAATAATGAAATTATTCACACCTGTTCTTGAAATATTGGATTTTAAATATTACAGAATGTAAAATCCTAACCAATATTCCACTGTAAAGAACATATGCCACAAGCTTTCAATATATGTAGGGGATCGACATTAGACAGGACATAACAGGACTCCCTGGTGAGGAACCAACTTGAAGGGTTTCCTAGGACGATCCATACACTTTGGATAAAGATTAGATATTAGATTGGCCCGCGACCTCCCGGTTGTGACTCCGCAACATCACCGCCTCGGCCAAGTCATTAAACTTCCTTTGCCTTAGAAGGTAAGCTTGCTGGTTCAGTGTAGAAGCATGAAGAACAATTTAAAATGACAGATTATGAGGGGCAGAGAATACGTCCTCTTTGCGGTGGGGGAGGAAACTACACACCATATTTTAACAGAGCGTGGAGTCACTGAACACTGAGGCAACGATAGTGTCTTTTAATGCACCTTGTAGGGATCAGTTGGCGACATATGATCTCTTGATTAACGCCAGAGTTTTTGAAGAGATGGTAAAATTTATGTCCAGAGTGAGACATCTTAGGATGGAACTGGCGGAGGGGCTGGGACAAAGGGTATAAGGGAGGAAAGTATTTTATTGGAGTTGTATAGGTATTAGCTACAATAGTGGTTAATATCTTTGTTTGCTCGCTAATTATGTTTATACGTTAATGGGTTTTGTTGGTAGGACGGTTGGGTTTGGTAGTGTGATTGATAGTTTTAATGATTATGTTTTTGCTTGCGCACAGTTATAGCACAAACAGCCTAATGCTCGACCAACAACTGATATAGGTTATTTTATTGTTGTTGTATCAGTAAAAGCACTTCATTCGATCATATTAATTACCTTTTTTATAAATACAAGTACTGGGAGTGCGAATCTTAGCTTTTAAGGGCTCCATCACAGTAGTGTGGCTAGTAGCACTTTCTTACCCGCATACTTTCACAGTTCGGTCCCTACAGGAGACAGAGAACGTTTATTGTTCTCTGCCTTCATATTCGTCTAAAAACAATATTTCGGTACTAAATTTAGGCCTAAACAAATAATTCTTATAAAATGTAACCCCCCCCCCCATTAGCTCAATAATATTGTATTTTATTTATGATATAGTTATGTACGTAAGTTAAAAAGCACAATCAGTTCACAAATTGCTCGTACAAAGGCCTAAATATTATGAGACACTAGTCCCATTATACGTAAAGTAAATAAACATAATTATAATAAAATTTTAAAATCATAGTAGCCTATGTAGTCTACAGTAGTCTAAATGTAAAACTTCTTTTGGGTCGACAACATATCTCGGAACCTAGACTACTGTATATACTGTGATTTTTAAATGTTATTATACTATTATTTATTCTACATATAATGTGACTAGTATTTATAATACGTATGTACCAACAATTTGTGAACTGTTTGAGATTTTTATCTTATGTACACAACCATGTGATAGCAAACAATTTGAACTAATGGTTGTTATTATATGTGTTATATGTTACTTAATCGGAGAAAAAGAAATTTTCTGAAGTAGTCATTCTGAAAACGTGATTTTCAAAATCGGAACAAAATAACGTATGCTTTACCATTTGAACTGTATAGGACTACAGAACGAAACTGAAAAATTCTTAAATTGTTCAGGTAAATCCATACATATGGCAACGCTATCATTCTGTGTATTCGCCTTGAGCAGAGTCAATAACTTAACGGTCTAATGGATAAACTCACCATCCATAACAGCGGTTAATAACTTCAAAATTTCATATCTACGTTGGAAAGCATAGGAAATGGGTAAGTGATTTTAAAGTAAATTTATTAGGCCTGTATAACAAACTGAAATGCCGTAAGACCGCGATAATCCGGTCCTAAATAGTCCGGCAGACCCAATAATCCGGCACGCATCAGAAATATATTTTTTCCCCGTATTTCGAGGGAGTTAACGCATAGCATGGAGTCGGAGTAGGGAGATATTATGTAAGTAACCATTTTTATTTGATTAAAATTAACTTGTTCCTGGTGTTTTCAAAGGCATGGTGCTTTTTTAATTTCCTAATAGGCCTTCAGAAATTGATTTACATTTAATTTTAATAAAGTTTTGAACTTTAAACTGATTTAACTAAAATGTATTTTTACACTACAGTACTACTCATTTTTAATTTTTTATGCTGTAATGTATGTTCTTGTGTTTAATAAATAACAATTATTCATTGTACGTTAAAACTGTAGTATTTATTTATATCTCCTTGCGTAAACCAGGTTTTTTTTTCAAAATAACTTTGATAATCCAGCATTGACAGATCCTCGAGCATGCCGGATTATCAAAATCCTACTGTAATATGAAAGTTATAATTGTTCCTTGAGTTAGTCCCAAAATTTGACATTCTACTTTTACTATCTACAATTTGAACGCATGACGCTAGCGAATTGTGGGATTTTCAGCAAGCTCATCTAATTGGCAAACTAACACCAGACGCGTGCTTGCAAAGGAATGACTCAAGAAATCTCTACCAGTAATTTTATCTATATGGTGATGCGGTAAATTTCTGTCTTCCACATCACGTCCTCGTGAATCCACGCCTGCAGTATCAAAATTCCGTGTCCTTCAAGTCACATAAAGTTCCAAGCGTAATATTCAATTTCTGATAAATCTGTATCCAAGGTCTGTCGCAAAATTGATAAACGAATGCGGAAGAATTCAACAGGCTGGGAATTTCCATTAGAAGAAATCAATTATGATATTTTGCATAACAGATTATGGGCATCGCATGCTTTGATGTGGAGTGTGTTCTGTGAGTTTCCAAGGACTTCAAAACCATATCATCGTTGCATCCTATGTGCAAATGTAAAATGCATCTACTCACTAAGAAGTTAACTCTCTTATTTATAACAGTGTTTTTGCCAAAGTTCTTATACAGTTTAATCCCAAATTTAGCTTGCAATTTTATAAGCTTTGCAACATTCCGTTTGGGCGCATAAAACAGATGCTGCCGATGACTTATTTTTTAAATAGCCTACTGCATCCCTGTGCGTTTTAAACTGCCAGTGCATACACACTTTAATCGCCTCTTTTTCTAGGTTTCAATTTTTATGTTAATTTACCACATGTATAATTTATCTTCTCCCACAAAAATAGATAATAGGCCTAGAGCTATTAAATGTTTTCACAATGTGTGTAATAAAATTACTAATCACATTTTAACATAGGCCCTAGATTTTTTAAATATTCGGCATAATCAAATGTCAATTTTTTAACTATTCATTTCTTTTAATAATTGTTTAAAGTGTAAATAATATAAAAATCGATCAATAAATTTGTGAAGCAAGCATCAAGGAATCTCACATTCAGGCTCATATTTTAATATCTGTCAGAGGAGATAAATTTTAATTTTGATTAAAAATTAATTATTAACTAAAAACAAATTGAAAAATTAAAACATTTCATTTTACGATTCAACATAACATAAAAGTCGTACATTTCTCGACCGTTAAATGAATTTAACAGTCTCACACGAATAACAAAACTCGCTAGCCTCTTTTTTTCTAACTCCTTGCTTGCCTGTTACGTTTTACATAACGTAATTAGATAGTAAATAATCATGGGAGCTGTCTTCCTAATACACACTGCAACGCATGTGTTAACATTTTGACCCAATTATGAATTTAATTAACTTGTAAAGTTAGGCCTAAACCTAGGTATTTCTGTATGCTTTATTTAATGTAATTCAAAACTCGTAAATTCAGGTGGTAATTTCGTTGTTTCATCAAACATTTCAAATTTTTAAAAAATGACAATACCATGGATAAATGTTTTTTTGGTATGAAGGAAAATGCACTGATGCACATTTAAGTAAAGACTTTGCTGTATTATTACGCTTCTGGTACCCTTATCCGACCTCTCAACCTTCCAAATTCAAAAGTTTCAGAGAGCTCTATACATTTTATGAAGTTTTGACTGAAGAAACTGATACATTGATATTAAATTACATGGAAATTAATCCCTATGAAGAGACGTGACCTGACGTCCATCCAAAGAGACTTCTCACTTTCACTCACAGGTGTTGGGACTGGGCATACTTCTAGTACGTTGATAATTCTGCTGTTTAACGACGGTTTTCTTTACAACGGGGCGTATATTTCATTATTTAGATCGTCAATTTTCTTTACACGGTTGAGTGATCTCGTTTCAGATTGCCATTACTGAAAAAATCCGGAAAAAATCCGAAATCAAGCCCTCGTTTAGCTTCGCGGTCAGCAAAGCTAGCCACTGACCATGCAGCATGCCTTTTCATTATCTCTAATAACTAGGGTTCGGTTGTTTTGTTTATGACCTAAAAAAGTAGAAAATATGCCCAATGACTAAATATGACCCAAAAATTCTAAATATGACTCAGAAATTCAAAATATGACCTCATGAAAGAACGTGTTTTCCAAAAATAAATGTTTCAGTTTGGAACGTTTATTGACACTAAATTATTAAATCATATTAATTCAATCAGATCACTTTTTAACAATTTTACAGGAGATTTACAGTTTTACTTGTAAAGAACTTCTAATCTGTTAATGTTTCCAGATACCACTGCAAATGTGAATTGAAAATCTTGTAAAAAAACATGTCTATTGGAACAGTGGCGCCAACTTTTTAAAAACATTGGGTGGGCTCAAAGATTTAAAAATTCTCATACTCCCGTCCATTGGTTCATGAAATATATAAAATAAATATATATATATATATATATAAGCGGGTTTGTCCTGACTGACTGACTGACTGACTGACTGACTGACTGACTGACTGACTGACTGAATGAATGAATGAATGAATGAATGAATGAATGAATGAATGAATGAATGCATGAATGAATGACTGACTGACTGACTGCCTGACTGACAGAGAATCAACGTAGAGCCTAAACTATAATAGTTAGATACTTGGAATTTTGCTAGTACCTTCGTTTCATAATATAGGCCTGAGTGAAAACTAAGAAAGTAGGCTACTTTGCAAATTTTTTATTTTAAATACCAAAAATCAAATGTTTTCGAGGAGACGAAATACCTTGTTATAAAATTTAATCAAATACAAGTTACATTGAACATACACTTCTCATGACAACAGTGTATTGTTGGCAATCTTCACAGGTGGCTTTGGAAGTGCATGATACGGGACTTTGACAAATTAGATTAATTTATTGATGTAAATAAATATTGAAATCCACGAAAATAATGAACAATGTGATCCAATCACATAACTTTCTCTACCCTGGACATAGAGAATACCATTTTCTCATTTCATATTTTGATGTACTGCACAATAAGAGTTCGTATTGCAGGGACAGCGTTTTCTGTTATCTCAGCCCGGGTGTGTCATGAGTATGCCATATCAGAAGTCGGTAAAAAATTCTATCTACTGATACGTTATTCATACCTGTAGGCTTTGTATTTTTAATTGAGAAATATGGATGTTTATCATAGGCCCTAAGCATGTAAAAGGATACAAAATAAGAAGGAACATTTTTAGTCCTATGCGCACAATATATTATTATGTCCTAGGTTTTGGGGTAGGAAAGTATGAAAGTGATATTGAAATTCTTTTTGATTTCAGCCCCGAAAAGGTTGTATGGTAACATGAGAGTGAGAAATAAAATATTCCGTCAATTTTATGTTACCGGAATTTATATTTTTTATTTCAAACCCTACCAGGCATGGTGTGTAGAAACAATGGGGTGCAAAATTCTTACATCCTCTATGAACCATAAAAAGCTACATTTAGCATTTTCTGAGGGAATAGTTTGAGTGTGATAAGTCGTTCTTCCTCATTTCAAATTCTAATTACCTATATAAGGACCTAGAGTTTGAAAAACGAAAGTCCTTCATAAGTTAATTTCGAATTACAAAATACAAAACCCAAGCGAAGCTGGGCCTTTTAAGTTAGTGAAATATAAGACACATAAAATGCAGAATAGGAAGCCCATGGGAAAGCTCACGAATATTCATCCATTTCTAAACGTCTCATTTCGCAACAACACACTCATTGGAATTCTTTGTTAATTACAGGCCTAATGATACGGTTCCTGATATTTAAGTATTGTGTTATGTGGTGGGAATTGTTAAATTATGTTTGGAAACGTAGAATTTTCTTTGCTTAAACAATCAATTACCTACAGAAAAATAATACTAAAATGCTCGCGAACGAAATTCTCCGAAATAATGTATAAATGAACCAGTTGTTATAATTAAAATTAATAGAGAACGTGTAAATAATATAAGAAAAGAGGACTGGAACTTCATATGGATGTGAGACATGGTCCCTTACTCTTCGGGAAGAATATAATCTGAGAATGTTCGAAAATATTCAGACCTAAGAGAGATGAAAACGGGGACTGGAGAAAGGTGCATAATGACGATCTTTATAACTTGTACTCTTCACGGAATATAGTAAAGGTAATTAAATCACTGAAGATGATATGGGCTGGACATGGGGAAGGAAAGACATATCCCAAAACTATTTTGAATTGAGACCCGAAGGGAAAATACCACTTGGAAGACTTAGACGTAGGTGGGAGGACAAATAGTAGAATAGATTTAAGATTTAAGGGAAGTAGGACTTGCGAGGGATGGTTGGATGAAGTTAGCACAGAATAGGGTTGAATGGCGGGCTGTAACCGCGCCAATGAACCTCCGGGTTTCATAAAACAGACTAGCAGATGCCCGCGATTATTTACTTACTAAGTTAGATGTTTTATTTAAATAATTTCTTTATCGTAGAATGCACTCCAAGGCCGGATTTTTAGCTGTTTCATTATAATTATTAATCGTTTAGTTTATGTATGATTCGTGTGTATGTGTTAATAAACGTGTTTTAATTGTTTTACTCTTAATTTTTTATTTTTGAATTAATTATCGCGGACACCTGCTAGTAGACTTATAAAATATTGATATGACTATGGTATAAATATAGTACTGTAGGCCTACATTAAATGATTTCATTGTTTCTGAAGACAGACTTTGTAATAATTGTCTTGTACTCCACACTCTTGTCTTGTATCACAATTCCTTGCTTTGCCAATTAAATTAATATATTTCCTGTGATTTTTATTAACCACACGCATAATCTAACTTCTGAATTTAACTTTTCCGCACTCTCCTTAGCCTATATATATATATATATTGAAAAGCAATGTGATTAAGTTTTTTTATGAATGCATAAAAAGTATAAAAATATGGCGGTGGATGTGGAACCTGCATTAACAGATTGACTGACTGACTGACTGACTGACTGACTGACTGACTGACTGACTGACTGACTGACTGACTGACTGACTGACTGACTGACTGACTGACTCGTTCCTGTAATCCCAATGGTGGTGCATAGGGCCTACAAGTGGAGGTTTCATTACCTATACTAATTTCGTTACGCTTATTTTCCGAGAGAGAGAGAGAGAGAGAGAGAGAGAGCAGAGGGGCAAGTGGTAAGCCCATCGCCTCTCAACCGTTAACAGATTAAGACGTAAAAATTTAATGAACTGAGAAACGATTTGAGATAATCGTGAGTGAATTGGAACAAGCAGAGATAGTATTATTATGATTCTTTATATGAACAATATTAACAATAATTATGAACAATATGAACAATTAATTATGAACAATAGCCTGATTTTAGCTTTCCAGTGATTCAACAAGAAAACATATTTTAGTAATGGTAATAAATAATTTAACAAAATAGGCCTACGGCAAATTATTGGGTGGGCTTCAGCCCCACGGGCCCATATAAGTTGGTGCCTCTGTAATTGGAAGTTGATAACAACAAGGAGGAAGAGGTAATTGTGATATTACTTCTTATTGTCCCTCACATTTCAGTTGTAGTAAAACCAAAATATTCGCGACTCTTGACCGAAATATGACCAAGACCATGAAAATGGCCAAAATATGACTTTATATGCAAAATAAAGGCCGATTAGGACAACAAATGTGCAATTCATATTTAATTTGTGTTTGCGGCGAGAATGGAGGTCAGGATAAAAATATGACATGTCATGAACATCCGAACCCTACTAATAACGCAAGAAGCAGTAACCTACTTATTATATAATCGATTACAAAAATAAAAACAAAGTAATTTTAGTTATAAATGTTATAATATATTGTAGTTAACAATGTGCTGAAATTAGAATATTATGAATGTATTACGTAAGTGGTAAGGTATTCCTTCTGTACCTCGTAGGTGGAAAGGTTGCGAACGATTGTTGGGTAAACTTTAAACAGATTGTACTAGTAGTTATAGGGATAATAAATTCACTCCAGTTAAATACTTGTCAAATAATCCATATCCGGAATATTATAATGCAGACATACGAATACGGAAAATATAGTAGGCGGAAACAAAACACTTGATGGGAAGGAGAATTCACGAGACTACCGAAAGAACTGCTAACTGCCAAACGGAAAGCCAAAGAAGAGTATTTAAATAACATGTTCCAAGGCGAGCAGAATGGGTGGGGGGAATTTCACAAATATCTGAAGAGATGCAGAAGAGGCCAGCACGAGAGTTCCCATTTAAGGGACGATCAAAACCAACTTACGTATTACTAACGATAGGGGAAAAGCAGAAAAATTAAACTCTTATTATGCCACTATTTTTAGCGACAAGGGGAAGATAAAAACTTACGCGTTACAAAGACATCTCTTCAGTTTTCTATCAGTCTTAAAGATGCAAGGAGAAGATTTTCTAAATTGAAAAAAAAAATAATAATAAGTCAGTAGGGCCTGACGGCCTAGCTGGGGAAATATTGAAGATGGGAGAAGCCAAGATCTCATACCTCATCGGTGTATTTGAGATATTGATAAATAACGGGATTATAGCCTACTTAGTGATTAGAAGGAGGCTATTTTAGTGCCTATTTACAAGTCAGGGTCCCGATCAGATACAAACAATTACAGACCAGTTAGTCTCACCTGTGTAGTTACTTATGCAAACGAATAGAACATTTAATTTCAGAATGTTAGAAACAATATTGGAATGATTCTGATTGGCTATGTGACGGTCAACAAGGGTTTCGAATAGAGGTGTACATATTCTGATTTTAGCTTGCTTGCCCCTTTGAAATTCTGCAACCAGTCACAGCTTTTAACTTGCTTGACTTGAAAGCAAGCCAGATTACAACGATGATAAGAAATACTGTCGCTATGAGTCACAAGCTCTTCATGACCTGGTGGGTTTCATAGGACCTAAGGAAACTGCAAGGCCTGGCGGAAAGAATATGAAACTGGGTATAGCAGTGCACTGGTAAGTCGTGCAGTTACGTAGTTGAGGAACTTCAGATGTGTTTAGAGAAGGAAGGAAGGAAGCCGAGGAGAAACTAAAATGTGGACAGTTTGAATTATCAATGAACAAAGGTACTAGTCCGGCATGGGAAAAATTTTCAAACATTTTCGAGAAAACATCATAAAATCATTAATAACAATAACAAAAATCCCTTTAGGCAAGCCTACAGGCTGAAGTAGATTTCGAAGTGCTTTTGTTTTAATTTACTGTCGCTGCGTAGCACTCTTCTTCTTTAGCCTTGGCATGACAAACCCGCAATAATAACTGCAAAAAAGAGGAAAGAGAACTTTTTCAAACATTCAAATCTCGCCTTATATGAGAACTATCAAGAAACTAGTTATTGATTTGTAGAATACTCATCAAGAGCTTTTCAACGATACCCCACAAGACGTAGTTTCGAAAATTTCGAATTTCCATCCCCATACCCCCACCCCCACTCGTACTCCCAAAACCCCCGAATCGTTGGTGTCACTGTGAACTCCATAAGGAGTACTCTAATTTATTCAATCAAAGTTCCCCTCTATACTTCATAGGGGCCGAGATATAAATGTTTTAAAATTTCAACCCCCTCCCCCGACCACCCTCTTGCGCCAATTTTGCTCATTAACGAACTTGTCTGAACTATTGGGCCTAGAAATAACATAATAAAATTTGATTCAAATATCTTGAAAATTACGGTCGCTAGCGTGTAAAGATATATATATATGTATTATGTATATATATATATATATATATATATATATATATATATATATATATATGCATGTACTGTATATAAATATAAATATCACACTTTTTTTAACAGGCGGTGGTTTCGTACTTAGGGAGGCATGAAACGTAAAGATATGAACGAATTTTTTGAAAGTCATTAGGTAGATTTTTCTTCCAAATCTACCTAATAACAAAAATAATAATTGTGTTAAGACGCTAAAACGATTTTTAATACTTTATCCACCTTTTATTTATCTGCATGGTGAATTTCTTCTACCAGCATGTAGAAAAGCAAGAAAGTATTACCTACACTTAGCAACTACAGTTGTTTATCTGATAGCAATGTCGCAAGCTTATTCTGGCTTGCCTAGGTTGGGTCTGACCTGACCCAGCAAGCTTAAAGAAACCTGCCTGCTTCCTAGCTATGACGCTGGCAACTTGCTTGCCTGGCGTTCAAGCGGGTATGGGCAAGCTAAAATCGAGATTTGTACACCTCTAGTTTCGAAGAGGCGATTCATGTAAAAGTCAATTAATAACAGTAACTCAGGATTTGGCTGAAAAATTAGATGAAAATATCCAAGTTGATGCTGTGGTTTCTTATTTTTCCCGCGCCTTCGATGTTGCTCCACACAATAATTTATTGGAAAAACTGCAAGAATCAGGAATCGATTACCAGGTAGTTTTCTGGATTAGCCCACTGTCGCAGCAATTTATAATAACACAAGAAACTTGAGTAATGTGTTTAATAACATTATTTTCAATACAACAGCCTATCCATTCTCAAAGATACCTGGAAGAACAAGAGATACCCTTGTGCGATACAAGCTTCATGGAGCACCGGTTATGAAAACTGCCTCCTCTGCGATTTGTGAAATAAACCTTATCTTAGAATAACCGACTGTACATCCAATCCTATATAAACAGAGTTATAGAATACTTTTAGCATAGAATAGCTTCTGATTGTGATAGTCTTTACGGCTTGACAATATAACATTGCCAGGCAAATCATCTTCACTGGTGCGTAGGAGCCATGGACTAACTCCAGGCAACCGAACGTTAAATCTTTTCGATCGTGATATTGAGTTCCAGACGCATACAGTTTGCTCAGTATTTTCAGACAAATTATTCGAGTGATTTCCGTTTCTCTAGTATGTACTATTACAATTACAATTCTGGTGTTTTATGAGTCAAGAATATAGTTAATTTTAAAGGGAAACTGTGCATTGAAATGGATGGTCATTAGGAGTTTTGCCCCTGACACTGTGAGGACAACTAAAACTTGTATAATATCGTACAGCGAAGACCCGCCAACTCGGAACAAGATAACACGACAATTCGGATTACCCAATAACCATGATCTGTATCTGTATCTGGTACCCTATGATCCCCAGGTGGGGCGAAGGGGCCTCCAAGTGGAGGTTTCATTACCTATATTAATTTTGATATGCTTATTTTCCGAGAGAGGGTAGAGGGACAGGTGGTAAGCCCATCGCCTCGCAACCCCCCTCTGGAAACTAAGTATTTCTTGGACGTGAAAGGGCCGAGAAATTTTGTCCAGAGGCTCTAATTTAGGCTTGGAGTTCTTTTACGTGCCGTAAATGTACGACACGGGACCCCCAGCTTAAAGTCCCTCCCGGAGGACTCCGTGCCCAGGATTTTTACGTCCTGAAAAATCCATCGACCGCGGCCGGGTTTGATCCCGCGCCCTGCGGATCTAGAGGCGGGCACGCTACCTCTAGACCACCGCGGCCGACAATAACCATGATGGGAAATGATAATTCTTTCACACTGGCCGTGTGTAGGCTAAGGTGGAAAGGCTGAGCCAGATTGAAAAATTCAATGCCATAGCCGGGAGTTGAACCAGGATCTTCGGTTCTCCGTGCCACGGCTCTACCATTGAGCTATCGTAGCCACGTTTTTGTTGAACATTAAATTCTCCAAATGACCCACATATTCCAAAATACAACCAGGCGTTATCAGTATGAGAAACCAACCTAGTGGCGACTTACAACTCGTATGTCATTAAATTGTTCACTCTGGCTCAACCTTTTCATCTTAGCCTACACACGACTAGTGTGAAAGAATTATCACTCCACTGTGACCTACTAGTGGATTACTATGAAGCTTAGGCCTTGAAGTACTTGTGCTCTGCGGGTCTAATAACGGTGACTCGGGGCAGGTTTACAATATCGTCTTTGAAATACGCCAAGTGACAGTTCTTTCATAGAACTCAAGAGTTCTTACATCAGAGTACCAATTGTGGAGCAAATTCTAAGGTCTCACTGAAGTTGAGTAAGACCGTTATTTCACTTATATTTCATTTTTCTAACTCAAAATCTAAATTCCGGATCACGTTATTTGTCAGAATAACATGTTAACCCTAACCGTCAGGATGCGAAACCTGTAAATAATTCTTAGCCACATTATTATGAAGTTGGTTACCACAATAAAGGTATCAAGATATAACTGCTATAATAGTGTTAGTGATTATATTGTCCCTTTGGTTGTATTGGCGATGGTCATTTGTGTATGAATACTGAACATTATTATGAAGAAAATAACGGTGAAAAAGATAGTGACAATGATGTTGATTATAGTTTTAATTTTTTATAAATATTTTTCAGAATACTAAGCATTGTCTGTAGATTACAATGTTCTGTAAATAGAGACGAAGTTTAAAAGCGGCCGATAAGAAAAACAAATATTAGTTTATCTAATATTTTGATTACAATTCAAAAGTGGTCCGATCCTGGTATTACTCAATTCAGGTGCTCACATTCGTACAAACCTCTACAAACCTCTACCCCATATAGGCCTATATATGTTTATATATATATATATATATATATTTATATACACACATATATACACACACACACATACTTGCTGGTTATACGTTTATTTACGGATGAAAAAATATTTTGCACGGTTTTTACCATTACCCGAGAAACATCAAGAGGAAGTAACAGCACTTCATTTTTAATCTGTCTGACGTTTTTCAGATTTTTAATCAGCTTATTCCATTTTGCTGTATTATTTCAATATTGGACCTATATGCGTGCTATTATCAAATATTTTATCACAAACCAGGACATTGTCGTCTGTGCTAGAAAATTAGTCTGATTAAACCTGGCAACATAGATTATATTTAAAAGCTGGAAGACGCACTGCCACGCTCTAGGGAGACTGAAAAAAGTAAAGGGAATTCATACTTTAAGTGTACATTTATAAAAAGTGTGTATGTTTTTAAACATAATATTGGAATTGATGAAGAGCATCCAAGGATATTCAGAGCCAGAGGACATTATAGTTGACAAGAAACTTACGATTATAATGAAAGGTTCTGACTAACCTTAAATATGCTCAACCAATCACTTACTGCCATTAGCCATTTCTAAAGCACGCAACAGCAATATAAGGCTCTAACACTAAATTAGCAATTGATTGCTTTACGATAGCTAGGCAGTAGGGCTCCATATCACAGCATAGCTGCAAGGTGTTTTAAAAGCAATTAGCCTGTAATGTTGAGTAACATAGAAACATGTCTTTAGATTTGGCCAAATAGTTTATTCCTTAATTGTGATCTTAACGTAAAAAAATCTGATGTGAAGCTAACATAACTTCACTCTGTCCAAATATAAATTTTCCTCTTAGTATAGTAACTTATAACATTATGTGTAACATTCTCTTCATGCCAATTGGTTGTAAAAATTAAGAGAATGGTGCTATGGTAGGCCTACCGCATCTTCGAAGGTTACAAACCCAAATAAAATCTGATTAATGCACTCAGGTAACTTTCTTTACTCTAAGCATGGCCAATACATCTTTATCACTTCGCATTTTGATATAGAATAAGAAGCCACATTGCAGAGAACGCGTATTCAGTTGTTTGAATCTGGTGCAAAGCTTCAGTCCTACTGTTTACCGGGAAAGACTGGTTTTCTAGAAACAGTGGGTGGCTTATAACATCCTTCAGGAAACATTTACGAAAAAATGTTTCAAATAAAACTTTTAGCTCTTAGTATAAGCATCCTTTGTACAAAATTTAAATAAAATCGTCAGAGCAGTTTCCGATAAAATCGCGAAAAAAGTTAATTTTCGAGATGATTTCAATGATTACGCACTACGTTTATTCAAATGTTGAAAATCGGTTATTTCTAGCTTGTTGTGTTCTTCATAAACCATAGAAACCATATAGTTTTTTTAAGTGTCCGAATCACTGGGAAAATAAGAGAGAAGATTCACTTTTCTAACCTGTAAATGGGAGTCTATGAACAGAATATAGCTGTTGGAAGGAGAGAAATGCGATTGGCAGTGGGTTGCGCATGGTTTACAAGGCTGTAAATTGCAAACTTGGCTGTAAACTTGATGCGATCAACACTAAACATCACTCACGCTTCCTAATCTAACTGCCACTTACCTGAATCGAGAGTGAACAGCGCGGGAAACGTAGGAATATTGCATAATGCATTATTATTGCACACATATTAAATAGAATGGTTAGGCTTCGATTGTTCATGCAAGGAAACTATAGGAGGAGGTTGGGACATGTATCACGCAATTACAACAAGAGTACGCTGAGGTATAATGCGTTCCATATTGATTATTATAACAAAGGCATGATCAAATAAATTATCTCCCGTTTTTATTCTACACATAACCGATGACCAATGATGTTTATCAATCTAAATAAATTGTCCTTTTATCAACTTCGTGTAGACTGTACTAGATGTACTCGAGGCAGAGGTGTACAAATCTCGATTTTAGCTTGCCCATACCCGCTTGAACGCCAGGCAAGCAAGTTGCCAGCGTCATAGCTAGGAAGCAGGCAGGTTTCTTTAAACTTGGTGGGTCAGGTCAAACCCAGCCTAGGCAAGTCAGAATAAGCTTGCGACATTCCTATCAGCTAAACAACTGTAGTTGCTAGTGTAGGTAATACTTTCTTGCTTTTCTACATGCTGGTAGAAGAAATTCACCATGCAGATAAATAAAAGGTGGATAAAGTATTAAAATCCTTTTAGCGTCTTAACACAATTATTATTTTTATTATTAGGTAGATTTCGAAGAAAAATCTAATCTACCTAATGACTTTCAAAAAATTCGTTCATATCTTTACGTTTCATGCCTCCCTAAGTACGAAACCACCGCCTGTTAAAAAAATTGAGATATTTATATTTATATACAGTATATATATATGTATATGTATATATATACATATATATATATCTTTACACGCTAGCGGCCGTAATTTTCAAGATATTTGAATCAAATTTTATTATGTTATTTCTAGGCCCAATAGTTCAGACAAGTTCGTTAATGAGCAAAATTGGCGCAAGAGGGTGGTCGGGGGAGGGGGTTGAAATTTTAAAACATTTATATCTCGGCCCCTATGAAGTATAGAGGGAAACTTTGATTGAATAAATTAGAGTACTCCTTGTGGAGTTCACAGTGACACCAACGATTCGGGGGTTTTGGGAGTACGAGTGGGGTGGGGGTATGGGGATGAAAATTCGAAATTTTCGAAACTACGTCTTGTGGGGTATCGTTGAAAAGCTCTTGATGAGTACTCTACAAATCAATAACTAGTTTCTTGATAGTTCTCATATAAGGCGAGATTTGAATGTTTGAAAAAGTTATCTTTCCTCTTTTTTTGCAGTTATTATTGCGGGTTTGTCATGCCAAGGCTAAAGAAGAAGAATGCTACGCAGCGACAGTAAATTAAAACAAAAGCACTTCGAAATCTATCTCAGCTTGTAGGCTTGCCTAAAGAGATTTTTGTTATTGTTATTAATGATTTTATGATGTTTTCTCGAAAATGTTTGAAAATTTTTCCCATGCCGGACTAGTACTACCTTTGTTCATTGATAATTCAAACTGTCCACATTTTAGTTTCTCCTCGGCTTCCTTCAGGGTAAAATTCTCTAAACACATCTGAAGTTCCTCAACTGCGTATTGCACGACTTACCAGTGCACTGCTATACCCAGTTTCATATTATTTCCGCCAGGCCTTGCAGTTTCCTTAGGTCCTGTGCAACCCATCAGGTTATGAAGAGCTTGTGACTCATAGCGACAGCATTTCTTATCATCGTTGTAATCTGGCTTGCTTTCAAGTCAAGCAAGTTAAAAGCTGTGACTGGTTGCAGAATTTCAAAGGGGCAGGCAAGCTAAAATCAGAATATGTACACCTCTGACTCGAGGCGCGCACTGCTTCTGCTATGGAGTGACTGTCCATACACAGTGACGTCATGCTGGATACATTTCACATTAAACTTCAGTCTTCAATCCATATATAAACATTCAAAGGCTAAGAATGGCATTCAACAATATATTTGTACACCGCTAGACGCACAAGACAATGCGCAACGCCGCCCTCTTGATGTAAACAACGACTGTTACAGTTTGTGTTACAGTGGCGACAGCCAGATGCGCGTGAGGGGAAGTGATGCACATGAGAGGAAGCATGGGAAGGGGTAAGAATGTTGAACTGCACTAGCGAGAGAAGAAGCTATTGTAACAAGGCCTCTTGTTTCTGAACTACGTTATACGGTCTTAACGCACTGAAAACGACACAACTGACCCATACACCCCTCCACGCGATACGAATCTTTAATGGACTCGTCTGCATTTGCTGCACATCCATGCTTAGACTGTTACCTCTAATTAATACCACTGTACGTCCAAAGTAAGTGGAGTACGTCCATGTCTGGGCCAGACAGCTGTCAAATAGACTGTTCTTTGTTGTAAAAATGTTAAGGATAAAGCATAGTGATCTTTCTACAAAAACCAGAGCAATGTCGTCTGTGCAAAACACTTTCCACCCTTCGAAGAACTGACAACCGGCAAGTAAGGTAGTAAAGATAAACTCTGGGGTATAATTTTTTGTAAATAGCTTTAAACCTTAGGTTAGTGGCAGTTCATCTCATAACAGTGAGATTAGTTTAGCAGTGACATTATCTTCTGCACTGATTCATGAATGAAGTAATCGTTTCTGTTTTGATTCTTGCTGCTGCTGGTGAGTACAGTAGTCGGCGAAGGAAGGCGGCTATTGAATGGCAACCGTATTCAGCAGTAACTGCTGTTGTTCCCAAATTCAATATGTAACCTACTAAAATGGCGGCATCAACCATAGCCACTTAAATATTTCAAGAAAAAAATTAAAAGAATGTGTTTAATTTGCTATTTAATAAGTTAAAATAAAATGTTCACTCACTGTAAACCAAAATGAACAGTATGTAGGCCTACTGGGAAAATGATGATGGGAGGTCCATAATGGATATAAGTTGTCGTATTAACTACTAAGTACCACCAGTAAATAAAAGAGAAAAAATCTAAATGTTCAGTGCACTATACTGTACTATAATCTAACCTGTTATTACGCTAATAAGTTCTACTTTGTACTGTGTAGAGTCTATAGAGCAAACTTTGTCTTTGAGGTAACTACCTAGAAGCCGTCGGC
Organism: Ectobius pallidus; assembly: GCA_964059195.1. NCBI lineage: Eukaryota > Metazoa > Arthropoda > Insecta > Blattodea > Ectobiidae > Ectobius > Ectobius pallidus. Next base: position 112,304,942 of record CAXKWD010000003.1, read on the forward strand.
TCTGATTATGATTAATGATGTGTCATCTTGTAATTCAGCACAAACTGTGGTATATGCAGACGATACTACATATCTAAATACACATACAAATTATGAAGAATTGAGAAACTTGGTACATAGCACAAAACAGAAAATAGAAATATGGTTTAGGAGAAATGGTTTTTATCTAAATGAGAATAAGACACAAAATATTGTGTTTACCCTGAGAAAATTTGATCTAATAGATGATGAAATGAGTGAAAATGTTAAACTGTTGGGTCTGCATTTGGATAAACAGCTTACATGGAAGTGTCAAATAGAAGAAGTTTGCAAAAAATTATCTAGGACCATTTTTTTATTGCAGTCCCTTAAAGAAGCTGTTCCCAAAGAGTATTTAAGGTGTGCTTATTTTGCATTTTTTGAGAGTGTAATTAGATATGGGCTAATCCTTTGGGGAAGTGGTTCAGAGGTAAATCAGGTACTATTACTACAAAAGAAAGCTTTAAGAGTGTTGACAGGTAAAAGTAAGAATGAACATTGCAAGCCACTGTATATCTCGCTTAGAATTCTGACTGTGGTAAATTTATATATAATGGAGATATTGATGTATATGAAAAAAAAATGTGACTTTGTATAATCGGAGAAATGATGTTCATTTGTATGAAACTAGAAACGCAGAAAAACTAAATACAACAGCCCAAAGAATAATGAAGACCAAGAAATATTAAAAAATTTTAGGAGTTAAACTTTTTAATCAATTACCAGTGCAGGTAACCAGTTTACCTTTATCTAGTTTTAAAAGTAGGATATATAATTGGTTAATAAACCATCCATTTTATAATGTACAAGAATATCTAGATGAGGATAAAATAGGAATGTAGGATAGATTCTAAGAATTTTGAACGTATATTTTTATAAATGTGTATGTACATATTTGTATTAATTTTTTTATTTAAATTTTATCCATAGTTATGACATGTCTGATATCAATATGTATTGATTTTATAGACAAATAATAAACATTAAACATTAAACATGTACATAGGCATAAGACTTACGCATATCATGTTATGTCACATCGGCTGGCGTAATCAAAATAATCGCATTCTATAAATTATCAAATATTCTTTACAGTTCACTGCTAATATACACTAACCTAACCTCTCGATTAAGGGAATCAGAAAATAAAAGGTATTTTAGACCAGAAGTAACAGTAGGTTAATAATGTAACTTTCGCTTTGAGGTTACTTTTTACTTAATAGCCTATTCAATTATTTGCTATGTTAGGTTATGGTGTGTTGGCTATTACCAATGAAGTATTCTTACAAGAATGTGTTTTAGTAAGCATTAAAACAAAAATTTCTACATCCAACATGTCAGGCGTATAGCTTTGATACGTATAAAATGCAAAATGATACGTATAAAATGTCAAGTCGGCGTGAAAACATTAGGATGAGTGGATACTCTCCGTTCGCGCTTATTGCCTATAGTAAAATAATACTTTACTGATCCATGGGCATATATATTACGCAATAGATCTCGTCAGAGTATAAAATTTATTGCACATACAGAATATAAAATCTACTGCATTGCATAGGCTTATCCCAAAGTAATCAGAAACAAGCAGTATGCATCTGTCTCCGTCTTGCACTGTGCTCTCGTACAGTGTCTACCTAGGGATGTGACAAATATATGAACTGTGTTTCATTTTCGGTATGTTTCCGCGCCTACTTCACAGTATGTGCAAGACAATACAAAAGACCAATGGATTCTGGGCAATTAACAGATAATTTTATACAGGCAAGCGGTTTTGATATCAGTGTGAAAAGTTGTGATTACAGCAGTGGGTATTCAAGAAATGAAACAGAAAATGGATCAGTTCATTCAAAATCTAGGTTAAATGAATAGACTTACAGTAAAGTTGGTTCTGCAGTCCATATGATCACAAGCACCCATCCTCTTTCGCATGTATGATACGTCCCAACACTCTGGTCCAACAGGATAATTCACTTCCATTTGATCGAATATTCAATACAATTCACAGGGCTACTTCTTCCACCGTAACTAATTTGCTGACACCGTCATGGACTGTGTCTATCGCAATACCTGAGATAGCACTGACAGAACATTGCATCAAGCTATGCAGTGTGCAGGGTTACCACTTGTATTAATTTACCCCCGTGTTATAGGTATTGAGGATTGATCGTATATTCAGCTTATACGGATGGCTTCATTGCTTATTTGTATTTATGGTTAGTACATTTTATGTTTGAAATTCTTGAGGTACAAATTAAGAGCCCTCACAATGTTTTTTGGAAGGGTTCAGGATCCTCAGGACCTATTTGTTTTATTGGTTGTTTTCATTCGCATGTGTAGGCCTACATGCGTATGTAAGCCTGAGCTTACATCTTACAAGTCACCATTTCCCTCAAGCCTCTATACGTGTCTATACAGATGTCCTTGACCAAATTATTATACTCGCTTCAAAACATGGAGGGAATAGGATTTTGCCCGTGCTTACCGAAAAGTTAGGAAGGAACTAAAGGGACAGGTTGTTCAAACGAGAGGTAATTTTCCACAGGAGCGCTCTTCGAATGAGTATGCTACACTTCTACAAGTTTAGGTCTAGTTCCTTTCGAAGAAAAGTTTGTCATGGCCATTTACGGAAAAAAATATTTTTAAAAAATCAATAAAGGCAAGCCAAAGGCTACATTTAAACCTACAGGTGTTTAGTCTAACGGAAATCATTGTAACCAATGATTACCGAGGATGCCTTTTTAATATTCATCTATTAACCTAATCCGGCCCACTGTGGTACGAATAGGATTAGGAATCAATCTCTACTAATTTTACCCATGCTTAAAGAGTCTGTGATGTAAAATGCGCTAATATTATATATATATATGTGTGTGTGTGTGTGTGTGTGTGTGTGTGTATAAAGTCAGAATGAGAATGTTTTGCTGCTTGATCGATATTGCTGGAGCTAGAAGCAAGTTGCACTTTGTCTGCAATACATTTTTGTTATTCTAACATTGCTGAATGAGAGAATAAATTAATTTTTTAGGAGACTACAAACTAGTTACAAAAGGAACTATAAATTTACTCGTTTGCAATAATTTAATGTGACCTATTCATAGGTCACTGTCTAATAATTATTTTCTTGAAACATTTTACGAAAGCTAAGTCTATTGAAGAAATTTTAATCTCCAGAAGCAGTTTTTGGAACGAGTGATCCTCAAGATTTGCCTTTGTGGTCCTTCAAAAACAATAAAATAAAAAATTAAAATAAGATGAATGTGAGTCACACTAGAGCCTAAAACTCAGAGTTTGGAAATTACACATGGCAAAAGTCTTTCACTTTCTCCCAGAACTGACATTTTATGAAAAATATACAAGAATTTTTATCAAACCAAGGGGAAAAGAAAAGTAATAAATACTTTACAATTTCATCGTTGTATATGAAACCAGGATAATGTGGGAAAAGATGGTCCTCCTTTCCCTTCCCAATGGTTTCACCATAATGGAAACTCAACAACATTGCAGAATATTTTGAAGACTAATAAACTGAAAAAAGGAAGCAAGTAGTGGTAACTATTCCAAACTATTTTAACCACCCTGACTGTAAGTAATAAAATAAGTATTTATTTCCTTGCTAAATTTCGATACCTCAGAATTAGACTGTTACAACTCAAAATCAGTAAATGTTCAGGAGAGAGGAAAAACAAAATTCTTGTTTCTTTAACATCTTCTCCTTGGTCACAAATAGCTGCTATGAACTTGTTATCTTGGGATTTATTGCATCTCACAGGCCTCTTTCAATAACGCTAAGAAATAAAATCCAGAACTTGATTGGTTAGAAAAAATTAACAAATTTCTGAGTTGTAACAGTGTTCCACTGAATCAAAGGTAGAAAACTTCTAGTTGTGACTGTTTATTTTAGAGTTGTAACATTTTAATGCCAAATAGAAGCTTTCCTATTCTGACTTATAACTATTTAACTAATTATATTTTTAGTCTTTCTCCATTTATTCTCTGTTTTACTTGTTACTCGAGTATTCTACAATGCTTGTAAGTTATTAATAATATATTATTAAATAGGTGAAATTTGTAAAAGTAATAAAATGTGTAAAAAGACATTGTATTTGCTAAATTTAAACTTCAATAGATACTTTCCTGATTTAATATCATTCAGACATCATTCACCGTCAGAGGAACAACTGTCATGCTGTCCTGCTTGAAGTACACTTCATATTATTATAGATATACACTAAGAATGACGTAATCAAAGACACAATAAATCTACTTTCTTGTTGGCGTCGATTTGTGGAAATTAAAAATATGCTGGTACAAGAGAGAGGATCGGGTCTCCTCGCTGTCTAATTCTTATATTAAGTGCCTCTGCAGAATAGGCCTAACTGTTTTTGTACAAAAATGTGAATGGTTGATTCTTAGAAATATGGATAACTTTTATGTTCGTTCAAACTACAGTCTGCCCTTCCTCGTCTTTTTTGTAGTTTCGCCCGATACATTCTGACAGTGCTTTGAAGTTGTGTATATCTTTGGTGTCATTCTCAATGACAGAATATGGCTTTCCATTTTTCTTTGCCATTCTGATAAGCGTAATCCAAAGTTGAGGATGTGCAATTGGTGTATCTGTTTGCTTTCAATACTCTTTTTTTCTCTGGAAATTGTAGCATGCACGGAGTCGTTTTCGTTCTGTGATTGTCCAACGACAAAATATTTCACAGGGATAGTGTTGATGCCTTCTATCAACCTGATTGCATACAGAAAGAGGGATGTTAGATGTCTGTTTTTATTCTGACATACAATTATTGGCAACTCCAGCATCTCTCAATTTTTCTAAAAATTTAAGAAGGAAACAAGCAGTTTCATTGGATTCCCGTTTAGCTATCCCTTCGTGCCAGAAGAATCATGTGGCTTCAGTGCTTACTAAGTTGAAGCATGTGAAATTATAACAGGAGAGCTTCCTGGACTTTACTGCATGGTGTCGGAAGAACTGCTTGTAAGTCAAATGCAAAAACACCACTTTTTCCATCACTTCTTTTACATGCCAATGTCTGAAGTTTTCTCTTCTCTACATTTTTCTTTTTGTAATATGTGTCTTTCGTTCTTGTCTTGAATCTCTCTTCTTTCTTCAGAAGTTCTTTGTTTGCAATTTGAACAAAAATTGCATTGATCTTTTTTTGGAAAGAAAAATTCAAATTCAAATTGAAATTAAAAATATGTGAGTACTAGTGAAGCTTTGCAGCAGACTTTCCTTCAGCTATGCATTTCTCTTTGTACATTTGGTAAAGTTTAGTTATATTTAGATCACCTTTTAAGTATTCTTTCTTAAACCTAGACTTACAGTAATGCGATTCTACCCTGGGGAAAGAATCTATGAGAGCTATAATGTCATCTGTCATATTATGCTGAGGTATTTTGTGGTTCTTCTTGTGTTTCCCTCGTTTGTTTTTTAACTATTGTCTCTTCATTAGTAATTTTGTCCCATGTTGTACTCACATGCCGACTACTAACACTAAGTATTGCTAAGAACATCGTTTTGAAAACTCGTAGCATTACGTCATTAACATAGAAATAATAGATTAAATTCCTAAAACGGGTACTTCCTTTTCCTCATCAAATGGAATCATAGGTAGCAGGGCTGTGTAGAGTTGGATTATTCTCACAAAGTCTCTGGCCTTGAAGACAAACCCAGCGAGCGAGCTTCTCGTTACGTCTCGTTACCAAGATGCGCGAATTCGGTGCGCGTAAGATCAGTAAGCTACCGCTGGGCAGAGAGTGAACATCATACAGCTTGTCGTCAGTCGTAGAAAATACAATAATAGTTGAGTGGAGGAATGATGCCGCTGCGAGAGAGACAGACAACACGTGGAGTGGGATAGGAGAGCTGAGCCAATCAGGGTGCAGCTACCTCCCCTAGCCAGGAACTCTACGAGCGGTGAGACTCGCTCCTAAGGTATATACGTAAAAACCCAGAGACGTTGTGGAGGTAATCCTACTCTATTGCTTGTGTTGTCCATGCCCAGATGGGGAAGAATAATCCCAATTGGGGTTTTTGTCTAAGGCATCAGGATTTTCCAGTATATTTTCATTTTATTTAGAGATACGTGCAGCAGACTACAACGCAAAGAGAACACCTTACAGTTTTATCAAAGTATCAGCAAAATATTATTAAATTAAATACTGCAAGTGTAAAATACAAAACAGTACTTACCAATCTAATTTCAGCTGACGTTAAGGGCATGTTTTCTTCTTTCATAAGACATAACTCTAAAATACGTTTAGACCTTTTGGACATTACTGTAATTATGATCCACAATATAATAATGTATACACAAGAACTCTGACAAAGCAGAAAAAAGGCATATTGATATAAAATATTACAGTTTTACTAACACCTCACAAGGAACATTCTCACTGAATACTGTTGCAAAACTGTTGCAACTCAAAATATAACAGTTTCAGTTAATATCATACAGAGCGTAAGTGTTACAACTTAAAATGATACAGTGTAGCATGGAGCAGGTACTCAAGATGTTGTCAGTGTCAAACTGAATCATCCCAATGAAAAAATTAAGGGTTCAATTTTAAGGTGTAACACTCTAACAGTGCATAGAACAAATATTTCCTCATTTAGTAGTGGTCATAACTCAAAATCGAAGTTTTTTGAGTTGTAACACTTTTGTACTGAGGTATCGATTTTCAAAGTAGACTTACTCTAAAACCAAGAAAAAAGCATAGTCCAGGAATAAATGCCTCACAATTTAACATTTGATGGGCATCTTATAGAAAAATAAATAAATAAATAAATAAAAATCCCACAACTAAACAGCTTCATTCGAATATCTGTACAGTAGGAAAACTGGCTAAGTGTTTTCATTCATGTTTCAAACTTTAAAATAGAAATTAGGAAGCAAAACAGGACATTTAGAAATAATTGAAAGACTACACATTACAATACTCCCGAAAGATTAATTGAAAAAAAATTCAACTATTTTATTTTACTATTTCTTATTCTATGCTGTTGCCATAATAAATACCAATACAATAATACTTTTGTCAATGAAATTCCTTTGTTGTTAGATACAGTGAAAATGTCTTTGTGTAGAACCTACATTGTATGCAATATCCAGTGAAACATCTTTAAATCTGGTGATATCAATGCCAAGAAGACTAGGGAAATTAAGAAAAAACGAAGGCCTACCTTGTGGTTACCAAGAGATTAGGTACTTTGCATGCTGCACCAGTCCTCAACGCTATTAAAATACTTCTGTTGGTTATTTATCCAGATAATAGGGGATGGTAGGATCTTATATGTTATATATATATTTTTTTTTTTTCCCGAAGGTCAGTAGGCTGCTGCTCGAGACTCAATTCCTGTGATTGAGTCTAAAATGTAGGCTGACCATATTACCTTGATCCGAAAACGGGATATTGGGATGGCAAAAACAGGGTGGGGTTATGTTATCAGTATTTATTAAAATGTTTCATTGCATCAACGTATTAAATGACCCTACCATTATTTTTCAGTGAGAAAAGAACCAAACAAACAAAACAAAAAATGGGTGCACAAGGGGACTGTATTTTACCACTACTAGGCCTATACCATGGATTTCTCTGATGAAGTAATCTTAAAGTGGCCAATTTTACCTTATAAAAATTCTCACATTCCGTGACACTTTAGTTCTATCACTATTCTGCTCGACCTCTGTAATCTGGAGATTAAAACTGCACTTTTTTGTCTTTTTGAAATTGCTTTAAAAATAAAACTAAAACATTTAACACTAGATCGTAACCACGGGATACATTTTCCCTGAATAAATCGATGCAGCTATTGACACTTATTAATGAACATTGCAATTCCATGGTTAATCATGACGATACATGATTACAGGTTACAAATAATAAATTACACTTCACTAATAATAATAGTTTTTATTGAAAAGGTACTAAACTGACATTTTCATTAAAATGGGCCAGAGAAAAGATACAAAAATAACAGTAATGACCTGTTCAAAACGGTATGTATGGTCAGCCTACCCAGATGGGTTAGTTAGAATTCAATTCTTCTACATAACACTTTCTGAGCTACTTCATGGACTTTTTTATAGATAGTAAACTCTTTTCCCCTCAAAGCACAGGCAAGTAGGGCTCTTATTTTGTCTTGCGTGTCTTAACATCTCACCAAAAGAACATGTACCCAAGCAGAGTCCAAGTGTTCCAATCTCATTGTTGGCAGTGGGTTCAGTCTTGAGATCTTCCTGGAATAGAACATAGATAGCGTACATTCTCATTTTAAGTTAGCTTCCATTTGCAGCAACTAAGCTGGCCTGGTTGTCGTAGTCACTTATTGGCAGGAGTGTACTCCTTGTACAGTATTACTTAGAGGCATAGACTGAAAATGTTATTGGGGGGGGGGGCAAGAATTGGATTGTTAATAGCTATATATATGCCTTAAATGACATTAAAGTTAAATTGGGTGGAGGTAGAAAATACAATGTTGCAATATTGCATCTATGTAATGTTTAGTATGGGCATATCCAGTAATAAACTATAGTATTTTGTTATGGGGTACAAACTATTTATTCTGCAAACGATAACTGTGAGATTAATTTTTGGAGACTCACCTATTATAACCAACACTAAACCAATCTTTTTTTAATTCAATTTTGTATTCTTACATTACCAACAATCTGCCTACTTTATGTTAAGGAGAATGTATACAATTTGAAACTTGTGAACCAATTCATAATTACCGTATGAGAAGTAAAAATTCTTATAAATGTAATTTAACACAAAATAGTTTTGTTAAAATTATTTAATAGTATCGATCCAGAAGTTAGAAATTTGCCTTTCCAAGTTTTTAAGAGCAGAGTTAAGGCATCACTATTGGGCAGCAGCTATACTGTGTTAAAGAGTTTGTTTCAGAGAACACCAAGACTGAAATACTCATTACTATTCGTGCCATTTTAAGAAGACCTCATCCCAAACCACCATCTATCTACAAAAGAATGTGATAGCATTGTTCCCTAAACCGAAAATCTGTACAGACACTGATACCAACAAAGAATACGTGACCTTGTAGTCGCGTGGCTTTCCACATTGTTGCCACTGTCATTCATCACTTCTCAAGTGAAGTAAACATGCTGTGGTATGTAGTTGTAAACATTGTACTGAACTGCAGACAAGTGTGAATACGCCTAATTACCTAATTTACCTAATCTATTCACTGATTGACAGGTTGAAGAGGATTAGGGTGACAGCAGGTAGAGGCAGTTCTTGGGGGGGGGGGAAGTATTTAAGAAGTAGCATCCACAATATCTTAATTCATTTCATAAGATTAACTTTGGTTCTTTCAGCTGTACCGTTGAGTACGCCAATTTTATGCAAAAAAAGTCTTAATTTCAACAGTAAAATCACAGCAGGTGTTTATATATTATACATAATATATTATTTAAATAAATGTTATGGTTTTTGTAGGCATTAGACCCTTTCTGAGCTGAATTTATATTTTAATATAAGCATTCATCAAGTAAAATCATCAGGGAATTTTATTTGATAACTAGGAAAATTTTAATGAAATAAATGAATAAATGTTGCAATAAATGACAATTTGAATATGTGGATTAACATCATATTTTAAGATAAGCAATTAATGCATTAAGCTTATTTCTCAGCTTTTATGCAGTTTTTACAGCAGCACGTACGTACATCAATAGCAGTGAAATGGTTAATATACTGTAAAAAGGCCCCAGGTTGAATTGAAAAGTTCAAATCCTTTGTATTTCCTGGTCGTGTATCGTACCGTCTGGTATATCTGTCAGCATATTTGAATGGAATTTTATTAAATGGGAGTTGTCAAAAACTGATAAATCAAAATACGGCACATGAAGTCATGGAGGATGCTCTATTTTTGTGGACTTTTAGGGTCTTGTTCATTTGACTTATAGTCTGTTTAATACTTTATGAATAGTATTTTACTATACAAAGAAAAGAAAAGGAAACTTAAAATGTGTTTCAGTAATATCCACAGTAAGTGAAAATTAATGAACAGCAATTTTCATTAGGCATTTCAATATCTAGTGCACCATGGCTGATTTAATATGACAGAAAAAGAGCAAATAAAATCATCTGCATGCCTCATGTCTTATCCCAGAAGAACCCAAACATGCAATTTCTCATATTTGGTTATCCTGTTTAGATAGGCAGACTGATATTTTTTAAACTCAATATTTTGTAATTCAAATAACATCAACACCTGAATTAACACAGGAAACGTGAAACTGAACTTCAGGATTCAAAATAGTACTTTAAATAGTATACTCTGGTTATTCATTGCATGGCCAGGCGGCTTCCTTTCGTTAGGAGGAAAAGTTTGCCGACAGCTCAACCCATGTTCTTTAATTTTACCGCACGAATCAGCTAGTTACCTCAGCCAATCAAAATCTAGGAATGTCCTGCGACAGATATGACAGCTACTAGTCAACTCCACGTGGAGTGAAACGTGAGGTTGCAAGATCTAGTTACAGTAAACAATAACACGTGTGAATTGATTAAAGTGAGGGAAGAACTGACTGAGGTCAGTGATAATAATGAGAGAATATTGCAACGTTGCTTTTGTTTTGGAAAGCGGAAACCAGCCCGATATAGTCAGATCAATTAACATAAAGAAACACCGACTTAATGGTTTATCTCTTTGAAGCCGCTGGCCATCCAATGAATAACTGGACTATACCTGTGACACATAATTTAATTTTTAATAAACCTTTCTTGCTCCATTATACCTTACAGCACTCTTTAACAGCATTTGATAAATATAATTTAATGTTACACAGAATATGCAGCAGTAATTTGTACGGTGTCAAATTTTTTCCAAATTTCAGATAGGAAAATATACCTCAATACTGGTTTAAAAAATTAGGCAGTCAGGGACATATGGCAAAATACAACATTCCTTTCTGTAGGAATATCTGATGCCAAGGAGGGGCTGTAAAGAAGAAATAACAAGATCAACAAATACTGTTATCCGCCCACCCAGTTCTCCATTTATTATATAATTGTTCGACAAAATACATATACACCATTTCCTACTACATACTGGTCCAAGTAATAAAAATATAAAGAATGAAATGAAAATGCATCTTCCTACTGTAATATGATGCACAACTACAATAAAAATGAATTATTTGCATATACTATGAGGAAGGTGAAGGTTCAAATTCTTTAAAAGCATATTCCAAAAGAAAAAAGAAATGCTTTCAAAAATTATTTGCATCAACATTCTGCCTTTTTGTGTTTTGAAATGCTCACTGTTATCTGAAAATGATATTTTTGTACTAAGGCAGTGATGAACTGTGACCAATTTTATTTTGGGAAATAGAAAAGCACAAGATTGTTGATTAATAGTGCAGTATTACAGTTAAACATATATCATCCGAGCTTTTAAACAGCTCTTCATACCAATGTTAAACTGTTTTACTGCAGAAAAAAACCCACACTCTGGCGCAGGTCAGTGCAACAAACGTGACACTTAGTGGGGCAACACAATGTAGACTGTTCTCAAATGCAGATGCAACAACATCACAACAAAAGGCATATACAAAAGATAATATCTAGGTAAATACATTACAAACAGAGGACATGGGCATCCTAGACATAACATATAGTCTTCTTAAGTACAATAACGAATAATTAAATTACTAGCGACCAATTGAAGGTGATTCTAATTTTGACGTAACACTGCTAAGTTCTGATGAATAACATTAATGAAGAGCTTCTCACATTTAGTCTATTAGGATTGCTATACAAACAAGAGTATCCCGTTTCTCGATGTTATCATTTCAGCAGCCCTTTGGCTTTGAATACATCTCTCATGAGTCCTTTCAGGTACTTAATCTCCCTCGACAGATCACTAACTTTCACCTTCAAATCTACATTCTTTTCCTCCAGGCCTTTTTCTTCACTCAGGATTTCTTCAATCTCTGCCTTCTTTTTCTGACGGTAGCGGGTTGCTGCATTTTTATTTTGTTCCTTCTTGCGCATACGTTTTTCTTCAACCCCAGGACGAGAATAAGGCTTAGCACCTCCACGTTTGCGACCACTTTTTATGCATCCTGGTGCAGGATCTTGTACAGATTCTGGTACCCATTCTGGATCATCACACATATCTTCACCGCTCCCATAGCTGCTAGAGCTGGAGCTCGTGCATGGGCTAGGTGGAGCTACTATGTAAGTTTCGCCCTCTGACTCAGCTCCAGAATTCACATTAGAACCACTACTGCAGTAGGATTGCCAAGGAGAGGTGCAAGGACTGTTGCTGATATCTACCAGGTCTTCTGCCCTAGTTCGAACCAATTCTTCAACTGCCTGCAGTTCTCGAGCTACATCTGGTGATGGAGTTTCAGGAACCATTTGCTCCAAAGGCAGCAGAGTTTCCTTACGATCGTTGGCATACATGATTGGAACCAGCGGAGTAAGAGGAGTAACCTTCATAATCTGGATTGTTGGTTGAATTATGGGTTGGAGAGGGGTCATTTGTTGAAGGGTAATAAGTTCTTTAGGATTTTCTGGGATCATATTACCATATGTGGGGATCGGTGGGCTTTGAGGTGGAGTGAGGGTGCCGTGTGCCATCTCAAGTTCACCAAAAACATTTTCAAATTCACGCAGAAGTGTTTGAGTATCCTGAGGAACAATCATTTGTTGTTGATGATGTTGAATTGGCAGAGATTTTATCTCCATGGGAGGTGGGAGCACAGATGGAACAGCCACTGCTGATGTGGGTAGAGACTTGAGGTTCTCCACCACTTGGCCATAGTTACGTTGTTCCAGTCCTGGAGGGAGCTCGTCAAAGATAGGCAGGATAGGAAGGTCAATCTTCTCTTCCAGCCAGTCAGAGAAAGGCTCTGAAAAGAACAAATTGCTTTATGAATTAACAGTTTCTTGATAATTCAGATAAGATATTAGTTTATTGAATGGTGGGACAATCCAGGCTGTTTAGACTGCTAAGGCCCGTTATTACCACCTCCAGTAAAATATTTACGGCTACTTTTACGGTTACTTTACTGACAGTTCGATTTTACAATATCTGGTTAGGTGTTAACTGTTGGTAAAAAGCTCTTAACTGGCAGTAATCTTTACTGTAGGAAAATGTACAAGTAAACTCCTAACCGGAGGATTTTTTGAGGTTATGCTTCTTGCGAACTGAATTAAAATGGAAAGATGAAGTTATTTAGCTGTTTTCGTAATGGCACTGGTGATGAAGAACAATGCCAATATATGTAAAAATAAATAAAAACAATATTGAAAACTATATCAAATTGTTATGAAAGTTTGGACAAACAATTACTTTACTATTTGCTTCCTCTATCCGTACATCAGATCATATTTGGGTTTTTCATCCTTCGAGGATGGGGTTTCGAAACGTGGTACCTTTCTTTTCATTTTTACAACCACTTTACTTGAGGAGGATTTTATTCTTATTTAACAGGAATTGTATAATAAGCGTAATATATAAACTATATAGGCCTGTACATAGTGTATTTTAATATGTTATGCTAAGAGCTAATAATTTCATTTGAAAACTTCTCGTAATATATCCTGTAGTTATTAGCTACACATTTCATACACAAACTTATTGGGTTTTAGGTCTTGCCTCGCAAATTATGCGACCTTTTTAGGCTAAGACAACTGATTACACACTACTTCCCGTACTGTGTACTGCAAACTATAATTAAATTCAGAGGAAGTTATATATTTCACAATAGGTTTTTCTGATACGTCTTTTTGAGCTTTGCTCTTATGGCCACACCTTACTGTGTGTTTATTTAGTTTGAATTATATAACGCTTTTCGTCGATATCATTCAGAAACAATTATTCTTCACTTGAAAATAAATTGCAGAGTATATTTTTTTTTCATATCAGCCATAACCTCATTATCCATTGAAAAATCACACGAAACAATGAAAACAGATGAAAACTGCTGCAAACAACTGAGAAACGCTCGTACCAACTGCTGTGACTTTTGTCTGATTGCGTTAACCGGGAGTAAACTTTAACTAGGAGATGATAAGAAAAAAGAAGCGTTTACTGGAACTTTAATCCGACCGTAAAATAAACTACCAGTTAACATTTACTCCTACTTAACTGAACATCGTAAGAACGGGCCTAAGTGTGTTAAATTTGATTATAAGACCCAAATAAAAATAACTTGATATATGATGAAAATTGCTGATAAGGCTTGCAAAAAATAAGACTATACTAATATACATGTCGGATGTATTTTCCTAAAAAAAACTAATAGTTCCACTGCAAATAAAGTTTTAAAAATTGATATGAAGCAAGTACTTAGTGCAAAGCACATAATACCTAATCATGTTATGGAAAATAATCGGGGAAAAATACACAGAACAGTTTATGACAATTTCCCTTGACAAATTAAGACGGTGGGCATCTTCGATATAAAAACAATGAGGAGATCAAATCTAGAGTGATTGGGGAAAAAGCAAATAAGTCAAATTACCAAAATTTTAGGAAGGACAAAAACAATTTATTTCCACAGCATTGTTACAACTATTTAGATCAGCCCACCTAGATATTTTTACTTAGTATAAGATAATGTGTAAAAATATCTGGGTGGGCAGACGTAAATATTGTAACATTGCTGTGGAAATAAATTATTTGTCTCACCGAAAACTTTGGTGTTCTAACTTATTTGCCTTTTCCCTATCACTCTAGAAATGTATCCCGAGATAAGTGTACCTGACGTATGAAAAACTCAAGTTATGGGAACAACAATTACTACATTTCCCCATACAAAAAAAGAGTTAGAGTCAAGTTTTTACTACACCTATGCATAGCTTAGCTTATATAATCTTATAATAACTGCATAAAATACATAAATAAAAAAGAGCAATCAAGGAATAAAAAATAAATCTCATTAATGTTAAGTATTATAATTTTAACACTCTTAACACAGAATGATCTAATTGAAAAACAAATAAAAGGGGTCATTAGTATGCTCCACATAATCCTTGCCTTTGGAAAATTAAAAATAGTATATTCTTAACAACTGAAATTATTTCAGCTATTAGGCATTAGGCCTACTTATGTTACTTTTTTCGAGGGAAATCTTATCAGTAGGGACCGGATTTTTAGGTTTTTAAAAACACTGTTTTAGGTTTTCCATTAGGTGAAATAGTTTTTTTTAGGTTTTTTGTCCAAAATATCGTTTTCGGGTAGAATAACTGGTTTAATGAATTTGAATGTGCTACATAGGATTGAATAATTAATACTTGTAAAGTATAATACAAAATTGACTTAAATTTGTGTAAACTTGCTTTAAGACAATATTATGCAACTGAAGAAAGAAAGCATAAACAATCAAAAAAAGCAGTGAAAATAATATTGCCTCACATTTCCTGCTTACAGTATATTACTAAATATCTTTCGAGATTCTCAACTGTGAAGTTCTTCCTGTTATCTCTTAGTTAATATTTAATACTGTATCTAGACGCTACCCTTCTCAGGATTCGAATCCGATGCTTCTAATTTAGTGAGTAAAATACTTTATGGTTGGATGTGGACAATGTGAAACTGATTATTTTCCTATTTTCGATTGTTATGCATGCTAACCGCACAACAGATCAACTCGGGACGAAAACTTCCCCCTTTCCTAGAAAGGTAAATACGAGTAATTCGTGTTTCTGGCAGGCTTGACAAAATATTACCTTGCCATCTATAGTGAAAATCAGATCGTCACCAAACCACTGCCGTAATAAACTCGATTTCATTTGTTTCGGCATAATTAACACATTTTCTTAAAACTCACAGTGTGACCACTCAGTATGAATAACAGGGCAGTACTAAGGGCAAACAAGCGCTTTAAAACACAGAAATCTATATCCTTGTTCGCACACGGCAACAATGGTTGTTCGTACGAATATATTAAAAGGAATATGCCGGTACTCTTTTCCTCTCTTGATACTGTCCATCCTAGACGACAATGGGTTGAATGAAACGCTGGTGGTATTAATTTCTACCCGACCAAAATTATTCTCTCCCCGCAAAATATCGATTTCTCAACTGACAAACAAAAATGACAAAAAAAGGAGCCTAAATTAGATATTTTAGGTTTTATACCCCGTTTAGGTGTATTTAGGTTTTAATACCCCATTTAGGTATTTTTAGGTGCCACAGAATTAATGTGGGTGATTCCTATGGACATGATTCGAAAAAGTGTATGAGTGCTTTTTGTTTTGGAAGTAAGGAAAAAAATAGGTAAAAACCTAAGAATCCGGTCCCTACTTATCAGACAGCAATTTAAATAATAAGGTATTAATAATAAACTTTAATGTCCTAAGCAAGCAAATTTTTTGCTTACAACAAAAAGAAAAAGTTATAAATATAAATATATATAGATATATATATACACACACACATACACATATATACAGTAAAGTCCCGCTATTCCGAAAATCCGCCTATTCTGAACAGAGTTCAGAAAAAATATATATTTTTTAAACTTAAAAACAGGAGAAATTAAAAGACGTTCGTTAAAAAACATACATTTATTGTTATACAAAGAAGTTAAATAGAGATATACATAGAGCCTAAGCTTGATGAAAATGCCTGAAACCACTGGAATGAAAGCTGGAACTTAATTTACGCCTTAACAAGTCAATACATTGATATTATTCATGAAATCCGCCTATTCCGAAATCCCGCTAAACCGGTGTTTGGTCCCAATTAGTTTGGAATAACAGGACTCTACTGTACATACATGGGATGGAAGGGATATAACCGTGCAAAGTACTCAGGGGGTACATATAAGATTTGAGTTTTGTGAATACATTTATGGTTTATGAAATAATTAGGTCAAATGGTTCCCGAGAATTGCAACAACACACTGCCATTACCAGTATGTTGCCACAATCACTTCAACATTGCACTATTTCATGGATTATGTGCCTTATGTAATACCGGTAATCAGTAAGGTTTTTTCTTTTTCTTCTTTTTTTTTTCTTTCTTTCTTTTGGCAGGAAAACTGTCAATTGTAAGGAAGAACTGCAAAGAAATAAAATTCCTCTAATTGTGTACACAGAAATCACAGTGATAAAGATAATTCATACCAACTAAAGCAGGGAGGGAACATTCAGGACAAAGTTTTTTTCCTAAGAATAATACACACTTCAGACCGATCCGTGAAAATGGGTTTCTTTTTAAGGAAAATATTTTGGTGATATAACTAATTTGCAAGTTTTATAATTGTCTTATTATTTTATGATTTACTAAAAACTAGCTGTTTTATTGTCAAGCTTAATTCAAAGTTTCACTTTTAGTATTATTGTTTAATGTAGAAAATATTGATTCATTTCGATTCTTCATGTGTTCATAGTGAATGCAAAAATTTTAAAATTTAATTCCACTACCAAAAGGAAGGTTAAAGCCACAGAACTAGAATTTATGGAGCAGATTATGATAGCTTGTATTCTGAAAGTGCGGAACATGCGTAGCAACACTAGTTGATCCCATGGTTCTTCCTCCTTGGCTGCATTTTGTGCAATGAGCAATTTGTTTTGGAGTGAAAATCACACCACGAAGGAATATTCTTCTATGTCTACATGGACAATGCATTTTATTTGTTGACAAAAACACGAGTGAATACTGGAAATTATGAAAATATTCCCAAAAAGGGAATTAATGTTAAGATTTTGCCCAAATAAAACAATTTTTGCTGGAATTAATTTAAAAAGTGGGCCTTTGTTTCTCTTTTTTTATTATACAAATTTGCATTATTTTGCAATTCAAACAGCGGTTTATAGGGGTTATGAGGAGGCTCTAAAAGGATATTTGTCGAAATGAGAACAATTTGTGTTATCACATCTTGCGAATTTCATGGACCTCTACTAATATGGTATTTGGATTTTTATTTGTCTCTTTCCAAGGAGTCGGCAATTGCACCCCCTCTACCCTGTACATATGTGTGTGTGTATTATTAATTAACAACTTTTTATCCCTGACCCCAACATTTCATAATAATGGTAACTGAAAACACAACTAAATAGTGGGTTACATACAAGATTTTCCACAAAAAGGGCACAAATGCCTATTTAAAGAAAATCCTACAATATCTATCTAAGTTATGTGTTTTTTACTCAAGGAATGTAGTAAATATGGCTTCCAGTTACAGAATTTGAACAAACTCATAAGCATGAAGCGCTTTCCCAGACTTTCTCATGGCTATAAATATCTGAAATAATCCTTTCTAAAAATGGTGCATGCTTAGGAACATGGACCAATACAAAATCAGTAATGAGACTCAAAACACATGTGAGAATCTGCAATTATGAGGAGTATGTGGTCATGTAACTCACAAGAAATTAAGAGAGGGATGGAACTGTGTCTAGTTTGGGGTGACAATGTCCTATGTACCATAAGGTGGTAGGGTAAGATAACTCTCTCAGATCCCACCAGTTGGTCAATCTGCGGAGCCCAGTTATCTGGCCACCTAAAGTGCACAACTTTGTGTATTATAAGGCATGTGTTTCATAATTCATCAGTGCTGGCAATACTCTACCAAATTAAGAGTATGGTACCCATAACAGTGAGTCATATTAAAAAGAGTTTCAACCCCTCCCCGAAAGCTACAGTGTGTCACAAACACCACGCAGAAGAGACTGATTTAAGATGCAGGTCACCCAAGGGGAAAAGAGAGGCAAAGAAGAGACACTACTTGATCAAGAAACACACCTAGGAGTACTTCCAGAGAGGAGGCAAGATGAGTTTTCTAAGCCTACCAAATTCCACTAGACAATATCCAGCCCAGTAAGCATGTATTTGCTCATCCAACGAGCTCAATTGAAATAACAACAGAATGACCATCATTCTATGAAAATACCCTTTTTCAGTTGTACGTAGTTGCTATAAAAAGGATCTGGAAATTTTTACGACTTATCTGTACACACTATGAAATATGCATACACAAAGAAGAGTTAGAGCATTTAGATTATATTTTCTGTACCAAGAATATAATAAGATTCATACTTTGAAGTATTCATTAGTACAGCTAAGTTTCTGTTAACATAAATAGAAAATTAGAATATATTATGGACAGATTATCTTCACAGATATCTGAAGTAAAAACAAGCATGTCAAACAATCTTTTAAGGTAAACTAGGTATCCTGAATAATTGGGAGCAGTGTATTTGGTTTTAATGCTAAGTGATACATATAAGCCCGTTAGAACATACTCGTATTACCAACTAGATTGTCTGAAAAAGAATACATGCTCGTAATTAATACGAAACCAAAAATACGAGCATGTATTCTTTTTCAGATAATCTAGTTGGTAATACGAGTATGTTCTAACGGGCTTATATGTAGCAACTGACGTTCCCTACTTATCACCCAAATACAAGGAGGTGCAAGGAAGTAAACAGATTAGAAACTGCCTGTGTTTTAAACAAAAACAATAGACATAAAGTGGGTGAAGTTAAGAGGACCATATTTAACAGTTTCTATTTCTAATGAATGTTGCCCCCAGGCTTAGATATAAATATTAACAGTCCACAGAATAGTTACTTTAGAGTAATGATTCAACTTAGCAACTTTCACTAGCCCAACCTATAGAACCTGCTCTGTAAGAGGAGTGTTTTATTATACTAGTAATATAATTAGGAATCATTATCCTAAAATTAGTGTTGCTCAACAGTAAAGAACTGAAATATGTTTTACTCATAGCATTGATCATTCACCTTCATACATTATAACTTTTATAATGAAAACTTCCAATATAATCCAGCATAATTCCGGGGTGCGCGGTCAAAGAGAGTTAAGTCCACTTTCTTGTTACTGAGAATTAGAGTGACTTAACACACTATACCAGCCCAACGTAGCTTTAGAGATGGATAAACCTATGAGGCACACATCCATAACTACCGTACAACTTTGAATATGACTTACTGGACTTAACACAAATGTAGAGAACATTTTTATCTATAACTCTATGGACATATCTCAATTTTTTAGGATGGCGCAACCTGGAAATGTTCTAATTTTTTTTTTTTTTTTTTTTTTTTTTAAGATAAGGAATAAAATAGTTAATATGGTGTTAGAATATTGTCTGGTAAAAATGATTAAATAACTTTCACCTACAGAGAGAAAACAGAATTTGAAACACGAAAAAAAAATTTTCACTGCCACTTTTACAGCTAAACAGATATACAAGAATATATTATTTTCAAACATTAAGGCTTATTTAGAATGTTTACATTTACTGTCAAACAAAAAGTAGGTGTCACGGGTAATTTGCGGGTGCTCGGGCAAAGAGAGTTTCGTCCACTTTCTTGTTACTGAGAATTAGAGTGACTTAACACACTTTACCAGCCCAACATCGCTTTATAGAAGGGTAAACCAATGAGGCACACATCCATAACTACCGTACGTTTTTTAATATGACTTACTGGACTTAACACAAATGTAGAGAACATTTTTATCTAGAGAACATTTTTATCTATAGGCCTAACTCTAAGGACCTATCTCAATTTTTGAGGATGGTGGACTTAACTCTCTTTACCCGCGCACCCGCGAATTATTAAGAAATAACCCATCTAATATCTTGCATATTTTATCAAGCACATCAGGTACCTAGTAACGAATTGCTGCTCAAACATTAACTAATGGTGAATTCTACTGTTCCAATGTACTGAACAATACTTTTAATTTTAAATACACATTAACAAACTTTATTGAAAATTAATAAATAATAGAAATGAGATCACCCTATATAAAAATACAGCACTGATTTCATCGCTAGTCCTTTTGCAACAATTCCACTACTGACAGGGGAGGCAATAATTTGCCTTGAAGTGCTGCTGGGTCTTAACATATAGAACGGGAACAGAAAGTTTTGAACACTTATTTTCAGAAATGCTACTGTAACCATCAAAATCTAGCAAAATAAGCCTTTCAGCAGCACTAAACAAGACAGCTAATAGGAATAGAGACCATTTTCTCTTGTTCTACATGGACTGAAAATCAAACATCTCATTCACTACATGTAGTGCAATGAAATTAGGTTGTGTATTGGTGATTTGGCTGGGTATATAATTTAGCAAAATATAGCCTATGGAGTCTACGTGACGCGAACTTATTTTCTGTAATTCTTGTCAACTGGAATGGAAGTCACAAGACACATCTGAATGTAATTTAAGGAGCATTTTATCCACTAAGAACATCATTATCAGCTCATAAAATGCTAATGGCTAGTCAGATAAAAGGTCCAAGTTCCATTGCTAGAAAACATTTTTATCTCAAAGTAAGCAAGATGATAGTTGCATTCAGGGCACCAGAAGTCAGGACACAGATTAAAAGCTCAAGTTCTCAATTGAGAAACTTGTTTGTTAATGATAGTTTCATTTGAATACCAAATACATATGGGGCCTAATTTAGTGAATTTAATTCAGTAAAATGGGTTTACCAAAACATTTTATAGTTTGCAAATTCCCAATTATCTGTCTTATTTGGGACCATGACATGCACAAATAATAAAAAAACATGGATAATCCAGACATTAGAATTATTACTATACTAGATTCAGGCAATGTTTTTATGGGCTACACGTATGTACTCTAATGTGATTTTAATAAGCTGTAAATGCTACTAGATTTGTCATAATGCTCATTTAACTCAAGAGTTTTCATGACAATAATATATAAGTTTTAACATATTCCACTTGTAAAAAAAATCCGGGCACGGAGTCCTCCGGGAGGGACTTTAAGCTGGGGGGCCAGTGTCGTAGATTTACGGACAGTGTCGTAGATTTACGGCCAGTGTTGTAGATTTACGGCCAGTGTCGTAGATTTACGCCACGTTAAAGAACTCCAAGCCTAAATTAGAGCCTCTGCACAAAATTTCCCGGCCTTTCCCATCCAAGTAATACCTTAATTTCCTGGGGGGTTGTGAGGTGATGGGCTTACCACCTATCTCCTCTGCCCTCTCTCGGAAAAATAAGCATAACTAAATTCACATAGGTATCAGAAACCTCCAACTGGAGGCCCTTTGCACAGACACTGGGGATATAGGGCAGAGAGAGTCAGTCAGTCAGTCAGTCAGTCAGTCAGTCAGTCAGTCAGTCCACTTGTAAAGGGTTAAAAAAGAACAAAGAACCTTGCAGAGATAATTGGGAGTTTGCAGTATGTCATTATGACTTATAATAAAATGAAAATGAATAGGGTTATTGAATATAACCTATCACCCTTGCTATAAATTCTGCTTTGGTCAGGCACACTTCATGTAGCGTATTTCTGAATCCTTAAAATTGCATTAATATTAGATTGATGTAACCCTGATGTATTATGATTTTATATCCTTAATGTTGCATTAACATTAGTTTGATATATCCTGTGATATGGGTTACCTGCATAGTTTAGTAATTAACTTTGTGACTACAGATTATGAGGCCCAGGTTCGATTCCTGGCACCTCCACAGAATTTTCTAAGGTCGGCCCCTGGAACGGGCACAAAAGCCATCGATAATGACCAAGGGAGTCTGCATGCTGATCACATGCCCCCAATTCTGACCACTAATGCCTGTAGTAGATGAAGCAGTGGGCAGATGGTAGGGTTAGTCCCACAAAGGATGCAGCTCCATGGGGATTAGTTTAGGTGGTCTGGAATAGGATACACTCAGCCTCATTTGGTCAACTAAGGAGCTACTTGATAAAGAAATATCTCCTGTCATAAAAACAGTGTCTCCGTTCACCAATAATGGTTACAGGTGTTGGCATGCTCCTCCAACCGTCATCCGACAACGTCGAAGGACAGAGAGAGAGAGTTGAACTATCAGGTGATAGGCCTTGTTTTGCCATGAGATGATGTTAGTTTATCCTGTGATAGGATTATTATGCATGTGTCCGGATAGGTGCAATATAAACAAAATATAAAAATGTCTACTGTAAATGTCTTTAAGAATATGCAGACAGAGAAATTGATTTAAGCGCAAATTCTTTTTTAAATCAAGTCATAAACGCATTTCAACATGCAAATATGACATGGTTAGGAACTGCCTGAAAAAAACCATCAGAATACCTTGGTAGCATAGCAGGTGTTTAACTAGTAACTTAAGCACATCAACTAATTTGCTCTGTTTCAAAAGTGATATTTGTTTTTACTAGGGATGGGTCGATACCAGATTTTCTCGATACTCGATACTCGATACATGATTTTTTCCTCGATACTCGATACTTCGATACTCGATACCTTCAATATTTCCAGTACCAATATAAATAGGTACATTAAAAATTAAAATTTGAGAGAACTGTGTAATACAAACAAAATTAATTTATTCTGCATATTTAATGAGACAAAATTTAATATCATCAGTAGCCTATAATTATTTTTAAACTTTACATTAAAACTAAAATTAGTTTTTTAAACAGTCGACTTACAAGTTTTTGTTAAGAAATACTAGCATTCTCACTTAATTGCAGAATTACAAAAGTATCGAAAAAGTATCGAGCGAGTTTTCCGAAGTATCGTTCGATGCCGATACCATGCAAGTATCGAGAGTATCGAGGTATCGAAAGTATCGAGGACCCATCCCTAGTTTTTACTAAAATGGATTTGTATAAAAATGTCACTTTGAATGATGGTTACAAAACGAAGGGAAGGCAGCCTATGGAAGAAGCATGAACATGTGTTTCACACTTATTAATTAAATTAGTAAGTTATTAAATAAAATTTTTAAACCTACCATAACAAGTAATGGCCATCATCACTGGGACAGTTTTTTGAGCAAATTAAAAAAAAAAACACAGTTGTCTTGAGATCTTTTGTCGGGGAAAAATTGTTTAAATTTGTACAAGTCTTTTTCTCTCTCGCTTTTTTCTTGGTAATATCTCTATTTAGTATATTCAAATTCCTATAGGTCTGGAGAAGCTCTCGTATAGTTTTTTCACCTTCTATTGACCAATTTCTGTGAATTCACTATGATTTCTTTATCCCAGGTGTAGTGATAGGTGTACAACATGCTATAGAAGTCGAAGAACCACATCTGCACACCACTTCTTCATCTAAAGTTCTGGATACCGCGCCAACAGAGGCACGACAACTACATGAATGAAATGTTTTGACACGAAAGCACTAAGAAACTGCACTGTCCTGTAATGTTATAAATTTAATTCACTAAGAAGACTATGCTGATAGCACTATTGTACAGCAACTGCACTGGAAACACACTAGCACTTCACTACTGCTCTCTCTCTTGGCTCAACTGATACTGCCCTGCCTAGTAGCTCACAGAACACATATATGTAAGCTAGTGTCCTTGCTCCAGACAGCAAGGCCAACCATTACAAGTACTACCATTCCCTACAACATCAGTTCTTAGGAGTATTATGCTCATGTTGGCAACAGCAATTTTTCCCTCCCAAATGAGCCTCCCTTTTACATCAGAGTACCCACCAAAGATAAGAGACTCTTCAGCATTCCTCCCTTCCTATCACATGACATTAATGGTGGTAAATCAGGAAGGAAATGATAAATGCTCACTAGCCATATGCCTTATGATGTACATCTCTGTAAGGTTTATTACTAATAGGAATGCTGTGTTGCTAATACAGGGACTTTAAAAATTATCGACACAATCCAGTGTAAAGATAGTACAGTAGTATTATTTGTAAGGAATAACTACATTTTATTAATTTATATGTAATATTATAACAACTTCCTGCCCTAGCAGGTTGCTACTGTGGACAAAATAAATCAAATAATATAATTTTAAGCAATCAGAGAACTTAATATATTAGACTGATTTCGATAATACAGGGTAAGTATCTTAATACCTACAATATTTAAAAGTTAACTCTGTTACAGGTCATATTAGTGTGTATTGTACAAATGAGTTCTCAAAATATTGATCGAACACATATTGTTGTTACTACCTTTTGCTCAATGGCTGATTATTATCATCATATACCTTATTTGCTCTAATCTAATGCACCATCGAATGCACCAACCAATTTTGAATCATTAAATCATAAAAAAAAGTTTGTTGGCATAAGTAATGCACATCAATTATAGAATATTATTTTATTTGCTATTTTATCTTATTTATTTTATAAAACAGATTTGTGAATCAGAGGCGTAATGAGGGGTTTCAACCCCTCCCCCCCCCCCCCCCATTGATTAAAGTAAGGAAAATTGTACAATTTATTTTGTTAAGAAATGACATATAAAATATTGGAGTAATATTTTATGTGAATACTATACTATTGTAATATTTTCAAACCTTCGGCAGTCATTCTGTTTCGCACGTGTTTAGGATTTAGGTATTCTCTGACAACAATTGAATTTCATTCATTTACAATACGAAATCGGGTGTAGATGGGTGACGCTAGCGCTCATGCCGTGCAGAGATTACTTGGTGGTGTTACAAATATTTTGTTTTGTGAAACTGACAACGGAGGGGTGTCCTTTAGAATTACCAAGGACCTTAAATATGTATTAATTTAATTCATTATTGTGATATATCACCTTTTTTAAAAATCTGCTTATCAATTACTTAATATGAGTATAAAGCGTGGGAACTTTAAAACTCGTTACTGTGCATCTTAATTTTTAAAATTATGGTAAATATTGCCGGAATACCATACCTACACACAAGGTGTTGTAAACGATAAGACAGTTACAAATTTTAGCACAGACTGCATATCACTGTACTTGTCACAATCGTAAAGTGAGGGTAGGTGGAAGCCAGGTATACAATCCAAAAAGAAAGTTATTGAGTTCTTTTATGCAAAAGGAATGTCTTTGCCGGGTGGTTTAAATGAATTCAATGACCTCTAAACAGCCTTATCATATGGTGAATTGAGGATTAGAGGGTGTAAAAGTATTTTCAATCATTCATGAGAAATCAGTTCAGTTGTTAAAATTTATGCGATGCCACCTGTAGGCTACAGAAGAGATTTTCGTACAATGCAGATTTTAAGTTAGAATTGATTTACATCGATTCCATTGTACAAGGTTATAATTTGTTTATGCAATGAAGTATATTATTCCCTTTAAAATGTTTCGTCTAGAGTCACATTAAATTTCTTTTCCTTTAAATTTCCATCCTAAAATTAAGGTGCGTCTTATGGTCCGTAAAATACGGTATATCATATTCTAATGTAAAATAGTGACAGTAATTTGGGTCCAAGTAATAAGTGTGTGTATGTCTGTGTTGTTTGATCATGCTCATTGATAAGTGGTCATATTAATAAAATAATTCTGTATTGTGAGATATTTAAGTAAATTGGCAATGGAATGGAATGGAATTATGGATTTTCTAATAGCCTGTTTTACGATTTTTAGAGCCTATTCCTAAAAATTTACAGCCTATTTTAGGCATCTAAAATTGCATTTTAGCAACCTGAATGTCCAAAGTCTTGTATTAACTGAGTTAGCTGTTTGGATTCCAAGAGTGTAATGGAATGGATTTTTTACACCTATTGTGCATCAAAATCACACGTCAAAAAAATCTGTAATTTTTCCTTAAACACTTTCCATTCTTAAGAGCATCAGCTAAGAGAGGTGGTTTTGAATCACGTGAGTCATCAATTGTTTCTTAACAGCTTAATTTAAAAAAAAAAATCGTTCAGTGCTGCAATTTGTGACCACTAATACCAAGTAAATTCTCAGAGCTATTTCTGTATTTTTGGGACGTACATTTCACACTGTTCTTGACAATGAAGTTGAGACATAACGTTTCAACAGAACAGGGGTATTCATTGTTAGGTCGTTCATGTAATATTTTATTAATCCAGAAAATTGAACCAGCTCTTTTTAAACTACAAATCAAGATTGTCTGAATAATCTGACACAAGTTTATCTGTAGCCAAATGAAGCTATCCATCGTCCAGTTCAAAGAGTTCTCAAAAAATCAAAACAACTGCAAATCTCCTTATCACCTGCCCTGGGTGAGCCAATCTTTTATTTAAGCCCGAATATACACATTAGCCTATGAACAATGCTCAGGCCTAAGTGAGCAGTGAAATGGGGAAACATTTCATTTGAAGGGCTGGAAGGCATGTATCACAACGAATGTTTACACCAACTACTGGATATATTGGTTTGACACCATAAGTCTGGCACTCAAACATTAACATAAGAAACACAGGTCGATTTCAGGTTCAGGAACAAAGGTGGGGAATAAGACAAACATTAAGTGGAGGAGCCGCTTCTGGTGCATATCCGCCAATGAATGGGGGGGGGGGGGGGAAAGGAAAAAAAAAGTATATGCACAGGGATGGGGAGTGGGCTTGGCAGAGGCAGTTTAGCATTCCCTTTCAAATATAAGGGTTGACTTTTTAGTTCTGGCAACTATTTTATTTCTCCACATATAGTATACGTACATGGCTCTAACTTTTATAGGACATCAATGTAATCACCACCATTGCGTACAACATGTTCCCAGCGACGCTGAAGTCTTTGGATCCCATTGGACTGCCTAATCTGTTGATGGTGCGAAGAGAGTGATCAGTTGCCTGTCAAACATGATTGGGATGGTGTGATCTTAAAACATACCGTTCCCCCAAGCCAGAACGTTATTGTGGAGTACTATTGCTCATTTTTGCAAACCAACCTGCAAGCAGCTCTAAAAAAAAAACGGCAACACTTCATGGACAATCCACCCATCATTCTGCATGACAACGCAGAACGCATACAGCAGGAGTTGTGTCTGTAATGTTCAATCACTGGGGCTGGAAGGTGCTCTATTACCCTCCATACTCTCCAGATTTAAGTCCCTACAGCTTTGATCTAATCCTGATCTAATTTATATGATTGAAGATGTTTTAAAGGCAACCAACCGCTCTCTTTGCACCATCAACAGATTAGGCAGTGGCAACAGGACTTTCGCATAGCTGGGAACATGTACGCAATGGTTGTGATTACATCAAAGGCCTATAAAAGTTAGAACCATGAACATATATTATATGTGGAGAAATAAAACAGTTGCCACTACTAAAACATCACTGGGCACTGTATCGGAAAGATTCCGTTCACTCGAATGTACATAGCATTTCATAAGAAATCAACAAATCACCTTCAGATATATCAAACTAGCATGTGCCCGCAGCTTCGCCCGCGATAATTATTTCAAAAATTAAAAATTAAGAGCATAATAGTTTATCATTATATTTATTAACAACTAAATCACGTGGACTACATACCACGATTAGATAGCGTCGCCTGGTAAAAGCGACCTCCGATTCGAGTTCCTTGGCCCAGAATACCCCTGTACAGTGAGTTTCGTCCAAATCGAAAAATGTTTGACCATATTTAGGCCTATATTGATTATCCCTCTTCCGTGTATGTCTTCGGGCCTTGATATTCTAAACAAATGAATCGTCCAGGATGGACTTACAAAATCAAGCAATCGCCCGCGATAATTATTTCAAGAATTAAAAATGAAGAGCATAATAGTTAAATCATTATATTTATTAACACCTAAATCACATGGACTATATGTCACGAATAGATAGCGTCGTCTGGTAAAAGCGACCTCAGATTAGAGTTCCTTGGCCCAGAAAATCCCTGTATAGTGAGTTTCGTCCAAATCGAACGATGTTTAACCATATTTAGGTCTATGTTGATTATCCCTCTTCCGTGTAGGTTGAAAATTTCATATGTCTACGGGCCTTGACATTTTAAAAAAAAGAATCAACCAGCGTGGGCTTACAACATTCTTGCGATCGTGATGCTTTTATTACCACAGTATGACAAAAATAGCCAAAGCCAACTGCAATTGATTTGACATTGAAATGTATTACTGAAATCTGATGCTTCGACAGCGCTAAAATCACGTTTTCTGCCAGTTTTTCACTCATAACTCGCGAACGAAAGCTAAAATTAAAAATCCGGCTTCGAGGTGCATTCGCCCACCTTTCAGTCGATCTATGTTTAAAATTTCAGATCTCTGCGTTCAGTAGATTTCGCTGGGCATCGCGGACAGACAGACATACACGTCCTTTTATTATTATAAGATAACATGTGCCCGCGGCTTCCCCCGCGATAATTATTCCACAAATTAAAAATTAAGAGCATAATAGTTAAATCATTATATTAACACCTAAATCATGTGGACTACATATCACGATTAGATAGCACCACCTGGTAAAAGCGACCTCAGATTCGAGTTCCTTGGCCCAGAAAACCCCTGTATAGTGAGTTTCGTCCAAATCGAACGTTTGACCATATTTAGGCTAATATTGATTATCCCTATAATAATAATAATAATAATAATAATAATAATAATAATAATAATCCTCTCCGGTGTTTGTTGAAAATTTCATATTATGCTCGCGTGCCTTGACATTAAAAACAAATGAATCGACCAGCGTGAGCTACAACATTCAAGAGATCGTGATGCTTTTATGTTGAAGGTATGACAAAAATAGCCAAAGCCTAGTGTAATTGATTTGTATTACTGAAAACTCATGCTTCGAAAACGCAAAAAATACACGTTTTCTGCCTGTTTTTCACTCATAACTCTCGAAGGAAAGCTAAAATAAAAATTCCGGCTTCGAGGTGCACTTTCCGACCCTTTAATCCATCTATGTTTAAAATTTCAGATCTCTGCGTTCAGTAGATTTCGCTGGGCATCGCGGACAGACAGACAGAGGACAGACACTTCCTTTTATTAATATAGATCTTATAAAATCTACATTAACTTTTTTTTTTCAGGGGTATTGCATCAACTCATTTTAAATCAAGTACATTTGGGCAGTTCTAAGATATTTTATTATCAAAGTACATTCCAATATCAGGCAAATCCTTGATCCCTGCTGCAAAATATTACATCCTTGAACCAAGTGTTAGCCTAATCTTCTGCAGATATGCAACCAGAAAACAATCTTAATTTCAAATAATTTTATGCAGTTATGCCAATTTTTCTTACAAAACGAGATAGGTCATGAATTTAACATTCATATACAGAATTGCAATTAGGGGACCCAAAGCAGACTACTTGGTACCAAGATCAACAGTGTTACATTATGTTATGTTATTGTATGTCAAATGTAAAAGCATTTTCAAGATTGCCTTTTTTAAAAATTCCAGTATTTTGAAAATTTGCAAGTTTCAAAAATAATTTTTGGGGAACTGAAAAGTTTCTGGTATAGCATTAGGTTTGTATACTGTTATAGGCCTATGTTTAGAAAAACTCGAAAACAGAATAAAGACTGCTTGTTTGTTATGTTTTTAAGACATCTATACAGCTATTAACTCCTGACACTATGCTCAAGGTACATGCCTGCAAATCTGCATACATGGGAATGTTGCGCCTGCACACATAAATGTCAACCTGGGCTTGAACTTTGGAAATGAATGCCATTAACACATTGACTGATATACTGAAGACTGATGAAACCTGGAATATTTGGCTGTTTTCATTGTTTTACAAAATATATTAAAATGCAATACCGTATTTACTTGCGTAAAGGACGCCTCCGCATAATGGACACACCTCAACTCTTCACATTAAAATTTAAAAAAAAAAAATTCCCCATGTAATAAAAATATTAATATAAACAACAAAGCATGGAAACAGTAGCTGTGATTGGTTCTAAGAACTGACCAAAATATTCAAGTTACACAGTGAGTTTTAGGCTGCAAGTTATTGAATTCACAAAAGAACATGGTAACAGAGCTGCTGGATGAGAATGTATAGTGTCTGAGTGAAATGTGCGTGTTTCTCATGTTTATGCAACTGCCAACTACCGATCGTCAAAAGTGTGATACAATCAATATATAAATTAGTCGCAGCCGCTATATCAATACATAGACTAATGATTGTTAGCCAGTGCATCTTTTAATGTGTTTCTTTCACTAAAATGTTTTCCTCGCGTAAAGGATACACCCTAGTTTTTTGTTATAAAAATCTAGGGAGAAAAGTGGGTTTATTATGCAGGTAAATATGGTATTAAGAAACTGATAAAATATCAAATATCCAGGCTTATATATTTCAGTAGTAACATGAAGTTGGAGAATTTTATACCAAGTATTTTTAAAAGTATCGTAATTCTTTCAAACAACATTACTATTAAGGATACAAAAATGCACTTTTTTTTCCGCAATGTCATCTGGAAACCTTGCACTCTGCTGTGTCACCAGTTATAATGATACATGGATGATAACCCATATGACAATTTTAATGATTATTTACATGTGGCAAGGACATCTTTATAATAAAGAGAAAAACTATGCATACTTTAACTGCAATTTTTAAAAACCTTTACTTAACCATTTCCTTATTAAAACAGATAAACACACTAATACTAACACATTTACAAGCTTATTTCAAAATTGAGAAATCACAGGTACACTCTACAGCAGTAGTGGGCAGGATTGCCTGATATGGGTGGCGGGCAGATAGTGCAAACTACTATTATTCGCACACTTTATCTTGAGCTTCACACTCCATAATGCTGAGAACCGTCCATATAAAGAAGGCCTCGCCCAAAAAATGTATTGCCATACCCAAAAACTTCCCGTTGAGGCATTCTTGAGCTACCGTCAATTTTTTTTATTTGTTTACATCATATTATTCTGAAAATGACAGAATAAATCCAGGGATAGACTATTAGAAGAACAGTACTGGTGTTGTGGAAATGTTCGATATAAGTGACAACGAAGTTAAAAATAAGGATTCTTTAAACCAAGAAGTATCGGAAATCAGCGAAATAACGAACCAAATAAATGAAATGAAAAGCAATTTAATGTGTTTTAAGCTGAATCTGTCGTTGGGGAAAATAACAAGTCAAGTTTTATTATTTCGTTGTATTAATTGTGTTGTATTAATTTCATACAAATTTTCGCGAAAGGTATTTAGTTAAATTACATCAATTCAGGCATGTGAAAGTGCGTATTCAAGTAGGCCTACATGTACAATGCTACGACTTTTAAACGATTTTCTATATTCTGAAGACCGGGAGAGAAATTGTCTAATTAGGCCTAAATATATTACTTTATTCATTTCTCCAGCGATATATTCTACTATAATATCTGAATCAATATAAAATATTTAGTTTGGTAGCGAGAGTTGGAAGTGCTACAGATTACAGTTAGTTCCATTGTGATCCAGCATAAAACTACACACGTTATATTTTCTGGTAATTGGCAACCCTTCAGAAACAACGTCAATTTCAACTCACCGCCTTCTGCAATAGTCAATCTCTTATACTGCATGCAATATCAGCTCCCCTCACCCCCGCATTTTTTTGGCTCAAAATAAAGTTTGAGCATAATACACCCTATCCTGTTGCTTTGCTATACAGCAGGAGAAAGGTAGGGGTTGAATAAAGCTCAACCTATCAGTGTTGGATCGAATGATACATCAAAATGGTACTTGTTATCGCCACTCACATTAGCTAATGGAATAAGTTGTTCTAATTTTTTAGTCCAAAGAATTCCATTATCTTTATATGTAGGTGCTCACTAAGAAAGGATTTTGAAAAATTCTGATTTTAAATGCCAAAAATCAAATGTTTTTGAGAATACTTCATTCCTTTTTACACAGAATTATCGAATCCGAATCACATTTGACATTAAAACATATTGTTGCCAGTGGGTTTCAGATGGGTTTGGGATTAAATTAAATGGAAGTTTGACAATTACAGTTGGCTTTGTCTATTTTTGTCATACCTTGGAAATGAAACTTTCGCGATCGCTTGAATGTTGTAAGCCCTAATATGGTCAAACATTGTTTTATTTGGACGAAACTCACTATACAGGGGATTTCTGGACCAAGGAACTCGAATCTGAGGTCTCTTTTACCAGGCGACGCTATCTAATCGTGGTATGTAGTCCACGTGATTTAGGTGTTAGTAAATAGGCCTATAATGATTTAACTATTATGCTCTTAATTTTTAATTTTTTAAATAATTATCGCGGGCGAAGCCGCGGGCACATGCTAGTCTCTATATATAAAAGCCAAAACCCACTGACTCACTCACTGACTGACTGATCACAGTTTCTCAATAACTATACAGCCTAGGAACTTGAAACTTGGTACACATATTGCTCCTAGGCTCTAGATGTGCACTAAGAAAGGATTTCAAAATCTTTGGCATCTAAGGGCCAAAATAGGGTTGTAAAGTTATGAAATTCACCAAAAGGAATTCACACTGCATGTACAGTCGGTCAAATAAAAAACGTCGGGACTCGTATGCTGTTAAAATTAAAGTTTTAACGCATTAGTTCACAAGTTTCCTATAAAAAACATAAAATACAAGTCATTTTCGGAACATATGAGGCCATGCGACAGGAGGGAAAAAAATGAACACCTAGGGAAAAATGAAAAACGCGGAAAGCGCAATACACGATATTCAACTTAATGTATTGTCATAATTCATTTTGCTTTGTGTCATCACCACATACAAATGCTAAAGTGAGAGAAAGTGTAGTTAGGGTTGTAATTGACCTGCATTTTTCGGCCTCTGAAGCAGCGAGAAGGTTCCATATTTCTTAAAGAGGTGGGTACTTCACTATAATGCGACCGGAAGTTTTCATAGGAATCGTGGATCTGGCCGGCGTATTTCGATGCTATTAGATTGGTGGCAGAAGTTGAACGTAAGTAATTAAATTTGCACTAGAAGTACCGGTTTTATAAAATAAAATCTTTAAAAAATGCTCCTTGAATAAACATATTCCTCGCGAATCTATTAATTATTAATATTATAAAAATTTGCAACCAAGAATATGGCGGATTTGAGGCATATAGCCACAGCCTTCTATACATGTTTGTTTTGGAACAAAACTGACTAAATAATCAAGAAAATACATGGATAGACAAGAGGCGTGTGTGAACCTAACCTTAAGTCTTCCTGTACATGCGCATATGCTCGTTCGTGATACTTAATCAAATACCGCCCGACGTTTTTTATTTGACCGACTGTACACAATCCCCATGACATTATTATTTTTAAACTACACAGGTGGCTTTGCATGACACTGTGATTTCATGTAGGCCTAATATAGATATAAAATTATGAGAAAGGCTATCAATAGAATTCCTATAAATGATTATCAACTATTTTGTGCCATGAAGTAAATTTTAGAAGGTCCTGGGTTCTATTCTTAAGAGTTGAGCTCTTTTCTTATAGTTAGCCTAGGACTGTATTGCGAAAGAATGTTCATACAATATCAATAGATATAATTTCCTGATTGATTTCCATTTACCATATCATCCCTCTATCTTTACCTTAGCTTTTACCTCTCCTTTTTGGGGTCTTTTAAGCGACCCATGTTGCCCGGGCCTTAGAGGGCCGCGATCTGTCGGGAGAGGAATTATCTATGGATCAGATACATACTTTCTTGACCAGACAAGGACAAGGAGGGCCTTCCGGATGAGTGATCAGTTTAATGCCAGGGCCACCTCCGATACAACACAAACACATAGGACGAGATACACCATTTACACACTCACTCTGAGCAAGGCGAGGATGGGATGAGGATGATAATGGCTGCCAGATGATATCAGGAGACCACTAGGCCCTAAAGTTGCCGAGCCTAAAGTTACAAGACATTTGTCTCACAGGTGAGGAAAACCCCGGAAAAAACCCAACCTAGGCCGTTAGAGTTGGTTCAGCAACCAACGGCTCTGTCGTATTTCACTTTCTACACTTTGGACATCTCCATTTACATTAAATAATTGATTAAAGAAATTTATCCACCTATTCAAAATATTATTTGGAGTTGCGAGTATAGTGCCATCATTGTCCTGAATTATGTTTGTTCTAGGTTGAAAACCTTTCTTGAACTCGTTTATTCCCTTGTAGAGATCCCTAACATTTTTGTCTTTACTATTTACCTCTAATTAGGTTTGCTGACGACATTGTACTGTTTGCCAAATCACCCAGCGAATTATAGTCAATGCTTCAAGATCTATGTAACTCCAGCAGATTAGCAGGCCTCCGGATGAACAAGACCAAAACACAGGTAATGTCAAACGTGCCAGTGACACCTATAACTGTAGATGGCACAGTACTGCAATATGTATCTGAATGTGTACTTAGGACAAATAGGATCATTTCACAAGAAGACTGAGAAAGAAATCAAAAGAAGGATTTCTCTCGCATGGGAGGCTTTTTGGTCCCTCAAGTTCATCCTCCTGGAGAAACCTCTCAGCAGAAAACTCAGAACTGAAATGCTAGAGACCTGTGTAACGCCGGCATTGTTGTATGGTTGCAGACGTGGGCTCTCACTTCCAAACTTTGCAACAGTCTCCAAGTGTGCAAAAGAAATATGGTGAGAAAAATCCTAGGCATATCATTGAGGGACAGAGTTACAAACGAAACACTTCAGAAGATGTCAGCAGTTACAGACCCAGCACTGCAAGCCACCAACACCAAATGGAAGAGGGGAGGCCACATCGCAAGACTCAAAGACGACAGATGGACATACAAGGCCACAATCTGGGACCCTCGTACTGGAAGAAGATCTCATGGAAGACCAAGACAGAGATGGGCTGATCTCTTCAAGGAACCTGTACGACAACAGTGGTCAAGCAGAGCGCAAGAAATAGGAATGACTGGAAAGTCTTAAGAAGACAAGTGAACAGTGACTGAAGCCAGTGAATACGTGACCAAGATTTACGAAGAAAAGTGAACAGGACCGTCACAAGTGCAATGACGTAACCTACAATGAAGTGCACAATGACTCAGATTAGTGTAAGTGGACAAAGACCAGGAATTGCATAAAAGCCCAAGAGCACTAATATCCCTCACATGTAGGTGTATTCGAGCTTACCCTCTTTGAGGAGGCCATTGCCTTTAACAGGACATTTAGGCTAATCATTTCATTTATTTTGTCTTTGAGGTAATTTCTTTTCTTTGTTCTAATGGTTCTAGAGGTTTCTCATTTAGCATTATTGAGATTTATGACAGTAGTTTCGTTCCAATTTTGCAACCACTGTAGTTTCGCCTGCTTTCTTGCATTTACCAATTTCACGCACTCATCATCGAACCACTGTTTATTTGGTTTCAGTTCAAGCGGACGTAATTTTTCTTTGTGGATACTTAAATGTTGTCTTTAATGCTTTTCCAGCTTTTATCGACATTCATATGATCCTAGCTTCTTGTTCTGCAGTGTTTTCTAGAACTGCAAATATATTTGAAATCTCAAATTGGTAAGCTTTCATAATTCGGTCATCATAATTCGGTAAGCTTTTCAGGTTGAATCTCTCTAAATTGAAATTTTACCCAATCTCTTTGTTTAATTAAAGTTTTTTCGAACCGCAATTACCAGATAATGATCTGAATCGCAGTCAGCACCCCTAAAAGGTTCGAACACTGGTGGCAAAATTCACTAACCTAACCCCACTGTCGTTGCTCTGCAAGTGGAGACTTTTGTTCCCAATCATAGGCTTGAAAATATCCTCCCCTTCCTATTTTGTACTGAAATCTCCTAGTACAATTTTCATTCTAAAAGTTCTGGACAGGGATAAAATAGTTGTACTCTACTCTATTTTTCAACAATGAGATAAAATCACTATAAATCAATTCCTTCCTTAATCTGATGAGACTGTAAGAATCTTTAATCACTTCATTAGTCAAGACTGATAGAATCTTGTTATAAATCAATTCTTTCATTAATCTGGTGAGATTGTAAGATGGAGAATCCTTAATCACTTTATTAGTAAAGACCCTATTTTGGTGGAAATTTTTGCATGATTTTGAAATTTTTTTAGTCATTTCAGTATATTTTTCACAATTGTTATTTAATTCCATCAACTATTTCCATATATGTTTTTTTTAGAATTTTAAAGGAATAAAAGCTTCATCACACATATTAATTTTAATTGATTTGGCTTTGTCTGATTGTTTGATTTCAGTATATAGGCTTATTGATAAATTGTGAAAGCGGCTAAAACATCTACTTCTAAATTTTGTCACATTTTCCCTTTTGAAGATTGAATCACGGTTGTCACCAACTACAGCTACTGCCTTCAAATTCTTCCAATAAACCTTAATTCACATGACAATTGTTTTCGACTTTGCTGTATAATTTCAGCATGTTTTGCGAAATTTATTATTTTTCTTTAAGAAAATTTGCTCTGCCAAAATAGGTTCCTCTATTCACTATTTAGTCTCACAAAGCAGAAACTCCACTTTCCATATACTTTTTGTCCTTTCGTATACCAGTTTAAAAAAAAATATGATCAGCCTATAGGGGTTGTAAACATAAACCAATGCTATGTACTGTACAAAGAAATGCTATGCACTGTATCATGCGACATCAAGTTGTTGAAGACTGCATAAACTTGTCTTTGAGAAGCCAGTAGAAGTGATTCTTTCAATATCATTACAACGAACAAGAAAGTTTGATTTCCAGACTGTAGCATTTCTATCTACATTGCATCAGTGTAAAGCTGCATGAGAAAGGTATTTTGAGCTAATTATGGTAACCAAATAAAAGAATATGCAAATACCTATCATGATCATCTGAAAAGCAATGTTTAAGTACCTGATCACCTGAATTTTGTTACGGCAAAACAATCGAATTTGAATCAAACATATAAACAGAGAACTACTTAGAGATATCAATGCACAAAATGACATAAATATAATCTAATCAAAACGTCTTATAGTTCAGACAGTAGTACTGTAACTTTTCTTCAAATAATAGGCCTATAATAAATAACTTTACCTTCCTCACTGTTCATAAGTAATATCAGCAGGGCGCACTATAAAGTACAAAGATCTAATAACAAAATTGACACATTGTAAACTGATGAAGGTTTGTGCTCAGTGTCCAGACAGCCACATCTGCTTGTTCTTAATCAGCAAAGGAGTATCAACTTCTTAACTAGCATTGTGAAAGCACTAAATGTGATAAGCATTACCACATCTGGCTTGGTAAACTGGTGCCCTATGTTCAACTGAATATATCTTAATAAACGAATTTCTTATCTTAAAGCTTTGCTGGGAATAACTGTCTACTGCCATCATTAGTGGATCATGCCTGAAATGTTACCCCCTGCATATTAACAAATATGTTATAAGCAGAGCCCAGATATATGCGTATTTATTTTCAGACTTCTATTGGTCAGCAACAATCTAACTAGGCCTACTATGCTTTTCAAATGGCAAGCAATTTGACTGCCAACAAATGAATGATAAACATTGCCATATGAGCAAGTTTCCCCCTCTGCCCTGCCCTTCTCATGTACACATACTTCCGTCTCTTTCTGTCGCTTCTCTCAGACTTGGCCATGAACACAGTACTGCATGCCATCTAAGCATTCCTTTGTAATATTAATAAGTACGATTACAACTGATTATAATAAACAGGTTACTCAAACATATAGAGAACAGCCTGTTGAGGTGCCTAAAATGAAATATGATAAATACTTGTTACTTTGGGCATACAATATGCTTTCTTGGGGACGAGAAAACTGGAACGTTGCTGAATCAGCACACAGTAGTCTTGTTTATGTCACATGTTATGGAAGAGACATAAAATCAAATTTCTATGGAACACTTAAAAATAATATACACTCTAAAAATAATGTGCATAGCTTGGCTTCAGAACACTTGTTTAAATGCAGTGATTTGCAGTTGGTTTACTTAACGACATAGTACAGGCCTATTGAAATAGTCACTAGAACACGTGCATCACTTGCTAACACAACTAAAAACTGAAATAAGTAACAGTCAGTGTCAGTGTTTTTTATCAGCACATGTCTCTGATAGAAAGAAAACATGCATATATTATTGTTTGTTCACCAGTGAAAGACTAGAGTCTTCAGCCTGACTACAGTAAGAGCTTTGTAATAATATACAAGACATATAAATTAGATTTGAGTAACTATGGTAACATAACTCAGCTCTCACTGCAATGCTAATGCATGCCAATATTTATTAAGTGCCAGAATGGTACTTTATAAGATTGTATGGGAGACAAGAAAATGTCTGTCCGTGTGTCTGTACGCGCGATAACTCAAATAAGCTCTATCGGATTTTCAAGAAATGCGGTATACACATTTATAACATCCATGGGAAGAAGCATGTCCGCCGGCGTGGTCTTGTGGTTAGCGTCGCTGACTACAGATCCGTCAGCCCGGGTTCGATTCCCGGTACCTCCTCGGATTTTTCTGAGGTAGGGAGGTCTGGTAGGGGTGCACTCAGCCTTGTGATTCAAAATTGAGGAGCTACTTGATAGAGAAGTAGCGGCTCCGGTCAAGAAAACCACCATTAACGGCCGTGGGTGTCGGCATGCTGACCACATGCCCCCCAATCCTGCCATCTGCCTACGGGAGATGACGCAGCGGTCGGGTGGTAGGCCAAGTCCCTCCAGGGATGTAGCGCCACGGAGTTTATGGAAAGAAGCATATTGATATCGGACCAAATTGGTTGACCGGTACCGGAGTAAAGTCCAATTTAGTGCCAATTTTATGGTTAATATATTAGAAAGAATTTATCAAGTGCAAATCAGTTATCATGACAACATATTGTTTTAGTGTGTTTATATACGGCTTTGGAAGTTGCAATGCAGTTAGCTATGATAAATAACACTATTCCTTCACATTTTCTTATCAAACTACACCGTTAAACTGAGCTAGGTGGCCGAGATGGTAACGTCTTGGACTCGCATTCTGGAGGTCCCTGGTTCAAATCCCATAGCCAGCCAATTTGATTTTTTTTTTTTTTTATTCTTATGGAAGTGTACGATTGTCAAGATGTCACAAATCTGTATAGTTCTGCTGATGATGGACGATGTTACTCTGATTTTTTTTTAAACTAGAACTTTGTTCTTCTGTCAGCCTTGCATAATGAATCAATCTAGAGCTTAACTCAAAAATTGATTTAAAAAAAAGAACTTAATTTTCTGACATATCATAATTGCAATTATAACTATTCAGGCTAAAACTATGATTTTTGCATGTACAGGGTGCGGCAAAACATCCTCCCTATTTTAAATTTCAAATAAAAAACAGATGGATCAAAATAAAGAAAGTGCATTAATATTAATGATATCTACACAGTGGGAATATAGGGTTTTCAGTATATTACATTAGTTCACCTCACTGCTAAGTGTAAATAGACCTTAATCCTATCTCTGTGCTCTTATAGCATGGTTCACCATATCATTAGGCACTATATCCACCAGGGTTGATAAAAAACATGTTTTTTTTTAAAGAACAAAAAAAAACTTTTTTTTTTAGTTTAAAACATGTTTTCTTTCTTTAAAACGTTTTATATGTGAACAACGTTTTAAACATTTTTTAGCATATGTTTATAACACTTTTTAATTGGGTGTTAAATTTAATTATGCAGACAATTTACATTTTGTCAATCCAATGACACCCTGTGCTAAGATGTTCAAGATTTACGAGTCATAGACTTAATAGTATTTGAAAATGCATTTTGTACCAGTAGTATTTGTTTATGATTAAATAGTTCATGATTAATAAAAAATAATACAAACTACTGTTTAATTACTGCCTTTACTGCTCAACTGATGATTGACTTTCACCATGCTTTATGTGGTCTTAGCCGCCTTACAATATCAAACTTACAAGGGATATCCTACTACAGTGTTGCCAAATTGACACATTCAATATTTAATATTAATAATCTCTTTCTTTAAAAGGGAAGACCACAAAATAGATGGTAGGATGCAGTCAGAAAAAATTCAAATCAATTACTCAAAATCAGAAACTGGAAGCTGGCGACAGAGGATAGAGAAGTCTGGAGGAAAAGGATACAAAAGACACCACCTCACATGATTTTCTGGTATTCTGGCCCTAGTTTTTTGTTTGTTTTCTGTTTACAACACTAACAGGGTGTCACTGACTTGACAAAATGTAAATTGTCTTCATAATTAAATATAACACGCAATTAAAAAATTATTTAAACATATGCTAAAAAAAACATGTTTAAAATGGATTGTTTAAAACGTTTTAAACAAACTTAAAAAAAAAACACAAGCACTTGTTTTAAACGTTTTGTTTTAAACATTCCAACCCTGATATCCACGCCGCAACATTCACACAAGTGGGAGTAGCAGTCAACTTGTGTTGTCATAACGACAGAAAAAACAAGTGATAAACTGTAAACAAAAATTGAAAAGGATATTGAAATCGCAGAATTGACATTCAATACAGTATCCAACCATACCGTGGACGGGAAAAGAACGTGTCTACGCTGTGTAATCATTTCTGGTAAACGGGTATTCCATTGTCACTGCCCAGCATGCTTTCCGGATTCGCTTCCAAATTCCCCCTTG
Source organism: Ectobius pallidus (assembly GCA_964059195.1). Taxonomy (NCBI): domain Eukaryota; kingdom Metazoa; phylum Arthropoda; class Insecta; order Blattodea; family Ectobiidae; genus Ectobius; species Ectobius pallidus. Next base: position 112,346,214 of record CAXKWD010000003.1, read on the forward strand.
TGGTGCAGTTCCAGATTGGAAAAGCATTAGCTTATGGGTGTCAAACTTTAGAGCAAGTGGTAACATGATTAAAAAGGGAGGGGGAAGATCATGCAGTGTTCAAATTCCAGAAAACATTAAACTTCCCACTGTGTAGAATCATTTATGTTAATATAGCTTCTTTATTTTGATCCATCTGTTTTTTATTTCAACTTTAAAATAGGGAGGATGTTTTGCCGCACCCTGTACGTGTGCAGAAATACACCCTAATTTTCCCTTAACCAAGTTTCTAAAGTGAAAATACAATATTTCCAAGTAGCACAAATCTTATTCCGAAGTCTGAATTTTCCTTGCGCGGAGTGCAGCCTAACAGCGAGAATATAGTTAGGCAACAATGCATAACTTTCATTGGACAGCGTATCAAAGCAATAGAAAGGCAAAATGTTTCCCATTTGCAAAACATAGTAATTTGAAATATATTTGCCTAATCATCTGCTGATAAATAAGGTTTCACACATCAGGTGTTGATACTGGATGCATACTCCCTCGATGTGGTCAATATGAGAAGCAAGAAAATAGCAAGATCCATAATTAGGGAAGTTATGTGAATGTTTCAGACCTGATTCATTTCTTTTAGGCAAGGAGATTTCTCTCATTTTATTAGATTAAGGGGACTTATACGATATGCCATGTTCTACCAAATCTTGAATAATTTTACTTTGACTGGACATAATTTTTCAGAATCATGCTACCATTCGTCCCCTGTATGGCAAACTAGCGAAAGTGCAATACATATTTAATGCACTTTCGCTAGTTTGCCATACAGGGGACGATATATGAGTAGCTCTTATTTGTTATAGCTTACAACACATTTAATTATACATTAACACGATTTGTCTAAAATAATCCATACCATCCATTAAAAAGATATCAAATAACCCAAAAATGAGTAAGTTACTGTCAATTACAATTTTTCTCCCTTAAATCTGAATGATTTAATTTTAAATGACTAACTTATGAAAAATATCTTAGAGAGAGAGAGGAAAAAAAAGATACTGCAGATTTTAAAAAATAAATTTAAACAATATCAGAGCAAATAGCTGTGGTTCATCCTTTAGAATATGATCTCACATTTAATTAAGAAACATGCCTCCACTAATAATTTCATCACTTAAGGTAAATATGTTTTTCTAATGGATGGTATGATATTTTGCAAACACAGAGATGCCAACCTTGAAAGGTGGTTATCAGTAGTGTGAGTCTAATTAGATGGGGGGGGGGGCGATGTCTCGGGCAAATTAATATATGCGTCTTCTTGTGCTGTCCCTTGACGCGTCCGTACTCTTCATGCTTTTTTGATATCACATGGCGTCTACAGTCATCGCGTCCTCCATATTTAACCGAAAAATCATAACTACAGGTTTCACAAAATACATGATTCGGTGAAATTTTTGAAGGTCCGAGGCAAGGAAACTCTTCCGTATACTGCTTTCGATACTGCTGGTTTGCCGCAGTTCGTTTTTTGTCCATCAGACTCATCACTGGTTTTATGTTTACACGACATATTTCCTCAGTATTCTACTTGCACTGAAAATATTCTAGCAAGCAACAGAGTCGGCAGTCGTCAGCGGCATTACAGTGATAATCAAAAAGAGAAAATACGTTAACACCAAAGATGTTATAACTACAATTATGTCATAACTGTAAGATATAACATCTTTGGTTAACACACACTCACGTCAGAGATTGTAGTGTTCAATGTCGCCAACACAACGGGTGTATTTCTCATGATAACAGTTGCATCTCTACTGACACATTCATTAACTTTTTTGTTGTTCGCGGGAGAAACGATAAATTTAAAAAATAGACCTTGGGATTCGTAAAATCCGTAATATTCAGTACAATTTCTGTATTGCCGTAACAAATTCAAGAAAATCGTAGAAACTACGGAAATTCTGTAGTAGTTGGCATCTCTGCAAACATATAAAAGTGAAGTATATAAACAGTTATTAGATGTATTAGGCTATATTCCACTTACAGCTACTCTCATGTAGACTCTGTGTGCAAAATTTTATGAAAATCTGTCCAGTCAAAGTAAAATTATTCAAGATTTTGTAAAAAAAAAGTGGGCTTACTACATGCATGAGCCCCACATCACAAGTGTGATTAACATAAGACTTTAACTCAGACCCTTGGCAAGAATATTGATTTAATTGGTCTGAATCATTTACTACAAACGGCACTTCACTGAAACAATATTGTTTCATTTAAAAGAAATGTACTGTGTAATTAAAATCATTTATTTCCATTATTTTTGGCTTTCGGTTAAAGTTCTTATTTCCAAATTGATTTTTTAACAAAAAAATAGGAATTCAAAGTAAATCATTATAATATTAAGATAGAAACTTGATTTTTAACAAATGGCCTAGCTCTATCCATTGAGAATAAGTTAAGTGAAAAAATTACAGACCATGGGAGTAATGCTAGCAAAAGAACCAGAGAAATCTGGCTGTTTACAGTGCTACCTATGCTGGAGAATTTTGATAACTGGGCAGTACGCTGAACTTAAAGTTAAAAAATAACATACAACAGGCACTGATTTCTCAAGATTGCAGTGTTACAAAAATGCCACTAACACTGCTACAGTAAAATTTAATTTTGAAACAGGTGGAGGTTACATACAAAGTAACCGTCAGATATTTGCAAGATAATAATGCACAGTTTCACACACTTCAAATGAAAACTAAAGATGCTTTCAAGTGGTAATAAAAGGACTTCATCATTAGTGTGATAAAATAATGGATGAAATGGCAGAAATAGTGTATCAATCAATACAAATGCTTCCTGTATTTCATCCAGTCTCAAAAACACCCATGACTTTGTTCTTCTTAGCATTAAACCAAATCCCAATAATGATAATAACTATAAGATAAATCACCTTTATGGTGCTGTAATCAAAGAAGAACCTCCTAAACCGAAGAAAAACATAATTCAGTCTTCAAATAAATAGGAAGTTTATATAGTGAAGTTACAAAATATCTAATAATACTCGAGATGGAGATTTTACATACATACTTCACTAATTACGGAAAACTAACCTGAACATGTTTCGAGCCTGCTTCTAGACTCATCCTCAGCTATACTCCATACTAGATGGAGTATAGCTGAGGATGAGTCTAGAGGCAGGCTCGAAACATATTCAGGTTAGTTTTCCGTAATTAGTGAAGTATGTATGTAAAATCTCCATCTCGAGTATTATTAGACATAATTCAGTGTCTGAGTTGTCAAGATTACAATCACAGTATTCAAAAACCATTAGAACTCAAAAGTCTGTGAGAAAATATACAATCAAAAGAACTGTGAAAAATGTTTCAACTTTGATACTTCAGTGGGCATCAAACCACTACCAGATGGCCAGCTGGAATCAGCTGACGATGGAGGGAACGCCTATGTATTAAGGTATTCATACCTAATAGTCAAAGAGTAATGTAAAATTTGCATGTGTGATTAAATTAATTTTTAGGTGAATTTAGCACTTTATATGACAAAAAACCAAATAGGCCTATTGACTATTTTTAGAGAAAACACTTTCTTTTAGTGCTGGTAAATTTCTTTTTAAAAATAAGATTTTTGTCAAAACTCCGGGACCTGATTTATATCAGGAATAAACCATGGAGTTTAGAAATTATATGAATGACCGTTAACTGTTCCACTGAACCTTCTTCCATGCTCTCAACTTAACACTAGATTTGTTATCAAAGTCAATTCATGTAGGCCTACTTTTTTTTTTTGGCCCTCCACCGCCCCCAGAGCCCTTGACCATAGGCCATACTCCGGTCCCAACAACTTTCCGGCACATGCGTTCTACTGCTTTCTACTTAGTTCTTGTGTTTCCTATCGTGTGGGTATGTGAGCTGAGCTGGCTGCTTGATTCAGCACTAATAGCATTGTGTAACTCTGTCTGTATTGTGTCAGCTGTCCAATGGGGTAGTGTCTCCGATCCAGTATTCACCTGTTAGAGCGAGGAAAACCCCAGAAAACCTCACTCGGATCAGCTGCTGCGAGATGTTTTCGCAGCAACCCGGGCACTTCAGGCAATTGCCTAGAATGTAGTGCTCGGTTTTCCCTGGGAACCTGAGCAACCTCCCAGAGTACATATCATTTTCAGTAGGTCAAGATTGGTGTGTCTAGTGTGACAATATTTGAATTTTCCAATTGTTTTAAGCCTGTACAGTGACTCAAATAAAAAACGTCGGGCCCCGTATGCTGTTAAAATTAAAGTTTTAACGCTTTAGTTCACAAGTTTCCTATAAAAGACATTAAATACAGGTCATTCTCGGAACACATGAGGCCATGTGACGGCAGGGAAAAATGAACAAGATGGAAAGCGCAACACACGATATTCAACTTAATGTATTGTCATAATTCATTTTGCATTGTGTCATGGCGCCACATACAAATGCTAGCTTGAGAGAAAGTGTAGTTAGGACTGTAATTGACCTGCATTTTAGGCATCTGAAGCAGCAAGAAGGTTCAATATTTCTGAAAAAGCAGCTATAATGCAACTGGAAGTTTTCATAGGAAACATGGATCCGGCTGGCTGCGTATTTTGACGCTGGAGTAAGATTGGTTGCAGAAGTTGAATGTAATCTGTTTCATAATGCTGCATCCATGAGGGCTACTGCTCAATTCCCTGGCCATCTTCAAACCATTAGGAACCAGGTAAGATCCGCTGGTTTACGTTCTAGGCAAGCACTCTCTAGAGAAGTCCTGAAGGAAGAACACAAGGACGCACGCCTCGTATTTGCAGTTGAAAAAACTGACTTCGACTGGAGTAGAGTGATATTTTCAGATGAAGTTAGTTTTTCGAGTGCATCTTCGGAACCAGTTCTAGTGTATCGACCATTCGGTACCCGGTACGATCCCAAATACACTGCAACTCGTGCAAGGAGTGGCAGGGTTAACTGTGACATACTGGGGCTGGATGTCTCAGGAAGGGGCTGGCACCAAATTAGTGGGTGGTTTAACTAGTGGAAATACCGTAGGTTTCTAGAGAGGTATATGCTTGTTTACGCCAGGCTTTGTTTTCCTGATGGAAACCTTCAGTTCCTACAGGATAACAGCCCAATCCACACTGATCGATCGGTTCAAACCTGGTACGCTGAAAGACCATATATCAAGATGATAGATTTTCCAGCACGTTCCCAAGATTTAAATCCTATTGAGAATGTGTGGGCAGAAGTAAAGAAGCATGTGAGAAGGAACTGGCCGAACCCACCTCCAGCTTCTGAAGCAGAACTGTGAGAACTAATTCAAACTGCTTGGGACACTGTGGCAGACAAGGATAATTATTTTCTAAACCTTGTAGAGTCAATGCCCAACAGAGTGAGGGAAGTTATAGTAATGGATGGTGAATGGACTTCCTACTGAGTGTGTGGCTCCTTTTTTCCCCCACTTATTCTTATTTAAGTTTGTTATTATGTTTCATTGATCACCGGCGTGGTCTTGAGGTTAGCGTCGCTGACTACAGATCCGTCGGCCCGGGTACGATCCCCGGTACCTCCACGGATTTTTCTGAGGTAGGGAGGTCTGACAGGGGTGCACTCAGCCTCGTGATTCAAATTGAGGAGCTACTTGATAGAGAAGTAGCGGCTCCGGTCATGAAAACCACCATTAACGGCCATGGGTGTCTGCATGTTGACCACATGCCCCCCAATCCTGCCATCTACCTGTGGTAGATGACGCAGCGGTCGGGTGGTAGGCCAAGTCCCACCAGGGATGTAGTGTCACGGAGAGAATTATGTTTCATTATGTTATCTTCTATTTTCAGTACGTTTCTTATTATTTTATGCCACAGATACGCATTTGTTGTAAAATCATACTTTCTTTCTTGCTTTCTTTTGTGTGTGTCCAAAATTCGACACCAACAATGATAATTCATTAGAAGTAATTATTGAGTTGGTCTAGCACATACAGGCCACTTCACTTTCTGTATAAATACCTAGAAACTAGTTTTGAAGACTTATCGTCATTCACTATCATGAGATGTACACCAACTGCCAACTGTTCACTCATCGCCAAATGCAGGCAACATGAACGTCCCTGGACGCTCTTGTGGATTTGATGAATACAAATGAGGATGGTCTTCTAAACTAGTTTAGGTATTTATACAGAAAGTCAGGTTCTACCCCATGGGGAAGTGATGTTTAGGGCCTGTATTACCACCTCCCGACAATTCTCCCGATACGAGACTTCCGGATAGCTTAACTAGAAGATGCCTTGTAATACCACTACAGAACTGCTACAGGGAAGAAAGCAGTAAAATTTTGTAAAAAGATCCTTAGCCCGTTGAGCAAAAAGGTGTGTTTGTTGTAGTTCGAATGGCCTCTGCTAGGTGCAGTAACTCGAATTTGTATTTGTACAGTTAAATTACATAAGAATGTATTGTTTTAAGTCCATTAATCAAGTTGTGCAATTTTATTTCATTCAAATGTGAGCCTAAATGGCATTATTGTGTAAGTTAAACCTTCCAGCATGAATTCTGAAATTCAGGTGGCTATGAAGTTTCGGAGTGCTGCCATTTTGTTTCCACCAAGCTTCCCTAACTGGCAGCTGGTAGTTTATTGGCCACTCCAACCTCCTGCTAGCTTAACTGACTTCCCAGGATTTTGTCAGATCACAATATGCAATTCTTGGCTGACTTCCAGATAAGTTCTCTACCTGACCAGGCTCTTAGTGTGTCAAAAGAATAAAAGGATACAGTATACCACATATTGGTGTACTGACAAGGGAACCATACGGGTTGTCATGTCGAAACCTACCCTCAAATTTTGCTCATCGATAGGTTTTCATTATAGGACACGTGCAAAAAATTAGCTGCTCATATGAACTGTAAGTGGGTGAAAACGTGCTTGTTATGTTCCATAAGGACCACTCGCTTGAGTAGCCTGCATACTGGTTTCACATGACTGCGTGGGTCGGAGTGTGCAATGAGGGAAGGAGTTGCCTTGTGACTCGCGGAATGTGTTTCATTAAATAACTTTTATAAAATATTTTGTTCTTATCATTTCCGCATTTAAAAACTATATCATCTGCGTAGACATTGAGGGGTTGCTTATGATTGTTAGTGTGTATAGGTGTTATAGAAGTGTGACCACTCAATTTGCGTGATATTTGAAGATACTTCCCATGCACAACGAATCACAATACTACTGCTTCAATCAACATATTCTCAATTTTGACATTTACTGTTCAGACAAAAGTATTTAAGTGTTAAGAACTCGGACTTACATACCACGTAATAATAAATTATACTCGTTATTACAAGCCAAAGTAAACAAATAAATAAACTAATGTAAACAGCACATGAGATTCACTTAGCTAATCCTAAAATTTAAGCAGGCACTAATTACTTCACGATAACTACCGGAATACAAACATGTGTATCAGAGGAGAATATTATTGATTATTACATTATTCCCTCCCACAGCAAAAAAAAGTGATGAGGAAAGGAGACATATGGCAAATACACATAGGCGTAAATCTGACGCGGGATTCGGGAACACTGATAGCCTATGCCAAGCGCATGCAAGGGAGATCCCCAGCTTCTCCCGCTGACAGCTGTAAGAGGTTACTCAATATTTCGAATTTACGAGATTCACAATTAATTTTCACCTGCTAAAAGTTTATATGAGCAGCTAATTTTTGGCATGTGTCTATATGCAATGAAGACCTACCGATATGCAAAATTTGAGGGTAGGTTTCGACATGACAACCCGTTCAGTTCCCTTGTGAGTACCAAGTGAAATTGCTTATTGATACCTACTTCAAACCCTTCCACATCTTCGAAAACTTCTAAATTTGTACAGCAGTAATGGGCAATTACAAGGAGTGGCTGTTTGTAGCTAAAATTAGTCGGGTGCTGCTCCGGAAAATTGTTAGCCTTTGCTTTAAAATAGTGTAAAAGGAAATAAACATATAATAAAAAAATGTATTCGAAAATTTGATAAAATCCTAAAAGAACAAAATCAAACATTTTTTATTTACTTTAATTTAAATTGTTACAGTTCAAGCTTGATCTATTCATTTAAAAGTGAAATCCATTCTTCTTGTTTAATTTCCGCGAAAAGATCAATAATTTTCTCCTTGGTCTGCCATGGTTAAATTTCTCTGTTAAATAAAAGAACCCAAAAAAATGAATCAAATAGAATAGCCGGAAACAGGATAATAATCTAATTCCACACTTTATCACATTCAAGCACAAGGTATATGGTTTTTAAGCACAACAATGCAGAGAGAGAGAGAAGAAAACTACTTTCCACCAGGGTCAGCACTGTGGAAGCGACAGTGCTCTCTCCCTTGCAGCCTGCGTGTAGCTTCCTATGTCCACATGCACACAAAAGTCAAATACCACACCGCTGGAACTGTGAAGCGCACAGTTCCATACAAAGATGTTTCTAACATTTTCATAAACTGGGGATGGCTACTGCCATTAAGCTTAAGGAATATATTTTGTACAAATATAAAGAAAGAATTAGAGAAAAAAGGACTCATTATATTAATGTTATCGATAAAGAAAGAATTAAAGAAAATAGGACCCATATTAAATGTTATCGATAATATCAAGTGGAAATAGGAGGTGCAGCAGTTCCACAGTGCTTGTACACGAGCCGCCATTGATTACAAGATATATTTGTAGCGGTATTATTATTCTTCTTTTTTACACATGCAAGAACATATTGAAATCATGTTGATAGTTTCATAACTTTGCTGAAATTTAAATGTGTATAAGTTAGCCTACAGTAGAACCTCGATTTAACGCCTCTATTTAACGTTTTCCCGCATTTTACGTTAAATTTTGAAAACTCCAAACATTACCACAAATAATGAATGCATAAGGAATTCAATCTAACAATATTCCTTGTACTGCAAACCCCGCTTTTAACGTAGCCTATACAATTTTTGGCTATCAAGTTTTTTTTTTTTCTTTCGGAAATGTCAGAAAAATGCTAAAATGTAATCTTTGATATATCACGCTTTACAGAGATCTGGCATGAGGGGTTCAATGGGTCGTATAATAAAAGGAAGCAACTGCTACCTAACTGCTGCTCGTGAGTAGGTTGAGAATCAAGCACCCGCTCTCTGTTTCGTATAAATAAGAATTTCCCCTACCTGCCAAGCAGCTGCTCAGGCAACGAGTAGCAACTGCTTGACACCTGCATCCCATATCACCCGACATATAGCGGCTGAGTAAACAAACATGCCACTTGACTGACTGTGCACTGTGTTTAGTATAATGTATCAGAATGGTTGAAGAAAATAGTGTCTTTCAAAAGTAGTTCGTGCAAATTCTGAAAATGCACAAACAAGTACTGGAGTGTAAAGAGAACAAAAAATCTCTAGCAGTAACTGTTTTCAAAAGTCAGCTAGAATGAGAATGTAAAGTAGTCTTAACTGGAAATCAGATTTTAAAAAGAATTAGTAATTTGAAGAGCAGGATAAAGTAAAAATCACTGCGAATAAGCCGATAGTCTTGAAATATTGGGAACAGAAATTCCTGGACCTGCTACAAGCAGAATCAAATCCGTCTATTGCAAGAATGGTAGGTAAGAATTTACATTTAATTAATACCGTATTTACTCATTTATTTTAAATTAATTTGTACTATAATACAAAGAAGTAAACTATGAACTTCTTTTATCACCCAGGAGGAATAGAAGTTGGTTTAGACGAATCACCATCTACATCAGAACGATTCACTTCAGTGCCCTCCGTTCTTGTAGGCCTACCTGCGGAGGTGAGGGACGATACACTAGTTAGGGAATGCACAGAAACTCGGAAAAACCGCAGGAAAAAGAAAAAACATAGATGAAGATGAAGAAATAGCTGGACTCAGCAACACCAAACTCCAAAGGATGGTGTTAGTGAAACAGAAGAGTTGAAAAAAGGAAGAGATAAAACCCGAGAAAAAAAAGGAAAAATTAGAATTAGCCTATAAGTAGTGAATTTAAAGAAATAAAAACTACTTTGGGAGAAAGAAAAAAGACAAGAGAGTGAGAACAGGTCTCCGTATTTTTTACTTCCATAGGCCTAGTACACAAGGGTCCTGGATATCCAAAGGTCCTGGGTTCAAGTCCCAGTGTCAGAGGAATTTTTCTTCTACAATATTCTCTAGTATTCTTGTTTTACTAGCAAACCTTGATTTTAGGGCATTAAAAATTATGTTTAGGCTTGTAAATTAATAAATTAAGCATTTAAGTAGAACAGTAGAGGGTCAATCCATTAGAAATGAACCAAGCCAAGTTGCTCGACATTTTTGATTTTCCTAATTTTTTTACCAGTTATTTCCCAACTAAAGGTAAGTTCAAAACTATGGTAAAAAAAATTTTGGGCTCATACTTTTTTTTTTGGCGGCCATTTTAAGTTTGCTTTTCAACCATATTTCAGTCGAAAACATGTTTTGCACAAATGTATGTAACTCTGTTAATTTTATAGATAACAAGACAAAATATTAGTCTATGTATTATCTGTATTCTCCCCAGTAGTGTAGCCTCCGGCTGTGGGACTCTGGGTCAACTATGGTCAAATAAAAAAAATAAAAAAATAAAAAACAAGACAAAATAAACACCAAAATTATCAGAATGAAATGCTCTACATTTTTGTTTTAACACAATATTACCTAAGTAGTGAGGAAAGTGAAGAAAAAAATTCAAAACTACAAATTGAAAATTGACTTAAAACGGGAGTTTTAGTGCCACAAAATTATTAGAAGGAAGAAAGACTCGCCCTTAATTTTTTTTTCTGGTGTAGACCTACTATAGGACTACTCGCTGTAGAAGTTTAAAGCTTGAGAACTTTGCGGTTTTTTTTATACAATTTTTCAAAAATGCCCAAAACCGTATTTTGGCAATATTTGAAGTCGAATATCTCAAAAGGGACTGAGTGAAAAATTATGAAATTTATACAGATAACACCTCTTTACGATATAAAGATGTGATAAAAGTTTGGTGATTGAGACTCAACTGGTTCCCGAGTTATAGTGCATCGAAGTTGGCCATAACTGCAACCTATGCACCGAAATTTCAACACTCTTCAAAGCTTTGAGGAAACCAAAAATTTGTCATGCTAACTGATGAAATGTAGCCTACATATACAACTCTTTTGTGTAACAAACTTAGGCTCACAAAAATTTTATATTTAAAATTACAAAGTGAATTTTTACTATTAAATTACCGTTAAATTTCGTGTGCCTATAACGCAATTTTTGGCCAAATTCGATGCACTGTAACTCGGGAACCAGTTGAGTCTCAGTCACCAAATTCTTATCACATCTTTATATCGTAAAGAGGTGTTATCTGTATAAATTTCATAATTTTTCACTCAGTCCCTTTTGAGATATTCTACTTCAAATATTGCCAAGATACGGTTTTGGGCATTTTTGAAAAATTGTATAAAAAAACCGCAAAGTTCTCAAGCTTTAAACTTCTACAGCGAGTAGTCCTGTAGTAGGTCTACGCCAGAAAAAAAATTAAGGGCGAGTCTTTCTACCTTCTAATAATTTTGCGGCACCAAAACTCCCGTTTTAAGTCAATTTTCAATTTGTAGTTTTGATTTTCTTTCTTCACTTTCCTCACTACTTAGGTAATATTGTATTAAAACAAAAATGTAGAGCATTTCATTATGATAATTTTGGTGTTTATTTTGTCTTGTTATCTATAAAATTAACAGAGTTATATACATTTGTGCAAAACAAGTTTCCGGCCGAAAAACTGTTACCAAGAAAACTTAAAATGGCCGCCAAGAAAAAAGTATGAGCCTAAAAAATGTTTTACTCTAGTTTTGAACTCCCCTAATATTGGGGAGTAACTGGTAAAAAAAATTAAGAAAATAAAAAATGTTGAGCAAAAAATTTTTATTCAATTTGGTTCATTTCCAATGACCCTATTTTGGCATTATTTGAAGTAGAATATCTCAGAAGGGCCTGAGTGAAAATTACGAAATTTATACACATAACACCTTACGATATAAAGATGTGATAATAATTTGGTGACTGAGACTGAACTGGTTCCAGAGTTACAGTGCATCGAAGTTGGCCAAAAATTGCAAACTATGCACCGAAATTTCAACGCTTTGAGGAAATTATAAATCTGTCATGTTAACTGATGAAATGTAGCCTACATGTACAACTCTTTTGTGTAACATACTTAGGTTCACTAAAATTTTGCATTTAAAAGTACAATGTGGATTTTTACTATTAAATTACCGTTAAAATTCATGTGCGTATAATGCAAGTTTTGGCCAAATTCGATGCACTGTAACTCGGGAACCAGTTGAGTCTCAGTCACCAAACTTTTAACACATCTTTATATCATAAAGAGGTGTTATCTGTATAAATTTCATAATTTTTCACTCAGTCCCTTTTGAGATATTCTGCTTCAAATATTGCCAAAATACGGTTTTGGGCATTTTTGAAAAATTGTATTAAAAAAACCGCAAAGTTCTCAAGCTTTAAACTTCTACAGCGAGTAGTCCTATAGTAGGTCTACACCAGAAAAAAAAATTAAGGGCGAGTCTTTCTTTCTTCTAATAATTTTGCGGCACTAAAACTCCCGTTTTAAGTCAATTTTCAATTTGTAGTTTTGAATTTTTTTCTTCACTTTCCTCACTACTTAGGTAATATTGTGTTAAAACAAAAATGTAGAGCATTTCATTCTGATAATTTTGGTGTTTATTTTGTCTTGTTATCTATAAAATTAACAGAGTTACGTACATTTGTGCAAAACATGTTTTCGACTGAAATATGGTTAAAAAGCAAACTTAAAATGGCCGCCAAAAGAAAAGTATGAGCCCAAAAAAGTTTTTACCATAGTTTTGAACTCACCTTTAGTTGGGAAATAACTGGTAAAAAAATTAGGAAAATCAAAAATGTCAAGCAACAAATTTTATTAAATTTGGTTCATTTCTAATGGATTGACCCTCGACAGAACAATTTTACTTATTTCTAATAAACAAACTTAAAATTGTATAGGCCTACTAATAAGCACATTCGGGTATTTTGCTTACTTGTACCATCATAGAAACGTATTATAGTTTAAAGTTTTAAATAATACTTAACAGAGTAGGCAATTGCCCTAAAATCATAAGTCTACTTAGTAGCTATTAGGTAAATAATTGGGATAATTTATGATCTTAGTATTTTTAATATTTTGCTCTTGTGCAGACTTTACCACTGAAGAGTCTAAAAGCTGGTGCTCTACCCCGTCCATTTTTATTTCAGTATGTTTTGCTATTAGTAAAGAAGGTAGGTCTACATATAAGTAGTTCTTTTATTAATGTTTCATTAGTTTCCATAATTAATTCATAAAATATGTTCGTTTTGAATCTGCTTGCTATATAATAGATTTGAAGTTACTTAGTTTACAATATTATAATTTGAAATAGTGTTAAAAGAATTAACTTAATCACGTTTGAAATATTTTAGTTTATAATAATACCAGTAAAATATGAGAAAGTGTTAGACCTATAATTATGTATTATTTTTGTGATTATTATTATTATAAAGAAAAAACAAAGTTAAGTTCCACATGTTTTACAATTGTGCAACCGGTTCTTTATATCTTGTGCACATCATAATCCATACGCCCTGTATATATTACTCATATTTGTTCAAAAATCACCCCCATGAACCCCGCCAACACAATTAACAACTCACTTGAGCAAGCCGCTGCTCGCAACAGAGAGCTGCAGCTTAGTTTTATTTATACCAAATCCTAAGCAGCAGCTCAGCTATCAAGGTCGTTGAGCAACTGCTAGGGAGGAGACTGAGGAAGCCGCTTTTTATTTATACCAAACCAAGCAGCTCCTAGGAATTAGTGAGTTTTGAGCCGCTGCTTGGTTTTATTTATACTACCCAATGTTTCACAGTATGAACAGTACAGGATATATGGGTGTGCGCAAGTACAGGCTAATAATGTGTGAGCATGTATATATACCTACCAGTATGTGAGTAAATAATTAGGCCTGTGTAGGCTACCAGTATATATTGCAACGTTTATAGCCTATGGTGTTTTATTCAGCTTCACATTTTACTAACCTTGTTTAACCAATTCATCAAGATCTTGTAGGAGTTTGGAAGCAAGTTCAGCTCGAGTGAGTTCAACCTGTTCTTCCTGTTTGTCTGTTGTATCTTGTTGTTGCACCTTGTCATCTTCAAACAGTCCCCATGTGTCTGCCACTTCAGTATCGAAGTCTGGAAAGCCCGCCGGGGACACGGGCTCCACCTTCCACTTCCAGCTCAGCATTTCGGCCATAGCTGTTGTTCACGTTACTGTACTGAGTAAACGAAGAGAAGTAACTGCTTTCAGCTACGAAGAATGTGTCACGATTGTTGGACTCGAAAAGTTGGTCTTCTGTCGGCGATGCGACGAATGAGAATATACGCGCCATGGTGGCCCTGTAAACATATTATGCATTTAGTAATGTAGGCCTACTAAACAAAAGTGTGCATACAATTGGAAAAAAGATGAGAAGGGAGATCAGATTGCACAGTTAAGATTTTCCACAAAAGCTACCTCTGAAATCTTGAGTCAAAGGGTATGTTTTGTTCTCTTTCTTATTAGTTTGTGAATTTCCCAAACTAAAGAAATCTGTTCCACAACAAAATGGAACATTAACTGATATGTTATACTACAAGAACAAGTTATGGATTTAAACATATGATGCTGAAATTAACATTTTCAGAGTGGCAGATGAAAGAAGTTAACATTATAACTAGAGATCAGTGAAACTGGTTTTATTTTTAAGCAGAACTCATTTTAAAAGTACAATACAGTGGAACCTCGTTAGCACGTTCCTCATTACTACGTTTCCCCGCATAGTACGTCGGTTTTTGGAAGTCCCGGTCCCAATCTTACTAACTGCATGTTTAAATGTTTCTTAACACGTTTTCCCATTTAAGACGTATATTTTTTTCGGTCCCTGGAAAAATGTGCTAACGAGGTTCCATTGTACTAGTTTATTTCAAATTTTCCATAAGCATGTACCGGTAGTAAATGATCATAATTGGGTATTGACATCTCCAAGAAATTTAGGAAATAACCTAAACATTTCTTAAAAACCAAATTAGATTTGTATCCTGAATACAAAAAGAAAGAGTGTGAGAAGCCATAGAAATTAGAATTTAATATACCGGTACATGCATGGTATCACAAGTTGATCCTGTGGTTCTTTCTCTGGATGCATGATGTGCAGTGAGCAGTTTGGTTTGGAGTGAAAACTACCACTCTATGGCAAATTGTTTGCCGACCAAGTCAGGAGGTAATAAGTAAGCTATAGGAAACTATTAAAATATTCCTTAAAAATGAAGTAGGTCTAATGTTAAAATTTTGTTAAAGAAAAACATTTTTTGCTGGAATTTTTTTAAAAAGTGGGATTATGTTCATTTTTTGCATTACGTAAATTCATAATATTTAGTGATTCCAAAATATGTTTTATGTGGTTCCAGGCTGTGGTAAAAGAAAAGTTTTCATACATTTGTCAAATTGAAAACAATCTGTGTTCAATGGGCAATTCTGTAATTAAAGGAAATTTGATAAGGTAAAAAAATACAAAATAAAAAAGACAACAAAATTGAAATTTTATTCTTGGAATTTTATTAACAAAACTATTTATTCACCACTTAAAAAAAGGTCAAGGAAAAACGTTTTTTCTATTTAAAAAAAAAAGTTTTCTAATTTTGCTGAACACAGAGGTAACGTTTGCAGCCATGGAGATTACAAGTGACACTTTAAATGATAATATAGAATTAAATAGAAAAAACAATATTTTGAAATACCAATACCATAGCCTATACACGACCTATCCTCTATTACGCTAGAGAAAGCATTTCTAGTGTACAGTAATATTATTACCTTTAATTGACTACATTGTATAGTTTATTGCTTTCTAGATCACAACATTGACTGACGACTGGTAAAATGTAGCCTATGGAAAAGACTTAAGCTCGTATCCACAATGTGCAGTTGGTAGTTGGTAGTCAAAGTACCATAACATGTGGTGAGTCATGGACGCCATTCAAAAAGTGCAGTTGCAGCCGTAGTCGGGAAATTAATCTTCAACTACCAACTGCACAACTGGAAGTTACGAGTCTGGTAGATGTCTCTGCTTTCTTCCACACAACGTGTTCACGCCTGGTATGCAGGCCCTGGCTTGGGTACCAATGCTCCCATTGTCTGCCAACGACCTTGCATGTGATTGGTACTACCCGCATGTTGTTGCCAAAATTTTATTCAGTGCGCTTTTCGAAGCACCAGCCAAGCTCCACTGTTTTGTTAGGTTAGGAACATTTATGATTGTTTAGGAGCAATATACTGAATAGCGCTTTTCAAAGCACCAGCCAAGCTCCGCCGTTTTGTTAGGTTAGGAATGTTTATGTTAGTTTAGGAGCAATATACTGAATAACGCTTTTCGAAGCACCAGCCAAGCTCCACCGTTTTGTTAGGTTAGGAACGTTTATGTTAGTTTAGGAGCAATATACTGAATAGCGCAAGGTTTATTGTGTCTCACATTGAATCTCTTCTGCGACGAAACCCTAAACCCTAACAATGAAGCATGTACGAATACCATCGATGGTGCACGGCATCCGTTAAGTCTAAGTGGTGTAATGACTGATGTTGGTAGCCCTACTTTCGCACCACGTGACCCATCGACTCCATCTACTGCCGCAGCTGAACACTCGCACAAGTAGACATATCAAGATGCAGTGTTTTAGTGCGCCATTTTAGGTTAGTTTTCCGTGAACTTTATAGTAATTTTGCTTATATTTAGAACATTGTTATAAGAAAAGTGTGCTCATAAATGGATTCTGCGAGTCCGGAAGAATAAAATAACATGAATTTTGGCCATTTCTCAAGTTGGAAAAAAAATTACCAAAGAGAACAGAGTGGTCGATCATCTCCCAAGTTACTTATTACAAGACTGAAAATTATGAGAAAAAACAGTTTTAGGTTGTGCACTAGGCCCCTCCCATCAACTCACCAATGAGACCCACCAGGGAAGGAGGAGTTTATAGTGTTTTGCAGATGACAAACAGTTTGTCTTTCTCCTGCTTAGATACGTGGTCCAATCAGAGAAGGCGAGACGGAAGGAAGACTGTCACTGCTAGTGGCACTTCGTTAGCTCGTACAAGTGATTGGCGGTGAAGGAAAACGCTTCTCATTTGAAAAATACTGTAGCATGGGGAAACTGTGAGATATCTAGTGGCAGCATTTGACCTACTAGCAATGCCATCCAGCCTCCTATCCCTATGCAAAAGTTGAAACAGGAAAAATTATTTACCGTATAATTTATTTCTCCTTTCTTCTCTTCTTGTCTTCCCTTTCCTCCTTCCTCCCTTTGACTCACCTTTTCTTCACCCTACCCACTTATTTGGGACCTATTCCTAACCCTACATTTTACACACCAACCAGTACTCTGAACACGTGACCACTAGCATCGTAACTATCAGCCTTAATCATTACACCACGAGTGATAGCTGAGCAGTGAAGAGAAAATTCCTCTCTTCAAGCTTAGAGAATTTTAATACATGAGAAATAACCATTTTGGTGCAAGGGTCTTCCCTAGTAGCACACTTCGTTGGCCCAACGGAGGGATTTGGTTGGCATGGTAGGGATATGTTGGGAAAAGGTTCGTTGTAATTTCCTCGTTTGGGCCTATTCATTTGTTGGTTGGCGTTCGCGCCCGCCCTACCGTTGGGGTTATGATTGTTGGCCCAACGTTGGAATATGATCGCATTTATCTTCTCACCAGTCTTCGGCAATTTCCGGCGTGTTCGTAGGTCATCGGCACAGCGCCCTTGAAGGTAACGGTCATTCGCCATCTTGATATGTAAAGAAGTTAACGCAGTTTTGATTCTCATTCATATTTGATACATAATATTAGGTAAGCCCTTTGGTTGTTCTCTTAAAATAACGATATCATTTTTACACAATATTGTATTATGAGTGTTGCATTCATATTATAATTGAAGGTTCGTACAACGTTACGGTACTGTAATTTCCTATTGCAAATTTGTTTCAGATGATTTACATAAAGAAAGGCAGAAGGAAGCAGAGAAGGAGCATCATATAAGCAACGAAATTCCAACTGAATTGAAACGCAGTTCAAGATCAGCAGTTCTACAGTTCAAAATCCACATCAATTGCGGGATTTTCAAGATTTCAAACTTGCAAGTAGCCTACATGGAGCATGCATGATTATTTGTCAGAATCAAGTTTTTCGAGAAGTAGGGCCTACCCAGTAAAAATTTTAAGGTATAAATATTTGATTTATTATTAAAATGTAGATGCCCTCATTATACAGTCTAAAAAATCCAGGGAATGTTGCCAGTAACATTTAAATATGATGTTAATCTTTATATTCTCATATAAGTTATAATGTGCACTCCTAGCCTTTAATTGCCGGTACTTCATTATTAAGCTCTATCCACAATGTGCAGTTAGCCGCTTGAGAGCTGCCCACAATATGAAGTGAACATTGAGGTTAGGGAAACATTTTACAGTACAAATAATGGGAAGGAATCGATTTATAGTGCATAATATGTAGGGTATAATAAATACATCTTGCTTTTCATAGTAACCTAATCTATTTCTTTGCACTAGTAGGCCTAAATAATTTTCAATCTCGTAATATGTAGCTTGCAGTTGGGGTAGGTAGTCGAAGATGAATTTCTCGACTGCTGACAGCAACTGTACTTTGTGAATGGCGTACATTACTCACCACATGTTTTACTTTGACTACCGACTTCAGACTGCCAACTGCACATTGTGGATAGAGCTTTAGGCCTAATACGTTAGTTATATAATCAACTCTACCAAGTAACTTGCATTCTATTTGCCTGTATAATTTTAAAACATAGTTCATGACAGGGTTAAAAAATGCATTTACATTATGTTTGAATAACCGTCTAAATCTGATTAGCTTAACTTGATTGCTAGAATGCTTTTCCATCAAATTGTTTCATCTATCCCTATAGGCCTATATGTGCACTTAATAGATTAGGACGATTAGGTTATTTAAAACATCTTTACGAAATCATGTAAAATCTCTTCACAAATTTCTAAAGAATTCTATCTGTTCTATTCTTAATTTAGGCTTACATTCAGTCACAATTTTGGTTATAACCCCATTAGGCTACAGTTTGTAGAATTCAATTTAAAATGAACTCTAAAATGTTGTGTGTAGGCCTAATCAATTTCGCTAATGATCTTAACATCAGTCTTTGTAAAAGTAAAATATTACTAGATTATGGAATAAAATGGGAATAATGGAACTTTGTGCCCCACGCATTCCCCTTTCCACTCGCCTGGCTGCTTCCCGCATGCCACCTGCCACGCTTCCCCGCAGGTCATGCCGCCATGCCTGTAGCCGCTGCTCAACGCCAGTAATGCGTAATTGCGATTGGCATGTCACCTAATATTTCACAATAAAAATAAAATACCCTTGCACCTGGCATTTAACCCAATTCTGTACTAATTCCATCCTACTATCCCCCATAAATCCTATTTCCCTTAAATCTACATCCTAATATTTTCTTTCCACCTACGTCTAAGTCTTCCAAGTGGTCTTTCCCTTTGGGTCTCCCACTCAGCATCTTTTAGATGTCTTTCCCCCCCATACGCACAACATGTTTAGCCCATTTCATTCCCTGTGATTTAATTTCCCTTACTATATCTGGTGGCGAGTACAGATTATGAAGCTCGTCGTTATGCAGTTTCCTCCAGTCCCCATTTTCATCTCTCCCATAGGCCCAAATATTTTCCTAAGCAGCCTGTTTTCGAACACACTCAGATTATGTTACAAACTGCATCTTACAATCAAAATTGTAATTGAATGTAAATTAAGAATATAATAAATAGAATTATTATGAATTTTGAAGAGATTTTACACAAATTTTTAAAGCTTTTTTAAGCCTATATTGAAGTCTTTTAAATATTATTTGATAATGAATAAGCTAATCTAAGTGCATAGGTCTATAGGAATAGATGGAACAGCATTTTAGAAATAAAGCTCTTACAGGTTAAGCTAATCAGATTAGCCTGTTTTTCAAACATAATGTAAATACGCCTTTTAACCCTGTTATGAACTATGTTTTTAAATTATACAGGCAAATAGAATGGAAGTTACTTGATAGAGTTGATTATATTTCTAACGTATAGGCCTAATAATGGTGATGCTATAACTGGTCACAAGACAGCTGGATAACAAATTAACTAATCACAGTAGGCTAAAAGATTGCACATTGTTACTTATATGAGAATATAAAGATTAACACCATATAATATTGTAAACGTTAATGGTAACATTCTTGGATTTCCTAGACTATATTGAGGGCATAAGGTGGAAAGATCAACTTACATAAATCAACTATTGTCACATTGCATACAAATGAAGTTTATTAATACATGTTATGTAGTTCATAATATATATATATACACGAGGTCTGTTAGATAAGTATCCGACCTTATTTTTTTTCTCGGAAACCTGACGGATTTGAATCAAGCCCGCTTGCATGAGCCGACCTTGAACCTTCGTGCGCATGTGTGAATTTTTTCCCGCCTGTAGATAGCATCTGTTGCTGGCAAGCACCATTTGAGTGAGGTAGTGTATAGTGCTCTCGTCGTTGCAAGGAAAATAACGATTGTGACGACTGGAATTTGGTTTCCGGGTCGTACCCGTACACCAGGACTCGTCACCACTCATTAAGGTGTTGATAAAGTCGGGGTCACTGTTTTTGGACTCAAGCATGTCATGTGAGACTTCAACACGAAGTTGCTTTTGCTCCGCCGTCAGCAGCATCGGCATTGAATTTGGCTGCCACTCTCTTTATGGCCAAATCTTCGGTCATAGTTAAATGGGCCGAAAAAGTGATGATGCCCACCTCTTCCGCAATTTCTCAGATACTCACACGACAGTCCCGCATCACCACAGCGTTCACTTTGGCAATGATCTGGTCATTTTGGCATGTTGTTGGGCGACCGGAGCGTGGCTCGCTCACCACCGATGTTCGGCTGTCTTTAAACCGGTTGTACCACTCCTTAATCTGTGTGATGACCATAGCATCATCGCCGAAAGCCGTCTGAATTTTCCGAATGGTTTCCACCTGGCTGTTGCTCAGTTTCAGATAAATAGCGCTGCTCCAGTCATTCCGTTATTTTCCTTGCAATGACGAGAGCACTATACACTACCTCACTTAAATGCTGCTTGCCAGCAACAGACACTATCTACAATCGGGAAAAAATTCACACATGCGCACGAAGGTTCAAGGTCGGCTCATGCAAGCGGGCTTGATTCAAATCCGTCAGGTTTCCGAGAAAAAAAATAAGGTCGGATACTTATCTAACAGACCTCGTATATATCTGACTTATCCATAACTTGTAAAGCAGCAATAACAATAAACTATTCATTATTCATTTCTCTGAATTTTATTTAGCCTATAGCCAAGATTCTTTCCTTATGTTATACCATGTATCACCATTTTTCTGAGATATAGAATTCTGGACCAGGGTGCACATAGCCTCATGAAGACGAGGAGCCACTTGATAAAGAAATAGCGGCTTCAGTCATGAAGACCACCATCTGCCAATGTAGAAGAATGGAGGAAGAAGATGCAACATGGGTAGTAGGCCTTGTCCCCTCATGGGATGAAGTTCTCGACCATTAGTATTACAGTGCTTTCACTGTACGACTTGGCCGGCAATCGCACGGGCCGTGACTCATGCATCAAGCGCCAAAGTGATGCCTCGTTGTCTCACCGCTGAAGTCTAGCATGTGATCTGATTGCGTTCACACGTGAATAATTATTACAGCAGTGTTTGTGTTTTTTTATGGTTAAAGTAGTTTTTAGTTTTGCTTGAAGTGTTTTAAAAATACCACGACATAATTATACATTAGAACTACTGCGTGTGAATAGCAATTTCCTCAAAAGGTGCCGTAGATGTAATGATGCAGAAGACCGGCATTTCCAACATCTCCTGTGATAAGGTAAGTTTGTATTTTTATTTTATATTTTATTGTGATTACAATTACGGAAATATATACGATTCGCCAGGAGTACCGTGATATGTCATGCACCTGGCCCCGCATGCGGTTTATCTGTGACGGTGGAGCGGCCTGTGCGATTGCTGGCCAAGTCGTACAGTGAAAGCACTGTATAACCATCAATAAGCCATCCAAATCCATGATTTCCCTATATTCCTCCATTAGGTTCTGCTTTTTGTCTTGGTTTCATGTTTATTTTATCATAATTAGGTAGTTGATAAAATATTTTCCTCAGCAACTGCAATTTAAGAATGATTAGCAAGTCTATGCAAATATTTCGCACTTCGCCCCTTTTGATAGGTGCCCAGGAAAACTAGGCATTTAGCTAACTAATAAATTCATTCTTATACATTCACAAAATACAGTATACGGTTGAATTAAGAGCAACATATGAACTGTATACTGTGTTTTGTGAATCTGTATGAGTGAATTTATTAGTTAGCTAAATACTTGGTTTTCTTGGACCATTATCAAAAGGGGTGAAGTGCGAAAGATTTGCATGGATTTATAAGTCATTCTTAAATTGCAGTTGCTGGGGTAAATATTTTATCAACTACCTAATTGTGACAAAATAAACATGAAACCAAGGCAAAAAGCAGAACCCAATGGAGGAATGTAGGGAAATTGTTGGATTTTGGTTGGCTTATGGATGGAATTATGTTGGAATTCGGATGGCAACAGTTGGCATTCTGTTGGCCCAACAGATCGCCAACGAACATTCCCAACTGTTGGGATTTTGTTGGATATTGGTTGGCTACAGTTGGCAATTGGTTGGGTAAAATGCACTTTGCCAACGGAACCCCGACGGACATTCCTAACCGTTGACCAACGAAACATGGCAATCATTTCCCAACATTGGCCCAACGATCTGTGCTACTAGGGTTCTTTTAATGCTAAAGAGGCTCTGATGATAGCATTGTATTGTATTGTATTGTATTATTGTATTTTTGATATGCAGGGGTCATTTTCGTAATGTATCATAATTAGCACATACGATTAAGGATACATCAGTGAGTTGCAGTGCCGGCATTGAGCAGATTCATAGCCAGGGTCAGGGTTGGAATGTTTAAAACATGTGCTTGTGTTTTTTTAAGTTTGTTTAAAACATTTTATATATATATGTTTATATATATATATATATATATATATATATATATATATATATATACATATATATATATATATATATTTCTTCAAATACGGGAAAATTTGGTGTGTAAAATCCAAATTTTTTACTTTGTTTAAAAAATCTCAAAAAAATCACAAAAATACTTCAGGGGTTACTTGATTATAATATGACACCAGCAGAGCTTAAATGTTTATATTTTTATTTATTTTAATTTCTTTATTTTTTTAAAGCCATGTGGATGACATCCGTGTACATGTGGATGGCAGAAGGCCACATTAATGACTAACTTTGGCAACAATCTGCTTTTCTTTATGTGATTTCATATTTTTCTCAGCACATTTCAGTTGATTTTGCATCAAATTTGCAAATTTGTGTGCATACTCCGGAATTAATGTAATTTTAACGAGACAGTGTTTTTATGGTTTTGGGGGAGGGGGGAATCAAGCAGAAATTCATTTAATCAGTTTTAAGGTCTTAAGTACAGGTCACAGACACCGCCAACGCAATAGTATCCTACATTTATCATCTACATGACTTGAGAGTCATCCACATACCCCTTCATGAGACACCCTAGTAGCACACTTCGTTGGCCTAACGGAGGGATTTCGTTGGCATGGTTGGGATATGTTGGGAAAACGTTCGTTGTAATTTCCTCGGTTAGCCCACGTTACGTTTCCGTTGCGTCATGCGCTAAGTCCAACCGTTGGGGCTATGACGTTGACCCAACGAGGGCTCTTCCTACCGTTGGGGTTATGATTGCTGGCCCAACAATAAATCTCGTTGTAATGTGATCGCATTTATGTTAAAATTAAAAAGTGTTGAAATAACATTATAAGCGTTAAATTTTCATTTCCTATAAAATAAAACAGTTTTAATTCATTAATTATTCGAGCTCTTTGTGCGCGTTACATGCTAAATCTCCACCTCTTCCTGCCTGTCTTCGGCAATTTCCGGCGTAGTTCGGGTCATCATGAAGACATGAAGATACAACAGTTATTCGCCATCTTGATATGTTGGTGTTTTACTTCTATTAATATTAGGGCTCTTTATTTGTTCTCTGAAAATAATGTTATCATATATTCACATCAAATATTCAAAATACGAGATGTATATCCTTCTTACTATTTATCATGTATTACACATCTCTGTAGTAAATAGGCTAGAAGAATTCTCGATTTTTATTTCAACGAGCTCTAATAGCGTAGTGGTTAAAGCGATAGACTATAACGCTAGCGGTTCCGAGATCGAATCCCCATAGGTGCGAATTTTATACGATAGGAATAGGTAGGTAGGGTGAAGGAGAGAAGGTAGTTAATAGGGAAAAGAGGAGAAAAGGGATGAAAGGGAAAATAAAAAATTAAATTTTGTGTGCTTCTAGTATTTCCGCCAGATGTCTCTGCGCTGCGCTGCGTAGTAGTTCCACCATTACCTAATAGATGTCTCTCAACTGTTGGGATTTTGTTGTATATTGGTTGGCTACAGTTGGCAGTTGGTTGGATAAAACGCTTCTTGGCAACCGAACCCCGACGGACATTCCTAACCGTTGACCAACGAAACATGGCGATCATTCCCCAACATTGGCCCAACGATCTGTGCTACTAGGGCATGTGGATGACACAAAAATCAGGCATGTGGATGACAAAAAAGGAGTTTAAGTGGTCTCAGCAAGCCATTTCTAAACCTCTGTAGGCTCAACTTCAGTCAGGTAGGCTACTTTGAATTGGAAGGTTTATCATAGTGCATAATCAAAATGAATTAATATTCACTTTCTGCCTACTTTCTAGAAGCCATGTTAATGACGGGGAATAAAAACGTTTTCCTTGAAAATGATACAAAGTCATTTGTTAATCCCAAACTGTTTGTAAGCAAGCAAAATTCAACCTTACAATTCAACCACAAGCTGCCCTGTTGGCTTTCTAACACTGTTGCCAGTTTTACAAATTTCTCATTTCTGCAGAAAAAATTCCATTCTTTTCAGCCATGTGGATGACCAAAAACCCTTGGGACATTCTTTATGTTCATTAGGTGGGGTGACAATTTTATTTTATTTTATTTTTTAGGGGTTAATATTCTTCACCCATTCATACTCATTGACAGGAAAAAAGTTGAAAAGGAAATAACATTTTGTTTTGTGGAAAAATGCATTAGAATATACAAAACCGAGGTTTGGGACAGGGCTTGTGGATGACATTTCATTGAATTAAATTCGATTTTGGAATATCAGAATTTAAAGTTAGTGACATTTCAAACTGATAGTTGTAGTATGGAAGTAGTAGAAACAAAATTTTATTTTAATTTTTTTTTAAAGTTGAATTTGAAGGGAAATATCACTCCGGAACGCAAATTTTCCCGTATTTGAAGAATCACCCATATATATATGTATATAATAGGCCCTATACATTAAAATGGTTGTTTTAAACAAAATGAACAATTTAAACTTTTTTTAAACAAACAACATTGTTGTAAACATAAAAAACGTTTTTAAAAAACACATTTAAAACAACCAACATTGTTGTTCACATAAAAAACGTTTTAAAAAAAACATGTTTTAAACAAAAAAATATTTTTTTTGTTCTTTAAAAAAAAATGTTTTTTTTCCAACCCTGGCCAGTGTAAAGGCACATGGAAGATTAGGTGGCCAGAGGCAGCAGGCCGGCGGGCGAGACTGGGCAGGTCTTCAATGCTGCATGACCTAAAACTATCTTTCACCAAAATGATTTACTAGTGCAAGTAAATAGATTATTTATATTATACCGTACTTTATAAATCAATTCCTCCACATTTTTTGTACTGTAAATCCAAATGTTCCCCTAACCTCAATGTCAACTGCATAGAGCTCTGGGCTTTTTTAGTTTTTCTTCCTGCCACTTGAGCGCGCTGCTCTCCACATTCAGGTATTGTGAACTTCCGGTTTCCTCATCTTGTGTGTTTTCAGTATGAGTTTGGGACGGTTCTCCAGTTTTACAGTGAAGGAGTTAAAAAGGATGTTATTCGAAGATGGTGCAACATATATTTCAAAATTAACGAAGCAAGAGTTGATTGCAAGGTGAGAAATCAAAGCTACCTGTCTTCTAAAACATTTGCTAACTGTTCTAATATGGTGCAGTATGCCTGCGCTCTCCAATATTGTTTTATTTATTTTCATGTTTTTTTTAAGTGAAACTTCTTTAGCCGTGGTAGGGGTAAATCCAGAGCTTGTGTCACGCTCAAAAATCGTCACGAAATTAGTGTCACATTCAAAATCGTCACGAAATTAGTGAGGTGTGACGGAACGGACTGCACAGAAAATAATCAACTCAATGATTAGGAGTAATCAACTGCTATATGATTTAAAGGATCAAAATTTTTAAAAATACAAAATTAAAAAATAAGATCCAAAATTAAAAAATCCAAAATTGAAAAAATAAAAAAACAAAATCCAAAATTGAAAAAATCTAAAAATTGATAATCCAAAAAAATAAAAATTCAAAGATCCAAAATTAAAAAAATCCAAAATTCCAAAATTAAAAAATCCAAAATTTAAAAAGTCCAAAAACCCAATATTAAAAAGTCCAATAATATAAAATTGAAAAATCCAATTATCAAAAATTGATAAAATAAATAATTAAAACAGTTTCACTTCCGTCGCGCGGCGTTCCACGCATACTTTTTTTTTTTTTTACAAATATGCATGAACTTTTTCATATCATAGCTTATTGAACACAGTCTAATATACGACACTGTTTGTTTTGGTTGCAGGTTGCTCAGGCGAGAGAAAAATCCAGATAGTAACTTTGCCTTATTCAAAGTTGAGCTTGTAGAACCAGAAAGTAGAACCAGACTTTCCTTCGAAAAAATTTCTTGCCGATAAATTCATTCAAGAAAGAACGGCTTAAACTTTTCAACGAAGACTCCATAACCACTTGGTTCAAAAAGCGTAGGGCAGGCAGCAGTATGAAAGCTGGCCGGACTCTAGAAATTAGAAAATTCATCAAGTGCATTGAAGTGAACGTGTTGATGGACAAAAACAACGTTGAGTTTGCTATCTGCAAAGCACATAACCTAAAAATTTGTATGTGGTTTGTTTTTTACTCAATTACAATACAGATTGGCCATTTTATCGGTTACGGGAGAAATTTGGTTGACATTGACATTCTTAAATGTCAAAATAAATTGGAAACAAAAATTACACTGAAAAGTTTAAATGCTAATTTAACATGCCTAAACGAGGTTAAGTTTGTCGGGTATACTTATTATTTCATAGGCTTATATATTTTTCTTATCTACTATATCAAAATTATCTTAATCACTCTAGAAAACATGAAATGTTCACCATAACTGCTCAAAGGAACGTTAAAATCATCTTCTGTGAAGTGACAGCTGCAAACACGAGAAAAAGGGGAAAGTGTTTTTCCATGGCGTAATTTTACCATCCATTCTTGAAAAATAGCCTTTTCTTTTAGAAAACTGTGAAAACTAAGTCCTCAATTTTTGTTGGCAACGGCCGAACAGCCGAAAACATAGTAGTTAATCGGCATAATTACTTCCAAAACAAGACACAAGCACAGAACTGTAGTGTCAACACGGGCCTCTGAGATAACCGGAAGTGGATAATACCTCATTCTTGGTGGCCATCTTAAAAGCGCAGAGTTCTATATTCTGGGCAGCTTGAGTATAGCTCCCGAGCGGCCTCCAACTGCAACTGCCGACTTCTGACTATCAACTGCACATAGAGGATAGAGCCTTATTCCAAACATAGATGCACCAACTATAAACTGCACACTGAGGACAGAGCTTTATTCCAAACATAGGCTAGATGCAAAAGTCCTACATGAACCCACAATTTTATTTACATTTAGAATCATCCTAGGAAAATAAAATAGCTGTGCATGATTAAAAATAAATGATAGGCCTACTTTTCCACCATTCTACAACATATCTCCCACCCACTATTAGCAAAAATCCCGGGAAAAAATAAATTTAAGTCGCACCTTGGGATGAATGTTCCCACCCACCACACCCTCACGATGCACTTTCTTTTATACCACGATCTAGCAAATTCTTCTGTCCTCATAATACGGTACATAGAAACTCGTGATTGGACATTGGTGGTGTGACGCTAAACAAATGGTGGCAGGCTGACAAACCTCTGGAAGATATAATATGCCACATTTTCGAAACCTACAAAGTGTATCGTACATTATTCGAAAATGCAAAGGCGCTTCGCTTCGGCTAACGCCTCTGCTTCACGCACTTAACTATGTGGATAGTGTTATGCATTATTTAGACTATATGCAGAGGTGATTGTGGTACGGTCGGGAGTGAGCTAGCGGGTTGTCATTTTGGTGCAAGGGTTTGTAGCTGGTATTTGGGCGAAACGGTAGAATCGCGTGCGCCCGAGTTTTCCTTCCACTGAATAATAAAAGATCCTTGCACCAAACACTATTTGTCACAACTATAAACAACAAAATAATATTTCATAATAAAATAAAATACCCTTGCACCAAAAATCATGTTTCAAAATTATAGGAGTGGGAGTGAAAACTCGGGTGAGACCGATTCTACCTTTTTCCCCGTATTTGGTACGGTACGGTCGGGAGTGCCGAGATAACAAGCGTGTGGTCGCCATAGCAACGCAGTGGTCGGAGCATAAGCAGGGCCGTGGAAAGAAAGCAAGGGCCCCAGGGACAAAATTTCCCGGGCCCCCGTCAAATATTAAATTCACTACCCAACTCGCCCTTTATAATGTAGGCTATGCAACAAAAAGATTATGTAATGATATTACATAATTATTAAGTGCCAGAATGGTACCGGTACTTTATGAGATTGTCTGGTAGACAGTACTGTCTGTCTGTCTGTCTGTCTCAAATACGCTTTATCGGATTTTCATAAAACTTGGTATACCATTTATAATGCCCATGGGACGAAGCCTATTGATTTTGGACCAAATTGGTTAACTGATGCCAGGCACGAAACGGAAAAATACATTAAAAAGGTCTAATTAGAAACAATTTTATCTGTATGTACCAGTTTAATCTTTTGAAAATTATGATTTTAAATGTCGAACGTTAGTGAGGCCTACTATTGAGTCCAAAAGGATTTCTGCTTCTACTTTTCAAAAATAACTTTTTTTTTCTCCAAGAATAGTCAGTTTCAGATTAATTGATTAATTCCATGTCACTGGTATAGGACAGGACAATGCAGATAAAATAAACACAAAAAACATAACTTAAACTGTTTATTGACTTATAACAAATTTTACTTTAGAATAAATTTAGAAAGTAAAACCTGGTCGACCGGGCCCCTTTTAGTTCCCGGGCCCCCGGCTGCCCCTCCCTCTCGTCGGGCCTGAGCATAAGGGGGAAACTTACATTTATCTTTCTAAAACCGTGCAGTTTGGCCTGAATGAAGTGTACAACTGCTGATATTTTTTTATCAAGAGCTTATAAATAAAATCCACAAGCTCTAAAGAGAGGAACAATGTGTCAATTTGTTCCCTGGCAGTTTATCATATTTATAGAACCAAAATATCACACCAGGCATACACCTAATATAATCCCCGAGACATTTAGTTCCTTGTCCATACAAACGGGGAGGGGGATAATTTTTCCCAAATTATATCTGTACCATGTGGGTCATCATAACCTGCCACTGCAAGTTGGCATCCCTGAGTTCCCCGCCCATACATAGCCTACGGCCTACAACCGTGGAAGAGAGAAATATTTTCACGTAACATTGAGGTTTTGGGGTACCGAGTTGTACCTAAATTTCTACTAATGGCTACGGGCGTCTATGAAATTTGTTCCGGAGAAATTTTAACAGCTACGGGAACCCAACATGGCGTGACGTCAATGACACTTTCCAACCCATTTTCGATCATTAATAATAAATAATACCAATAACATAAAATTTAGAATAATAATAATTCCATAATTTGTGAAATGATAAAATGAATGAAAGACAGATTCATATTTGAAATTAGGCCTACACGAGAATAGTATCTCGGGGCAACCTACAGTAGATTACAACAATTCGTTTTGGCCTCTGAATAAGACTTACTAGAATAATAATTACTTACTCCATTTTATATATCGTTGTGTTGGCACACACAGTGTGTGCAGCTGCTTAAGCAACTAGAATCCCATTTTCAACCTGATTTTAGCCGAGTTGATATTATATCGTACGTCTTCCTTATTTGTGTCATGGAGGTAGAATGAAGCATTGATACATCGTGCGTGAAGAATTCCATCACACTTCTCTATTTCATTCCTCCGCGAGTAATAGTTCTTCAAATTCACAATATCATATCCAAACCAATCATGTATAACTCAGTATTTTTTTATTTAAACCGTTTGTTAAAGTTTCAAAGTAAACTTTTCTTCTTTCCGAAAATGTATTATTTCTAGAATTATTTATCTTTGTTATGAGAACTATTTTGTATGTTCAAAATGGGCGGGTTTATGGCAACTTGATTGCATCAGCCAATGCTATGACGTCATTGAATAGGATGCAGGCGGTGATTTGTATCTGGAATTTAGAGATGGGAACCTGTTACTTTTTTTGGAACAGTTACGTTACTGTTAGAGTTACACGAAAGTAACTGTTATTTATAACTGTTACCTGTTACTTTTTTATATTAAGTAGTTAATCGCCAGAGCACTTCCCACTTGTAGGGGAATGCCATTTTATCTCCCCCCCACCCGTTTAGGGACGTAGCCAAGGCTGGGGCTCTAGGGAGGGACCCCCGAAATAAAATAACAGTTGAAAAATTAGGGATGAGCATCCATAGTTAAAATATCGAGGTTAAAATCGGAGATAACCATCGATATGACGATAATATCGACCTGAAAACATCGATGTATTTAAACAAAA
This sequence comes from Ectobius pallidus, assembly GCA_964059195.1. Taxonomy (NCBI): domain Eukaryota; kingdom Metazoa; phylum Arthropoda; class Insecta; order Blattodea; family Ectobiidae; genus Ectobius; species Ectobius pallidus. The sequence continues at coordinate 112,377,268 of CAXKWD010000003.1, forward strand.
AAATTGATACATATTTTAAAAAGGCCATGGTATCAGAAAATTAGGCAAAATTCATAAATAAACAGAAGTATTTTAATGAAAATAATCGATGTAAATAATCAATGTTTTGGGAAATCAAGCTCCTGTAAATAAAATTATATCGCAGAATCAAGGTAGCCTATTAAATCTTCTTTTTGTTACAAAAACATCGATGTCGGGGAGAAACATCGATGTAGCAAAAACATCAGTTGTTTTCCATCGATGTAACAAACATCGAATATCGACATGAAAATAAACTTTTTGGAATTGTCCTGTGGTTTACAGCCAGTGATCTCAATATATAAACAGGATACACAACAGCTGTGCTTTGGAACTGCATAAATCGTGACGTTCACTTTTTGTTAAGTTGGCTACTCCGTACGTATTGGTGAAGTGTGCTTCCTATGGTAAACGTATATTTATGAATGCGTTTTTGTTATTTTTCATGACAAAATGGTCAAATATTGCGTGGCATATGGCTCCACAGAGCTCCAGAGAAATGGAAGTGGACTTAAGCCCCTTCCCCCAGCAAAAGCTACGAACACGAATATTTTTAATTTATTTTTCTATGGCTAGCCTTTTTGTCTTTCAGATCGTCTCCATGGGCTAAGCTATACGAAAAAATAAAAGCCAGAATAAGGGAGCGAACTCATGTAGTATTTAATGTATTTATTTATTAAATACAAACATATATTAGTTCAAAAATATTAAGTTAACTAATTAGCAAAATACAAATATGTGCATAATTAAAAAGTAATGAAATGGGAAAATGGTCATGTTTAAATATGACAAAAATTAGGACATGTTCTATTTTTCATCAGTTGAATGATGCATTTCAGCGCAGTATCCAACTACGCATCTCCTAGTAACCTCTCACAGCAGGAGACCAAAATATTGATAATAGGAGTCAATTTTTTGTAATTGTTAACACGTCAAATATGCAATATTTGTATTTAATACAAAAATTCCGATGATCAAAAAAAGAGGTGGAACATTAATTTTTATATTAGGGTGGGGCATCACTAGGGGCCCCCATAGTAAGTGGGGCCCGGGGCGGACCGCCCCGCCCTAGGAACGGCACTGGTCACCCACAGCGAACAGTACATTAAGCAGCAGACGCCTGATTGCTATAATGTCAAGGTCTGGTGCACTCGTAAAATTACTAAGAGATGCTGTACCACCATAGTCTTCAATTTTCCAGGACATCTTCAAAAAATGATTGTTCCAAAAAGACAAGTGGTTCGTAATGTGGTTAGTAGTAGGCCTACTTTAGGTACCATGTAGGAATATAAATTATGCAATATGTCAGTCATGTAAATATAACTTAGTATTCTTATGCATGTAGGCCTAAATTTTTCATGCTAGTTTTTAATCGCAGAAATAAGAGGAAGCAGAAGTTTTTGTATAAGACCTCGCTGAAAATTATACGAAAATAGATAAACAGACACAAACAGATGACCTCCCACCATCTCCTATCAAAACAGAATTGAGAAAAAACAAAAACGCTACAGACGATTGTCTGTTGCAAGAACAAGAAGATAAATAGCATGGCTAATTAATTTCAGATTTGAAGAAAAAGGAACTTCTAAGTAGTATTAAGACTTTAAGTATTTTGAAATTAAATTTCAGTGGCTTCCCTTTGCGCTAGTCTACAGGAAGTATTAAAAATAATAATAAATAATGTGAATTGTATCCAGTACAGTAACGATACAGTTGAAGGTCACGGTTTATGCATTTCCAAAGCACTTAGCACAGATTTTGCCTATTCTCTTTATATATAGAAATGAAGCATAATATCGCAATATGTAGGCCTAATGTGAAGTTATTTTAAATTTTTAAATGCGAGTGTTTACAACTGTTTACCAATGCACATTCACGCCTGATTTAGATTAAAGAAATATTTTTACCAAACCATTACATTATGAAATTAGTTTTGTTATGTACTTAAAAAGCATCAAGTAGTTTATATTGAAACGCTTCATTCATAAAAGTTTTTAAAAACGCCAATACATCTTCATAATTCCATTAATTCACATGAGTTTGTTAGAAGGAGATACGGGATAGGAGCTAAAGTATACGTTCACTTTCATGGCGGACCGCGAACCCTGCCGTCACGATTTTTCATCATGCAGTGCTACCTCCAGTATGTAATAGAGCTCAATGTTTACAGCCTAAAAGATACAAGTGTACCAAATTTCTAGTTTCTAGCTCATCTGGAAGTGGGCAAACAATGTCAGTGAGCGAGCCCTTTCTCGGGAGGGGGGGGGGGTTAGGGCTAAAAATAAAATAAAATAAAAACTTTTTGGAATTTTCCTGTGGTTTAGAGCCTAAAAGCTATATGTGTACCAAATCTCAAGTTTCTAGCTCATCTGAAAGTGGTCAACAATTAATGTCAGTGAGCGAGCCCTTTATCGGGGGTTTTAGGGCTAAAAATTAAAAAAAAACACTTTTCGGAATTTTCCTGTGGTTTAGAGCCTAAAAGCTATATTGTACCAAATTTCAAGTTTCTAGCTCATCTGGAAGTGGGCAAACATTAATGTCAGTGAGTGAGTGAATGAGTCAGCAGTGTGGCTTTATATTATAGGGATTTTATTAGTAGTAGTAAAATTATCAATATTATTATTTCGAATAATTTACTACAGTTATTGAATTCATATTTCATGCTATATATCCACATTCTAAGTTTAAATTATCCAGTAAAGGCAATATCGTATTATAATAAATTTTTAAGTTGTATGTAAAGCAAGAATTAATTATCAGATCAGACAGCATGAATTCTATGCATGAACTCTTTACGGCAATTAATAATTAAGAAAATAACTTTTTAAATTTATTTTTTGTTATTTTTTATTTTTATTTTTTGTTATTTTATTATTATTATTTATTATTGTTTGTTTTTTATTATTTTTATTATTTTTGTTTCTTAAATATTGGAAATAAGAGATGTAACGGAACGAGGCGAAAGTCACGGATAATACACAGAAATATTAGTATTAACTGTAACGGGTGAGAGTAACAGTAACAGGTCAGAGTAACTGGAACAGGAGAGAGTAACTGGAGCAGATGAGAGTAACTGGAGCAGATGAGAGTAACAGTAAAGGGTCAGAGTAATTGGAGCAGGTGAGAATAATGTAACAGGTGTAACTCTCGACACGTTAACTCTGTCCCACACAAATTTCTCAACACAACTAATAATATTAATAATAATAATAATAATAATAATAATAATAATAATAAGTAAATAAATAAAATCAAAATCAAAACAAAAAATAAAAGTATTAAAAAAAACCTGAGAAAAAGGAGAGCTGCTGAGAAATTTGGAGAAACCATACAGAATTCTTATATATTTGTATATCTTTACACGCTAGCGGCCGTAATTTTGAAGATATTTTAACCAAATTTTATTATGTTATTTCTAGGCTCAATAGTTAATGAGCAAAATTGGCCCAAGGGGGGGTCGTGGGAGGGGGTTGAAATGTTGAAAAAATTATATCTCGGCCCCTATAAAGTATAGAGAGAAACTTTGTAGGAATAAATTAGAATACTCCCTATGGTGTTCTCAGTGACACTAACGATTCGGGGGTTTTGGGGGTACAAGTAGGGGTGGGGGATGGAAATTCGAAATTTTTGAAACCACGTCTTGTGGGGTATCGTTGAAAAGCTCTTGATGAGTACTCTTCAAATCAATAACTAGTTTCTCTGAGATTTGAATGTTTGTAAAAGTGCTCTTTCCTCTTTCTTGCCGTTATTATTGCGGGTTTATCATGCCAAGGCTAAAGAAGAAGAGAACTGCACAGTGACAGTAAATTATACCAAAAGCACCTCGAAATCTACCTCAGCCTGTACCCCTGCCTAAAGGGATTTTATTTCGCTTCACACAAATGCAATTAATAGGAAATTATCAATCTCCACCATTTCATGCAGATCTCTAAACTTAAATAGATGAATTTTCGCTTCTCATCGTAATGATTACTCGATGGCGTAGAGGGTAAGATGAAGGACTAATATGCTAGCGGTCCCGTGTTCGAATCTCCTGAGGTCGAAAATTTAAAGGATAGGAATAGATAGGTAGGGTAAAGAAGAAAAGGGATTGAATAGTAGAAAGAGGAAAAGAAGTGGAGAAAGGGGAGGAAAGTCAGAATTTTCAACACTGCTAGTAGTTCCACCATTCACATCTAGATGTCTCGAGTGGGAGGAGCTAAAGGGATGACCTGTTTTTCCCTAGTTTTTTAATAAAAATCCCGGGGGAGGACCCCCGGACCCCCACTTTTGGGATATTCCATACCCCACACCCTAAATAAAGCAAACTTTCGTCTGTGTCGGTCCTTCCTTTCAGTATTTTCTGGTTCCGCCTTTGGTTGAGACGAAAATAAAATATCCTAGGAGTAGCTTTGGTAACCGTTACTTTCGATTTTTTGTAACAGGTCGTTACTGTTACATACATATAATAGTTACAAAGTAACAGTTACAAGAAATATTCCCCATCTCTAGGCCCCTGATCTGGAAACAAAATTATGATTTAAAAGGAATTAAATGCTTGATGTAATGAAGTACAATCAATAGTTTTTAACATTTGTGTTCATTTGTCTTATTCAATGCATTTTAATAAACAAAAAAATCGATCCGAAAAGAAAACCAAAATCTTCCTGCGAAAAGTATATTTTAGTTCTTGATCGTACGATGCTCAATCACATGTTCTTGAGATCGCAGTCCTGAATTAGGACTGTGCAGTGGCGGACGCAGGGGGGGATTGGGGGATATTCCCCCCAATTTAAAGAAAGGCTATATATGCAATGTACGTGGCCGGTTTTATAAACTAATTATATATATAAAATAGTTATTTTTTTTTAGTATTCTTTCTATCTATTCAAATCCCCCCGAAAAAAATTCTGCGTCCGCCACTGGACCTGAGTATTGTTTTAAATGGCCACTGTCTTAGGCCTATACACATGCTAAAAGATCCCAAAATACTTTGGCATATCCCCTATGTTGGGGCGAAGGGCCGCGAAGTGGAGTTTCCGTTACCTATGTGAATTATGTTACGCTTGTTTTCCGAGAGAGGGCAGACGGACAGGTGTAGCCTGTAATAGTAAAATAAATTACTGTTCCTGCAACTTCAGCAGGAACAGGAAACTCTTGCCCGTGGAAATTTAAATTAGTAATGTACGGTAGTGAAAATTTACTCTTCTCGTTAGTTGTAATTACAATAATGTCTGTCTACAAAATGACTTTAAACATCAGAAGTTAGAGCCTACCATTTGGTCACAATAAAAATTAAATAATAATAATAATATATAATAAACATCAATAAAATATCCGGTTTCTTAATGTTCCCAGTTGGCAACTCTATTTTAATGTCATACCGGCACTGAAAACATTCCCAAGTTTACTTCTTGCCACCGGTAGTAAACTTATTCATTCGTTTCTATCAAAAGGCAAAGTAATTTAATCTCTTCCTGATTTATCTTTCCATTCTGTAATTTGCTCTTCACTTATACAAATTCTTTCCTTTTTCCACTAATAATTTAGTATATTCCGTCTCCCTATTTATTCAGTTTTGTATCTATTTTCTAATTTGTTCATGACGATGATGCTGGTGTTGACAATGACCTTTATAATCTTGGTCTTCATTCTCTGTCACTTTGACAGCCCACATATCCTATCATTAAAGTATTGCAAAATTAGCATTCTCGCTTGTCTTTCTTCTTTCTTTAGCCTTATGTTATGACTTCCCTGTGATGCTATTATCAGACATCAGTATCCACTATTATAATTTTCATAATCAGCAGAGGGTAATTTTAGAATTCTGAATTCCCTTATTTAGAAAGAGAGACAGATATACTAAAAAAAAAAAAGGGAAGAAACTCTCACATATGCATCCACGAAATGTGGAGTTCCTGTACCCAGACATTCTCTCTCTTTCCTACTGTCGGTACTCAATATTGTGGGTTCCATAAAATACTGTAGATATTCCTTTAGCTTGCTTAGGAATTGTGCCATTGAGTAAGTTGAGTAAAATGTTTTCTGAGTTTTGTAACCTATGGGAGCAGTTATTAGAAGAGACATTTGGCGCTCTGATTTATTGATACTGGTTCTCTATTCCTAGCATTTAGAAGGTGGCTGGAAGGACCTCCGTGTACTATTCTCGTTCTAAATTTTGTTAAATTATGCTAATTGCTACTCAATATTTCAATGTTATGTATTTATTACGTTATTAAAAGTTAATATTATTAGAAAAAACTATTTATAACATCGGTTCATTATTAATATCGGCCCGGGTAGCAAAAGCTTTCTGGGCTCAAGAACGCTGGTTCGATTCCGGCCCAGGTCGATGACATTCGCGTGTGCATAAATATAATTTCATTTCTGCCTTGGAGAACAGAACACACAAAGAAGGATAATGGAAATAAAAACATGCAAATAAACGAAGATAAATACAATATTGAGCTTTTACAGGATGAAAGTATTAGATGAATGTATGAGAAAAGATTAGAGGACGAGATAAACGAAAATTATGATGGTAATACAGAGGATATGTATGATTATATAACAGGAAACATAAAGAAAATTGCAAAAGAAGTACTAGGAACTTTAGAGAAAACTAAGAAGAGAAATCACTGGTGGTCACAGGAAATAGAAAAAACAATAGAAGAAAAAAGGAAAGCATACCAAAAATGGCTCACTACACAAAGAGAAGAAGACAATACAATTTACAGGAACCAAAATAGTATTGTAAAAAGGGAAATCAGGAAGGCTAAGAATGAGGTATGGGAGCAAATGTGTGCAAATGTTAATAGTAAACTGGGATGCAGAAGATCCAAAGAAGCATGGAATGTACTAAAAACACTACGTACTGAACAAATAATGAAATCCAAAATAAACCTTATAAAAACAGAGGATTGGGCCAAATACTTTGAGAAGTTACTAAAAGAAAACCGTAAACCATTTATAGCAGAAGAGACATATGAATGGGAAGGAGAAGGAATACAAATTAGTGAACAAGAAGTAGAAAGAGAATTAAAAAAATGGAATAATTGGGAAATCTCCTGGACCGGGCGGCATTAACTTAGAACTCGTTAAATATGGAGGGAAAAAAGTCATAACAAACTATATAACAAAATATTATCAGGTGAAAGAATACCGAAACAAATGAAAACAGGGTATATCACAACTATATTTAAGAAAGGGGACAGAAAACAATGTTCAAAATATAGAGGGATTTGTGTTGCAAACTCCATTATGAAAATTGTAACAAAAATTATTAAAAGAAGATTAGAAGGAATGTTTCTAGGCATGGAAGAACAATGTGGATTCTCTGCAGGGAGATCGTGTGTGGATCATATATTTACAATCCGACAGTTACTGGAAAAATATAAAGATAAAGGAAAACAGATTGGACTTATATTTATAGATCTAGAGAAGGCATACGGCAGTGTTCCAAGAAAATTATTATGGAAAGCATTAACAGAAGCAAAAATTGATAAAGAAATAATAAATGTTATAATATATATATATTCTTATAATAAATGTAGAATTAAAGTAGGCAAAGGTATGACGGAAGAAATCAAAACAAGTAAAGATCTTTTACAGGGGTGTCCTATATCTCCAATTTTGTTAAAAATATATCTAGAAATATGCCTGAAAAAATGGATAATGAAATGTCGAAAAATGGGAATCCAGTTAGATGAGGAAACGTTCCCTACATAATTTGCTGTTTGCAGATGACCAGGTGGTCGTGGCTCAGGATGGAGAAGATGCAAATTATACATGTAGAAAACAAAATGAAGTTTATAAGAAATGGGGATTACAAAGAAATTACAATAAAACATAGTATTTAACCAATGACACGGATGATGGAAAGAAGATTAAAAAAGTGCAAGATTTTTGCTATTTGGGATCCATACTTGAATTAGACGGAACATCAAATAAAGAAATACAGAAAAGGATCACTAACGGAAGAAAAGTTATAGGAATGCTAAATTCGATATTATGGAATAAAAATATAATTAACAAAACTAAAACAATAATTTTTAAAACTATTTTCCTTAGTATAGTATTATATGGGGCAGAGACATGGACAGTAAATCCACACCATAACAGAAAACTAATTGCTACAGAAATGGATTTTTGGAGAAGAGCTGCAAGAAAATCAAGAATAGAAATAATTCGACATTCAGAAATAAGGAAGATAATGAAAGCAGAGGAAACAATTTTAACACAATAGACAAAAAAAGACTAAATTGGTATGGACATCTACAAAGAATGCCGGAGAATAGGATCCCAAAAGCTATAATGAATTGGCAACCAGAGGGGAGAAGGAAAAAGGGAAGACCTGCTAGAAAATGAGATCATTGCGTTCGAGACTCCTTACAACATTTTCAGTTAAACCCGGAAGATGCAATGGACAGGGATAAGTGGTACCATGCAACACATTGAACATTCTTTGGAAATATGTTAAATTTATTGAAATATGTAAAAATTTGGGTTAATTGTAATCTAAAATTTGGTTAGAAATTAATGAACTTTTATACAAATGTCATTGTAATAGAGTTGTTGTGTTGGTGGAGTTTAACCTCAGAAATGAGGAAATCACTCAATAAATAATATATATTTATAAATTTCAAATTTGTAACTAGTTTAATACGATAACGCAACTTAGTTTGTAAATAAATCAGTATCATATACACTGTTTATTTCTTATAACTGTAAATTAAATTCTTGTTTGTAATTGTTTTTGCGTGTCGCATCACATATAGGCCTAAAGGTTTTATTCCGATGGACTAAATACAATTCATATCAAATTGAAACACACTCAAACATGACCTATGTGATCATAGGGACGTTTACCTTTTCAGAAAGATAATGTTACTGAAGCCGAAAAACGACAGAAATAACATCATATACAGGCTATATATCACATTAATTATTGTGAAATTACTATAAGCAATTAAACTGAGCGTTGTCTGCCACCATAATAGATTATACAATATATTATAGGCCAAGTTTATGAGAAAAGTCTCCAATAATGCTATAAAATACGATAATTATGTGAAGTTTTTCGATAGTAGTCTATAAAATACTGTGGTAAGCAGTGCCGTTATTTCTAAACGAATTAGAGTCTAGAACAATCACACTCCCAATACTACCAGACAGGCTACGTTTAGGTTACCCATTTAGGTATGCCTGAGTAAACGCATTTGCGAGTGTTCAGCGCTCCCATTATATCTATCATTATTTGAAGGTTCTTGTTTACTAACAGTTGGCTTATTATTTTCCTCACACTGAAAGGATTGAAGAGTCTATAATAATACTCAATTTCTATGCAAACCACATGTTAGTGTAATAATGATTAGCAACATTCTAGCTTCGCTGCAGATACTGTGGTCAATTTAATAGCCTCAACTGATCGTTTCTTACCGAGAATATTTTACCATTAAGGGGAAACTGTCGTCTATCCAAATTCCGTAACTTTTCTTCTGCCTTCGGAATGCAATGATGATGATGATGATAATAATAATTATAATATTAATAATAATAATAATAATAATAATAATAATAATAATAATAATAATAATAATAATAATAATAATGCCGTGAACGATGCATGGTCAGAATAAAAAAGAATAAACAATTTTATCCTTTAAATATTTAAGATTAATCCACAATTTAATTTACACTATAAAAAGGATTTCTCACTAACCATTGGATAAACCATGTAGGGGTTTTAAATGTTGGGGTGGTGTGGTTGTTGTTGTTTGGGCGCTCAAGTGTTTCCACATACCTTGTGTCTTGCTGTATTTCCCCTATTTGCCTAGGCTGCTTTCAGTGATGAGCTTGAGTTTCTTCCTCAGGGCGACGAATCGGAGATAGGTAGGCTAATGGTCCAGAAAATGAAGTATGTACACAATCTTTTCTTTCTATTTCACCGGGGTTTATTAATAAATCCTTCTCCCACACAAAATACACAAAAGGACACATAACTTTTAAACTGACACTCACACATGCTAAAAACTTCACTTATGGTCGACACTTTCTAAAACTCTATAAAGACTATTCTATAAAGTAGGAAGACAATTTTGACGCGTGGCATTCCCCAAGATATCAAAAGGAGACTGTCTTCCGTGCTTGCTACAAAATTTAGATTTCTTAATTTTGTGGTAGGCACCTCCCTTTTACTCAGTCTTTGATTGGCTAAAACGTAGTTTTAATTTACCCCTCAGCCAATCAAATGAGACCTTGTAGTTAGTACATATTTTCACTTAGTTTTCCCACGAATTCCAAACTCCCTTCTTCCCACATATCCAGACGTCTGAGTATGCAAATACTTAACATTCTTGTTCAAGTGTTTTGGAGCCTTTACTAGCAATTCTCATAGAGTATTATAATAATATGTAATATGTTGAAATAAAATGTATATATAATAACATGTAATATTGTTATATTATGCATAAAGTAAAAATGTATATCATTGTTACTTTATTTACTATTACTATATTGTTACTATATTTACTATTACTTACTTTGGTTTAAAGAATTACCCATGCCATAAAACCCGCTTCATATGCCCTTATATGGGACTGAGAAAATGTTTCAATGACCAATTGCGACATTTTTCAGTGTCATATAACAACCCCCGAATATGACATCTGTCCCTTCCTTTTTTCTTTAACGGATAACATACAACTTAACCTAAGATCCTCCTACTCCAATATGTTTCTCCCCCTTTTTTTTTTTCGCTGCCAGACCTTGCTTTCTTCCTTCACAGCTGTTTAAATGGCTAAAGCTGTCACCTTGCAAAGGCTGGGTTGCATACATATATACCATAGCATCCTGAACTTTTCATGGGTTACACAGATTGTAATGTTTTAATATACTGACTTAAAATCTAAACAACATTATTTATATCTGTCATTCCATCACACAGAATAAACCATCATATAATAATGTTCCGGCTGGAGTACCCACACGGATGTCACTATTGTCGCACTGGGTTCGAGACCCTTAAAGTGCCGACTATATTTTCTACTCTCATACTACAAATCTTAGAATACACATCTGCTTTCTACCCATTCACACTTCATCTTATTTTAATTCATGCAGAGCTAGAAATTACTGAACCCTGTCTCTGAAACAACACTGTTTCACCATACACTTTCAAGTTCCTGTCACACTGGCTTTACACATAAAAATGCGAAATCCCGTAGGTCATTGCAACTCTTTAAAGTACATATCAACTCTTTCTAAAAAAAACAAAAGAACATTTATTTATTCTTAAGTGTCATCATGAGTACCGATGTTTACAGTTTGTTCCTTATAAGGTTTTATCAATGACAGGTTAAATTACATTTCCTGTTACTACAGTATTATTCCCTCTTTCATATTTCTACGGTTCCTTCTGGATGTCGTAATGCAACTCTTTCAAATAATTCCATCAAAATCTCGGACTTCCTGGCATAGTAATTTTGCCTAATTTTCGTCAATCTCCTTGTCGACTTCAAAAAACACGGAATACATTTCATCCGTAAATTCCAGTTCACACTGCGATATTTATTATTTTGTATGATTTTAGAAACGTATTCACTCTTTTTTTTTTATCCTGGTAGCGTGTTTCCGTAATATATATTGTTTATCAGTGCAGATAATTTTATTCTCTTAATCGCGATTTAATGTTTCATTCTACTTTGCCAAACCTCCGTTGTATATTTTTAATGAATGTCTGTATATTTCTGACATTAACCGTTTCCTTACTATTATTACTAACTTCTCGTTTGACTCTGCTTTCCTTCTGGAGCGGCTTTCGCGACAGTCTCCCTTCCTTGCCTAAAAATTTACTGATTTCATTCTTGCTCATTAATATTCTCATTATTATCTAACTCGATTTTAACTTTCCCTCTATATCTTCCTATCTGTGTATTACATTTGTGTCACATGTACTATAATTGCCGGAGCGCTTCGCTTCCGCAAAATTCATATTTTCGTCTTAATATTTCGCAACCGTCCTTACTGACGTAATTGCTCCTTTATACCTCGTACTGGGCTCCATAGCCTCAAAACAATTAATCATGCATAGGGTCTTTTCCCGTACTGCACTACATTTACAATAACTCTTATCTCTTTTACTCTCGGTGATAGGGCATACCTATAAACACCGTCTATCTCATATTATCATAGTTCTCGTCGCTTCCATCTTCCGCAAATTTATACACAGATTTCTTTTTTTTAAATACAAGTTGACGTCGTGGGGTCCAAAAATAGCTTGATAGCTTCTAATAATCATATTCTATCATCTCCCTGCAGTGAGTTAGATTTATTAATCATAATCGCGTAGAAATCTACTGTCCGCTCGCCTCTCGTTATTTTTTTGCTTTGTTTCTTTACGGTATCTGCAACTTTTCCTTTTAATGCCACCTCGCAATATATGACTGAAAACTATTTAAATTCAATCTTACTACCTCCATCTCTACATACAAAACTTCTTCGTGGAAAATGTAGAAAGTATTAGGATATTGGTCTCCACTCTACTTCATTTAATTTAATTTCTCTTTTAACCTTCGTCGCTGGGAACTTATCAAACTTTTATTATCTTATTTATTATCACTCTGTTCGTCCTCAGTATACATATCACTTGAATGTTTACACATGTACATATTCACCTATCACTTTTTTCTTTAGCCAGTTGCATTTACGAGTCCTTCCGGAATCCGTATTCTAATTTTCTAACGATCTTTAATATCCTTCTTAGTGATCTACACCCTCGTAATTCTGCACATAATTTTCCTGTGTGTTAGAAGTGTCATTCCCCTTAAACTCCCTTGCTTGAGGATCCAAACTTCTTTCTGCCTGTCCCACGTCACTGTTTAACATCACTCCATTACTACCACGAGCTAACGACATGTCTACCCTTCTCTCGGTCCATTCACCCCTCTGATCAGCTGTCGTTTCTGTTACTCTACTACGATTGCCATCCTGATGGCGATCATGCTCTCTTCGCGGCCTTCCTCTCGCAAATGTTATATTATTAACTTCATTTTCCCTGGCGTGTGGCCTACTCGAAAAGTCCCTATTTCTGCCTCCATCATCGCCTCTGTAAGGACCGGAGTTCGTACCTCTTGCTCCTATACCTCTCAGTGGTCGATAATAATTTCGGTTGTTATTATTATTATTATTAAACCCCTCATTTTGAGGCCTTGTCATCCGAGCATCGGTTCTTGGTCTGTCATACCCATTCTCATCATTTCCTCTATTTGCGCATCCCTCAAAACTCGTTAGAAGTTCGATAACCCTTCCGTAAGTGCTGGCGTTTGATATTATCAAGACATTATGAATACTGGGCGGGAAGTGTCTCAGTACGAGCTTAATAATAATATGCTCTTGTAATGGCGGATCGAGCATCCTAGCCTCGCCGACGACGTCCATAAAATAATTCACCAAGGTACCCCCATTCTTTGGTGTATATCTTCCGTTGTAAAGCTGAACGCGTGCTTGTGTCCTCCTTTCCTCACTCCAATATCGGTTCAGAAAAGCCTGCTTAAATTGTTCATATGAACATCCGGGATCAATCGTTAAATCTAACCAATCGCGTGCCTTCCCTTTAAGCGCGCGTGACACTATCAGCATTTTTAAATTGTCAGGTACCACGCGTAACCGTAGGTACTCATCAAGACACGAAACTTCTGAGGGCTCGAAGAAATATTTTCGTTGAAAGTCGGAATTGTTAGGTCAGTACCCAAAAATTGAGTAACACTCACTGAATCATTAGTTGCAGTGACGTTAGGGGCTAGGCCTGTTACGCTAGGAGCGATGTCCGGCGTTGAGCGTCCCATTGAAACACTATTTCTGTTAACCGCGATATTTTCTAAACCATGCGTAATGTTACTCTCGTGGTTATCACCTACATTTTCTGCTCTTTGCAGGACATCAATCCTATCGCTTCCAGCCTCTCTTTTTCTTAAACTTTCTGTTTCATTTCTCAAACAGCTCACCTCTTTTGACACTTCATCAACATTCTCATTTAGTCTGCTTTCCAACGCATGCACCCTACTTGTCAGTTTCTCCTCTAACATCTTACTGGAATTTTCTGAACTATCTATTTTCTTGGTAAGTTCAACAGTTACTGTGTTTATTTTACTTAATTCTGACCTCAACTCGTTTCTATAATGCTCTACGTCATCTTCCACCTTTTTATTAACCCTAGCTTCAGTCTCGTCAACCCTGTTTTCCATTGTTTTAATCTCGTGATTTAATTTCTCACCCCACTTTTTACTTTGAATTTCTATCTTTTCGTCCACCTTGTTCAAAACCTTACTTAACTTCAACTCCATATCAGCATTATTTTGATCTATTTTAGCATTTAATTCCTGTCCCATTGTTACCAAGTTTTCATTAATTTTCTTTACTTGCTCCTTTAATTCCTTACTCATTTCTGCCTGCTGTCTATTTAATTCCCTACTAGCCTCTTTCAATTCTTTATTTGTAGCTACTAACTGCCTATCCATTTTTTCACTTGCTTCGCTTTGACTTTTCTTTATATCGGCTAGCATATTAGCCAACAATATTTCTATCCCCACTGGTTTACTAGAACTGCTACCAATCCCTTCTACCAAAATCGTTTCACTTTCTTTTTCGGTGTTTACATCTGCTACAACACTGAGGTTCGTGTCACTCACCTTTAAGCTATCATTTTCATCGTCTGGTCTATCAACTGAAAACAAGTTTCCTAACATATCCTGGCCATCATTTCCTATTTGAGATTCGGGCGTATCCTCCTGGGTGAGAAGACTCTGCCCTCCCCCGAGATCTGACCCTATACTATCCATAGTTTCGATCTTCTTGCCACTACGTAATAGCATATAATCACCTATGACCCTTTTATGCTACACAAAGCATACACACTTATATTGAGAAAAAAAACACACAATATACATCAACCTCCAATAACAGTTAATAATTTAACCATGCAGTAACTGTTTACGAAACTGATATTTACTTCGTACTAAATGCGAACTCTTCCCTATTCTGGCCAGTAAACAAAATAATATTTTAAAATTTGCAAGCGAAATTAATGCATTTTTTTTTTACTCTCCTACTTGTTTTAATTGTTCATTTATCTTATCTGTTGTTTGGCGATGTCCCCTGATGTCCTCTTGTCCCTCGGTGATTCTTCTCATGGATAATCTTCTCCTCTTGAACACCGACAAAATGCAAAATATTTATTGTACAATTTTACCGTTTGAAGTCTTGAACTTGAAGTTTAGTCTTGATGATTGTCACTGGATCTTCATTAGTCCTCCTATTCCTCGTCGTCTGCTGGGTGCTGTCTTTCCCCGTTGTCGTACGTTGCTTCGCACACCGTGTAGGGGTTTTGTTAAAAGTGTGGGCACTGTCTCCATCGAGCCCCGCGTTGGTTGGAGCCACCGTGTAGGGGTTTTAAATTGGGGTGTTGTGGTTGTTGTTGTTTGGGCGCTCAAGTGTTTCCACATACCTTGTGTCTTGCTGTATTTCCCCTATTTGCCTAGGCTGCTTTCAGTGATGAGCTTGAGTTTCTTCCTCAGGGCGACGAATCGGAGATAGGTAGGCTAATGGTCCAGAAAATGAAGTATGTACACAATCTTTTCTTTCTATTTCACCGGGGTTTATTGATAAATCCTTCTCCCACACAAAATACACAAAAGGACACATAACTTTTAAACTGACACTCACACATGCTAAAAACTTCACTTATGGTCGACACTTTCTAAAACTCTATAAAGACTATTCTATAAAGTAGGAAGACAATTTTGACGCGTGGCATTCCCCAAGATATCAAAAGGAGACTGTCTTCCGTGCTTGCTACAAAATTTAGATTTCTTAATTTTGTGGTAGGCACCTCCCTTTTACTCAGTCTTTGATTGGCTAAAACGTAGTTTTAATTTACCCCTCAGCCAATCAAATGAGACCTTGTAGTTAGTACATATTTTCACTTAGTTTTCCCACGAATTCCAAACTCCCTTCTTCCCACATATCCAGACGTCTGAGTATGCAAATACTTAACATTCTTGTTCAAGTGTTTTGGAGCCTTTACTAGCAATTCTCATAGAGTATTATAATAATATGTAATATGTTGAAATAAAATGTATATATAATAACATGTAATATTGTTATATTATGCATAAAGTAAAAATGTATATCATTGTTACTTTATTTACTATTACTATATTGTTACTATATTTACTATTACTTACTTTGGTTTAAAGAATTACCCATGCCATAAAACCCGCTTCAACCATTGGTAAACTCCTTTTATATTTTGCAGATGATGGGCATAATATAGAGGTAGCGCATCAAATAGCGTTAGGCTATAGGCATAGCAGGAAAGTTACGCTTGTGGTCAATCTAGCGGCAGATTCATCAAGACTATAGTTATGTCTTGGTTAGTAGTTCTGATAATCAGATCTCAATTGCTATTCATTTATTTTAAACTTAAATTTAATTAAGACAACGTCTTTATAAAGTTAAAAGTATCTATATAAAGTTAACAGCTGTCAAAACTCTTTCAGAAGTCAACAGGGATTTCAATGATCATCGTATGATGAACCTATCAGATTAGGGACGGCCTGCTTTCGCAACTTGAGAACTCTGTCCACATTGGAATAGTTACCCCCATATGAGGATACCATAAATTAATACACTATTAAAGGAAGCGAAATAAACATATATAATGAATTCATTAGGTAGATGTTTTAGGTGTCTTAATATCTATAATACCCTAGCCAAGTCCGCCGCCATGCGTAATGCTGGTTGTCGACCTAGAGCTAAGCTAACTTAGCATTGCTTAGCTTAGCTCACATACAGTGAGGGATTTCATATATAGTTGTGCCGGATTTCATATGAAGTTTTGTCGACACAACCGGGTTAATCCCTTTCCAGGGTTAAAGACTGGGTGTGTGTGTCATTCTTAGGTTTTAGTGTTAGGTCGGGGACTGCCGCACCCCGGATGCAAATCCGCTGAAAATATCCCTTTACGAGTTCACCGGGTCACGAATGGAACTTAGACAAACGGGTGCAGATAGATACAATATTCTTCTTTCTTTCTTTCTCGTAGTTTAACCTCTCCCTTTTTTAGGATTTAAGCGACCCAAGCCGAACGGGCCTTACACGGCCGCGACCTGTCGGGAGAGGGATAATCTTTGGATCACATACATACTTTTTTGACCAGACAAGGACATGGAGGGCCTCCCCGGATGAGTGATCAGCCCAATGCCGGGGCCACCTCCGAGACAACACGAACACATAGGACGAGACACACCATTCACACACACACTCACTCCAAACAAGGCGAGAATGGGATGAAGATGATAATGACGGCCAGATGATATCTGGGGACCACAAGGGCCTAAAGTTACCCGACATTTGTCTCAAAGGTGAGGGAAAACCCCAGAAAAAACCCCACCTAGGTAAATTGTCCCGACCAGGAATCGAACCCGGGCCCGCTGCGTGAGAGGATTGAACGCATCCCCTGAGCCACAGCGGTGGACTAGATACAATATGTGCATTCCAATTATTGAATTTCTAGTCAAATACAATACCTAGTTTGAGACTACGTTGGATGTCCTCAGAATTTAGATGCAGCATGTAAACATCACCTATTTTCCCAGCTTTTAAGTCTAAAGCCGTCTGGTTCAAACCAACCTTTAACCTTACTAGATGAGTTTTTCATTTGAAGTTGCAGAACATTTACATCCCAGCTATCATACAAAGTAGTATACATTTGCTATATTGAAATAAGCACTGTCATTGAAATTAAGCGACTTTCAGTTTTAGAACTATAGTTTAATAAATAATACCTACCAACATAAAGAGTTAGAAAAGTGATTGTACCCAGCGAACTTGTTTCTTAGCTTAGAGCAATACAACCATCGGCGGCCTTGCTCTCTCATTAATAACTACTTATCAGACACTTGGTTGGACTTGTTTTCTTCCTCAATGGTAATTCCTGGAATTGCTTGTGGAATGTTCGACGTGTTAGAGCAGTCCAGTTCTATCTAATGGGCCCTGTTTCATAAAATTTTACATCGATATTATTATCAAATGCATAATATTAGTTTAGTTTTATGTTTCTTAAGCACATTAACCAATATTATTAGTTATCTTAATTTTAATTTGTGTGTTGTGACATAAAATAAGTTTATTTTAAATTTACGTCTATATGAGGGCTTTATTTAATTTTTAAACAGTAAAAGCATGGCCTATATAAAGAATCTCATTTAACTATATGACGAATTTCGTTTAATCTACATAAAACAGGAAAACAGTTAAATATTTAGAGGGGTGAAAATTCACCCAGTGCAGTTTAGCGTTTTTAAAAAAATTATTTAGATTTTTATTTACAATCTGCGTTTTGGCCTGAGGATATATCGCAAGATATTTAGTCTAAATATACATAGTATTTACATAACACACAGTGGCTGAGTTAGTGCTCCTGGAAATTAAACAAAATAAACTAAAACTCCGTGGCGCTACAACCCTGGAGGGATTTGGCCCACCACCCGACCGCTGCGTCATCTACCATAGGCAGAGGAGGTACCGGGGATCGAACAAGGCCGACGGATCTGTAGTCAGAGACGCTAATCACAAGGTTTTAAAATAGTGTCTTGTAGATTTGACATATAAACTTGATTGTTTGTGGAGATGCGATCACTTTTCGTAAAACTAAGTTCCTCATGTATTATGGCCTATTTTTGTGTTGTGTTGTTTGCAGTGGAGTAGTAGGTGTATAACTGTTCGTGGCATGAATTCAAATAGCCAAGTGTATCCTTAAGGGTTAATGAAATTCCAAGGAAAAATTAGAAAATTTCTGCTGCTGTAGATCACCCGTTCTACCCAGAGATCACACACGAGTAAAGAGTGTGATTTCTAAGGCTAGACATTTTGAACACAAAGTCATAGCATAGAGCGGCTATAGACCATGCTTAGTGATGAGCGAGACCAGTCTTGGTCTTGCAGTCTTGGTCTTGGTCTTGCAGAAAATGCAAGACCGAGACCAAGACCAAGACCGCATCAGCGTTAGCAAGACCAAGACCAAGACCGACCATGCAAGACCGAGACCAAGACCAAGACCAACCCTGCAAGACTCTGGCAAGAACAAGACCTAACTGCAAGACTCTTGCAGTCTTGCATTTGAAAAAGTTTTATAAAGCCCCGTTGTGTATGCAGCGACCGCTACTCAAAGGCGCCGCAGAGTCGCTAGCCGGGGTAGTCCCAAGGCTAGTGGGCCGATAATATAGAGGTTGCTTCATCGTGCGGTAACCAATGAGAGCAGACCCGGTGCGTAACACTGTCCGTATCCAAAAACGAGCGCACCATTCAAATAATACATATGAAATCTGTATACAACCTCTCTCACCACTACGATAAACAAATTACTGCAATGAAAACTAACAATTAATCTGACGGATTTCCCTGAATGGCATTCCAGACAGCTAGTTCCTTCAATTGGTGGGAGTTAAATTCACGATGAACACTCCATATTCATTTTTAAAATGTTTAATTGCAATAGTTCTCTAGTATTATGGTACGAAAGGCAAACAGATGTAACAAAGGCCCTAAGCCATATATGAAATTTCATTTTGCGTACAATATAAATAAATTCTGCCTTACAGTTATTCAATAACTAGTTTCTCTAACCTCTCACTGGGTTAAAAGAAAGATATGACTGAGGATCTATAATAATTCGTTATTACAACCAAATGGTCATACTATGATGAATGGAGCAACGATGGAATGAGATATGCCAGGGGAAACAGGAGCACCCCGAGAAAACCTGCCCCGACCCCACTTTGTCCATCACAAATTTCACATTGATCCATCGAGATCCGATCCCGGGTCCCAGCGGTGGAGGGCGAACGGTCTATCCACTCAGCCATGGGGCGGCCTATGATGGAGGGTTTGAAACTTTAATCAGTCCCTGTAACTTAAAACTCTTATTAACATGCTCAGTAGCCTATTTCATTAACGATGATATCCTTTTTTACACCTATCATTAATATTCATAGCCTACTCTCACATATAAAATCGATATGGAATTTATTAGATAGAAGGTGATTTTTGATGGTAATAATGATTAAGTACAGTAGATTAAACGAATTAGTTGAATATTGAATAGTTAAGGTAATTGCTTTATTATAAAATGGTGATGGGTATGAATCAGTCTTGGTAAATACGTAGGTATTGTGAAAAAGCACGTTCTTGGAAAACCAAATTTCTTAAAGAGGATCTCAAAGCGATGGTGTATTTTCCCAGGTAGACTGAACGTGACTTTAAATAATAGACAGAGGGTTTGGTAGCAGAAGGAAATAATTATGTTACAGGAAAGATGCGCAATCAATGTAAAAGGTATATTATGATCTAAGGAAAAGGAGATGATAATTAGTAACACTTAAACTTTAAGTTTAACAATCAGGCACGTTTCAAGTAAGTTTGGAGAAACGCGTTATAAATAAATTTGCTTCCGATTTACAAGGGTAAAACTGTAAATGTCACATATTTATGAAAAGAGATATTCCGGGTATATGGGAAGACACACTACAGAATTAAATCAGTGTGAAGATTATGTATTGTATGAGACCTTTGGCTATTCGCACCAATGCTCTACTAACTGAGCTAAGCCGGAGTTCAATTCACAGCGCCAGATGGAATCTTTCTCCTATGATTGCTCTAAGTTTTCTCCTATAATATTCTAATGTAATGTCCAACAAAGACAATAATCTGTGGTTCATGAATACTTATATATCTAGCCGTTATGTATCATACACATCTTGTTAATATTACTTCTTGTCTCCACAGACGTTCAATTTGAAACTTTACAATATAATATTCATAATTTTACACTCTCAAATAATGTTAGCATCTCGTGGATTTTGGGTTTAAAGTTCTGCAATAGGATAACAGAAAATATTTAAACTTACACTCAAAGTTTACTGTTCTAGCTTATATCACCATGGACATTTCGGCAAACAGTGTGACATCACTTTACTGTTTACATAGTCAAAGCAACTAAAAGCAATTAGCTTTCGTTACTTTCGCAAGCAATAACACACATGTAATCGGTGTAACTTTAAATCATGTAAACGCCATAGATCACAGTAAGATGCATAAAATAAAATTGCAAGACTCTTGCAACAAGACCAAGACCGAGTATGCATGACCGAGACCAAGACCACTGATGCAAGACCGAGACCAAGACCAAGACCAGGGTTACCTATGCAAGACCAAGACCAAGACTGAGAGTGCAATACCAAGACCAAGACCAAGACCAGGCGGTCTTGGTCTTGGTCTTGCATTTGCTCATCACTAACCATGCTCATCCGCTCGTAGTCATTACACAATCTGTTGTAATGCTGCCGTGTTCGTAATAACATCGAAGACCTCGTTCGGAAAGAGAGCACATTGGTTATTCTGTTCTGTCTTTATTCAATATACCTAAATGAATTATGCCCTGTTTTGATTCAAAATTAATTACTTCTCTATATTTCAGTTTTCTTTTATCATAAACAGGGATAATTTATTTATAGTACATGCCTATGTAATTTCGGACGTTCATTGTTCGAACTTTCAGCCTTAGTGTTTTTCTTGATCTCACCATTTAAGTTACACTGTAAGCTTACTCATCATTTAGCAAGTCTTTCAGGTGACATAAGTTAATTAACTATTATCAGAAGATAATAACACTAATAATAACAATAATAAAAAATAGTACAGTAATAACAATACAGTAAAAACATTGACTGTAAATATTTATAATAATAATTATTCTTAACATTATTATTATTATTATTATTATTATTATTATTATTATTATTATTATTATTATTATTATTATTATTATTATTATTATTATAACAATAAGTTCAATCACAAATCGGAACAGTCGGATTTGAATGTTTTTCCTTCCAATTTTGAACAATCATTACAGCCATGCGTAGCCATATTTTTACGTCAGAGTGTGCCTAACATTATAAGTTAAACCCCGCTATTCTATACACAAAAATTAGTAAAATGAATAACACTTCTACCGGGTTGCAAATGTTAATTTGATTTATTTGAGGAATTTATTTAGACCAAGCAATATAGAAAATTGCAAAAAAATTAACCAAAACAATATATTGCCTCGTAAGAATGGGATTTGATATTATTTGTCTGACATGATTGAATTAAATTACGCCTGTGATTACAGCTCATTATACAATAGGCTTAATTACGACATACTCTAAAACATGTTTTGGTACAGTACACGTTAAACCTCTTCTGAAACTATTTAATAATACTCGAAAGAATCTGTCAACATCAGTGCAAGCTCATTTGTTCGTGATTCATGCATGCGTTTTGACATGATCGCAGTTTACCTGCTGACGCACGTTCTAGCAAGGTCACAAAAGTGTATTTACATGTTCAGCATAAACTATTCGCGATAAGACCGGACAATTGTTATAAAACAATATTCAATTGTTTCAAGGCTGACAGTTGATGTTTTTTTGGATTCCAGATTTTACAGGAACATCACAAGAACATTTATCAAGAATAGCTACAAATGCTTTTCACGAGTTAAACTCATGGTTTTTAGCTGATAAAATGACACTTAATATTGATAAGACCCATTTTATACAATTTAGGACAAAAAACAGATGTATCTCAAATCTTAAAATTAATTATGGAACACAAATCATACAAGAAATTAGCAATGTAAAATTTTTAGGACTGCAAATAGACCAAAATCTTGACTGGAAGACACTCATAGAAATGATAAGTCCAAAATTGAGTTCAGCGTGCTTTGCTTTAAGAATTTTGAATAATATATTAAAACAGGATGCATTACTTATGGTATATTTTGCATATTTTCACTCGGTAATGAGGTACGGGATCATATTCTGGGGCAACTCTTCCCATAGGGAGAAAATATTTAGATTACAAAAGCGGGCAATAAGAATAATATGTGGAAAGAAAAAAAGGGAATCTTGTAAACCGCTATTTGAAAAATTAAAAGTCCTCACTCTTACAGGGGAGTATATATACTCTGTTATGTGTTATGTAGTGAATAATATTGATAAATTTCAAACTAATTTTAGTGTACATGGACGTACTACCAGAAACATGAATGATTTACACAGACCAAATATCTCGTTAAAACTCTTTCAGAAGGGTGCTTATTATTCTGCAGTACAGATATATAACAAGCTTCCAAAGAACATTAAATTATTATGTATTCAAAGAAAGAGCAAACCTTTCAAAACAGCTGTCAAGGAATTTTTAATAACTCACACCTTCTACAATTTGGAGGAATATTTCCAGCTTGGATAAATTTGGCAGCTTGCAGTCTCTGTAGGCCTATATTATTGTTATAACATGCATGTATTTTTTGATCTGACGTGTTCTATATCCTTGAGTCCCGCTCAACACAGGATCTACAGGACGAGATATCTACATCTACATCTACAGTATCAGAACTTGTCTGAGCAATATTAGAACTAACCTGACAATAATCATCTAGAAATCCCAGTTTGCGGATAAATTGATAATGCCCACTTTCCCGGAAGAAGTCTTAGTAAGCTTTATCATCCTGTGTCAAAGATGAACTTATCTTTAAAATAAGTTTATCTTCGTCTATCGGTTGAATAAGTCTAAAGCTATGTTGTTCTTTGATGTACCAGTCTTAAGTTCTTTTACAATTTTGATAAACGCGATCGCATCGAGTGAGTTATTCGAATCAGTTGTCTCTTGGACCCACATTCGGGTGGTCGCAGATTCAAATACCATGATTGGATAAAATGAGCAGTTTCGTCCACTCGCGAAGGCGTAACTTATACCGGATTGGAGATTATTTGCCATCCTCCCCGAATGATTCTATCCGTAGTTCCACGTGTTTGTACTCTTCCAACTCTATAGCAAAATGGACTAACAACGTAAAATATCTATAGAGGAAAGACACCTACTGTAAATGTCCAAATATAAATGTTTCCTGAGAACAAAATGTCCAACTCCAAAATGTCCAGAGAGACATTTTTTAAACCACGATTTTGAATAATAGCTAAAGGCCAATTCCATGAAAAAGTCAACTTCTGGCTCAAAATACAAAAGTATTTTTACAGGTAAAGTAAATGCACAAATTGGAGCTCCTGTATTCATATTTCGTGACATCAGCAATACCCAGCCTTTTGTCACTATTTCTTTGAGTTGGCAGCACTGTAATTCAGTATGGCTTCCTCTGTCCTATGACTCTTCAGACTTCACTTAGGCAAATCTTAGAGCACATATGAATTCATTATATCAAACTCATTTATTTTGAAAATACACATGCTAAAGTGGGTATTTATTTTAAAAAAAACATACGGAACATCAGCTGTAGGATTGTACATAATCTACAAAGCACCAAAGCATCATAGCATGTTTAAACTGATTCCCTTACAAAATTGTGAGAAAGTTGCAACGGAACCGTTCAAGGTAATTTGATGGCAATAATATATGCACAGAGGGATTAAATTGTGAGTCAACCGCCGTGTAGAAGGGTGTGACAAGATGTGAACAGCTTTCTTACGTCAAAATAGCTTATTCTTAAGGGTGAAAATGCCAGAGAATGCCATAGGGAGCTGGTGGGAGCTTTGGAATGAAGGACCTCGAGAGATTTATAGGTTGGGCTATGCGTTCTTTCATGCTTGCAACTACAGCAGTATACAGTAGAGTGGCACGATGCCATCGTATATGCATGTTTATGGGTGTATGTTCTCTACTATGTCCTACATCTAGTACCCAGTATCTGCATCATGCAAACATTCCATACCCTGTCCTTTTATTTGTACATTTCAAAATTTCAAAATGATCCCACATTTTCAAAAATTCAAAAGTTTCCATGACTTATGCCCCATCCCTCGTATAATGAAAATGATTTCTAATAAAATGAGGGAAAATAAAACTCTGTATTTATCAACAAAACTTGTAGTTAATCTCACTGAGACATCAAGATTTTCATCATGAAAATCTTTGGACGACAGGCGATATCAGATATTTCAAATTAGACATTTTGGCATTAAAGTTTAAAGTCATTACTCATTACACGTGGAACAAGTAAGACATTATTGGTTTAGATATTTTGGTCTTGTCAAATGGAATATTTTTTTATTAGCCAATTTGACTGTGGATCGTTTATGCTGTCCCAAGAATAAGTCGTTAAGTCTACTTGCTCCCTTACCATAGAATCCCTACATTTTCACTTTATAGTGATATTTCAGCGTTTTGTCCATCTCCTACACTTATTACTGGTATGTAAGGCTTTCGAAATGAGAGGTAAAGCTGATTAAAAAAAGATAAAAGTAAAAAAAAAAGATAAACTGGAGAAGGATTCATCAATATATCCTTCAATAGACTGTCGATATTTGGACTAGGTACTGGATTAATAATCAATTTATGTAATTCATAGAAAACTATTTATCACCTGATAAATTCTCTTTCTCATCATGCCCGGACTAATGACTAGTCAGAGAAGAGAGTTGCGTATCTTGTCCTCACCTTCTTCTGTCTACATGCTTTTCAGAATTCTTTCATTGTACTAGGAAAGTCTTATGTATACTTTGGTCACAGTCTTTTGAAACAGTGGAACAGTAGATATTTTCCAGTCTAAAACCGGCTCTGAAGTATACAAAGTAGGCTATATCTCTCTTACGTAGATACGTGTAATGTGCTAGATTGAAATAGATATGTTTACTTTCGGGCTGATTCTAGGGCGGACAGTATCTACACATTCCACTATCTCAAAAGACTGTGATCAAAGTATATCTGTATATGCATGTTTACCGACAGTAGTTTTCTTGTGATCCGTTACTCCTGAAAGCCAAACCTAATATGCTAGTACTGGCCATTTTCGCTTAGTCTGATAGAAAACGAAGTAGGCCTATGATATTAAGATATAAATGCTATTCGGAAATAAATGGAACAATTTAAGTGTTATTAACTGGAGCTGGGACACAAACCTAACGAAGTAGGCCTATGAAATTAAGATATAAATGCTATTCGGAAATAAATAGAACAATTTAAATGTTATTAACTAGAGCTGGGACACAACCTGGATAACGGTTAACTGCACAGATAATTAACTGTGTAGAAGATAAACAAATAGTTAATAGGATATTATTTGCAGTTATTTGGATTTTTATATCTATTAACCATAGACAGACGATTCATTCAACGTTGGTAATAATTCTTATTCTCTGGGTCTATGTATTGTACCCTTCCCGGCGTTTGTCAAATGGATAATACCATATAAGCAGTCGCCTGAAGCAGCCACATGATTGATTGTCCATCCACATGACAAAATTTTTTTTTTACAATCATCTTGCTCTGGAACTAGATTTTCCCTCATCCAAACTCGTTTTTAAAAATTAATTAGTTAACTAAAACATTTTGGCGATTAGTTAAAATATCGTCAGTATCCAGTTATCTGGATTAACTGTTATCCTGTAAAATTTTGAAGGATTTGGAATGCAGACCTGTCATGCAAATATTCCACTCCTCCCTGTGAGTAACTGAAAATACGGCATGGATACAATATAGGAGGTTATAAACTGTGTAAGCGTTCAGCCGGAAGTGGTCGATGTGTTTGTTTAATAATTCAATAGAATACACTTCTCCTTGCGAATGGCTAAGAATGGATTGTTCGTAGTTAATTTAACCGTGAAAGAGTACAGGAATTCAAGTGAGTTTAATTTGGATTAAGTTAGGAGGAGGGATTAATAGTGATTTTGGAATGGGCACAAAATAATAATTTGTACTCTAAACCGTGATTGACAGCCTTACAAGAGGCTGTTGGTTCGAGTCCCGCCTTGGGCATGTGTGTTTGTGTACGAGTAGAAAAAGAATGTAAAAAACACTTAAACGGAATGACTAGAGAAAAGGATTCGTTCACATAATTATGCATGGCAGCCTGGGAGTCTTAAACGTATTTGCAAAAACAAAAATCAGTAATGGAAATAGTGACAGGAACTGGAAGGAGCAAAGACAATCTACAGTACGGCAAATATTATGCCGAAATGTTTTGTATTGGCGATACGTAGTCAACATTTGGAGTTCTTGTGAGTGGAATTATGAAATCAAGAACTATACTAAATAGCTATAATTGTGTTTCAAATAGGCTATGCAAAATAAGGCTAAAGCGGATGCTGAGTCTAAAATACTGGATAAGTCCGCTTGTGTAGGCTACTTTGTGCATATAACTTATCTTTTAGTAAAAGCTCTCTAAATTATATGAAATAAAATTATTTTTTGACTATAGTGTTTTTTCATCTATTTCTCATTCATGGTGCCATGGTGGGAACTTGGATTACCTGCCCCCAGTGTGGTAATCTAACCTACTTGAGGTTACCTTCTTTGCATCCCACGTCCGTCGTTATATCGAACCCTGTAACTTTTGATATATTTTTATTGCAGACATGGAATATAGCCTAGCCTATATTTCCTAATTGAGTTTTACAATTTTAAACTCACCGTAGTCATTAGGCCTATTTCCTATTTATTTATTAATATTGGCCAAGATTTATTTTATTTAGCAGCTAAATATGATGCAATTAGTTGCGCATGCGATAAAGTAATCGAATCAATCGCCACCAAGGTTAAAATACCCTTGGAACTTGACGACTCTCTTGAACAGCTTTAGCGACTTCACGGAACTAATATTTTCATTTCACTATCATCGAAAAAAAAGCATGCAACACACATGCATTACGTACATTGGAGACATAGGCGTACCGAGGGGGGGGGGGTTTTGGGGGTTTGAACCCCCCCCCCATTGATTAAAAAAAGGAAAATTGTATAATTTTTTTAAGTCTGCTCATAAATTACTTAATACAAATATAAAGCGTGGGAAGCTTAAAACTCGTTATTTTGTGTCTTAATTTTTAAAATTTTCCGTGGGAGGACCCCCGGAAGCTTAAAACTCGTTATTTTGCATCTTAGTTTTTAAAGTTTTCCGGGGGAGGGCCCCCGGACCCCCCTCTCCCTGGGGGGTATTCCATACCCCCCAGACCCCGCGGATGTTATAACCCCCCCCATATGGTCGGCCTGGTTACGCCTATGATTGGAGATACTTGAAAATTTAAGACTCATCTTCTGCTCGTCTTTCAAAATCTTTCTCGATTCTCTATTGATGCATTGCTACTCTTTTATTGCAATTACTGCGCACGGGTTCTTGTTTATTAAATTGTCTGGGATGGATACATCCGCGCAGGCGTGAAAGATTTACCATGGTAACACTGAACAAATTGAATTTGTTTCGATTAATGTTATTGTATAAACACTATGAAACAAATAGTAAATCTCTATATATATAAAAGGCTTTGTCCTGACTGACTGAATGAATGACTGACTGACTGATTGACTGAATGAGAGGAATCAACGTACAGCCTAAACTATAACAGGTAGAGACTTGGAATTTTGACAGTACCTTCGTTTCATAATGTAGGTGCTCACTAAGAAAGGATTTTGAAAAATTCTGATTCTAAATGCCAAAAATTAAATGTTTTTGAAAATACTTAATCCCTTTTTATATAGAATTATCAATTCCAAATCACAGAATATATTGTTGCCAAACGGTATCACGTGGGCTTGGAAAAAACAAATGAAATGCACTTTTGACAAATAAGAGAAGTTATCAAAATAATTCATGTTATAAATAAATATTACAGAATGAAATCCACTAAAATAATGGAATCACATAACTTTCTCTACCCTGGACATAGAGAAAACAAAACGAGGTATGGTAATGTGTATATTATTATATTATATCGCAGGTTTTTGGAGAGAAAAGTATGAAAGTGATAAAGCTTTCTGTTTAATTTCATCCCCAAAACGGCTTTATGGTAACATAAGAGTGGGAAATTTCCCGCCTCGATATTACAATTTTATGTTACAGGAATTTCTGTTTCTTCTTATTTAAACCTCTACCAGGCTTGCTGTGCACTGTACAAGCGATGGGATGCAAAATTCTAGATCCTCTATGAGCCATAAAAAACTATATCAAGCGTTTTCTGAGGGAATAGTTTGAGTGTAATAAGTCGTTCTTCCTATTTCAAATTATAAATGCCTATATAAGGACCTAGAATTTAAAATTGAAAATCCTTCATAAGCTAATTTCCAATTACAAAATACAAAACCCGGGCGACGCCGGGTCTTTTGAGCTAGTATACCTATAAAACATTTTAGAATTGAAATAGGAATTAAAGGAATCTTTGATGGTGATCTTCCCTGCATCTGCTAGAAGAGTTGCTGAAGTTAACCTCAAACAATGACCTGTGCACGTACTGTATTATCCAAGCCGAAATATTTCGCTACTATGTCTGAATTATTTTCTAGGCATATTCTTCTCCACAGTCTGTACAGGAAAATGGCCTTGTCTTAAAAATAATCTTCTTACAGGGCATCCTTACGGTCGAAACAAAACATAGCCTATTTTCTTATCAACTCTAAACACTACAGTGTTTTAATAAGCAATAATTGTTATCACATGTTTCTGGAACATTAACGACCATAAGTTAAAAATGTATTTTCTGCTTATTGAGTAGCACTGTCATTAGCCTACTCCTTTGTATAGACCTCCGAAATTCATTTTATTCAATGCAACAACCTTCACCATTCAAAATATTTCATTCGGGACTTCATCTGGAAATTTCAACACTTCCTCCCTGATCAAAACTTTCCATTTCTTTTATTCAAGACCGTTCAAATCTTGCTTCAAAACTTCCCACAATTTACTGTATTCCTCAATCTTCACAATTCTATTAAACACCAGCACTTGATCTTAAAGAAGTGCTTCGACCACAGTGAGACAGGAGAAAAATTTGTATCATGATCCCCGAAGCAAGCAGGAAGTACTACTGGTTTCAATTATACCATAGCCCTAAACGGAATTTTCTTTCACCTTTCGAAAGTTGCATATAGACTTTTCAATAACACAAGGGGATGTAGGTAATTTTTTTTTAAATTTAATTTTTTCTTTTCATTAAAAATTAATTTACAATATCGGGGTTATATTCCTGAAGTTTCACGCTTCTATCATCACTCTAAGTATTTTTAAAAATTCAAATAGCAATGAATGACACTGTGCCACGTCCCCTTTTACTTCCACTTTACAAGGCGTACAAAATTGCGAAATCGACTTACATGATGGAGAAACTTCAAAAGAAAGCACGTCAACCGAAACCACTCAAGAGGAAAGAAATGGAGGAAGTAGATGAAGATGGAGAGTACGGATATGGGGAGCATTAATCACCTCAGGAACAATGGAAACCAATGTAAAACTTTAGGCCTAATGTACCTTAGGGAGAAATAGAGCTAAAAGAAAGTGTATATGAAATAAATAAATAAATTCCTCTCATAATCATTTTATACTCGTAAATACCGCTTTTAATCAATGAAACAAAATCTAAAGTAAAGCCCCTTAGAGGATAAAAGAAATATAAAATTCTATTATCCTAAATATTAACTTTGTTTGTGGCCTAAGCATAACGCTTGAGAAAAATAATTTGAGCTGGGGGCATATGGCCTCCAACTAGAGGTTTTAGTACCTAGACTAATTTTGTTACGCTTATTTTCCATGAGAGGACGGAGGGACAAGTGGTAAGCACATCGCCTCACAAAGCCCTCAGGAAACTAAGGTATTACTTAGACGTGAAAGGGCCAGGAAATTTTGTCCAGAGGCTCTAATTTAGGCTTGGAATTATTTTACGTGCCGTAAATCTACGGATCGGGCCCCACCCGGAGAACTCGGTACACAGGATTTTTACGTCTTGAAAAATCCATCTACTATGGTAGAGTTTGACCCGCGATCTTTGGAACTAGAGGCGTGCATGCTACCTCTACACCACCGCGGCCGAGCAATAAAATAAAGGATGGTATAAAATTATTTCTTTGCATCGAATCAATTCATCATAGAATGAATATTTTCTTTTGATATATTAAATATATTAAATTATGATTCCAAGATACTCTGTACTTAGCAATCCGTCAAGAAGTTCATTCTTAGCTTGGAAAACTGTTACTGTAATAGTTATTTCATTATAGTGTTCTTCTCCATGATGAAATCGTTACCGTATAAATGATCATCTGATGTTTTCTAGATAAGCTATACCCAGCATCTGCTGCATTATGCTCTCATTTGTAAAAGAACAAGTCGTTCGTATGTAAGACCAATGGCACACTACACAGGCTTACATCATGACCACACTGAGGAGCGTGATGGCATACCTCATGGAAGATGATCTGTAGCACGCGAAACAGAAATTAAAACATTACGTAAAAGCTCTTACAAGATCCTACAGGCAATGAAATGTTAGTAATTGTTGATAGCATTAAGGCGACAGCCATCTGAAAAATCAGGAGAAAAAAAAAAGGTTTTTCCGAATTTTTCAGAAAAATTGCGCTCAAAAAATATATATTCTACTATTAGGTTACTTATTGTTTTGTCAAAGGAAATTTAAAAAAATGATTGCTTGCACAAACAGGCGAGAGTGCGATTTTACGAGAGTATTTTTTTTACGCATACCCCCTTTTTTGTAATAAATAATTACCAGTTTTGATTACTTTTCAGCACATTATTATGAAATTATTTATATATTATTATGGAATTTGTCTTTCATCTAGACACCTGTACCAAAACCATGAAAAGCCATTACAATGTATATTTAACAAATGGTGCTCTCACGAATTTCAAAAGTACATTCAACATATTTATAAGTTATTGTAAAATAGTTGCAATTCATAGATTACAGCACTAGGGTTGTTTTATATATATATTTTTAAGTTTCTAGTAATATGTTTTTTCCAGTTTGTAGTTTATGGCTCATTGTGGTTGACACTTAAGTGTTTGCTCATTGTACTTGTTTATAATAGTAAATATGCTTTTATTTGTATTTTACTATAGCCCAACATGCTGTAGTGCAAAATAGGGCCGCAATAAATGGAGATTCAATAATCAATAATATGAAATTATTGATCATTACTGTATAGTGTTATATGCTTTCAATTACTTATGTCTTTCATAATTAACATAAAAATTAAAATTTTATGAACTCTCCTATAGTTTAAATGATAAATCAAGCTTACTATTTAGGAACCAGCAAACAGAGATCAACAGATTTCGAGCAATGACATGCAGTACCCAGTCCGTAGTGAGTAAGCTGATTCCAGGGATTCCGTGTCACGAATAAGGATGACGTACAGGCACCACATCATCCAGTTTAACTGTATGAAAAACATCGGTAGGGATTTAAAATTCAGAACTTCAGTCTGTTTCATGGACAATTCTTGTGTTATCATGTATTATTATTTTATACTGGGAAGTAAGTTAATAGATCAAAAATAGCATTAACAACAATAATCGCAGTAATGCGTATATATAATAAGTAACATATTAATAATAACGACAATGTTCAGAAAATACAGTAGAATTCCGCTAATCAAGACCCCGCTCTACTGGACATCCGGTTAATCCGGAGGGGATTTAAAAAGTAGAAAGCAGTATAGGCCCATAGTCCAGGCAACGAAGAAAAAATAGAAAAAAATTAATCGCGTAGTTTTGAAATTTGGCGGAGTTGTCAGAGGGAGTGTCTTGAACAACACACTAAAAGTCCCCGAGGGTGGGGGTGAGTGGGGGCAGAATGTCCCTTTTTTTTTAGGTTTTTTGCTTGTATCTAAACAATGGTTGATCGTAGAGGAAAAGTTGCTATATACAAAATTCAAACTGATAAAATTTCCTACAAGTTTGATCTTACATATTTTTTGCACTCCCAACAGTTTTCGAGATATCTGCCAGCGAAAATAGCAAATTTTCGATTTTCGAAAAAAGCTCTTTCGCCTCACTCTTTATGACATGCTTTGCCTTCTAGCGCTTCAGTCCTTAAGTATACAGCCATGCTCTCAGGAAGGAAGTTGTAGGGAAATAAATTCCATTTAAAATGAGTAGTCATTTGTTACTTTTTCTTCAAACGTTCAAGAGGTTATGACAATTTTAAGTTTCGGACAAATTTCAAGATTTTAAAGGAAAACCGTAAGCTACATCTCACTTTCTCTATAGCCTATTTAGAAGTTATATCTTTGTATAAAATCTGTATATTGTATATTTACATCGTGACACATGCAGAGAAATATTATACAGCCATTAAAGTTACATTTATTATAAATCCGATCACGGTACAAGTTCAGTACATGTAATGGAAAATACATTATGGTCCATGCAACAAAAGAAAAATATGGGGAAAAAATATCATGTGGTTTTGAGATTTGGCAGAGATGTGGGGAAAGTGTCCTAAACAACATACTAAAAGTTCCCATGGATGGGAGTGGGCGGGATGTGGAGTACGTTTAAATATAGTTTTCTAAGTTTTCCCTAAATACCTAAAATACTATTGGTTCTAGCAAGAATAAAAAAAAACAGTACGTGCACAAAATTAAACTACATAAAATTTCCTACAAAATTGTTCGGAATCGTAGGATTAGTAGTTCAGGAAATAGAAGATCAATATGATGACATAGTTCTGTAAATTCTTTTTTATACAGACCTATTAGGCCTATATTATATTTTTTAACGCAAAAGGGAGCAGATGGCAATTAAAATGGCACGATGTCAAACAAACTAATTCTTAGAAGAAAAAAATACTTACTAAAGGTTAACGTTACACATAAAACTGATTATTGTAATAGTAGGCATAGGGGATGAGTTCGCTTCTCTCACGCAGCGGGCCCGGGTTAAAATCCTGGTCGTGACAAGTTACCTAGGTGGGTTTTTTTCCGGGGGTTTTCCTCACCTGGCAATTTTAGGCCCTTGAGGTCAACGGATATCATCTGGCCGTCATTATCATCTTCATTACATCCTCGCCTTGTTTGGAATGAGTGTGTGTGTGAATGGTGTGCCTCGTCCTCACTCCCGACAGGTCGCGGCCCTGTAAGGCCCGGGCGGCTTGGGTCGCTTAAATTTCCCTAAAAGGAAGAGCTGAATAGTAGGCCTACCTATTACTTTAAATAAATGTTTACTTGTCTATGTGGCTCCTGAGAATATTTTTTATTTTTATTTTTTTTTTATGAAAAACTAAATTAAATTACATTTACAAACTTATGTACAAATACAAATACAAATACAAAAATACACAAATAAACAAAAAAACATTTACAAATTTCAAAATTAAAGTACAATACTTTTTAAGAAAAGAAAAAGAAAGAAAAGAACCAAATATTTATTTAGAAATACACCCGAATGAGCAAACTCAGAACATCAGAGTGGAGCAGATTCAGAACATATTTGCACATCATATTTTGTCACTTTGCAACTCGATGTTGGTGGAAGATATGAATGCCGAAAAGCAGACATTAAATGCTCATCCAATCGTATTAGAAGAAGAAGATGAGTTTAAAATTGATGACAACCAAGCAAATAGAAAAGTCGTTTAGGCATTCTTTAATCAATGTTGTATATGTGTATAAATACTGAGAGGTCAGTAGATAGAAAAATATAACCCTAACTTATCATACAATGTAGCCTATTAGGATTCCAATATTGGAGACTGAAAAAATAGACAATTTAGGCCTATGCCATAATCAGTACTGTGAGGCACACTAATTAGTGATTTTTGTGACCGGGCTTCCACTGTTATTGTACAGTAACATTCAAGATAGATATATGCAATTGCATTAATGAACCACAGATTATTGTCTCTGTTGGACATTACATGATAATATTGTAGGAGAAATGATCTAGGTGGGGTAGACCATTAAGGGCAATCACTCATAGGAGAGGTACTATCTGGCGCTGTAAATTGAACTCTGGCTTAGCTCAGTTGGTAGGGCATTGGCACGAATAGCCAAAAGGTCCTGGGTTCAAGTCCCAGTGCCAGAAGAATTTTTCTCCTATAATATTATCATGTAATGTCCAACAGAGACAATGATCTTTGGTTCATGAATGCATATGCATATAACTGTCTGGGAAAATTGGCTTTATTTAAGAGTAATACTGTTACATACTGTTTTTATCATACTGTTAGCATTAGCGATGGCCAAAAGATGAAAATTACCCAATGAGGGAGGGACCTGAACTAAATTTGAATCACATACGCTAAAATATATATTTTGATTCTGTAACTTATTTCTAACGGAATCTACGAAGGAGTAGAAAGAGTAGAGTCAAGTTGCGATGACAACTGTTGGATGTAGAGTATAGGGACAAAAATATGAACATATGTCCAACTCTTACGCAACTCTGAAATTAGTATCGATAACCCCGTGGCCTTGCTGTAAAATAGCTGTAATTATGTGGCCTCTGACCAGCAGAAGTGTTGTTATCACAGATCTCTTACAATGCAAGGAGTCTGAGAAAACTATGAGTTCCCACAAATTCAAATAAAACGAACCCCTTGATTTTGAAGAACAGGGTAGGTAGAAGTAAATTGTTCATTGCCCTGTAGCTTTTATTAACTAGAACAAATACAAGCTTCGAAAAAAAGAGACCTCTTATAACAATAATGACAATAAAAATAATATAACTAATAATGACAATTATAATCCTTATTAAAAATAATATTTAATAATAATGTCTTTCAGATGAGACTTAAAACTGAAGTTTTAAAAATTACATTTTAAATAAAAAAAGTCTCTTTGTAATTTTCGAACACAGGGTTTCAAAAGTATGATATTCTCTAAATAATATTTATAATGATGATGACCACAACAAAGGTCAAATGTAATCCTGGATTTCTGATTCACTTATTGTAAAATATGGATGCTATTTTTGTTTTAAATTTTTGTAAGAGAGGAGAGCATCAACCGGTAGTTCCCACGGAGAATGGTTAAACAATAGGTATATTTTATTCGTATGGTACCGGTGCTGCAACATATTAAATTTAGGTTATAGAGAGAAAACTAGTCATTAACTATTTGTTTTGGTTTATTTTATTTTATTTCCTCTTATTTTTGCTTTACTTGCCCTAACTTATTACACATTACCTCTATTACCTATACCCATTGATGCTATCGTTAGATTTAGTAACGTGGTTGGATCCTCAGATTTGATGTCGAGATCACCTGACTCTATTTCATTCTGTACTAATACCTACGCTCTGTGTCTGTCTGTGAACAGCATAACTCGAAATGGAAAAATTCTGTCAGACTCAAATTTTATATCTCGGATAAGCAATTGCAGGGAATGACACAAAAAAACATCTCCACAATTAATCGTTTCAGGATTTTCTCTAAACAGATTTAATGAGTTTATTTAAAAATTGTACAAACGCTGCTTTCACTAAACGTAAAGTACCGGTAATTATTTTAATTATTTTTTGCGTATAAAATAGCAAAGGATACACACACACACACACACACATATATATATATATATATATATTCCTCAGGTTGTACACAGAGATACGGCATCTAGATATGGAGGGTAGCTGCGAATACTGCGTATATTGAATAAGCACTTGTGGACAGACGACATGAGGTGATTTTCCAGCTTGGGGGTTTGGCGTAAGATTAACAACTTCTCACGGTAAAAAGAAAACTGTTAAAAAATATTTGCATGGATCATATTTATGGATCTTATGGATCATAGCAGAGTTAAATGGCCGCCTGCGGGGTCTCGTGGTTAGCATCGCTGGGTACAGATTCGCAGGCCCGGGTTCTATTCCTGGTACCTCCTCGAATTTTTCTGAGATAGGTAGTCTGGAACGGGGTGCACTCAGCCTCGTGATACAAAGTGAGGAGCTACTCGATAGAGAAATAACGCCTCCGGTCAAGGAAACGACTGTGGCTGTGGGTGTCGGCATGCTGATCACGTGCTCCCAATCTATGGTAGATGAAGCAGCGGTCAAGTGGTAGGCCTAGTCCCTTCAGGGATGTAGCGCCACGGAGTGTATTTTATTATTTTTTCTTTAGTTTTAGTGTAAAAATCTCCGAAGTTTAAATCACGGACTGGACATGCGCGCAAAAGGTAGGAAAGACACATCTCAAAAATATTGACTGGAAGACACGAAGATAAGAGAAAACTTGGAAGACTTAGACGTAGGTGGAAGGGCAATAGTAGAATAAATTTAAGGGAAGTAGGATTTGCGAGAGATGGTTGGACGAAGTAGCACAAAATAGGGTTGAATGGCGAGTTCATGTAAGCGTGGCAATGAACCTCCGGGTTCCATAAAATGTATTATGCTAAACAAATATTATTTTTATTTACATGTACTCATAAAATCAGCATTTTTTTCGTGTATAGTATACTGTGCAGTGATATGTAATTATATTTATATTAAGCTACTACATCCCCTAAACACGAGCGTTGCTCATATAGGGGCGTGTTTGGTTTTATTTGTTTTTACTTGTATTAAATATGTAATAATGATAATAATGTAATGTAAGTAAGTAATGTTAAATAATGTTAATAAATTCCTTTAGCTTGGTTAGGAATTGCCTATTGTCAATGAGTAATTAAGTAAGTACTAAAATATTGTCTGTATTATAATAGTAGGATGTGTTAGAGTAATATTACTTTCCTTTTTCGTTCAGATCAACCCATGTTCTGCATAACTAATGTGAATTAGAAAAATTAATATGAAATTAGATTCTTCTTCAGATGGTTACTGTCAAAACAATTATTTCAATTTACACACGACCGCAAATGTTTACTTATTAACGATAATCTCGTGACCTATTAGTAATCACCGAGTGGCCTCTGACCAGCAGTTGTCTTTTATGACGGTCTGCATTGAGTGAACCGGCTGAGAATAAACTTAGGTATATTAAAAGCAAAATTGCAAAGAATTCTTCTCTGATTCTAACGAAAGGGTTAAGTAGATACGAAAAATTAAATTTTGATTGAGTTCTACTCATCAGAATGAACCAAATGTTTGAAATACTTGTAAATATTATTAGTTTATAATAATAATAATAATAAAAATAATAATAATAATAATAATAATAATAATAATAATAATAATTACCCTATCCTTCTATAATAGATCGAAGGCCTATAGGCCTACACGTCGCCAGTGATTTTTGGTGAACTGAGAGCTCTTTCCACGATCCTTGACAGTAGTTAGGCCTAATTATGTTCGTAGGACCGATAACGTATAATCCGAACCACAGTGTTTTCCTAGAATGTCTCACAAGACCAAATCAGAGATGAAAAGGAAATTGGTAGCTTGAAAGCTAGTAGGACCTTATTAATAGTGATTATGGTTATTAGCATCTTATATAGCCCAATTGATCATGAAGCTGAAACCACTTTTTGACCAAAAGTAGTACCGAAATCAGACTACGATTCATGTTATGAAACACAAACACATTTTAATGTGGAGCCTATATTATATGTATAATAATGTGTATAATAATATATTATAATAAGAATTAAAAGCTATGTATGAATTATATAGGCCTACCGAAACAAAGACCGCAGCCACTGTGCAATGGTCAGCGATTTCTGATTAAGGCTCTGGGGGTCCCGGTTCGATCCCATGTATAAGCTAGATTTCTTCTCCCGGCTCGATTTCTTCTAGGATAGGAAGGTCTGGATTTACATACTAAGTGGTTCACTTGGTGACAAGATACCTCCAGTCACGCTGCCACAGGGATATGAAATAAGTGTAACTTAATTAATTGTCTTGACTAGGGCCACAGATGGTAACAGTACACGCCTATGATGGGGTATACAATTACCATGCCTGGTTGGATGGATTAATTATCTGAGCTGCTACAGTTCGACTATGCTGACCGATGAAATGTTTGACTAACACAAAATATGGCGGTCTGTGACTGTGTTACTTGATATTTCCCATGAAGCGACCCTCTTTTCTTAAAATTATGTTTTGTGACACATTACTTCATATTACACTAATGAACAGAAATAACTAAAGCAAGTAGGCCTATAACTAGGACGGCAAGGCAATAAGCTTGGATTGAAGGTGTGCAGTAGCAATACAATGCTAGTGGAATAGCTTCGAAGTGGCATTCTCGCGCAGGTCTCGTCGGTTCAGTTATATTTCAAAACTATTTTCCTATTATACTGAACCAGACATTATCATACATATTTTACACGTGTCTGGATCTTTATGAATAACTTCTTATACATAGTTTTATTTCAAACAATTTTTCTGATTAATGATCTTTAACAAAATGATACCTCGCGAATAATACAAGAATAAAACTTATCAAAAAGCCTGACGAATTTCCCGCGACTCATTGGCAGATAAAAAATGGTGTAGGCTAATGGGTTAAATAATAATTTTAAGTAGGCCTATTTTGTCTTTTTAACGGTGATATTGACGCTAGTCAGCTATGGAATCATGCCAGCAGAAGACGAATCTTCACAGTCTTAACGAGATCTCACGAGAAAGTATGATGTAGTAGGTCTAGTAGTAGTAAAACATTTATTTTGCTTAGCCGAGTTAAGGTCATAAGACCTTCCCTTCCACTCAACCAGGTTAAAAATATATACATGTAGATTTACATTAATAACAAAGTAATGGATAAGAGACTAATTGCTAATACTAATACTTAGGTTGAGGCTAATCATAATAATTAATTAATTAATTAATTAATTAAAAGGCAAAGTTTCATTAAAGAAAAAACAATGTTACAAGCAAAACAAGGAAAATATCAAATTAAGTTATAATGAAACTAAGTTTATTAAATAAAGTTACAGGCAGTTATATGTAAGTTATGAGAAGATTAAGTAATGCTATGTACAATGAGAGATGGAGTGACTACAAAGAGCTAGTTCTGTTCAGTGGACAATAATTGTTTAATAAGCGCAGATTTGAAAGACTGTAAACTGCGACTACCCCTGATATCTTGTGACAAGGAATTCCAAGAACGGGCTGTGGCTATGGTGAATGAGTGAGAATATGAGGTTGTATGATGACTAGGAATTGATAACAGAGAGTTGTGCTGCGAACGTGTACCACGAATATGGTTGGAGGATAGAAACGTAAATTGGGGAGTCATGTCTCATGACACTGGCTACACGTTAATGGAGGTTAAAGCTTTATAGGACGTTATACTGGTTGATTTGGGATTTGTATGTGTCCAGAGTAGTGAATTCTAGAAGCAAACAAGTAGTCATAGTACAGACCTTTGAGAGTTATGATTGCATGATTGATTTCCAGATGCGTGGAAATTTACTAAAGTTACACCCATTTATAAATCAGGAAATGCGAAATTAGTACAAAACTATAGACCCATTGCAATTCTATCAACACCAGCCAAAATATTTGAAGTCATGTTCATGACAGAAAACCACTAATAGTTTAATTTTATCAGTTTGATTATTATGTAATTTTTACTGACTTTCTCTTTACTTTAGTTTCACCTCTCCCTTTTTAGGGACATTTTTAAGCGACCGGGCCTTACAGGGTCGCGACCTGTCGGGAGAGGGATTATCTACGGATCACATACATACTTGTTTGACCAGACAAGGACATGGTGGGCCTCCCCGGATGAGTGATCAGCCCAATGCCAAGGCCACCTCCGAGTCAACACCAACACATAGGACTTCTCGTCACACTCACTCACTCCGAACAAGGCGAGGATGGGATGAAGATGATAATGACCACAAGGGAATAAAGTT
The DNA here is from genome assembly GCA_964059195.1 of Ectobius pallidus. Classification (NCBI taxonomy): domain Eukaryota; kingdom Metazoa; phylum Arthropoda; class Insecta; order Blattodea; family Ectobiidae; genus Ectobius; species Ectobius pallidus. The sequence continues at coordinate 112,417,895 of CAXKWD010000003.1, forward strand.
GCCCGACATTTGTCTCACTGGTGAGGAAAACCCCGGAAAAAAAACCCACCTAGGTAACTGTCCCGGGGCGAACGCATCCCCTACGCCACAGCAGTGTAACATTATGTGATATTTAAATGGCGTCAGTAAGAGTTAAATAATGATCACTGTAGCAATTCAGACTGTAAATAATTGAGGTAATGTTGGTTTCTTGATATGTGGGCAAATCAATAGTATCAGCACACAAATACGCTCATATTTATTACTAAATGCTCAGTTGGAACAATGAAGATAGACTTGTGTAAGTATGCTTTAATAATATAGTACAGTAACTATAGAGTTCAGATTCCTTGTTACCGAACTTTTACTGTATCTCATTTTTTAAATTTTAGTTATATAACCTCTCGTCCAAAGATTATGGAAGGTCAGTAATTGCAATAAAGATAAACTATGTAACTAGAACGAGACAAATGATAATGCGATTACGAGTTAATTTTCTCTTCACTCCCTTTTCTGGAAGATCATGCTGTTGGTTATTAAACATTGCATAATCCTTATGTAAACTATATTAGAGTTCATTACATTAATTCCGTTTCGAAGGGTTCTCCATTTTTCAAATCTTAAGATTGTGGAACTGTAACAAGTAAATTTTATACATGAATTGCACAGAAATTATGTTTTATCAATATATGGCAAGGACAAATTTTAGTTACTTGTCAAAAATAAAATAGGAAATTTTAAAGCTTTAATATGCTACCATCCTTATCGTTCTATAAAATAGATTCGATCCTATTTCATCCTTCTCTGGTAGAAAATAACAACATTATCAATTGAAATAACTTACTTTATTTATGTTCTCTTCTATATCTTTTTCTCCTAAAACTACTACTAGGCCTACTTCTATTACTATATCACGGCATTTATGTCCTACTTCTACTAGGCCTACTTCTACTATATTTATGTGTGCATAAATGTAACAGACCCATGTCAGTAGAATTACTGGCATGAAAAGAACTCCTGCGGGATAAAATTCCGCCACACCGGCGACGGTCCCAGGCCTAAGTTGCAAAGGCACCCACACACCGGAAGGTCGCAGGTTCGATCCCTGATGAGGTCGTTGTGTTTTCCACTGGCTTAAACCTTCTGGTGGCAGAAGGCCTTCGTGTCGACTCAGCTTTCAACAGAAATAACTACTACGAGCAATCCTGGGCGTAAAGGCTGACAACCTTACCATCATCCCGAACCGAATGTATCAAACTCTGGGAGCCTCACCCTCCTTAAGGGCCTCCATGGCCTGTCCATTATCGCTTTGACCATTATATCTATTGGACCTACTATTACTACCACTTCTACTACTATAATACATCATCACTGCTACAATCAGCTCTTCACTCTTCCTCTTCACTTCCTTTGGAGCTTCCTCTCATGTTATAATTCTTTCTTATGTGGTATTTCTGCGGTCTGTCTGCATTTCTTTTCTTTCTTCACTTCTTTATTTACTTTTATTTTTTTACCTTATTATTTTCTTAGCACATTAATCAACTCACCGATACATTCATTTACAGTGTTTTCTTCTTACTCTGATTTTCTTTATTATTTTTACTTTCCCTTCCTTTCTATCGTACTTAATTTAATTTTTTTCTTATCTTTCTTTCTTTCTTTCTTTCTTTCTTTCTTTCTTTCTTTCTTTCTTTCTTTCTTTCTTTCTTTCTTTCTTTCTTTCTTTCTTTCTTTCTTTCTTTCTTTCTTTCTTTCTTTCTTTCTTTCTTCCTTTATTCCTCTTAGTTGCCTCTTTATGCTTTCCTTTAATTCGGTGGGTCTTTATTCTTTCACCAGACACTTCTCTGTCCCTTTTTCCTTTCTCTCGATCAGCCTTTACCTGATTCTGTCTATTTTCTTTGTTTTCTAATCCCGTTTCTGATATCTGCTGTAAATGATAATCATCATTTCAACCGTACCTGAATGATAGTTAAATGTTCAACACTGGGATTTAAATTAAAGTATAGACTGTTTGTACCATCGGTCTGGCAATTCGGCCTTGAGTGACGGCGATGCTGAAGTATTATGCAAGTGAGTGAACTGATTGTCAGTGTCATGTCTGTTCTTATCAGTTATGTAAGCAAAGATGTGAAGGATGCAAATCGCAAAAAGGAACAATTAGTCAGGACTAAAAGAATTTGATGGTTCTTAATTCCTATCAGCTACGCGTAGCCCTAAAGGCATGTCATCTCACTACTGGATTAGGGCTATAAGCTATAACAATAATAAACAAGAACTGATAAGCTCAACTCCACAGGAACAAACATTCGTATCTTTTTCTATTTCTAGGTTCAGTCGAAATACATTTGTAAAGATATTTGACGGATCATAGGCTATCGATTAACTAACCTCAATTCTAAAATGAGCAATATATGTTATGGACAGAAACTTAATGAAAGGCACAATCCAAAATATATAGTCTAATACTAGTAGACCGATGGTAATAACCTTATAGTCATCCCTTCTTTTGTAAATCGGGTAGGTTTAAGATTTTGAAAAAGCTTTGAGGAAATCTTTCGTACTGTTAGGATTTAAGGGTCCACAGGATCCACGGACCATGTAACGTTGCTTGAGTATAAGATATAAGATATATTTCTATTTCTTATTATTTATTTTATTTACGAAAGTCATTATTTTAATTACTAAAAGCTAGGCTATCATTGTTTCATGTTGGTTAGAGAAAAATCTGGGCGCCTTGTGTACAATATACTTGACTAATAAAGTTCGGGAATTCTTTGGAAATCGACCAATCTTGGTCGTTTATCTTATAAAGTGCTTGCTAGGATCACAAGGATGTTATTTTATATCATAAAACGTCAACTAGTTACTGGAAGCGTAAGGTATAAATGTGCAATGATTAATATGTTACATGTTATTTGCCAGGGAACAGAATTAAAACACACTATTTTATACAACATAACTTATTTGAAAATTTAAATAATTTAAATGTGCATTGATTAAACACAAATTTTCATTTGGTGCAAGCCAGTTCGTGGGATTTTATTCTGATGTAAGCTTATCTAAATTAGGTTAACTGTTTATCATACGAACTGCTGGTAGCATTGGTTAGAATCAGATATGTTATTCGATTCGTCGATTGTTCTTTCATGTAGAACGCCATGATCTACAGCTGACAGAATTTTGATTTGATTTTAAAAACACAAGTAAATAAGTAATTAGCCTATTATTTATATAATTCTCTACATTTTGTTCATGGAATAGTTCTAAGAAATCTCACTCAAGATTACGAGATTACGAGTTTCATCTTTCTCGCGAATCTATCGATAAACTCACCGGTTCCACTTGACGGATGATCCAACCTGTCCCTGTAATGAAGAAGGTCAAACTACTGACCACTTACTGTACAGATGCAGCCAATTAAGCCAACAAAGAGCAAAATTAAGGATGGACATCACAAAATAAGGAGGAGCATGGCCAGCCAGCAAAAAAGAATTAATATCAAGATTTACAAAAGAATATTGTACATTTGTAAATGCTATTGACTTACAAAGTATATAAGTACCCGTGAAAAAGCAATAATGATAATAGAAAGGAAAAAAAAATATATATATATATGTATATATATATATGTATATATATATACATATATATATATAGCTTAAAAGTCATAAACACGCATAATATATATAAACATAATTTAAATAATAGGCAATGTAAGACAATAGCATAAGTTAAAAGTAAACCAAAGCATGTAGTATTACCCAAAGTAATGGAACATGTGGCACAATAAAATTAAAAAAAAAAAAAAAAAAAAAAAAAAAAAAGTGTAAGTCCTTTCTGGTCTTGGCTTCGTTTAAAAGAGAACTCTCATAGAATGAACGAACTTTCTGACGCTTTTGGACACGGGTCAGATTTATGTTACCTCTCTGGGAACTAAGTTTAGTTTTGTTTACGTGCGCAGAGTTATTTGTCTTTTTAATATTTTTATCGAAAGCCTTTTTATTGAAATTTATCACGACCGAAATAAGAAAGATAAATAAATTTACTAAGACTTAAAATTTATGATAAAAAAATTAAAAATTATAATGGAGTTTCAAACTTAATCTATGAGTATCATATTATTTAACACTACTGTGTGTTAATCACTGGCGCAAAGAAAGGAAATACTGTATAGTGCAGTCTAGACTGGAACCTTGCCGTGTTTGCTAGACTCTTACTACGGATTTCAAAACACACACAGTAACGGAACCTATTTCCTATGAATATAATTCATTACAAGATATTACTTGTTGAACATTCTTTTATCTTTTATTATTAGATATTTCTCAAGTTAAATTGAACTATTCATTTAATCCCAATCATGTAAACGTACCTCGCTACGAACTTGCTTGAATGTTTCAGATCTGAACTTAAACTTAATCAGGTACACAAGGAACCCAGATTTTTCTTTAACCAACATGAAACAATGATAGCCTATCTTTTAGTAATTAAAATAATGGCTTTCGTAAATAAAATAAATAATAAGAAATATAAATATATCTGATATCTTATACACAAGCAACGTTACATGGTCCGTGGACCCTGTGGACCCTAACAGCACGAAAGATTTCCTCAAAGCTGTTTCAGAATCTTAAACCTACCCGATTTACAAAAGGAGGGATGACTATAAGGTTATTACCATCGGTTTACTAGTATTACATATTTTGGATTGTGCAGGAATTTATTCATGGGGCCAAACAAATGAACGGTTATCACGGTCATCTTCGAAGAATGCACACAACCAAAAGACATTGCTACGGTCCATACAGTCATCCCCATACATGCCACGCATGTCCGTGTGAATTTCTCTCGGGTTATGCTCTTTAGCTCATAAAAATCGCATTATACCTCGCTGAAGAGGGAGAAATGTGTTAAGAAACTTATCAACTATATAGAAAAATAAACAAAAGATGTCCCTTCATGTGTGAATTTGTTTGTAATTGTACCTTTAAACTTTTTGTAAAATATATATGCCTATATATATATATATTGTGCGTTACTTTTCGATCCACCCTCGTAGTTTGAATAACGTCTTCTCTTTCTATTAGGTAATAATGTTGTTCCTCACCTTATATCTTTATATAGTCTGTAAAATCTGCATTTTCATTTCCATAGAATTGTAAATAATTTAGCTCAGATTATTTATTTTTACCATATTTTATGTCTACCTCATATTTGTGTGCAAATTCATACTATGCTCTATATCAAAATTATCAGTTGGACTAAATAAATAAATCTGAAATTCACGTCGTAGGATTAGGATAGTCTTTATAATACATATCCCAGTAGTTAACCATCACCATCTATAATAATAAGAGGAAGTGCTTGTCTGTTTGCCTGTTTGTCTGTCTATGCGCGTTGCCCAGCACAGAGATCTGAAATTTTAAACATAGATAGACTGAAGGGTGGCCGAATGCACCTAGAAGCCGGATTTTTAATTTTAGCTTTCTTTCGCGAGTTATGAGTGAAAAACTGGCAAAAAACACGAGATTTTTGCACTATCGAAGCCTCAGTTATCGGTAAATATATCTGAATTTCAAATCAATTGCAAGTGACTTTTGGAAATAAAAGCATCACAATTTGTTCAATATATCGCGTGGAATTAATGATCGCTTCGATTCTGAGAGCTCACCCTGGTCGATTCGTAATTTTCTAATGTCAAGGCACGCAGACATCTGAAATTTTCAACATGGACGGAAGAGGGATACTTAATTAATGTAGGCCTAAATGGGTAAATATTGATAGATTTGGACGAAACTCACCATGCAGGGGTTTTCTGGGCCAGGGAACTCGAATCTGAGGTCAATTTCCCAAGCGGCGCTTTCTAATGGTGGAATGCACTCCAAAGTCGGATTTTTAGCTGTTTGATTATAATTATTAATCGTTTAGTTTATGGATGATCCAGATGTAAATGCTAATAAATATAACATTTTAATTATTTTGCTCTTAATTTTTAATCTTCGAATTAACTATCGTGGGCGAAGCCGCGGGCACTTGCTAGTATAATAATAAATGAATAATTTAATATTTATTAATCTATAGATTAAATCTCAACCAGAGTAAATCTTAACACATGACAAACATCGTAAGGAGTTCGTTTGAGAATCTTCTGGTGTTAGCAGAGCAGTATAGCAGTAATTGACTGGTTTCGGCAAGTAGACCGATTAGCCCGGAGCAGGCAAGACATGTTGGAATGCTGCATGAGTTTCACCATCAAAGCGCCCAATGTGACTAACGAACTACTCGCGTCTCTAGGCTATAAGTGTGATAAGCTGATGAACATATTTTCGGAAGTAGAGTCGGTCAATTTTTTTAAGTGAAGGAAACACATCCCATCGTGCGCTGGTAGTTATTTACGATATAAGACCGGTCGAACATCTTAAGACGTTATTTTGTTATTTTGAATCGTAAATTATTTTAAAAGGAAATAATTTCAGTTCGCTTGTGCTTAGAATACAATCGAAAAACTTTTTGGTAATTTCGTATTGTAGCGGAAGTCAGACTCTCTCTTGGTTGGCAACAATTTGTTTAGAAAGAAATCACTGAAACAGTTTAACATACCAGAAACATCTGCGCATTTTGAATTGTGATCTATTTGTAAATACATTTTTATATCTCTCTTGAAGTTATACGAAAGGCAAATAATAAACTAACAATTCGCTATGATAAGGAGTTGCAGACTTAGAATGAATGGAGAAAAATAAAATTCGTATAAGTAATGTTTTCAGCGAAACTATATACAGTGTTGGCTTACATTTGTGCTATGTTAGAAACATAACTCTACGTTATGGACCAAATTTTTACTGCCGATGTAGTTGTTATTTTGAATATTGTATATGATTAAAAGTTACTCGATAATAGTAAAGCTAAAGCTATCCCTGATGGGTCATAGAGACCCGTAGGGTTTCCAGGAGGTTAAGGCTCTCAGATTGTGACATACCGCACATGAAGGTGGCAAGGTTGTCAGCAATACACTGTTTTTATCCCAAGGTATACTCCTGGTACTCATTTCTGATTGATACTGAGTCGACCCCAGGACCATAGTGCAGGGCCATAGTGTCACCAGAATGATTAGGCCAATTGAAAAATCTCAACGACCTCATCGGGAATCGAACCCGCGACTTTCTGGTTTGTAGCGCAGTGCCTTAACCACTACACCACGGCCGTTTTCGAGAAAATCGTGAAAAACGAAATTTTCTCATTGTAAAGACCCATTAAAAATAAGAGAAAGTCGTCGCTAATCTTCCTATCACATCCCCAAAAGATACCTAACCCAAATACTAAATGTTGTTTTCATCCGATTTTCCGTTTTGGAGCTAGGCTGTTCACAGACCACAGATACATTAACATTCACAGACATAAATACTCGTACTGTACATACATAATTACCACAGTGACACATATAGACATGTTTATGAAAATAGTGTTTTTGAATTCAAGGGGCCTCAAAACGTGTATTTATGTTAAAAAACTCAATTTCGAACTTTAAAGTCGGACATAATAATTATATAGCAGGCTCTCTGGGGTATGGGCAGAGGAAGTAAAAATGTATCTAATCCCTTGATTTTACTGCAAAGACGTTTCATCAAGTTTCCTTGAATTTAATGTACTCAACAAATACAAATTTACAAATATAGTCTACTACTTTAACGCATGTTCTTTAAGAACAAATGAATTCAGATCCGACTCACGAAATAATTTCAATCCTCTACAGTTAACTTGAACAGAACATTTCTGCTACTGTTGGACTGAAACACTGCTCAAGTTTCGGTCCAACGTTGTCAAATTCTTTTGTTAAAAATAATAAACTTTATCAACATATGGTAGGCCTATAATAAATCAGTAAAATGTTATATTGTATAATCATTTTAGTTTACATACAACCTTTATCTTATTCTTATTGTATAATTTAACTCTGAACATTTTTAAATTTATGTTAATATATTATTAATGAACAACTCCGACCTTGAGATTTCAGGTTTTATATCATGTGTATGTATTTAACAGAATTTAACGAAATTTTAAAAAATTACATATTTAAATTTATACATTTTTATACAATGTCAGTCGGACATGTTCATTGTGACAAACTTGGAATGCAATGGGACTATCTGTTGGTCGTCCTACATAGATAATGATAATGCAATGGTAATGCAGACGATTCAATACAGCACACCAATTTTTCACAAAAAGAGGTTGTCATAGCTATATTATGTCACTCTTTCAGACGTCAGAGTTCTGTTGTCAGTTTCCTACCAACAGTGTATTCTTTTTCTTTCGGTAGGACACTCAAAATTTGAAATTAATTTCACAATATCCGATACCTGAACGAGGGATAGTAATTAATAATGAGCAAGATACAAGTAGAAGTCTGGTGGCCTAGTACAACGGTAAGGAAAACACTTAAAAACTTGCAAAATTCCACTCAATGATAGCCTTTTCCTTCGTGAAAGTGCATTAAGTTCCTGAGATGTCTGAGTTGTTGAAAGAAGAAATTGACAACTTACAGGTAATTTGCGATATTTCTATTAAATTTCGTTCTTGGTAAATGAAGAAAAAGAGGCCGGACTACTTTAAGATTCCCTCTCGCGACATTAAATTGCTACAACATAGTTATTTGTAATTTACAAAGATCTAACACTTGTGAAGCTTGAAATAGCCGCATTAACAAAATGGTTGTGACCATCTACCAATACATTTATCTCTTGCCGAAGTTACCGAATACTTTCCAGTCTCCTTAGCCGCGGTAGCTAAGGCGTGCTGCATTGGAGCTGTGGGTTCGAGTCCCTTAGGCATGGGAGATGTAAGGATAAAAGGAAAACAAGGAATAAGATAAAGGAAATAAAGAAAAACAAGGGAAAAAAGGGAAAGAGGGAAAAAATAAAAAATAAATACTAAGCAATACAACATTGGGAATGGTAAAAGTTAAGAACACAATAAAAATAAAAACACACGAACTGACTTGTATAAAAAAAATTGTGGTTTTAGTCAATGCACATTAAAATAGTTTCAATTTACAAATTAATTTTGTTTTAACAAATAGTGTTTGTTGATGTTAAAGTATTTATTCTTTACATTGGAGCAATACAGATACGCGATTTATCATTCAAAGCATATTGCTGCTTTATCGTAGGCCTATTCGGTAACGAACTCACGTTTTATCGGATAAAGCCCCTTTCTTGAAGCACTTAAAACATAAACTACCGTGATTTGTTGAAATCAAAGCCAATGTTAACTGGTAATATCAAATACGTGCTCTATGAATAGTAGCCTATAGTCAGAATATGTTTTCTTCAGACTTTCTTACGTTTACTCTTAGAACTTCCGACTTTCTTTTCTTTCTTTTACTTTTTGAATGAGATATCAGTGACATCACCAAAGGGCATGTGCCGAAAATTGACCTAGTTCGTGCAAAAATTATATACATAGTAGGTATTTTATGGTTTAAGCGTTTATGACCCTTGGTTTGCGGATGGATAACAGAGCGAGAAAAGTTAGAATCCAGTAATATATCCACGTAACTCTAAACATATTGATTGATGGATAATGGTCAACAATCCCTTGCAGTATTCCACATTTAAACGGGTCGAGTTATCCCCTTCAGAGAGATATGATTGTAAGGAACTGACGAATAGATGGAAAGATAGTCTTAACGTATCGTAGGACTCTTACTTGTAAACCTTTCGGTTAATTTCCGAATTAAGGACTGCGTTTCATGATTATTACATCTGTGAGTTTTATGTCTGGGCGCGGAAGTAGTGCCCAAAACTCTCATGATTTCCGAGTTCTATGGGACCAGTTTTGTAGCTTGATTTTATTATTTTCTTAACATCAAGTTTACAGTAAACAAAACTAAAAAGTATAAAAAGTGATTTTTTTTTTTTAAATCTGACTACTCCATTCATACTACGCATATTATTTGATATTGACCAATAACGTTTAGCAAAGCCTCCGATATCGACCAATCACAGTTTATCTTATAACATGCTTGCTAGAAACAGAAGGAAGTAATTTTATTTGATAAAACGTCAGCTCATTACTGGAAACGTAGGGTATCAATATCTTACATACTGCCAGTGAACACAATAAAAACACATTTTACACAACATAGCCTAACTTGTTTGGAAATTGAAATAATATGTGCATTGATTAAAAACGCAGAACATGTGCTATTACTCGTATTCTGTTGTGAAGGTAGTTTATCTGAATTAGGTTAATTATTTCTCATATGCACTATAAATTGGTAGCTTTGGTTAGAATCTGGTAACTTGAGTCGATTCATCGACTATTCATTCATTTAGTACGCCTTTATCGTACAGCTGACAGAATATTTATTTCATTTTAAAAAAACAAAAAAAAGAAAAACACTGATTATTTACGTAATCCGTTACATTTTATTCATGGAATAGACTTAATATATCCCACTCGAGAAAAGAGTTTCATTAGATAAATTTGCTCCAACATCGTCCTCGCAAATCTATCGATAAACCCGTAATCTCCATGAGATTATATCCATGATAAAATATATTTTATGATTGCCTAGGCCTATATATAGTATGATTATATTTAATCAAACAACTATCCCGCTAATTATTTTTGTAAGAATAATCTTAAGATGATGGTTATCCCTAGTCTTATTTTGCAATCTAATACTTTCTAAGAAACATGAGAACTATTTACTGATAAGTTTAGAAATAATTGAACTCGGGATCATTCCGGGTGAGTTAATTATTTTTCCTAAAAAGTAGAGTGGTTTTGATACGTTTGATTTGTTTGGTTCAAATCCTTTTTAAATATTTCAGTGTGTGATAATATTATGGGAGAAAAATTCTTCTGACACTGGGGGGCAATCAGTCATAGAAGAGAAGTTCCATCTGGCGCTGTGAAGTGAACTCTGGCTTAGCTCAGTTGGTAGAGCATTGACACGAACAGCCAACGGTCTTGGGTTCAAATTCCAGTGTCAGAGGAATTTTTCTCCTCTAATATTATCAATGTCCAACCGAGACAATAATATGTGGTTCATGAACGCATATGCATATATCTATTTCATTGTGTTTTACACCATCTTCAGAGAATCTTGAAAGTTGTCGTTTAGATTTCAAAGGAAAAAACACAAACTATCAAAAGTCTGGTTGTGATAAATTATTGAAATCACTACAGTAAGATATTACATTATATTGCCTTCATTTTTGTCAAGAGAACATAAGTAGCAGGGAAAGCATAGGTTGAAATAAGAGAATCGTTGAGTAAAGAGGCATCGGTTCTGTTTAAATTGTTAATAGATTTACCTTTGCTGCGGAACCTGTACCAATAAATTATGGTTGGAATTCTTATATGATTTTCATAATATTCACACTACTCACACTACTCGTAAAAATTAAAATCGTGTATTCAGTATCATGATTCATGATTCATGGTTTTATAGAAATCGTACTTTAAAAGAAAGCTCGGGGCAGTAAATACATACCGTAAGTTATCTCGAAAAAGAGAATAACCAATTAGAACACAAATACCAAATAAGAATACCTTTAAAATTAAAATATAAAGTAGTGTCAATGGATAACTGAGCGGGATTTAAGTCGTAAAGGCAAATTCCGAATTGGATATTTACATACCATGAATCACTCTCAATATTTCACCCTGTATCATATCCATTTAAATTAATATCATTTGAAATTTACTCTATAAAATACACAGACAATAGAAACAGTTGATAATCATTAGTTCCATGGCCTACCCTACTGTATAGACACAGATCCCAAACTCCGAATATGGTCTCGTAGCAAAAAGGAGTATAAATACAGCTGAAATAAAAATCAGGTAAACTGATATAAAAAAAATCTGATGTGAAAGTCACATAATTTCCTCTGCCCAAATAAAAGTTAGCAGTATTCACATATCCTTGTACAGAATCGCAAGACACAATTTTACGCTAGTTATGCTGTAAATACCTTATAGCCCCTCATTTGAATGTTGCGACTAAAAACACAGGCTATGGACAAACTAAAAAAAAAGAAAGAAGAAAAAACAAGTTACTGCAAACGTGTATTGAACTTTCCGTCATTCAGAATAATTTCCGAAATTTATCGAATATTCCCCTCAGATATTTCTTTACTGTAAGCATGGCCAACAATACATATTTCTCACTTCACGTACTTATATGGAATAAGAGGCCGTGAATGTCCGCGTATTGAGTTGTTCACCAGGCAAGACAGAGTATCTACAAACAATGGGTAGTTTACAACCACCCTTCAGAGATTTTTTTTTTTTAAGTTTCAAATAAAAGTTTTAGCTCTTGGTATAAGCACTCCATGTACAAAATTTAAAGGAAATCGTTAGAGCCGTTTTTGATAAAATCGTGACAAACGAAAATTTATTCGTGTAAAGTCCCCTTAAGAGTAAGGGAAAGTTGTCGCCACTCTTCGTGTCACAGCCTCAGAAGGTACCTAACCCAAATACAAAATATTGTTTTCGTACGACTTTCCGTTACATGAGACCGTATTGCAAAGAGCGTGTATTCACAGTGGGTGGCTTATAACTACCCTTCAGAGAATTTGTTCGAAAAAAATTTCAAATAAAAGTTTTAGCTCTTAGTATAAGCAAACCAAGTGCAAAATTTAAAGAAAACCGTTAGAGCCGTTTTCGAGAAAATCGCGAAAAACGAAAAATTCTTCATGTAAAGTCTCCTTAAAAATAAGAGAAATTTGTCGCCAATCTTCATCTCACATCTTCAGAAAGTACCTGACCCAAATACGAAATTTTGTTTTCATACGATTTTCCATTTTCGAGCTAGCCTGTTCGCAGATATTCCACACAGACACACACACAGACACACAGACACACAGATATGTTTCGGGCCTTGAAACGTGTTTTTACGCTAAAAACTCAACTTCGAATTTTGGGGTCGAAAACAATACTTCCTCTACCTATAGTACCTATGGTACGGGCAGAGGAAGTAAAAAGTGCCAGCTGGAGTAAATAGGCCATATTTCACATGCTATTAAAAACATAAAACGTTTATTATTAGGCCTAAGAAAGTACCCTATTTAAATATTATAATAATACGTTCAGTAAGCAATTCATTAGCAGTAATGTCAATAAATACCATTCACAAACTATAAATCACAATTACTACCACCGTATGGGTTTAACAAAATATTGACAAATATTTATCATTAACGTGTGTTTACTTCCCATGAGTTATCTGAAGGTATAAAATTTTCTCTGTGATTTGCAGATATCCATTTAAGCCGTCTGGATTCATCTATTGGGAAATTTAAACACTTGTCAGACTCTCCGTTAGCATTATTATTGCTAAAGTACAGCCAGGAAAGCAACACTTATGTAAGGTATTTTAATCTAGCATGTAAGGGTTTCTTGCATTCGGCCGACTATGAATCACACCTATAAATTATGTGTAGCCTATATGAACCACTGCCTTCTAGACTGTATTACTCGTGTAATTCTCGAGACGGCGGTGATATGAACTGACTTTGGAGGCCGCTGTTGACTAGCAACGCGGTTTTGTTGTAGTATTATGATGATTTGCCATTTAAGAAGCATGTGACCGTTAATAATTAGTCGTTACTCCGGTATCGGTCAACCAATTTGGTCCAAAATCAATAGGCTTCTTCCCATGGACGATATAAATGCGTATTTCATGAATATCCGATAAAGCGTGTTCGAGATATCGCGCGTACAGATGCACGGACACACGGACAGACATTTCCCGTCCACCACACACTCTCGTAAGTACCATACTAGCACTTAATACAAATAAAATTAAAAAGTAACATATTCTACGGAAGAGATAAAGCAAAGACTATGCAGGACATTCAGTAAACTTAATTATAAAGAAATTTCGTATTTACATTCAGTCCTCATAAGGAAATGTGGCATAAAATAAGAAAGAATATTGTTTACTTTTGCATCTTTGTATCTAGAATCAGGCAACCTGTCATACAAGAATGATGGAGAAGTTGCGTTTTACACGTGGCAGGCGGTACTTTAAAATAAGTTTTCTTCATTTTCGCTCTGCCTTGGCTGCATTTAAAAAAGCTATATCCTTAAAACATGGACAGAGAAAATTAATACAGTAATTTAATATATATATATACATTTATATATATATATATATATATAAATATACATATATTGAAACTCCTCAACAATGATAACGAGCACGTGGTGAAGAAGGTGCGCACTGTTGATGACGATGAAAATATATAAAATAATATGGCGGAGAAGACTGAATGTTGATGGCGGGGATGATATTTCTTCTTTTCTTGTGGATTATTTACGGCTGGCGCCCCCCCCCCTCCATTCAAGTGTAGGTTGCATTACCTATACTAATTTTGTTATGCTTATTTTCCGAGAGAGGGCAGAAGGACAGGTGGTAAGCCCATCGCCTCGCAACCCCCTTACGGAAACTAAGGTATTACTTGGACGTGAAAGGGCCGACAAATTTTGTCCAGAGGCTCTAATTTAGGCTTGGAGTTCTTTTATGTGCCGTGAATCTACGATACGGGCCCCCCAGCTTAAAGGCCCTCCCGGAGGACTCCGTGCCCAAGATTTTTACGTCCTGAAAAATCTATCCACCGCGGCCGGGTTTGATCTCTTCGGATCTAGAGGCGAGCACACTACCTTCAGACCACCGCGGCCGACAGTGATATTTCTAATATATATAAATTGGAAACCAAAGCATTCATAGAAAGGAATTCATATAATCTCTATTTACACTATACACCACGCGGGAGATATACTAATGTTTATCTACCTAACTAGCAATTCATGCTTTTAGCAATATCATTATCATTACAGAATATTTTAAACATAATGATTAGTAAAGGGTTCACCAAGATTATTTATTTTTAAGTTAAGTGAAAACCCTTCTCATTGGGATATTAATTATATTTTTGGCAGTATCATGTGAATTTCGATTAATTGGAAAAATAAAAAATGTTCATCGTTATCAATTTTGAGGGATGTCTAGAAAATTTGAATGATCGCCCTTATTTAAGCAGCTTTAACACAGCCTAAGCATGGACACCAAGCCCACCCTGAAGCTCCAATAATTGACATCCAACGGTCATAACTAAAGACAGGATTTCCATGCACTATCAAATTTTAAAATATAGGCCTAGATGCATTCTTGCGTTATCAAATTGCCCAATATGCACAATGAAAGGGAAAAAAACGCTGCAAACATGCACTAGATGTTTGCTTTATTAACGGTAACACCTACAGTCTATCGCTCACGAAAACATTATATATCTGTCTGTCTATAACGTACTTCAGATTAATAATAATAATAATAATAATAATAATAATAGTAATAGCATTTATTGTCGTTTAACAGTACAATGTAACATGTATTGCATAATATGCTTGATATGTATGTCTTTCCTTCTAACAAAATTGGCTGAATTAGATTAACTATGTCTTATATTCACCATTGGTAGCTCTGGTCACAATATGGTAACTCGAATCGATTCATAGATGGTTGATTCATAGTATACCATGATTTCGGAGCTTAGTTTTGTTTCTATTTAATAAAGTAATTATTACTAATTTTGCATAATCCGTTGAGTTTACGAGTTACATCAGATAAATTCGTTGCAGCTGCATCCATCGATAAACTCTTAAACTCTCGTGGGATTACCTTTGAGTATCCAAAAAATAACACTTGGAACTGTTCCATCTTTTAATAATTTAAATGGGGGGGGGGGGGGGGGGGTGACAAGAAATTTTCCGCACCGGGTACCACCTAAGCTTGCTACGCCACTGCCTGTGTTTAGTTATAACTGTGTTATACTGTTATAGCCATTATAGGGTTCTAAGTTCTATACAAATTCAAATTTGCCAGACTAAAATATGAAGTACAGGAATATAATGTTTCAATTTGATTGACGAGTTTTTAAAAATGATTGCGTGTATTCGTAATCAGGCAGCAGTATCGAGAAACAAAATGAGTGTGTAACATTTGGATAGAAAACATCTGTTAAATTACATCTGCGGAAAAGGAAACACTTAAATCTGTAATGTTAAAATTTCAGTAGCCGCTTATTGCGGCAATAAAAGCTTGAATCACTTCCATAAACCTTTTTTATTCCTAAAAAAGGAACAATATGACGTAGTTGCTAGTTTAACCACTATGTGGCGCAGATAATTCTAACAGTCGCGCCAGAGCGGCAAATGATGGAACTACGTGCCTTTAGAAGAATAATTACACCAATAAAATGTCAACATTGAATAAAAAGAATATTAGTGATGTAGGTAATCTGTGAACATCTTCATTTTAAACTTTTTATAACCAAAAAATAAAGCAAAGAGAAGAAGAAATCTGTTGTAGCTACGAGTAAGAAAAAGTCGTTGTAGTAAATTACTATTATGTAGTAGCGGGTATCAATGATTCGCTCATGCTAATAGCTTAGTGGGCATTCTTTTTTACTTTTAGTTTTAATTTTAAATGTCATCCTAGTATTTCAGAGGAATAATTTATTACACGTTTGCTATGAATAAGATACCATATAGAATGAATATTCAGTAGTTGGTACAGTAAAGTGGCGGCTTGCTTGGCAACTGTTTTTTATTTATTTTAGTCTCTGACGAATCGCTTCGCCAGCCAAGTTGGTCCACGTGATAGCTAGAGGTTGTGACCCAGTGAATACAAGCTGTCGGGAAGATTAAGGGAAGGGGGAATTGACGGGCCGAGCAGGGGTCAAAGGTTGTACACGCTTCAGGACATGTTATGTTGATAATGCGTCATACCGATCCCTCAAGTAAACATGCCATCTGACACAGGGATACTTAACTCTTGTAAAAGTATAAGCTAATATTGCACACTTCAAAAAGGTTCAAAATTTTAGTGAACATGAAAAATTACAGCAGTAGAACCCACTTATCTGAAATTTTGGCGGAGGTGATTTAGGATAAACAAATTTTCGAATAACCCATTACTTCCAGCCAGTGGCGCCAACTTATATGGGCCCGTGGGGCTTAAGCCCACTCAATAATATAATTATAATTATTTATTACTATTTACTACAAAAATCGTGTTTAGATGGTGAATCGCTGTAAAACGAAAATTAGTCTGTTGTTGCCATGCATGATACATCTCCTCTTGTTCCAATTCATTCACGATCGTTTGAAATCGTTACTGAAATCGTTAAATTTTTAGGTTTTACTCTGCCAATGCAGTTTCAGCAGCCACTGCCGAAAGATCTTTTACGCTTTGAAAAGGCTGAAATATTTTTGTGTTTAGAAAAGGTTTAACACATTAGTATTCTATATATATAAAGGAAAAGTTAGATTTAGAATTTATTTGCTTATCATTAAGAAAAATCACAGAAGGACAATTAAAGGATAAGACAAGAATATGGAGTACAAGACGTTGTTTGATTAAAACGAAGGAAGTCAAAATGGAACTAAAATGTGGAATTAAAATGAATTAAGTTAGATGCAAAGGACAATAAACTAGAGGGAGGAAGGAGCTCGGATCATCCATGAAAAAAGACTGTGATTAGGGAGAACAGACTATTGGTCTAACGAAAGGAGAAGAAAATTATGAAGCTTGTGAAGAATTTATTGGGGAACTTCAGATCTCACTTATTTTGCAACACGCCTGCTACATAATGTTGAGTCCATGTGGGGTTAAATTTAATTTAACTTAGTTATTTTAGTGATTACCAAAACCGAAAATTAAAATGTTTCTCTAGCCCACCCAATGTTTTTCAAAAGTTGGCGCCACTGCTTCCAGCATACCCACTCGTTTTAAATAAAAATAGCCCTAAGTCATTAAAAATATATTATAATAATTCTGCAAACAATCATGAAAATACATGATACAGCATTTGTATGCCCAAAAGTCTACTTTAAAAATAAGATATTGTGGATTGATTTTTTCGTAACGTTGCCTTGTTGCTATATATCTCTCTACCGCTTAATTGACTGATTCCTCCGCACTTTCTACCACGAATAATTTAAAGATTTACACTATATGAACACGGAAATCTGAATAACCGCGTTTTCATTGAACGGTACCGACCTTGTTGTTCACTATGAGATTCCACGTAGAAGATTGTGATGATAGAAGTATTTACGACCTTTCAGAAAGTTATGTTTTCCATAGGTAATACCACGAGAGTTGACGAGTTTATCGATAGAATTTATCTGGTGGAACTCGTCAACTCGACGAATTATACAAATAATAATTACTTTCATGCTTTGTTGTATAAAAACAAAACTAACAGTTGCGATATCACGGCATACTGTGAATCAACCATCCATGAATCGATTCGAGTTATCATGTTATGACCAGTGCTACCAATGATGCATATAAGGCATAGCTAACTTCATTCAGGTTAGCTAACAGCAGAACAGAATAAAAGCACACGAACTGGCTTGCATCGAATCGAAATTGTGTTTTTAATCAATGTACATTTCTATTATTTCAATTACCAAACAAGTTATGTTGTATTAAATAATCTGTTTTCGTGCCGCTTAGTGGCAGCATATGACGTATTAATCACTGCACACTGATGCTTACATGCTAGTAATGAGCAGACTATTTTACCCAATGAAAGGGCATCCTCGCGATTCCTACAAGAATATTGTAAGATAAACGGGCATGATTGGTCTGTATCCGAGGAATTGCTACACGTTATTGGTCAATATCAAACACGCGGCATATGAGTGGAATAGTCTCTGCAAAAAAACTACAGTGGGCCTACCGTTACCTTTCTGTCCCGCCTTTTATTGTACTGTATCTTTTTGGGAGCTTTAAATACAGGACTACTAAAAAGAATTTTCTCAAAGTTAGACATTTTTACAGGTTTTCTACCTGAGGAAATATGAAGAAATTGAAAGCAGTTTCGGTTAACCCGGGGTTCAGTAAACATCTGATCACCCGAATATAAACTATAAGGCAGATTATTGCTTTAATGCTCATTAAGTTTAAACTGTCTACCCCTTTGCCTCTTCATTCCTATTATAGCACAAAAAATCTTTAAAGTTACAGTTTTAATTATTAGGTTTAATAATAGCCTAATAGAAAGAAGGGGCGCGCCAATCTGCATTGCTTATGCATGCTCACTGATAGATTTTGTTCATTTAATATATTTTTGCAGGTGAATTATCAGTTTTAAATAAATGCATTTTCTCCATACACTTAAATTTTACCCAATTCCTTTTTCGAAGTTGTAACAGTCTTACCCGGATATTTGATTGAACCGGTTTTTGTCCTATACAATTGATTTCAGTGACTATTTGTAGCATATTTATCCCGCTGAAGACAAACTGTTCCTGATTCTCCATCGTTCATGTTAACGTAAAGGCGATTCATTGTCCGCAGCAGTTATGATGGAGCTTGTTCATTCAGAAGTATGAGCTCAATCTATCTGTTATATCCATCGCTCCACCCCTACATCAGATTTCCAGTAGGTACTTTTATAAACTGATAAAATTCGCTGTCCCTTTCACACGCTGGTTCGAATCTTCACCTTTTCTGTACTTGGTATACAAAAACACCTTTTAATAATTTCGGTTTCCTCTTTTTGAACATTGTGATCTCTGGACGACTAATTACATGTTATAACAATCATAGTCTAAATGTTACTGTTTTCACAACATGCTAATTTTTATCAACCATCTCTTAGCGACAAAAGTGCATTATTTTAGAGTTTAAAAATCAGCTACTGTATCTTGGAAACAACATATTTTTTAACTGCACAGAACCAAATTTTCAACAAATTTAGTAAAAAGTAGACCTGCTTCTACAATAAGAAGGGAACACAAAAAGGTAATTACCAATTATCTATAAGTAGCATATATATATATAACTTAAAAAAATAATTTCACACACTTCGAAACCCTTCGCTTTTTGACCGTGTTTATTCTGCAACATTCACTCAAAACAAAAATCAAAACTATAAATTCTGCGTACATTTGTCTGATGTGTGTACTAAACGCATTATGATTTCTACACTATTCATAACTCGCATTTATTGCATTGATTTACGAATATTTTAGTTTATATAAAATGTTGAATCTATTTTCAATAAAACGTAATTTTCTTTAAAAAATCTCAATTTGTTTAAGAGACTCACGGGTCAATGCAAAAATGGGGCAGTTCCGATGGAAGTATAGTCACGGAGATAATAGGAATTAATATAGCTGAGATGACGCCAAAAGTGTAACGCATCGCGATGGGATAACCATGGGTGCGCATCTGTGGCACATCGTGTCACTGTGCGGTAGGCTAGGGGAATTTCTCCCACTACAGTCGCCCTTGACGTCAGCATAAAGCAGTTTCGACTTGACACTGAACATGAAGAACAGGTTTCTTACGTCACAGCAAGGGATGGGGACTAAAACGTTTCCCCTCAGTTGCTCACCTATGGGATAAACTGTAATCTGGGAAGAATATGATTTCCAGTGCGGATACAGGGAACGAATCGTCTCGTTTTTAATCCCTTAAGCGCGATTTATTGATTGGTATCAACAAATAAGGCAGTCATCAAGTGAAAACATCACTGAGTGGGCTCTGAGTTCGAAATCGACGAGGAAAATTGGGTGGAATTGCTGAAGCAAGCATGCCTATTTTCGCAGTATCATATTTTATTTGTTGTGAAATTGGGAACAATAATGGAAACAATTCATCTTAATGATCAGATAGGACAGCTTCTCCTCTCTCTTGTAGATATTTCTTCCCCCCCCATTACTGTTCCCGATTTCACAATAAATAAAATAATTAGATACTGCGAAATTAGAGGTAGGCCTACAGCGAAATCAGGCATGTTTGCCCTGCATAAAAATCCTTATATTTTACATAACGCATTACTCTATTAACTTAACTTCTCTGCTTTTATACAATTTTTAGGCGACACAATTATACATCATAACTATCGCAATATGAATTTTGCAGTAATATCACATTAAGGAAAAATCGATTTCGGAAAAATCGTTTAGATGTGTATATTGTTTGAAATATCTCGTTTCGAGAAACTACAATTTATCCCATTTAATAGTACCACACTATGACTGAAAAAACAAAAAACTCACTGGTATAAGCCTTTCGTTCAATAAGGTTAAACTGTTTTCCTATAAATCGAATTTATGTAAAATAATAGGTATTTATTTTGGGTGATATACGCTACGTAAACAGCTATTATAATTATAATCATAATTATTATACTTGGGAGATAATTTTTCAGAGGAATTTAGAACAAAAGAATTTTTGGAAGGAGTCAGGCGGGAGTAGAGAGGACACATTATTGGTTCTTGAACGGTTTTATAACGATGTTAGATTCTCAAGGCCATCCGTTGTCTGAACTATGCTACGTCCATGTGATTCATCACGATCTGCATCAGGAGGCTGGGAACCAGCGCGGCGGCATTGAAGTCTGCAATATTATGTGGCTCTCCGAAATAGTTATGCCTTGGATATTCGATTTTTAGGATCTTCGTATTGTAATGTGGGTGATAAGCTATGTCCGGGTATTTTTCGTTTCTGCAGCTTCAGTTTGTTTCGCTATGTTTATCTTCTACGATAATATCACTAGTGCTGAGAGTTTTACTGGAAATTTATTTGAGCTTGACGAATTTTTCTTGTCCTCATACATATAAAGTGACCAGACGTACTGATTTGGCCGGTACAGTTCCGATTTTTGGAGTCAAAGTCCTCTTGTTCCCTTCGGGTTCTGCGGGGACACCTAATTGTTCGGGTTTTACAAATCAAAGAGCATTCCCGGTCCATTGAGGTTTCAACGTATTATAATTTTTATTTAACTAGCAATGTCATTCATTACTTCGGTTCAATTGTTTCGAAACTCATATTATAACACGCCATATTTTAAAATAATAATAATAATAATAATAATAAAAGCTTTTATTCACTTTATGAACTTTTTTCAATTACAGAGTAATATTAGGCCTAAATTGCCAAGTGATTGTTACCTATGCTAGTTCATAATTCTGTATTGTATGTTGTTAGGCATAATAGTTGTTTATTTTTTATTAGCATGTTTCTAGTTTGGTTTTTTATGTACTAAACATTTTAGCAAGTGCGTTCATGCTAATTGTACATAATAATGAACTTAATCTTTGTAAAAAAAAAATGCGTTCACGCCTTCTTGATGATACATGATGCGTTCAAGTTCGAGAACTTGAATAATACTTGCACTAAAGTTGGTATTACTGGGCTGGATTTGCTTAAAATTTGCTTAAAAATTCAGCACTTCATATCCAAACATATTTTGTGAAAATACTTCTAGGATTGTGGGATTTGTATTGTCTTCCCGGTACAAAATAGAACTACAGCAATCGAGCGTGTGTTTTATTTCATGAATAAAGCTTGGACAGCTGAGAAAACTCAAATGAAAATAAACACTTTGAAAGCAATACTGATAATTAATTTGAAATACAGCCGTTAAGATAATTCTTTGACTTCTCAAAGAGAAGCAAACATCTCCTGAATCAAATTCATTCGTCACAAAAGTCTGGGGGCATTAAGAACCGAATTGTAAAAACTGCACATAGTGCAAATAAAAATGAAAAGATATAAAGTAAAAGGTAGGATAATGTCTGGTAATTTTTCCTAATACCCCCTCATTCCTTTAATTTGCGATACGGGACTGATGGTTACACAGACGGGTCATATCTTGCGAATATACTCGCCCTCTGAAAATAGCGTCCTCAACCAAGTAAAAGTGAGAACCTTAAGTCTAATGGCAATCTTTCAAATCACTACATCTCTGGTTGCAGGCTCCAACTAACCTAACAGGAAAAATAAAAAAATTGTGCAGGTGCCAAACTTCTGAATGTATTCAGCAACTTCCTACAACTCACGATTTCTGTCTTCAATACATTTGTGTCCCTTCGCTTAAAATGTTCCAAAGTTTCAACATTTTTAGGTTGGGTTCAAATACAACAAAACAAAAATCTTTATTTTACTTTTCGAGCTATAGTGTTCACAGACAGGCAAACACACACACGAAGAAATTTTCTCTTTACTTAGTATTTTTGGAATCATGAAATCTTAAAACATTAACAAAATGTTGATATATGCATTAATGAACCACAAATTATTGTCTCTGCTGGAAATTACATGAAAATATTATAGGAGTAAAATTCCTCTGACATTGGGATTCGTACCCAGGACCTTCGGCTATCCGTGCCACTGCTCTACCAAATGAGCTAAGCCAGAGTTCGCTTCAAAGCACCAGATGAATGTATCCATCTTGAATGTTACTGTACAATAACAGTGGAAGCCCAGTCAAAAAATCACTAATTTATTATTGACACCAAGTGAATAAAATTTGTTTTTTCAAACACATTACTGATATTACTGTAGCGTTTTCGCAGACATAAACAGCCTTTGTTCTACTGGATACATTTTACAATTTGCGAAAAATAATTAGCCTATATAAAATTGACTAATATTCAGTTCTGTTCCCATGCCAAAATTATATTTTGCATCCACTTAGGAACTTTGTGAGTACTGTTGTTTAAACAGCAGTGAATAAAACACCATTCGTGAAGAGAAGTAAAGTTGTGTTTTTTTCCTGAAACAAAGGTTAATACCCCCTGTCGAAAGGCTTACCCACCAATTCCTATTAGGGAAGGAAGAGATTTTAGTCAACATTATATAGGACATGGAGGGATCCATGCTGAGGGATTAATTCTAAGCAGAGTCTCCTCTTAGGACAACGAAATACAACACAATACCAAGCCCTGATTTTTCACTACCGAAAAATCCTCAACCCAACTGGGAATCGAACCCGGGTAGCCGCGAGAGTGGAAGGCAGGCGCCCTACCGATGTATGATGAAAATGCCAACATCTTTATAAACATTTTAGAACATAAGCTTAGTTTTTAATTTATTTATTTCAAGTCGCAGTTGATAAGCTCAGTAATGCAGTAAGAGAACTCGTAGCCAACCAATATTTCTCCTTTAATATTTTGGTAACGAACCTATTTTATTTTGTTAATCAAAGCATTAACGTATAGTCTATTGGCGGTGAATTTTTTTAAGATGGAACAACATTATATTACAACCTTCGGTTTCAAAATAATGTTAGTTTGAAGTAAATAATATTTTCATTTAATTCAGTTCGCCTCGAGAAGATGGGCCTAACCTCTTTAACGGAGATATCCGTTACCGGTATAGGAAGTAAATTTTAGTATAGTATTATTCTTTATTTTCACATCTTGCTGATTTATTATAGGTATGAGCAGACAGAATAACATGTGATACACATATTTGGCAGAGTGCTATGCACCGACCGGGTATTTTATAGATTTTCGCGTTGCGCATCTAGTTTTCAGCTGGGGACGAGGTTACTGACCTGCACAACATCCCTGGTTACGCTGCGGGCCACGGTCTTCGTATAAATTCAATTCATACGGAAATGTTCATGGAATTTACACAAATTTTCCAGTGAAATGTGAATAGGAAATAAAATTAACTTTGTCTGCTGGTGGGATGAAATAACTCTTTTTTTTTATTCCCAAATGATTCACATGCCATTTCCTTCAACTTTTTTGAAATATTATGCATTTGAATGAAATAATTATTGCATCATGATTTTAATAATCTTTTGTTTGAAATTAGCTTTCGTGTCTGCCTATTTGTGTAAATATCTGCCAAAACGTCAACATAACGTAATTTAATGACAGTTCGTACCAATAATACGTAGTATAACTTAACTTAACTCCGTGGCGCTAACATCCCTTCAAGGGAAAAGGCCTACCACCCGACCGCTGCGTCATCTACCACAGGCAGATGGCAGGATTGGGGACATGTGGTCAGCATGCCGACACCTACGACCGTTAATGGTGGTTCCCATGACCGGAGCCGCTACTTCTCTATCAAGTAGCTCCTCAATTTGAGTCACGAGGCTGAGTGCACCCCTACCAGACCTCCCTACCTCAGTAAAATCCGAGGAGGTAACGGGGATCGCACCCGGGCCGACGGATCTGTAGTCAGCAACGCTAACTACAACACCACGCCGATGGGCAATAGGCCTACACTCCCCGAATATTTTACGCTATGCATTAGACCTAAATGATAGGGATTCATAGAAACCATGAAAAAGTCTCATTCCTAATAGCATTATTCACGAGGCAAGTTTTAAAACCTAAGTTTGTGTATGAAATGAATGGCTATTCTTTAGAGAATTTAATGGGATTTTTTTTCAATTAAAAGTTTTAGCTCTTAATGTAATGTAGGCCTATGTCTAGTAAAACACATGTCATACCGTATATTATAAAAATATATTATGAAATTCCTGAAGGACGTTATTAATTACAAAATGGTCAACATAGATGGACTGAAGGGAGTTCGAATGCACCTCGAAGCCGGATTTTTAATTTTCAGTTTCGTTCGCGATTTATGAGCGAAAAGATGGCAGATTTCGCTACTATATTTCAATTTCCATTGCAATTAGGAAATAAGAGCATCTCGGAAGTAGATTTTCTCCTACATAAGGCATTAAATTGTCGATCGCTTCTATTTCGTTAGACCGCTCTGCATGATTCATTTGTTTATAACATAGATGTGACATTTCTAACATAATTATATAATAGGTGACGGAAGGGGGACCATGCATGTAGGCCTTACTTACTTACTCAATGGCAATAGACAATTCCTAAGCAAGCAAAAGGAATATCATCTATGTTATGAAAGTCGGAGATTCATTGCCGCGCTTACCTGAGCCCGCGATTCAACCCTATTCTGTGGTAACTCCATCCAACCATCCCTCGCAAATCCTATTTCTCTTGTATCTATCCTAATATTGTCCTCCCATCTACGTCTAGGTTCTACAAGTGGTCTTTTTCCTCCGGGTCTCCCAATCAATATTTTTTAGAAATGTCTTTCCTCTCCCATGCGTGCAACATGTTCAGCCCATTTCATCCTCCGTGATTTAATTACCCTTACTATATTATTTGCGTATAAATATAAGGTTCATTAATTCATCGTTTCTTTTTATGTATTTCCATATGGTATGCCCATATGGCAGCACATGATTCGGCTTAGTAGTTTTAATTAGTTATTTAGTACTTCTTTTATTCTAATATAAGTTAAATATAATTATGTACCGGTAATTCATAAAATTTATGTGTTATTATGTATTTTTAATTGTTTAAAATGTTTATTAATGATTTTCTCTTTAAGTTTTAATAGGCCCTACATTTAATTTTTTAATTTTTTAATTTTAAAAATCTAGCGATTGAATTAATAAACTCAATCGAAGTCGCTAGCACCTGCTACTCAAATATATTCTTTGTAATTTTCATTATGAATGCCGGTACAAAATGTTTTCAAGTCTGAATGAGAAAAACATATTATTATTATTATTATTATTATTATT
Source organism: Ectobius pallidus (assembly GCA_964059195.1). Lineage (NCBI taxonomy): Eukaryota > Metazoa > Arthropoda > Insecta > Blattodea > Ectobiidae > Ectobius > Ectobius pallidus. The sequence goes on from CAXKWD010000003.1 coordinate 112,444,282, forward strand.
ATTATTATTATTATTATTATTATCGCAATTGATATTATTATCACCATCAGCAGATAATAAATAATAAAATATTATATTCTCAAAACAATGGAGAGATTCATCGTAACGAATGATTCTTTTAGCGCGAACCAGACGATTCCATTGCGAGGTTTGATTAACAGTCAGGTAAATTTTGTGCCTGCATGCAATGATAGACTGTGAATGTGATGGATGATGTATGTTACTGATAGTTAATTTGTGGAGTTTAGAGTCTGCAGGGTATGTAGCAAGTAACTTATATTCCCGCATCTCATTATCGTGGTTATGTTAATGTTTCTATCAGCGTTCAAACATGTCATATCCAATGAAATATGGAATATAGTTCTGTGGTAGGACAATTACGAAAAGCGACTAAAATTTAATAATAGATCATTAATGATGATGAAGATTTTTTTAAAGGAATATTCCAAAATAAAATGGTTTTCCTTCATCCCACAACAATCTTTTGCCCCCATAAGTCCCTGTCCATAGCATCTTCTTCACTTAATCCTTTTCTCGCCATACTCCTTTTCACCCTATCCATCCAGCACTCTTTGAGCTTCCCTCTTCTTCTTTTTCCTTCTACTTTCCAGTCCAAAATTTTCTTGGGTATTTTATCCTCTGTCATTCTGAGTACATGTCCATACCATTTCAAGCCTCTTTCTTCTACAATTTCCAAAATATTCTTTTCAACTTGAATTATTTCCCTTATTCTATTGTTCCGAATTTTTTCTCTCCTGGATTTTCTTGCTGAACGCCTCCAAAAATCCATTTCTAATACCATTAATTTGTTTGGTTGTTGTCTACTTATGGTCCAAGTTTCAGCGCCATATAATGTTGTACTTTGGAATAATGCCTGATATATTCATTTTTTATTCTTGAGTTTTGTCCATTCTGTAGCGATAATCTTAATGATTTATGTATAGCGTAGAGCTTTATCACTGGTACTCACTACTAAATTGCGGTATTTTGTTACCTGTTGGAGCGCTTTCAACCGCATGGAGCGGCCATCTTCAGCAACTGACTTCCGTGGTGTTGTTGTTGTTGTTGGGAAGACATTCATTTACAATTCAAATCGCACGCGCTGTACGATACAGTTATCCAGAAATGTCTTCCCAACAACAACAACAACACCACGGAAGTCAGTTGCTGAAGATGGCCGCTCCATGCGGTTGAAAGCGCTCCAACAGGTAACAAAATACCGCAATTTAGTAGTGAGTACCAGTGATAAAGCTCTACGCTATACATAAATCATTCATTTTTTAGTTCTATGTAAAATATTTTTACTCCATAAGAGTGAATTTAATGATGAAGATAATAATAATAATAATAATAATAATAATAATAATAATAATAATAATAATAATAAACACGGAGCAAATACAAGACTTGAAGTCATAATTGGGGAGACTACATTAAGTCTTTTTATAGCAAAATCAATGTGGAAATATAGCCTAGCTGGAAATATAAGGTAAAATCATCTGTTTAAAATATGACTTATTATAGTCCCGATAGACCCAAGCTGAGTCTGACGGAAACGTTATGGTAATTATTTTTTTGAGTCAATCACTACAATTATCAGAGAGAAATCCGGGTTTTATTGATATCTTTCCGAATAAATATGTTGCGAGTGAATTTATCTTGACAGACTCCGGACAGTTGCTGTGTATGTGAACCTTTGGAGTTTACGGAAGAGGAAGAATAAAAAGAAGTGAACTGGGAGTGTGAAAGTAAATAACGCCTGGACGAAGATTCAAAACCAAAATTCCATTTATACCCAAAAGCATCTATGGAAAATTCTCTTTTGGCTCGATAGGGAACTTACAAATGGGACTCTGCGACATTACTGCCTCGGACAACGCATTGATTTTATTTTTTAAAAATGCGTGCCACTTATGAAATCTAATTGATATAGGGTGGCAATATAATAAAGTCCTCTATAAGCTTGAGAGGATTTTCAACATTCCTACCAACTTGTAGCTACATATCCCTATTACTACAGTCCAGTGAACTTTTCTTTTCATCCTGTGCCAAAGTGAAATGCGTGAATATTTTGTTGAAACGGTGTCCACAAATGCAATTACCACAGAAATACCTAAGAATTGAGAATGTTGCCATTGTCTGTGAAATTACTATGGAAATGGAACCATGATCAGTTTCGACCTACTGAACTGGTATCATCAGATTTCTAACAAATCTGTTAAGGTGTGACTGGAAAAAGTAATGTAGAAGATTCAAAAAGGGTCTTTCAGTAGAGGAAATTGTGACAAGAAAATCACTCATAAGTCGCATCAATTTTGTAAGTTAAAACGTTCATTGTGGCTTTCTAGTAGTCAGCTTTCATCGAATTCCTAATTAGAGGGCTGTTAATACGCGTACATGTTTACTATAAGTATCATTAGGCTACATGTTGACTAGAGAAATATTAGACATTTCAGAAATTCATCGTAAGAATAAATCTAATGATGACAATCCATGGTAAAATAAGACCTTAAATCCAACTCTGACCAGCTTGTGTCATTTGTACATGTTACAGAGGAGAAAATCATGAACAAAGTGGTTTTTTTTATTTGATTTCAAAATTCATAATGTTGTAGAAGTTGTACCATTCTGAATTTTAAGTTCCGAATACCTTCACTTTGGAAAACGCAGTTTAAACAATAAAAAACTACTGTATAAAGCTTCAGTAGATTAGTGACATAAATTGTTGTACCATGTAAAATGTGAGTTTTAATTAACATTTATTGTGGATGTTAAGAAAAGATTTTGCAGCAAACGCTGCCAAAGGCTAAGCCAGGAGATTTTGACGTATATATATATTTTTTTTTTCTTCTTATTTTTTTCTGTGCAAAATTAGGGACGTGAAGATAAGATATTTTTTCTTAATAAGGACTTCACATTATAATGTTGTCAGATTTTATAAAATTTTATATTTAACTTTTAAAAATTATACATTCAATAGGATAATTCAATTTTACGCCATTATTTTGAGATGTCGCCCTTTGGGATCAACACAACACACACACTCCAGTTAGAAATGACTAAATTCATATGACGATATTAAAAACTCGTTAAGGTAATTTCAGATTTCTCGTCCCTGTAACATCTGAATTTGTTACCAGGTGGCTCACGTTATGATAGTTCTTCTGCGATCTCATCTGGAATCAACCCCGCGGCCTTCCGGTTGAAAATCTCTGGGTGCGCGGTCCAAGCTGTAGGGTGGAGATTTCAACACCTCCCTGCAAGTCTCCTGCAAAAGTTCGGCTGGGAGGTGTTTCAACATCCACCCTACAGCCCGGACCTTGCTCCCAGTGATTTCTATCTTTTCCTACACCTCAATAAATGACAAATAATAACAGAGAATGACAGAGAAGCGGAGATGGTTGTCACGCAGTGGTTCAAAACCCAGGCGGCAGACTTCTACGACACAAGTGTTCAAAAGTTGATCAATTCCTGTGGCGAATAATGTTGAAAAATAGCTGAATACTTGCTATATCCATTGCAATAAATATTTCCATGAAATTTTGTTTTGTCTGTGTAAATGGCCCTAGGGAAACTTACTTTATGGACGCGCCTCGTATAAATGGATTCAGCCTTAAAAATTTTGTAACGCCGGATTCTATTAAGTATATAAATCTCCTGAGACATTAAAAATAACCTTTTAAATGTTATGTATCATAGGCCTACAGTTAATTTTCTATAGTCTCTTTGTTAGCATTTATAACATGTTCATCTGTTCATAGCTTTTACTGAAGACTTTTTTTTTCAGTTTAAAATGTAATCGACTACATTGGTAATTTAAACATCACAATGATCCGTTATAAGTGAACTTATTATTATATGCACTGTTCATATTTTTTTTCAATTTGAAGTTATGTTTATTGTACTACACTTTTACTATGTCTGCTTATACTGCGTAGGCCTATAGCTCATTTACTTAATAAAACTATGGACTATGAACTAATTATAATTGACTATTTGTACTCACTGTTTCACGAGTCGACATGAATGGAGCAATCGGAAAAGACAATGACTTCCTGTAACCAAATTCGTCGATTCGAGCCCAGTCCATATCCATGGTATACTCGTATATGTGAGTAAATGTAGGAATCCCATGTCTGTAGATTTTCATGCATGTAATCGTACTCCTGCGGGACAAAATTCCGATACATTAGTGACGTTTACAGACCTAACTAGCAGTATACACCGCCGTTAAATAACCATGACATACTACAAAAAACTGTCTAATCTGATAATGTGAATTAAGGTACATTATAATATTACATAATCAAGAGATAAAGAATTTACAAATTTGAAATCCTAACCATAATAATAAAAAAATGTTTAATTAAATTCCTTTTAGTTTAATAGCTGTTAATACCGGAGCAACCATCAGAGGAAGCGGTTTCTACATGTCTTACAATCTGACATAATAATACAGTCAGGTCTGACAGCAAATAGGAACAGTAACTACAATCTTATATGCAGGGTTAGGATATTTAGATGCACACCTATTTTCAAAGCTCAAATTAGAGCTCCTGTGAAAGAAACGTTGTCTCTATTTGAGAATGGGGTCAATTTTGTAGCATCTTTTCCCTTTTTAGGGCTTTTAGCCTTTTTTCTCCACCAAGTCCATAATGTCCTTTTTGTATTTTACTGCAGGTTTTAATAACCTTCGAAAGTGCTTTTTGTCGTTTATAGTCTACGACTGTAGAGATTTATTGCTCTTTATTATAATATTAATTATCTTGGTTTCGTACCAATATCTAAGAACTTAAGTAACTTTCAATTAACTTCTCATCAGCTTACAGTAAACGTGGGAATAGTGAACATTGTCTGCTTTCAGCAAATGCGGAACAATAAAGACAATAATTACTAAATATTACATTTTTATATTTAATTACACTGGAATCAGTCAGTAGTCTGCTGTTCGTGAATGTAAGAGTTTAGTAGCACCTTTTTGTCACCTTTTTTGCCTTATTTTTAACCCCTTTTCCCTTCCATTTTCCGTGTAGAATTTCCACCTAAAATCCCAACCCTGATTATAATTTGTAATAATTATTACATAATTAAGAGGCAAAGAACTGAGAAATTTAAAATTTCAAAAAACTGGCAATAATAACACAAATAAGAGGTTTAATTAAATTCCATTCAGTTAAAAAGCTGTCAATATTGGAAGAGTTTAGCCTTCATTAACCTTAATGACTAGGGGGCGGATTTCTATGACATGTTATATTTTCCCTTTGCATTATTTCAGGTTTCCGACTAATTTAAACCCGATTCCAAGCATCCTGGTGAAAATGGAACGGCTTTTACTGTGCATATAACTGCATATTTAGAAAATTTTCAACTATTGTAGCATATTTAGTATGAATATGCATATTTAGGTCATATTTTGGCTATTTGTGTGCATATTACATAAATTTTGAAGTTTCATATCATGTTTTGTAAATGTTGCACTATAATGATACTTTTTGAGAAATTCTAATATGAAAATGCAATTATTCAAACCATAACGAGCTGAGATGAAATGTGATAAACTGCAAATATTTTCAGTAGGCCTATAGACATATTTTAAATAACTAACACACTATTTTAATAAAATGTATTGTAATGAAACTTTCAAAAAATATACACAATGTGTAAGTGGTAAAGTCATATTTTAAATTTTATTGATCATATTTTAATGTTTTTTAGGTTATAAATGCATGCATATATCCTATTTTTTAGGTCATAGAAATCCGCCCCCTATTAATGACCATCAGAGGAAACAGTTTCTACAAAGCTAACGGAGTTAACTTGAATGTTGATGAAGTTGTTATAAGATTTCCAACCACACTGTACATTGTTTTATTGTTCAGAAAGCCAGTGCTCTCCTTCCGTGTAATATTTTATGCCTTCAGGGAATCACTACCACTACTACAACTATCGTTTATTTTTCTCTGTGTTATTTTTTTCTCTATTTTAATAACACCTCATCACGGTTACAGAGGAAAAAGGAAAAGCAAGCAAGGAGTTGGGGAAAAAAGAAGCACGATGGTGGAGTGGTAGTGGTGGCGGCCGTATATCATCAAGTTGGCAAGTCAATGGAGTTAGTTGTGAACAGTCTGCTGCTGCGACTCGCCAGTCAGGCAGTCTCGAGTTCGAGGCCACTGCACAGCACTGCAGGTTCCTATTCAATTTCAGGGGTATAAAATAGTACATTATGCAACGAGCCTTCATTTATTAGCACACGAGTATGTATTTTATGAAAGGAGCAAAGCGAATTTCCTAATTTTCATACGAGTTTTTTAGTTATCATTTTAGGCATAATGCATGAAGACTGTTTTTTTCCCGACCATAATTAAATGTTAATGTTTCGGGTTAATAGATTATCTCGTAATTGATTAAGCAAACTACCCTCACACAACAGCTGTTAGTAGTTCTCGTCTTTTCCATTAGATGGCAGGCTAACAGGCACGCAGGCCGCAGGATTTCTTGAGCTTTAGCTTCAAACAACGCACATTTAAAGCAAACGAAATGAACTCAATTTAGTATAATATTAAAATTAACGTGAACATAATTAACTTTATTTTAAATACAGGTTATTTATTACGCAGTTTCATTTGCTGCTCTATCATTATGATATCGAACGTAATATGTAATAAGCGTATCACAATGTAGTCGAAAAAATTAAATGTTATAGCATAGAAGTAACTTATAACATTACATAAGTATTCATGGGCGCAACTTTCCATAACAGAGAAGGCCTACCATCCCACCAGTATTTCATCGGCAAACGGCAGGATTTGGTCGCATGTGATCAGTATGCCGTGCTCACGACATTAAAGGTGGTCTTCATGTCTTCTTGCGACTTTCCGCCATGTTCACCTGACTTCCCGCCATTTTCACTATACCGCTACGGATATCATAATGCGAGAAGCTAATAGGTTTGTCCTTATTTATTAAGTGCCAGAATGGTACTTTATGAGATTGTGTGCGGGACGGGAAAATGTCTGTCCGTCTGTCAGTCCGTCAGTCCAAGGGTCAGAACGAGCGATAACTCAATTACGCTTTATCGGATTTTCATGAAACGTGGTATATGCATTTATAATGTCCATGGAAGAAACCTATTTATTTGGGACCAAAACGGTTGACCGGTACCGGAATGACGACTAATTAAAGGTCACATACTTTTTAAATAGGAAAACATAGGCCTACTATACTACAATGCCACTTTGCTAATCATTGAGGGCCTTGACTCCAATGCAGTCAGATGTTTGTTTATTTCGTTGTTCAAGTTGAAATGAGTACTACATGAATACTTTTATATACAGAAGGTAGGCCTATATTAATTTGAAATAATTAGGCCTACGTACATTAAGCGGAGTTCTTTGCCAGTGCATTTTGTGAAATGTTCACATATTTCAAGAATCTTTTATATCATAAGGTTACGTATCAAACTTTAGACCTTTGTTCTTCCGCAAGCCCTGCTTAATGAATCAATCTGGAGCTAAACTCGGAAAAAGTAGATTGCAAAATAACTTCTTTCCTGCATATCATAATTACAATTATCACTGATTAAAAAAAAAACATTCTGGCACTCAGGACATTACTTACTTTAAGTGGTTATTAGTAAAAAAATTAAAATGCACTTAAAACTTAATGATATTGAAATCAAACTTTTACATGTCGTTTGGATACTTCCAGAATTATATTGCTTATTCGTTTATATTATAGTAGCTTCATTAGTTAAAATTTAAAAAACATATATTTTATACAAAAAAAGGGAATGGGCAGGTTTATGTAGCTTCATCTCTGAAACTGCTTTAAACAGAGACTTAAAACTTTCCAAGTATATCCTTCATAGATTTAACTAACTCCTTTTGCAGAATTATTATGAATCCATCCTCATTGGCTCAGTTAAAATTATTACATATAATGTTATTAAATTTAATTATTAAATATGTACAAAAGGGAAGAGAACGGCAAAGGCAAAGAGAATATCTTCTATAATGTGCTTGCACCTTTTCTTTACCTTAACGAGCTCAGCCCGTAAAATGAAACTTTACATAGAAGGAGAGAGTTCTTTCAAACAATGTTTACGATTCAAAATAACATAAAGGCATATAAACATCCTTATTATTACTTATTACACGGTTTCAAAACATAGTCCGTTAACTACGAGTACATATTGCTAGTTGTAAATAACATGTGCAGAATAGTAACTCTCTATATGATGCAGTACGGTATATTTACAATGTGTACAGCCTGTGTATTTAGACGAGAGCACTTGCATGCGCCGCAAAGATAAGGGCGGGACGGAAGTGGAGTGTGTTGCTAGTATGAATCTCGTGATGACTGATTCCACTGCGCATTGTGCTTACAGTGCTCTCGTCTAAACGCACGGACAGTACATTAGAACGTTACTAGCAGATGTCCTCGGCTTCGCTCACGATGGTTAATTCTAATATTAACAATTAAAAGCAGAAGAATTAAAACATTATATTTATTACACGCGCATCATTCACAAACTAAATGAATAACTATAATGAAACAGCTAAAAATCCGGTTTTGGAGTGCATTCCACGATTAGAAAGCGCCTTTATTGTATTTGACATTATAAACAAACGAATCGACCACAGAGCTCACAGAATCGAAAAGATCGATAGTTCCATGCGATATATTGAAAAAATAGCGATCCTTTTACTTCAGAGTTATGAAAAAAAATGCAAAGCCACCTGCAATTGATTTCACAATTGAAATGTTAATACCGGAAACTGATGCTTCGATTAGCAAAAAAATCACGATTTCTGCAAAGTTTTTCACTCAAAACTCGCGAACGAAAGCGAAAATTAAAAATCCTGCTTCGAGGTGCATTCGGCCACTCTTCAGTTCATCTACATTTAAAATTTTAGATCTCTTCGTGCAGTATATTTTGCTGGGCACGCGCACTGACAGACAGACAGACACTTCCTCTTAATGTTATACAGATACTAAAAATTATGTAAAATACTATTAGATATAGGCTACTTAGTCTTTATTAAGGGCATGATATGACATGCATATAGAGTGGTGTAGTGCACTTCATAAAATGCTATGACGATTCAAGAGGTTATGGAGTACATAAGAACCGGATGCATATTTATAACATTTAGAAGTATAATGTAGTTGCAGGGATCATTACTTGAGCACAGCTTCAAATTCAAGTCGATTAGACAGCGGATATATGCACACAGCAATTGAACTAGTGGGCTGGAAACACCACATACTGTACCTCGATAAGTTAAATGCAGGGGAAAGAATTGCCGCACCAACTAATAGCAATGAAATTCAATGAACGTTTCCATCCAACATACTACTTCTGTAGCTCTTTTTAATGGCGAGAGATATTTTCGCTCTAGAACAGTGATTTTCAACCCGCGGCCCGTGGCTTAATTTTTGGCGGCCCGCAAAATAAATTATTATTCACTCCTTCAACCCTAAACGAAAGACACTTATTAATTATTATCCTAATAACCACTTTCTCATTAGTTCCACTATACAATTACCTACGGATTTTATATACATCCCTATTAATACTGAACTTGGAACCTAATTGAAATATATTTGATCCAGAATACAGTTACATTACGGTTATTAAATTTAATTTTAACTACAACGCTAATATTGACAATTTAGTGACAAAAAACAGTATCCGGTCACATTAAAATCAAGAATGTTACTGTGCTTTGTGTTATTCATTACAATTTAAAAGTGGAAGAATAAAGATACACACAAATATAATGTTAAGGAATCCATAGAGTTATTGTAGTTTAATTCATGTATTTGTGTGACGTAAGTATCATGTTATTAATAATTAATAAACCAATGCGGGCCGCTAATCTTTCACCAAAAACAAAATGGCCCTTTGGTTAAAAATGTTGAAGGGAGGAATCATCTATGGGACAATACGTTAGGTTAGATTATAATAAATTAGATGACGTTATTGAAGTAAGAAATTAATGTTTATATAAAAAAATATTACCAATTGTAACTAAATTTACGATTAATATAGAAATGGAAGATTAAACTCACTAAAAAAATCCCATTGCTGAATGTTGTGCCTAAAGCTGCCTGATATTGTTAACATATAATTAAAATAGTAATATAAATAGTAACAATAACACAAATAATAATAATGACAATATTTCCATGACATTTTAGGCATGTATGCTTACTAGCTGATTGCTGAGTCATGCCCAAAGCACCCCAAATCGGTCCCCTTTTTACTTTCGGAGCCCTATCCCACGAAGGAGACAGCCCATAACGACCCACCTTCAAAATGTAAACAGCCTATATTAGTTCTGTAAGAAATTAATCTAAATCTAGTTCAATGCATTAATTCCCTTCCCATTTTAAAAGACTTAGAACTTTCAACACATCTAAGTATAGGCAAGTTATGGTAAAGAATTATCCGTTATAAGTGTGTATGGTTCAAAATCTCTGCTAATACATATCGAACAAAAAAACTGTTATCTGCCACATACAACCGGGGGACATTTTACACTAATAGCATTATACCTTGAACATATGTCCTCATGTTCTCTCTAAGGAAATTCTCTTTATCGATTACTGCCCTCCTTCTATTCTCTGTTCCATTGCAACATTTGACGTAAGTGTAGCACTGGATCTCTTGAAAGACCTTAATCGGTAGAAACATGTTTGGATGTGACGAATGAAACACGCTGGTTCAACTTCCCATGGAGTGATTGACACAATTTGTTCTTCTATGTAATGAGAATGTATATTTTGCCAAAACTTTAGGGGCGGAACCGAGACTTTTTCAGTGATGTAGTTTTCTGGACATAGTCGCAGGTCCGCAGGAATGAAGAATCCACTCTTTGTTCTGGGGAAGCAATGGAATTATTTCATCGGTAAAAGAAAATCGTCTATTCTATTTGCTCCATTTTAAGTTGAAGAAGGGAAAATAGGAATATAAAACAACTGCTTGCTTCGGAATTATTTTAATATACGCTAGTCACTTGACTATGCTATGGGACTGAGATGGGTTGTTGATAGAATATGCTATGGGGCCGAGCTGAATAGTTTATATTTTATTCACGAAGATAACTGACCAAGTTAGGATGTATTCCTCATGCCATGTTAGACGAGTCGGTATGCCCTATCCCGCCAATGTTAAATTTCTCTAGTGTTTCTAGCCAAAGAGAGATTAAATTGCAACCAAACTTTTATATAGGTTAAATAAATAAAAATACGAGTTTTAATAGAAATCTATTTAAATTTACCTAGTATTAATATTTTCTTCTCTTTGTACATCTTTTTTCTTCAGAATTCATATGCAACTAACAGCGGAAAATCGAAAATTTCAATATTTATGGTCATTCCGAATCACCATTACACGTGGACGATCATGCAACCTGTATATTCCGTAGCACAGATATCACAAGATGGGTTTTAACCGCTAACATCCCAACACAGATTAAGCTGCCTGAAAAAGTCCCCACTTCCTTATTTGTGTTAACTATACCTTAGTCTCATACACTAGAAGAACTTTGTGAGAAATCATATTCTGTTCGAATGCATATGTCGTATTCCTTTACCTAAATATGGCGGTACAGATTGCACGGATACTTACATATGGGTATATTTTATGAACGGTATCCATTTTACTTCTTTTGAATTCCTAGTGGATTGTGAAGATCTCAAACTACGCTGCTATTGCATACAATAGACGCAAAAATGTTGAATTTGTTAGTTTTCATAAGGGTTACGAAAAAAATTAGAATTGTGAAAGAACTAGAATTAATGTTGAAAGATGAGAGTCTAGAAAATATTACACTCCATCTCTCCAGTTAGAAGTAATAGTCAAATATCAGAGAGTAGAAAGCACTTTATTCCACCACTTAAGTTAGAAGTAATAGTGAAATATAAGAGCGTAGAAAAAAAACTTTATTCAACCAATAAGTTAATTAGAAGTAATAGTGAAATATGAGATACAATAAAGCACTTTATTCAACCATTTAAGTTAGAAGTAATAGTGAAATATAAGAGCGAATAAAAAACTTTATTCAGCCAATAAAGTTAATTAGAAGTAACAGTGAAATATGAGTAAGTAGAAAGCACTTTGTTCCACCATTTAAGTTAGAAGTAATAGTGAAATATAAGAGCTAAGAAAACTCTTAATTCAACCACTAAAGTTAATTAGAATAATAGTGAAATATGAGAGAATAGAAATCACTTTATTCAATCACTTAAGTTAGAAGTAATAGTGAAATATAAGAGCGTAGAAAACACTTTATTCAACCACTGAAGTTAATTCGAAGTAAGAGTAAAATATGAGAGAGTATAAAGCCGTTATTCAACCATTTAAGTTAGATAGAAGTAATAGTGAAATATGAGACCCTAGAAAGCACTTTATTCCACCAATTAAGTTAGAAGTAATAGTGAAATGTAAGAGCGTATAAAACACTATTAAACCACTAAAGTTAATTAGAAGTAATAGTGAAATATGAGAGAGTAGAAATTACTTTATTCATCCACTTAAGTCAAAGTAATAGTGAAATATAAGAGCGTAGAAAACACTTTATTCAACCACTAAAGTTATTAGAAGAAGTAGTGAAATATGAGAGCGTAAGAAGCACTTTATTCCACCATTTGGTAGAAGTAATAGTGAAATATAAGAGCGTATAAAACATTATTAAATCACTAAAGTTAATTAGAAGTAATAGTGAAATTTGAGAGTCTATGGTTTCACGGTGCTGTTAGTTTCTAAAATTCAATAACGTTGTTGTTAGTTTCTATAGTTCCATGACCTTATTGGTTTATACAATTTTATGTTGTTATTGTTAGTTTCTATAGCCTCATACCATTGCCGTTAGTTTCTATAGTTTCATGGCGTTATTTAAAGTTTTTCATATTACGAACAGGCAAAATCTTTCTGCTACTTGTTTAGAGTCTGTTCATTTCATTATGTATTCTTGTAAGGGCCTGGTCAACGAGATCTTTGTGAGGGTTAAGCTAGCTAGTCCCTTAAGAAAAGTTTACTGCTAATAACCAATGAAGCTGGGACCTATAATTCAATCTTTATCAGAACCGCAATATGAACACATATATAACCCGTGTAAGGCTTAGGTGAAAAAGACTTATGGTAACCGGAATAATCTTCAGCAGAAATTACTTGGATTTGAACCAAACCGTTAGAATGTAAATAAGACATAGGCCTATTGCCCGCTAGACTACTATTATCTTGTAAGAACATATATGATAATGTAATACAATATATTAATACACCTAGGGGATGGGTACAATTCAAGCGTATCAAAAATGCATCCCTGTAACGGTGTCCTTATCATTTTCGAACAAGACGGAGCATCTCTTCATTTATCTAATGATGTTAGGGACATTCTGGATTAACATTTTCCTGGGATATGGATAGATAATAGAAACCCTTCGTCTAACTCCCAATGTCTCCTGATTTTATTGTCTTAAATTTATTCCATTGTGGTTATGTCAAAGATTGTTTGTATAAAAATCCTATTTAAAGCCTTCCTACACTTTGCAGAATGACAATTAAAGTTTTGCAAATTGTTGCTGTTGATATGCTGCAGTTTGTATGAGAAGAAGTGGAACACCGTTTTGAAGTCCTGAGAGCATTCTGAGATTTGTAAAATACCGCCCTTAATATCATGCAGTTTCAGAGACGTTATTGATTGTAATGATATCGAGACTCTCGGGACACTGTGTATTAAAGCACAACAGCAATAGCGTAATTATTTACAGGAAGGATGAACTGGCATAGTACTATAACACGTCATATCGTTCGGAGTTCTAGTTTCGTTCCCAGCAGAAATACCGTGCAAGGATTTGAAGTTTGCTGAATCCCTGGAGCTCGCCAGATTCATAACTCATGTTGCGCCACCATTAATCTGCGTCTGGAACAAGCGCAAAATAAACGAATATGTGACGCCATCGTCTCCTTTACAATCCACCACTATTAAAGCTTTCCAACAGTGCAGTGGCTTCTGTGCAGTACAAAAAGGCTGTCTCTTGGAGAGGCGGAACCGGGGCTCGAACGGGCCGCAGTCAGTGTGTGAAGCATAGTTCCGACTCGGATTTATGCTTGCAAAGCGCAAATAGGCCAGCGGACTGTCGCCATGGGCGAACTGTGGCATATAAATGCATTCTGACACTATATTGTAGTCATCCGTAATAAAATATTCAACTGTTGTTTACATTTATTTTCTACTTCCAGCAATGAATCACAATAAACAATAGATACTGCACCCTGGTTTATAATATTATAGAATAGAAACGAAACTATGCAACTTAAACAAAGTAGTGTTCTCATAAACTGAAGAATTCAGTCTACCGCGAAACACGAAAACATGCCAATCTCCTTAGCCGCAGTAGCTAAGGCGTGCGCTGCCTTGGAGCTGTGGGCAAGGAGGCTGTGGGTTCGAGTCCCGCCTCGGGCATGGGTGTTGTAAGGATAAAAGGAAAATAAGGAAAAGGATAAAGGAAATAAACGAAAAACATGAAAAAAAGGGAAACGAGGAAAAAAACATAGGACAAGGCATTCCAGGCGCGCGCACGCACACACACACACACACACACATACATTCCAAACAAGGCGCGGAAGGTATGAGTATTATAATAACGGCCAGACGATACTACTTACAAGGGCCTAAAGTTCCACGACATTCGTCTTACAGGTGAGGAAAATCCCCGGAAACCCCCCCACCTAGGTAACGTGTCCCGACCAGAATGCGAACCCGTACCCGCTGCGTGAGAGAAACGAACGCATCCTCTGCTCTATAGCGTTGGAGTACTTACATTATAAGTAACAATAATTACAGATACAATGAGGCCTCTTTTATACATAGCATATACTCATCGAATATTTTGTTCAGATTCAACAGTTTCATGGCATTGTTGGTTTCTCCAATTTCATGACGTTGTTGTTTCCTTATTTAGTTTCATATCGTAGTTTCTATAGTTACAAAACACAGTTTGCGATTCTAAATTTAGTGGAATGTTGTTAGCTTATATAGTTTCATGACTTTTTGATAGTTTCTACAGTTACGTGGTGTTTCATGTCGTAGTTTCTATAGTTTCATTGCATTGTTGGTTTCTGCAGTTTAATGACGTTGTTGTTTGCTTAATTAGTTTCACATCGTAGTTTCTATAGTTACAAAACTCAGTTTGAGATTCTAAATTTAGCGGCATATTGTTAGCTTACATAGTTTCATGACGTTCTTGTTAGTTTCTATAGTTTCATGCCATTGTTGGTTTCTGCAGTTTAATGACGTTGTTGTTTGCTTATTTAGTTTCACATCGTAGTTTCTATAGTTACAAAACTATAGAGTTTGAGATTCTAAATTTAGCTGCATGTTGTTAGCTTACATAGTTTCATGACGTTCTTGTTAGTTTCTATAGTTTCATGGCATTGTTGGTTTCTGCAGTTTAATGACGTTGGTGTTTGCTTATTTAGTTTCACATCGTAGTTTCTAGTGTTACAAAACTCAGTTTGAGATTCTAAATTTAGCGGCATGTTGTTAGCTTACATAGTTTCATGACGTTCCTGTTACTTTCTATAGTATCATGGCATTGTTGGTTTCTGCAGTTTAATGACGTTGTTGTTTGCTTATTTAGTTTCACATCGTAGTTTCCATAGTTACAAAACTCAGTTTGAGATTCTAAATTTAGCGGCATGTTGTTAGCTGACATAGTTCCATGACGTTCTTGTTAGTTTCTATAGTTTCATGGCATTGTTGGTTTCTGCAGTTTAATGACGTTGTTGTTTGCTTATTTAGTTTCACATCGTAGTTTCTACAGCTACAAAACTCAGTTTGAGATTCTAAATTTAGCGGCATGTTGTTAGCTTACATAGTTTCATGACGTTCTTATTAGTTTCTATAGTATCATGGCATTGTTGGTTTCTGCAGTTTAATGACGTTGTTGTTTCCTTATTTAGTTTCATATCGTAGTTTCTATAGTTACAAAACACAGTTTGCGATTCTAAATTTAGTGGAATGTTGTTAGCTTATATAGTTTCATGACTTTTTGTTAGTTTCTACAGTTACGTGGTGTTTCATGTCGTAGTTTCTATAGTTTCATGGCATTGTTGGTTTCTGCAGTTTAATGACGTTGTTGTTTGCTTAATTAGTTTCACATCGTAGTTTCTATAGTTACAAAATTCAGTTTGAGATTCTAAATTTAGCGGCATGTTGTAGCTTACATAGTTTCATTACGTTCTTGTTAGTTTCTATAGCTTCATGGCATTTTTTGTTTTTGCAGTTTAATGACGTTGGTGTTTGCTTATTTAGTTTCACATCGTAGTTTCTATAGTTACAAAACTCAGTTTGAGATTCTAAATTTAGCGGCATGTTGTTAGCTTACATAGTTTCATGACGTTCTTGTTAGATTCTATAGTTTCATGGCATTGTTGGTTTCTGCAGTTTAATGACGTTGTTGTTTTCCTTATTTAGTTTCACATCGTAGTTTCTATAGTTACAAAACTCAGTTTGAGATTCTAAATTTATCGGCATGTTGTTAGCTTACATAGTTCCATGACGTTCTTGTTAGTTTCTATAGTTCATGGCATTGTTGGTTTCTGCTGTTTAATGACGATGTTGTTTGCTTATTTAGTTTCACATCGTAGTTTCTATAGTTACAAAACTCAGTTTGATATTCTAAATTTAGCGGCATGTTGTTAGCTTAAATAGTTTCATGACGTTCTTATTAGTTTCTATAGTATCATGGCATTGTTGGTTTCTGCCGTTTAATGACGTTGTTGTTTGCTTATTTAGTTTCACGTCGTAGTTTCTAGTGTTACAAAACTCAGTTTGAGATTCTAAATTTAGCGGCATGTTGTTAGCTTACATAGTTTCATGACGTTCTTATTAGTTTCTATGGTTTCGTGGCATTGTTGGTTTCTGCAGTTTAATGACGTTGTTGTTTCCTTATTTAGTTTCACATCGTAGTTTCTATAGTTACAAAACTCAGTTTGAGATTCTAAATTTAGCGGCATGTTGTTAGCTTACATAGTTTCATGACGTTCTTGTTAGTTTCTGTAGTTTCTCGGTTTATTGTTTAATTTCTATTGTTTCATGACTTTTGTTATTATCTATAGTTTCGTGGCGCTGTTTTAATAAATGTATTAGTTATAATAGAGCACATTCTAAATACCGGTACTTCAATCAATGTAGCATACCTGATTTTAATATTATTGACTGCATACGAAATTATATAAACATATATGAAATATTTTAACACTTTACTGAATATTGTTATTGATATCTGTCACATAATAATGTACTTGTGTGCAAATCAATAGAGGGCATAAGGTTAAAAAAATACATATTAATAACGTAGTCCTGACTGAAAACGAAATATATCAGTATGCGTGTGGAAGTTTTTTTAAGAAAAGCAATCCTTTAAGTACATTCTATTTCTATTTCACAGTTTATCTTATTAAATGAAAATTAATTTATTAATTAGTTTAAATATTACTTCCAGGTTCCACATCCCCCATCAACGTTACACAAAGTAACATTTGTTAGATATTTAAATAAAGGACCTTTTTGGATCTATTAATGATAGTCGTAATGGAGTGGATGAATGATCAAAAGCAATTTGTCATAAAATAGTTTGAGACTCGTTCTGTAAAACATGTTTACTCCTAGAGGCACCTATTTATATTAGACCGCATCGCATCACAGCTAGAGATGTTGCTTGTATCCGCAGGAGAGTTTGCTGGCGTATCTCGAGTCGGAGACGTCGATTTGTTCCATTAGTTTTACATGTTCTATACTAATCATTCAGCGAGAAAAAATTAAAGTAGTTCAGTGAGTTAGACTGGAACACTTAAACATATCATTATCCCGATCAGAAGAAGGGACTTTTTAGTTTTGTGCCAAGTTAAATACGGAGAGAGTTGGTTCAGGCGATAGCGTCTGAGGTTCAAATATAATAATAATAATAATAATAATAATAATAATAATAATAATAATAATAATAATAATAATGATAATAATAGTAATAATAATAATAATAATTTATTATTTATTGTATATAGGGTAGGGTGGGCCGAAAAATATCATTATTTTTTTTCAAAGTTGTAATAGCGCGGAAAAGTTGCGAATTAGGAAGTCAAACAAGTGAAAAAAAATATCAAAATCGGTTGACATCTTCCGGTCGTGCACAGGCCCTAAACTTTTACAAAATATGGAAAAAGTCATTATTGCGATCATTTTTTATTTTTATTTTTTTATTTTAGCTGTTTTTGTAATGTAATAGTTTAAAACGTCTTCGACTAGAGCCTAAAAACATTGTGGTTTAATTAGGTTTAGATCAGTTAATATTTTTCGGTCGCGCATAAGGCCTAAAATTTGCCAAAATATTGAAAATTTTACATTTTTATGTATTTTTCGAAGTCTTTGATTTACTTTTATTTTAACGTAATAGCTCAAGTATTTTTATTTTAGAACATAAGAACATATTATTTTATTATGGAGTGATTAAATCAACAACATCCGGTCGCGCAATGACCCCAATGCCACAGACAAACTGTGCCTAAAAAGGATAGGTAAGCCTATGACATGATGGATGATAACAGTAACAAGGGGCATGGTTCTTTTTTACATGTTTTATATTTAGAAAGCTTAATTATTAAAGTTACTGTATAGTTTTAACAATAAACATAGGCTACATTAAGAAAAAACAGAGTTCTGAAAAAATTGTAGGCCTACATGTTAGTTGAATCTGTCCATTAGTACTCTTTTCTATTTTGTAGCCGAAGGGACTTTGAAGTCTGATTTGCTGGTGAAGTTAGGCATAGATGATCTGGACAGCAGATCATCTTATAAATCCGTCTCGAGATTCAGCTCCACATACCTTTCTTGAGGGTTCCGTGACGAGTTTTACACAGCGTTCAACAGCCTGCTTGTGAACTGGGAATTTCTTGAAAGTAATGTTCCAGTCAGGGATTGAGTCACTTCCGATGTGTGATTTAATCTCCTCGTCACTAATTTCTGCCAACAATGGGGGAGAAGATAACTCACAGTCGATCCAGTTGATCATTCCTGAGTATTCTTGTGCATTGAAGTTGATTTTTGGCGGCATGAATTAACGTACGATTTCCTTCTTGCATCTACCTGCCTTGCCTTTAGAATTCTTCGAAGTCCGAGCTCTCTTATGTGATTCTTGTCAATTGCGTCATGGCTAACAGTAAGTGTTCAGGGTGGGCAAAAAAACAAAAAATCACAGGGCCGACAACATCAAGCAAAGGTTTTGGCAAACAAGTTTCGGGCCGTCTGTAAAGAGTTGACTTCTTTTGATAGTAAACCACATTGGCATGTATGCTTTCAATATAAACAAAACTAGTTCTTGAAGTTTAGGTGTGGGGCTTTCTTCACTTATGTACAATCTGAGTGTTCTATTTGCTTTTGTCAACCACCTCGGATGTGATAAGTGCCCAGGATCTCGAACAGTCAAATCTTCTTTACAGGATCCTGATTTTATTGCAACGGAAATATCAAATAGATATTGCTGATCTTTACTAAGCACGTTTCTGTCTACTTCTGGGATCTGACAATCAATACTCTGGAAGTTAACCACCGGCAGTTTTTCACAGTCAACTAACTTTTCACCGATTGCCCCTTTAGAAGTACTAGACCCCGTTGTCTTGTCATGTAGGTGCGTGAACATAGACGCAACGGCAGCTCATTGAAATGCAAGAGGCAAATTGCCCATTGTAAAGGTTTCCTTAAATATAGTTCAACTCGGCGAATCAGACCGTTTTTCCAACCTGTATTGACAGCAGTACCATCACATCCGATGACAATTAAATTGGCAAGAGAAATACCACGCTCAGGCAGGTAAGAAATTAGAGACTTGACAATATCTTCAGAGCTTCCAGAATTTGGCGTAACATGGCCGACGTAGAGTGAGCCTGTGACGGGCTTTTCTTACTTTATGCTATAAAGTTCCCTAACTTCTTGGATTAAATCTTCGCCAAAATTCTTCGCCAAAATCTGTGACGACTAATATGTGATTATTCTCAATCGTAGTATATAAGTTTACTGAACTCCTACAAAACAAGGTCACTCATGCACCTGCCGTGTCATCATAACACTGCCTGCATAGTCCACATTCCAACGTTCAGTACAACTACCTCTGTTACCGGGTGATTGCAAATTTCCTACTCTCAGTCTACTTTCTCTTTCTTTTAACAATTTACCCAGTTTTGATAATATTGATGAAAATTTCTATTAACGGGCGCCATCATCAATACGCTTCCTCTTTTTTTTTCTTTTGTTATGTATCAGCCCAGTCACAAATTAAATTATAGATACACAGGCTATGTATCTACATGCCTCTCGACTAGCTTTTAAATTAACAGTGGAGACGGGAATTGGGTTCGGATTTACCTTTCGTTTATTACTTTGTTTCTCTCTATTTCTTCTTTTTCTCCTTTTTCAGTGCTCACTACCAAAGTATATAACTTAGCCCAAAAATCAGCGACTCTCAAACCATTACAAGGATAAGGGTCAAAAATCTGAACTTCACGTTAATTTACTTTGCATAACAATAACCATAATTTATTTAATATATTATTTTTTTTTTCTTTTTTTTTCAACAATAACAATCTTACATACAATAAATTACATTTACCCAACATTAATCATTCAACATTTTTATTGGTAGGATAGTATTTAATTATTCAAGGTTAGTATACCCAGTTTAATCTGTATAAGTACGTTCTCTGTTCAACAATAACAAATCCCTAATTAATTACTTTAATCTTCTTTCTTTCTTTATTTCCAGGTATCTACTAGAACGTCTTATATTATTCTTCTAATTTACTACTGACTTGTGTAGTCATTTACACTTGCAACTTCAGGATAGTTCAATATATATATTATACCTTCTTCTTTTTTTTTTGAATAAATAAAGGTTTTCAATTCATAATCCAGTCCTTAACTTTACAGATTACACTCAATAATCCCACCTATGTCTCCTATACGAGTCTACTAGTCATCTTAGTCCATGAAGAATTGTATTTAAAGATAGATAGGAAAGACAGTCTCGTGAAGAAAGAAATAGAAGTTTAGGCCTATACCCACAGAGTGACTGTGGCGATAGACCACCGATACAGGAGCGGCGTCTAGATCTTGAGTTACAAACAATCTGACTCCTCTCCTGCAACCGGGAAAATATTAATGGGCCGCAAACAAAAATAAAATTTTGAAAATCGATGTCAGAGGTCCCTGACACTCTCTCCTAGAGGCACGTGGGGCCGTTGTTCGCCTCCGACATCGATGGCTTTCACAATCTCTCATAAATTTCTTTTCTTTATATGTTACTAGTATAGGCCTTGCCTATTACCAAATTTTATTTGTTCGATTCGGGATACTTCCGGCGTTCCCTCACCTCACCCTTACAATCTCTAGTACTTGTTCATAAACTACTTATCAGTACACTACTCGTAATTACCTATTCTCCTCTTTCTAACCTGACCAATCATCAGCTATTATCTTTTAACCCCTTTCTTTCTTTAAGTAGAGTTCCCTTCAGCTTATACCATTGATTTAATTCACTTGGTGGTTATTCTAGTTTTCCTACATCTTAAGTTACTACTCTTCAGCATGGGCACCCAATCTTCTTTTGTCTCTAAATTCCCTAGAATTCTAACTGAAACTGATTCACGCCCAGATTAGTAAGCTTCTCTATAACCCCTGTAGTGACTTCTCTACCCTAACATGTAAATTTTCCAATGGTACACACCTACTGCACTACCACTCGTAGGCCTTCCTTTGCCCTTCAATCTTTCCACTTCTTATCCCCCTCTACCATATTCCATACACCTTCGCTTGTAGATAAATCTCTATAAAAAAACATAACTTAACACTACAGGCCAGCATGAAATCTATTTATAGATAGTCACCTGTCACCTGAAAGAAACCCAAGTGGGAGGGGCCCTCGTAAGAAGTACTAAGCATGCCCCTTTATTACCTTTCTTCCTTACTCCCCTCGCGTCCTGTCTCAAAAATAACAAAGTTTATATGAGCATCACCAATTGCCCCTAGCTATGTATTCATTCGTGGGACAATCACCCATAGAAACCCAAGTATAGAGATTATCTTTGGCATTCAGCGGTTAGGCTCTTGACTGCTCTTTTATAATTAACTTAGACCAGAAATAGAAAATAGTTGGATTACTGGATTTCATCACTTTACTTCTAGAATTCTCACTTCTATGTTCCTATTCTATTCTTTTATCATACGTTACGGCGTCTAATCGCCACACATTACTTAGAAACCATCCTTACAAAAAAAAGGAATATCTCAATTTTCTCGCTCCCCAAACAATAAGAAAAAGTCTAGACGATTATACTCAACCAGTGATGTCCAACTTATCCTCCGATCCTGAGTTGTCTTCCATTACTTCCTGATGTCCATATCTGCTCTTATTCAGAGCGAGCAGTCACGACTCACTCTCACAGCTGATGTTCGCTGTAGCGGTGTCTCGTACTGGCCGACTTGGTGTATTCTTCTGATTAATGACTATCTCCATATAGCCGTGTCAAGGAAGTTCACAACCAGAATTTCCTTTAGATGAAAGTCTGACACACCATTATGCCAGAACGCCTCTACCGCTGTCACACATCCCAATCTCGTCTTCTCCCTTCTGCCTTTTCAACTTCTCTCTCTCGTGGTCAGGCACGTACTACTAACCGTCTTTCAGGTTCCACACGTCTCTCTCGTCGATTCACCGTCGACGCATGCGCACCTCTCCTTTTCTGTAATTCAAATAAATTCAGGGCAGTATCGATAATCATGAAAATGTTCAATATCGATTAGTTGCGGTCCCCCAACCCTTCCTTTGTTTAGGAATGGTCTCCTATCGTTGATTATGCACGTCGCTATTTGCGTCGTTACAAGCCGGGTTCTTGAATCAGCGAGTAATGCTCTTCCTTAATAATCCTACGATACCTTTTTGAATGAGCTTGCTCTATCACAAACGTGTCGTCCTTTCTTCCATCTAAATAAAGACCTAAAAGTGGAAGTTCGTCTGATTTGGTGCACAATTCGGCATTGATATTTTGCTTTTCCCTTCGTATTTTGTTTTTATCTATAACATGGGAGGAATGTGAATCGGTAATAACCAGGCTTTAAAACTTAGTGCCCGATCGAATATGTTAACAGCAACCGTACTGTACAGACTTTGCTCGGCGTATGCCCTAGCTACCATATGCTAGTTCACGTGATAGTAAACAAACCGCAATACAGATATAGGAAGACCACAAAATAACTTCTCATTATCTAAACTCACATTACAAGCATGCAAAACGATACTTCCTCCTGTTTGTGTATAATAGTCCCTCCCAAATGTTTCAATATATGTTTGCGTTTTAGAACACTTTACTTTCGGCATGCCGAACACGTATTATAAATTTAAACACGCACAATGACAAGGTACACTGTTGACCAATTTGAGAGGCACCGTATTACGAGCGAATTCACTTCTCGGTACTACTATCAATGACTGTCTTATCAGCCTACGCAATCGCTCTCCACCCCCTATACTCAGGTTGTTGGTAACCGGAATCAATTCTCTCTGTGAGTTCGGGCACTAAGTTTTAAAGCCTGGTAATAACGCCAAAGTCGTGCAAAACACTGGGTGCGATAGCCCTCTGTGCACGAGAGATTCTAAGCCATTGTGCGACCGGAAAACATTGGCTGAACTTAACAGTTTTTTGTTGTATCTCATTATCAGGTCGTTTGAAAAACCAATACGGCTATTACAATTAAATATTAATTATTTATCAGATACCAAAAAATGCATAAATATGTGACTTTTCAATATTTTGGCAGATTTTGGGGCTTATGAGCGACCGAAAGATATCAGCTGATCCAGACCAAATTAAAACACAATGTTTTTAGGCTCTAGTTGAAGACGTTTAAAACTATTACATTGCAAAAACAAATAGAATAACAAATTTAAAAAATAATCGCAATAATAACGTTTTTCCATATTTTGTAAAACTTAAGGGGCTGTGCGCGACCGGAAGATGTGAACCGATTTTGATATTTTTTTTTCATTTGTTTGTCTTCCTAATTCGCAACTTTTCCGCGCTATTACAACTTTTTAAAAAATAATGATTTTTTTCGGCCCACCGTAATATAGGGGTTTCCACAAGGCTGTGGTTTCCCTCAACCAAACAATGACAATGATAACAAGTAAACACTCGGCAATGATAACATAAATAAACACAATGTTTCTATCAAAGTCACACTTAATTTATTTTATTTCTCCACAACTGTCTGTCTAATATGTCTTCAGCTTGTAGTCCTCTCTTGGCCATACTTTCTTTTACTCCATCCATCCAGGTTTCAGTTGGTCTTCCTTTCCTCCTTCTCTCATCAGGCTCCCAATTCATTACCACTCTTGGCAATCTTCCTTCGTTCATTCTCTTTATGTGTCCATACCAACGTAATGTTTTTCTATCTCTCCGCGATTTCCTTGCTGACCTTCTCCAATAATTCATTTCTGTAGTACGCAATTTTGCTCTTTGTTTATTATTTAATGACCAAGTTTCCGCTCTATATAGCAAAATACTTTCTACTATTGATTTATAGATATTTACTTTTGTTTTTGCCATAATATTGCTGCTCCATAACACCGAATTTAGTATTCCTATTATTTTCCTGCCTTGGCATATCCTTTTTTCTATTTCAAATTTGGAAGATCCATCCACTGTACTATTGCTCTGTAGCCTTCTTAAAACTGTTGGTTTTTTAAATTATATTTCCCTCTATTTCTATATCATCATTGTTAGCTGTCATGTATTCTGTCTTTCTTAAATTGATTTTTAATCCCCATTTAGTTTACTCCTCTTGCAATTTTTTGCACATATAATCAACATCGTCACTGTCTTGCGCTATAATGACCCGGTCATCGGCGAAGAGCCGGTTGGATATGAATAAATGTTCATCAACCTGTAGTCCCATCTTGCCACATTTCTTATTCTATTCCCTCAAACTTACATCCAAAAATATTTTAAACAATGTAGGGGATAAGCATCATCCTTGTAATAATCCTTTGCTCGTTTGAAACGTGTGTGATATCCTTGATCCTATTTTTATTTGGCACATGTTACTCCTGTATATTTCTTGTATTAAACCTATTAATACCTTATGTATACCTGCTATTTCTAATGCTTCCCATAATTTACTTCTGGGTACACTATCATACGCCTTTTCTAGATCTATAAAGGCCATATCAAACCGTTTCAGTTTTGCGTAGCATTTCTCCAGTATTTGTTTTACTATGAATATGTGATCAATACAAGATCTGCCTGCTGTAAATCCACATTGCACGTCTGTGTCCTTATACTCATTGTTTAATCGTTGTTTCATCACTCTTCCAAAAATCTTCATAATTGAATTAGTCACACCTATTCCTCTATAATTCCCTTTATCCTACCTATCTCCTTTCTTATGTATGGGCGTTAAATAACCTAGTTTCATTTCATCCGATATTTTTTCCCCTTTTAGGATTTTATTTATGTATAATAATAATAATAATAATAATAATAATAATAATAATAAAACTAACAACAATAAAAATAACAATGTTGCATTTACCGGGCAGTGTTAAGAGGGTGAGGTCTTATCTTCCACTCGACCTAGAAAAAAAATTAAATTTATACAAATTACATTATACATTAACTGAACTTATAAGATATTATTAAACAAAAATAAATGAGTGTTAAGATAGAGTAACAATTATTTACAGATATAATCACGTTAGTGATAACACTAAAATCTATGTGTTCTTACAATGTAATTAAAAACCAAAATAAAATCTGCACTAAGGAAATATAGGAATTAAACTGTTGCGTACATTTAAAGTTATGTGGGAATCTAGTAATAAAATATTTACCATATGTAAAGTACATGTATTTAGACAGTTTTGTCAACTTCAGGAATAGTTTGCGTTTTGTATTAATGTATTAGTCTATTATGGATTTTAGTCTGGTCTTGCCAACTTTATACCCTCTATTAATCAATTATTATATTTTACTCAAAATGAAAACTGCTACTGACAAATGCAAAACTGATTCCCGAACGCATTTCCTTCACATCTGGTAAATATTTTAACAGAAAGTAAGAATAGTAAATTAAATAAAAGTAAACAAATCTTATGTGAAATTCACATAACTTCCTCTGTCCAAATAAAAGAGAGC
This sequence comes from Ectobius pallidus, assembly GCA_964059195.1. Classification (NCBI taxonomy): domain Eukaryota; kingdom Metazoa; phylum Arthropoda; class Insecta; order Blattodea; family Ectobiidae; genus Ectobius; species Ectobius pallidus. Next base: position 112,470,533 of record CAXKWD010000003.1, read on the forward strand.
CTCTTAGTACAATATTATTGTGTATGATATTCTCTTCATGTAAACAGGTTGTCAAAATTAAGAGGATGTCATTACCACATCACATCGCATCCCCGAAGGATGCATAACCCAAATAAAATCTTACTAATATACTCTCGTAACTTTCTTTACTTTAAGCATGGCCAATAGATTTTTCTCACTTCACATTCTGATATAGAACAAGAGGCCATATTGAGAGAACATATTCAGAGTGAGTGGCTTATAACTTCCCTTTAGATAATTTTCTCGAAAAAGTGTTTCAAATAAAAGTTTTTGCACGACTTAACTAATTAGTGGTACTTACGAATGTTGTTGCCGTGGATCGTAAGTTGACATTCCCACACGCAATCTTGTTGCTATGTGCGGTAAGAGTTTCCGTGCGGTAAGAATTTACTTACGGCACATCATAATACAAGCCTTCATGGACAAGGCCCCAGGACAAATATTCGGTTCGCATAACAACAAACACATGCGAATCACTTTCTGAAATGAACATCTATCTTCAAGAATGTATATGCATAATATTTTCAGGTAATATCACAATTAATATAATTAAATTGTATAAATAATCATCGTGCAAGAAATAGCATGCAATACTCGTGCCGTAAGTAGTGATGAGCAAATGCAAGACCAAGACCAAGACCAAGGCGGTCTTGGTCTTGGTCTTGGTATTGCACTCTCAGTCTTGGTCTTGGTCTTGCATAGGTAACCCTGGTCTTGGTCTTGGTCTCGGTCTTGCATCAGTAGTCTTGGTCTTGGTCTCGGTCTTGCATACTCGGTCTTGGTCTTGTTGCAAGAGTCTTGCAGTTTTCTTTTACGCATCTTACTGTGATCAATGGCGTTTACATGATTTAAAGTTACACCGATTACATGTGTGTTATTGCTTGCGAAAGTAACCAAAGCTAATTGCTTTTAAGTTACTTTGACCATGTAAACAGTAATGTGACGTCATGCTGTTTGCCGAAACGTCCATGGTGATATAGGCTAGAACAGTAAACTTTGAGTGTTCATTTAAATATTCTCTGTTATCCTATTGCAGAACTTTAAACTCAAAATCCAAGAGATGCTACACACTATTTGAGAGTGTAAAATTATGAATATTATATTGTAAAATTTCAAATTGAACGGCTGCGGAGACAAGAAGTAATATTAACAGGATGTGTATGAAATGTTTTAAAGATTTCCGCATAGGAGAGAGGTTCTCTCTGACCTGTTTAAAACTGTATAATATAGTAACAAAACATAACGGCATTGTAGCAGATGCTTTAGAAATTGTGCAATCTATAGGAAATCACACAATGTCCATTCGAAACCCAAACCATAGGCTGCAATAAATAATATTTCTCTTTACATATACCCTAGTTCTAATTTATAACACATTGTGAACAGATCATTTCTGCACTTTAAAGATTTCCGCTACCCCCCATAAATTACTTTCTACTTGCTTTCAAGTTTCGGGCCTTCAACTAATTGGGTCATAATTATTCATAACTATTCTTCATGCAAGCAAATATTTCTAGACCAGCCATTTTCCACTTTTAGTATCTTTTTCCATTCGATATGCATCCTTAATATAAATCAGCAGCAATAACTAAAACATCGCCACTGTTGTGTCAATAACAAAATTGTAGTAGTAAAAAAATTTTCAGTGGATGTCCTACCTATCATCAGCAAAATGTAGGCCTGTATAGCTACAGTACAATCAGATACGTAACTGTCAAGTAATAACTAGCAAATATCCGTCAAATAAGTTCCCGTTTTAATTAATCTACGGTTTAATTGTGTTTAATTGAATAATTATGAAGAATGCCGGGCGTATAACCTGATTTTTTTAGACTTCACTTTATTTTGAAATTTTCTGCAACGAGAATGGAATGAGCTGAATAGCTGTGTTATATTTTGTTCAAGTAGACGGGAAAGATTCTAAAAGTGAGAGTAGGCTATGAATATTAATGTTAGGTGTAAAAAAGGATGTCATCGTTAATGAAATAGGCTACTGAACATGTTAATAGGCGTTTTAAGTTACGGGGATACTGTTTAAAGTTTCAAATCCTCAGTCATAGGCCGCCCCATGGCTGAGTGATTAGACCGCTCGCCCTCCACCGCATACACAACGAAGCTTTATAAAAAAAAATGTCAAGTAGCAAGACTGCAAGAGTCTTGCAGCTTGGTCTTGTTCTTGCCAGAGTCTTGCAGGGTTGGTCTTGGTCTTGGTCTCGGTCTTCCTTGGTCGGTCTTGGTCTTGGTCTTGCTAACGCTGATGCGGTCTTGGTCTTGGTCTCGGTCTTGCATTTTCTGCAAGACCAAGACCAAGACTGCAAGACCAAGACTGGTCTCGCTCATCACTAGCCGTAAGCGCATAACGGATCTCGGAAAATTGAAAAAAACTCGGCGCGAGCGCCTCGTTTTTTCAAACTCTTTCCTCGATTCGTATGCATCGCTTACGGCACTTGTATCGCAATATACTATTTAGCATTTGATATAAGCCAGTGGTCACCAACTCGCTGTATTTTGTGCGCGTGCAAACAGTCTTGCACTGTGCGTCCCCTGTGCACCACGTTACGTCAGTCTGAGACGGGGTTCCGTTGGCAGGGTGGGTTGTCTCTTTCGCCAACTTCCAAGCATTATGTCGGGTGTAGAACGTAATCCAATACGTAGGCCATTGACCCCTACATTTATGGTAATATATACCGATAAAGAAGTTTGAGTGACGTTTCCCCGAACTATATTTCCCCGACTGCATAGACATGCTGCTAGTATTTTGTCTTTGTGCGGATCTACGTACTTATGTGAACAGTTTTTTTTTCACTGATGAAAATAAACAAAGCCCGCAGCAGAAGACAATTAATTGTCAGATGAAAACGTAAAATGTGAACTTAGACTGGCCGCTGCACAAACATTGATTCCAGATTTTGAAAAACTAGTGCATCAAAAGAGACAACAAAAATCAAGAAAACTAACTTCCACTAGTGAGTGATTTTGTAGTGTGTAATCTTTTATTTGAGCTGTTCTTTAATGCTGCTGTATTACATGGGGATTATAGTTTCTCTGAATTTTGTTTGAAATATAACTTTAGTATTAATATTTATGTTCGGTAATATAAACGTGGGAGTGTGTCATTTAAAGCAATGAGTTTAGATTTTGTTTTCATTTCTCAGAACTCGTGGCATTACAATTTAATTATTACAAAATTGAATAAAATCAAAATGACAGAATTAATTTGAAAGTATTATTTTGCTAGGAATATATTGTACATTATTTGCATTGTTACAAACATCAAAACTTCACAAATGTTCTTTGTAGAAAACATAAGTAATTGATAATGAAATAACGTAATAACACATTTATACAACAATCATCTGTTGATATTCCAATATGATTGTGAATTTCAAAAGCCTAATGACTAATGAGCATGCAGCCAACACGCGGTGTGTGCACACTAAATGATTCTAGCATGCAAAGGGTAAGCTTGCACTTACTGCTGTACTCATTGTGCAACGAGTTGGTGGCCGCTGATATAAGCAAGAAAATCGATAGAGCCGTTTTCGAGAAAATTGCGAAAAACAAAAATTTCTTCATGTAATGTTCCCTTAAAAGTAAGAGAAAGTTGTCACCAATCTTCGTGTCACATCCTCAAAAGGTACCTAACTCAAATACAAAATTTTCTCTTCATACGGGGACCCCAAAACATGTATTTCTGTTAAAAACTCAACTTCGAATTGGGGGGTCGAAAACAATACTTGCTCTACCTATAGTATCTATGGTACGGCCAGAGGAAGTATAATGTGTTGTAACATATTTCTTCACGGACATGAATTATGTCAGAGACTACCTGACTAATGCATATTCGTAGGTTTCTTTAGTCAATACGCCCTAATACTGGATTTGAGTTTTCATCCTCACTCTCCCTTTTCATGCCTCTATTATTTGATGTCAAATGCCATCAACCTCCAATCCCGTGTTGTGGAATCTAAAGCTGTTAACAGTGTACAGTGTCGTACAGTGACAAAATGGCAAAATGGACGACCTAATTTTATTGTCCTACGCGGTTAGGGGGAACCATGACTGCTCATCATCGTTCATTTATATAGCCTAGCTGGAGCGTACTATATATAGGTATCTGTATAATGCTTCCGTGCATAGTCTATGGATCCTACCTAACTTTCTCGAGCCACGTTTAATATAATCTAATATGTAGAAAGCAATTTATTTATTGTCTATGTGAATAAAATTATCTGGGTAACCTTAGATCCGGACAGGCATTAAACCGTTGATCCTTCAGTTCTAAATTAGAGCCTCTGATCAAAATTTATCTGTGTCTCGCTCCAATAATACCTTAGTTCCTTATTACTAAGGCTCGGCTGTTTACGATATAAACTGTTGGAAATATGCAAGCATTATACTCTCTAAAAGCTGTGAAAGCATAACCATAAAATGACCCAAAACAAAATTTCCTTACATTTAAAAATAAAACCCACTATACTTAAAATGTTTATCTATTTGTGTAACACATATCGTATAAAACAATACACAGCCATACCCCATTCATATGTCACTTCCATTTTAGTGAAGTAAGTTTATATGTAATTAATTCAAAGATAGGTCGAAGTTAGGCCCGGAAGTTAGTTCTCAATGGTAGGAAACGGTGATAATCCGATGTTAGTGGCAATTAGTATAACAAAGTTTCGCAGTGGCATTCCTATGTTCGGTCAAACTTTAGAAGCCCGATAAATATGTCTGTGGTTACTTTTATTGTTGCAAAAAAAAAAATGGCATGTTAGGCTTACCTTATTTATAATCCGTAAAACACCTTAAGTTTTCTTTGACTTCTTTTAAGGTCAGGTTTCTATAGAAAATTCAATAATTAAAGCAGTGTTTTCTTTTTAATTACCTGCTTGGTTACCACTATTACAGTTCAGTGAGATCATAATAGGCCTACGCAACAAATTCACCTGAAATGTTTATATTTCATTCGATTCGTTTCATTTAGTTTGATTCAATGTTGGTTAATTATATAATATAAAGGTTCAACTAGGATAAAGATCATATAAAAATATTTTCAGTTTTATCTTAATTTATTTGTTCTGAGGTTCCCTTACTCTCAGAACATGCGTGTGTATCTGCGTATGTGTATTTGTGAACAGCATAATAGGAAGACTAGAATTCGAAACCTTGGGATACGAAACCTTTATTTTACTTTCTCTTAACCTAGATGACTATATTACTTAGTACACTTTTTTCGATTAAGCCAAAAATTGCTCAAAATATTTCAGTTAAATTTTTTTATAGACTGCAGATGGAGAAGTCAGGAAGCACTGATCCCATCTAATAGGCTAGATGGGATGCGAAACCTTTAGTTTACTTTTCTTAACCCTGATGACAATATTACTTAAAACATTTTTTCGATTTAGTCAAAAATTGCTCAAAATATTTCAGTTAATTAATAGACAGTAGATGGAGAAGTCAGGAAGCACTGATCCCATCTAATAGACTAGATGGGGTGCGAAACCTTTAGTTTACTTTTTTTAAACCCTGATGACTATATTACTTAACACTTTTTTTCGATTTAGTCAAAAATTGCCCAAAATATTGAAGTTAAATTTTTAATAGACAGCAGGCGGATAAGTCAGGAAACACTGAGTGTCTGTTGCTAAATTTGCGTGTCCGGGATCGGCCAGGTTGATGGTATTTAGGTGAGGTATTTAGGAGACAGTCCCAAATTCGTCGATGCAAGACAAAATTTCGGTAAACCGGCGACGGTTACAGGCCTAAGCAACCTAATAGTTCACTACCGTCCTTAAATAAGAAAAAATAAGTTCGAATATTGGATACAAAATTAATGTAAATCTTTAAAACCTCTATTTGAAACTACTTTCCCCTGGAAATCATCTAGACGATAAATGTCACAGTAGGCTATGTTCTGCTAAAACTACCTAAGTTGAATCCAAGCCGGGATACAAGCAAATGACGCCAATCAAGTAATAAGTAATGTTTCTCTTAATATTTTGGTTTGGTTAAAACTTTTCATTGCTACTGACTTCTAATGCGTTACTTCCAAAATTATATAAAAGCAGAGATGAAAGATTACAAGAGTATTTATGTTAATATGTGTGAATTTTTATACCCATACTAGACTACCGTTGTAATTCATGGGACTTAGCTACTCTAATTAATTTTTCTCATTGATTTTAGACTTATAGCAAATTGATGATTTCATTTGACGACTGCCTTATTATCGGTGAATAATTCAGCTCTGAGAAGGTAAATTCTATTGTTTTTGCTATTAGTCTGCTAGCTAGAGAAACAGCATTTGCATATTAACGCTAAAAAATTATTTTTATTTACATGTACTCATAAATTTAGAATTTTTCGTGTATAGTATACTGCGCAGTAATATGTAATTATATTTATATTAATCAACTATATCTCCTGAACACGAGCGTTGCTCATATAGGGGCATGTTTGGTTTTATTTGTTTTACTTGTATTAAATATGTAATAATAATAATGTAATGTAAGTAATGTTAATAAAATTAAATGTAAAAATGTAAATGTAAATGTAAATAAGGCATAGCGTCTCCGGCCAGGAAACCTCAATAGGTGTATTCTGAAGAAGAAAAATGAAAATAAAATCAGGTAAACTGATGTAACAGTGCCAGAAGAAAAAAAATATATATATTTATATATTGAATCGTCATTTACTTTATCAACTGTTTCGTAATTTTAGTAAGAATTAATCAAAGGGGGATTCTAAATTCGAAATAATGCAGCAACTTCAGCGACATCGTATCATAATACGCAGCCACAGGTGGCATACAAGCCTTACAAAAATTATGAAGCAATAGGTTCGAATGTTATAAAAGAGAGAAGATGAAATGTGATTGAGATGATGAGGTGTGATTGTAATGCTGCACTACAGACCAGCCAGCGGTGGACCACACTCAGACAGGTGCCACACACACACGGAACACATCTCTCTCTCTCTTTCCCTTTCTATCTTTCTCTCTCTCTTCTCTCATTTGGAGCCTCAGGAATGTACCTGCGATGTGGTAATTAATTATTCCCATCCCAATCACAGGTATACTCTCATTAAAAGAATGTTGTACGATAAAATGATCATAAATGTTCGGATCTTATCGATACATTTAACATAGGTAATCACACGAGAGTTTACGAGTTTATCGATAGTTTCGCGACTGCGCAGGAGAAGCGAATTTATCTGATGAAACTCGTCAACTCGAGTTGGATTTATTAAGACTATTCCATGAATAAAAATGTAACGGATTAGGCCTATACAAATAATAATTACTTTCGCGCTTTATTATATAAAAACAAAACTTAAGAGTTTCGAGATCACGGCATATTATGAATTAACCATCCATGAATCAATTCGAGTTACCAAATTCTGATCAGTGCTACCAATTGAGGACCGTTTTGACAAAACTCAACATGTGCCAAAACATAAATTGTTCAGTAGAAGGTTTCTTCATTTTTTTATTAACATATAGAAGATAGAACCTTGCATATTGAGGCTTCAAAATGAATTGATTATGTTGACTTTACTTATGATCTTTTTTCATTATCTTAAAGATCGCATTTCAAAGCACCTAAAACCATTAAAAAACTAATTTGGCAAAAAATGGAGATGTTGAGTTTTGTCAAAACGGTCCTCAATTGTGCATATAAGATATAGTTAACTTAATTCAGGTAAGCTATCAGCAGTACAGAATAAAAGCACACGAACTGGCTTGCACCTAATCGAAATTGTTTTTTAACCAATGTTCATTTATATTATTTCCAAACAGGTTATGTTGTATAAAATTTGTTTTCGGGCTTATTGGAAACGTGTGACGTATTAATCACGGCACATTGATGCTTGCGTGTCCAGTAACGAGCTGACCATTTTATCAGGTAAAATGCCTTCCTCATATTAATAGCATATCAATAGCATTTTATAACAGAAACGATCATGATTGGTATGTATCCGAGGAATTTCTAAACGTCAATATCAAACACGCGACATATGAGTGGAATAGTCTTAAGAAAACACCAACCTCGAATTACATTTATTTGTGACTATTTAGCGAATAAAAGGGCGGATCATTAACATCCTACTTCCTTAGGCTACCTTCTTCTATTATTATTATTATTATTATTATTATTATTATTACTATTATTATTTTATGTTCCTCTCTAGAAGAACAGCCTGCCATCTTAAATTCCAGTATTCATGGAACCTAACAGAACCACGGCTTCCTTTATTCGTTCAGAACTTTCAGTAGAAAGTACACTGCTTAATTTTTGCTTTATTTGCTTTATATTACACAACGTAGTGTTATGTTATCATAGTGTAGGTATACTTATAATTAATTACACGATATTTATAATGCTTCACCACACATAAAATTGTACGTTGTTTTCATATCTCTTTTTGCTCACATGCAGCTTATATAATACACTCAATGTGTTGAATGGTTGTTTCTGATGAAATTAGTTTCAGGTATGAATGTGTTTTAATATGTACAGTACTTATGAATTTATGATTGTCTGAAATTCCACATATTCTCATACTGAATGGATTCATGAGTAAAAAGTCAATATATATATATATATATATATATATATATATATATATATATATGCTATGCTAGCAATACATCATGTTGGCCTACTTACAATACACAAATATGCAATAGGTGAATAAAAGAGGAAAGTTAGAATAATTACTTATGTAAAAGTATGGAATAAAGAGTATGGGAGAGAGTAAAGAGAACGAGAGTGATTGAGAAGAAATCAACCACGAAAAAACGTAAAGGAAGGAAAAAATAATAAGAGCAAAAGTAAATAATATAAAGCAATGAAGATATGTTAGTTGACAAGTATACATATATAACTATAGTCAGACAATATTCTCACACAGATTCCTATGAATTACCATTTTGAACAAGTTTTAACAATTGACTTGCAGTAGAATTAAATTGTTTAAGATTCATTCCAAATAAATCTATAGATATCTATATTAAATTATACAACAGATATCAGGGCGATGATAGTTGTGCTGCAAATAAAATAAGAATTCGCATAAGGAATCGTACACGATCCATTGTAAGTATATATAGATATACAACAAAACAATAACATTGGAACGATAATTCTTTCACACTGACCGTGCCGCCGATCTACCAATTGAGCTACCGTGGCAACATGCCGGTACAACATTAAATTCTCCAACTGACTCACATGTCCCGGTATATCACCAGGCGTTCTCAGTCTTGAGATAACAACCCAGTGGCGACTTACAACCTGTAAGTACTTTAAGGCCCGGGCTTCTTAGTAACCCACTAGTAGTTTATCGTTCAACTGTGACCTACTAGCGGATTAAGTGGTTCACGTAATAAACTTTAATTTGTACGAAAACTTATTAAAAATCGCGAAGGGAAAATTTATTCATTATTCTTTCTTCTGATGGTGTAAAAAATATAACAAAACTGGTGCGGATGACACGTATCGATCGAGTAAAGCAGGATTAAAATTTAAGGACAATTTTTTTCTGATTAAAGACCTCTCTTGGGGACAAAAATTATATTTGATTTTTTGTTTGTATGTCTCCACCTAAGAACAAGCTGTTAAAATCTGCACAATTATACTAGAGCCCGTTACTTTAATAAATTGAAAGCCATAGCAGCATCGGCACAAGAAAACTTAAGAAAAGTTGAATTCGAGGTCTACAGGTACGTTATCGATTTAGTATAAAATTTATTAGCGGTATAAAATCAATTGGCAAAGATAGACAAGAATATAAATATCCTCCTTATCGTAGGCTATATCTTGTTCCGTTTTCTGGCACAGGTCATCAGAATGTAACCCAGTGGTTCAATACTTCCACATTTTATATTATAAGTTTTCAATTATATAATTTCAACAAGAGAAAATTTGAACGGCTGATTTGAATGTGGAACTTTCAGGATTTCTTGTCCAGGAAAAGCAAATACCAGATAATTGGAATTTACCTTTTGTAAATCCCAAATTATCTCCGGTTCCTTGTCTTCTTGAATGTTTGCATATTTGTGGGGAGTGTCTGCTTTAAGCTAATTCCTTGACAGGGATTCATCTATGTCCTTGTCCTTGTGCGGATCCATGGATCTCCTCCCCAACAGGCAAGGCTTGTGACTTGGATGAAACGTGTTAGTTAATGTAGAACGTTATAATGTTATATTGTTATTTTATTTATTACCATAACTTTAGTTAGAAAGAATACCACTGAGAAGGATTTCACCTATAGTAGTTCAAAACTTCCTTAGATTGGGCATGTTTGGAGTAATGTTGCTTTTTGCACCTCCATAATATATTCCAAGTTCTTCGAGATACTTCGATAAGAAATATGTTTTTGCACTTTCCACTTATACTACGTATAAACAATAAAAATAAATGAATGAATAATTAATAATAATAAGTGTAAGTTAATATGTTGGGAAATATTTCTTGTCCCTCGTAGTTACTCAATTAATAAACTTCAAATTTAAAATTTCTTCTCTCTTATTCGTAGTTTTACCTCTCCCTTTTAGGAACTACGCGACCGAAGGACAAAGCCTGTCGGGAGAGGGATATCTAATTTCTATTGATCACACATAAATACTTTTTTTGATCAGACTAGGACATGGAGGGCCTCCCCGTGTGAGGAATAGGCTCTACGCCGGGGCCACCTCCAAGACAACACGAACACATAGGACGAGACATAACATTCTCACACACATTCACTGTGAACAAGGCGAGGATGGGATGAAGATGATAATGACGTCCAGATGATATCCGTGTACCACAAGGGAGCTATCTGACAATTGTCTCATAGTTAAGGAAAAACACAGGCGACTGGACAGAGAGGAGGACGCTACGGAGTTGTTGCTGCACAGGATTCAAAAATTTCCGCTCCACCGCCCTGACAAGCAGAATATTACGTTACATCCAAAGTACGGTATTCTTCTAACAGCAGAAAAAGAAAATATTGTAACAGTATTCTTTCCTAAATGATAAATCACTTCTTGGTAAAACGAGAATGAACACACGTACCTTATCAATGTTTTAATAGTTTCACAGTGCAATTTTAACCGACGCAAGTACTGTGTTAAAAGATTTGGTTGTGCTGTTGGTGATAGCCTAGTAATAGTGATAATAACAAAATTATACCGATAATATAATATTCAGAGGTGCAGACTTGAAAATATTTTGGCGGGGGAGGGTGTGGCAAAATTTGCTTTTTAATAGTTATAAATAGGCCTTATGTGATAAAAACTCAAATGTTGGGGGGGGGGGCTGGAAAGTACTTTGCCTCACAAAAGTCGGCGTCTGTGACTGATGATATTAAATAACGATCTAATAAATCAGACGACGTACGAATATCTGGCACACATAGGAGAGAGAAAAGTAGGACCCCTGCTCACGAGCGGTTCCAGGTACAAACTGATGACAAAATAATTCGTTTTTTTATAATAAAATCCTGAAGTTTTATAATTAAATTTATAATACTTGAATCAGGATACTTTTGCTTTTATTTTCTCTGCAGGTGACGAGGGAACGGGAAGTGTAACGTTCGTCCCAGAAATTAGAAAACATCTCTAACGATTTTAAAGCCTCCGTATTCTAACGAATTTGTTTAAATTTTACACCCCGAGTTGCATCTAGGCCTACTAAAACTTTTATTTGAAAAATTCTCTGAAGGTTAGTTACAAGTTAGAAACTATAAAAAAAAAAGAAATTTTCAAAAGAAGTGTACAACTGGCTGAAAAAGAATGCCTTTTATTGTATTGATGAGTTCCTAAAGCTTAGTTCACAGGAGATTGTATTTTAACTTATTTTCATCTTTTAATGTATTTAAGACAATGTAGTTTCTACAGATTTTTTTGACACTGTTAATGCAAATATCTGTGCCTAACGACAAAGAATTATTATTATTATTATTATTATTATTATTATTATTATTATTATTATTAAGCCGGAAATTATTGGTATAACTCACAGACTTCGTTTTTCGTAGCAAGTAACACAGTCAACCCTCGATATCATGCCCCTCTTTACAGTGTCACCCTCGCACTGCGCCAATAAATATGCAAGTGAACGGATCTTCTCCCATATAAAATACATAAGAAACCTCGTTAGTGTGCCAATTCATTTAGCGCCAGTGAATATAAGACAACATTTTTACAAAATATAGCTTGCAGTGACTTTTTTTTCATTTGCAGAATTCTTTTAAAACTGGCATGATTGTTAGGAAGATTATTTAAGAAATATACTGCACTGTATTTCCTAGAAGTGAGTGTTCCCCTGCCACTAATTGTAAATGCAGTGCGGTGGAATGGGGAAGTTATATTAAGAAGTCAGAAAGAAAGCCTACATGAGGGTGGAGCAGATAGAAAGAGCTCTTCATACAACGAGACATTCCAAACTTTCACTTCTTTTTACTCAAGTGCCAATTCAGCTGTTAAACACTACACTACAGTTCAGTTACTTTTTACAAGGACAAAAGGTACTATAAATGCAATCATAATCACTTACATGGACCCACATGATTTTCAGCCCATTTGCATACTGTAACACGGGGCATATACTGTAATAAATTTGAATGACTGTACAGTACAGTGTATTTTATTTTGTGCTCAAGTTCTCTATTTGCCTTTAAATTAATATTTCTTTCCAAATCAGTACAATAAATTCATACAGCACTGTATTATGCCATTTTTATTTCACAAATTAAATTTCGTTTTAGTGCCATCCTCGCTTTGTGCCACTAAATGTTAGAGAACGGATGATGACATTATATCGAGGATTGACTGTACAATATTGCATGAAGCCGACAAAATAAATACTCAATCTGATATTCTCACCTGATGGGCATAGTACCATAAGACTGAAAGGGATGCTGAGAGTACCTATACTACAAACATTTTCTAATCCTAAATCCGCATAAATATTGCTGTTTTTTTTCTTCGCTTTTATTTCTGTCGTTTCAGCAAACTCATCCTGGTCTACGCCCCCTGTCGACAACAGAATACATGTCGGCTGCTTGACCACTGCGACTGCGCGTGCACAGCACGACTGTTCAGCTCGTCGCGCATACGTACTTCATGTCTGAATCATGGTACGATCCTCTGTTTAGTAGCTTGTACGAAAAACCCCACCTAGGTATCTTGTCTGACCAATATTCGAAGCCGAGCCCGCTGGATTAGAGGAACGAGCGCAACCCCTGCGCCATAGCGGGTGCGATGGATAATTTAAAATATTGAAAGTACAAATTCTTATGTCAGGATAAATATTTGTTTAAATCAGGCACTTAACCTTTTCAGAGCTGAATTTATATATTACTATAAACATCCATCAACTGAAATCGTCAGTGGGTTTTGTGTTCGAAATGAACTTTCAACATTTCAGAAGGAGTACTGGTTTCCAAAAATGACCATTTTTACACGAGAATAATTATATCCATATTTTATAATAAAGCAATAATGTTATATCTCTGATTTAATTCTATTTTTGCGGTGACTCATCTTTACGTAGTGGCAATGAAATTGCTAATAGGGGCAACTATGAAACGGTGATATGAGTTTGGAATTTTTCTATACTTAATTGTCCTAATCCTTTTGATGGTATTATGGTCCTGGGGTCGACCTAACATCTAACAAAAATAAATAACGGGAGCAATACTGGGAGTAAAGACAGATGAAAACCTTTCTAATTTAGGAATGTCTAAATATATAGAAATCTCATTCCCCGTAGCACTAAAGCCTCTGCATGGAATAGCCTACTTACTTACTTACCGGTACTTACTTACATTTTGCTTCAGGAGCAGCCATCATATTCGCTAATCCCAAGTGTCTTCAGGGAAAAAATAATTTGGTAGTCTTCCCATTTCCTTTCCACATTGTGGCACGGATACTAACTAGAAGACTGGAAAGAAGAATAGAAGACGTAATAGGAGAAGACCAATTTGGTTTCCGGAAAGGAAAAGGAACTAGAGATGCAATTGGAATGCTAAGGATTATATCAGAGAGAGTTTTAGCGGTCAACGAAGAAGTGTGTGTCTGCTTTATTGATTGGCAAAAAGCTTTTGACCGAGTGAACTGGGAAAAGTTAATGGACATACTCAAAAAAATAGGCATTGACTGGAAGGACAGGAGACTAATCCGCAATTTGTACCTGGGACAAAAAGTGAAAGTGCGTCTAGAACATGGAGTGACCAACAGTGTAGAAATAGGAAGAGGTGTGCGTCAAGGATGTTGTATGTCACCCATCTTGTTCAACCTTTATGGAGACTGGCTAGCAAAAGAAGCCTTAGAAGGAGTTAGGGATTTTGTGATAGGAGGATACGCTATTAACACCATCAAATATGCGGACGACCTGGTGATTCTGGCAAAGAAACAAGAAATATTGCAAGGAATGATTGACGGGCTGGTGGAAACAGGAAGAAAGTATGGAATGGAAATCAACATAGGTAAATCGAAGGTGATGAGGATATCGAAGAGAGAAGAGCCGCTTCAAATTATCATGGGAAATCAAGAATTAGAGAACGTGAACCAGTTCAAATACTTAGGAAGTGTACTGACGAAAGATGCCTATTGCACCAAGGAGATAAGATCAAGAATTGCCATGGCCAAGAAAGCATTTATGAAGAAGAGAACTCTGCTAACTAGTAGTCTGAACCTAGAGCTACGTAAAAACCTGGTGAAGTGTTATATTTGGAGTATTGCTTTGTATGGATCAGAGACATGGACTTTGAGGAAATTAGAGAAGAAATATTTAGAAAGTTTTGAAATGTGGTGCTGGAGACAGATAGAAAATATAAAGTGGATGGACATGGTGACAAACGAAGAGGTTCTGAGTAGAGTGGGTGAGAAGAAGTCAATCATACACACAATTCGTCAGAGGAAAGCAAACTGGGTTGGGCACATTCTCAGAAGGAACTGCTTATTACATGATGTCGTAGAAAGAAGATTGGAGGGTACAACTAGACTTGGAAGAAGAAGAATTCAGCTGTTGGACGATTTAAGGGAAAAGCGGAAATATTGGATGCTGAAGGAGGAAGCAGAGGATAGACAGTTTTGGAAAACAAAATTCGCGTACCAAGTTTGAAAACCTGCCGGAAGGCAGAATACTTACTACTACTACAGACATCGTATTATATCTCTGCCGGTCTGTCAAATGACTATTTCCTGGTAGGAGAAGAGATTCTACTAGCGTGCACAAAAACATGTCTTAAATTTACAACGAGCAGCAGATTTGAGCTCGGACAAGCAATGACTAGAAAGGGAACTGGATGTCTTTTGTATTGGAATACACGGATTACCTGCTCCTTGTAACAAAATTCCAACGGTCGGCGAGAGGCGCAGATATAAAACGACAGCTGTACTTACTTACTTCCTTACTCAATGGCAGTAGACAATTCCTCAGCAAGCTAAAGGAATATTATCTATTTTATGGAACCCGAAGGCTCATTGCCGCGCTAACCTGAATCCGCCATTCAACCCTATTCTGTGCTAACTCTATCCAATCATCCCTCGCAAATCCTATTTCCTTTAAATCTGTCCTAATATTGTCCTCCCACCTACGTCTAGGTCTTCCAGTTGCTCTTTTCCCTTCGGGTCTCCCAGTCAATACCCTTGAGATATCTTTCCTATCCCATGCGCGCAACATGTCCAGCCAATTTCATCGTTCGTGATTTAATTACCCTTACTATATCTGGTGAAGAGTACAGGTCATGAAGCTCGTCGTTATGCAGTTTATCCAGTCCCCATTTTCATCTGTCTTAGGCCCAAATATTTTCCTAACAAGCACCCTGTTTTCGAACACAGATTATGTTCTTCCCGAAGAGTAAGCGACCATGTCTCACATCCATATAATACAACCAGCAGGATAATAGTCTTATAAATGTTTATTTTTAGATTTCTGGACAGAAGACGAGAAGATAGAGTTTCTGAACTGCATATAAACAAGCATTTCCTGACTTGAGTCTACACTTAACTTCTGCCGTAATATTATTTGTACCTGTATTTACTGTTCCCAGATATTTGAATTTGTCCACTTGGTCGAATGATTTACCGTCTATTCTAATATTTTGTAACGCATTCCTTTGACGTTTCGTGAACAAAATAATATATAGTTTTTTTCTGTATTAATTTCCAATCCAACATTTCTGCAGGCTTCGAAACGACTTTCTGCATTTCTCTCAATTGTGTTTATGTCATCGCCCAACATGCAAACATCATCTGCGTAAGCTAAAATCGGGTGATTACCATTTAATTCTAGGCCTACCTTGTTTTCCTGAAAATTCCTAATGGCATATTCCAAAGCGAAATTAAAAAGTAAAGGTGATAGTGCATCTCCTTGCTCCAAGCCGCTTCTAATGGCAAACCTATCTTATATAAATTTGGACTCTGCTATAGGTTTCATTTAGACACGTTTTGATCAGCCTAACTAACTTATTTGGTATCCCAAACTCAATGAGGATATTTTACAATTTGTCTCGCCTAACTGAATCTATATAGGCCTATAGCTGGTGAACAGACTTTTTATATTCCCATTCTAAGTTTTTTTTGTTAATGATTTATTTATTTATCTGTAATGTAATTTTTAAAATGTAATAGACAATGTTATTATAAAAATTCTAGAACACTAAATCAACAAGATTTGTCTCTTCAAATTCATTTATACTATAAAATGCCTTATTTTTTTAGCCATTGTTTAATTACTGTTTTAGATATATATTTTAAGTATTGATACTTCTTGCAGTTTGTGGCAGTTTGTTAAATAGTTTAATACCAACATGTTTAAATCTATTCTGAGTGTTATTCATAGGTAATTCCTCGAGAGTTTACAAGCTTATCGATAGGTAAACCACTCACCTTTGGCTTGCATTATCTACACTAAGTTCAATTCAATTCAATTTTATGTTTGTCACGAGCTATATAAGAAGGAATACACATTACATACAACACAGAATAGAACAAAATACGCCTATAATGTAGGATATAATATAAGTAGATTAAAGGCCTATAAATAATCTACCGTATAAGATTTCATTTAAGACATTTATATTTCCATAAAGTGTACTTCAAACTGAAATTAAGCAATAAAATAAAAATTGGTATTTTAACCCATTTCAAGGTACACCCTTAATGAAGCTTTCCTTGACTGACTCTTCTTAAATGGTTGATATGAACTGTAAGATGTGAAATGAGACTTGTCAGTTCTGTAGAGAGGGTTCGATGAAGATCTTTGCCACAGACAGTGTCCGTCCCAGACGATGATGAATGCTGTTCCAGCCTCACGTGAAGGGGCCTTGGTTCTCAACGCGAACAGCTCCTGCTGGACAGATGGGAACCAGAGTCTCTCCTCCCCCCTCTTCACGACTTCACTACTACATGTATTCGTGCTGGCTGGGTACCTTCCCTGCATCAGACAACTGGACCACAGCCAAACATTCCAATTTTATGATGTACAGGTTCCTATACTAACGTTCACTGTCATCTCTGTAATATACCAGCTCTATGAATGTAATGAAATCGAAGGAGAAAAAATTATATATTTGAAATGTAGCCTGTGTGGCACCAGTACCTTGAATTAGTTGTTTAACCCACTGAGTAAGAGTTTACGATGTTTGAATGCCTAAGTACAATTTAATTAAAATGGCGTTATGATTTATTTGTGGAAATTAAAAGAAGGCGCACTATCTTACTTGTTAGTTTAGTTTGGTTCAGTTTGTATTCTGTAAAATACATTACATTGTGTATTATATTTATCACTGTCCCTCGGTAATTCTTCAAAATTATTATTTTCTGAATTTAACGATTCAAAGTAGACCAAATTTACAAGTACGTCCTATTCGGCTATTTTCATAAAACTCGTGACAAATTTAGGTGAGAAGGTCACGAATTTAACACAAGAAGGAATCAGTTTAATTTATTAACTGGTCCAGATTTTTTACAGTGGTACGCCGCGCCGTAGCGTAGTGGTCGAGGCGCTGCGCTACGAACCGGAAGGTCGCGGGTTCGATCCCCGTTGAGGTCGTTGGAGTTTATCAATTGGCCTAATCCTTCTGGAGGCACAATGGCCCTGGGGTCGACTCAGCCTCTAACAGAAACGAGTACCAGGAGCAATCCTGGGGGTAAAGGCGGTCGGTGCGTAAGGCTGACAACCTTACCACCTTCATGTGCCGATGTCTAAAAATCTGGGAGCCTATACCTCCTGGGACCCTCTGGGCCTCCATGACCTGTAATAGGGAACACTTTACGATTTCTTACAATAATGCAGCTACCTCGAATTAACTGGGTTAACAATAAACAATTTGAGTCTAACATTAGAAAATGTATAATTACTCCTTAAATTATTTCCTTACTTCCGTTATTAATATAACATTTTCTGTAATCAATTTTAAAATATAGATATAATTACTTTACTTACTTCTTACGCAATGGCAATACACAATTCCTAAACATATTAAAAGAATATTATCGATTTTATGGGACCCGGAGGTTCATTGTCGCACTTACACAAGCCCACCATTCAACCCTGTTCTGTGCTAACTCCATCCAACCATCCCTCACAAATCGTATTTCCCTTAAATCGGTTCTAATATTGCCCCCCCCTACGTCTAGGTCTTCCAAGGTCTTCCCTTCGGTTCTCCCAGTCAATATTTTTTAGATATGATTTTCCTCCTCCATGCAAGCAACATATCCAGTCCATTTCATCCTCCGTAATTTAATTACCCTTATTATATTCGGTGAAGAGTACAGGTTATGAAGCTCGTCATTATGCAGTTTTCTCCAGTTTCCGCTTTCATCTCTTTTATGACCTTATATTTTAATAAGCACCCTGGTTTCGTACACTCTCAGATTAAGTTATTTCCGAAGGGTAAGGGACCATGTCTCACATTCAAATTGTACAACAGGCAGGACAATAATTCCTTATAAATTTTTATTTTTAGATTTCTGGATAGGAGACGAAAAGAAAAGTTTCTGAATTGCATAAAACAAGCACTTCCTAATTTTGTTCTATACTTATCTTCTGCCTTAATATAATTTGTATCCGTAATTATTAATCCTAAAATGTCTCCACTTGTTCGAATACTTAATCGGCTGCTCTAATACTTTGTAGCGCATTAGATGTTTTTCTTTCTTTATTAATTTAGAATCCAACATTCCTATATGCATCGAAAAGACTTTCTGCATTTCTCCAGATTGTGTTAATGTCATCGCCCAGCAGACAAACATCATTACACAATCTAAAATCGGGTTAATTCTAGGCTACATTGTTTTCTTGAACTCTCTTAATGGCATATTCCAAAGCGAAATTAAAAAGTAAAGGCGATAATGCATCTCCTTGCTTCAAGCTGTTTTAATGAAAACCTATCTGATGCAAGTTCCTTTACCTTGACTCTGTTATAGATTTCATTTAGGCATATTTTGATCAGTCTAACAAACTCAATGAGGAAATATTTATAATTTGTCTCGCCTAACTGAATTATATGTTTTTTTTTAAATCTATGAATAGCTGGTGAACAGACTTATTAGGTATATTCCCACATTTTATCTTAAATTTGTCGAATTCAAAATATTTTACCAATGGTTGACCTATTTAGCTTAAATCCATATTGGTAATCTCCAACGATTTCATCCACATATGGGGGTCAATCTTGACAGAAGTATATTAGGCAAAATTTTGTATGATGTTGATAAGAGAGAAATTCCTGGATCGGTATAATAATAGATTCTTTTCATTCCTTTGGCAATTCTTCCTTTCTCCAAATCATATCTGAGTTTATCTCCATCTGCCTTAGGCTAATTAATTCTGCTGGAATTAGGCAACGCCTGGATAATTTTTTTTATTGCATTATTAGCTCGTACATTTCCATTGTTGTAATTATAACATGCTTTATCCTCAATGTGAATATTATTAATTCATACTATTGTATGTTTGTAATTTCATTTTTTTTATTTATTTATTTTTAAAAATTAACTCGTATTATTGTATATTTGTAATTTAATTTTTTGTACTGCAAAAAATTATTGTTGTGTTTTTAGTGTTTTCAACTGAACCTCCCCCGAGCACAAAGCTTTGCTTTTTTGGGTGGCATTCGAATTCATATTTGTAAAGAATTTATGTTGTAAATTGTAGTAAGAAATTTACTTATTATTTATTTTTATTTATGTCAATTTGAAAATACTAGGTCGGAAAGCCGAAGATCATGGGTTCAAATCTCAATGTCTGAGGAATTTTTTATGAAATATTCCCTTGGAATGCTCAACAGAAACAACATTCTGTGTTTACCTTCATTGTCACTGAACAAAAACAGTGGAAACCCGGTCGCCAAATAAAAAATTTGTGTGCCTCAATACTGTATATGACGTAAATGTCTTTCAGCAGGGTAGACCATGGGTAATCATAGGAGAAAGATTCCATCTCTTCAGTTGGAACACCATCGGCAGGCAAAGCCGAAGGTCATGAGATCGAATCCCAGTGTCAGAGGAATTTTTCTCTTAAAATATTAATAAAATGAAATCTGTTAAACTTATAAAAGAAAATGCCCGATTGAGTTAATAAGCCATGTTTCAGAGAGAATTGAGTTTTGACCACGGTTTCCTGAGAAGGTTTGATCATCATATGTAAAAGACTATGTGGGAAAACTAGAATATTAACAGAACAAATTTACAACAAATTCCTCACGTCAATAATATCCCTTTATTTTTGCCAAAACACCTGAAGGCGTACTAATATGCAGTTACTTGTCTTCAGTTCCCAACAGCATATCGACCTATCGATTAATGCAAATTTGCTATTTAAAAGGCATGTGACCGTTAATTTGTTGTTACTCCGGTACGATGAACTGATGTGATTCAAAATGAGTTAGGTTCTTCCTCTGGACTTCATAAATGTGTATGCTAAGTTTGGCGAAAATCTGATAAATCGTATTCGAGTTATCGCGCGTACAGGCACACGGACGAACACACAGACATTTTTCCCGTTCGCCAAGTAATCTTAAAAAGTACCATTCTGGAACTTAATAAAGTGTTCGAGAAGCAGAATGAGAGATTTACTATATACAGTTACAGTAGAACTCCAATTATCCGGATTAATTGGGGCCGTACCCGATCCGAATATAAAATATCCGGGTAATTGAATTCTACTCTAACTGTATATAGTAGCCTAAATCTCTCATTCTGCTTTTCGATTGAAAATATAATTTCTTATAGAAACAAACTAAATTGTACAGTATTGTACTTGCAGAAAGTGTCATATCTTAAACATATCGGTCAGTCAGTTGTTATGCTGACAAACTTTCGATGTTGTCGGCGAAAAATTTTGCTTAATCGGCCCTGAAAGAGGGTTTCCGAATGCTAGCTGCTGCAAAAACCACTTGAATACGGCCTCAAAGCGATCCGGATAATTAGAGTTCGGATAATTGGAATACTACTGTATACTATTGTAGCACCTCTATGACTATGGTTCAGATGTTTATGTCCTAAAAAGTGGAAAATATGACTGCAAATATGACCGTAAAAATGACTAAGTATGACCCAAAAGTGGAAAATATGACTGCAAATATGACCTTAAAAATGACTAAATATGACCCAAAAGTCCCAAATGCAACCTCATAAAAGAACGTATTTTCTAAAAATAAATTTTCCAATTTAAAGCGTTTAATGACACTAAATTATTACATCATATTAATTCAATCAGATAATCGGTTTTCAACAATTTTACAGGTGATTTCCAGATACCACTGCAAATGTGAACTGAAAGTATTTTAAAAACATGTCTATTGGAAGTTGTTAACACAAAGGAGGAAGAGGTAATTGTGCTATTACTTGTTACTTGAAACTATTACTTCATATTTCAGTTACAGTAAAACCAAAATACTCGTGGCTCTTTTTCCGAAAACATTTAAAGACGACAATTCAGTGTACGTACTGTATAACTATGCTTTTTCACCGAATTTATAACTGAAATATAACGGTTAAATTACAAACATGACCGAAATATGACCAAGACCATGAAAATGACCAAAATATGATTTTATATGCAAAATAAAAACTGTCCGATTAGGATAGCAAATATGCAATTCATGTTTAATTCGTGTTTGTAAGTGAGGATAAAAATATGACATGTCATAAACATCCGAACCCTAACTATGACTAACTCTTGTCTTCATGTTCCTCATTGCAAGACGTATTATGGTCACATGATGGTAGATAAGTAGATATATCCCCAAATAATCACTTCCACATTAGTGGAATTCTTTAACAGAATATAAGTAAATATGCACTTTATGAATATACCCAGATATGATTAGAATACAGACAACATGGTACTTTCTATGCTATAAACAACTGGAGCACAGCCAACATTCCAATGGTAGCAGACCGCAACCCTTTTGTTCCAGACCATTACTATTAACACTTGTACGCGGATTAGACTCCTTTGTTGCGAGTATCTTGCGGTTCACGCTCACTGTGGGGAAGTCAGAAAAATCAAGATCCCGAAATGGTTCAGCAGACTCACAAACACTAATAGAAAGTCAATGCATTCACAACAAATGCATGATGGATTGGAACCGATAAAATTGTCACTTTCTCTGAGATGGCCTGCATTAAACAGCATGTATTTATAAATTATTTTCTGAATGGATCCCAAACTGCTCGAGCATTAATTATAGACATCTTTAGAGACACAAAACATTGATTTTTTTTCCAACTAATGCTTTAAAAAAATCATATTTGGAGTCCAGAACCCCCGAACCCCTCTTTAAATACGTCCTTGCCTGCACAGTATCACATAAGGATGCTCGAAAAATTATTTGCTCATTAAATTACACTAGACAATGGATGTTAAAAAAAACTCATACAGGCCTACACACGATCTGTTCCAGGGGGTATATTTAAGGAAGAAGGTTCGGAAATTATTTCATGTCAGAAATATCAAGGAAGACTGCTCTTGAGGAGTTCTTGGTGCCCATAGTCACCACTTCGTTATTCTAATCCATGTAGTAATAAAATAAATTAAAATGTACTATTAAAACCATATAGTAATGACAATAATTAAGCATAAACTCCATTGAATACTATTATTATTATTATTATTATTATTATTATTAATTCAAAGAAGGTGCATATGTCATTTTCGAAGAACCTTCAAGTTCTTTCATGTTAGTGATGATAATAGTACAACATTACTCCCACACATGTCCATTTGTGAGGGAACTTTCGGAGTTCTGAACAAGGTATATATACTTCGTAGTAGTAGCCTATTAATACAACGGAAGCTGTGATAAATCAAATAGTATATTATTTTAACTTTCTTCATCAATTTGACCATCACATCGATTTTACAAACTTTGCAATATAGGGGAGGGGATCCATGAATTCTGCACATGGTCAAGGATAAGAACATGGATGGAACCTGGTAAATGTTGACATCTCAAACATCCCTCACAAATTCAAAAATACTCATTACGAAGGATCAGAGAAAGTTTGAGATCTGCAGAAGGTGAATTCCAATTTGGTATTGAACAAGCCCTAACGTGATTCCTCGACTTTATATTTTTGCTCAAATTAGGCTTTGTATTTTACATGGTAGCCTATTATAAAACATGGGAACATGGAAAGACTGCATACGATAGAGCAAGATATTATGATACCTATAGCTCAACACTTTTAAAGCTCGTAGGCCATCCGGTGCAGTGACCCCATCTTCAGTCTTCAACGCATTTATAATTAAAAAACGGTCGAATTTATTATTTACTAGCTGAAAAGACCCGGCGTCACCCGGGCTTTGTATTTTGTAATTTCAAATAAACTTATGGAGGGCTTTTCGATTTTGAAACTCTAGGTCCTTATATAATATGTATGTAGAACTTGAAATGAAGAAAAAGATTGATCAAACTATTCCATAAGAAAACGCTAGATATCGCTTTTTATGGCTCATGGAGGATGTCCAATGTTGCATTCCGTTGCTTCTACACATCATGCCTGGGAGGAGTTGAAATCAGAAGAAACATAAATTGCATAAGATTGTATTGACTTGACGGAAAATTCTATTTCTCATTCTCATGTTACCATACAACTGTTTCGGGACTGAAATAAAAGAGAAATGCAGTATCACTTTCATACTTTCCTCCCCTAAAACCCGGGACATAATATACTGCGATCATAGGACTCAAAATGTTCCATCCCATGTTTAGGGCCTATAAACATCCCTATACAAAGCCTACAGCTATGAATAACGTATCAGCGGATAGGATTTTTATCGACTTCTGATTTAGCATACTCACACACTGAAGTTGTCCCTGCAATACGATCTCTTATTCTTCATCAAAATGTGAAGTGAGAAAATATTTCTTATGTCGAGTGTATAGAAAGTTATGTGACTGCATCAACTGTGCTTTATTTTCGTGGATTTCATTTTTCAGTAATTACTTTCGCCAATATATTGCATCGATGGAATCATAATTCTTTAAGTCCAGTATTATGTAATTACCAAAGCCCTATGTGATCACTGTAAACAATACACTGTTGTCATGTGAACTGAACAGCATTTCATTTTTTTAGTATAATATTCTCAGAAATTATATAATTTTCAAGGGAAAGACTGATTTGTTTCAATTTTAATGTTGACCGCGTTACTTCCCGGTCTTAACTGGGTATGTGTGCAAAATTTCGCACAAATTGGTCAAGAAATGTAGATTTGTATAGGGAACATACATACCCACATACCCACATACCCACATATCCACACACTTTCGATTTTATATATTACATAATGGTTATATATAGCCTGCTATAATGACAACCTATATTAATCGTATGTGTTTAAAACATAATATGTATATTCTATTTACTTTTTAATAATGTATATTCAGTTTCTTTTTTGATTTATTGTATTTTTTTTAAATTTACGATATAAAACTTGTAGGGAAAAATAACTTACAGCTTTGTACAGGAGTGTTACGCGTATTATAAAAAGAAAATCTGATGTGAAACTCACATAACTCCCTCTGCCCAAATAAAGTAGGCCTCTTACTATAATATTATCTTCGTGTAAACTGGTTACAAAAATGAAGAGATTGTCAATACCACTTCTTATCGCATCCCCGAAAGACACATAACCCCCCCAAAAAATCTGATTATGCACTCACGTAACTTTCATTACTCTAAGCATGGCCAACAATATACCTTTCTCACTTCACATTCTAATATAGAATACGAGACCATGAAAGATCGCGTATTCAGTTGTTTCAACCCGATTGAAAGCTTTATTGTTCACCAGGCAAAATAGAGTTTCTATAATCAATGGGCGGCTTATAATAACCCTTCATGGATTTTTAAGAAAAAAAATTCAAATAAAAGTACTAGCTCTTGGTAAAAGCACTCCATGTATAAATTTTAAAGAAAATCGTTAGAGCCGTTTTCGAGAAAATCGCGAAAAACGAAATTTTCTTTATGTAAAAAGAAATAAGAGAAAGTTGTCGCCAATCTTCGTGTCACATCCTCAGAAGGTACCTAGCCCAAATACAAAATTTTGTTTCATACGATTTTCCGTCCTGGAGCTAGGCTGTTACATGTTTCCTAAAATAGTATGTATTTTTGGATTCAGGGGAACTCTAAACGTGTATTTATGTTAAAAACTCAACTTCGAGTTTGGGGGTCGAAAACAATGCTTCCTCTACCTATAGGCTAGTAGGCTACCCACGGGCAGAGAAAGTGAAAATAATTGTATGGACAATGTGGTAAACATGTAATATTTTAAACTACTGTAAATCATTAAATTCATAAGACGCCCTGAAGATGATATCACTCCACCTAAAGTTTTCAAGTTACGGTATATTATTTTATTTTATTGATCGAGCTCCACGGTCCCCAACAACATGTATTCTATGTATTCATTATGTGAGCAAATGAAAATAATCACTAGATTATTTATTTTAAATAAAGTTACGAGAAAACACACTAGTAATTTACAAACCTGAAAGAAATCATAATATAATAATCTTGTTTTTTTACTTACGTTGTATAGAATCCGGAATTTCAAGCCGGAATTATAAGGACATCTAAACATTTCGTGGGCTCCTTTTAATATCATGTTTCCATAGAAAATGCAATAATTTAAATCAGTAGACTCAACTTCTTAAGTTAATGTCCTTGGTTACCATTCAGTCCAGTGAGCTCATGAGTTCCTGAAACATAAGAAATTATATATGTTTCAGTTTTTTGTACCAATGTTGATCATCGATGTAATACAAGGGTTTAAATAGGATGAAGTTCGTACAAAAAAAAAATCCTTTTCACTGTTCAGTGAAATTGCGTACTTTGAGGACTCGTAAGATCTAGAGAAGTGTGCATACGCATCTGTACGTTTGTGAACAGCAAAGCTGATAAACGAGGATTAAAAGAAAAGGAAACTAAACGCCATTCACAAGATATATGTACGAATCTAGTAATTTTCAAGATTATCTTGTTCCTTTATATCCCCTGCGTAAGGAAGAAAAACGATCTTTAAGAAACGTTAATAGTGTTAGGTTTTCCCCACCTTATATCCTCAATAAGATACGTAGGAGAGTATTTTAGACACACGGCATTAGGACAATATTGTAAATTATAATTGTATAACAATACAATAACCCATTATTTTTGTAAGTTACACAGATGGTTCAAATAGAAATCAGTCGGTTCAGCTTATCATTGCTGATGTGATAGGCTAGGCTAATATAAAGCATTTTTACATTTGTGACTGTAAAAGGTTAGAACGTTCGTTAAGATGAAGCTTCACCCATAAACAGAACATAATTAAATTAAATTGATTTAAAATCAATATATAGGCCCTAACGACTACCAGGAAAGCCGAGACTGAGATGGACAGACCTCTTCAAAAAGCAAGCAGGTCACGAGTAGCGAGAGGAAAAAACGTCTGGAAATCCCTAGAAGCAAATCTATATAGTGACTATATAGTGAATACCTAGTGTAACGTAAATGTGTAACAGTGTTCCTACCCAAGATTGACTAAATAGAGTACCACAACACAATCGGTAAATGGAGCAACACCTAACGTGGAGTAGCTCACCACGTTAGTGTAAATGAGCTTTCCCTATTCGATAGGAGGCCCTTGCCCTTCACTGGACATTATGGCTATTTTCATTCATTCATTCAATCTTGTTGGTGTCTTCTTAGCATAAAATATCTCCCATCAAACTATTAGGGCTCATATTTAGGCAATCTTCAGTTCTTATTGACATCGTGCAGGTCCTATGGCACACCAATTTCACCTCTATTATACGAAAGTAAATGTTTATGTTTTTGTGCGATTCTGCAGCCTGCGTCTTTACGCGTGTTTTAACTTTTTACAGTCACAAGTGTAATGCAATTACAATTTACAATATTATACTAGTGTCGTGTATCTAAAATACTCTCCTACGTATCTTATTGAGAGTATAAGGTGGGAAAAAACTCAACACTATTAAATATGACCCTCATTGAAATAAAAATTAATAACTGTAAGATCTGTTCAGGGTTCTACTCAAATGCAGAAATAAATAATATAAAGTAAAACCAAAGTTAATGACCCACCCTCCTTAGTGACCACTACTTTTAAAGACCAAATTTCCAGGAACCTACACTGAAACCTATAAGCTCAATGCTTATAAGCTCAACCCCTATTAGAAGACCACCCCTACCACTAATCAATGTTTCTGTTGCATTTAACTCTTCTACAAATACCATATAAAAGGAAATACTGTACGTAGATACTGCAAGTCATTTCTACAATATTACGACTACAAAAATAAAGATTGACATGAAAATAAGGATGCAAACATGGTTGAACAATGCTTTGGGCTGTTTTCCCCTTCGCTTTCTGTGAAATTATATTGTATGTAGGCCTACAGCAATATCACGGCTGGATGGCGAGCATGTACTGTAATGAGTTAGAAATAGGCGTAAGGGACTGAGGCCTCATTCCAAACTCTCACCTCTGATCGCCTTTTGTAATTTCCTTAAAGCCTATACCTTCATGATCTATGATCTACATGGTCGTGAGACCTCGCATGGGATATTCCTCCGAGAAGTTTGATGAAAATCAATTATTTTCTTCTGATGCCAAATCATTATATCTTCACCATATCATGATGAAATAATTCCAGTTCAACACAGCTGGACTTATTTCATCATCGGAAAGTTCTATCTTCGCCGTAATTTTATCTCCAGTAAAATATTCCTTTATTTTACTTATGCTTAGTAGCACATCATACAGACAACACAGATATATATGAGGAAAACAGTAGATGGTAATCGTATGAAGGGTGAATTTTCCCAGATAGATCAAGTAGGCTATGTAAATTATATAATTTTTTTAGAATGTTTTTTTCAACAGCCCCTTTTACACTTAGGACTGTTCCTAATACTAATTACTATTACAGACTACCCCACGACTGTAGAGCCACAGAAAGGGTTAGGACAATTGAAAATTCCCTAAACTTCATAGTGGCTTGATTCTGCCGGGACCTCCCGGTTTCTGATGCAGCGGTTCAACCAACTGGAGCACGGCATAACTTATGTTAAGATTATATACGGGACTTAAATTGAGCAGGTACCACCACCTTTCTTAATATAAAGCACTCTCATGGTAAACGTACATTTATATGTATATATGTCATCACGGTTCATTTGTATCACTATAATTTAATAATTATAAAACCACATGGCTAACCCACTCACTCACCGACACTAATGTTTACCCAATTCCAGATGAGCTTGAAACTTGAAATTTTATAACCGATGGAAAAAATTTTAATTAATACCCCAGTCCAAAAAAAAACTTCAAAATGGAGGACGCAACTTTAAAATGGCTGCAATTTTTTTGGTGGGGGGGGGGGGAGCGTATACAGTCCCACTTACGAGTTGGCCAATCATGTGGGTTTCTGCTTCGCGGCGGGCACAGCTCCAACCCTCGAGCGATTGGGTGAAATATCTACGCAAATAAAGCCGCGAACGGTGTAATGGTTCAGATTCTCACATTTAGAGTTGGAATTACAATGAAAATGACCACGTACCTCATCACAAGACATGTTGGAAATGTCCTCTTCTTGCATTCACACAACATTAGCACCTTTTTAGGAAATTTTCTTTCACGAGCATAAGTTCAGCTTCCGAGACAGAGTTAATTTCTCTTGTAATATTGTCTTTAAGTTCTTCTAACAGTATGTGACTATTATTTATGGAGAAACTTGAAAAATAAAGTGTATAGGCAATTTCCATACATTGGAAAGGACTTAAAGAAAACATCACAAGAGAAATTAACTCTATCCCGGAAGCTTAACTTATGTGCGTGAAAGAAAATTTTCTGAAAAGATGCCAGTGTTGTGTGGATGTAAGAGGAGGACATTTCCAACATCTCTTGTGATAAGGTACGTGGTTATTTTCATTGTAATTCCAACTGTAACTGTGAGAACCTGAAACATTACACCGTTCGCCACTTTATTTGAGTAGATATTTCACCCGATCGCTCGGGAGTTGGAACTGTGCCCGCCGCGACGCAGAAGCCCGCTTGATTGGCCAACTCTTGCGTGGGACTCACTGTAGTAACTAAACGTTAAGTCGTATCATAAAACCGATTGCACCTTCAGTAACGGATTTTGAGATACTTATAATTTGGTCCTTTTACTTTCTGTCGTATTTATTTACATTTTTAAAAATTATAAGTAAATTTCGTACATTTTCCATACAATATGTAATTCTTAACTTATTTATAGGACAGGTAAAATCATAAAATTTCGCAGGGATATTAAACATTTAATAGCCATAAGCATGCCAAATTTAGTGATTCTATCTGCCTTATAAATGTGGAAAAAGTGACTGGATAGTGTCTATCACACCCATGACAGCTTAAATTACCCAGTCATTGGAAATAATGTTCTCCCACTTCCTCATGAGCTTGAAACCTTAAATTTGGTAGCCTTACAGCTTTATTTTTTACCCCAGAAGAGAACTTATAATCGTTCAACATTTTTTAGGTTTATTATTGCTAAATGCTAATTGACTATATGGCAGTCTACATACACGACTCTGATACATCAGTTCATCAAAAATGTTTTCTCGAGAATCTCTCTGGGGGTTTGGGGGTAGAGCCCCAAACAAGCGAAGTGAGTTGTAATGTAAAGCGAATTTTTGTAAATATAAATAGTTCTGCAGTAAAGTATCGCTTGTAGTAGGGGAAAATAATTAAGTATAGTTTTATATATTCGACCGCAATTACAAACGATAATGATACTGATATTTTGAATATTGCAAAAACTAAATTGCCGTTAATAATATTTAAAAGATCGATTAAACAATATTTTAAACACTAACAAAACTAAATTGTCCTTAATAATAGCCTAATATGAAAAGAAAGACATAACTGTAACATTGGATTGCGAGATGAACCAACTAGACACGAAGACTAGAATGATATCTCGATGGATCAATAAACTCGCGTGAGGCCAGCAAATCGATTATGTCAGATCTTGTCAGTGTTTCCTGACTATTTATAAAAGTATGCCAGTCTGAAGCAAAATTTATTATCTACCAATGTACAGTAATAATTCGTTAATCATATGCCTAAAATATGCATAGTGACATCTTTATAAGCGCATTGTCGAATTCAGTTCACTAACTAAATAAATGGTGCAAAATATTTTGCTCAAAATTTCTCACATTAACATGTTAGTGCATTATTAATATTTTAGGTAGATTTTATATGGTTTCAAACCTGCGAAATATTTTGAGAAATCTGTTTGTTTTTGTGATTTAATTCCTGTAGCACTAGTATGTAGAGAAATAAATAAAATAATTCCTTTATGGCAACAAATGGTCATATTATGATAAATGGAGTAACGTGGACTTAAATAGCCTATGGCAAGGGAAACAGGAGCATCCGAGAAAACCTGTCCCGACCCCATTTAGTCCACCACCGAAATTCGATTCCGGGTCTCAGCGGTGGAAGGCGAGCGGTCTAACAAGCCATGGAGAAATAAAGGGGGCGGGGTTCATAGGTGAAACGTGGATAGAATCACTTCAATACGCTGTTGCTTAGGACAACTGAGCTTAGTGGCATATGGTAAGACTAGAAACTCATCCCTGATGTATCGTGTGCATTTAAAATGGGTATAGTGTACTGTATTTCGTAATAATTGCTATAACCTCGTAAACAAAAGAATAGGGTTATTTTCGTATCTTCTGATAGTGTGCAGTAAAGCCATAATTACTTCATAATTTCGATAACCTTTAACTTTATAAAGAAACGTGTTTGATAGTAAAAATGCTCATTTTGACTGTCTTCACAACTTGTCCGTGCAAACATTTCAAGCACCATACTTGAGGTTGCCAAAAAATATAAAAAGTACACGTCTAAACTAAACCTAAGTAACTTTTGTAGAAAAACTAATATAGCTATTTTAGTATACAAAGTTATTAGTAGAGCCCAGTTTTCGAAGCAAGATGCATACTTATTTTGAGACTCCTAAAATAGAAGTTCCATATTTCGTGATGTACTCCTTGAAAAGCAATTTTAACTTTGCTTGATAGTGATTATTTTGCTTATTCTGAAAGTAAAATTATTTTGCTTGCTTATTTTATGATTCTGAATTAAAACAGACTATTTTTCTCAAAATTGTCACATTTCAAATGGTTATTTCACTACTAGTCGTCATTATCACTTAAAATTTTGATTATAAAACACTCTGTCAGATTTCTAAAATGCTTTTGAGGGAAGAAACAGGTATAGAAGAGGAATTCATCGAAGAAGAATTGTGTTGCTTTTCAGATGCGCCTGTGAAGTTCTATTCAGCTTTAATTCAAAGTAGAATTTATAACACAAAACACACGAAGTAAAAGTTTCACATTATCGCTCTAGTGCTATAAAATCTTTATGGTACTCTATTGTTACCAACTATTGACTCAATCACAAGGAAAATGCTCTTTTAGTAAAGAATTACATATGGGTATTAAATGAACTCAGTTTGAAAGAAAGAAATGCAAATGTTAAAATTTATTACGCCTTTTTAAATGTTAAATTTAAAAAATCGCCTTATTTCGCGTTTGAAAAGCGTTGTCTACTCCATTCCCTATGTTGGCAGTCATGCACCAGAAAATCAATAACCCCTGGCAGCGTATGTGCTAGTGTATATGCGGCAGCAGATGGCAGAGCAGCTCGACGGGCTGCAGTATGGTTCCACGGCATGTAATTCTTTACGATAAATCCAATATGTATTAGTATTTCACAAAAATTAACGTAGATTTTGCTCATAGGATTGCTACATTCGCTCTTATGGGCTCGTTTCGCAAACATACCTACTCGCAAAATAAAATATATTTTTTACCACTTCTATCATAAATAACTCTTAACTTATAACCGGCCGTTGAAATCATATAGCCTACTGGTGGTGTTATGTAAAAATCCGCCAACGACACGGCTCGTACCATCTCAAACTGCAAAATACTAAGCGGTGTAACAGTGCCAGCTCCTCTGATTGGATATTATTTGCGAGCACTCTAAACACATATTATAAAGGTGTAAAATGTAGTGCTTATTATTAAACTACAGATTTATTAACATTTCATGTAATTGATTAGTTTCATATTTTCAAGTGGTCTAATTATAGATCAGATGTTTAGACAAAGTCCGCCTATATACCACTAACATATTTGAAAACAACAGCTGAAGCCTACAGGAGATATAAGAGACCAGTTAATTAAAAAACACGTTTTAAAATGAACTTTTATTGTATTATTGTAAAAGTACCATTAGTGTATTAATTTGTTTATCACTTAATAAAAGAATAGAGTAAAATAACCCAAAGTGGGTTCTGGACTATTTAGCTACTGTGTTAATATCAACTTTGTAAGATTTAATTTTTATTACTGTACTTTACCATTGCAAACAATATTCAACTGACAATACATTGAGCTGAACATTTCATGTGCTAAGATAATGAAAGGTTATTGCTTACCTCACCACAGAAATCATATAATATTGTTGTTATTGTTATTGTTATTATTATTCTGTCCTCTGTCATTCTGAGTACATGTCCATACCATTAGGATAGAATACCCAGAGGATAGAATACCCAAGAATATTTTGGATTGGAAATTAGAAGGAAAAAGAAGAAGAGGGAAGCCCAAATAGTGCTGAATAGATGAAGTGAAAGGAATATGGCGAGAAAAGGATTAAGTGAAGAAGATGCTATGGACAGGGAATTATGGAGGCAAAAGATTGTTGTGGGATGAAGGAAAACCATTGTATTGTGGAATATTCCTTAAAAGTATTATTATTATTATTATTATTATTATTATTATTATTATTATTATTATTATTATTATTTTACTTTTGTGTCCTTTTTTCAACAACAGATATTAAAGTCAAGTATCCATCCCTGATATGAGAACAGTTATTGCCAATCAGTAGCCATATTTAAAACTTTGATAGGCAAATCAGTCTTCTAGTGCTGCAGCGCTCCCTTTGAGAACCCCTGCTAGAGTCACAAAAACGCTCAGTACCAGGGCGCACTCATATATCGAGCGAAGCGGTTGCTCCTGACCCAATTTTTACAGCTCTTGCTGTGTGTGATAGGTTATGGATGGCTTTTCTTTTGTATGGTCACAATTCTCCTGGGAACATATCTCCCATACCTACGGGGTTATATTTTACAAAAACAAATTGCATAATGTATGTGTCCTTGGGCTCCAAAACAAGACGGCATACTGTAAGAATAAATTATTTTCTGCTTCTTTGGCCTATATTCTACGGAGGAAAATTTACCTTCTAAAATACTCCTTTAGACCACGGATGTCACTCAGTATCTCAAAGAGTCATTCCCTTATTCTTCCTTGTCTACCAACTCTATTGGTCCCTTGAGAAGTGATGGAGTAAAAAGGTGTGGAATGAGGCAAGGATATATCCTCCATCTTTGTCCTTAATAACTCGCCTATTGACCAAACTAACTAGCACATAAGTTATTAAATACAACAACAATGCAGACGACGCTGGAGGTTTAACTAAGTACTGTTTAGTTACGGACCAGATTTTCCGTTTTATCTCATCGAAAATAGTTGCATAAGCTGTTCTTTTAGTAAAATTTGCCCTACTTGGGGAATCGAACCAGAGTGTTCAGCACCAAGTTTTAATTTCAAACGTCATTTTTATATATTTAACCTTAATCTAAAATGTTATAAATTTATTACGTATTACAAAACACAAAAGTGGACTTTTTGACCGACGGAATATGAAAAGACCTCGAGTTTAATTTTGAAATTTCGTTGAAAATAATTTTAAATTTCAATAATTAAAATAACTTATAGTCTAATAAAAAGATAAGGTTGTTAAATTGAATACTAGAATTTCGCAGTAGAAATATAAACAAAACAGAAACCAGACCCAGTGAGGTGGCCGAGATGGTAGCGTCTTGGACTCGCATTCAAGGACGTACCGGTTCAAGCCCCGTACCGCCTAATTTGACTTGGATTTTTTCATAATTTTTCCCAGTCGTATAGGTAAATGCCGAATTAGATATTTACTTGCCGTGACTCACTACAGGTAATTCATCTTGAACCATAATCATTAAAACTTAATGTCAGTTGAAATTAACAGAAAGCCCTCACCCATCAACAGAAAGCGGTTGCACGTCGATGATTGAATGGGCTGTTGGAATACACACAGAACCTGGCACGTGATATAACCTCGATGTTAAAACTAATATAAATAAAGCTGAACTAAAAATAAATTAAAAAAACATAAAGTAAAGTTTATACTTACTTAATGGCAATAGACAATTCCTTAGCAAGCTAAAGAAATCTTATCTATCTTTTGGAACCCGAAGGTTCATTGCCGCGCTTACCCGAGTCCGCCATTCTACCCTATTCTGTGTTAACTCCATCCCTCGCAAATCCTACTTCCCTTAAATCTATCCTAATATTGCCCTCCCATCTACGTCTAGGTCTTCCAAGTGGTCTTTTCCCTTAGGGTCTCTCAGTCATTACTTTAGAGATGTCTTTCCCGCCATGCGCGCAACATTTCCAGCCCATTTCATCCTTCGTGATTTAATTACTCTTACTATATCCGGTGAAGAGGACAGGTTATGAAGCTCGTCGTTATGCAGTTTTCTCCAGTCCCCATTTTCATCTCTCTTAGGCCCAAATATTTTCCTAAGTACCCTGTTTTCGGACACTCTCAGATTATGTTCTTCCCGAAGAGTAAGGGACCATGTCTCACACGTATATAATACAACCGGTAAGATAATAGTCTTATAAATTTTTATTTTTAGATTTCTGGACAGAAAACGAGAAGATAAGAGTTTCTGAACTGCATAAACACAGGCATTTCCTGATTTTAGTCGATACTTGACTTCTACCTTAACATTATTTGTTTCTGTAATTATTGTTCCCAGATATTTCAATTTGTCCACTTGTTCGAATGATTTACCGTCTATTCTAATATTTTGTAACGCATTCCTTTGACGTTTCATGAACAAATATATAGTTTTTTCTGTATTATTTTCCAATCCAACATTTCTGCAGGCATCGAAACGACTTTCTGCATTTCTCTCAATTGTGTTTATGTCATCGCCCAACAGACAAACGTCATATGCATAAGCTAAAATCGGGTGACTGCTATTTAATTCTAGGCCTACCTTGTTTTCCTGAACTTTCTTAATGGCATATTCCAAAGCAAAATTAAAAAGTAAAGGCGATAGTGCACCTCCTTGCTTCAAGCAGCTTCTATCATAAGTAGATTACTAAGTTATAGGTAGAGAAAGTATAGTGTTCTACTTTGAAATCCGATGTGGAGTTTTCAGTAGTAATAAACTAACGTTGAGTCGCCTAAATAAAATAAAAAATTTTTTAGAAACATGTGCGTATTTGTTTCTGTGTTCGTGTGTGTCGGTACATATGTGTGTGTATTTCTGTGATCAGCAGTGTTCGAGAAAGAAAAATTGCGTAGAAAAGAAATTGTACAGGCTATTTAAGTTAAATATATTTTGT
This sequence comes from Ectobius pallidus, assembly GCA_964059195.1. Lineage (NCBI taxonomy): Eukaryota > Metazoa > Arthropoda > Insecta > Blattodea > Ectobiidae > Ectobius > Ectobius pallidus. The sequence goes on from CAXKWD010000003.1 coordinate 112,506,597, forward strand.
GATGTCACACGAAGATTGAGACTACTTTCTCTTACTTTTAAAGAAATTTTACAAGAAGAAAATTTCTTTTCTCGCGATATTATAGAAAACTGCTCTAACAGCTTTGTTTAGAGTTGTTCACAAATTCTCTGAAGGGTAGTTATATGCCACTCATTTGGAATAGATGTCACTTACTTGCAGTCTTTCTCTCTGGACCCTCCGGAGGCTGTAGCTCTGTTGTCGTGATGTGATGCCGTGATGTTCCAATCCCGGCTCGTACCTGTTTGTTCTATTGCCCGACTTAATTTTCTCTTATCTCAGGGACAGCACGTTATAAGGAAAGCGTTCAATGTAAAGTCGTTATAATTGGGTAAGAGCGAAATTTATTCCAATGCAAAACTCTATGCACAATTACAATATGATTACAACATTCGGGATATTAATTTAATCTCTTCAGCAATATGTTACGTCAATACGCGGCTTCTTGTTAATTGATAGTTTACTCAGATTCTACTGGTATATTACAATGATTGCTCTTCCCGGACTTTAACTTCGACTAAGTACCCAGCGACCCTCGACTGGACTTATAAATTCCGAGACTACTACCGGGATGTGGCCTACTGGCCTACAAAAACCACGCGACCGAAACCTCTGGAGCTCTCGGCTCTTCTCTCTGTCTCAAAAATCATCACCTCCCAAGAAGCTTCGTACTGACGTCAGACACACAAATTAGTCCCTCATTCTTATTGGTTATTATCTGCTAGTATTATTCCGCTAGTGCGGAAGAATATCGGAAGCCAACACAGATCTCTGAAGGTTTCCAATTCCCGGAACCTTAAACACCCTATTGTTCCTCTAGTGTCGGAGCAGAGCTGGTTTATCCCCATCACACAATAAAATCGCCTCTTATCTGATGTTCTTTTGTCTACGTTAAAATTCTAGCACAATACCAATACACAGAATTTGCTCAAGTGATTGACAGCCTGCCTTTGTCTACTCAGACTGTGTTATTTTTACAGTTACTTGCACTTGCTTTTATTCTAAAGTATTAATTTTCCCATTTCTTATAACAAAATTGATTCTAGTTTTCCAACTCTTAATAATTCTGGTTTATACTTATCTTTCCCAATGTTTAATTAATTTCTGTATAATATTAATAAAATGAAATGTTTTAATTAATTACTGTAAAACGTTATGGAATATGTCTAAAGGCATATTCCGCCTCAAATGCCTACCTGCGGGAGAGAGATTGCTTGTTGACAAGAATATCTCTATCGTAGGTATGCCCACGAATTAACAATGCCTCCACAAAACTTTAAAGTGACCTCTCCTTCTTATACATCTCTCAAATTAAAATCGTAAAGTATATCATACTAGTTAACTTCTTAAATCATTAATTTAAACTTCCCCTATTTGTTGTGTTGTAGCTTTAACACTGATTTTCCCTGCAACTGATTGTAGGCCTTTGCATTTTCATCTGGCTCTGCCCTTATGCTAACATCTTATTACTAGTTATACCCTCTTATTACTATTTATACAAAATATATACAAGTTGGAACATTGTTCACCCAATGCCCTGTTCACCTTTCTTTCCATTTCATATGTAGGCCTATTTTGCCTTTCTAGGCCTACCACCTCAAATGCCATTCTTGTCACACCCGGGAATTTATTTACACTGGTATATACAACTGCACGTACACATAACAGCAAAGGTTCGATGAGTCTGCTTTAAACTGATGGTCGTGGAATAAAAAAAACAAAACACAACATAGAAAGAATGAACTTCGCAAAAACACGACACACGCATAACACTGCAACATTTTTAATGATGTCGCTAACAAGGTTCAATCAGTCAAGCTTGAATTAGCGCACCACTCGACTTATGTTACAAGCACGCCACCAACACTATTTCTTTATCTATGACAAGAGAAAGGTTCGTTGAGTCTAAGCTTTAACTCTGTCACAGATCGGGCTTCATCTCACTGTTGCTTTTACACATTAACATATGACTCTGAAATTCTGTATACTAGTGGTTACTTAAACTATTGCTTAACTATTGTACAGTCCTAACGTAGGTTATTCCTGTTCATGGTGTGAATTTACTGGGTGGGTGATTCTTTATAAGGTTTGAGTAGTTGTTTATGGTATCTGCCAAAAATTTTACCTGATTTTACGTCTTGAATTTCATAAGTGTGGTCCCCAAATTTCTGAGTTATAAACCCTGGTCCCTTGAATAGAAGCTCGAGACGAGAATAACGTCCCCTTAATAGTGAAGACAGCTTAGTGTCCCTAATCAATACCTTATCATTGATTTGAGGCGACCATTTATGCTTGTAGCGCTTGGCCTTCTCCTTCCGTTTGGCTGCACGTGTTTTGATACGCTCGAATGCGCGTTTGCACATCTCAACATCGAACTCTGGGTACCCTAAGATCTCTCTTGCCTCGTCAGTCAGTCTACCTATTATGTCTGAGTCGTAATCTACAATTTAGTGTATTTCAGTCTGTCAAAAAAAAATCGTCATAAGTGTCCTGAGATTATATATATATATATATATATATTTTTATTATTTTTTTTTTACTTTATTTATTTATTCTATTTTTATTTTTATTTTTTTTCAATTTATTTATGCAGCTCATGGGGTGTGCTAATACTCTCTCATAATTCTCCCCTTAATAATAACTTCCCTTTAAATCGTGACATAATTCCACCTTATCGCGTAATATCTCTAACATCTCTGTACTTAACTCCCTGGCACGCGACACCGGCTCGAACGGGATCTTGGCCTAGATTCTTTCCTAGAATCGCCGTGAATATGTCTCAATGACACTATGTGGAGATTACACGCGTCACAGTCCAGTGACCCTTGTGTACAAATATGACCTAATTCAGGCTCAGCACTGTCATATGCACTGACCTCAACCAATTCTTGATCCCCTATACAAATGTGTTCCACAAAAAATAACTCGCCATCCATATCTTTTTCTATCTCCAATCTTTTATCTGCAACCCCTGTGTCATTGTAATCTATAAATGGGACTTTTATTTCAACATTATTAACCACTGCAAATAAAGCCTGTCGCTTGAAATCTATTACTGCGTTCCATTCTAAAAAAGCATCTGATCCTAGGATAACATCTGTAGTTAACCCATTAATTACAAGGAACATTATTTCTACCTCAAATCTCCCCATTTTAACTAACAGTAAACATTGTTTTTTCACTCTCTCGCGTCGCTTGCCTACAGCGACTGAAAAAAATACTGCACATACTGGTAGTGACAAAATTCTAATTCCCATTTGTTCCAACCTATAATAAAAATCTAAACTGCACACACTTGAGCTTGAGCCGCTGTCTATTAATATATCACATTGCAAGCCGTATATATCTGCCTTAATTCTAGGTGGTTCAGCTATTACATCACGTCCAGTCTGTGTCAAAGGAATTTTTGTAATGTCAGTAATTTCCCTAACGTCTTTCTGAGCTGTCATATAGTTGGTAGACCCATTTCTGTCAGTAGTATTCATACGACTGAGGCAATCGAGAATCTCAGGGTCCACAAGAATCCCGTGACTTAGTTTTCCGACGGCTGGTTTCCGCCGTTGCCTTGTGGCGAAGCCGACCTACTCCTATCATTATTCGGCTGAAAACTCCGGGCTTCCGGATTCATATTTCCGCCTCTAGTATCGTTATCAGACCTACCTGTCGCCTGATTGTTGCAATTATTATTGTTATTTCGCCAGTTACATTGTCTATTGTATGGCCTCCTATAGAAATTGGCTCTCCAATACCCGTTTCTATATCCCCTATTTCGCAACCAATGCGGAGCATTTCTGTTATAGTTATTTCTATAGCCCTGATTGTTCCCATTGTTACTGTTACTAGGCCTATTATCGACCGTGAACATGTTAATTTGCCTATTGTTATTATTATTTCCCCTTTGGAAATTAGGCCTATTCTGAAATCCCCTGTTATTTTGTCCGTTCTGTCCCCTGTTATATTGGAAACTATTCTGGAAGTTATTTTGGCCTGATCTGCCCCCATTATTGCCCTGATAGGCCTGATTATTTTGGCTGGAGTGAGGCGCAGCCGGTGCCTCCTGCCCACGAGATACATAATTAGGCCTAAAACCCTGTGAATTATTGTTCTGTTTGTTACTGCTATTCCCTACATGAAAGCTATTATTTTTGCCCCCATCCTGAGTGTAAGGTGAAGTTGCCGTAGCCTCAAATTTCGTAAGCAAGTCTACCATTTCCCCAAAATCCTTAGGCCTAGCCACTATCAAATTGTTTCTGATATGGTCCTCATAATGGCTTGCAGCGATACTCAAGACCTCGGAATCTTTAAGAGGAGGGTCTAACATTCTCCCTTTCTGAGCTATGCGTAAAAAATGATCAATCATCGTCACGCCCCCTTGTGGATTATATTTCCCCGTAGTAAGTTCGCTTCGAATTTTGTTTTTCTCGTTGTCATTCCAGTAGCGATGCATGAAAAATTTCTTAAATGTGTCATAATCTACCTGTTCCCCTAGTGTTAATTTTAGCCACTGAGATGACCTACCCTTCAAGCTTTTCTTCACCATTAACATTTTAAGTTCTGGAGGAATTGACTTTAATTTGAAATAATTATCCAGTTCAGTAAGATAGTACTGAGGATTCATATTTTCGTCCTCATTGAAAATTGGAAATGGGATCTCGTTTAACAAGTGAACAGGAATGCCCTGTACAGTTGCATTCACATTTTGAGTAATACCATTACTGCTAACATTATTACTATCATGCGTAGCGATACTGCTATGCCGGACTGGAGTTGACATTCTTTCAAGTTCAATAGCATTTTCAGTTACAACCATGGTACTTGTAGAAGCTAAATTTACATTATTAACTCTATTCTCCTCCGGGATAACATTATCACTGCTCGACGTGCCACTCATGCTGTTCTGGCAAATCGTGTCTATCTGTCTGTCAGTCTGTTCCAGTTCCCTAATTTTATTTTGAACTAAGTCCATTTGTGAAGTTAGATTATCAACTCTGTCGTTCACTGATTTACTGGATGATTCTACCACTACTTTAACCTGATTCAAAGTTGCTTCTAGGCTACTATTTACTGTAACATTGACCTGCTCTAGATTTGCATTCACTCTAGCGTTTTGTTCAGTTAAAGTTTGCTGTATTTTTTCTTGTTCCCGCCTAAGCTCGGTTTGAACATTTGTTGTGATTTCAATAAATTTAGCATTAACTTCTGTCTGCAATCCCCTTACAGTATCTTCAAAATTATTGACTTTGTCGTGCATGTTCTTAAAACCTTCTTCCATTTTCTGTTCTAAGGTCCCCATAGAATTTAGTTTCGCCTGTAAGTTTGTCTCTACAGATGCTACCTGTTCTTTTACATTTTGCATTTTCAATTCTAGAGTTCCTATAGAATTTAGTTTATCATTTACATTCTTCAATTCCTGTTCAACATTTCCCATAGAATTTAATTTATCATTCATTTCTCCCACTGTTTTTAATGTGTCATCTACTGTCTGCATTTTCTGCTCTAAATTCCCTATAGAATTTAATTTCTCTTTAATCTCTGACATGAAGCTAAAAAGAGATTGCATATTCCCCGGATCATTTAGAACTGCCTGGCTAGTACTAGGCCTAACTTCGTCTACTTCCATTACCGTATCCGGCTGATTTTCAGCCTGAACCTCATGTTCCTGATTACTAATTTGGTCGGAAGGACCCTCCAATAACACATCCTCATTACTATTTACAATTGGTGGCTCTACCTCGCCCTGAACCTCCATCTCCTGATTCTCCATACTGTCTCCAATAATTTTATATCTTAACTTCATTTAGCTAATTTACACTTAGTTTCCCTCTGCACAAAAATATACCCTGCTGTGCTAACACATTTAGCTATAGTATGCATGTAAAAATACCCTCAAAAAAAACAAAATATATATACACAAATATGAAATGTTTGTACTTTACAATTTTGGTGTGTTGATCGATGGGTTGACGGCCCGTGTGGCGGTGACTGAAGTCCCGCTCGCCGCTGTCTGCTGCCGTCGATCCTCGGTAGTGAAGCCTCGTTGCCTCCCGTGCTGTATTTTCATTAATGTCCTATGCCATTAATGCTCGACACCCTCAAACGTTGGAAGCGCCATTTGGAATAGATTGCCCATTGGAATGATAGATGCCTGCGGGTAACTTACTTGCAGTCTTTCTCTCTGGACCCTCCGGAGGCTGTAGCTCTGTTGTCGTGATGTGATGCCGTGATGTTCCAATCCCGGCTCGTACCTGTTTGTTCTATTGCCCGACTTAATTTTCTCTTATCTCAGGGACAGCACGTTATAAGGAAAGCGTTCAATGTAAAGTCGTTATAATTGGGTAAGAGCGAAATTTATTCCAATGCAAAACTCTATGCACAATTACAATATGATTACAACATTCGGGATATTAATTTAATCTCTTCAGCAATATGTTACGTCAATACGCGGCTTCTTGTTAATTGATAGTTTACTCAGATTCTACTGGTATATTACAATGATTGCTCTTCCCGGACTTTAACTTCGACTAAGTACCCAGCGACCCTCGACTGGACTTATAAATTCCGAGACTACTACCGGGATGTGGCCTACTGGCCTACAAAAACCACGCGACCGAAACCTCTGGAGCTCTCGGCTCTTCTCTCTGTCTCAAAAATCATCACCTCCCAAGAAGCTTCGTACTGACGTCAGACACACAAATTAGTCCCTCATTCTTATTGGTTATTATCTGCTAGTATTATTCCGCTAGTGCGGAAGAATATCGGAAGCCAACACAGATCTCTGAAGGTTTCCAATTCCCGGAACCTTAAACACCCTATTGTTCCTCTAGTGTCGGAGCAGAGCTGGTTTATCCCCATCACACAATAAAATCGCCTCTTATCTGATGTTCTTTTGTCTACGTTAAAATTCTAGCACAATACCAATACACAGAATTTGCTCAAGTGATTGACAGCCTGCCTTTGTCTACTCAGACTGTGTTATTTTTACAGTTACTTGCACTTGCTTTTATTCTAAAGTATTAATTTTCCCATTTCTTATAACAAAATTGATTCTAGTTTTCCAACTCTTAATAATTCTGGTTTATACTTATCTTTCCCAATGTTTAATTAATTTCTGTATAATATTAATAAAATGAAATGTTTTAATTAATTACTGTAAAACGTTATGGAATATGTCTAAAGGCATATTCCGCCTCACATTTCAAACAAAAACTTACGTATTAAGTCCTGCCTCGCGAATAATGCGACTGCAATACAGCCGTATAATGTGCTTGAACATATTAAGGGTAGAGGTAGTTATGTGAAAGTTTTCCATCAGAGTTTTGCATTTAAAATATGCTGTATACTTAAATTGTATGAGTAAAACTCCTTCTTTAACATCAAGCCTTCAAGTACGGAATATATTAATACATCCCTCACATATATGTGTGTGTGTATATATATATATATATATATATATATGTATATATATATACACACTACTTATTGCTCAATATTGCACATAATTTCATAAAAGGACTTACCGTGGGCTACAGTATCTATAGGAAGGACTTTGGGGGAGATTGGGCTAAGCAGATTTTGATGTAAATTGCCGTTTTAGTCATTATTGGGGCGAAGCACGTGTTAGTGACAAAGCGTCCCTTTCTCCGAAATCGCATATTATTCAAAATCCCATCACGTTTAACCCGCTTAACTCATCTCTACCATTTTTTTGCATAGTGATTGAGAATCTGGAAGACTAGCTTAGTCAAATACAAAAATACTTTAAAACTTTGATTCATCATCGCCTTGTTGTATTCGTTGTCAAAGGAGCTGCGCTAGGTAGGCTAACCAATTCATCGATAAATAATTTCATTGCCGGTATACTTATTATCAGGTTTCGAATGTTTATACAGGGAACGGTTATGTTCACTACTCATGTCCTATAGGAAGGGGTGGGGGAGTGTATCACGCGATGACAACAAGAATGCGCTCAGGTATAATCAGGTAGAGATAAAATGTGAACAAGTTCGATATTGTTTTTATAACGAAGGCGTGATCAAATAAATTATCTCCGATTTATATTCTACACAAAAATGGTGACCAGTGATGTTTATGACTGTAAATAAATTGTCCTTTATCTTTTTCGTGCGTAGACTGCAGTAGATGCACTCAAGGCGCGCACTGCTTATGATGAGGAGTGATTGTCCATACTTGTACACAGTGACGGCATGCTGGGTAGGCCTACATGTCACACTAAACTTGAGACTTCAATCCCTGCATAAACATTCGAATCCTCCTTACTGTAATAGACGAATTTTACAATTTTGATATACCTGAAGAAACTTTAAATCTGTTTGACAAGGGAGGCAGAGATATGGGATAATCGAACTTACGAACAAGCATAGGAGGGAAACATTTATATTATGCTATTCTACGTAAACTCACTGACGGCTTCATTAGTCGGTTATAAATTATATGATTGCCCGTACCCATGGCTGAGTGGTTAGACTACTCGCCTTCCACTGCTGGGACTCGGGATCGAGTCACGGTGAATTCATGCGGAATTTGTGAATTGTGAATTTGTGCAGGTTTTCTCGGGGTGCTCCTATTTCCCCTGCCATTTATAATTCTACCAGAGCTCCATTCATCCTACTATGAACATTGGTTGCAATAAAGGATTTTTTTTATAAATTACATGATTGACATCATTTGGGAGAGTGAGTTTTTCATTTCATGTTGCAAATAATGTAAAGCTTGTATTGTTTGAAGTGTAATACATTATGTATGTAAATTACATTATTGCAAAAAACTTAATTGGTAAGTTCAGGTAAACCCTGTTGATTCGCTAAAATCCTTGGTAGTTACAAAAAGGCCTTGTTCAACACTGACCTGGAAAGAGAATGCACGTAGCCTTCTCCCATTCAACAGTGCTAGAACTAATTAGTTAGTTAGTTTGTACTCCAATTGTTCCATGCCCTACGGTTATATATATATACACACACACAGACACACATAATGGGATTTATATAGAAGTTCTAATAAAATAAATAAATTGTTTTTTCTCTCCAGTTTTGGCTTTTGTTACCATGCTTAATTATTACATTATCTGAGCAAATTATGATTTAAGAATTAAGAATCAGCGGCTAATAGGCCTATCCCAATACAGAGCCTCCTGACATTACTGGGCTAGCCTATCCAGAGAACGTTAAACTACCATAGAAACTTACTTACTTATTCAATGGCAATAGACAATTCCTAAACAAGCTAAAGGAATATTATCTACTCGTATTTTATGGAACCCGGAGGTTAACTGTCGCTCTTACATGAGCCTGCCATTCAACTCTGTTGTGTGTTAACTCCATCCAACCATCAATCGCAAATCCTATATTTCTTAAATCTATTCTATTATTGTCCTTCCACCTACGTTTAGTTCTTCCAAGTGGTATTTTCTCTCCGGTTCTCTCAATCAAATTTTTTTTAGATATGTCTTTCCTCTCCCATGCACGCAACATGTCCAGCCCATTTCACCCTTCGTGATTTAATTACCCTTACTGTATTCGTTGAAGAGTACAGGTTATGACGCTCGTCATTATGAAGTTTTCTCCAATCCCTGTTGTTATTTCTCTTAGGTCTGAATATTTTCCTAAAATTAATATACAAACATCTTAAATAATTACATATAAAAACTTACTCTGAGATAGATAATGGGCTTCCAGTTATTTCTGTTCTGGCATTTCTAATCCACAAGTTTCCCATTGTATTCTTGAATTCAACCCCCATCGTGATATCAGCCTCCCAACTTTTCTTTTCGAAGTCCTTAGTTCCCATACTATCACAGCATATCCGTCTCACGGGGCCCATCCTTAGATTATTTCCTTCCCAAATCAATTTCAATCTGGAAGCGGTCACCTAGAATCTTAGAGTCGTTGCCTTCCTAATGTCTTTATTTTGCTTTTAATTCTTACGAGAGACAGTTGTTAATATTGGAATTAGTTAATTACACTTGAATTTAGATAGGTTCAAATTCGGATATTGAACAAAATCTTCTTCATAATTTAACGTAGTTAATATGAAAGGCCTACTTATGTTATATTGTAGTCATATGGAAGTACCGTATCGACAGCCCCAGTACAGTGCAGTGGTTGAATTCACTTTTCTTTTTTAGATCAAGAACGTTACATGAGGAAAGGACTAGTACAGTACTATCAGATGGTATGCAATATACTGTTCAACATTACACAAAATTCAGTCTTTGTTTTGATGGAAAGAGTGAGTGAGAGAGAGAGAGAGAGAGAGAGAGAGAGAGAGAGAGAGAGAGAGTTAGACTTAGATAGAAAGATGGGTTGATAGAACGGATGAACGGATAGAAATCAATACGTTAACATATTGTTGTATTAAATTTAAATTTCATCAACAACAACAACAAAAAACAAAAAACAAAAACAAAAAAAGAAAAAGAAAAAAAAACAAGTTAGAGGTAGGCCTAACTGAAAATTACTATAATAGCAACCTTTATAATGCTATTTTAACAGTTACAAGAAGAAAACATCAAATTAGGAATTATAATAACCTTATGTGTGTGGGTGTGTATATATATAAACTAAATCAAATACTCTAATGAAGAAATTAAAGACAGCATGCTAAAATGAGCCAGAGGGGGTTCTCGTGCCACGTACTGGCCAATCATTCAAAACATTGGTGTTGAAAGAAAATAAAAAAGAAAGATGTTTCCACTTCCGTTTGATAATACACTCACGCCAAGATAGTCCCGCTCTTTAGAGCGCATGCTTGGACACTCGCTACGAGTTTCAACTTTTTTTCTGTTTCATTCTATCTTTTTTTCCCTCCTTTCCTTATTTTCTTCATTCTTTTTTCTTTGCGTTTGTCTTTTTCCTTTCTTTGCACTGTGTGAGAGCGTGTATACTATTTTTTACGATTCTTATTTCTCTATTAGTCTTATACTGACTGTTATGGGAAGCAGATTATAGTCAAGGCAGACAGCACGTGGTGAAACAGGTGGAAAGCTTTTGTTTATTTTTATTAAATGGACATTTATTAAAGCTCTACATAGAGTTTAAACTCATGTTTAGCAAAACAGCCTCGTATAAGAACTACAGACAGAATTCTGATGTAGCGGTGACGTAATCTAGGGGATTCCCTCTCTTCTTTTTGTTCTCTTTTTGTGTGACTAGTCTACACAAATATATTTATGAGAGAGTCTTGTGTTGTTTTCTACTTTTTCCCATGCCATATGAAGAAGACGATGATGCAAGCAAACAACTATTACGTAAGGTCTTGATGTTACAATTCTAGTGCATATTTTTATTTTCGCCTCTTCAATGAAAACAAGAAAGTTGTTTACGGTTACGACAACAAATTATTTATAAAATGTAGACATATATTTTGCACAATCAGAAATATTTTACTGCGATAGTCGTGTGGAAAGTATGTATTAACAGAATCGAGGAAACGTTAATTTTTATTTCCGTGGTTCTATTATACACATATATGAATCGCAAAATATTTTCTCTACGAGAGGAAAATGTAAGTAAAAATACGTCAATAACAGGGTAGTTACTTACAAAGAGCTGTTCTATAAGCTATATGCGTACTCTTTACCAACCTTAGGCTTATTGTTAGATAACACTTGACCGGTATTGAGATTGTCAGAGAACATAATTCTAAGCTGACATTAAAAATAATAATATGATTGAAGTACACTAGGATGTAGATTTAAAAACTCTTCAAAAGTAGAAAAGGTATTGTTTAACCAACCATTTAAAGAGTGTGTTTGAAAATGTATATTTGCCATAACTTTTCACAGGAGAAGGAAGAATATTGTTACAGTTTGGGCCTGGATATAAATTAGAACTGCTGAGTCTAAAGCGTGGTAAACTCAGTGGTGAATTGTTCTGGTATATTCGTGTTTCTAGAAGCGTAGTCTGAAATATTACAATATACATTGTTCTGGTATATTCGTGTTTCTAGAAGCGTAGTCTGAAATATTACAATGTACATTGTTCTGGTATATTCGTGTTTCTAGAAGCGTAGTCTGAAATAATACAATGTACATTGTTCTGGTATATTCGTAGTCTGAAATATTACATTGTACATGCACAAGTAACTCTAATAAATACAGTTAACAATAAATTGTTAAAATTTCCAGGTCAATAAAAAAAAGTTTATAATAAAATCTAGAGTCACTATTCTTTAAAAGTTTCTATGGATTTTCTTTTGTTTTAAAAGAATGAGTGTTTTGGTTGAGCTGTCCCATAATATAATACCATATCTCGCAACCAACTGAAATAAATTGTATAATAAATACTTCTCATATACTTCGTAGTCGGCCGCGGTGGTCTAGAGGTAGCATGCCCGCCTCTAGATCCGCAGGGCGCGGGATCAACCCGGCCGCGGACGTAAAAATCCTGGGAACGGAGCCCTCCGGGAGGGACTTTAAGCTGGGGGTCCCGTGTCGTAGATTTACGGCACGTAAAAGAACTCCAAGCCTAAATTAGAGCCTCTGGACAAAATTTCTCGGCCCTTTCACGTCCAAGAAATACTTAGTTCCCAGAGGGGGGTTGCGAGGCGATGGGCTTACCACCTGTCCCTCTACCCTCTCTCGGAAAACAAGCATATCAAAATTAGTATAGGTAATGAAACCTCCACTTGGAGGCTCCTTCGCCCCACCTGGGGATCATAGGGTACCAGATATACTTTGTAGGCAAACAATATGATACATTCTTAATTAGGTAAATTGGACGGCATTCTGCAGAAAGGAACCAACCCACATGAATTTTAAGCTAAAAAACAGTTATTTAAAGTTAAATAAAAAGCCACCTGGATCTTTTCAGTGTGTTTTGTTTGCTTAATAGGAGGCATATAAATGCATGAAGAGGGTTGGTTGCTTTGCACAACGTAATTATATAATTTAGTAGCAAAAATTTAGCATCTATTCCGGTTTTTTAAATTTGAGGGTTGGTTCCTTTCTGCAGAATGTCGTCCAATTGTACTTTATAATCTTGATAACTTTTCAATGTGTGTGTCCAGTGGCGCCAACTTATATGGGCCCATGGTGCTCGAGCCCACCCAATAATTTCCCGAGTATTATTTTCATATTTTCTATTAATATTATTATTATTATTATCAATACTACTACTACTACCAGAAATAGGTGGTTTCGTTGTTGAATAAGTGAAAAACGAAAATCGAGCTATTCTTTCAAGCGTAACATGATCTCATCTTGTCTCAAAGCAGAAGCTTCTAGTTCTGGTCAGTTTCTAGTTAATGAGACAGAGGGTCCAGAGGGCTGTCTTTAAGTAATTGGAGAATGAGGGGATAGTTGTATCTGTGTTGTTTTAAGTTGACAGTTTAGGTTGCAGACAGGGACAATTTTATTATTAGTCCATGTTACAGAATCTGGTGCCACCCAAGTAGTGGTTAAGTGCTTTAAAATGTTCTCTTTCCTTTTGAAAACGAAAACATATTATACTCTTATGTAGTTGTTAGTTTTCTCATGTTTCAGTCCATAAATTAACTCACAGCCGTCTGTTTTCTGAAGCAAAATTTCCTCCTTTCGATTATTGCATCTTAAGGGTGGAAATTGTCTATTATAACATGGCAAAATCATCTTTAACGACACTTCGACTTATATACAAAATCCCCAAAAATTCAGACAGTCAGATCTTAGTGGCAACACTGTTCACAGCCCCGGGAGTAATCAGTTGAAACTAATTTCAGAAGACGTGAACATTGTTCTAGTGTCTGTTGTTCTTTTTACGTGTTATCGATCATGGATAAATTTCTGATCAAACGACCGCGGATAGAAAATACCCACGATCAGTACCCGGATATTGTTTATAAAAATTCGGTTCGGAAATCTATCACTGATAAACCAAGCTTGTCGAATAATTCGGGAGTTTGTGATAATATACGAACAAGTGAAAGTGAAACAAAAAGTGCTGCTACAGGTAAAACTTTTCAAAATTCGTGGCAAAGTAAGCATCCGTGGATTTTGTATGAAGAAAACAAAAAGGTAGTATTGTGCAAAGAATGCAAGGAAGCACATGATAAAAAACTGTTAAGTTTTTCCAGCAAAGAGGACCCTTGTTTTATTTCTTCTGGCTTTTCCAACTGGAAGCATGCTTTAAGAAAATTTAGTTCCCACGAAACCTCACAGTGTCACAAAGAATCGTGTACCAAAGTTATGGCAGTGCAGAGTGGAGTGAATGTTGCATCTAGTCTGAATCTTTCAAAGTTGCAAGATCTTAAAAATTCCCGAATAGCTTTATATAAATTATTTTCATCATTGTTATACTTAGCAAAGCAGGGAGTGGCAATCAGGGGGCATACGGACAAAACAAGTAATTTTTACCAGCTTCTGAAACTGAGATGTGAAGATTCGCCGGAACTTAGGCGGTATATTGAGAGAGAATCATTTAAGTGGGTGTCACACGAAGCAGTAAACGAAATGCTTGAAATCATGGCAATGGAACTATTTCATACAATGGCGAGTGAAATTCAAGATGCGGGTTATTATGGCCTGCTTATGGATGAAACTACTGATGCGGCAAAGAAAGAACAGGTGTCAATATGTTTGCGCGTTGTTTCTAAGGAACTTGAGACACAAGAGCATTTCATTGGGTTCTACGAAACGTCAGCAACAGATGCAGCCAGTCTCTTCAATATTGTCAGTGACGTTTTAATAAGATTAGGGTTAAATATCCAGAATTGCCGCGGACAGTGCTATGATGGTGCTGCGAATGTAAGCGGAAAATACAAGGGGGTGCAGGCAAGGATTTCACAAGTTAATGAAAAAGCAAGATATTTACACTGTTCCATGCACTCATTAAATTTAGTAGCACAAGACAGTGTGCGGCACATTACAACTTGCAGAAATGTGTTAAATATTGCTAAAGATTTGATCAATATGATAAGGGAGTCTCCGAAAAGGGTGAACTGGTTGAATGCTATAAGAGATACTAACACATTAGATTCAGAACATAATTTAAGGCCCTTTTGCCCAACGCGATTCACTGTAAGGGCCCTCAGTTTAAAATCTCTGATTGACAACTACCAGCATGTTCTTTCATTCCTTTCGGATTTCTCTGAAAACGATAAAGGTGACGCTGGTACTAAAGCCGCTGGTTACTTATCACTGCTCGAGTCATTTGAACATTTTGCTTATTTAAATATGTTGACACTCATTTTTACCCCCATGGATGCAACGAATGTAAAACTACAAAGTGTAAACCTTAACTTTCATAAAGCAAACGGTCTCATTCAGGATTTGATACAAATATTCCAGGGAATTCGTAATAACTTTGACGTGTTCTGGGAAAAAACGACGAAAAAAGCATGTGAGCTGGACCTGTCAGAACCAAGGGCCCCCAAACAGAGGAAGGTGTCTCGTCGCCTAGATGATCTTCATCATACACAATACGAATTTACTGATGTAAGAAAGTATTTTGAGTGTAAATTTTACGAACTTGTAGATTGTGTGAATGTATCACTTAAAGAGCGCTTCCAGGAAAGTGAAATTCTAAATAAAATTGAAAATTTTGTTCTCGGAAAAGAAGACGACGTCAAGTGCGTTTTCAACGATGACATTTGTGACTATGAAGTATTACGTTCGCAGAGGAATATGGTGGTTGACAGTGCAGCAATGGTGGGTGCAGAATTGAGTAATTTTAATGATGTGGTAACATTTGTGAAGTCCAATGTTGTCAGCGAAATTGTTCCGGAATTTATTAAATTTATACGTCTTACTCTGTCAATGCCAGTTTCCACAGCCACCGCCGAAAGATCTTTTTCCGCATTGAAGAGACTAAAGAAATTTTTGCGTTCAACAATGTCCCAGAAAGGGTTGAACCACATTGCTCTTCTAAGCATACGTAAGGATAGCACAGAAAAGTTGGATCTTGATGACGCTTGTGACGAATTTATAGGCAGAAGTGCAGGCAGGAGAAACACGTTTGCAACACGCCGTGGTACATAATGGTGAGTCTATGTTTTACTTTATTTTAATAGTTATCTAAGATCCAAAAAAAAAATATATATATATATATATATACGACTATAAACTTTAAAGGATTTCCGTTAATTAGGCTACACGATCTATTTTTTGACAGTTGAATTACTAAGTATAAATGATTGTTATTAATTAACACTGAAATCGTTTCTAATACAATTCTATAATAATTTTTTTTTTAAGTTTTTGAGCCCACCCAATGTTTTTCAAAAGTTGGCGCCTCTGTGTGTGTCCCATATTAGTTGACTATATTCATTAATACCTAATGCCTAAGTTGCAGTACACCTCCGTCGTCAATCAATTACAAAACCAACCACATCATATCAGAGTTCAGGAGCAAAAATTAATGAATGAACGAATAAAGAACGTCCTCTGAGCCGGTTGGAAAATTATGGGTATGATATGATTACATCCACAAAAATCGTAATAAATTGTCCTTTTTCTCCGATATTATAACACTAAACGCTCTGATCTAATGCGCTTCATTAAACCTAAAAGTTTAACAACTGCCGGCTCCAATCATAGTAGCTTTTTTGGTCCTGTGTTATATAACAGGATTATTAAAAAGTTCCCAGAATTACAGTAGTTAAATAATTGTAAATTAAAACATACTATCAAAAGCATTATCAAGAAAGAATTCTGGTAACTAAATTATCATTATATTAGGCCTAAATTAAAATTAAATATTATATTTATTTGGCATTTATATGCTTCCACCGCAGTGGCGTAGGGGATGCGTTCGGTCCTCTCACGCAGCCCGGGTTCAAATCCTGGTCGGGACAAGTTACCTAGGTGGGGTTTTTCCGGGGTTTTTCCTCACCTGTGAGACAAATGTCGGGTAACTTTAGGCCCTTTTAATCCCCGAATATCATATGGCTGTCATTGTCATCTTCATCCCATCCTCACCTTGTTTGGAATGAGTATGTGTGTGAATGGTGTGTCTCGTCCTATGTGTTCGTGTTGTCTCGGAGGTGACCCCGGCATTGGGATGATCACACATCCGGGGCCCTCCATGTCCTTGTCTAGTCAAAAAGTATGTATGTGATCAAAGATACTCCCTCTCCCGATGGGTCGC
The DNA here is from genome assembly GCA_964059195.1 of Ectobius pallidus. NCBI lineage: Eukaryota > Metazoa > Arthropoda > Insecta > Blattodea > Ectobiidae > Ectobius > Ectobius pallidus. Next base: position 112,523,693 of record CAXKWD010000003.1, read on the forward strand.
GGGACTGTAAGGCCCGGGCGGCTTGGGTCGCTTAAATGTCCCTACAAGGGAGAGGTGAAACTCAGGTAAAGATAGACAGATAGGTATTTATATGTACAGTAGAACTCCAGCTATCCGAACTAATTGGGGATTGACATGATCCGGATATGCAGAAATCCGATTAATTGGGTCTTAACTGAATATTCTAGTAAAATCTTACTATGAAAGTGTAGTAGCATATTGCATAATGTATTAAAGTAACAAAAACTGCAAATATTTTAACCAAAATTATATTTAAAGAACAAATGCCTAAACTAATTATTAAACCCAAACATTAAGCCTATAAAACTGGAAGACCTAAAACAGGAGGCCTAGAATGCAATATTAAAAGGGAAATCTTCGTAAAATGCATCCGGATATTTGGATAATTGGACATCTACTGTATTATTCTTTCAACATTAGTACTAGTTTTATTATTATTATTCATAATTAGTTGCAAGTTTATAAGTTATTGTAATTTGTATTTATGAATAAATTAGGCCTATGGAACAATGCTCCCAAGGCGTAATGCCATTCCCCTAGTTCCCCTCCCTTCATGACCTCCAAAGCGTAGCGATTGGTTCAGTTGCCTGAACGCTGCTTACTTCTGAGAAATGTAATTAAGTTACTGCAAAAGATGTAGAGCTAACCATTTACAGAAACTTGTGTGAACTGTTTCGTGTTAAAAGTGTCTCCTACGTGCACAAAGTTCGTCTATTTTCAATTCTCATGTTCCTTGTCTTTATTAAACATATATTTGTTCATTGTCCTTAGTCTATTCTAAATTTCAAGATTGTAATATGTCTTATAATTGTAGTTAGTATTTTCTTCGACTTATCACCCCCTGGAAAAAATTCACTGTCATTTGTTTGAGAAATATAATAATAATGAAACATGTAAAGCTAAGCAAGCAGAACCAGAAACTTCCAATAATAATAGGCCTAGTATACTAAACTACCGGGATTATTTTTCCTGTTAAATAAGCAATAAGTAATAAGAAATTATGCACTCGCACAATTTACACACTTCGAAAAAACTATAAAATGAATTTGGAAGATATATTTAGTTTTAATATCTTGTCTATTTGCTCAAAATGCATTAAATAAAATCGAGGCGTCTTTCTATAAGGAGTAATTCTTACAATGAAGATTTTCAAACAATTATGACCAAAGAATTAAACTTCTTTACCTGCTTGCAAACAAGGTCTTTTTTTGCGTTTCAGGAAAGAATGAAAACGTGCCTTATATCAAAATAAAAAATTCATACTGGCCTCGTGTGAAAAGAAGAGCTCTTAGGAAAACTGGTTACAAAGTCAGACACCACAGACATCTCTGGAGGGAATTGAACTACGGCTCTTTGTTGCATGCTTTTTTTTTTTCTTTAGTATTGCTTGTTGCATTTAAAAACCTACGCTAGTCGTCAGCTGAATTCACTTCATTCATGACTAACCATTGCAGTCTACACAATGTCCTGAGGTTGCGAAACCTTATAGTTATTTTCATCAATACGCGACAGTCTAATGGTTATTTCGAAAAAACACATATAACTCAGCACAAATATCTCTGTCGGTGTCTTGTATACGAACTATCTTTCTCAACAGCGATGTCATCGCACTGTGCAGTACACTCTGCACGAAATATCGCCTATAACCTGAGTGGTCATTGTGTCGTGCTGCGGACACCATCATTAAGTGCTAGTATACGTAACTCATGGGATCAGTAGTTCCACTTCAGGATTAAAAGGCAGGTCAATACTGCAAGTGTTTCTTTTCCCAGGGGCATTCCTAAATTTCCTGAGTTATACCATCATGCTATAAAATAACAGAGATAATAACTCACTGCACAAAGCGTAGTCACCCTTAGAGAGAGAGAACCTCCAGTAGTCAAAGACAATACTCATTTTGTATGCAGACGTATTTTATTAAAATACTGTATTGAATAGATTTTTTCTTTGTTTGTTCTCTGGCCGATCTTGAACAAATGAACATTAACGAACATGTTTAGTACATTATTTTTTATCACGATTCACTTTATCTTTCTGAAAACTATGAAAGAAATTACATAGTTCCTCTCTCACCGACCGATAAGAAAAAACATAGGCCTATATGTTTATGTATATATATATATATATATATATATATATATATATATATATATATATATATATATATATATATAAACTGTACGTACGTCTGTGTGTATGTAAGTGGGCGTATAATTATGTAGCTGGGTACATATTATGTCTGTACGATTCAATGGCATAAGTGCACAATTCACGGTTCTGTCAGCAATTTTGAAACCGGAGCAAAGGTTGTACGGGGATATTCTAAAGATACATGGTATAGGTTCTACTGCGGCTTCAATACCGCAGTTCCCTATCGCTTGAATACATCGCGGTTACTCTGCTATGAAGTCTTTCCCATGGAGTTATTTCTTCCATGGCTGCTCGTTTCTCCCTCTCCCTGCTTGGCTGCCAGGCACGGTGACTGAGTCACCAGATCTCTGCCGGCAACAATAAGGCCGGGCGCAAGTTGAGACGCAGTTTGGTGACGTGAGGTGACGCAGAGTGACTTCTAACCTAACTTATTACTTTTCAATACGTCAAATAACAATACTGCAAGAAAAGAAGTCAAATTTTAATTAAGGTGTCATTATTATTATTATACAAAGAATTATCAAATATTACCAACTGACAAACAAAAAGAGATACAATGTTCAATAAATGTTCATGTGTATAATAAATAAAACCAACTTAGTATTTGACAATTGTATATAGACATACTTTAATAAAATGAATGTATATAATCCAAAATTTTTATTCACAATCGGATTCGAAACAATATATGGTGTTTATTAAGACTACTAGTATACAGGTTGAATTTCTTACCAAAACTTGAATTATCTTATACTAGTTGAATTCATACACTAAGCTGCGTAATGAAGTTTATCAATAATAATGAAAAAAATTATTGATCTTTTCGCGGAAATTAAAACAAGAATAATCGATTTAATTTTTAAACGAATAGATCAAGCTTGAGCTGTAACAATTTAAATTACAGTAAGTAAAAAAGTTTGATTTTGTTCTTTTAGGGTCTTTTCAAGTTTCTGAATCAATTTTCTTTTTAAATATGTATATTTCCTTTTGCACAATATTCAAAACGAAGGCTAAACATTTTATGAAGCAGCAATCGCACTAATTTTAGCTACGAGTCGACACTGGGAAGAATGTATTAATTTCCTACAAATTTAATTTTTTTTTTAATGTAATGTTGCGAATACTTACATTCAGCGATCATATATACATATAATTAATAATTATGATACGAAAATTCATCATTAAGACATAATAAATATATAATTTTTAATAAATATAATACCCTTTAATTTCTTATTTTTAATGTCACTATAACACTCAATCATTCAATTCAATTTAAATTAAGGTTACTTTTCAAATTCCGGTGAGATACTAAGTTTAACTCTGAACGGGAAAACATTATAAAGCGAAACGGAACTAATTGGTAAAATCATTTTGAGAAAATGTTTCATTTCAGAAACGTTTGTTAAGGAACATGGAGCAATTTTACTGTACATAATTATAAAACATTTATGAAAGTAAGTTGAAAATAAATTTCAAGATGACTCCATTTTATTTTTAATTACAAATCTGAAACTTCCCAACTAATTAATTCTTATGGTTTATACTAGTTATGATATACATCTGTATAGAAAATATACACTTTTATGCCTGCTTATGCAACTTTTCTTTTCGTCGAAAATCTACTGCATATAAAATGTTATCTAAAACAAATGAAGGGTACAGCGGAAAACGAAAAAGGATAACAAATTGAACACATTGTATAGAAATTAATTCAAGAAACGCTTTTGATTGAAAAGAGCATAGCAACAAACTGATAAACAATAAATATGAAGAGTTGAAGAGGGTTTGTTTACTTTCAGAGCGGACATCAATCTTTCAAACTGCATGGAGTACGATCCTTTTTCCCCTATAATATTACCGCTTTCTGCCTAAACTAATTCCAAAATTCCAAATTCACTATTAGAAGGCATTATTATCTCAAAGTCCATAAAAACGGACACTACTATAGCTTTTCCCTTGTTCCCTTCAAATAAATCCATCTTATTTAAGTATAAAAACATTATAAACAACTTTATCACATTTCTTTCCAATGCCCTTCGCAATTTCTTCCCAAATCTGAAATTTTAATTTGACGTGTCGTACAATTTTTTCTCCCTCGACCTGCCATAATTAATTTCTTCTCAATGTCCATGGTGGACAAACAACTTTTCACGCGCAGTGAGAAGTCACTAGTGAGAAACTGTGGCACGATCACAAACGTCCGCAGCTCGTGACTTTTTGAATCTGCTTCACTTCACCCTGCGTGCGAACCTTCGTTGTTGTATTTAATTCTATGTTAAACTTACGGTGAGTCACCTCTACCTCACGTCACCAAACTGCGTCTCAACTTGCGCCCGGCCTAAGGCCGGGCGCAAGTTGAGACGCAGTTTGGTGACGTGAGGTGACGCAGAGTGACTTCTAACCTAACTTATTACTTTTCAATACGTCAAATAACAATACTGCAAGAAAAGAAGTCAAATTTTAATTAAGGTGTCATTATTATTATTATACAAAGAATTATCAAATATTACCAACTGACAAACAAAAAGAGATACAATGTTCAATAAATGTTCATGTGTATAATAAATAAAATCAACTTAGTATTTGACAATTGTATATAGACATGCTTTAATAAAATGAATGTATATAATCCAAAATTTTTATTCACAATCGGATTCGAAACAATATATGGTGTTTATTAAGACTACTAGTATACAGGTTGAATTTCTTACCAAAACTTGAATTATCTTATACTAGTTGAATTCATACACTAAGCTGCATAATGAAGTTTATCAATAATAATGAGAAAATTATTGATCTTTTCGCGGAAATTAAAACAAGAATAATCGATTTAATTTTTAAACGAATAGATCAAGCTTGAACTGTAACAATTTAAATTACAGTAAGTAAAAAAGTTTGATTTTGTTCTTTTAGGGTCTTTTCAAGTTTCTGAATCAATTTTCTTTTTAAATATGTATATTTCCTTTTGCACAATATTCAAAACGAAGGCTAAACATTTTATGAAGCAGCAATCGCAGTAATTTTAGCTACGAGTCGACACTGGGAAGAATGTATTAATTTCCTACAAATTTAATTTTTTTTAATGTAATGTTGCGAATACTTACATTCAGCGATCATATATACATATAATTAATAATTATGATACGAAAATTCATCATTAAGACATAATAAATATATAATTTTTAATAAATATAATACCCTTTAATTTCTTATTTTTAATGTCACTATAACACTCAATCATTCAATTCAATTTAAATTAAGGTTACTTTTCAAATTCCGGTGAGATACTAAGTTTAACTCTGAACGGGAAAACATTATAAAGCGAAACGGAACTAATTGGTAAAATCATTTTGAGAAAATGTTTCATTTCAGAAACGTTTGTTAAGGAACATGGAGCAATTTTACTGTACATAATTATAAAACATTTATGAAAGTAAGTTGAAAATAAATTTCAAGATGACTCCTTCATTTTATTTTTAATTACAAATCTGAAACTTCCCAACTAATTAATTCTTATGGCTTATACTAGTTATGATATACATCTGTATAGAAAATATACACTTTTATGCCTGCTTATGCACCTTTTTCTTTTCGTCGAAAATCTACTGCATATAAAATGTTATCTAAAACAAATGAAGGGTACAGCGGAAAACGAAAAAGGATAACAAATTGAACACATTGTATAGACATTAATTCAAGAAACGCTTTTGATTGAAAAGAGCATAGCAACAAACTGATAAACAATAAATATGAAGAGTTGAAGAGGGTTTGTTTACTTTCAGAGCGGACATCAATCTTTCAAACTGCATGGAGTACGATCCTTTTTCCCCTATAATATTACCGCTTTCTGCCTAAACTAATTCCAGAATTCCAAATTCACTATTAGAAGGCATTATTATCTCAAAGTCCATAAAAACGGACACTACTATAGCTTTTCCCTTGTTCCCTTCAAATAAATCCATCTTATTTAAGTATAAAAACATTATAAACAACTTTATCACATTTCTTTCCAATGCCCTTCGCAATTTCTTCCCAAATCTGAAATTTTAATTTGACGTGTCGTACAATTTTTTCTCCCTCGACCTGCCATAATTAATTTCTTCTCAATGTCCATGGTGGACAAACAACTTTTCACGCGCAGTGAGAAGTCACTAGTGAGAAACTGTGGCACGATCACAAACGTCCGCAGCTCGTGACTCGTTGAATCTGCTTCACTTCACCCTGCGTGCGAACCTTCGTTGTTGTATTTAATTCTATGTTAAACTTACGGTGAGTCACCTCTACCTCACGTCACCAAACTGCGTCTCAACTTGCGCCCGGCCTAAGATGCAATGTTTACAGCGGTAACTGTTCATTATTTTTGTTAACATATTCCTCCATAACAGTTAGGTATTCCTCGGGTTCGCAAGCGACCCCTGGTGATCCCGTATTTGTTACCGGGGTGCGCCAGTCCCCTACCTATTTAAACCTAAGGACACACACACACACACCCAGTCCTGAACCCGGGAAAGAGAATTTTTCACTACTGAAAAATCCCCGACCCGGCCGGGCCGCCGGAGTGGAAGGCAGGCGCGCTACCGACTCACCCACGGAGGCGGACCCATAACAGTGTGAATATTTAAATAAAATAACCTTTTAAGCAGGGATGCAGTGGTAACTCAAATAGATTTCAGACTCACTTATAAAATGAATAGGCTTACTAAGAAAACATTATTTACACATAGATTGTGAATTCAGTGGTCTAATTATTTTAACAAATTAAGTAATAACATATGACAATTCATTATTCATGATTTCTATTTGAACTATCATCGTGCAAAGCACATTACACTTACAGTCAAAAAAAGCTTCCAAAGACAAACATCTTTCATTATCCTGCAGCACTCGTCTGATTATTGTGCCATCAGCTATCCGATGTTTCAAGAATCACTTCTTGGATGTATTAAACCCTCTTTCACAGTCAGCACTAGTGATTGACAATGTTGTAACAGCAAACCTTCTTCTTCTTTTCTTTTTTTTTCAAATTGCCTTTCAGTGATTTTCCATTTCTGCCAATGAAGTCCCTAAAATCTTCACGAACAGTGTGGAACGGTATGCGAAATCGTTTACACAATTGTTCACGTTTTCTCGCCCACAGACCATGATGTATCTATCTCTGTAGACCAAGTTGAAGGTGCTAATGCATGTGTTTGTTCAAGCAGAGATTTAAATTCAGACATATTAGATTTCGCAACAAAACTCTCTCAAGTACACTTGGAAACTGCTGTTGTCAAGAACCTTGATTTCAGAACTTATTTACAATCTCCGCAGCTGATGTGCGACTTTAGAGGCCTATGCCCATGTCGAGTCAAGTATATCTGCTAAGGATGGCTGTTCAAAGAAATGCATTCTTTTTGCGATGAAATATGCTTTTCGGAAAACGTTTAATATTCATATGCTGTTATTAAACTACTCGCCTTATAGCATAGCTGAGTTACTGATAATTTTTCTTCACTTTTCAACTGATCACAAATTGCATTAGGCTATGTGCTTTAGAATTTTTATGATCAATTTTTTTTCTCAAGGGTGTCTGCTGCTCTAATTTAGTGTTTAAATACTTCAAATTTTGTCCATTCCTTTGAAATGTAGAGTCCAGTTTTTCTACTAATGCGTAAGCCTATGTCTAGTCCTTTGGAACACTTTTTGCATAGTACTTTCTCCTCGTAAATTATGGATATACTTTCACAAAGCCTTCAGCCTGTTGTGCACACCAGAATTTCGGATATGATGTGGTGCATACAGAATGTCGAAGAACGTACTTCACTGATCGAATATTCATCAACCATGTTTCATTATTTTTTAAATCTTTTACTGTTATTAGAATCTTTACTGTTGTTAACTCTTTTGAGGTTTTAAAGTATGACAACAACGATCTCTTCACAATTTAAACTCAGCAACTCAAACAAACTCACTAAACTCAAATAACGAAACATTAACTTGATTCAAAGCAAACAAGTTTGAAACACTTCAGAATACTAAAATCCTCTGGGTTCCCGAGCTATGGAAGCGTTGGAAACAGCAGTTATGTTGATGATACTGACTATAGCTCAGACTTGAGAACAAGCAAGTTAGACACACATAGAACACAAAACATTCCAGATAGTCCCGAGCAAAGACGTTTCTTCGAACTCTTATGAGAATTCTAATATATTAGATAATATTCTATAATTACTTTAAGTAGCAGTGGCTGCAAATGGTAATTGTTATTAACGGGGAGGAGACCCTTTAATTCCCTCTCATCGAGAGCTTAAAGGAACCGACCCGGACAGTTACCTAACGTCCCATCCTTACCTTCACGTGGTGCAGCTGTTAGTAGTCATGCTCAGCATGACGAACTAAAAAGAGGGGCTACTCACCTATTAATTACTTAAAGCGCTGGTCAGCTTGGTGAGTTTATGACCGAATCTAGTATCATTCCCATCCCGCGAGAGGCAATGGCAAATCTCCGCGGTATCATCCTTGCCTGAATCACCTCAGACGAGTCGTGGTCATCACCCCATGGCTTCGTCCAGGGTCTGGACCTGCCTTCGGGCAGAACACTCATCATCATCAGATATTCAGTAGATATGTTACAGTATGTGGAAAGATGTGTCGCTTCGTTCAATTCCTACAATAGATCGGTCACACTTGTCTCTCTTAATAATATTCTCTAATTATTTTAATTAGCTGTAGATATCGGCGTGGTCTTGTGGTTAGCGTCGCTGACTACGGATCCGTCTGGTAGGGGTGATTCAAATTGAGGAGCTACTTGATAGAGAAGTAGCGGCTCCGGTCATGAAAACCACCATTTACGGCCGTGGGTGTCGGCATGCTGACCACTGCCATCTGCCTGAGGTTGATGACGCAGTCCCTCCAGGGATGTAGCGCCACGGAGTTTAGTTTAGTTTTAGCTGTAGATATCGAAGGTATGACATATTATATATAATTGCTAACCTCCATGTTGGAAAGAAAGCAGCAGTTTTCTCTCTTTACCGGTCCTTCACGAAACCGAGCATGATCCAACAAAAGCAAAACTCTAATAGGGTTAACTAACCTTCACCGCGGTATTCTGAATATCGAAATTAGTGCACACGGGAAATTGTGTATATATGTGTTTGCGTAAAGTTAGCTTTTTACTCAAGGCATTCCCAAACGCCAAGACGTTTTCCAACAGAGTTATTCTGTTTTGTAGATGATTATTGTAAAATAATTGATGAGAACTTAGTAATTAGTTCCCTCGTTCCTTCATAGACTTTATTAATGAAGTGTCAACTCATCACTTAATGCCTCTAGAAGTAGGAGGAACAGACTAAATAATGAGTTTAAATATTCAATTCGTTTTATGGCCTTGTAATTGTTAAAATGAACGTGTAACAGAGAATTTCTTATAAAATTGGATTCATTATGAAAGAGACCTCATGTCTCCCCATTTGGGAATGATATGTGCACTGATTAGTTAAAACAAAGTATCATAATGATATGTATATGTGTATATATGTATATATATAAGTGTATATACGTATATATATATAAGTGTGTATACGTATATATAAGTGTATATATGTATATACAAGTGTATATATGTATATATATAAGCTATGTATATATATATTAGGTTTTTGAAAAACCAATTATTTTGCAGAACACATATTTTATAACTAAGGCCCGGAAGTTAACGCCCTATCAGAAGACGAAATATGCATTGAAATATGCCGTAAAATTCGTAAAATATGCTCTGGAACCAAAAAAGTATGCTCTTTATTTTAAGTAAATTTAATACCTTACGATATCTTGTTAGCTGAATTGCAATATAAATTACAAAAAATAGTAGGAACTATATAAATTACATTACAAAACTTTTGTCGCTTTAATATTAGTTCCGAAAACATTAGGCTATGTACTGTACAGTCTGTTCTCGAAACATTCACTAGCCAAACATGCTGTAAATGTTTGTGTCACAGAGATATGCACAATATTTAAAATTTGCCAGAAATATGCCGTCAAAGATATGACAAATTAAGAAAATATTATAATATCATTCAAATACGATGCACTATATCAAAAACAGGGTGTCCACTAAGTAATGCTGAAAAAATTCCTGACTTATTCCCTGATTTTCGTTGATCATTTCAGAAATTCCCGACCAAGATATGATTATGAAGCATTTTCAAATAACTCTGTAAGAAAAATGATAGGATTATACATACTTTAAATAAGAAAAAAAAATTTAGTAACAAAAGTAATTGCAAACAATAATTATTAAGGCTATAACAGATACCGAAGGAAGGAACAGTGAAATAAATTAAATATACCTTCATGTAGGCCTGTTATAGTTTAGAAGTCTTTTTGATCCCACTTATTTTTTCTTCAGCAACTTAATTTGTTCAACTAGAGCAGCTGCAGCTTTTTCGGACTCTAAGAGTAGTTTTCTTTTCTTCTCTTCTAGAAAATTTGCTTTCCTTTTTTCTACTTTCGCCTTGTCTTCTTCTGTACGTTTCAACTTATTGCTTTGAAGTGGTTCTTTGTATCTTACATTGGCATTTTTCAGAGAGAAAATTATGCCTTTATTGATGGAAAGATGCTCTAAACCTTACTTTGCAATTTTTCGAATTTTCCCGGATATTTTAACAAATTCATTGACTTTTCCCGGATATTCCCGACCATACGAAATTCCCGGCCTTTTCCCAGATTCCCGGCTTTTCCCGACCAATGGACACCCTGAAAATAGCAAAATATCAATGAATAAGCAATTAGCAAATCATCAATTTCCTGTTATTTCTTTCGTGTCTCTTACACGAGTGCATTAATAAAAATATTTTTCAAAAACTTCCAGGCTCTATTTATAACATAAATATAATTTTTTTCTGTATAGTCCACAATCATATTTGCACTCGAAGACAATTAATTAGATCACCAAAAGTATTTATACACTTTTTCTAATCAACTCGTTACTCCAAAGCAATAACTTTAGGGTCATCAAGAAAAACACAGCCAATAGAAACAGACTATCTGTCTGCTTTGTAAAGAGGCCTGCGGCAGTTCTTCTGATACGAGCCGGTCCAGCAGCATCCACGAGAGTGAGGAGCTCTTTTCTTTTTTTGTTATTCTTCTTCTTCTCCTCCAGTTTTTTCACCGCTTCTTTATTTTTATTTTTACCGAATACTCCCCCCTCCTTCCACCTAACCCTTCCCTTTCTTCGCTCCGACGTCTCAGACCTAACTCTTGCTCCTCCGTCTTCTCTGGCCGTGAGGTACCACAAAAACTGGGCTTGAAGAAAGCTAGAGGTCACCCACAAACTTCTAGTCCGCGCATTCCAATGCAACGACATGAAGGATAAATAAAATTCTTCAAGTAGATAACATCTGTTCAATTAAATTTATTATAATTTTAAAATGTTCGTTGTATATTACAAACAATTCTTTGCGTATCTTTGTTAATTGTAGGGCAATTTATTTTAATGCATAACAGTAGTTATCTCAGTATTGTTGTCCCTACCATCTTCTTTCAGACTTCTATATTGTACGTTAATCATTATACCATGACCGGCTTCAGGTCATGATTATACTCGTACAGTTTCTTCTTTCATTCATAATTCAAAGTTTCTTATTTTGTATTAATGACTAAAGTAAAAGTTATATACAGATATATAGTACGTATTATACATGTGTATTGTAGATGACTTTTTTTTTCTTTATTTGTTCTGTTTGTTTATTTAGTATTAATATTAATAATTTCGAGTCAGTACATAATCCATTAATTTTTTGTTCTACTGTATAGGCTTGCACTGTATAAAATATTAGCTTAAGAATTCTATAATCTTGTAAAATAACTATAAAATACTGAATTGTAGGCCTATTAATAACTAACTAATTAACTAACTGCCTGTAGAAACTCAATCTTACCTGGAGAACAGTTAAGCTTTGCATCAGGTTTCCTGTATCAGAGTGTGAAGTGAGAAAGGTGTATTTCCCATGCTTAGGATAAAGAAAGTTATGTGAGTACATTGACCAGATCTTATTTGGGTTATGTATCCTTCGAGGATGTGTTGCGATGTGATAACGACATTCTCTTCACTTTTACAACCAATTAACATGAAGAAAATGTTATACATAATAATATATTATACTAAGAGTCAAAAATTTTATTCGGCATGTGTTTCACATCAGATTTTTTTTTCAGCCAATTTACATGAAGAGTTTACATTATGTAAATTATTATACTAAGAGGCAAAACTTTTAATTGGGCAGAGGAAGTTAAAACAGTGTTTCACACCATCATCTTTCCTACTTATATCTTAACAATGCATCAATTGTTTTGCCCAACCTCTTACACGCTACAATATTATTCATTATTAATAATTTCCTGTCTCTCAATAGCTTCTCAGTACGGTACCTCTATTTCGCTGCACTCTAAAATGATGTGTTTTGCTGCACCAATTTTTTCAACAAATGTTACTCCACTTTATTAGCATCATTATCATAAGTGATACGTGTAGTAATAGTAACGATCATTAGGGTTCTGTACAACGACCGTTACATGAATTCTAGCTGCTAGGCCTATATCTTATGTACCTTTCTACTGGATAGCTACCTGGAAAACTGCATATTTTTGTACCGGTATCGTTGGCAAAGCTATCTTCGATAAATCTTGAGGACGTTTTCATCGTTTGGCTTCTATTATAGTGTAGGCTACGTTTTGCTGCACGCCACTATTTGAGCGTAATAACTTTTGCATCACATTTAACGGATTTACATTAGAACACAGCATTTGAAGCGTATTAATACAATCCTATACCATTCAGAGGTGAATCTACAAGTAATTTTCAAATGGGAAGCGTTTTCCTTCACCGCCAATCACGTGTACGAGCTAAAAGAGTACCGCTATCAGGAAGGGTCTTCCTTCCGTCTCGCCGTCTCTGATTGGACCGCGTATCTAAGCAAGAGGAAGAACAAAACGCTTCCCATTTGAAAATTACTTCAGAAGTATATTATGATAGGTGAGTTTCTAAATTCATCAATGGATCCATCCGATGGCATAGAGCTTTGATCAGAGCGTTTTTAATTTCATTGATGGCAGAGGCGGACGCAGAATTTTTTTTTTGGGGGGGGGGATTTGAATATGTAGAAAGAATACTAAAAAAATTAATTAACTTACATACACAATTAGTTTATAAAACTGTGCATATATAGCCTTTTTTATAATTTCGGGGGGGGGGGGATATATCCCCCCTATCCCCCCTGCGTCCGCCACTGATTGATGGAATCCATCGGCTATCCAGCAAAGCGTTCTCTTGGTTCTGATGAGTTTGCGCTGGTTTCCATCGACTGGCATCGGTTTCATCGCATTTGTACGTCCGCTGGTTCAGATGAATCACCGCCATTATGACGAATTGACAATTTAAAATCATTTAATGGAGATAACGCATATACTTTTCATAACTACATAACGAAGACAAATTACAGATACATAATCAGTAGTTAAACTTATTTTTGAGGAATCGTTATCAGATTCCTCATAAAGGGCTAAAACTGAAAGAGAAAGAAGCAAAAATAGTATATTAGTTTGCAGACATAGTAAATTCTTACATGGCATGCATTTTAAGTCGCGGTTAAATTATTTCGTCTTTTTTGTTTTTTTGTTTTTTGTTGTTGTTAAAACTGCTAAAATTATAAAATGTAGACCATATAAAATAATATTACTAATTTCAGGTCAATTTGAAAACATATAACTACAGTACTGTAATGTGTATACTGTAGTATAAAACACACAGGCTGTCTAGGTACTGTGAGAAACCAATTTTATCTAATACTGGTGAAAATACTGGCTAGTCTACCTTTGTGATAAGATGTTAATTTAATGAAGATCTCATTTTGTTTATTTACTTTATGTATGTAATTTTGTTAACACATATAGTTAATAAATAATTGAATATATCATTATTATAATCAGTTCCCATTGTATTTAATGTAAATGCAAATCGATCATTAGGCCTATATTTGATTAGTGGGAAAATAATCAACCGTAGTTACCAACAATGCCATTGCTAATATTTTACAATTTTATGTGTAGTTACTATGTTGGCGCTCCCGAAAAACATCGCTTTGGCCAACGAATGGTTTTTTAATTCATCAGTCATCACGTTTCCATCGAAAAAAAATTGTGAAATCCAGCCTTCAGTCGGTGGAATCCATCGCTCATCAGTCCGATGAGCTCGTCTTTTGTGAATTCAAACTTCCAACATCTAAGTCGAATTCAAGAAATAAAAGTAGCACATTATCCACTAGTGCAAAAAATTATTGTAACCAATTTTGGTTTAGTTAAGAATCTTTGTTTACTATGATTATTAAATAGACTTGTTTGATAAAATTTTAAAATTCATTACGCCTTTATAAATGTTAATTTCTCACGGTGATCCCAAAAATCGTCATACTAGGTAGGTTGACTCCATTCCTTATGTTGGAAGCTGTGCTCCACAAAAATCAATAACCTCTGCCTGTGCATGTGTATGTATAGCTTTTTTATGTTTTTTGCCTTGAAATTTTACTGTCCTGAATTTACATATGAGCGGTTTATATACGATGTTTTACATTATTATTATTATTATTATTATTATTATTATTATTACATGCTGCAGTAGATGACACGGCAACTTGATGTTTATAGGCTCGATTCACAAATATACCTCCTCTCAAAATTAAAACTCTTTTACCACTCGTTTCATAACTATTAGTTTATAGCTTAGTTATAATTTATTATATGATACAATAACTTTTAATTTATACGTATACTTTAAGCTTAAATTAGTGAATTTTGATTATGTCTACAGATAAAATTATTTTTTAAGACAATTTAATACATAGCCTAGACATCATAAAATGTGTCTTGTCTTACGCATTACGGATATGTTATTTATACCTTAATATCAAGGGTATTATAACAAGTTATATTTTAGGACTCCTTAAATGTATGCATAAAACTTATTCATGTGTCCAATATCACTGTTCTGATTTCTAAGATATAACTTAGTAATAGATAAATAAATAAAGTAATTAATACTATTGCTATTTTGTCGTTTCCATGTAGCCCACTGCATATTCGGCTTATAGGCCTAATTATAGAACAAATACCAGTGAACAGTTTCCATGTTTATGGCATAAAATAAATAGCAACGAATGGATTTCAACGGCAATTTAACCTTCCAGGTTTACTTAAAGCCAGTCAATAATCATATAATATTGTTATCAAAAAATGGCGAAACTCCCCTGTCCACAGTACAAACATTCCATGTCCTATTGTTGTTGTGGTTATTCTTATTCTTATTCTTATTATTATTATCATCATCATCATCATCATCGTTCCAGTTGATAGTATGATTAAGACCAGTTATTCTTTCGTCACGAAGGCAATTTTATTTCGGCAAAATGCTACATATGCCAAAGTGTATTTTTAAGGCTCTATGCCTCAAAGGCGAAAATAAAATTCCTCTCTATGTGACTCAAGCGTCCAATCCCTAATCAATTGTTCGAACAGCAATCACACTCTGTTAAAACAACAGCACAGTATTCAAAATCTAATTCAATACTCATCTTCATTCTCTTAGTTTAACCTCTCTCGTTGTAGGTGCCTTTACAGGAGCGCGACCTTTAGGAAGAGGGGTTACCTTTGGATCACATGCAAATTCTTTTGTCCAGACAAGGGCATGGAAGGCCTCTCCGGATGTGTGATCATTCCAATACCGGGACCACCTTCGAGACAACACGAACAATTAGGACGAGATACACCAGTCGCAACACACACTCACTCCGAACAAGTCGCAGATGGGACAAAGATTACAGTGATAGCCAGATGATATCAGGTACCCACAAGGGTCTAAAGTTACTCAACGTTCGTCCCACATGTGAGGACAAATCCCGGAACAACCTAGGAAACTTATCCCGAACAGGAATCGAACCCTGGCTCGCTGCGTATGGGGAGCGAAGGCATCCTCTGCGCCACAGCGGTGGCTTTATTTCTATACATAAAAGTAAAGTGTTCCCTATTATAGGCCATGGAGGCCCAGAGGGTTCCAGGAGGTTGAGGCTCTTAGATTTTAGACAATCGATGCATGAAGGTGGTAAGGTTGTCAGCCTTACGCATCGGCCGCCTTTACCCCCAGGATTGCTCCTGGTCTCATTTCTGTTAGAGGATGAGTCCACCCCAGGGCCATAGTGCCACCAGAAGGGTTAGGACAATTGAAAATCTCCAACGACCTCATCGGGGATCGAACCAGCGACCTTCCAGTTTGTAGTGCAGCGCCTCAACTACTTCGCTACAGTGTACCCCTTTCTATAGTCTACATGATGTCTAATTTTTCTTTTAATTTAATTTGTAAGATTTGAATTTAAAAACGCCACATACATGTAATTATACATACTACTTTTTTTAAATGAAAAAAGCAATTTTGGCTAATGGGAACCTCAAAAATATTATATTTATGTTGAAAACGCGACATCGAATTTCGGATTGGAACGCAGTTCTTCCTCTACCTGTAGTATATATGGTGTGGGTAGAGAAAGTAAAAATATAGTACCTGTATATTATTTCTTTTAAATACAATTAATTTTATTATTATTATTATTATTATTATTATTATTTTTAATGGCAGGAACGAATAGTACAAAACTTGAGCATGAAACCCCCAATTATGACACAAGAAATGTTATAACTATACTGTTTTCACTCCTAAGAACAAAGCTAAAGTAAGCAGAAATCATGTCTGTCTCACTCTTAGGTCATACGAGTAATGTCCTAGAGTAAGACAGATGTACTGGTTTTTGTGTACATTATCGTGGTTCCTAGAGTGAAAACAGTATGACCCATGTGAAATGTACAGTTGTGTACAGTTGACATGAACTAGATTGTATCAGTGTGAAATAAAATATTTTACAGAAAATTCTATGGATGAGTTACGGTCCTTGATAGTCTTTGAGGTGTGACAGAGGTCTGTTAAGGTTGAAATACGCCAGTTCGATTCGCCTCACAGGTGCGATTGCTTTTCACTCTGTCTTTGCCACACAAATCCACTGCTCTGACGTGAACTCACGTAATCTCTGCATAGCGGTCACTTAAGTGCTTTACCGCATAAGAACGAGAAGTAAGACTGTACCGAAAGTGGTATTTCAAAATAATAAATTTGACGAATAAAGTGAGCATTGAGGTTGTAAGATATATGATAAAGACAGTGTACGAATTAACGAGGGAGGGGAAAGGGGAATACCTCGGCTCGTAAAACTACTTTCCTGGCAGATGACAGCAATACTTTTCCCAGCCAGGGAAAATTATTTTCCCTCCTCTCTTACCAGAACTTTAAATTATATTAATTATTATTATCTACCGCAGGAATCATTCAGAAATATATTTATTAAAGGATAAATCATAATAATTTGTCTAAATAAGTTACATAAGCTTTTATTTGTGTAACAAAGAAGTGTTATTTACTTCTCAAATTTCGGCGCAAAGGATAAAGATGCAGGAAACTTTTAACTAAAAATGTCCCTCCACCTTATAATGAAGCTTGATTCGCACCCTGTATAAAGATCACACTCAATCATAATTTAATGCTCTGCATGATGTATGATGCTAATGAATGGAGCATACGCAAAACTATGATAATGTCGGTTTATAACTTTTATTTTCAGAATATGGGGAAATGTATTCAAAATTGTCTACAGAATGCTATTCTGCATTACATAATACAGGTGTGACATATACGACAATTATGTCAAATCTGACAAATTTGTCAATATGTCATGACAATTCTATTTTTCATAAATATTACAACTTTTCCTTACATTACAGGCAAATTAATGTAAATTGTCAAGACTAAAAGAGCCCTTTTCATAAACGCGACAATTTTATGTCAAACCTAAAGATTACTTTAGTACACAGTAGATCGCTCTCATATACGCGTGCGATAATCGATCTCCACATCGAATGTGACACCTAAGTAATCGATTATTACTATCGAAATTATTGAATTATATTTCTCTTTGCAAAGTCACTGAAATTGAAAGTTAGGTTAACCCGTTGCCTAAAAACCCTGCGTGGTCTCATGTCTATTTTTTCATCACATTCACTACTACCAATACCTCTACTACTAGTTTTCATTATTAACAAAACAATTTAGCAAATTTATTAACAAGAAAGAGTTTGCCAAGTTATGCCACACATTTACATAACCTACTAACTTGCCCTACATATGAAAGATTGCCTGTCACTTCTGTAATGACAATTCTACATTTTTTGTAAACTTGTAAATATGTCACCAAAATCTAATGTTTCATAAATGGTAGGTATCCTAAGATTTGACATATTTGTCGGACATTTACCTGTAAACTCAAAAGTTTTGAGAAACAACAATATGTAAAATTGTCATACAATTCTACTAAATTGTCATGACATTTATGTAAAGTTGTCGGCTTTTATGAAAAACACAATTGTCAAAATGTAAGCTTGTAAAACAATTATATGTCACCTGTCACCTGTAAAATTGTAACTTTTATGAAATAGGGCCCTGGTCAACAGTGGTAGGCCTATTGAGTTAATTATAAATGATTTACTTGCGTGCGAGAATTGTATTTTGATGAAGGACAGTTTGTTCATAGTAGCGTTGTGTGCCCATTATAATTCTGCTAAAGAAGCATATCACTTTTTGCCATTATATAAGTAGGCTACGATTCATTTATTCAAACAAATTTATGAATTTCCAAAGTAATAAAAATGAAGTGATTGTTAGGGTAATCGTAAAGCATTAAGAGCATAACAGAATATTTTCATCTATAGGCCTAGTTGGTACCTCCTTATCCTTGGATGTGATGGTTTCATGTTCAGAAATATTATTGCAGTTTTTAAAGGAACAAATTAAGTGAATAAAGCTTAAATGACAAGTACAATGATTGAAAATAATAGAAAAATAGAAATATAATATTTATAAAATTACATATTATGTATTAAAAATAAAACTAAACTCCTTGGCGCTATATCCCTGAAGGGCCCAGGCCTACCACACGACTGCTGCGTCACCTACCATAGGCAGATGGCAGTATTGGAGGGCATGTGGTCAGCATGCCGACACCCACAGCCGTTAATGGTGGTTTCCGTGACCGGAGCCGCTATTTCTCTATCTAGTAGCTCCTCAGATTGTGTCACGAGGCTGAGTGCACTCCGTCCCAAACCTCCCTGCCTCAGAAAAATCCGAGGAGGTGCTAAGGATCGAACCCGGGCATACGGATCTGTAGCCAGCGACGCTAACCATGAGACCATCCGGATGGACTATGTGTTTATAAAGATTGTAAATTAAATATTTTATTTTATATAATCTTTCTGCACAACGCAGATTGCCTTGCAGACAAAGAATATCTTACAACAAAGTATACACTTACACAAAAATTACAAGCTTTCAGTTAGATCATAAACATAATGACAGGAAAATTAAAAATTAAAATAATCAGTAATAAAACCATTAAACTTGAAGAAAGGAAACCTGTCCAGATTAATTGTTGTTATTGTACAGGTGGTTTCTTAAGATTTGGATGGATCCCTTAAGTGATAATAACGCCACTTTAGTGTACAGATTTTGTGACAATGAGAAACGTTTACAGAAGTTAATAAACTGTTCATTATGAATTTTGACAGTAAATTGTATCTTTGAATGATAAAAGGAGGTATGGAATTTAAATGTTTAAGGGCTCAACAAGGATTCATGAACGAATGTATTCTGTTA
Organism: Ectobius pallidus; assembly: GCA_964059195.1. Classification (NCBI taxonomy): domain Eukaryota; kingdom Metazoa; phylum Arthropoda; class Insecta; order Blattodea; family Ectobiidae; genus Ectobius; species Ectobius pallidus. The sequence goes on from CAXKWD010000003.1 coordinate 112,543,647, forward strand.
TTGCCTTTGGTGATTGTGTTTTCTTATTTGTTTTATCCTTATTTCGGGAAATAGAGTTAACGAGATTTAGGATATAATATACTTTCAGATAAGTTCACGTCCAAATATCTTAAAATAATAAAAACTGTTCAACATGATATAATAATTATTAGTAAATAACGTAAGAAAAATGTTAATATTTAAATTTAATCACTTTCTAATTCACATAAAATTTCAATGATATAATGCGCGTTATATGCTGTTATCTAGCGGCCGATGGTAAAATCAGTTCATCTTTAATCAGGTATTTGTTACATAATTAGGCCCACCTGAGACTCAAAAATATACATTTCAATCGCTTTCTAACATAGGCCAAAATACATGAAAAAATCACCTGATAGCTCGTAATACAAGATTATTAAACCAATACTTAAAATTTTTCGCAGCATTTAATAGTGAAATTTAAAAAAATTAAGTTCATTTTTAACTATAAATCAAAAGAGAAATTGTTCGGTTCCTCTCAGGCTCAATACAAAATGTGGTCTTTTTTTATTATATTATTGGGAATATTTTCAAGTTATCTCCACAATTCAAACAGAATATATTAGTCAAATAATAGTAATAATAGTTATTATTATTATTATTATTATTATTATTATTATTATTATTATTATTATTATTAGGGGCGGATTTCTATGACATGTCATATTTTCCCCGTTTGCATTATTTCAGGTTTCCGACTAATTTAAACCCGATTCCAAGCATCCTGGTGAAAATGGAACGGCTTTTATTGTGCATATAACTGCATATTTAGAAAATTTTCAACTATTGTAACATATTTAGTATGAATATGCATATTTAGGTCATATTTTTGGCATATTTGTGTGCATATTACAGAGATTTTGAAGTTTCATATCATATTTTGTAAATTTTGCATTATATTGATACTTTTTGAGAATTTCTAATATGAAAATGCATTTATTCAAACCATAATGAGCTGAGATGAAATGTGATAAACTACAAATATTTTCAGTATAGACAGATATTTTAAATAATTAACACTCTATTTTAATAAAATGTATTGTAATGAAACTTAAAAAGAATTATACACAATGTGTAAGTGGTAAAGTCATATTTTAAATTTTAATGGTCATATTTTAATGTTTTTTAGGTTATAAATGCATGCATATATCCTACTTTTTAGGTCATAGAAATCCGCCCCCTAATTATTATTATTATTATTATTATTATTATTATTATTATTATTTCCAATGTACTTATGATAAGTAAACAAATACTTAAAGTCACGGGCCTTGAAGCCCCTTACATCACCCCATGGTATTGTTAGAGTTAAGGGATGCCCATGTTGACCAAATTTCAATTAATTTGTAGTGCTGGGAGTTTTTATGCAAGGAATATTATTTTTTTTAATGTGTTTTCCAAGAAAGCGACACAGAAGCGAGATTGCTTAAGTTCATATGCTTTTTAAAATAGCAGACTGTATATGTAAAACTATGTCTTAAGCGTAAAAATTCGGATTTATATTATTTATATGAATATATGATTTCAAATTCCTTAGCATAAATGTGATTCTCAACCACTATACTTAATCCTTTCATTTCTTTATTTCACAGAAAATCGAAGAAATCGAAACGAAGATTGGCGACACTTTCTCTTATTTTTAAGGGACTTTACACGAAGAAAATTCAATTTCTTTTTTGCCATTTTCTAGCATAAACACATAAGGAAAGTGAGAAACGTTGGTTTTTCAAGATTTATCCAACTCTTCTCTCATTTCAAAACTTATATACTTTCAAGAAAAACGAAGATTGGATTTTACATGTGTGTGTGGGTGTATCATTTGTACTGACATACAAATCAAAACGAAAACGGCTCAAACGATTTCGTTTAAATTTTGTATATGGGGTGCTTATACTAAGACCAAAAACTTTAATTTGAGGTTTTTTTTCGAAAAAGTTATCTGAAAGGTAGTTTTAGCCACCCACTGTTTGTAGAAACTCAGTCTTGTCTGGTGAACAATAAAGTTTTGCATCAGGTTGAAACAACTGATTATTATGCACTCTTTGCCTCTTATTCTATATCAGAGTGTGAAGTGGAAAAAGATGCATGGCTATGCTTAGAGTCAAGAAAGTTACGTGAGTGCATTAATCGGATTTTGTTTGGGTTATGTATCCTTCGGTGATTCGATACGAAGTGGTATCGATAGTGTCTTCATTTTTACAATTAATTTACACGAAGAGAATGTCATACGTATTATACCAAAAGGAAAACTTTTATTTATGCAGAGGAAGTTAAGAGTAAGGGTCAGATTTCTATGACCTAAAAAGTAGAATATATGCAGTCATTTATGACCTAAAAGACATTAAAATATGAACAATAAAATTTAAAATATGACTTTACCACTTACACATTGTGTATATTTTTTTTAAGTTTCATTACAATAATTCATTTTATTAAAATATGTTAATTATTTAAAATATCTGTAAATTCTCAGAAAGTATCATTATAATTCAAAAGTTACAAAATATGATATGAAACTTCAAAATGTCTTTAATATGCACACAAATATGCCAAAAATATGACCTAATATGCATATTCATACTAAATATGCTACAATAGTTGAAAATTTCCTAAATATGCAGTTATATGCACAATAAAAGCCGTTCCATTCCCACCAGGATGCTTGGAATCGGGTTTAAATTAGTCGGAAACCTGAAATAATCCAAAGGGGAAAAATATGACATGTCATAGAAATCCTCCTCCTAGTTATGAGTTTTGACATCAAATATTTTTCCAGCAATGAATTGCTCTCAACCTCGTAATCTGAGTAACATATTATATTATTACAAATAGATAGAAAAACAATCACTCAGAAACATTTGACATTTGTGGAAATTATGACGGAAACGGCACTTCATTACACGAAACGTGACTGCCATTTTGTAACGATAATTAGCCGTAACTGTAACAGTTTAATCAATTCTGGAAATGGTATGCAACCGTAGAAGTAGTCAAGAAAGAGTATGTAAGATTACAAGGATACAAATAATTTATTGGTGAGAGAAAAAAAATTATTCCTTGTTTCTCAGTACCCAAACCTGCATGTCCCCAATGAAAGGGTAGTAAATATTAGATCTATATTATATGAATAAAATTAAACAAGTTAACATTTAAAAATTCTCTCTTTTGTTTACTAAATTAAGTATTATGGTATTTGGCTTGGGGGTCCTTGAACATGCACGCGGTATGCTGACGGGGTCCCACACACAAAAAACTGGGAAACCTTCACTTAGTATATTCTAGTTGACCCTCTGTCCCTATATCCTCAGAAAAATAAGCGTAACTAAATTAGTGACAGGTAGCCATCCATCCGTCCATCCATCCATCCGTTCGTCCATCCATCCATCCGTTCGTCCATCCGTCCATCCGTTCGTCCATCCGTCCATCCATCCATCCATTTGTCCATTTGTCCATCCGCCTTTCCCTCCCTCCGTCCATTCATCCATCCATCCATCCATCCATCCATCCATCCATCAGGTAACCAGCAGCATGATACCTCGAATAAGAACTATATTAATGATCATTTAAGTTACGTATCAATTACGTACAGTTTTAAAATTACAGCCCATAGAATACACATCTTTAAAATTGTTCAAAATGTGGTTTAAATGTTGTACTTTGTTAATCTGCGAACACAATGGTAAACTAAGTGGGGCCTGTGACCTCACGCCATGAACCCTGGCTCTCCTGATTAGGAGCGTAGACACGCAAGCTTTTGGGCCACCCTGCTTGCATCACGTGTTTCAGAGTTTAAATGTCCGGATTGCATGACACACAATCGTTTACAAATCGCCATGAGTCCGACAACCAGATCAGAATCCACAGTAGCCACTCGCCCCAATACCCCCCCCCCCCACTTTCCGCTCAATTTGTTTGACACCAAAGTCGTGTGATGCAATGTACTACAATTTAATATAATACACACTTCCCGGAAAATTCCTCATGTGACATTTTTTTATAGTCTGTAGAAAAGTATAGCCTGTAGGCCCAATTGGAATCATAAAATCATGCTAGACATTCTCATGACGTTCTCTACCCTAATGGACAATGGAAATTAACCTTAAACGTAACGTAAACTTTAAAGTTTGGAACTTTTTTTATTTTTTTTTATTATTTTTTTTAATGGGACCATTCACAATGCATCACGTAAACTACCAAACATAACGTAAAATTAAACGTTATCTTAGAATCTTGCGAACTCCAAGCTTTCACGTTAAGTTTATGCGAAACTGAACTCCAGATGGCAGGAGAAGGAAGTAGAAGTATACTTTGGTCACAGTCTTTTGAGATAGTGGAATGGGTAGATACTGTCCGCTCTAGCACCGGCCCTGAAGTAATCAAGTACAGTATGTCTGTTTCATTCTAGCGCATTACTCATATCTACGTAAGAGTGAGACAGAGATACAGTAGGCCTACTTGCTTACTTTAGGGCCGGTTCTAGAGCGGACAACACCTACTCATTCCACTATCTCAAAAGATTGTGACCAAAATATTGTTAAAAACAACACATTATACAAACATGCGGCATTGAAAGAAAATATATGGACACTAATTTCCCAAAAAATGAACTACCGTACAGTAGTAAATACAATATAATTAATTTGTGTAATGTAGACCTATAACTTATGTGTACGTAACACTTGTAAAATTTCAATTTCTATACACGTGTTCCATAGACACATGAAAGCTACTTCTGTTTAGTCTCTGGCAGTCATTTTATCAGCTCACGTTCTCGTTTGTGATTGGTTGTAACCAGCGTTTAAGTTTTCGTTGTAAGTGCCTAATGCATTGGCAAAGTTTGCGTTAAGTTTTATGTTCTATTAACTCACGGTTAATTCTCGATGTGAATGCGCCATTACATTGCAACATTCTCTCTTCGCATTGGGCAAAGAGCAAGAGCTACCTTGCTCCTCACACATCTGAGTTTCTCGCAAACTCTTCAGTGGTCGATAAAGCTAATTTGTAACAAGCTTTAGGACAATCTTATATTCGAAATCTCTCAATTAAACGTCCTGAGTATCAAACAAGCTGTTATATAAAATCTAAACAAAACTAAACATTTCAAAAAACTATTATTATAGACTTAAAAATATACACCTAACAGAGTACAACAAACAGAGCTTATGTTCTTAGGTGCAAACTTAACCAAGTTCATGATAAAATAGAACATAATATTACGCAAATACTAAGTTAATATGAAAATATTTTTACACTATGCATTTTTCAAATATCCAATTACTCAAGAATTATTAATGCATCTGTAATGAATTGGGTTAAGCAGAAGTTACTTGTACAAGTTAGACTGCAATGTCGTGTAAATTAATGCATTGGTTGCCGGTCCCACCGAAGATTAAGATTACTTCTTTCTTCACACATTTAGGAGCCTGTAAAATCTTATTACTGTATATTATTAAAAAATAAAGGAAATGTACGTATATTCTTGCATGTACTAAAGGAAAGGTATGTACGAATAGACCTACTAAAGTCTGGTATTAAAATAACCTAAACAAAGTAGAAGATAATATAACTTTCACACATCTCCCCCTTTAAAAATAAACTCGGTAAAGTTAAAGGCACACCGATAGACTTTTCTTGTTCTTAAAATATATTGAATTTTTCACACAGCGGATACTAAAACTTGTTGGTTTTGGATAAAAGGTTGGGCTAACAGGTTCTTACAAAATCCTTACCAAACTTACAGCAGGTTATATGTAGGTAAGCAACATTGCCCTGGAAAACTTGTTATAGGCTATCTCGTTTTCATAAGTCCACAGAAAAATTAAGCTATAAATTAGAAAAAAAACACGTGTCATTTAATTCAGCTTAACGAAATATCCTTGTTATTATCGTTATTTCTAGACCGAAAGTCTCGAAATAATCATGGCAAGAAACGAAATTAAATTAAATTATACAACTAAACCTCAACACAAGTAGTATTCGTCTAGGTAGTTGCACATTGAAGGAAAAAGAAGCCAATTTGAGATTATTTCAAAGCAAAGAATGCAATACAATAAAGATATGTACCATAGCGGCATTGTATTATCTTTGGCTCACAGGTTAACATGACGTATAGGCCTACCTATTCTTACACGAAACATTCGTTAAGCTCTCTTAAATTACCAAAGTAATACTCAACACGACCGCCGGCGTGGTCTTGTGGTTAGCGTCGCTGACCACTGATCCATCTGCCCGGGTTCGATCCGCGGTACCTCCTCGGATTATTCTGAGGTAGGGAGGTCTGGTAGGGGTGCACTCAGCCTCGTGATTCAAATTGAGGAGGTACTAGATAGAGAAGAAGCGGCTCCGGTCATGGAAACTACCATTAACGGCCGTGGGTATCGGCATGATGACCACATGCCCCCAATCCTGCCATCTGCCTATGGTAGATGACGCAGCGGTCGGGTGGTAGGCCTTGTCCCTTCAGGGATGTTAGCGCCACGGAATTTAATACTCAACACAAGTGGTATTTGCTAGATAATTAATTCTTCACGTAGAAAAGTAAAGATTATAATGCAATAAAAGTGTGTACATACTGGCAAGATCTAGTTTTCATTCTCAAAAGCAGCGACGACGAGATCTCGGGCTTCGCGGCATGAACATGAAGCGAAGAGAGAGAAATACTTTATTAAAGTCATCTGCCTGGCAATGCAGGTGACCATGCAGATCCAGAACAAAGAAAAACACATACATTATATAATTACATGAAATGAATTGAAAGTAGTATATAAATAATTGTGAACTCTAAGTAGTATATAAATAATTGTGTAATAAATATAATGAATCTTCTAAAACCGTAATACATATTCTAACGATGGTCCCATTAGAAATACTATGAAAATGTAAAAATGTTGACTATTGGCAAAGTTGAAACTTGCACCGCGTGCGCCAAGAAGCAGGCCCTTCACCTCCCATGCATCTATACGTAAGCTATAGCTCTCACTAGGCCTACGGTAAGGATGCATGCTTCGTATATGGCCTCCTTTTTCGCACTCACATGCTTAGCTTGTTCACTATCCTTTTGCATACGAACTTTTGGACCCAAAATTAAACCCCGTTTCACAGTTCTACTAATGGCTATTAAGTCGGCTCGTCGATGACTTCCATCTTCCGCGATGCAATGCACCTCTTCATATTATAAACTTTCCAGTCTTGTTGTCGTCTAAGGGCTGTGGCAATCGCTGAATTTCTCAATAACTCGCCCTTTTTACAACTACCAAATGCATGGCCCAAAGTTTCTGGATTATTACAACGTGGATGCCTGCAGAGTGACGTGTTTTGTCTCCGTCTTTCCTATTGGTTACCATGAGTTGGAATTGGTATTTTTTACTACACACTGAAACTCCTTTTTCTTTGTGGGGGAGTTCACACCATTTTTCGAAAGATCTTTTGTGGGCTGGATAGTCAGCCTACTCTTGAGAGGTAATTGTAATTTAAAAGCAAATAGGTCTATAAGTTTAAAATCTATAATAAAAGTTTTAATATTGTAGTTGGTTTCCATGAATTAGCCTACAATAGTAAAATAGAAATAAAAATCCTCACGTTTTAATATAAAGCAATACTGCACTATTTTTAAATTTGGCACATATCTCTGCTTTTGTGCGGTGTTTTGTATTGAAGCATAGGCCTACGTACGTCAATGAAAGTGTTAAAGGTGAAAATGATACGATTAAACTGAGGTGACGATGGAACGGTTTTATGGGACCAGTAAATATTTTCAATAAGAACTTAATTATGTTCCTTATTTCACCATTCCGCTATTTCTCATCGTACACCACCCTCGAAGTGTTAAAATTTCAATTTATTGTACCAACAGAAATTTACTGGTAATAATGGACTCATTACCTTAGTGGCTTTGTGCATTCTAGCAATATTAATAAAATCAGGCAAACTGATGTAACTAAGTGCCAGAATGTTTTTGTTTAATGAGTGATAATTGCAATTATGATATGCAGAAAATAAGTTTTTTTTTAACTTATTTCAGAGTAAGCTCCAGATCGATTCATTAAGCAGGGCTTAAGGAATAACAAAGGTCTAGTTTGATAAGAATATGTGAAGGAATATGTAGGTAGTGTAATTTGTCGAAGCTACCTGTATTGCAACTTCCAAAGCCGTATATGAACACTGTAAAACAAGATGTTGCCATGAGAACTGATTTATATTTGATAAATTCTTTCTAATATATTATCATGAAATAGGCACTCCTTTGGGCATTACTCCTGTACCGGTAAATCGATTTGGTCCAATACCATTATGCTTCTTCCCATGGATGTTATAAATGCGTATACCAAGTTTCATTAAAATCCGACAAAGCGTATTTGAGTTATCGCAAGTACAGACACACGGACAGACGGACAGACAGACAGACAGCCAGATGGACAGACTTTTCCCGTCCTCCATACAATCTCATAAAGTATTATTCTGGCACTTAATAATAACTACAAGCAATGCGTGCAGTTTATTGATGTGGCAAAGCTGTCCTCTCGTGCAGATTCTTTGCTTGCGAATTTATTAATTCCAGGACGCAGACTGCAATTTTCGTGAGAGAAGACGGATATTACTTTTTGCTTGAAGGGATATTTATTGAATTCTTTTTTGTCTGGCAATCTTAATATGAAATGCATTTCTAAATAAATCCTGTACCACTTTCTTTAATTCTATATTAACGAAGTCTTTCGTCACAACCTTCCTTACAAATCATTTTGCCATCTACTTGAATAAAATCTTAAGGTTTTGCCTATATTTTTTAATTCTTTGTGGCAATGTTATTAGTAGGGACCGGATTCTTAGGTTTTTACCTATTTTTTTCCTTACTTCCAAAACAAAAAGCGCTCATATACTTTTTCGAATCATGTCCATAGGATTCACCCACATTAATTCTGTGGCACCTAAAAATACCTAAATCGGGTATAAAAACCTAAATATACCTAAACGGGACATAAAACCTAAAATATCTAATTTAGGCTACTTTTTTTTGTCTTTTTTGTTTGTCAGTTGAGAAATCGACATTTTGCGGAGAGACAATAATTTTTGTCGGGTTGAAATTAATACCACCAGCGTTTCGTTCAACCCATTGTCGTCCAGGATGGACAGTATCAAGAGAGGAAGTGTAAGAGTACCGGTGTATTCCTTTTAAAATATTCGTACGAACAACCATTGTTGCTGTGTCTGAACAAGGATATAGACTTCTGTGTTTTAAAGCGCTTGTTTGCCTTTATTACTGCCCTGTTATTCATACTGAGAGGTCCACTGTGAGTTTTAAGAAGACGTGTTAATTATGCCGAAACAAATGAAATCGATTTATTACGGCAATGGATTGGCGACGACCTGAATTTCACGACAGTAATATTTTGGCAAACCTGCCAGAAACACATAAGTATTATTTACCGTTCTAGAAAAGGGGGAAGTTTTCGTCCCTAGTTGGTCTGTTGTGCGGTTAGCATGCGTAACAACCGAAGAAATGAAAATAATCAGTTTCACATTATCCACATCAACCATAGAGTATTTTACTCACTAAATTAGAAGCATCGGATTTGAATCCTGAGAAGGGTAGTGTCTAGATACAGTATTAACTATTAACTATGAGATAACAGGAAGAACTTCACAGTTGAGAATCTTGAAAGATATTTTGTGATATACTGTAACCAGGAAATGTGAGGCAATCTTATTTTCACTGCTTCTTTTGATTGTTTATGCTTTCTTTCTTCAATTGTATAATATTGTCCTAAAGTAAGTTTACACAAATTTAAGTGAATTTTGTTAAGTTAAACTTCAAGAGTATTATGTATTGAATCCTATGTAGCACATGCAAATTCATTAAACCAATTATTCTACCCGAAAACGATATTTTGGACAAAAAACCTAAAAAAACTATTTCACCTAATGGAAAACCTAAAACAGTGTTTTTAAAAACCTAAAAGTCCGGTCCCTAGTTATTAGATAATTATCCCTTTCGGATGAAATGGTCACTCTTGTCATTCCCGTAACTGACTGTCTTGTCTCTGACTGCCATTGGACTCGATCACGCCGAAACACCTACATGTAAATTAACATTCATATTCCAAATTATTTCATTCTTGAGAAGGTTATACGCTATTTTTCATTTGTACAGCATTGACTTTCTGGCTATTATAGAGGCCTCAGAAGATAGGTATAAAGCAAGCTCTTAATAACTCATTTTATAGAAGGATACCGTACATGAATTGCTTTCCTTTGAATAACATATTCCTTAATTGAAAAATCTTAGGAGAAAAATTCCTCTGACTCTGGGATTCAAACCCATGACCTTCGGCTTTCCGAGACGATGCTCTACTAACAGAGATAACCTGTGATTATTACCCTTAATGGTCGACCTTAGTGAAAGACGTTTACGTCTTAGACTATACAGTATTGTGAGCCACACGATTTTAGTGATGCTGTGACAGCGTTTCCACTGCTAATGTACATTAACATTTATGATCTCCATATGTAGGCTATACGTATTGCATATTGCATATTCCCATGCAATATTCAAGAGAAGCAATATTCTGTGGATTGTGCATACCGTAGACACCGGCTGGAGTCATCAATTGCCACATTTGCCCTGTCGGGGATTTTATACAATGCTTTGAACTTTCTAAGTAACATATTCACGAACAAAAATAATCTTATACGTAATTTAACGAAGCACATATTAGAAGAATATCCTAAATATTTTTTTCTAAAGTTAGAAATATAAAACACTTATATCTAATTAAATTAAACATTTTAAGATTACTCTCTTCGATAATTTTGTTGAGCAAGACGATAACTTCGGAATAAACATTTAATGCAAAAGCAGTCTCTAAAATTCACGACATTTATTCTAGGTGGAAGTCAATGTTAAGTAATTTTGTTTATTGATTTGGCCAAGCTTTAAATTCATAAGTGTAGGCTAAAAGTTTGTAATTAATATGAACATTAATAAATGTTATTATCGTTATTATTACTATTATTATTATTATTATTATTATTATGATTGAAGTCTGTACAAAATAATACTTAATCTACTCAAAATAATAGCATTCAAATGACAGAAAATAATACTCTTCTGCCATTCCATAACTATGCGTAATCTTTATGTCATATTTAGACATCAAATAACATAAAATAATTAAAAGCTACACTGAAGTAGCAGTCCTTTAGTGAATTAAGTTGACAGTCTAGATTGTACAGGCACTTCTTATGGGTCATTAGAGACCTTATCTTGGCTGGCGATTGTAAAAACTGGAACCTGTTTTTGGCAAGTGCGCCTGGTCGTTAATGTAGTGGCCAAATGAATAACTTCTTATCGACAGATCCATCAGGGCTTATCTCAATTCCAGGGTCACTTTTAAGCAAGATGCCTTGATGGTACCAGTGAGTCTGAAAATGTTGTCGAGACAGGGTGAAAGTTAATGGTAAAAAGTTTCTGGATTTGCAGGTTTCAAATGTTAATAAAAGGTATTTTTACTCCTTTTCCTTACATTTGTATATAATAAAATTTGATTTTCAGTAGAAAAGAAGAAATTTCTTTTTACCATATCATCATCTACCAATTTCTACTGTAGACTAGTTCGTCCATTCTATTACCGTTTTACAAGTACTGATACGTAATGAGTTCATTTCTACGTCATGTTATAAAACTGCTTATCTATATTATTTTATATATTAATATTCGTAGAATAGGCCTAATTTATTTTCTTCCTTGCTTTACTGTCTACACTGCTAGATCGTAAATGATCGTAAAAGAAGTAAGACCGAAATGAACCCGAGATATAGACGCCTAAGAAATCATCCAACGTTTTTCTTAAAGGAGGATCTCAGAGAAACCCTACAGATTAGATTCGTGAAACAGATAATTAGGCCTATCGTTTTATCTTCAGCCACCAAAGTGACAGCTAAATGAAACTGAAAGGTTGAGGATTAGAAGTGTTAGACCATACTTGTACAACTAATGTTGTCTTTTTAAAATATTTTTCTTCAGACTCCAATGGCACTCTTACTTTCTATAAGCTTATACCTCTTTTCATAATCTTCTACAGGATTCAACTCCTCTTATGTGCATAATTGTAATGGAGTTATTAAAATAAATATTAGAAAGGATCAGTGTTAATGTCGAACTGTATTCTTAGGGTTAATTTTTATGATAATTATGTAAAATACTATGTTCTATTATTAGGTACTAATATCATCTGGTGCAAAGGTACATCTTCTAATGCGAGGGAGAATCAAATGAAAACTGCAATTAATTTTTTTCCACTATTTTTCTGCAGGAAGAAAGTATGCTTGTACATTATTTTTCTACATAGTCCCATCCCAGTTCAATCCACTTATGCCATCAGATAGGAAGTGCTTCGATATCGTATGAGAAAAAATATTCTGGTTGACACTGTAGGCACTCATACACCGTCGATCGGATGTCTTCATCAGACTTGTACTTCTGCCCTCCAAGGAGCTCCTTTAATGGACGAAAGATGTGGAAATCTGATGGTGCCAAACCTGGAAAGTATGGCAGATGTGGGAGGCACTTGAAGCATATGTCGTCGATGGTTTTCATGGTTGCATGAGGACGGGCGTTATCATGTTGAAGCAAAACACCTGCTGTCAGCAACCCCCTTCGCTTTGTCACCATCAGATTTCCAAATCTTTGGTCCGTTAAAGAATCTCCTTGGAAAGCAGAAGTTCAGATCTGATGAAGACGTCCAATTGATGGTGCAGGAGTGGCTAGTGTCAACCAAAATAATTTTTTTCATGCGGTATCGAAGCTCTTCCTATCCAATAGCGTAAGTGCATTGAACTGGGAGGGGACTATGTAGAAAATAATGTACAAGTAAACATTCTTCCTGCAGTAAAATAGTGGAAAAAATTAATTGCTGTTTTAATTTGATTTTCCCTTATGTAACTTGAGGTTAATATAGGCCTACAAATCTTCAACCCTTTACCCGCCGAGTTTTCTACAGGAAGGCCAATATCAAATTAGATTATCGCCCTTTCTTTGGTAGTTTTGCTTGAAATCCAAAGAGTTGAACAATCCTAGGGATTGTAGCATTATTTGCCTAAAGAGGTTGGTGTAAACATTACAATTCTACAACTATGTTATTTAGAATAACTAATGAAAATAACTATATGCGAAAACAAAGTTATAAAAATATATAACCTTTTCAACCGGGTCTTTATAACCAGTTCATAACATATTGTCTTCACGTTCTTCATTCTTAACACTTTTGTCTTAATACTGGTTTCCTTTTCAAAAACTGTTTTCCAAAACACTTTCTATTCAGCCTCACCTGTTCCTTGAAATACTTGAATTTCTGTGTAATCACACTTTCATTTTTTTTCATACAGTTTATTTTGGAAGAAGCAATGTGGTTTTCCCTTGTCTGGGTGTGACGAAGGGTGTGACGAAGGATAACTAGTTTTTATTTCAGAGTTAATATTTTAGTTGGCTAAAGCATCTTTATCAATGCACAATCCGTCACACTTCGTTACCTTGGATGTCTTTACAAAAACTGTCTATATAAACATTTTCTTCTCTCATTTTTATATCATCTGAAGACAGAATTGTGTACCCACATACCAAAATTTACCAGAAAAGCAATTAATCTGCAGGTTACGACCTTTTCCGACGGATGTCCTCATCACACAAGCACGCTGGAAATTGTACATTTTGCCCAGGAACCGTCATATTTTGGTTGTGAAGATTCTTGAACATAGCATAAACGTACTGTATTCCGGTCGCAGACTGATTTCTGCAAGAACATTTTGCTCCTGTCAATCTCTGCAACGCTGAAGATGCCTGCTACAGCAGCGGAAGATAAGTTAGGTTTTAAAACCCGTGGTCCACAGCCTGTTAGACCGGAAGATTGGTTCTCTCATAACATAGGCCTTCACATTTTAATTATGTCATTGTTTGTCTCAGCGGTTGCTATCGGTTCTTGTAACCATCGGAAGACATTTCGTCCGGCTGCCTAACTCACACTATTTCAAACTGTCGGCCTGAGTAGCACAGCTAGTATGGCGTTGGCTTTCTGTGCCGAAGGTTGCGGGTTCGATCCAGATCCAGGTCGATGGTATTTACGTATGCATAAATGTGACAGGCTCATGTTTGTAGATTTACAGGCATATAAAAGAAATCCTGCGGGACAAAATTCTGGCACACAAGCGACTGTCATAGGCCTTAGTTGCAGTTCACCCAGTCTTTAAATTACCATATAATTATCCAACCAACCTATTTCAAACTTCTACTATGAAGTTATAACTATGCTTATAACTATAAAGTAACACCTAGCGACACTTAACGTTTCATGAACAAAGCTCATAATGTTCTGCAAATTTGTTAAGGGAATAACACATCGCATGCAAATGAATATGTACTTTTTTCCTATCGCTTTGGTCACTATAATGAAGCCGTACAAGCCAGACATATTTACGCAGGTGACGTATAGCCTTTAGAGCAGTCCCTTAGTGGTCTGCCAGGCAGGTCTGGATATGCTTCTACATCTAAGAATCGAATATATTGAACGTAACAAAAAGGTAGGCCAAATCTTTGGGGAAACATTCCTTGTACCATAGAGGGTGAAATTATGTTATATGAACATGGGTCGGAAATGCTGTTATTTCCTTGTAAGAGGCCTGCACAAGTGTGGAAAAAAGAAAATCACATGAAAAGACATTCAAATACTGAAATGTGGGTATTAGAATATGAAAATAAATGTTCAAAATGTCCTCCCTTAGCACGGATACATTCTTCGGCAATCCGCCGAAGCATGGACTCCCTGATGCGCCGATGTACCTCTGAAGTATCTCGTATTATCTGGCAGTCTTGCAGAATTCGAGCAGGGAGTCAACATACATTTTGCACAGATGTTGCACACACAAGAGTTTTTAAATTCCCTCACATTAAAGAATTTAGTGGATTGAGGTCAGCAAGCGTGGAGACCAAGGAATTAGTCCACCTCTTCTTATCCACATTAATGAATTTCATTCCGATAGTTGGATATATAAAATAATGTATTCAGTAAAAAATCCGCCTTTAAACCACTATCAAAAACTAGATGAGGAAATAGTGACTGAAAACGAGATTTATATGTTTCAATAGTGCAATTAGGCTATATTGTGAACCAAATTAAATTGTATTATTAATTATGTTGTATAAGTGTCCCCTAAAACATTTATACAAAACAATTGGGGATTTTATGCAATATATATTGTGTGTGTCCAGAAATTCAGTATGAATAAAAGATTAAAATACTAAAATGTACACATATACCAATATTATAGGCCTATACAATTATATACCAAGTATGTACAAATGTGATTGTATTATTTCTTCATAGGTCTGCACCAGGAAAATTAACTTAAAAGTAATATAACATTTCTTAATTCACTAATAATTATATTATGTACATTAAAATCTAAACCGGAAGGTCGCGGGTTCGATCCTCGACGAAGTCGTTGGAGTTTTTCAATTGGTTTAATCCCTCTGGTGGCACTATGATCCTGGGTCGACTCAGCCTCTAACAGAAATGAGTACCAGGAGCAATCCTGGGGGAAAGGCGGCCGGTGCGTAAGGCTGACAACTTTACCACCTTCACGTGCCGATTGTCTAAAATCTAGGAGCCTCAACGTCCTGGAACCCTCTGGGCCTCCATGGCCTGTATACGGAACACTTTACTTCACATTAAAATCTAAAATTATACACTTTTGTTGACATTGAAATATCCTATGACACAATGTTCACAAAATAGTCGTCACTGTCTATATATAGTTTGATACAAGTGGAAGAATAGATGGCTTCACTATTATGATGTTTATATTCTGCTGTTGTATTTTGTTGTATTTCGTTTTCAGCGACGATTTTCCTGTCCCAGTGTTTAGAAGATATGCATTTCGACACTGGCATGTGTAATCTTCAGTCTGTCTTCAGTCTGAACCTATGTTATAAATAGTTTTAGTATTTGGCATATTGTAATATAATAACTAAGTTCAAATATTATTAATAGGTTATAAGTACTTACTGTTTACAGATGAGAGGTATTTAAAATGGTGAACTCATCTGGAACGCTGTGAAGCCACTGAATTATTTATCCTGTCCAGTAATTAACAGTACAATTTAATTTGGTCACAATATAATTGCACTATTGAAACATATAAGTCTCGTTTTCAGTCATTATTTCCTCATATAGTTTTTTATAGTGGTTTATAGGCGGATTTTTTACTAAATACGTTATGAATCCATTTATCACGGAACCGTCCATTCAGAAACTGAAAAACAGATAGGTTGGAAAGAGCAGTAGCTCCATCGCGCATGAAGTGCATTTCTCATCGTATTCGTAATGACGCATGTTCCAACAGGACAGGCAATTGACTTTTTTTAAAAGAATGCTCTGTACTTTCGTCCATTGAGACGATGTGGTAGTGCATACGCTCCCACCAAAACAGTCACCAATAATGTCGGCCCAAAGATGTAAACAAAAGGCTCTAGCGAGGAAATAATCATTGTCGGACACATGTTCACATAACATAATTTCATCCTTTACACGTAAGGAGTGTTTCCCCAAAGTTTTGACCTACATTTTTGTTAAACCCTGTAGATTTGAAGGTAAATCCAGAGGTAAGAATCAGTGCTCAACTTCGTGCAACGTCCCAATTCAGTAGTATCGTGTTAATTTTGGTTACAAAGAAAAATGTATATGTTTATGGAGCTTGTTTGATACTATGTGCGGCAGCATTCACATGGCGTTTACACTAATTACCACATCGTGCTGTGCGTACATAAACATCAGCGCCATCGATTGTCAGCTCTATTCACTGGGACATTAAAGGGTATGTCATTAATAAAATCGGCTAGATCATTGAACTCCCCGTACTCAGCGGTCCAGACATCGACAATAAAGCCGGGGAGTGGCACAGACTGGGTCCGGGAAGAGGTGTCTAGATGCGCCGTGCTATGCAAGCAGCTCTTCCTACACCCGTACACGACGGGACAGACTAAATATAGAGCGATTTCTGATTATCCGCATATATAGGAGGTATTCCGTACCACGGTATAGCAACTAATTTTTATTTGTCTTGATTTGTGCTATAATCCGCTCACTCACGCCTAGGAGTTATCTTCAATCAAAACCAAAGATAGGTTTAAAATGGATTATGTTTATAGCAGCAACACAATGTCCGGTATTCCTATCGATTTTGAATAGTTTATCTTGTTTGTTTTATCCTCTTTCTCTGTTACGGCTGTTTGTAAGTTGTCTGTAAATTGTCGTTCTGCCTTGAAAATCCTGTTTATTTAGACTTCACTGTAATATTTTCCTTTTCCTTCTTTTCTTGATTTTTTTCTTCTTCCTGTAAACCTGATGAGCTGTCAGTATTTTTGTTTTTCTGATTTGGTCTCTATGTCTGTTGGATATTTGTCCTAACATATAGGCCTATGTCTGTTTTATAACAAATTATCTGATTGAGCCTGTATCTGTCCAATTTTAACAGCCCGTCCAAGTTATATATTTTATCTCTTCGGTTTTGTTCACACCAGGGCCGGGACACAAGGCACTGAAGTGCGAAATGCTCTACCCCGACATTTGATTGTTGGTGCCATTTCAAGAAGACCTCGTCCCAAACCATCGTCTATCTACAAAAGAATATAATAGCATTCTTCCCTAATCCGAAAATCTGCACCGACATTGACACCGACAAAAAACAGGTGCTCTTCTAGTCTCTTAAGGTGCGTATACATTCGCGCTCTGTACGCGTACTGTACGCGTACAGAGCGCAGATTGGGACGGCATTTGAG
This sequence comes from Ectobius pallidus, assembly GCA_964059195.1. Taxonomy (NCBI): domain Eukaryota; kingdom Metazoa; phylum Arthropoda; class Insecta; order Blattodea; family Ectobiidae; genus Ectobius; species Ectobius pallidus. The sequence goes on from CAXKWD010000003.1 coordinate 112,561,492, forward strand.
GTGTTCGTGTGACGACACGCGTACAGAGCGCAGACAGTACGCCGCGATCCGTCTCCTGTCGGTTTTTTCGACGAACACAAAGGATTTCTGATTTCATATTGGGACGTGTTTTTGGTAGTTGCGCTCCGTCCGCGTGTCATTTTCCTCCTTGCTCTCTCTCTGCTCAAGCATGTTGTTTTGATTTTGAACACCAGCAACAATAACATCCGGCAGCTGTGCACACAATGTTTATACAAAGTTCAATATTAATATCATTAGTGCACGGATTTTTATGTGCTTAAAAACTTACAAATATTTATTTTTTATGTGCTAAAAATGTTACAAATATATGGTAAAATTTTAAAAATATGTGCTAAAACTATATATTTTTTTTTCTGAAAAAGGAATAAAAACACCAGAATGTTCGTAACTTACTAGAACAAATTATACTGAAAATCACCAATTGCAGCTAAATATCATATGTAAAATGCTGACTGGAGTTGCAGTGCACAACAAATGTCATCTCCAGATTATGGATCACAAATCCTTGCCTATTATACAAGAATAATGCCTTTGAGAAAAGGAACGTTCTACATCACACGATGTTAACCTTGTATATTTCAAGAGGTGTACTGTATATCACTAACACACACACACGATCAAGTTCACTTATGATTTGACCTTCCAAAACTTGAGCGACTTTGCAGAGGGTTTGGTAGCCACCATTTTTCTCAAACATACCTTTAAATTTTGTTCTTAGAACTTTTTTTTTCAAACCTGAGATAGTGTTAAGTTGCCTTTCAACATATTGTATTTCTTTAACTGAATTACGCAATGTTGAGATTGAGTTCTGTTCTTCCCCGACAAGCAAGTGCAAGTGAATCACTTTCACCTCATTGCAATTTCTGTTGAATTCTTTCGAGATAGATATTTGTGTTGTAAAATGTTAAAAGAGAATGAGGAAAAGTACTAAAATATTTATTTGTGGAGAATATAGCGAAAATATTTATTCACATAACTTTTTTTTGTAAATCGTGTGTTTTTATGTAAAATAAAATAGGAATTTGCGGTTGTCGGACCTTGACAAGAGCATCAGAAAAAAAAAATTACATAAAAATCCGAAAAAGTAGGCTACTAAAATATATATTTATGGAGAAAATATCGAAAATATTTATTCACATAACTTTTTTTGTAAAATATGTGTTTTTATGCGAAATAAAATTTGTAATTTGCGTTTGTCGGACCTCGATTTGGATATTGAACTTTGTTTTAGGAATGTACGCATCAGGAAAAAAAAAACCTTTTATTACATACAAATCCGAGCCCTAATCATTATTATTATTGTTATTAATTTCATTATTATTATTAAGTTAAATCCCTATAATATAAAGCCACATGGCTGGCTGACTCACTCACTCACTCACTCACTGACATTAATGTTTGCCCACTTCCAGATGAGCTAGAAACTTGAAATTTGGTATACATATAGCTTTTAGGCTGTAAACTGCAGAAAAATTCCAAAAAGTTTATTTTTTTTATTTTTAGCCCTAAAACCCCCGAAAAAGGGCTCACTCACCGACATTAATGTTTTCCCACTTCCAGATGAGCTAGAAACTTGAAATTTGGTACACATATAGCTTTTAGGCTGTAAACCACAGGAAAATTCCAAAAAAGTTTTTTTTTTTATTTTTAGCCCTAAAACTCCCGAAAAAGGGCTTGGTTTCCATGGGAACGGTTTTATCAAACTGTGTTCACGTAGGGCTCTGACAGATTAAATACACGCACTCTATCTCCCATAGATCTTTTAAAAAACCTCTCCCGAGAACCTCAGTGGAGGTTTGGGGGCTCCGCCCCCTAGCGAAGCTAGTTTTAATATAAAGATGTTGTGGGCCCTATATTAGGGTTATTGGGCTGTGATATGATTTTTATCACAATAATAATAATAATAATAATAATAATAATTATTATTATTATTATTATTATTATTATTATTATTATTATTATTATTATTATTATTATTATTATTATTACAAAATGTTCTAGTTATTACAAATCACAAAAATACAAATTATTACAAATACAAATATAAATAACACAATAATAATAATGATGCTGGTGGTTTGCAATATGTTCGTCGCTTTCCTATGGATAATTTCAACGTACTGTTCGCGTACTGTACGCGTACTGTACGCGTACTGTACGCGGACAGAGCGGAACGCGAGAGGAGCGCAAATGTATACGCAGCTTATTTCTCCAGTGTTGCCACTGTCATTCACTACTTCTTAAGTGAAGTAAATGCTGTGGTACATGTTTGACAACATTGTACTGGACTGCAGACAATTATATTCACTGGTTGACAGGTCGAAGAAGATTAGGGTGGCAGCAGATAGATGCAGTTCTTGGAAAAAGAGTCTTTAAGAAGTGGCACCCACAATACTTACTTACTTATTCAATGGCAATTGACAATTCCTAAGCAAGCTAAATGAATATTATCTGTTTTATAGAACCCGGAGGTTCATAGCCGCGTTTTCACGAAAACACCATTCAACCCTATTCTGTGCTAAATCCATCCAACCATCCCTCGCTCCTACTTCCCTTAAATCTATCCTAATATTGTCCTTCCCCCTACGTATAAGTCTTCCAAGTGGTTTCTTCTCTTCGGGTCTTCCAGTGAATATTTTTAGATACGACTTTCCTCCCCATGTGCGCAATATGTCCAGCCCATTTTAACCTCCATGATTTAATTACCCTTATCATATCCGGTACCAGAAGTAATGCTATATTAAAACTGCGCATAATACTTTATATAGAAGGATTGCATAATACCAATAAAACTATTAGTAATGTTAAGGAATATAAAACTGGAATAATTTTTATACCACAAATTTCTACACGTAAAAAGTGAACAGCCATTACTCCAAAGCTGTAGGTTTACATTACAACTCGGGGACTTCTCTTGAATTTAATTATATAAATTATACATACACGAAACTGCTACATTTTACGAAAAACTGTCAGAGATGTGTTTTGGCCGACAACACTGAATAACCCAGTCGATCAGGGAAATTTTCATCAATAAAACATGTAAATAGTCCTTGTCTGAAGGAATTAATTTTTTTAGCCTGGCTTACATCGAAAAGTTTTAAGATGTGAGTAAAATCACAATATTGCATGCATTAAAAAAAGTTTCTGGCGTTTTAGGATCGAACTGTAAGCTACTAATCTACATTCTTATCAAATACATTTTCTGGTTCATATTATGTAAGTAACAGATGACTGTTTGAAAAACGAGGGTGAATCGAAAAGTAACGCACAATAATATTTTTACAAAAAGCTTAATAGGTACAATTACAAACAAATGCACACATGAAGGGACATCTTTTGTCTATTTTTCTATATAGTCGCCAAGTTTCTCAACACATTTCTCCCATCGTGATACCAGTTTCAAAATACCCTGTTCATGGAAGTCCATTCGGTTGGAGTATAGACATCTGCGGACTGTTATTTTCATTTCTGCACCTGACGCAAAGCGTTTACCGGCCAGGAATTTCTTCATGGGGCCAAACAAAGTCCAACGGTGCCAGGTCTGGACTGTATGGAACGTGGCGCATCCTAAAGGTTATCACGGCCGTCTTCGAAGAATGCACATCATCTGGAAACATTGCTACGGTCCATACAGTCGTCCCCAAACATGCCACGCATGTCCCGGGTTATGCCCTTTAGCCTATAAAATCGCACTACTCCTCGCTCGTCACAAGTGGACGATAATAACATGCGCGCCATCTTTGTTGCATAGTTCACGCTTTTCTCGCTAGAGCTACACGTCATGAGTAGACTTCGGACTTTTAGGTCGCTAAAAATGCTGTTTTAGGTACCTAAAATAGGCTCTAAAAATTGGAAAATAGGTTTTAAAAATCGTAAAATAGTCTCTTATAAAATCGTTAAGTTGCCAATTTTCTGAAATATCTCAATTGCAAAGCAGAATATTATATTTACTGAAGTAACCCTTAATCAATTATCATGATAAAACACAAATGTAGGCCTATGATACACAGAATTATATAGACCTATTACGCTACTAGGGTCTGTATTACTACTATAACACTGAAAACCTAATCCCTGCGCCCAGAAGCTACGCACGTTAGCATCCCTCACTGATTCAGAGAACTACTGTTTTTGTTTGTTTGTTTGTTTTTATTTATTTATTTTTTTTACTGCATGTGGGAGTCGGGAGAAAAACACTTCATTTTCTTGGGAATTCCAAGGAATTTTTCTACTGAAGACGAAACATTCCTTACTATTTAACCACGTCACAAATGTGTCATGTAGGCCTACTGCATATTCCGAGCTAAAAATTTAGTATGAACTGAAAATAAATGCTAGAATTTATAACAAAAAATTAACTTATTTTGAACTTTAGAGGAAAACAAGTAAAAAGGCAATATTAGGCTCTAACGTAAAAATAGGCTGTTTTAGGTCCTATAAAAATATCAGCTTTAGGCATAGTCACTTACGAAACATGCATATACAAGTTTACGTCCAATTATCATTTAAGGATTAAAATAGGGTTTTACCTAAAATCCGAAGTCTAGTCATGAGAACAAAATAGCGTCCGTAGTGGAAGTTTCTAACTCCATCTTGGTGAAAGTTCAACATCCCAGCCGCAATACCAACGCAGAAAAAAACTATTGTACGTTACTTTTCGATCCACCCTCGTAGCCTACGGTATCGATATTTCGATGCTCTTTCTTTCGCTTTTAAGAAATGTAAATTTTCTTGCATGTAATGTTTCGGAATATGGAACTGTTTTAGATTCGATAATTTTTTATTCCTAATCTAGACTGAGGAATTTCCAGAGAATGGTGATTATAAACGCCTCAAGCCATCAACCGTGTGAGATAAAATCATACGTGGACCAAGTGAAGCGCGCGTAAGCATGAGGATGCAGAATTCTGCTGCAGCTGACATTCCTCTCAGTGCTCTCTTATAAAACCCCGAGTAATTTCACATTGTTGCTAATATAATTAGTAAGGATTATATTCTCTATTAGACTATTATTTAAATTCAGCTGTATTTATACTCCTTTTAGCATCGAGGCCCATGTCAGGAGTTCTGGTTTAGTGTTTATACAGTTGGCCATGCAACTTTTGATTGTCAACTAACATTGTTTGTTTTTTATGTTGGTAAATTTCAACTTATATTAATTTTAACGAATATGAAATAGCGAGAATATCATTGGTAAATAAATATCCAGTTCAGAATTTGCCTTTATGACTCGGGAAACCATGGGGAAAAAAAACCAACAACAACAACAACAACATGTTAAATTAGCCGGCCAAGAGATTTGAACCTGAGACCTCCCAAATGCGAGTAAAGACGTTACCATCTCGGCCACCTTGCACAGTATTATTAATATTATTGTTATTATTACCAATACTGCTACTACTACTGGTATTTATGTTCCTAAAGCCAATGCATTTGAATAAGGATGATTTGCTTTTGTAATTTTTCATTTTAAAGATATATATGTGGCTTTTAGGTCATTTGCGGCATATTTTATAGCTTTTTTAAATAAAGTGTTCCATTATTTATAAGTAAATAACGTCCCGCAAAAAAAAAAAAAAACAAGTAGACTTACGCCATAACTGGATTGAATGTATAATTATATTTTGATAGCTACTAAATTTCCAAGAAAACATGGTGTAAGCAGTACCTGCTGGCTGCTTCCCTTATTTTAAATGATTGTGCATAATGAACTCGCCCGAGCATGTACATTGTTACTTATTTTCAGGCATAACAGAAGGCATGTGGCATTCATTTCATTTGAATATTAGTTTATGAAGTATTTGCTAGGTGCAATTTGATGGGCATGCCAGTTCATAATATATTTTTTTTCCACAAAGGATGTCCAAGTAGTATTAATTTACTTATTTCGTTATTAAGAAAATAAGAGCGTTTTATATTGTAAACTGAAATGTAACACCTGCCATCCAGTGTTGTTGTTGTTGTTATTATTATTATTATTATTATTAAGACTATTTCAGTTAAAACGAGTCATTACGAGAAAAGTACAGTTTTTTATGATCCTCAATTCTTTTCTTCCACAGAAAAAGCTGTCTTTCGGAAAAACGAAATGGAAATTTTTTAATCCTCTCATGCTTATTTTAGCAAAATAGCTCCCAATGGGGAATCTCAATTATTAATATTAAGATCCTAGGCATGCTAATAACATAACAATCTTACGGTTATTTTAATTATTAGCTCTGGAAAATATGACTTTGGTTTACGATTTGGCGGTTTACTCGGCTTCTGAACTAGTATTCGACGAGTGAAAGAGAATCCCGACAAAACATGCCAAGAACATCCACTTTCCACAAAGTGCTCAACTTATTTCTTAGTTGGCATTTGAATCATCACACTTATGGGTGAAGCACAATAGTTTTCATATTTTATGCTTATTAAGCATATAAAACTTCTTCAACATCACTAACTTACCGGAGATACCCTACAACATGGTATAATGGGCATTCCTCACCAGGACGCTAACTGATAAACACTGCATCCTCATTCAGCATAAATGATACCATTCACCATGCAATTACTATGAGCAAAGAGAGTTACAGTTATGTTGGATACTCTCAAGAATATGTAGTTCTTATTGCTGTTTTAATTTCTCATAGAGTTGTAATAATTATTATATTATTTCCAGTTTTATAAATAGACTATGCATTATTATTATTATTATTATTATTATTATTATTATTAATATTATTATTATTATTATTATTAATATTATTATTATTAATATTATTATTATTAATATTATTATTATTAATATTATTATTATTATTATTATTATTATTATTATTATTATTATTATATCATTACTGTTACCATGACATTGTTATTGTTATGAGGAAAAAAGTCCAGTTCACGGTTACTTATAACTGTAAACTATCTTCCGTATATATGTCTGCTTTCACGACCCACTTTTCGCGTTTCCCACTACAAATCTGGAGGTTCGGACTCGATCCCCAGCATCTCTTCAAATATGTCTGAAATTGAGAGATCTTCACTCAGTTCATGAGGACAATTGATCGGTTGCTTCGGTCAATAGAACCATCAGTTACGGCCACTGGGGTCAATCCTTCCACCTGCCAATCAAATCGTGAAAGTGGTATGGGATTTAGTGTCCTGGGATTTAGCTAAACTAATTCCATAAAAAAAATATAAAAAAATAATGAAAATTTCATGTAGGCCTATAATATATTTTGAATAACTTTGGAGATATATCAACCAATTTTTAGAAAAAATGTTTTTCAAGTTTTGCAATATAATGTTTTGCCTTGTTAGTGTCATTTCTCCACCGTGCGTTATTTTACAATGGTGGTGTTATAGGACAAAAAAACATGGAAACCTGATTTACATAGGCCGCGGTGGTCTAGAGGTAGCGTGCCCGCCTCTAGATCCGCAGGGCGCGGGATCAAACCCGGCCGCGGTCGATGGATTTTTCAGGACGTAAAAATCCTGGCCACGGAGTCCTCCGGGAGGGACTTAAAAGCTGGGGGTCCCGTGTCGTAGATTTACGGCACGTAAAAGAACTCCAAGCCTAAATTAGAGCCTCTGGACAAAATTTCTCGGCCCTTTCACGTCCAAGAAATACTTAGTTTCCAGAAGGGGTTTGCGAGGCGATGGGCTTACCACCTGTCCCTCTACCCTCTCTCGGAAAATAAGGATATCAAAAAATTAGTATAGGTAATGAAACCTCCACTTGGAGGCCCCTTCGCCCCCCCCTGGGGATCATAGGGTACCAGATACAGATACAGATATTAAGGAATAATTTTAAAGAAAAAACAAAAATATTAATTTGTAATCACTATTTTTTATTTGTAGTGTATCTTCTTCCCTTAAGAAATTACCTATTTTCAAAATGGACGGAAGCAGAACGGTTAATTCTCTCCACTAGTAATATAACATAAAACAAACTGGAGAACTAAAATTCATCGAAACGTCTGCTGGGTAGAATTTATATTTTCAGCTGGGACCTGATTCTTTTTAACTTGCAATACATATCACGCTACTATTATTTCATTTCTCACAGATTCATGTATTCACTTAGCTTTATTAGCACTAATAATTCATTATTATTAATGTTTTATTAGATCTTACGAGTTTCGATTTTTCTAAAACTAGTCGTGATACAAAAATTACAGTTCTCAAACCTAACTACATGTTATTCTAAAAAATATTTCCGGTCCCTGGAGAATCATTTGGAAGAGCTGGAATAGGCTTATGTCCTGGTTATAATTCAGGGAGAGTGCATAAAGAAGAGGTCTCGGATTCGATTTCCGGCTCTGACTTACATACCACATCATTTACGTAAACCCGTCAATGTTTACATTTTTAAAGTGGTTGTGATACTAAGATGTTGTCCATCTCAACTGAGGGGAGCCAACTTCGACTGAGAAATCTCCCCGATTCATAACAATTAAGGAGGAAGGGCTAACTTAGGTTCCACAAGTTTGTGTGAGATTGTACATATGCATTAACAGGCTATCTTCCAGGTATTTTTTTTCAATTTCAATGAGATTTTGACTAGTAATCAACACGTAGTAACTTCATTTATGTATACAGTTTGGTAATGGAATTGATTGTACTTTTTAAATGGCAGTCATTTTTACTTTGGTTGAAAATCATGCATAACAATAAACACATGTTTTTCCTCAGAACATGTGGTAGTGACTGGTACGAAAGTTTGACAGTTTTAAGTCAAGGCTATAGCAAATAGATTTGATCTTTTTAAAAATCTATAATATTTTGATGCATTTTATTTTTCTCTGAGACAGACAATGCTGGGAGAAGCAAAATTTCAAGTTCAGATGTTAAGTATGTTATTCAACAATTTTCAAAAAAAGTCTTGTTTTTTATAAAAAAAATATTAAAATATAACTTGTGAGAAAATGTGATTTAGCCTACTTGCAACATTTTTTTTTTTCTGCTTGATAAGCCACTCTATTTTATAACCAATTATTTTTGACATCCGTAACTCCTGTAAAAATCTATATATTCACATGACACAATTTTTATTGTGAAGGTTACCTATTTTCTACTAGAAATGTCTGAAAATAAAAAATAAATATTTTTGAACCCAACATTATGTTAACCCTTCCCTTAATTAGCCCATATCGGTCTCGAGCCAGATTCGCTACAGTGCCAATCGCTATGGAACAGACTCCATGAGTACATGCAATCTACGAAGTTACAGGGATGGAATAAAATATGATAGCAGCTATCCGTTATTGCAGACTGATTGTTAACATTATGGTAGTACAACAGAAATAAAAAGATGAATGTATGACAATGTAAACGACTCCATTTTGTAGTTTTATTTGTCCATTTGCATAAGCCAGTAAGTTATGAGAGCTAGCGTTGCCTTGATCTTGAAGATGTTGAGCTCGCTATAAATTTGCTTAGACCTGTACAACTTGAAAACCTCCAACAGCAGCTCCAAGGCCGTTCTGTGATGCGAGAGGCTGGACCAAGCGAGCGGCTGCTGTTCTCGTGCTCAACCTTGCAGCGCCTACCGTCTCAACTCCAGTCTGCAGCCTCTGTCACATGCCATCTTAAATCTTCTTTGTTCTTACTCTGTTTTACGTTCGTCTGTATTTCATTTACTGTGCATCCAACGTCTTCTTTACGCTATCTTCTAAATCCCTCCTTTATCCCTTCATATATAAGTAATTGTTATATTACGCAATATATATTATATAATATGAATAAATAGCTTTTGTTCGTTTCTCTCCCTTTTCTTTGTGTACCTTTTCCCTTTTATCTTCCGTTCTTTCTTTCTATTAATTTTCTTTCGGAGTTTCATTTTTAACCTCTGTTTTCCCTTATTCATTTTCTTTTCCGTTCCTCCTTTCTTTCTCCTCCGTTCTGTCATTTCACTTTCTTTCATCCCTTTCTCTTCATTAACCTTCCAATCTTTTATTTTCTTTCTTGCATTCACTTTTATTTATTAATTTTTTTCTTTCATTCGTTTCTCTTCTTTTCCTTTCATTTATTAAATGTTTTGTCTTTCATTCTTCCATCATTTTTCTTTCGTTCTTCCTTAACTTCGTCCGCTTCTCTTTTCCGTTAGTTCCTTATTTTTACAATTTTTTGTTCCTACTATTTGTTTTACATCGTAGATTCTTCCTTACCTTTCTATTTTAATTATTGTATTTAGAAAAAAATTAAATAAATTAAACAAAGACAGAAACCGTACCTTTCATGGCTCAGCTGGTTGCTTTTGAACTCAAGGATCGCTTGCTCAAACCCAAACGAGAATGCCAATTTTCAAGGCTAAATAATTTTTATCTGTGTCCTCTGTCTGGGGCTCGTGAGTCTTAAATGTGGAATTTCAGGCTCATTTAAATATCCCGAGAGAAACTTATAGCCTCTTCGAAAAATGTTTCATACTCTCGTCCGAGAATAACCTTTATACGCCTATCACTCATGTTGGTACAAAGAAATGTAATTAAATTCCGTTATTGAATAGAATCCCAGGACTCTTATGAAAACGATTTCGGTAATTGGGCCTACATTACCGTAGACTTTATCGAAAAATGGGAAAAGAGCGCAATGTAAAATGCACTCTTTAAAATTATTTTAACGTTTCTACAGATATTAGCAATTATTTTCCAAGGTAGCCAATATTCAATATAGTTTGAAGTGTTGACTGGTAACTGGCAGACATTTAAGGTTGCCACAATTGTTAGAATCAACTTAAACGATCTTTACAAATACATAATTTCTATAATATGAATAAAAAGTTTCTATTATGAAATCGTATTTTAAAGTATTTCTTAAACCTTCTACTCTAGTTAACGATTTTTGTTTATCTAGAAAATTTAATCACTTGGGTACGATATGATGGTTTAGTTCGCGTGGACAGTAAATAATAAATACAATTCGATACCAGTTTATTGAAGAAAGAAGACATAGTGGCACCTCAATTCTGCGTCCTTCAGTGACCTTCCTTGGAGCAAAGAGAATATTTCGTGTACCCTTCTGTCAATACGTCTGTTTGCTTCGCAGAATATCTAGTAACCTCTAATAGGCCTATCCTGATAGAACTATTGCAAAGTATTGTTCATGTCTAAAAGCGACAAATCAATTATCAATTACTACTCCACAAGAGTAGAAACATTTTAGAGGTGAAATCTCGTCCTTCAGCAGCTCAGTTGGAAAGTTTTCTTTGTCACCAACTCAATTTCCCATCAGGTTAATACCAGATCATCCCTTGAGAAGCTGTATGATCTGCTCAACCAACAGAATCGTCAGTTATTAGGCTACTCTGTTACTGTGTTACTCTGTTACTGTGTTATTCTACATTCACTAAAACTCCGAAAAAACTAAACTCCGTGGCGCGACAACCCCGAAGGGACAAGGCCTACCACCCGACCGCTGCGTCATCTACCTATAGGCAGATGTCATGTTTGGGGGGCATGTGGTCAGCATGCCGACACCCACGGCCGTTAATGGTGGTTTCCATAACCGGAGCCGCTACTTCGCTATCAAGCAGCTCCTCAATTTGAATCACGAGGCTGAGTGCACCCCTACCAGACCTCCCTACCTCAGAATAATCCGAGGAGGTACCGGGGATCGAACCCGGGCCGACGGATCCGTAGTCAGCGATGCTAACCACAAGACCACGCCGGCGGTTATTCTACATTCACTACGACAGTAAAATTATGCAATTTTAATTATGTTAATAATTGTATTTTTTATCTTGCTGGTGAAACTTAATTTTCTGCATTTACAATTTCATCAGACGTTTTCTTTTGTTTCCATTTATTCCATATTGCTTATTATGGGAGGAAATCACGATAAACATAAGGCTATAATTATTGTTATCATTATAATTATTATTATTAGGCTTATTATTATTATTATTATTATTAGTAGTAGTAGTAGTAGTAGTAGTAGTAGTAGTAGTAGTAGTAGTAGTAGTAGTAGTAGTAGTAGGCTTATTGCATGAAATGTATCAATATTGTGATATGTGGTCCAGTCCACATAAAAAGTATGTTCTTAATTCCTCTCTTCCCCATCACGATCAGGTACTGTATTGTAGCTACGATGGTTGAGATTCCATAGGGCCGAGCTTTACAACCCCCACTATACTATATATCTAAGCTATTCAAGTTTAATCTATTAAAATTATTGAAAATTAACGAATCATTTCAGAAAATTATATTTTGCAAGTCTTTTAATCCTTTCAGTGCGGAGTTTAAATAAGCAAACGAGAAGTAAAATCGCCCGTGGGCTCTAAGTTTTAAATAAATGAGGACAATTTCAGTAGAATAACAGTTTAAAAATAACAGTTGTAACACGTGAATAAAAATTATCATATTTTACCTAAAGCACTTCGTTTATTATTTTTATGTCTGCTTTTACACAATTTTTTGAGATGATTAATTTATGTCAGTAGTAGAGAAAGGTTAATTATCTATTACAGCGGTTCCCAACCGGTGGGTCGCGACCCACTGGAAGAGTTACAGGTGGGTCGCGACTCGATCCTAAAACTATCAGAAACCATCGAATAAACCATCAGAAAAGATAAGAAAAATCGAAAAAAATCACACTTAACAACATTTTGGATGGAAACGAGGACAGGATATCCAACAATATCCGTAACTGCATTGACGTTTCTGATGGTATTCACCAATACGTATTTATGTGAACGTAGTTTTTCAACTTTGGTTTTCCTAAAAAACAAATACAGAAATAAACTCAGTGTCGAAAGTGACTTAAGATTAAAAACATCTTCATTAAATCCTGTCATTGACGTGTTACTTCAATCGAAAAAGTCAAAAAAATCTCATTAATATAGTATTCTTACTTTAAAACAGCAATTTTGCCTGAAAAATTAAAATGGTCTTTGTGTACTTTTATAATTGTAGTTTTTATCTTCACCTAGGAACACTTCTTAGTGAGTATGAAACCACTTGTTGCTTAAATTGCAAACATTTATCTATTGTTAAATAAATAACTGTTTTGTTACAAAGTGCTTATATTTTGTCAACCATTTTCAAATCAGAACACAAGTTGTTTATCAATAATCAATCTGTATCTTCAAAAAAGCGTATATAAGCTTATATATATATTTGCAATATTTGATGGTAAATTATATATACATAGGGAAGGGATACGACACAAATAAGTTTTTTTTTTTTTTTTTTTTTTTTTTTTTTTTTTTTTTTTTTCTTCCCCACCTTGGACCGATGGACCGTGGAGGTATTCCGATAAGGAAAGTTGGGTCGCCAGCTGAAAAAGGTTGGGAACCACTGATCTATTATATTATTAAATTGACATCTCTTATCTATTGTACTTATAGTAATACACCATAAAGAATTACGTGAAATTATTAGTCCTTATCAATAATAACTTTTATTACTAGTAAGTAAAATAAAATATTCTATAAATTATAACAGGTCTTGGGGAACCTGAGTGTTTTTGCTGGAAGAAACTTTCGGAATTTTTGGAAAATTAACACATGAACATACGGGTACATTGTCATTTACCATAAGAATTGCCCTGGTACAAATTTCAGTCAAAGACCGAAAACACTGCACGGTTATAGTGCCTCAAGAATGATTTTACCGATTGAATAATTCCCAAGACATCGAATTGAATGCGCGATTTTCGACACTTAAGAACTAAGATAACTGACTTTTCCTGGTTTGAATATTTCCAGAACAATAAGTAAAAAGCAGAAAATATAATTGCAATACTAGAAATAAGAATGATTGTAGTATAACAAGTCACATATTAATATTATTTGAGAAAACTCCAAATTAAAAAGAAATAAAGTTGTATAATAATTTTAAACTACCAAAATCTACATACCAAATGCACATGTGTTTAAAAGAAAACTTCGTAGATTTCTAGTAGACAAGGCATCTTATTCAATTGACGAATTTATTGTTAGTAATAGAGAATGAGTTATTTTTCTTTTAACAATTTCTATGTAGGCCTACATGAATTATAAACATTAATAATTAAAAATATTAATAAATTTGAAGATGTCTAATAAGTCAAGTAACCTCTGCAAGCAATAAAAATTATTATTATTGTAACCAAGAGAGCCACTATATAGCGCCGGTAAGTTATTGTTGTTGGGCCTATAAATACGAGGCGCGTCCATAAAGTAAGTTTCCCTAGGGCCGTTTACAGAAACGAAACAAAATGTTATGGAAATATTTATTGCAACAGATATAGCAAGTGTTCTGCTATTTTTCAACATATTCGCCACAGGAATTGAGACATTTGTCATACCGTGGGACCAACTTTTGAACGCTTGTGTCGTAGAAGTCTGCCGCCTGGCATTTGAACTACTGTGTGACAACCATCTCCGCTTCTCTGTCATTCTGTCATTTTCTGTCATTTATTGACGTATAGGAAAAGATGGAAATCACTGGGATCGAGGCTGTAGGGTGGATGTTGAAACATCTCCTAGCCGAACTTTTGTAGGAAACTTGCAGGGAGGTGTTGAAGTCTCCACCCTACAGCTCGGACAGCACATCCAGAGATTTTCATATTTTTCTACCCCTTAAGAAATGACAGTGAATGACGAGAATGGTAGAGATTGACAGAGAAACGGAGAGGGTTTCCAAGGCGGCAGACTTCTATGGCACATGTATTCAAAAGTTTTTCCACGTTATGACAAATGTCTCAATTCCGGTGGCAAATATGTTTAAAAATAGCTGAACACTTGCTGCATCTGATGCAATAAATATTTCCATGAAATTGTGTTCTTTTTCCGTAGACGATCCCCGGGAAACTTACTTTGTGGAAGGGCCTCGTATTAGTATCATCGCCATTATTATCACTATTGTTATTATGTCAAATTATCTAAAAGTTATTGATGTGAACAGTTATATCGTCACCATAGGCGTAACCAGGCCGACCATATGGGGGGGTATAAAATACAGGGGGTCTGGGGGTTTCGGGGGTCCTCCCCCGGAAAATTTTAAAAATTAAGATACACAATAACGAGTTTTAAGCTTCCCACGCTTTATACTCGTATTAATTAATTTTTAAGCAGACTTAAAAAAATTGTACAATTTTCCTTCTTTTAATCAATGGGGGGGGGGGTTCAAACCCCCGAACCCCGCCCCCTCGTTACGCCTCTGATCGTCACTATGTTGAATTTGAACTCTGGAATCCTCCAATAGCCTATGAGAATACTGCAATACAATAACGGATCATTTATTTTCGAGCCATACTACCTTCGCAGACCTTCCAGATATTTTGCTTTTATATTATTTTCATTGTATTCAGTGACTTCTGTTGCTGATATTGTGGTCTTATTGTTATCGTATCCACCTATGTTCTTTCACCTTGTCCATTTACTTTTCTTTTTTGTAGGAGCCCCAATCCACCTTCTCGAGGCAAGCTTTTACTAGCATTACGTCCATCGCACGCCTACCAACTCTTACTTTCATTTTTTTTATTTCAAACACCAGACCTTCCCCCCTCTCCATCTGTTTTATTAACATGTTTATATTCCTGGTTCCATTTTTCATTCCGGCTTCCCATTTCTTTTTTATCGCTTGTTTATTTTTCTTCTATTTGTTTCTTTTTCTTTCTCGTTTCCGCGTCAGATTTTTTTACTTTCTTTCCTTCTTTTACTCACTCCTACATTCTTTTTTCACCCTCATGTTTGTTTTTATATCCATTCATTTCTTTACTGCACTCTCTTTTCTTTATTTTACTACGTTTCCAGTCTTTCATGACTGCTTTCTTTTTCATTTTACAAAATCGTTTTGTTTCTTTAAGTGCTCGAAAATCACGTTCATTGATGGTCCGAAACAGTGTCTTGACAACTTAAGCAGTATTATTAGCGATAGCACAGGTATCAGTGGCGGGCGTGCTACCAGATAAAAGAAATCAGGTTCATTTTCCAGAAACAAATGGTGGTTCTCTAAGAAGTACATTGTTCATATAAGCTACATAGGTCTAACAAGTTTCTTATGTGTAAATTACATGACAATTAAAGAACTGTTTGTAACTTGAGGAGAATATTCTTCTAGGAAAAACGATATTTTGAAAATGTTAATTGTGAATTCGTATAACGATTATTGGCTTTAGTGTAAGCCTCAACGGTTAAAATACGAACAACATAAAAATAGGACATAAGACTATGATTTCAGCTGTTCACTTCTCTTGGAGGAATAATCATAAAGACAACATTATTTAGTAGAGTAAACAGAAGAGAATCCTCAGAAAGATATTGGGATATTCTTAATGACTGAAGATATTTCCACGTGAATTTGGGTAAAGTGCCTCTGCAATCAAACAAATGACCAAATACTGACCAATGGTTCAAATCAATACCATAACGTTCAGCAAGATGAGGAAAGCATGTTTTCAAAATAAAGTATGAGAGAAAGTAAATTTGCAATCAATGTTCCACATCAATAAAATGTACGCCTACTATTTCCCCTTTTTATGGATTGTTTTCCAAGACCTCTCAGAGTTCATGTCCATGCTTCATTTTTTCCTTACGTAAATATTAAACATTTTTAAAAATTTAATTATGTAATCGCAATTTCGTTAATTTATTGTTACTCTTTATTTATGGCATTTTTATGGGCTTCTTCAGTTTTTAATATACCGCTCTTTGAATTTAGCAAAATTGTGTTCGTTTTTAAGAAAAAAAAATAATTCTTCACAATTAGTCGTTATACCACTGAGCTTGATCACAAAGTACGCTAAGCCAACATTGAATAGAATAAAATACCCTCGAGTCATGCAATGGTAACTTTAAATAAAATCTTTACCCCTCCCCCGCACCGTATGCAACCCACTTCAGAAAATTCGATCGAATTCTAACCTTCAGATCTATAGGTATCATTGCTATTACTTCATCACGGAGGTTGTTTTATACACACACATATTAATGTACATATGCTCGCAGTAGAATTCCGGAGTTATCCGGAGTAATAAGAGATTGGTATGATCCGGATAGTCAGAAGTTCGGATAACTGGGTCAGAAACATATTGATTAAGCAATATGTTACTGTATTGCCATAGGATACTGCATGTATTAAACGAACAGAAGTTAACAAATATTTGAACCAGAAAGTATTTTCTATCATACTTTAACACGTTTAAAAAAAAATAAAAATAAAACCTTTTCGCAACGCATCTCAGAACGAAGCTTTAACGAAGCTTTGCTTAACTGAATGCATACTGAATTTTAAAAATTAAATTGTGTAATTGTAGCTTCGTTTATTTAGTGTATGTTTTTAATTTTTTTTTGCCTTTCTATGAGTTTCTTCAGTTTTTAATATACCACTCCTTGCAATTTAATAAAACACTTCGTTTTTAAGGAAGAATTAATTATTCACAATTAGTCGGAAACACCGACAGCATCGTTATGCCGTTTGAGCTTGATCACAAAATAGGCTATATTGACTAGAATAAAATACCCTGAAATCATACATTAATAGCACTAACATCTTTGCCCCTCCCCCCCCCCACAGTATATAGGCCTAATACACGGGTGTCTGTTGAACAGGCCTCATCAAGACATACATAGAAATAATAGGTATGCATCTATGTATGTAATCGACAAAGATATAATAAAATAAACAATTTGAGTATACATTTATGATTCCGAAGTATTATTATTGTTGTTATTATTATTTATGAACATGAGAATACTTGGGACACAAATTTATCTGACACCAGAACTCGAACCCGTTACCTTCAGGTGTCCATGCTCACGATCTACCAATTGAACTAGCCAGAAGTTGTGATACGGAACAAGATGCAATTGTTTTTATTTATAATTGAAGAGTGTAACCCAAATAGCTGCTAAGTGCCATTTATGTAAAAAATTAGTTTTTGCATCAAAACCCATCTATATGTCATTACCAATTGACCCAAGACACGGCAATGTGCCACAGTACTTAGTTTAGTTCAAACATTGATCACAAGATGGAAGCTCTGCTATGTCCCTCATGCATTTAGGAATACATTTTTTACTGTAACTCCTAAACAACTTTTTGGCACTTAGCAGGTATTTGGGTTACACTCTTCAATTGTTCTTATGACGAACAATGTATCAATCTTAACTCTGAGTGATGGAAACTTTTTTTTATCGCTCAATGCAATATTTACTGCACGCCACTGAAATCATGTGGACCGTCTTTTAGCACAGACTCTTTGTCTCTAGTCAACGTTCACACTTTGGTTACTTCTAGGCGTCAGAGTTCTTTCCTCTTCGGGGTCAGAGTTGAAACATAGAGAAGAAGTTTCGATATGTGTCAAAATCTAGAAAATATGTTGGACAACTGCCAGCATATAAAGAAAAATCTGCATTGGCGTTTACACAATCAATATTGCAAGAATATATTGAGTAAGAATACCCTTAGTAGGTATATCTAAATAAGAAGGAAAGTTATAATTTCTATATTTGTATTGTTAATTAATTATTTACAAACTAATTGTAATTGTAAACGTGAACAATAATTTGTCCAGCGCATAGTCTACGGCTCTGGTACACTGGATAACTTATTATTAGCCAATTAAAATAATATATTAGTCTAGTTTGTATTAGCATTGCTATGAGTATTAGCTACCTTCGAATGTACGCGAATGTACGCGCATACGGAGCTGTCTGGAAAGCAAAACTGAGAACTGAACTCCCTATAATACTTATGTGTTTCCTATCACACCCTTCAGTTATTACTACATCATTATTACATTTGTATAGTCTCTTCTCTTGTATGTATATGTACATACAGGTGATTCTTCAAATACGGGAAAATTTGGAGTGTGTAAAATCAAAATTTTTTACTTTGTTTAAAAATCTCAAAAAAATTACTAAAATACTTCAGGGGTTACTTGATTATAATATGACACCAGCAGAGCTTAAATGTTTATATTTTTATTTATTTTAATTTTTTAATTTTTTAATTTTTTTAAAGCCATGTGAATGACATCCGTGTACATGTGGATGGCAGAAGGCCACATTAATGACTAACTTTGGCAACAATCTGCTTTTCTTTATGTGAATTCATATTTTTCTCAGTGTGCTTCAGTTGATTTTGCACCAAATTTGCAAATTTGTGTGCATACTCTGGAATTAATGTAATTTTAACTAGACTGTGATTTTATGGTTTTGGGGGAGGGGGAAATCAAGCAGAAATTCATTTAATCAGTTTTAAGATTTTAAGTATAGGTCACAGAAACCGCATACACAATAGTACCCTACATTTATCATCTACATGACTCGATAGTCATCCACATACCCCTTCATGAGGCATGTGGATGACACAAAAATCAGGCATGTGGATGACAAAAAAGGAGTTTAAGTGGTCTCAGCAAGCCATTCCTAAACCTCTGTAGGCTGAACTTTAATCAGGTACTTTGAATTGGTAGGTTTATCATAGTGCATAATCAAAATTAATTAATATTCACTTTCTGCCTACTTTCTAGAAGTCATGTTAATGACGGGGAATAAAAACGCTTTCCTTGAAAATGATGCAAAGTCCTTTGTTAATCCCAAACTGTTTGAAAGCAAGCAAAATTCAACCTTACAATTCAACCACAAGCTGCCCTGTTGGCTTTCTAACACTGTTGCCAGTTATACAAATTTCTCATTTCTGCAGAAAAACTTCCATTCTTTTCAGCCAAGTGGATGACCAAAAACCCTTGGGACATTCTTTATGTTCATTAGGTGGGGTGACAATTTTATTTCATTTTATTTTTTAGGGGTTAATATTCTTCACACATTCATATTCATTGACAGGAAAAAAGTTGAAAAGGAAATACCTAGCATTTTGTTTTGTGGAAAAATCCATTAGAATATACAAAACCGGGGTATGGGACAGGGCATGCGGATGACATTTCATTGAATTAAATTTGATTTTGGAATATCAGTATTTAAAGTTAGTGACATTTCAAAGTGATAGTTGTAGTATGGAAGTAGTAGAAACAAACTTTTATTTTAATTTTTTTTAAGTTGAATTTGAAGGGAAATATCACTCCGGAACACAAATTTTCCCGTATTTGAAGAATCACCCAGGTACATAAATATATATATATACACACTTACTTGTATTATTTCTGACACAGTTTCTCGCTTTGCATGTAAGCGATCCTTTGCATGTAATTCTCTTACTGGTAATGACGGGGAAGAATGAAGATAAGTTATGTAGGGACATTGAGACACCTTCAGTGCTAAGCCAACATCTGTGTGCTTCTTATCAACAGTATCTCTGACTTTCTTGCATATTTGTTTAGAAGTGTTTCTAAAGCTGTTCATCACTCACCTTATATGTGAACAACAATACTTATAAGGTATGACGCAAACCCAACATGAGAACAACGCCAAAGAACTAATAGTAAATTGGATACAGAAGCAAAGAGGATGGACACTACAGGAAAGGACTCAAGACACACTTCACGTCAAGTGGTAGGAAATATTAAATTAATCAATCTACAGTACACAATGACTAAAATGAAAACGTCTAATTCTTGCAGCGGTAGAGCCACTTCTTAGGGAACCTGGGGTAACCCCATATTGACTAATAAATAAAATAAAAATATATTAGTATTGTCACTTTTAATAACTTCACTGGTTATATTAAATAGTGAACAATAGTGTACAATAGTGTACAATTCAAAACTCAAAGAAAACTGTATTCCTAATAGCATAGGACTAACAATAAAATGTTTGTTTATTCTATCCCTATATCACGAGCCTACGTCCAGAAAGATATCTTAAAGGGAGAGGTCTGCCATTGAAGTGCTACAAAAAAAACTATAATTTTTAGTATTATCCTCATTACATTACATTAAGGTATATTAAACTTAGAAATAGTACGATCTGGGTGTTATAAGTAAACGGTGATTTTTTTTTTTCTTTTCTTTATGAAATCTAACAAAATAAACTACAAACAATAGTAAACGTAACGAATTAAACATGTTTAAATTGTAAAATATAATTTACAAGTCTACGCTTAAATTTCTGTTGAAACATGGTCTTAAGCATTTGTACCTTGCTTTTGAAGAATTTTTAAACAAGGAATCTTCTTACAAATATTTTAGGTTGATTCCTGATTTATAACCTGTATTTTCAACACTTCATTGTAGACATTTTGATGACAAATACGAAATATAGTTCACTTTTTTATGAAAACATATTTCGTAGTTGTTTGAATCAAGATTTGAAACCATTTCTGCTGTTTTGGAGCACTGTGAAGTTAAGCAACCACTATCAATAGAAACACGAATAAATCATAAGTTATTATTAGAATATTAAACCTGTATGAAAGTAGTGTAAAGAGTTACACAATACAGTGTTATAAATTGATTTCTTACATTAAATTATCATATTTAAAAAAAATTTAATACTTTATCATATTATTACTATTACTATTATTATCATCATCATCATCATCATCATCATAGTCATGAATGTTTTATTCAAATATAATTTATATTTTACATTTATGAACATGCTGTGCATAGGAAATTAATATGTGATATTCTTATTAATATGAGATTAAAAAGTAACTTATTTAGAATAAATCATTTATATTATGCTGCTTCCTTCAGTTACTAAGGGTTTCCCATTGACAGTATATTTTTAAAATTTAGGTAAGTTCAAAAGTATAAGTTGTATTACTACACTAACTTATTCACAAAATGTTAAAGAACGAGCCTTTTAAAAACATAATATAAACAGTATAATTTATTATATTTCTGTATATTTAATGCAGCAAATGCTCAGCTGACACTGAGTATAAGGAAAAATATATATATATATATATGCATTCATGAACTACAGATTATTGTCTTTTTCTGATTTTGCTCAGTTAATAGAGCAGCGGCACGGATACCCGAAGGTCCTGGGTTCAAATCCCAGTGTCAGAGGAATTTTTCTCTTGTAATATTCTCATTGAATATAAGGTATTTCACAGGCAGCAATCGGTATAGTTTCGGAATTAACTTACTGGAAGGAATATTGCCTATTTCACAGATTTTCACTTCACCCGATTATTCAATACAGTATGAATTCGGAAACGTTAACAAGAATATTTACCATTAAAGATTTAGGATTAATTATTACGTATAATTTAAATTTTCGAAAGCATATTGATAAAATAATAGATGAAGCTTATGGACAGTTAGGATTTATTTTTCGTAATTCCAAAAATATTAAAGATGAACGTGTTTTACAATTACTTTATAATAGTTTTGTACGCGTAAGTTAGAATATGCATCAGTTATATGGTCACCATTGTATAAAACTCATATTAATGACATAGGAAAAATTCAGAAGAGTTTTCTTCGATATATGTATTTTAAAAAATATGATAGATCTGCTTTAATTGATAGAATTTCTTATAATACATTATTAAATTAATTTAAATTTGTTACTTTAATTGGTAGAAGGTTGGTAGCGCAACAGTTATCTATATATATATAAAGATGAATGTATGTGTGTGTGTGTGTGTGTGTCCTTTATGCATTACTACACCATTCATCCGATCGCCATGAAACTTTGGGAAGTTGTTGGGAACATTCCCGGGAAGGTTTCTGTCACACTACATTTTTAATTTTAGCCTTCGTTCGCGAGTTATGAGTGAAAAACGGCAAGAAAACGTGCATTTTTTACGCTTTCGAAGCATCAGTTATTCATTTCAGTTGTCAAATCAATTGCAGAAGGCTTTGTCTATTTTTGTCATACTTTAGAAACAATAGCATCGCGATCGCTTTGGAAGGCAATGGATATCTCATGTTATTATAAACGCCAGAGAGGTTAATGATAAGATGATGATAAGGTAATATTAAATATTTATTTAACGTGGAATATGCTTCTTATGAAAGATGCTTTACAGAAAATTCCGGGCAAGTTGCTTAGTTCAGGGTCCAGGCTACAACATTTCTATATGTAATCATAAGTAAAAGCTCTTATGTAGGGTCGTTAAATCTGCCTGAAATGTAATGGAATTATAAGTCTGGACAAATGAATATAGAAACTATGGCCTCAGTACGCTTATTCCATTCTTCATCTATATAACTAAAAACGAATATATGTCTGTCTGTCAAATACATTTACACACATTTTTTTCATCGTGAGTTTAATCGATTTCAATTCTCATAATCTTCTGAGATTGCAGCAACGCTCGACGGGTAATCTATATAGATCTTCTATATAGCTTACATAAAAATGAATGTATGTGTGTCTGTCCTTTATGCATTACTATGCCATTCATCCGATCACCATGAAACTTTGGGAAGTTGTTGAATACATTCCCGCAAAGGCATGCTACATTTTTAATTTTAGCTTTCGTTCGCGAGTTATGAGTGAAAACGGGATTGAGACGTACATTTCTTGCGCTTTCGAAACATCAGTTTTCAGTTGTCAAATCAATTGCAGATGACTTTGCCTACTTTCGTCATACCTTGGAAATAAAAGCAACGCGATCGTTCGAATTTTGTAAGCCCACCATGGCCGAATCATTTGTATATAATGTCAAGGCACGCAGACAGATTAAATTTTCACCCTAGACGGAAGAAGAATAGTGAATATAGCCCTAAATGGACAAACATTATGCAGGGTTTTTTTAGGCCAGGGAACTCGAATCTGAGGTTATTTTTCCCATGCTGCGCTTTCTAATCGTGGAATTCACTTCAAAGCCGGATTTGCAGTTGTTTCATTAATTAGACCTATCAATCGTTTAATTTAGACCTATGAATGTTTCGTGTGCAAAGTGTTAGTAAATATAATAGTTTAATTATTTTGCTCTTAATTTATAATCTTCCTATTAATTATTGTGGGCGAAGCCGCGGGGATCTGCTATAAGCTATAATAAGCTGTAGCTTATCTAGCGTTTTCTGAGGAAATAGTTTGTGTGTGATAAGTCGGTCTTCCCGATTTCAAATTCTAAATACCTATATAAAGATAGATATATAAGCTTTCATGAACCACAGATTATTGTCTCTGTTAGACATTACATGAGAATGTTATAGGAGAAAAATTCCTCCGGCAATCAGTCATGGGAGAGAGGTTCCATCCGGCGCTGTGAATTGAACTCCGGCTTATCTCAGTTGGTAGAGCATTGGCGCGAATAGCCAAAGGTCCCAAGTCCCAGTGTCGGAGGAATTTTTCTCCTATAACATCCTCTATATAAATACCTTAAAGACCTCGAGTTTGAAAATCGAAAGTCCTTCATAAGTTATTTTCGCATTTACAAAATACAAAACCCGAGCGACGCCGGGCCTTTTAAGCTAGTTCTTATATAAAATTATCAATGGTAAAATTGATAGTAATGAACTTTTAAAACGTATTAAATTTAATGTAGTGCAATTAAATTTAAGGAATAGGGAATTGCTATATAATTCCTGTCATTAGGTCAAAAATATTAGAATGTTCATCTTTCATTCAAATGCGTAAACGATATAATTCTCTATCACTTCAAAATGCTCTTCTGGATTTTGACTTGTCATTGAATCAGTACATAGAACTTCTTCATAAACTGTTATATGTTCCATATGATTTGGCTTAATTTTTAGATTGTCTTGTTAAATTAATTGTAGTTATTGTGAATCATTTATGTATTTTTTTTCTTTACCCTCACGCATTCGTTCATTTATTGTATTGTATTTTTATACTGTACAACATGTATTGGCGAAACTACGCCAACTGTGATTGGGATTTATTCCTGTAGTTGGCAGAATAAAATAAATAAATAAATAAATATGTGGCATTATAAGAAAAGAAAATAACTTAAATTACGCTTGCACCAATTAGCCTACGTTTTCGACAGGACCACAAACCCTAGTAAACAATTTGAGATCTTTGACAAGTCCTCTGCCTTGGGAAAATTATGTTGCTATCTTGGTATCGTCTTTAAAACCAACAACAACTGAGTAATGCAAACAGAACAATTTTTCAATTGTATCCTCTTACGAACAGAAAACGTAAGCTTTTTAAATTCATTACTAATCTATACAAAATGCTACTTCTATCTCTGATTCTAAACGCAGCAATTAAATGAGGCTTCGCAGCTAAAATTCATCCACATGAAGAGCTAGTCTCTCTTGTCCCACGCACTATAACTAATTGACCTTACCATGTCAGAAATTCAACTCTTCACAGATTTCTCAATTAGAAATGAAAGACGCAGCAGTTAAGTTAACCTTTCTACACATATAACAATTTAAGTAGGAACGATAGTGAATATTAAAAAATTTAAACTTTTTATTTTATTGATAATTATTGACAACATAGGAAACAAAATACGAAAATTGAACATTACAAAACAATTATAAATCAATTTCAAAAGATAATTTTAATTACCTTGGTTGTAAGATTAAAATGTATTTATGGGACAAATATGTCCCTTATGTGTCAAATAGCAGAATCTACGCGAAACCAATCTGCTGGTACGACACTCTTAATTCAAGACCTATACAAAGGCCATAGGAAGAAGAAAATTACAACAGAAATATTAAGGATGTAATTCTTCATAATACATAACGGTTTAGCCGACAACAAGACAGAATAAAATTACAAGGTCCCTGGTCACTGCCGTCTTCATCATCTTAAAACTCATTATTAACAAGTTTGGAGATAAAAAAGTTTCAGATCGGCTTTTCATCAACAACAGTAAAAACAAAATAAATTCCGCTATATTTTAATACATTATTATGAACATATCATTTTATAAAATCGGATCAGAACCTCTTCCTTGTGTGATGAGTTATTAACATACCTTACATAAGGACTTCAATGCTAAGAATCCCTTGATATTAAATTGCATCGTGTACAAGCAGCTTTTGTAGAATAGGAGTTTACCAAATGGCATAACCTCTGTCAAGTTTAAAAGAAAACCATTGATACAAACACGCTAAGAGCAACAATAGATCTAATAAGTTTATTTTCCGTCAATATTAGTTAAGATTTATTACCATTTTTCTGTATAGCAAATTTATAATACGTATCCACCTTATACTCTCATAAAGTAATGTTGCTTTAATAAATACAGCGCATCGTTCAAAAGAGAACACACATTATAAACAGTGCTCTTTTTACAGTAAGCTTTTTACAGTAACAATAATCTCACATTTAATATTTATAGGAAATCCAAATTGACAGCCTATGTTATTAGTAATGAATCAAATCACCCGAATCCAAAAATGGCGGCTTTCAATAGCATGATCCATAGAATGTTGAGTATTCCAATGAATAAAAAACAGTATAACAAAGAATTGAACACAATTATACAAATTTCAGATAACAACGGTTACAAAAAAGATTTGATTTTAACCCTATTAAATAAAAACAGAATAAAGCCTTATATAGAAAGCGAAATAAAGTCAGCCAACTAACACCAATAAAAAACAATGAAAATATCAAAATAGTCTATATGCCACCTTTAACTAAACAGTCAATAAGGTACACCAACCAACTAAAATACTAATACAAAAAAACTTTAAAATATGATACAAAATAAACAATAAATTAAGAAATAAAATACATACTGTAAAATAATTAATAACACAACAGACAAATTTAACGACAACGGGTTTTATAAATAAAAATGTTCCAACTATGAAAAAGTATATTTAGGTCAAATAAATTCAAGATTCAGATAGGTCAAGATTCAGACAGAGATTTATAGAACACACAATGGATTACAAAACAGAACAAACAAAAGTCAGTGTATGCTAAAAACTTGCTCAATGAAAAACACTAGCTCAATAATGTAGAAAATACTTTAGAAATCATACATAGACAAAACAAAAGACATAGGCTAAATACGTTCAAGTCGTTAGAAATATATGTAAACAAATATAAGATAATTAACGAAAACAGCATTGAATATAACCCCTTCTTTGAAATAGTTAGAGAATGCATTCACCCTTGTTAATATACAGGACCAAAGGTTAATCTCTGAGGCCCAGTTTCACCAAACTGGAGTAACGTTTTAGACGAGAGTAAGTACGGACTTAATCTCGAGTAACCGTTCAAATCGTTTCACCACCAAGTTACACGCGAGTAACTAGGTTAATCGAGATTAATATTTACACGGCCAAATTTCAGCGAGTAACTTCCCTTAATCTTGGAGTAGCAACACTTCCGACACTAATACACCATTATGGCTTGTAGATTGAGGAATTTTGTGTTTGAAGATGAATCTTCAAGTGAAGATGAAAACAATAACCACAGAATACGACGGCGAGATGGATACGAGATAGGAATGATTGGTTCCAGAATTATGACGAAAGGGGCTTCGTGACGCGTTTTAGACTGTCCAAAGCTTCTGAGTTCCTGTTGCTAGAAGAAATTGAACATCACTTGGAATTTCCATCTGATCGGTAAGTTTTAAATTGGATATTTCAGCTGAATATGAACAATTATGATTGAGGTTCTGTATAAAATCCGTCCTCTTACTTTCAAATATGGAAAAATGTTTATCAACGAGATCCACCAACAACATTTTCTCGGACGGAAGCCAGTTCGGACTTCTATACTTCCGTTTCTCCTGCTTGCTTCTTGTATTTGCTTCCATTTCCATTTGAAAGCTTGTTTATGTTTGTATGTCAGCTGTCACTGCACACTACCGTCTGCTGTTCATACAATTGTTGGTCACGGCATAGTTGATTCACATGTTTCAGTATGAGAAATTGCAGGATCAGCACCATCATGGAATAAATCCCCGTGTAACTACTCGAGATTATATTTATCCACATGAAAGTGTGGTGAAACACAATTGTGTTGTCTGAGAGTAATTTCGAAGAGTAAATTTTACTCGAGTTTAACTACTCGACATTTTAATCTCATCTGGTGAAACCAGCCCTTAGTAACGTAGTTACTACAAGAACAGATCTCCTTCTTAGGCCCAGTTTCACCAAACTGGAGTAACCGTTCATATCGTTTCACCACAAAGTTACACGCGAGTAACTAGGTTAATCGAGATTAATATTTACACGGCCAAATTTCAGCGAGCAACTTATCTTAATCTTGGAGTTGCAACACTTCCGACACTAATACACCATTATGACTTATATATTGAGGAATTTTGTGTTTGAAGATGAATCTTCAAGTGAAGATGAAGACAATAACCACAGAATACGACGGCTGAGATGGATACGAGATAGGAATGATTGGTTCCAGAATTATGACGAAAGGGACTTCGTGACGCGTTTTAGACTGTCCAAAGCTTCTGCGTTCCTGTGGCTAGAAGAAATTGAACATCACTTGGAATTTCCATCTGATCGGTAAGTTTTAAATTGGATATTTCAGTTGAATATGAACAATTATGATTGAGGTTCTGTATAAAATCCGTCCTCTTACTTTCCAATATGGAAAAATGTTTCTCAACGAGATCCACCAACAACATTTTCTTGGACGGAAGCCAGTTCGAACTTCTATACCTCCGTTTCTCCTGCTTGCTACTTGTAATTGCTTTCATTTCCATTCTCAAGTTTGTTTATGTTCGTATGTCAGCTGTCACTGCACACTATCGTCTGCTGTTCATACAAATGTTCGTCACGGCATATTGGATTCACATGTTTCAGTATGAGAAATTGCAGGATCAGCACCATCATGGAATATATCCCCGTGTAACTACTCTAGATTATATTTATCCACATGAAAGTGTGGTGAAACACAATTGTGTTGCCTAAGAATAATTTCGAAGAGTAACTTTTACTCGAGTTTAACTACTCGACATTTTAATCTCATCTGGTGAAACCAGCCCTTACCAGGTTAGTTAACCAAGATTAAGTACTATACTCGTATTAGGCAAGTTACATTTCTTTAGACTAACTTCCTCTTATGTGCATTATAGGAACTGAAGAAAGCCCACCTTGTGGTGAAATGCATCTTCCAGTCTTAAAATATTAGCACTTATGGTTAAAGAGATACATCATTCAGCAGCAATCAAGAATAGCAAGTACAGTATAGTTTAATTTTATTGTATTTATTGTGTATGTTAAGTTAAATTTAAGAGACAATATTCCACACATAAATATTTTGCAGTGTAAGGATAGCCACTAACACCGAATAGGGCCTATATCTTTACTGCTTTTACCACAAACTGTTATTTGATTTTACTAAGGTGTATTTTAACTACATAAATTAAAGTTACTGTGCACCAAACAAATATAGACATAGGCCTATCACACTCAACAGTGAAAGTTATAATTTTATGGAGAATTGTATGAGTTTATAACATATTGAATAACTTTACATAATATAAGAACCAAGATCTGTTACTTAAAAAGAGCACTGTAAATAAAATGTGTAATGTTGGTTCTCTTTTAAACTATGCCCTATATTTATTAAAGCAACTTTACTTCATGAGGGAATAAGGTGGATACTTATTATAAATATGGTATATGTTAGTTACTCTCATAGATTCATAATGCATTTGCCAACTTTTCGGTATATTAGTTCCTAACTGTACTCGACCTGAAATGCGTATTTTTGAAACATGGCGGCCTGGGTGGCACAGACTATAAGGCACAGACTTTGTGTGCTCGCATGGGTTCGATCCCAGCCCAATGTCGATGGCATTTGTATGTACATAATGTGACAAACATATGTCTGTAGATTTACAGGCAGGTAAAAGAACTCATGCGTCGTTAAATAACCAACCCACCAACCAACCAACCAACCAAGAAACAATTGAAGATAATTGATGGGCTAATCTAGGGTCCAATCGTCCTCTTTTTCGCGGATGTGCCCTCATTTTTACGTCCCTGTCCTCAGTCCGCGAACAAATATTTATTCTTCCAAATTGACCTCCTTTTTGTAATAGTTTATGACTTTATCGACCAGCCTAGGCTCTTTTGGGAAAATAGCATTACGCATTCAGTAATCATTGTTATTTTCATCCTGTAAGTCGTGAAATATCAGTAGTAAGGTTACAATCGATCATTCCTATACGAACTAACATTGTGAGCGTTCCTTCTTTCAATTAAATTGACATTTCTTACTAAATGTAGATTTCTTTCTTTGAACTAGATTTTGCACACTGAACTGATTGCGTCCGACCTTTGTTCATTTCCAGTTCAGTGAAATCTCCGTAAAACGGTTACCGATAAAACGACAATGCTCTGAGTAACGTTAACTTATTAGAGTCCTAATAAAGTAATTTGAAATTCCCCTCGATTTTACGGTGCATTTAATAACGATAAACCTCTCCATTGCGATTAAATTCAGAATCTCTGTAACATACTTTTCCCCTGTACAACGATAAAATAGGTCGCAAAAGTGCGAATCAGAACTAACAGGCGGAAGAAGAGGAGGAAGAACTAAGTGTGAATCTACCGACCTTAACCACTGCCTCTTGCGAAGCTCTGAATAAATGTCTATTACTTTCCCTTAGATTCCCGAAAATTTAGTGACCCTTGAGGCAATAAGATCTTTGTGTGTTTCCCCTCCATGAGAAAGGTGAAACAGATCGTCATTTCCGACTTTTTTCAAGATAACCAAAAATAAAATATAATCCCAACTTTCCTTGACTGATACTGTAACGTAAATCATATTCGCTCAAAATGAGTAAAAAGTGAGTGGACATGGAGCATTGTAGTGTATTAA
This sequence comes from Ectobius pallidus, assembly GCA_964059195.1. Classification (NCBI taxonomy): domain Eukaryota; kingdom Metazoa; phylum Arthropoda; class Insecta; order Blattodea; family Ectobiidae; genus Ectobius; species Ectobius pallidus. Next base: position 112,592,087 of record CAXKWD010000003.1, read on the forward strand.
TTTAAGGGTAGATTAATGATTTCGTGGGCTAGAATTACATTAGTATTCCTGAAATAGTTTTTAAAAACTTCGATTAGGGGAATGGTTCCCTACATAACATCCAAAATTAGCACTTTTTTAAAATTCTCGATATAACAATAACACTCTCTATAATATTCTTTTCTGCTCCATGCAAAATCATTCTATTGAGATTTCACTGCATTACATTCTTTTGGTGGGGTACTTTTTAACTGTGAAGTTCATCTGAACAAAATACTTACAAGGAAGTGTAAGATTTCTGTAAGTATATCTTGCACAAACCGAAACTCCTGCAAGGGATTTCGTCCCCAGGGAAACATCTGTGAACTTTGCACTTCGGTTCTTAACATCTTTTATTTGGTAAATTGTAAAAACAAAGTTAAGTTATAGGTTTATTAATAACATTAGTATACTTTGATGTTTATAAATTTCATATCTGTGTTATATCCATTCCTTAACGGCTTCCATTACTCTAGTCCTCAGGTTTTCTCCAATGTTCTCATTTTCCCACCCTACTGTCGTCTTTTTCGTGTAGGTAGAACTGATCACCCTAGACTTATCTTACATTAAAATATAAAAATAATTAAAACTACATAAACTCCCTACAAAATGTATATTTTAATTCAGTTCTTTGCAAGTGACGAAGGGAATGAATCTGATACGACAGTATTTATTTGATGACACAATAGAGTGAAATGAGGTTTTAAGCCGTGTCTCCGGTGCAATTTCTCGGAAATGGGCTGCGGCAAGGAATGTGTTGGAATATCGGTGAGTCATGGTGGCTGCGTGAACTTTCCCTGCCACATTGACAGGCCCGGATTTATAAATGAAAAGACTGGGCATTTGCCCAGAGCTGCAACCTAGAAAGGGCGGCAAAATTTTTAAGCATTTTTTTTAAATTAATTTTTATGCCAATTGAATTTAAAATAATCAAACTTGAAACAATTATTAAAACATGTTAGATTTTCATTGTAAAGTAGAAATAAGACAATAAAATATATTTTTTCTAAAAATATTGGTTTTTAATAATGGCCTACCTATAATAGACATTTTATAAATACAATTAAGTGTAACTGAGCTTTAATAAATGTTAAATAAATGTATTAAAATACCAAATACATTCAATAATTTTGTAAAATTTCAAAGATTGACTATAGCCCATTTTAGAATTATTTTTAGAGATTTGTGTAAATTTCTTTTAAATTAAATTACAATAGCAATCATGCATTTCTTTGCCATTATTCAGTTTAATTGCTTTTATTTTAGAAAAACGTTTAATTTTTATTGTGTAGGCTAGGTAGTGATTGGATTACTCGCAATAATAAAATGCTATCGGAAGACTATTAGGTTGGTATTTGGGTAAAACTCAAACTCAAACTTAAAACAAAAACAATAACTCTTCTCTGCTGAACTTCGATCACGTCACAGCAGAACACAGGGGGTGAGAAGTCGGATACATTCAAAGGAAGTAAGTGCCCACACCTAATTTAGATTAATACCTAACCTGGAGTATCAAGGAAAGCAAGGAAGCCGAACTTAAGTTTCAACAGATGCACTCGTTATTCAATAAGCATTCTCAGCTATCGCTGTGTTATAAAAATATTACACTTTACTTACTTAGTTACTTGTTGGTAATATACAATTCCTAAGCAAGTTATAGGAATATACTCTATTTTATGGAACTCGAAGGTTCACTGCCTCGCTTACATGAGCCCGTCATTCAACCCTATGCTGAGCTAATTCCATCCAACCATCCCTCGCATATCCTACTTCCTTTAAATAGTATTACACTTGACAAGACCATAATAAGGCCTGTATGGACATACGGATTTCAGCTTTGGGGCACTGCCATTAATTCCAATAGCGACATTCTGAGAAGTTTTGAATCTAAAAAAAGTCTTCGCAATCTTGCTAATGCGCCGTAATATGTTTCTAACGCAACATTACAGCAAGATTTGGACATCCCCACCATTCAAGAAGAAATCACTTCATACAGTATTTGATATCAGCAGTCCCAATTCACTAGCGATCAACCCATCGGATAATAGTTCTTCAGTTAATCGTTTGCATAGACATAGACTAGGTATTCAGATTCAGTGACTTATCTTAAAAAGTTGTTTTACAGTTCTCACATCATTAATGTATCATTTATACAACTTGAATGTTTTTGTTTGAACAGATTGTAAATCTACAGATTTTTTTATCAAATGATTATAAATCTCAGTTGATCGTTTCTTTGAAAATACTGTAGTTGCCTGACTGCCTTTGTTTCTGCAAATCGTCCGGCATTTATAGCAAACGAACCTATGATGTAGGGGCTGATAATACAACATGCAGTCAACTTACGGATTTTAATGTCTCCTTGTTAAATCTGGAAAGGACCTGTAGCTAGGAATCTTAATCCTACTGGGATTTCATTCAGCGAGGTTTCTCTGAGTTTCGCGTTCGATATTGTGTCCAATGAGGTGTCCTGACATCATGACTGAATTCTTCGTTAGTCAGTAGCGCATATGGAATTCCTTACCGTCGTATGCATCGAAAGGTATTTAGGAACACGAAAACCCTTGGAACGTCCATCGCTTGCAGGATTTTAAACATTTCTTCATCAAAGGAATCGGAAGAAAACTATTTCATAATTGCTGGATACATGTTGTTTTTTAATGTAGAACTAAACACAAAAGACCATAAACCAAAAGTATCATTTACAATCGGTTATTCTTGCAGAAGATACGAGGGTTGGAAGTTTAATAATGGTAACACATCTATAAACTCAAGGTAAATTAAAGGAAGTTCAAATCGCTGTTATTCGATGTTGATTGGATATCCAGCATACTTCAGATCAAATAGGAACCTTCTGTCACCACGAATGCCTTCACATTAACCAGAAGAAAATGAGCTGGCTCTATCAACCGGTCGAAAATGAATTTTGGATTTGACAGAAAGCCAATGGTTAAAAATAATTTAATACCTTCATTCACAATTAATGTGCAACAACATAATGAACGGTCGCCATAAAGAAACTTTTGAAGAATTTATTTATATTTTCATACTGAAAAGGAGCAAGATGGGTCAAAGGTTATCACTTGTTCTTCACTTCCTTCCGGCGGAGGTTCAATCATATGTTACACTCAATCATTCATCATAATGAGTAGCCTAAAATATTTTAACAAATCTTGAAACAGTTCATTATCTTATTGCATTTATTGTGAATCAAGAATAATTTCTGTCATATTCAAAATTCCTTTTAGACCGGTTGATAGAGCCACTACGAACGCATTCATAGTGATAGAAGGCTCCTATTTGCTCTGAAGTATGCTGGATATCCAACCAACATCCAACAAAAGCTATTTGAACTTCCCGTAATTCATCTTGATTTATAGATGTATTGCCACTACTAAACTTCCAACCCTCGTATATCTACTGGAAAAGAAAGAAAGAAAGAAAGAAAGAAAGAAAGAAAGAAAGAAAGAAAGAAAGAAAGAAAGAAAGAAAGAAAGAAAGAAATAAAGAGTAATACTTCAATTTAAAACCACACATGGCACGAATAATTATCGTTCGTTAGACTATTAAATAATGTACGATATTACTCTTCACCAAACAATATTTGAATTCAGTGTCGCCGTCTAGCAGGACTTTTGTGAATTATAATTATGGTCTAGATCACCACAGAAGTAGTTCCCTTATCGCTTTTAATGCATAAATTTCGATGAAACAGAAGGTATATATTTTCGGAAACTCTTTTACCAAGTTAAATCATACATAACTATGCTTGTGGAAACTTAGGATTAATATACGATATTTTTAACAGTTTCGAGCACATAAATATATCCTCTGCATATATACTCTTCATAAATCCTATTAAACTACTGGTTTAAAGGCTATTCAGAAACCTTTGTAATAAAATGTTTCAATTTATCCATAAATTGCATTCGATTTGAAGTTGAATGGTGGAAACGTATTTCATATGCATCAATTCCTTTCATTTCGTGCAAAGGAATCATCAGATATTTTCTCGCATGCATTTCAGCTGAGTCAGAGCTGTGCTTTGGCTCGCGGAACTGTTTAAAACAAGATTATGTGCATGTGTTTAATAGCCTCTAGCATGAAATACTTCCATCTTCATGAAATCGTTTGACCGCGTTATAACGATCCTGGACGAAATCGGGAATGCATATAGTCCTGTGACCCTATATTTTTCCTCAAAATAACATTAGAAACTTTAGAAAAGAAAGAGAGAAGAGAAAGAGACAATAGGAAGAGAAAAGAGGAATAGAGAAAGAGAAAAAGGAAAACAAGAATGAGAAATAGAAAGAATAATGAGAACAGAGAAAATATAAACAGAAAAGACAGAGAGAGAAGAGGAGGCCTAAGAGAAAAATTCAAAGAAAAAAGAAAGATAAAATAAGGGTAAATAAGTTATGAGTTATGAGAATGACTTATAATTATGAAGTAAATAATCCGTTGCCGAACAATTTACCAGAAGTTTCACCAATTCCGTTTATCCATTTTATAATCAGTGGCTGTATCGCTACCAAAAAAGAAAATCGGTAAAACTAGTATTATTTCGTTACAAGCCAGTATCGCTACAGGAAACCGTAAATCGTTAATACAGGTATTATATCGTAATAGGACGTGCCTACCGTTATAGACATTCCTCAACGATAAAGCGGTATAATACCGATAAAAGCATCTAAGATTAGAAGAATGCTTAAAAAAAGGATTTGCCGCTAAGTAGTCATTACGTTTACATGGCAAAGAAGTAGCCTTTCTGATCGATTAGCCTACTTGTTTCAATAAGCTAACCACTAACCTGTGCAGTCTACAGTTTCGTTAGGCAGTGGGGACATACAACAACCTTTAGTCGGGCTGCAGTCGTAAGACCTGTTATAGGCTGGGCGGCCACCGAAAGCGGAGTTGAACTGAGCTGAGTTGAGCTGAGTTGAGCTGAGCTGAGCGGAGCAGAGTGGAGTCGAGGGGGTCGGCAACCGATTGCGTAGTGGACCCCAGCTCAGTCCAAGGCTTGTCTCAGTCAGCAACTTTCCTTGCATCGGTGTGGTGGGGGAAGCGGAGCGTAGCTTCAAAACCGAACCTCGGTCGAGTCAAAGCTGAGTGGAGTTGACCCTTTCGACGCCGCTCAACTGCGCTCCGCTCCGCTCCGGATCTGGTGGCCGCCCTTTCATTAAAAACCTTTGATTCGGTTTTCAAAGCTGACTCAGCTTCACTCAACTCCGCTTTCGGTGGCCGCCCAGCCGTATGGTGAGTAAGTTAAAATGGAAAGAATGAGAACAACATCAGCGAACTTCTTACATATCTAGATGTATGATAAGTAGGGTTAGGATTTTTAGGTGCGCACCTTTTCTCGTAGGGTAAATTAAAGCTCTTCGGAAAAATACCACTGTGTGAGATTTTATCTATAGTCGAGAATGGAGACATTTTTGTAGCACCTTTTTTCCCTTTTTTGGTACCTTTTACCCCTTTTTTCTCAACAGTGCCCATAATCCCCTTTCTTCCCCTTTTTCATATACTGTAGCTTATCAATATTCTTCTAAAGTGCATTTTATCATTATAAAGCGTTATGAATGACTTGTGAATTTCATTCCATTTTACTTCCAGTAAAAGCGGAACTGAAAGCACACCTGCAACAACAGAAAATGATACGTGTGTGCGTGCAAACCCTCTTTCTCTCACTTTGCCGAAACAAATAGCTCCTTACAATGGAAATGCATATTTCATTCCATCAACAATAATATTGTGTGTGCGCACAAATCCTCTTTCACTTTGCCGAAACAAATAGCTTGCTACAATGGAAATGCGTATTTCATTCTACCAAATTATAATTTATTATAAAAAAAATATTGTGTATACGCAAATCCTCTTTCTCTCACTTCCATCTTCTTGACTTCACCAGTCAGTAGTCTGTTGATCGTGAGTGCAAATCTGTGATTAAATGAGTGTATTTTTGCCATGCCTAAGGTGTCCAGAGCCCGGTTATTTTCTCTGTCTCAGGAATTCAAACAAGATTCCGTAGAAACAGATGGAACTGTAATACGGTGTAGCATTTGCGATTCAGGAATTTTGTTAGATGAAAAACACCAGCGAGACCGCATCAAACAACACATTTCCACTTCTAAGCATCAATAAATCGCGACAACCTTTATTACGGAATGCGATTGAACAGTGTTCATCGAAAACTCAAAATTTGAAGAAATTCAACATTGATTTATGTGCTGCTCTTACACAAGCGGGAATTCCACTCAATAACGTAAACCATCCGACTTTCAAAGGATTCCTTGAAAAATACACAAAGATGTCAGTGCCTGATGAGAGTACTATAAGAAGAAACTACATGGAGCCTGTTTACCAAGAAACCATAAAAACCATCAAGGAGAAAGTGACTGATTGTGATGTGGGAATCATATTGGATGAAACTACAGACTCAATGGAACGATATGTTTTGAACATTTTAGTTTTTCCCATGTTGTTTAAAATGTACGAACTGGAGAAAGCCAACGCCAGTACAGTAATGCAATCAATCATGGACTTCTGTCAAAACCTGTGGCCAAGTGGTATCGCATTTGAAAAACTTCTTCTGGTGGTTACAGACCAGGCTCCATACATGGTTTCAGCAATTAACCAATTGAAACCTTTGTTCCCTAAGTTAAAGCATGTGACATGCCTAGTCCATGCCCTTCACAGGGTTTGTGAATCCATAAGGAATGAATACAGCATTGCAAATGAATACATCTCTGCCCTGAAGAAGATTCTACAGAAAGCTCCGAGTCGTGTTGTTGCCTACAAGGAAATCACTGGCCTCCCCCTTCCAAAATTCCCGGTCATTACTCGCTGGGGATCATGGATTCAGTGAGTGTGCTGTTATGTTGTGTGAGAATTTTGACAAGATTAAGGATTTTGTGCTTTCATTGGATCCAGCAGACGCAGATGCGATTTCCAAGGCCCAAGAACTTCTGCTACCGGAAAAAATACAGAATTTGGAGACAGAACTATTTTGTGTCCATGGTTACAAGTACTTGACTGCAGCTATCAAACAATTGGAAGAACAAGGTCTCGAAAAGAAAAAACAATGGGATATTTTCACTTCAGTGAGGGACCAGTTAGAGGGCTTTGCTAAAGACAAACTTGAGTCTAGTCTTCAGAAAAATCCGCATGTTGAGGAATTTCCCACATGTGTAGAGTTGCCATTCCGAGTGAATACAAAGTTTGCCCCACTGGTTTCTGTGGATGTCGAAAGAAGCTTTAGCATGTACAAAGACATTCTATGTCCTAATAGAAATGGGCTTATTTTTAAAAATGTAGAATTGCTCAATGTCTTGAAGTACAACAGCTTCCTGTATTTTACTGTTTCTGGTGAGTGATGATTTGATGTGTTTTTTCGCAACTCAATAACTGTTAATAGAAGATAGATTTTTTTGAATTACTTGAGTAAAATAGCACCTTTTTGTCCCCTTTTTTACCTTATTTTAGCACCTTTTCCCTTCCTTTTTTCATATAAAATTTGCACCTAAAAATCCTAACCCTGATGATAAGCAACTGCTTGCATGATGTGAAGGTTTGTATAATACTTTGTAATGATGATGATGATGATGATGATGATGATAATAATAATAATAATAATAATAATAATAATAATAATAATAATAATGCACATGCAAGCTATAGTTCGTGCGAAACTATGCTCTGTTGGAATGTTGGTTATCACTTCACACCAGAATAACGCACACGACAATCGACCGTGTCGTCCCGATGTAACCTATTTTTAAGGGCAAACAAATTACATTTTATGTAATATTTTCCTTGTTTAACAGTATATTTATTTTTGTTACCGTCTCTTCTCGGTACAACTAGGTTCACTAGTGTGACCTTCAGTGTTATGCTCGTGAACTTATATTTTGGAATCGATCTCTTCGTAATATAGCCTATATTCTAGTTATGAATACAAGAAAGTGTTTTTTTTTAAATGAATACAAGAAAAGCATTTCTTTGCAATTATATTTGCACCCAGATTTTACAGGTAATGTAACCTTTATATACCGGTATAAAAATTCCGGTATAGGAAGTATTTTACCGTCAATAATAACGGTTCAACAATTATGTTTATACGTGGGTATGGGTATTTTGTCCTTACTGGGCACGGCCCTCTCAAAGATCATCTTTATAGGATGGGCAAGGCTGAGGTAAATACATGTAGATTCTGCTTAGAGGAAAAAGAAACAGAAAGGTACATACTTTGCGAATGCGAAGTAATTGCCCAACAAAGAATAAGGCATCTGGAATTTGCTTTTCCGACTCCAGAAAAATTATAGGCTATATTAAGAGCATTAAAATAGAGGAGGGTATGCCGTCACGGTGGCTAATTCTTGGCGCGTGGGCCTGGCATGCAAGCGTTCCCAGGTTCAAATCCTGAGGCAGGCGGCCGTGTCATTCGTAGTGGACGATGCTGTGATTTTGGGGGGCTTTTCTCGGGGATCCTCCCGTTTCCCCCTCTCATTCCACCAACACTCTCCACTTCACCTTCAAACTCCCCCTCATTATCATCCCGTTTCCTTTCCCGGTTTTCCACCCTAAAGCCCGGACGTCGCTCCCAGTAATTTCCATCTTTTCCCACACCTCAAGAAATGACAAAGAATGACAGAGAGGCGAAGATGGTTGTCACACGGTGGTTTAAATCCCAGACTGCACACTCCTACGACACAGATATTCAAAAGTTGGTGCCACGGTAAAGCAAATTTTCAATTCCGATGGCGAATATGTTGAAAAATAGCTGAACACTGGTCACACAGCCAGTGACCAGCTCATTTCATATTTATTTCATAATTTCAATAGATATTTCATTGAAATTGTCTTTTGTTTCTGTAAACAGCCCCAGGGAAACTTACTTTATAGACGCGCCTTGTATTTACCAGATGAATAGGCCTAACATAGCTTACGTGAACTGTCCCATCTTGTGAAGATATATTATTTAGCTATTATTAGGATTGTCTTTATCTTTTTTTTTCTTTCTTTCTCGTAGTTTTACCTCTCCCTTTTAGGATTTAAGCGACCCAAGCCGCCCGGGCCTTACAGGGCCGCGACCTGTCGGGAGAGGGATTATCTTTGGATCACATACATACTTTTTTGACCAGACAAGGACATGGAGGGCCTCCCCGGATGAGTGATCAGCCCAATGCCGGGGCCACCTCCGAGACAACACGAACACACAGGACGATACACACCATTCACACACACACTCACTCAGAACAAGGCGAGGATGGGATGAAGATGATAATGACGGCCAGATGATATCCAGGGACCACAAGGGCCTAAAGTTACCCGACATTTATCTCAAAGGTGAGGGAAAACCCCGGAAAAAACCTCACCTAGGTAACTTGTCCCGACCAGGAATCGAACCCGGGCCCGCTGCGTGAGAGGATTGAACGCATCCCCTGAGCCACAGCGGTGGGATTGTCTTTATCGTACGGTAATAAATTTCTCATCAAATATTTCACGCGGATTCAGTTGATCTGGTCTGCTTATTAGTCTAGCGAATTGTAAAAATATTATATTACGGAATAAAGTACTACACATATAGACCAGACAACTGTTGAAATCACTTACATTTACCCGAACTGAATGTTCCAACATCCATGTAAGTGTTGGAGTTTCCTGTGAGCTGAGTGCACATTGTTACTGTGCCACCAGTGTGTGACCATGACCTATTGTTAAGGTACTGGCTAGGCGTGGAGCTGGGAATATGTTTATCTCGTGCATTGCGGCCTTGATCTTCCACAGTTCCTTGTTGCGTCCAGCATCTCAATCCCTAGCTTAGCAACAGTGGCGGAACAATTCGCCAGACATGTTTTCTATCTTATGAATATGTTTCAGCTCATAGAGGATGTGAAAACTATAATAATGCTTCCACCTTTAGGTAGTGAATATGAGTCTGAATCACCAAAATGCAGCAATCTCCATTTTTTTAAGTAACACAGCTCCCTTGATACTCGAGTACTTATTTTGTTTTTGTGAGATCATTATAAAATACAATAATAATAAATAAATAATAAATTATTGATTTATAATTTACAAATTATAATTATAATAAGTTATATTGTAAAAGGTTGTCCTCACTTCTTGTGTTGTTCATACGTCTTAGTATTTAATTTGAGGGTATAAGACTAAAAACCTCTTTGATACATACAATAATAATACTTACTCAATGGCAATAAACAATCCCCAGGCAAGCTAAAGGAATATTATCTATTTTATGGAATCCGAAGGTTCATTGGCGCTACTCAACCCTATTCTCTGCTAACTCCATTCCTCTCCTACTTTTCTTAAATCTATAATAATATTGTCCTCCCACCTACGTCTAGGTCTTCCAAGTGGTATTTTCCCTTCGGGTCTCCCAGTCAATATTTTTGAGATATGTTTTCCTCCCCCTGCGCGCAACATGTCCAGCCCATTTCATCCTCCGTGATTTAATTACCCTTCCTACTGTAGCCAGTGACAAGTACAGGTGCTGAAGCTAATTATAATAATAATAACAAGAATAATAGTAATAATAAATTACTCTTCAAGGCAGTTTTATATAAATTTAAACCAGTTTAATAAACAATAAGTCAAGGCGGCTCACTAGATTTTCACCAAAAAGAAAATTGCCCTTTAGCTAAAAAAGGTTGAAGACCACTGATCTACACAATAAACTTCACGAGGATAGTAACAAGTTCGGCCGAATTAGAACTAAAATCCCATCTCGATGGGACCGAGCCGTCAGCCGGCCGTAAATGGCCGAATAGGCGTGTTTAATGGACGCGTTTCATTGCTTTCTTTAGTTTTGGACGGAGGTCCGGTTCAATTAGGGTCCGATGGACGGCCGGTCTTAATCTTTTTTCTTTATGATTTTATATCATATACCTATATTTATATCCCTAATTAGTGTATAATCTGGGTTTTGTGAAGTTTGTTCCTTTTCTTGTATATCCTTAACATGCATAAGTTATATTATTTTTAAATTATTCTAGTCTCAAGCATTTTAAACTCGCTTAAATGATAATTTTAGCTATTTTATTTTAGAATTACTTTTTTCAAACTCGCATACGCAACCTTCATTTATTTGTTGTCAATTTGTATACGGTATTGGTTTTTGGTATGGTTTTCATGGTCCGGTAGAACAGAAGAGATGTCGTAAATTTTACTATAATAAATTAATTAATTCATTAATGAAATAAAACTCTGTTCAGTATCTAAATTGCTCAAGACAAATTGCTTAGGAGTACACGAAACTTTGTAATGTTTGTGAAAATGCTATGATACGTTCTAGTAATCGCACGCTGCTGCACATTCTGCTTCTGTCACATTAATGTGATGCCAGTACTCTCTTAACGGCCGATAAACGTAAGGATAGATAAATGAAAGAAAAATAAAACTTTTTGCCGAAATTAATATTTTCTACATAAAGGAATATCAAGTACGTATGGCTAAGTTCTTCCCTGCTGTAAATAAGTTAGTGTATATATGACACTTTGAACATGTACAGGTAGAGAAAAAAAGCGGGCCGAGTAAAATATCTAAGTTGCCGATATGAGCCACTGCGCATGCCTAGTAGCATTCACAGGATAGCAGGGAATGTATTGAAATTTGTTTTAGTGTCGATAAATTGCTTGAATTGAGAAATAATTTCACGTAATTTGCACTGCTTGTGAAAACAAACGTTTCCGTTACATCTCTTATATTTATTTACGTATCACAAGGCTCTGAAATCAGTTAAAAGAGTAGGTCCGCTTTTTCCCCCCTATCTGTATACTTACGTTTTACATAGTAGTATTTATTTATTAGGCCTAAATTAACTTTTACATAATCTGACATTTTAATTATTTGCTAGCTTAACTTTTACCCTTGACTATGTGCCAAATTACATGTCATGCTCATAAATGAAAGAAAAAAGTTATTCTTGCCTGGCGTAGAGGAGACATACTGAAATCTGGATGTAATGTTAGTATAAGGTGAAAGGCAGAATTTAGTGTTATACTATAATCCTCCAGTGGCGAAAACTTTTGAAAAACGTTGAATGGGCTCAAAGATATTAAATATTTCTTTATTCATGAAATGAACTTATAAGAATATATAAATGACTACGGATAAATATAGACCGGTACAAGAAATGATTTTAGAATTTCTAATAACAATCACATTTACAACACGAAAGTATTGTATTATAATGATGATAATGAGCATTCTGCCAGATGGAAGGTCCATATCCGGAACGCAGCCACGGGATGATTACCACAACTTGTCCAAAGCTCTTTCAGGGTGATACCATAGGGATTTCCTATTGGGGATGCAGGGAAAACACAACGCCCAGTCCTGAACCCATGAAGAAAATTTTTCAATACTAAAAAATTCCCCGACCCGACCGGGAATTGAACACGGCCCGCCACGCTACCAACTCCCCCACTCTAAAGAAAAGTCTTTAAAGTTTGTAATTATATGAACTTTCTGTGTCTTAAGGAACTAATAAACTAAAACATGGACTAGTATGCAGTACAGTACTATGTAAATCTATTTTCCTTGACTACTTCTCTTTATAGGCCTAATGTCATGAAAACCATAATCTAAATACAACTTTTCCCTGCTATCCGTATGTAAGGCTAAAGACTATTTAGGACATCAATGTGTGTAATTAAGTCTTTTTCTAGGACAGACTCCAATGCAAAAATGCCTCCATCATTTCAAAGCGGAAAAAGATATTTCGGCAGTCGCTGTGGAAACTGGCATACACAGAGTAAATTTGACGTATGAATTAAAAATAAAAATAACAAAATAACAAAAAAAAAAAAAACCCTCAGAAACAATTTCAAACGATCGCAATCGTGAGTTAATTAAAATAAAAAGAGATCCTGTTATCAATGTCAAGTGTCAACAATAGTATTAATTCTATCCTCATATTTTACATTTTACTATGAGGAATAATCCCACTATGGTTTGACAAAAGAAATAATATTACTACTAATGTGAATAAATGTAACCACATTTTATTTCAAAGCAGTATGCTCCTTACACAATAATGTGATGAAGAAATAAATATCCACCTGCTGCGATTAAAATGCACACCTATATCTTATTAAAGCTTATCACCACGTGCCGGCTTGCAATAAAGACATAGAATGTAGTTGAGAATTTCCTGAAAGGCGAGTTTTTCATTCGTAAAGACCTTGGATCAGGGTCGTCAGCAAAAATTTACGACTTCTAGACAAAGATACAAGTTCAAGACCTCCGCCAATCTTAGTTAAAAGAAGCCGGCGATATTATTTGTGGCCGCTGTGCTTCCGTAAGCATACATTAGTATAATTTAACATTCAGTAATTGAGGAAAAGTTGGACAAATCTCAGTAATTCTGTAATAGGATTTTATTTGAATTCATCCTAACCTCAAAATCAGGGCTGGGCATGTTTATCGCATTAGAAGGGAGATTCCCTTGTCACGGGTGTGACATTTATAGCCTACTGTAGAAGATGTATAAATGTAAAAAGTTATATGTACAAAAAAATCAATAAATTAGTAGGGAATTATTTTAAACTATAGCAGTATTCATCCGAAATTATAATTTCTTTGTATTATAGTTTTAGTGGTATTCGGTAATAAAATTGTGTCACGGATGTGACTTTTTTTCACAACATTGTGCACTCTTCCAAGGAATTCAATAGTCCTGTTATTTTTATTAGATTTTTCATTCAGAAGTTAATCTGTGTACTTAATATGATCTATACACTTTTTGGCTACAGCTTAAAGTTTTATTAAACATTTCATAAAATAACATTTTTGAAAGAAGTTGTCAGTTCTCATTGTGTGACAATGAGCAGTAATTTTGCCACCAAATGCCAGTAGCACACAATAACTTTATTTTCTAAACCCGACCAACACTTAATCGTATTAAAACAATATCAATACGTCATGAACTCCTGAAAAAGGTAATAAAAAAATAATATTTTATTCTAAATTGTATCGTAATTAATATGTTACAAGGAAATAATACCTTCAGTCACAATTTAGAATCGCTTTCTTATTCATGTAGCTGGCAAGAAAGTTCCCACAGGACCCAACTTCCAAAATATTTAGAGTAGTCAACAAAAGCCTATAGGCATTTTAAAACTTTCGTTTGAAAATATTCCTCTTCAATCAGATAGGAAGAGATATTTTTAGTTCCAGCCAACAACCATTCCTTCTAATTGCTAAGTAAATTCTGTTTCTACATTTAAAAAAACTTAACTCTATGGTGCTACATCTCCGAAGGAACTAGGCCTACCACCCGATCGCTGCATCATCTACCAGAGGCAGATGGCAGGATTGGGGATATGTGGTCAGCATGCCGATACCCACGACCGTTAATTGTGGTTTCCATGACCAAAGCCGCTACTTCTCTACCAAATAGCTCCTCAATTTGAATCACGAGGCTGAGTGCACCCCGTCCCAGGCCTCCCTACCTCAGAAAAATCCGAGGAGGTATCGGGGATCGAACCCGGGTCGACGGATCTGTAGTCAGCGACCCCGTTTCTACATACTACTTTTTAAAGTAAAGATGGAGGTTATATATTTAAATCTTTCAATTTGTAAAGATAAATTTTCAGATTTTTTCTTTACTCTTTATTCTAGCGGTAATAGTGACCCATGTCCAATCTTGGTTACCTAAGGAAGAATTAGGAGGGTTGTGGATAAAAATGGCATAGGTAAGTTATGTTGAAAATGTGCAAAACAATGATTCTGACTTGGGAAGCTGAAAGGGCTTTTCATATCCTTGTATTTCAAATTGTTAATTTTCCCGTCAGGTTTTTGTTTTCTTTTAAAGAAGTAAATACAAATAAGCACCCTAAATATGTAGTTTTACTGTTATATCATCATCAAAAGTTATGCATTATAGGGTAAATTTGTCAAAATATAATATAATACCAATTTTTAATATATTACTGGTAATTATAAGATTTGCAAAGATTCTTTATTTATAGGCATAGGCATAGGCATAGTCATAGGCATGGGCATGGGCACAGGCTGAAAGGAATAAAAAATACACATTTTTTTGTAATTTTATTAGCTTTAAGTAATTTATTTTTATTATTATTTATTGTATGTATTTGTGTTTAATATTTTTGTCTCCTTTTTATAAATTTGTCTTTGCTTTTTCTAGCTGTGTTTATTATTTTTCACCTTTTTTTATAAGTGTGTCATTCTTTCTCGCTTTGTTTTTTGTTTCTCCTCTTTCTCCACTCTGATGGTCTGAATTTACACCCGAGCATGAGCAGTTTGCTCATTCGGGTGTATTTCTAAATAAATATTTGGTTCTTTTCTTTCTTTTTCTTTTCTTAAAAAGTATTGTACTTTAATTTTGAAATTTGTAAATGTTTTTTGTTTATTTGTGTATTTTTGTATTCGTATTTGTATTTGTACATAAGTTTGTAAATGTAATTTAAATTAAATAAATAAATAAAATAAAATAAAATAAATAGAAATGCGGTCCGTGCCTATCGTGATCATTATTACCATCGGCTTAAACGTTGAGGTGCTCTGAGCATTATGAACAAGATTCATCAGTGTAAACATATTACAGCATGTCGATTGTACAAGCGCTCAATTTTAGTTTCGGGCCAACAGCGGATAGCATATTAGACCAAAACGCACCCTTTTGTGCATAGCCAGAAATTATTTTATAGAAATTTTACTTTATACAA
The DNA here is from genome assembly GCA_964059195.1 of Ectobius pallidus. NCBI lineage: Eukaryota > Metazoa > Arthropoda > Insecta > Blattodea > Ectobiidae > Ectobius > Ectobius pallidus. The sequence continues at coordinate 112,607,818 of CAXKWD010000003.1, forward strand.
CTATAAGGACCAAAAAATTGGATCGTGGGATATCGGCTTTAGATATCTCAAAACATACGAAAACTCTAGCAAGTCTCCTTTCAACAAAGCCATTTTAAATAATAAAAGGAAATGTTTGGCTGTCTGTCTGTCTGTACGCGATGCCCAGCGAATTCTACTGAACGCAGAGATCTGAAATTTACACGTAGGTGGACGGAAGGGTGGCCGAATGCACCTCGAAGCCGGATTTTTTTAATTTTCGCTTTCGTTTGCGAGTTACGAGAGAGAAACATGCAGAAAACGTGATTTTTTTTCACTATCGAAGAAGGTGGCTTTGCCTTCTTTTGTCATAAGTTGCATATAAAAGCATCGCGATATTATCAATATATCGCATGGAATTATCGATCGCTTCGCTTCTGTGAGGTCACCCTGGTCGATTCGTTTGTTTATAATGTCAAGACTCGCAGACATCTGAAAGTTTCAACCAAGACGGAAGAGGGATAATGAATATAGGCCTAAATGGGCAAGCATTGTTCGATTTGAACGGAACTCACTACGCAGGGGTTTTCTAGACCAGAGAACTCGAATCTGAGGTTGTTTTTACCAAGCGGCGCTTTATAATCCTAGAATGAACTCCAAAGCCGGATTTTGAGCTGTTTCTTATAGTCTAATCGTTTAGTTTATGAATGATTCGCGCGTAAGTGTTAATAAATATAATGTTTTAATTATGTTGCTCTTAATTTTTAATCTTCGAATTCATTATCGTGGGCGAAGCCGAGAGCACCTGCTAGTACTAATAACATAACCTTATCACAGAAGCTTCTAGTCGAAATGAATACCTTATAACTTCAAATGGTTATTGATTGAGACTTTTCCTACTTACCAGTATTTTCTAATGTTATAAGGTGAAAGTTACTACATTATGTTTGAATAATTGTAACATTTTTTAGAATTATTTAATGGTAAATTATCTGCAGAACACAATACCCTCAAAACTCGCCAAAGTAATTCTCCGAAATTACGCTGACATAATACCGTACTACTAACAAAGCCAAAAGTAAGTCACTCGCCATAACTCTTTTTGAACATTTAATCACACATGCCCGAGATATGACTCGAAGCCGCGGCCTCTTTCACCATGGCTCCAAGGCTAAGGAGACCGGCATTTATAATGTTTCATAGATGTTTTTAAACGCTGGGACCCACCAGTCACACTAACCACGAACTACTAGTTCCGCCACGACCACGAGCTCTATGAAATCTGGAGGTTCCCTTATGGATTTGAACCTGGGGCCGCTTAAATCGCACAAACGCTAGCGTTGAGCTAAATAAGGATTTAGGTTCGGAAATAGTCACCATGATTGTCGTTTGGTTAATGGAATTCGAAAAGATTCAGAAGGTTCGATCCGGACTAATATGTGCGAATGAAGTCCTTTGTCAATGTAATAACACGAATCGCCCAAACTTTGATTATCTGAAAGACGACAAGTCTTAAAGATTTATGTGTTTTGTAAATAATTAATAAATATCCCGTGGTATACCCTGAGGTGAAACACGGGTTGTATTACTTCTGTAAATAAAAAATAAATAAAAAATCACCCAAACTATGAGCATGTGGCAGAAATTTCAAACCCGTAAAGGAGAGAAAGAATTAGAAAAAGCAAATTCATTAAATAGTGAAACTATTAGTTCGATAGGCTGTTTCACTTACACATTCTGTCCTTTTTCTTCTAACATTTCTAGGAAAAGTAACAGTTATCAGGCCTGCTGGTGCTGGGAAGGACTTTAAACTGATACCATCTCTCAAAATATTGTTATTACAGGGAATTTCTAAAATAACTTCATCGTTACAGTGAATTACAGTTAAGTTAATATTATTAGGAAAATAAATTTTCCAGGACAAAAGAAAAGCATCGCTCAATGAGGATTTATCGTTATATCGATTATCGTTGTACAGAGGGTTGACTGTATTTGTTTCTATAATTTCTTGCCAGCCATAGAGACATGACAACATAAAAGGAAAACATGTTGCAAAGATAATAAGAAAGAAAAATAAACAGCGAACACCAACAATTATGATTTTAGATCATACTTTCGTGCACATTTATCAATCTTCATCCTAAAGGGAGCGTATTTCGCGCTTATTTACACATCTGGTGAAATCCAACATGTTTTGCGATATTTCGTGGATAAAATTTGCTTAATAACAATATTTTAAGCATGTATCAAACTAAATACAGCTGAGAAAAGCTGTTTTGTAAAATGCCGCACTTATCCCTGTACCAAAGAATACGGTCTCTCGTGATTTCCTAACTAGATGGAGATTTTAAACTAAATCTGACAATATACGGTTGGTTCTACTGTACATTGACATTTGTGTACCACTGACAGTTACTCTACGTAATAGCTGGCAGCATTATGAGTTATTAAATATCTCCTTACTTACAGGTTCCTGGAACTTCTGGCTGCATTGTAATAACATGTGGATGGTTGGAGGCGACGTCGCTTAGACCACATTGTTTGGAAAAATCAATGGGACAGGGTCAGGATCTACACGAGCTTCCCCATTCATCAAGCGAAACTCAACAAGACCAGGCTACTTCAAGTTCTGCTGTTAATTTGCTGCTCTTGGCATCGGAACCTGCCTGAAAATAAGAAAACACAATCACTGAAGAAGTCACTAACACCAAGCAGAAATAAGCAGTACATATCTTGTTTTACACCTGGAAAATATTCTGGCATACAAGTTTGAATTAAAATTTAAATTAGTTCACCGAGTACAGCAACTTGTAGAATAATTACAATAATAATACATTTACTACAGTCTATTTTGTCTAAGAACTGCCGAAAGTAAACAAGAACCACTACACCTGTATCTCTCTTTTGTCATACGATTAATTTTTACTTTTCACGGAGAATTCAAATTGATCTGAATACGCTTATCGTATTTAAATTGTCGTGAAAAAGAGGAATTAGATGAATTCCTCAAGATACGCCTAAAAAGAGGGATCGGATCGGATTAGCATCGTATTCAACGCCATGAAAACACTACCGTATTCAAATTGGTCTCAATACACTAAGCGGGAGTTTCATTGGTTTTCGCTTGTTGGCGCGAAAAGTTTCATTGGACATTGGATGTGAGGCAAGCGTGGCTTTTCTTGGAAACACGTCTTCATCACCGTAACGAAAATTTGCATGAAAAGGAGGAACTTATCGGAATGGAATCGTATTCAGATCGATTTGAATTCTCCATGAAAACGTAATTAATATGTTAAGAGTGAGAGAGATGTTTACTTTAACTTCGGTTTTTAGGCCGAAAGAAAAAGTTTGGTAAAACTTAGCCAGTTACAAAGTTTTAAAGTGCTACTCAGATATGCATTTTGAACCTCTTGTCGTCATCCTCGGTGATTATTAAATTAAAAAGAAGCTACATCTGTCAGCGATATAGCTGTTCTTATCATGTTTGCCGTTACAGCGTAATTTGGAGCTTTTATGAAAGTGGTAATTGCACCGCTGCGCAAAAACTTCAACAGCACGTTTTAGACCTACTGCAAATATTACTTAGGCTACCTTAAATCTTATTAGGATGCGTTTACTTAGTTTAGATTAAGCTACTTTATATAAAGATTGATACTTCAATTGTGTTAGGTTAGAATCTGTTTCTTTTAAATTTCATTAGTTTGGGTTAAGTTGTTTTATCTTACGTCAGATTAGGTTAGTTTAATGAAAGGTAAACTTAAGGTACCTTAGGTTAGGTTACATTAAATTCGTTATATTGATAGTTAGTTAGATTATGGTCCTTCCGCAGGCTACTATTCTATGGATATAGGCTACTATTCTTACTTTCAACCTTTTCCTTTTTCCGAAAATAAGTTAACATATTATTATAAATTCTCACATTTTAAAATGAACATTCTACTTAGCAAATGAAATTTCGGTATTGAATATGTTTTATTATCACACCGTATTCAAAACATTCCATAATGTTAGTATGAAAGTTCGAGCTAAAACATTTCAATACTTTTTCGCTTCTAACATTTCATAATAATAGCAACTATTTAATTTAGATGTATCTTTTATGAAAGTACAAATTTTGGTAAATAAAGCTACAGCTATTGATTTTTAAAAGCCGGAGATTTCTTCCTGAATAAAACACTCCGATTTAACACTGAACATCTCTAAAATGAGAGCTATTGCTACTGATCCTTAATCGCCTCTGAATGATCTTTTATGTTTCGTTTTTCCAATTTACTTCAAGATGGCAATTCCTAAATTATTTTGCCAGAGTATTTGGTGCAAAGCCGCCGACTTTTAAATAAATCAATAATTAAGGAATAATAAAATTATAGTCGTTAAGTTATAAGTATGTTATGGAACACTTTCAAATGTTTGTAATGGAGAGTTGTTGTACTTTGTATATAAAAGAAATTAAGCTATTCTAGTAAATTATTTTTTTTTAATTTATATATTTTCATTACCTATTGGGTCATTACACAAATAAAATTAAATATGTTAGCAAGTTAGAAGCTTGTTTTAGCAGCTTAGCAACTTGTTTGAAAAAAACAAAATTTATTTTAGTTGTAAGTTATCTAATTATTCATAGATTACTGGAAAAGAATAAGCAGTTAAATTAAGCATGCCTGGAAATGTTACATTTTAGCATCGGACTGACTAACTGAAAAAGTATTCCCCGAAGTATTCAGCGAAACATCGTATGGCATAGAAAACAGAAGAATGGAAAAACGAATGCAGTAGTTCATTAATTTGATGATTGAAAGAGCACAGCCGATGATTTCCCATGATTCGTAAGGAATAAAATCACATTTGCTGTTAAATAATTGAAAAATAATCAGTGATAAGAATAATTACATAGCATTAAATCTAATATATAAAACTAAAAGTGTGTATGCTTTCTATACAAATCTACATGCTTTGAGCAATTTGCACAAATCTTTGCACATATACCCACTTCAACCCGGAAAGAGACGCGGGCAACAATAAAATTCAAACAAATCGCCCCTTTCCTTGAACAAATATAAAGCCGTCACGGTGGCTCATGCTTAGCGCGTGGGCCTGGCATGCTAGCGGTCCCGGGTTCAAACCCCGGGCCTGGCGGGCGTGTCATTCGTGGTGGACGATGCCGTGACCTTTGGGGTTTTTTCTCGGGGATCCTCCCGTTTCCCTATCTCATTTCATCTTCAAACCTCCCCCTCATAATAATCCCGTTTCCTTTCCCGGTTTCCGGTTTACCCTCGCCCCCAGCACCTGCTGTGGGCCTCTCCCGTCCTCCCCGTGGCTTGTGGTTCTGAAGTTGCTGGCTGGTGTGCTGCCAACCTGGGGGCTCTGTAAGAGGTACCGAGGCAGTGGCACACGTGGCATGGTAGAGGTATCTGTTGGATGTAGGGGAGTTCCGTGGGGGCTCGCGGTGGGGTCTGTTGTCGAGGGGCCGTTGGGCTTGCACATCATTCCATTCCCGGAGGTTGGCACAATGGGCCGCAAGGCCGAAGTGCTTAGGGTCATCCGAACCCGCCTTCCACCCTTAAGGGGACAAATCAATCAATGAACAAATATATAATTTCTGAAAATATTGCACAGAATTCATTAAATGCAATTCAGTTCTCATAACAACACTATTTTTTGCAGCGTTCACATAGGGCTTTGGTTGTTGCACGATACTGGGCCTTGACAAGAGGCTCTCGATATAATTCACTTCTGTAAATCAATAATTTGGAGAATGGAATACTCGTAAATAAATATCGGATGTGATGCATCACATAACTTTCTCTACCCTGGGCAGGGAGAATATTTTCTCACTTCACATTTTGATGTAGAATAAGGGGTCGTATCGCGGGGACAGCATTTTCAGCTATTCAGCCTGAATTTGTGCCAACGATGGGTAAGCGAGTGTGCTATATCAAAAGTCTGTTAACAATTGAAGAGTGTAACCCAAATAGCTGCTAAGTGCCATTTTTTTAAAATAGTTTTTGCATAAAAACCCATCTATATGTCATTGCCAATTCACCCAAGAAACGGCTATGTGCCACAGTATTTAGTTTAGTTCAAACATTGATCACAAGATGGAAGCTCTGCTATGTCCCTCATGTATTTAGGAATTCATTTTTTTTTACTGTAACTCCTAAACAACTTTTTGGCACTTAACAGGTATTTGGGTTACACTCTTCAATTACATCCACTGATACGTTTTTCATCGCAGGCTTAGTATTATTTGAGAAATGGTAATGTTTATTGTGAGCCCTAGGCGTGTAAAACCAGACAAAATAGGATGGAAGATGTTTAGTCCTATGTGGGTAATAAATAGTGTCCCAGATTTTTGGGGAAGAATTTGTGAAAGTGATATTGATTTTCTTTTGATTTTATCCCCGAAACGGTTGTATGGCAACATGAAAGTGGGAAATACAATAATATCCCTATACAAAGTAAATTGTTATGTTACGGGAATTTCTGTTTCTCCTTATTTCAACCCCACCAGGTATGCTCTGTAGAAGCAATGGGGTGAAAAATTCTAAGTCCAGTATGAGTAATAAAAGTACGAGGGAATAGTTGGCGTGTGGTAAGTCGTTCTTCTTCGCTTCGAACTTTAGATGCCTATATAAGGACTTACAGCTTGAAAATCACAAGTTCTCCGTAATTTAATTTTGAATTACACGCAAAATAAAAATCCGGGCGACGCGACGATGGGTTCCTTAATCTAGTTTTTTAAAAAAGGGATTCAACTGTACCAAGCAATCAATGGAAAAAATATACAGCATGTTGTGTTTCGATTTCATGTTAAATTAAACGTCCAAGTTTGTTTTGACGTTGGGTAAATTAGAAACTGAACAGTTAAACATAAGTAGTAGATTTTGTGCCTTGGAAGACGTTAACACTTCCTAGAAGTTTCTACCAGAAGTTTCTAAAGTATGAAACGGGATGATCTAAAATTACTAATTTACAGAAAACTTTAGGCCTATGTATTTAGTTGAGAAAGATTTCGAACTTTTAAAAAGGTAAATAGTAACTTACTAGAATAAAATAGAATGCAAGAAAATCCAATATCTGAAATCACAATTGTATGGAATGTTTGCTAGTGTTATCTTATTTCATTACTGAACATTTTTAAAGTCCAGGTATGTAGATCATTGCTTTCAATGCGATGTTAGTAATTATTTTCAACTCATAAAAAATAAGCAGTATACGATTAGAATATAGCATTATGCACGAACCTTCAATTACATTAAATGCATGCATGCAAGGCAACGTTCTTCGTCTGCATGATACAAAGTGACAATTTCAATATCCAGAATGCTCATTAGACTGGTATCTGCTCCTTCTTACACATAATTACACGTGTCGAACGTTTCAATCAGAAAGCTTACACGGATACTTTCAAGACACACATCATTCATTTTAGACCTGTAAAAATAACGGATGTAAATACCGAGTAATATTTATAAATCGCCTGAAACGAATACACTTGTTATGAATTACATTAACATAAAAGATTTAGCGCAAAAGCGCTTCATGCAGAAAAGGTAGATCATTTTTTTTAAATTTTAATTTAAATGAATTAATTAGCTTCATAGAGGTAATAAGGTCTTCTCTTACTTTTTACCAGGATTCCAAAGTCTATAATTTCAATACAAAAATTACAATAAAAATACAATAATGAAAAGAAAATAGCACTAACATTAAACTTGAGAATAATAATAATAAGTACAATAAAAACACTAAACAATAATAAAAAATAAAATCTAGCAATTATGGCTGTTTTAGATTATTTACATGCAGATAGAGTTCATACCTTTTATGCACAAAGCGATAAGCCCGAGGGAGTTATGTATGCAAACAATTTTATTTGAATTGTCGGAAATGTCGACAGTCCCTGACATTCATGGGCAAAGAATTCCATAATCGAATTGTGGAAATGGTGGACGAAGTGCAGTGGGATGGTACTGATAGTGTTAAGTCATGTCGTGATCGGGTGTGGAAATTATGAGAGTCTCACCGACTTCTTTTTCATATTGTGGTACAGTATTAGGTCTGCAATAATAATCTAAAACGTTATTAAGTGAACAAAGTCACGAAATGGGTGCTATTTGCATTAATTCCACGTTTTCTCAAGATGTCGAACCATGTGTCGTTCAATGCTAGCTAAATCCCACTGCCACGCTGTTCCCCAAATATGCTAAACCTACTGTCTATGGTGGTACGTAACCCTGATCCTTACGGTGAATGCAAAGAAAATATTTCACTACAGATCACGTGTTTTAGAAGGCCACTGGATGATTGACTGATCATGACTGAGGTTCGTCCGATAAAACATTGTGAGAATTGAAATATTCATGCATGTAATTATGGAAATGTGCAAGAGGGCCTCCTGTTGAGAGGGGAATCCTAATTTAATTTAAGAGAGTCTCGTACAAATTTCTCAACAGCTCGAGGATTTCAATTCCCCCTTAACGTTATGTTTGATTATCTTCATGTTATAACGGAGTGAAAAGTGGCCTCATCGTTAAAAATAGCTATGCAACAAACTCTTCGTTTCCAAAAATTTATTGGAATGCAGACAAAAAATCTAGACGCCGATAGCAGTCTTTCCCAGGTAGAGCTTCATAAAAAGCGAACGGTACTATGTCCAAAAACATTTTCGCAACATCTTTTCCACACGTCTTCTGTGTTATTCCTATAGCTCTCTGTTCGTCTTTACTGTAGATTTTTGTCAAAGACTGACGTACAGACGGTAGATATTTGCTTAAATAAAACAACTAGTTCTTCTAAACTGAGAATACCAAGCACCATGGATTGTGTAATTTGGTGCTTCTATTCCAAAACGCCTGCTAAAATCTCTTTGTACATAAATTGCAGAATGTCTTGCTTTATTAGAAATACGCTCAACCTTCTCTGTAGCTCCCCCCCCCATTTTATGTTTGATTACTTATTTCACAGTGGCGTTTGCACGCAATCATCGTTGAGTAAATCGCTAATTAGGTGATTTTTATCTCCATTATTTCAGACCTAATTCCATGCGCCCAATGCACTAAATGATATCGTGGAAATCATTTTGTGGTATTCATGCTTCAATCCGCTATGAACATCGAAAACTTCCATATGTATTATAGGATTATAAGTCATGCAATATGGACAATAATCATCTTTTAATCTGGATTAGTTATTGCAATTTACCCCACCATCGCTTCAAGATCTTGGATTCACCTGAGTGTCCATGTGGTGCACCAATACAGACAGTGGACCATATAATTTTATGAATGCAAAATATTAGCCAAAGAAAGGAACAGTCTAAAACATAAAATTATAGTGAAACGGGGAAAATGGCCAGCTGAGCAAACTCAATTCATAAGAGAAAATAGGAAAGATTTTGCTGAATTCGTAAACAAAATAAATTTTGATTTATTGTAATGTAAATATGAGCCATCTGTAAAAGAAAAGTAATATGTGTAGAATGACAAGCCGTTAATAAACTTATTAAAAAAAACACCTTCTGATACATATTTATCTTTCCTTATTTGATTTCTCGTCATATAATATTAGAACATATAGTCTAAGACACGTTATTATTGTGCTCCCATTATTACTAACAGTTAACTACTACTAATATTTCGTCTCTGTATTTATGCAAATAGTAATTAGCTCGCAACATGCAAGCTAAATATCTCTAAATTACAAAGTTGTTTGTCACTAGAAGGTGATACAGCTAGTAACTGGAAGACATTTTTGCAATAATTTAAAATTTATTTAAAGGCAACTGGTAAGAATAAAAAGCCTACAGACGTAAAACTGGTAATACCGTTAAATATTATATTAAATATTATAGAAGAAAGTACTGAAATATTCAACAATTTCAAGTTAACAGAATATGAGGAGAACATTTTTCAGAATGTTGTTGCCGAATTTAAACAGCATATGGTGCGTAAGTTATATAAGACGTGTAGACTTGGAGATCAAGAGGACAGCATGATCAGAGATAAAATTGTCCTGGGAATACGTAATGAAAAAAACTACAAGAAAAGCTACTAAACATACAGAGTGTCCCAATAAAATGTATACACTGTTTAAATTACTATAACACTAACAATTATTATAATACAGAAAAGTTTCAAAAATCAAAATAATGTGAACAAACGTAGAAACCAGCCAATTATCGAAAGTGTTCAAATTGTTGGCCATTGTGGTCCATGCACAGCCGATAACGCTGACTGATTGAATCGAAAACTTTCCTAATCATTTCAATTGGTATTTCGGCACATTCTCTTTCAATGGCTGCCCTCAACTCATTGATTGTAGCTGGTTTTGTGGTGTAAACATTGTGTTTAACATGCCCCCACAGAAAAAAGTCCATGGGGGTCAAATCCGGTGAGCGTGGAGGGTACTCGATACTTCCTCTTCGTCCTACCCATCTGTTTGGCAGTTGGCCGTCAAGATAGGCCCATACATTGCGATGGTAGTGGGGAGGTGCTCCATCCTGCTGAAAGTACCATTCTTCGTTCCTAAACATCTCTTGGATGCGTGGCATACGAGGGGATTCTTACTCCTGTCTCACGAGCACTTTCCGAACAAATTTTCTAGGCGATTGCTGAAATCTCTCAATGACTTCCCTTTCTCTTGTGGGGCTGGTGGATGATCGTGGTCTTCCGGAATGGTTCTTATGGACATCCTTAACAGTTCCTTCTTCCTCAAACTTATCTCGCAAACGAGTAATTGTGAGTCTCGTTGGTGCATCTCGATGAAACTCCATTCTAAACCATGTTTGCATTTCACTTATGTTCTCAGTTTTCCAGTAGCACTTTAGAATGAATTTTCTTTCTTCAAAGTTTAGTCTGACTGCAGCCTTTATTTTAAGCAGTCAAAATGGAAAAAATAACAAAAAGTGTGGTTGTTATGAACTGTCAAAGAGTGTATACATTTTATTGGGACACTCTGTAGAATATCTGACGTTGGAAAAAGCTGCGAACGTGGCTAGGAGTTATGAAATACTTCAGGAGCAAGTGAAGATACTACAGCAGCATGAAAGCAGCATAGAAGTAATAAAGAGGAAACCAAATATGAATATTGTGGCTCAGACATCAGTGAATACCTATGCAAACGGTATTTCGAAACACAAGACTAGAACATGCTAGGCGTATAGGAAAAGATGCAATCAATGCAACAAAATGAATAATTTTGCTCGTGCATGTACTTCGAAGGGAAGTCTAAAATAAGTTCAGCAAATAGTTGAAGCTAATTTGTTGAGATGCTCAGAGTTGCTCAAAATAGAAGCTGTGAAAAAGTAAGATTAGAAACGCTAAATGCTCATAAGGTTGGCGATGCTGCCAGTGCTAGTGGTAATGCTTGGTATGAAAACATTAATATAAGTAACAGATATGTTAAAATTAAATTAGACACTGGAGCTGTGGTGAATATTATGCTTTTAGATACACTACAAAAAACAGACAGTAATTGTAATATACAAAGTGCCAATGTAGTATTAGAGTTGTATGGCAGGTTTAGGGTTAAACCAGTCGGTCAAGTTTGTATAGAGTGCAAAGTTAACAAAAAATATGAAGTTAACAAAAATGACTGGAATTCATAGTAAGCTTAGTAAGCATTATAGCTCAGCCATTGTTAGGAATAGATGCGTGAATTCAATTGAACCTAATTAAAAGAACTATAGATTGTCAAGAACGCCTTGTTGAATGCGACAATCTCACAGAAAAGAATAATTTTATAGAGGCATAAAGATCTGTTCAAGGGATAAAATAAGGGAAATTTATTAGTTATGAAGTTGATATTTTTTTAATTGTTTGATTGCGTATTTGTATGGCTTTATATGTTTTGACAAAAATAAAGAAATACGCCTAATGTTGACGTGAGGAATCTGTTGTAAATTCGTTCTGTTAATATTCTAGTTATCACACTTATTCCTTCACATAACATGCTTATCAAACTTTCTCAAGAAACCTTGTTCTGAAACTCAATACTTCCTGAAATATGGCCTTTATTACATCAGTTTACCTGATTTCAATATTATTATTATTATTATTATTATTATTATTATTATTAATATTTATCGTCGTTATCCTTGGGCGATTACATAAACACAATCGAGAGAAATGCAGAAAGCCTTTTTGATGCCTGCTGGAATGTTGGATTGGAAATTAACACAGAAAAAACTAAGTATATGGTCATGGAACGTCAAAATAATATTCTACAAAATATTAAAATAACCGGTAAATCGTTCGAATAAGTGGAAAAATTCAAATATCTGGAAGCAATAATTACAGACACAAATAATATTAAGGCAGAAGTTAAGTGTCGGCTAAAATCAGGAAATGCTTCTTTCTATGTAGTTCAGAAACTCTTTATTTTCTCGTCTTCTGTCCAGAAATCTAAAAATTAAGAATTATAAAACAATTATCCTGCCGGTTGTATTATATGGATGTGAGACATGGTCGCTTACTCTTCAGAAAGAACATAATCTGAGAGTATTCGGAAACAGGGGGCTTAGGAAAATATTTGGGCCTAAGAGAGATGAAAATGGGGACTGGAGAAAACTACGTAACGACGAGTTTCATAACCTGTACTCGTCACCGGATATATTAAGGGTAATTAATTCACGAAGGATGAAATGGGCTGGACATGTCGGCGGCAATGGGGGAGGAAAGACATATCTCAAAAGTATTGACTGGGAGACTCGAAGGGAAAAGACCACGTGGAAGACGTAGACGTAGATGGGAGGACAATATTAGGATAGATTTAAGGGAAATAGGATTTTCGAGGGATGATTGGACAGAGCTAGCACAGGATAGGGTTGAATGGCGGGTTCAAGTAAGCGCGGCAATGAATCTTCGGGTTCCATAAAATTGATAATATTCCTTTAGCTTGCAGAGGAATTATATATATTGGCATTTAGTAAGTAAGTATTATTATTATTATTATTATTATTATTATTATTATTATTATTATTATTATTATTATTATTATTATTATTATTATTATTATTATTATTATTGTTATTATTATTATTATTATTATTATTGTCATCATCATCATTAGTAGTTATATCAGATGACTTGGTTTACTTATGCTCAGAAGTTTCCGAGCATCACCCCAGAATTCAAAAATCGTGCAAATTTCTTCTTCATTCTGTGTCATTTGGTTTACTGACACACGCAATGTTACGAGTCTGACCAGAATCATGAATGTCTGTGGGGGCCTTGCAATTACATATTTGGAAGTGGATCGTTTGGATGCAATGACATCTGCCCGCCGGTGCAATGGAACAGATAATTCGGTGTAATTCTTATTCTCCTGTTGCACCGGTAGAAAACTGAACAAGCCATGGGGCATCCGCTTAATTGCTCTCTAACGTAATAACACACGTTCAGAAGGACAAGTTTTTGTAGCTCTATGTGCTCATAGTCTGGTCAACATACACTGAAATCCGTCAAGGAGCGAATAGAAATAAAAGAGAAGGGAAATAAGTGCATAAATTGTAAAGAAGAAAATATACACTCGCATGAATTTTTCTACATTACTAAGCATGGAAGATATACGATAGTTATCTTGATTCTCAATCCCATATAAAGTAAATGGATCCTTTGCAAGATATGTGAAGTAATTTCTATCAGCATTTCGCAAAGCCAAACAGTTCGAGAGGCAGAACTTAAATGTAAGGTAACAGCTTGTCTCTCTGAATGCACCTCACACCTCTCAAAGGCACAGCGTACATTCACGCTGTTGAGGTTATGTGTTTGTAAGGTTTACAAAAGATTAGAGTTATTAAATGAACTAATATGGAATAAGTTTCCCGTAGAATATTATTGTGTTGATTCCTGAACAGATGTATGCGTAATATTCATGAATAAGCCACTGCTTTAAGAATCTCCGACCTGATCAGAATATAAAGAAAAGAAGTCGTATCTTTATCACATTTGTACGAGGTGATCAAGAAAATTCGATAAATATTGACTGAATAAAGTCTGTGATTGTCTAATTTTAGACTCATTCTTGCATGTTATGGGTCCAAATCTAAAGAAAGAATTGTGAGCTAGTCATTCCAACGCTTAAATTTGTATAAAGGTCTTCCTTCTTACGTAACACAAAGCATATCTCTCAATCTAGCTGAACATAATAAACACTTTTCTTTCTACGTAGAGGAACATTTTCTCGAAGTAGGTACAGTTCAGTTTAAACTACTGCAGCAGTTCCTAAAGATTCTGCCGTGTGTCACGGTGAAGAGGGAGGCACGGTAAACAGGTTCAGCGCCACTAAAATTCACCGTCTCAGAGCTGTTTCCTCCTCCCGCTAAGCTTATGCTTCACCAGAACGGACTCTATGTGTTCATGTTTCACAGAACATTTTCAGATGATTTTATTCGTAAATATTATCATTCTCTCAAAGTTTTAACTGCCACAAGCAATATTGAACAGGAAATTTTCCACAGGTATTGGCCTATCAACTCCTTGACTCCGGCGTACAACTAACTCACTAAAATTATACAAATACATAACTAACCTTGTTTCGTTCTGCCATCATATACATTGAGGCCGAACGTGAATTAGAGTGGCATTCAATAAATACCAAATAATACATTATAAAATATGTGAAACAACATCAAACACATTCGAAATACACATTCACACAATCCCGCTTTCGCCGAGCGAGGTGGCCGAGATTGTAACGTCTTGGACTCGCATTCGTGAGGTCCCAGGTACAAATCCCGTAGCCGGCCAACTTGACATGGGTTTTTTCATGGTTTCCTCAGTCGTAAAGGCAAATGCCAAATTGGATATTTACATACCATCAAACATCCTCGCCATTTCATCTTGTATCATATCCATTTAAATTAGTATCAATTGAAATTTACTCCATAAAAATGCACTAATATAATAGAAACAATTGACAATCAATAGTTCCACGTATTTGAATTATTTTTATTTTCCTAATGAGCTGTATATTTGTTTTAAAACTATAATTTCCACATATGGAGCAGCAATCTAATCTACTTTAAAAATCGCAAACTTATCGGGACCAGTCCTATTTCCTTAGCCATACAGTTTCAATTTTTTGTGAACGGAACAACGTTAAAAATGTGTCCCTAGGTGTAAGGATTATAATCAAGTGCGAAATTGGTTCGTATATAAGGATATATTGTGTACTTCTTTTAGCTTAGAATACGTAACTCATGATAATTACATAACTGACTGCCATCTTATGTGGGTAAACAGGTTAACCAACACGACAAACCTCACTGGAGATATAATATGGCACATTTTCGAAACGCGTGAATTCGGTATGCCCTACAAAACTAATATCACTGTTCATAACCTAACCAACCTAACCTAACCTAACCTAACCTAACCTAACCTAACCTAACCTAACCTAACCTAACCTAACCTAACCTAACCTAACCTAACCTAACCTAACCTCCACTAAAATCTACCTTAATGCAAGAAGATCAACTGGTCATTCTGCTTCGCAGTTGCTCATCCTACTTCACTCAGAACCATATGGCTGGGACGTTTTATGCGTAATAAAAATGAATTGATTGAAATTGGTAAAAATACAAGTTAAAGTTCTAAAAACTAGTAATTTCGCCCCTTAATCAATTCTTTGAACAAAAGTAAATACATTTAATGAAGTTTCCAGTTTCAGGAAGGAAAACTAGGAAAACTGTATGGCTAAGGATATAGTGCTCTACCCTGTTCACTGACTGACTGACTGACTGACTGACTGACTGACTGACTGACTCACTCACTCACTCACTCACTCACTCACTCACTCACTCACTCAATGGCAATAGACAATTCCTAAGCAAGCTAAAGGAATATTATCCTGTTTATGGAACCCGAAGGTTCATTGCCCCGCTTACCTGAGTCCGCCATTCAACCCTATTCTGTGCTAACTCCATCCAATAATCCTACTTCCCTCAAATCCGTTCTAAGATTCTCCTCCCACCTATGTCTAGGTCTTCCACGTGGTCTTTTCCCTTCGGGTCTCCCAGTCAATACTTTTGAGATTTGTCTTTCCTCCCCTATGCGTGCAACACGTCCAGCCCATTTCATCCTTCACGATTTAATTACCCTTACTATATCCGGTGAAGCGTACAGGTCCTGAAGCTCGTCATTATGAAATTTTCTCCAGTCCCCATTTTCATCTCTCTTGGGCCCAAATATTTTTCTAAGCACCCTGTTTTCAAACACTCGCAGGCTATGTTCTTCCTGATCAGTTAGCGGTCATGTCTCATATCCATATAAGTTAATATAACCGGCTTGATAATATTCTTATAAATCTTAATTTTTAGATTTCTGGACAGGAGACGAGACGATAAGAGTTACTGAACTGCATAAAAAAAGCATTTCCTGATTTCAGTCTACAATTAACTTCTGCCTTAATATTATTTGTGTCTGTAATTACTGTTCCCAAATATTTGAATTCCTCCACTTGTTCGAACGATTTACCGGCTATTCTAATATTTTGTGGAGCATTATTTTGACGTTAGTCATAAATATTACTAAGATTTGTTTTAAGAAATCTTAGTAATACTTATGACTAACTCATTGTTTGTACACAAGTTTTACATTTCTAGACCAGTTAACTTATGCTACTTATATGTGTTAGACTATAATAACATGACTTATGTGTTTTTTTTTAAGTAGGTTAGGTTTCTACTGTTTTAATTACTGAACATAGGTGAAAAATATAATTTAAAAACAAATAGTTCCATCGCCTACCCTACTGCATAGACATACATCCCGAACTCCTGTTATGGCCTCGCAGCTAAAAGGAGTATAATACATCTTAATTTAAGAAAAAATAGCTTTCAACTAGAGATATTACTTTGATTGATAGCTCTTATTTAAAAGTGCAATTTGAAATCGATAAATTTAGAACAGACAACTCCTGGTCAGTAAACGCGGAACTACATAAAAACATAGTCTACTACTTTTACAGATCACGTGTCCATATACTCACCCACAGTTAAGTTCACAACTAATCGGTAATTCGAAAAAAAAACAATTTGACAGTTTGTCGCGTTCTTCGAGAGGTCCTTAAACATACACTCCGCGTTAACCCTCCTCAGCATGTGGCAGCAGACCGCTTCAGTATCCGTTTCAGACATCACTACAGAACGTTTCATACACGAGAACACAATTTGATCAAAGATCATGGGAATCAAGATATTCCAGTATAGTGTTCATATCACAAAGAAATCAACCGTCTCATTACTATTGCATAATACGAGCGACTTGGTCAGGAAACAATTTTGTCACTGTCACAGCGATCGTAGGCTACTTGTGTGCATTAAAATCGAACCTGTTGCTCAACGGACGATGTATATTTCCCAACAGATCCCGCTTTTATGAACAAAAGATAACAAATAACAAAGAGAAGGAAACATAGTTCTTCTATTTACTATTTATTATATTTACAGCGATAGTTTAATAAAAGAATAATTAGTTTTATAATTTACACGAAAAGTTCAATGACAATTCTAAGTAAAGAAACTTCCCTATTAATTTCTCTACCCGCACGGAGAAGAAGTATTGTGTTCGCCCCCGAAATTCGATATCGAGTTTTCAGAAAAAGGAAGGCCTAAAGGATGTTGGATGGATAGTGTAAGAGAAAGCATGACGTGTCGGGTTTTGAACGAGAAAAATACAGTTGGCAGAGGAATATAGAGAAGAAAAAATAAATAGCATAAGTGTCAAAAGATCTAAGTACCAAAAGTAACGTTTCAAAATGCGCATGTTCTTAAAATTTATTACATTATTTTTTCAAAAATCAAAATTTTGAAAAACGTTTTCCTGTAAAGATCCTTAACATTTCGCTTATAAAAATCGAATTCTGGGTGGTTCGATAATATTCCAAAAAATTCCTTCAATCAAAAAGTGAAGTAAATACAAAGAACCGTTTAGCCGCTACATGGAGAGACAGACAGACAGATGTAATTTAAAAATTTATTTTTCGGTTTCTAGGCGTCATGAAACCTTCTTATGTAGGCCTAATGTCCAACAAAGATAATATTCTCTGGTTATGAATGCATATCTCCATCATGAAACATGTTTTCCCGGTGTTATCTCGATTCTGATTTTTTTCATGACCACAATACTTTCTCTATATGCGAGAAAGTAAAACAGTATTTTTTGGATTAGGGGATCCTTAAAACGCGACATCGGATGTGGGCGTCGAGCACAATATTTCCTCTACCTATAGTACGACGATAAAGGAAGTAAGAATATGTAATTCGCTCATATAATTTTCCCTACAAAGCAACAAAACCTTCTCACTTCAGTTACTGATTAAGAGTAAGAGGCAGCATTGGAGAGTGTGCTCATTCAGTTGTTTCAGCCCCATGCAAAAGTGAATTGTTTACTCCGAACTTTGGGGGTGGGAAAAATTAGAGAGTTTAGCTCAAATACAGAATATTTTCCTGAAAAGGAGTTTGAGGGTAGATAGAGGTGCGGCAAATTGCGGGGTGAGAAAAGAGTGGGGAATTACATGCGACACAACATTCTGCAAAATTATGACAGTAAAATACTGGTTAAATTTATTGAAGGCTGAAGATACATCTTTAAAATTTATTTGTTACAATGAACAACTTGAGAATCTAGAAACAACAAACTGGGCGTCCAACATAAAAAGGGGTTTGGAGGGTATAGGGATGGGGTGGGTGTGGGAGAAGGGGATTGAGAGTAGAAAAAATATTTGGAAGAAGATAAGAGGGAGACTAATTGATATCGAGAGGCAGAACATCGAGGCTGATTGTAATGGTAAAGTGTCATTAGAGTTACAAGCAGAATTAAAGGCTAATTGGGGAAGGGAAGCATATATAGAAAGATTGGGTGCGGAAGATAGAGCAGCAATGGCCTGGATTCGCCTGGGAAGATGGAAAACTCAGAGAATTTCGGATGAGAGAGGGGGGAGAATCTGCCCAATGTGCAAGGAAAATGAAACCTGGGTTCATATCTTGGCGGGATGTGGAGTTACAGAGCGCTGGAGAGTTATGATGCTACCCGACAAATTTTTAAACTCGCAAAGAAGTAGGGAGGCATGTCTAAATCTATTACTGGAGGAGCACAATTGGCACGGGTTATGTAAATTTCTGCAGAAAGTTAGATGTATGAGAGAAAGCCTAGATTTAGAGAATTAAGGAAATCTAAGTATTATTTTTTATTATTATCTTTTTGTTTTTTGCCTTAGTAATGTCTATGTGTCTATGAAATTTTTACTTGCTTGGGGGTGGGGGGTTACGTCTGGGGTTACTCGTAGATATGTAAATAATAGAATATAGTTTTTTTAAATTGGGTTTTTATGGGGTAATAAGTGTATGCAGTGAGCACGTATGGTCGACACCGACCCGTGCGCCGGTTAATGTAAATAATGTGGTTTATGTGTGAGAATTTTTTGTGAGAAATAAATACACTACTACTACTACTACTACTACTTCGCAAGAATAAAGCCTGAGTTTGTGCAAATCATGACTGGCTTCAGAAAATGTTATCGAACATGAAACAATCTTGAAGTCTTGAGAGCAGCGAATGAAACTGCGTAATAAAAACCTGTGTTTAAAATAAAATCCATTATGTTCGCAATAATTTTAATATTACACTAAATTGAGTCCATTTTATGTTTTATCCGTTGATCTTTGGTTAAAACGGCCAAGAGAAGCTTCGACTTACCCGCACGTCATCACCTGCCATCTATCGCAAATGATGAGAACGACGAGAAAATACTAACAGCTGACTGCCAAGATCAACAGATTCCGTTTGTTTGATAAATCTAACATCTCAAAACTTAAGTATTTAACTGTGATCGAACAGAAATAGTCGTACGCAACTTGTATATAATGGTAATTAAGACACTCGTATGAAAATCACATATTCGTGTCTTAATAAATACCATAAAAGGCTCTTTGCACAATGTACTATTTAGTTGCTTAAGCACACAATGGCAATACTGTAGTTATTATAATTATAAGATCTCCATCAGAGGAAATTTAACCACAGGCTTCAAAATCATGGCTATAACAATGACAAAAGAGACATGGAGTAAAAAAGAATACTCGATACAAAGATGGTTGAATATAAAAATCTATTCAGTGTATAGTGGATGGATTCAGATACAGCCTACATTAATTAGACTGTAAGTCATTAACATTAGTTCCGTTGTCTTATTGCATCTTAAACATTGTTAAAGAATTTTTATTTGTCGACGGAGTTTATTCATGGTTGTTAACATCGTCCTCATGTTTTTCATGTGCATTTTCATAATTTTCTCTCCCATTTTATTCTCACCTACCGTATATTACATTGCTGCCTGTCCTACAACGTTACTTTTGTTTTGAATTCAGACATGTTTTCCTTCCTTCTTGTTATTCTTGGTAAGTGCCTTATATCCTCTGCGTGTTATTGGTCTTATTTTGTTTGTCTTCCTCACATTTTTGTCTTTTTCTCTTCATACGCTATTTTATTTTCCCCTCCACAGCTATGTGCTAGCAGAAGTAAACAAGGTGAAGGGAGAGAGGAATACAGTATGTATAATATCAGCATTGAATTCCTCACAAGCCCTGAGGTCAGTAGTTGCCAATACAGGTAAGTATGTGGCATGCCCCGCAAGCCGTTGCATATTTCAACCAGCAACATCGATCTTAATGGATTTTTCTAAACGATGTTATTCCTCAATATTTCTTTCAGCTAATTTTATAGAAATTGCAGACTTGTTTCAAATCGTTAGATGCAAGCAGTGGAAAAGTTAAGCGTAGTTAAAGGTTGCACTGCTTTAAGCCGGTTGTCGACCAAGAGCTAAGCTAAGCTAAGTTAAGTTAGCTTAGCTTAGCTCACATAGCTGTGCGGGATTTCATATGTAGTTGTGCCGACCGCAAACTAAACAAAGCTAAGCTAAGGAAACTAAATGAGCTACGTCAACTGGGTTAGCTGCGCACAAATCGGTTGTCGATCAAAAGCTAAGCTAAGTTAGGTTAGTTTAGCTCACATAGCTGTGCGGGATTTCATATGTAGTTGTGCCGACCGCAAACTACACAAAGCTAAGCTAAGGAAACCACGTGAGCTATGTCAACTGGGTTAGCTGTGCACACAGTCCCACGCTGGGTAAACTAAGCTAGGTTTCCCCCTCCACAAAACAGTACTAATTTTGTTATCGGCGCAGTTGAGACGAATGGACACTATGGAGCAGGGTCCCGGGTTCAAATCCCGAGGCTGGCGAGCGTGTCATTCGTGGTGGACGAAGCCGTGAGCTTTGGGGGTTTTTCTCGGGGAACCTCCCCTTTCCTCCTCTCATTCCACCAATACTCTACACTTCACCTTCAAACTCCCCCTCGTTATCATCCCCTTTCCTGGCTTTCGGGCCATCTCCCGCTGCGGGCCTCTCCCGTCCTGCCCCGTGGCTTGTGGTTATGTGGTTGTTGGTGGTGTGCTGCACACCTGCTCTGATGTGCCGCGACCCTACGGGCTCTCTTCGTGAAGGACCAGGGGCGTGGCGCACGCTGGTAGCCTGAGAGACCCTGGGGGTGTGGTACACGTGGCTTCTGGTTCTCGTTGGATGTTGGGGAGTTTCGTGGGGGCTCGCGGTGGAATCTGCTTCGGGAGGCCTTTGGACATGCCAATCATCCCATTCCCAAGGGTTTGGCACAATGGGCCCACATATGTGGCCTACGTTCTTAGGGTCGTTCCCAAACCGCCTCTGCCCCTACGCGGGGAGATAATAGATGGGGGAGTTCATTGCAATTATTAAACAATTTCCAATCTGGTGGAACACGCAGGTAAAGTTATAAACAACTATACCAAACATTATTTTATTAAAATGGTTACAAAATAATTCTCTGATACGGAATGCTTCTCTTGTAGCTCGTATGTTATCGTTTAGGCGTATTACAGAGTGTCTGCTATTCTTCATCGAAATCATATTCAAAAGGCCGGCGAAGTTCACGCCATCGAGCTGCCATCATACCGAAGGCATTTTCGACATTACATGCTCTGCTAAGGCGGTAATTAATATTTCTTCTTTCTCTGTTGTTTTGGCATGCAACTAGTGTGTACGGTCTCATAAATGTTTTTCCTAATGTACATGCTTGATCATCTATAAATACATAGGGTATTGGATCACCACTTGGTATTAAAGATTCATCATTGGGCAAATGTAATTGCCCATTTAATAACTTTTGACCAAATACACTGTCAGCGAAAATTCCTCCATCACTGAATCGACCCATTGAACCAACACGTATAATAATATTTTTTTTGTATCGACTATTGCAAGTAAGACGATTGAATAAATTTTTTATAATTGAAAAAATTGTGCTCCTGAATGAGGAAGACGTTTTATTGCGATGTGCTTGCCGTCCACGACCCCGACATAGTGTTGAAATTGCCATTTATTATGAAAGTCATCTGCGATTTTTCTCCATTTTTCTTCAGTTGATCCTTTCATATTAATTGGTTGTAAGTTGTTCCAAATTGCATTACATACGTCTGCTACAATTCTCGAAACTATTTTATTACCCACTTTGTAGTTATAGCCAATTGTTCTGAACGAACGTTTCTTGCCAAAAACCTCGAACAATAGTATATTGATTGTTAAATTGAATTGAATTGATTATTTTATTAAAATGTAATGTTTTAAATAATGTTGTCACAGTTGGAAATGTTCAACAAAATTTAATATTAAATATTATATTTTCACTATAGTAGGCCTACAAACTGCAAAGAATGAATGGAAGAAACTACGCGATGGCCATAGGGAGTCGCTGAAAAGAATGAAGGCCAGCACAAGTGAGCAAGTTGCTCCTTCAGAAAATATTTGGAAATACGCCACAGTGCTAGAATTCCTTCTTCCATATATGAGAAATCGGAAGCGAACTGGTAACCAACCCAGCGAAACCCATGAAGTTTCTTCTAACCATTCTGAAGATATAGCTGAAGATCAAAATATCCCTTCCTTGGAAGATCCTCAACGAAATGACACGCAAACGCAGGCGGATGTCACCACTAATCCAAACCACGGCAGCAAGAGAAAAACGAACGATGAATCATTACACGATTGAGGAAAGGGATAAAAGAAGAGTTGAAGATGTAGAACAGGCAACAAGAAACCGACATCCAATGAATATGTTTTTCGACAGTATGTGCGAGACAACCTAAAAGTTCCCTGATTGGTTACAGAGGGATGTGAAAAAAAAGAGAGAGAAAAAAAAACTTCTCAATATAGTGAATGTAGCAGAGGATAACTATGAACATTTTCTATCGGCACAACACCAGCAACTGGGCTATTCGTCGTCTGCATCCGTCTATTCAACACCACAGAACCCAAATGATAGCTTTGCTAGTGTGTAGACGGTATATTGCTTCAGTTATTGCGAACTATGTCTATTCTTAAGAAAATTTAATAATACAAACATATAATAAATCAAACAATAATAATAAATATAGTTTTATCACTTACCTCAAAGCAATAGGCGATCTTTCTTCTGGAGTTATCGCCTGTTTGGTGATATCCGTCGGCCCGGGTTCGATTCCCGGTGCCTCCTCGGATTTTTCTGAAGTAGGGAGGTCTGGTAGGGGTGCACTCAGCCTCGTGATTCAAAGTGAGGAGCTACTTGATAGAGAAGTAGCGGCTCCGGTCATGAAAACCACCATTAACGGCCAAGGGTGTCGGCATGCTCTCCACATGCCCCAATCCTGCCGTCTGTCTGTGGTAGATGACGCAGCGGTCGGGTGGTAAGCCAAGTCCCTCCAGGGATGTAGCGCCTCGGAGTTTAGTTTAGTTTGGTGATATCCAAAGCAATCGATGATAACAACTAAATAAAATTATGGTCTACAAACACGATAATGTAAACGGAAATTGTCGTCATCTAATTCGTCCAATAAAGTGATAAACTCCCCACTTTCTTGCCTATGTTGAATGTGATTGCTTAACCAATACCTTGTTTAAGTAATAATTCAGGATTAATGTTTTTTTTCTGTGATGAGTATTGCAATCATCATCAGAACTTTCGTCTTCGATAATTTTTGTTGTAACGTCAACAAATCACTAACAACTGATCAGCATTCACTTAGTTTTTGGTGGGCATCCAATTTTAGCTTAGCTTAACTGGAGTTAGCTTAGCTGCAGTCAGGTTAGCTTAGTAAGGCGTAGCTTAGCTCTTGGTCGACAACCGGCTTTATGCTGTTCTATTGAATGTGATAAATACAGTTTCTATCTGGCACTTTATGTTGTCAGTTTCCCTGATTTATTCAATTGAAGGGTACAGGGGAAAAAGCAACAAAGGTCAAACATTTAAATTATACAGGAGAAAGAAAATAAACCTTCAAACGCTTAAACTTAGTGACATTTTTATCTTTTAATGTAACAATGGTAGGAACATTTAAGCGACCCAAGCCGCTCGGGCCTTACAGGGTCGCGACCTGTCAGGAGAGGGATTATCTATGGATCATATACATACTTTTTTGACCAGATATGGACATGGAGGGCCTCCCCGGATGAGTGATCAGCCCAATTCCGGGGCCACCTCCGAGACAACACGAACACATAGGAAGAGACACATCATTCACGCACACTCCAAACAAGGCGAGGATGGGATGAAGATGAAAATGACGGCCAGATGATATCCGGGGACCACAAGGGCCTAAAGTTACCCGACATTTGTCTCACAGGTGAGGAAAAACCCCGGAAAAACCCCGCCTAGGTAACTTGTCCCGACCAGGATTCGAACGCGTGCTCGCTGCGTGAGAGGAGCGGTGGACCATGTAACAATATTTTTAACAATAATTGAATGTTTTGTTATTCTTCCCTGGAATAATGAAAATATTACATTTCAATTTATTTTATGTAACTTATTAATGAAATAAACAATGACTGGACTGTATTAGTTTTCTCCCTTGATTTTGTAACAAATAAAATATTTTTTGGAATGCTTTATTGCATTATGTTAGTTACACAAGAAAACACAAATGTGTCTTGTGTTGACACAAGTTACATGTATTCTTCAACTCTAGCTCATTACAATCGAAGTTCTCTTCTTTCTCTTCTTCTCTCTTGGTCGTAGTTTTACCTCTCCCTTTTAGGATTTAAGCGACCCAAGCCGCCCGGGCCGTCTTACAGGGCCGCAACTTGTCGGGAGAGGGATTATCTTTGGATCACATACATACTTTTTTGACCAGACAAGGACATGGATGAGTGATCAGCCCAACGCGGGGCCACCTCCGAGACAACACTAACACATAGGACGATACACACCATTCACACACACATTCACTCAGAACAAGGCGAGGATGGGGATGAAGATGATAATGACGGCCAGATGATATCCGGGGATCACCAGGGCCTAAAGTTACCTGACATTTGTCTCATAGGCGAGGGAAAACCCCGGAAAAAACCTCACCTAGGTAACTTGTCCCGACCAGGAATCGAACCCAGGACCGCTGCGTGAGAGGATTGAACGCATCCTCTGAGCCACAGAGCCACGAAGTTAAAAAAGGTAAATGGCTGTGTAACGATTGTCGTTTAAATGAACTTTGTTGGTTATTTTCTTTGATACAGTTGGACTCTGGTTCTTTTCTTTATTGTACACGGTTTCTTTAACCGTCTAGTAACTTGGACAGGGTTGGGTTTTCCCTGTACTATTTTGCATGATGAAACTTGGTCTAATGTCTATGAAGCAAGCAGTGGTACCAATATGTTATTTTTCCTTTTTTGGATCGATGGTTTTCCACTTTACCCTTCAATTGTAAAAGCGTTTCAGTACCAGGAAACTAATAATTACAATCCACAGTATGAGGCCTTGGGATATTAATTGTAATCATTACATATTTGCAACAACATTTCTACTGCTTTGAGCAACATCGAAAAGAAATATAAAAGGGGAATAAGTTCAGCACTAACAATACGTACTACTCTCACTGTGTTTAATATTTTACAGAGAATTATTCAGATGAAGAAATAAAGTCTACTTAAGAGAAGGTCAAAGCCTTTTATATTACTTTAAAACGAAAGTAATATGATGTACAGTGAACGCCGCTTAATATAATCGCGGATGTTATAAATCGGGTAATGTTAATGTTTTATGAAGTCCCGTACGGATTAATATTAATGGATTGAAAAAAATGCTGTTTATTGTATCAAAGATTCTTTTTATGTTATCACATTTTCCTTCTTGCGGATTTACTTCCAAGTACTGTACGTTATTCAAAATTAAGTTTTTAAAGAAGTTGTTTCCAACCCAACTGTTCCCAACTCACAGGATGACCAGTTTGATGGGGGCGGGTGGTGTTTCCTAACTTTCTCTTTTAAGCAATAAAACATGTTTCACCCCTCAGTTTACTGCTGCTGCTTTTGATTTGTGAAGATCACAGTGTTGATATGCAGTGATGGTTAGTGTAAAATGAAATAATCGGAGGAGGCCATGGAATGAGCTGAATGTAGTGAACTGCAATCTTGCTTGTTTTTATCAGGTTTTTCAATTGATATAAGCTTGAAATCTGAATATTGTTAAATATTTCTTACTTATATGTGTCAGAACACTTGAAGGAGTGTTAGTGTCTTGATCTTAGGTATATTTCAAGATATTATTCTGTTTTTGGACATTCCATAAACCAAAATGGTTTGTTATCCTTAGCAACCATTACATGTACTGTTTAAATTAATATTTGCTAATGGAAGATAGAGTCAATATTGCTTGCTCGATTTGCAATTCCAATGACACTTTAGAAGACAACAATTTAATTTTGTGTGATCAATGTAAAACCTGGTTTCATGAAAAATGTTCAGGTTTCTGTGATGGTGAAATCAAGGATTCCTTCCAGATAAGTTCCTCATGGAAGTGTAAATCTTGTGCAACTAATGTGCCAATTCATATTTCTCAGGATACCAATACTGAACAAGTATCCTGTTCGCTTTGTTTTGAGAATGAGAAATCTTTCAAAGGTTTGAAGGGTCTCAAAATTCATTGGGCAAGGACCCACCCTAACGAACCTTTTCTCCATGGGGACATACCTACGCCAGATTCTTTCAGAAACTGTTTTCACACTAATTTGTCGACTTGTAAAACAAATATTAAGGTTTTACGAAGAATATCTAAGGGTGCAAGAAGCTGTGCAGCAGATAAATTACATAATCTCATTGAACTATGTCTAACACAAAATTCAGAGAAAAGTTGGCAAGATCTCCTGTTATTCGCATACATAGCCTTCCGCGTTCCAGGAAAAACAAATAAAGGACCTGAAAAGTCATTGGTTTCAAAAATTAAAGACAATCTTCGATAATCAACTTTGACACCTGCATCTAATAGACCTAGGGCAAAACTGTCCCTTCCCGCTTGGTTGAAGCCAAAGTTTCAGATGGTGATATTCGAGGAGCCGTCAGACTCCTCTCTTCTGATTTAGGTGTTGCGAATAATACCAGAGAGACTTTTGAGGCACTTCTTAAAAAACATCCTTCTCCTACCAGGTCTTTGTCATTTCCCGATCCCCCTTCTCCTGAAGATCCCCATTTATCAGTTTCTGAAGACAGTGTTTTGCAAGCAATAAGAAGTTTCCCGTCTGGTTCTGCTGCTGGATTAGATGGCATACGACCTCAACATCTGAAAGATCTTACCTCTCTATCTGCAGGGGATGCTGGTAGACGACTATTGCACAGCATAACAAAACTATGTAACCTCATCTTAGAAGGCACTGTTCCCGAAGCCATCAGACCTTATTTATTTGGAGCTTCACTGATATCACTTCAAAAGAAAGATGGTGGCATCCGTCTAATTGCGATTGGAAATACTTTCCGGAGGCTTGTGGCTAAATTAGCTTGTACATCTACAAGGGAGGCACTAGGGGAATATTTTCGCCCTCATCAGCTAGGATTTGGAACTCCTAAGGGATGCGAGAAAATTATTCACACCGTTCGCACATATCTTAGCCAGAATGCAGGTAGTAATAAAGTTCTCCTTAAAATTGATTTAAAAAATGCATTCAATTGTATCGAACGAGATTCCTTGTTGGCAACTGTTAAGGAGAAAGTTCCCAACCTATTCCCCTTTCTGTGGCAAGCATATAGGACTCCATCACATCTTTTCTTCAATCATGAAACTATTCCATCTCAGAGAGGAGCACAACAAGGTGATCCCACGGGCCCTATGGTTTTTAGTCTTGCAATTCATCCCACAATTTCACACTTACAGAGTAAGTTAAATTTTTTCTATTTAGACGATGGAACTCTAGGAGATGAACCTAATATTGTACTTGAAGATCTTCAGAAGATCATTGATGAATGTGGGAATATTGGATTGGAAATCAACCCTAACAAATGTGAGCTATACTTCTGCTCTGCCAGAGACGATGACGTTGTTTCTGCTTTTCAGAAAATTACACCAGGAATTAAAATAATTTATAGTTCTGAGTTAAACCTGCTCGGTTCTCCCATCATGCTTGATGCTATGGAACATACTGCAAGACAGAACTTGGATTTGATGAAGAAAATGTTTGATAGCTTGCTTTCAGTTCATTCTCACACGGCGTACTTCCTCCTAAAAAGTTGTTTTTTTGTTCCCAAATTGACATACTTTCTTCGCACCACCCCTTTGTGGTTATATCCATCTATTATCGAAGAAGCTGATGATACTGTGAGAAATTGCTTACAATCCATACTTAATCTGACTCTTGATGACAAAAGCTGGTTACTGGCGAGTTTACTTATTAGGTTTGGTGGAGTTGGTGTGCGCAAGATTAACGATATTTGTCTTCCTGCTTTCTTGGCTTCGGCTCATGGCGTTTCTGATTTTGTCAAATCTGTTCTTTTAAATCACGGTGATGAAGTTGAGATCTGCCATTTGTCGGAGGCTCTTGCAAGTTGGGGACTTTTAAACCCTGAACAGGATTTTCCAGCCCATCCTGAGGTACAGAAAGAGTGGGATCATATAAACACCATGCGTATACACGGACTTCTCGTTTCTTCTTCTCCTTCGGATCTTGACCAAGCACGTTTTCTTGCCATTTGTGAAAACGAAGCTGGCTCCTGGCTGAGAGCTTTACCTTCATCTAACTTAGGTACTCTAATGGATGATGTGACCTTCAGGATTGCTGTAGGCTTGCGGCTTGGTAGTAAATTATGTCATCCACACCTATGCCAGTGCGGTGCCCGAGTTGACCCTTACGGCCATCATGGGTTAAGCTGTCCGAAGAACACAGGAAGATTTTCCAGGCATTCCATGATCAATGATCTAATTAAAAGAGCCTTAGTCTCTGCTGGTGTCCCAACTATCTTGGAACCAGTTGGCATTAGTCGATCCGATGGTAAGATCCCTTGGGTCAGGGGTAAATCACTTTTATGGGATGCTACCTGTGTCGATACTTTAGCTTCATCACATTTACCGGGCACCTGTAAAAATCCAGGCTCTGCTGCGATTTCTGCTGTATCTCTGAAATTGAAAAAAGTACTGTCACATAGTTGACCAGTACCATTTTGTTGTTTTCGCTGTCGAGACACTTGGTACATGGTGTGCAGAAGCCAAGAAGTTATCTTCAGAGATAGGCAGAAGACTTGCTGTTGCAACAGGGGATCCTAGGGCTGGCGAATATTTGAGGCAACGTATCAGCATTGCCATACAAAGGGGGAATGCCTCTAGTGTCATGGGAACCTTTCCTTCGTCTTCAGCCCTGGATGAAGTGTTTTTCTTTTAATTGCTATTATTGTATATAATTCTGTACCTATAGTATCTGTGTTATATTGTGTAAAAAAAAAACTATTATTCACAGAATTAAAAAAAAAAAAAAAAATGGCAGGCAGGTTTAGAAGTTTTGCTAAGCGGTGTTCACCACAGGTCAGTAAACTTTCAAAAATACATTGAGTACGAAATTAATGGACCTCAAAGGGAAAATAGAAACAATTAAGAACTTTTATGTTGATTGCAAGATTGTAGTCTAATACTGTATTATGAGTGATTCAATGATTCACAGTTACGTCTTATCTTATATGTACGAAGAAATAGCTTTTAATTAAGTTTTCGTAGTGTTTTATCGTAAGTATGAATAAATAATCTTCGATTAATTCTTTCGGCTACTGTTATCAGTCGGTTAATATAATCAGATTCGCTGCATCCCAAAGTGATCACAATAAGCGGCGTGCACTGTAGGCCTATTTGAAAAGAAAATTTCTAAATACACAAGTGCAGATGCATTGCAAGCAAATGAATTAAAGAACTAGATGACGTACATATTGCCGGGAATAAACAAGCCATGTTGCAATCTTCAGGGACAATGATAAATTACCTTATACTTCTTTCATTCGGTGTAAACACGAGATAATTAGTGCATAGAAAGGCTAAAGCTCGAATTTGTAAAAGGGATGTCATAGGCCTAATATTTAGATAACGTCCTGAATTACATATTCATCTGCAGAAACCTACTACTTCCCTGTTGCAAGTAAAACAGAATAAAATCAAGCGTTTAATCTTTCATTTATATTGGGTCAAAGAGTGATTGTATAAGATCACGATACGTAGCAAAAAATAATATACCTGTATGAAGGCCAACTAAAAATGTATAAAATATGTAAATACATTTTTAACTGAATATGTAATTAAATAGAGCCTAAAAGTGTCAAACATGTAGAGTCACTTATCTCACTCAGTCACAATTGGCTTAGATGATAGGACACATAAATTTTATTGGACGTTTCGAGAAAAATTTTGAACTGATTGCTTCTGATGATATTGGCATATTGTAACTGTTATTAGTTTTTATTATTATTATTATTATTATTATTATTATTATTATTATTATTATTAGCCTATTACTAACAAAATGCAACTGAACACAACAAATGTTTACGTATGATGATTGCTGAGATATTAATAGATTAAAATGTGACGGACTTTCTTACTTTATGCTATAAAGTTCCCTAACTTCTTGGATTAAATCTTCGCCAAAAATTCTTCGCCAAAATCTGTGACGACTAATATGTGATTATTCTCAATCGTAGTACATAAGTTTACTGAACTCCTACAAAACAAGGTCACTTATGCACCTGTTGTGTCATCATAACACGGCCTGCGTGATCCACATTCCAACGTTCAGTACAACTACCTCCTCTACCGGGTGGTTGCAAATTTCCTACTCCCAGTCTACTTTCTCTTTCTTTTAACAATTTACCCAGTTTGATAATATTGATGAAAATTTATATTAACGGGCGCCATCATCAATACACTTCCTCTCTTCTTTTTGTGGTATATCAGCCCAGTCACAAATTAAATTATAGATACACAAGCTATGTACCTACAAGCCTCTCGACTAGCTTTTAATTTAACAGTGGAGACGGGAATGAGTTCGGATTTATCTTTCTTTTATTATTCTGCTTCTCTCTATTTCTTCTTTTTCTCCTTTTTCAGTGCTCACTACCAAAGTATGTAACTTAGCCCAAAAATCAGCGACTCTCAAACCATTACAAGGATAAGGGTCAAAAATCTGAACTTCACGTTAATTTACTTTGCATAACAATAACCATAATTTATTTAATATATATATTTTTTTTCTTCTCTTTTCAACAATAACAATCTTATATACAATAAATTACATTTACACTACATTAACCATTCAACACTTTTATTAGTAGGATAGTATTTAATTAATCAAGGTTAGTATACCCAGTTTAACTGTATAAGTATGTTCTCTGTTCAACAATAACAAATCCCTAATTAATTACTTTAATCTCCTTTCTTTCTTTATTTCCAGGTATCTACTAGAACGTCTCGTATTATCCTTCTAATTTACTACTAACTTGTGTAGTCATTTACATTTGCAACTTCAGGTTATTCCAATATATATATTATACTTTCTTCCGAATAAATAAAGGTTTTCAATTCATAATCCAGTCCTTAACTCTACATATTACACTCAATAATCCCACCTATGTCTCCTATACCAGTCCACTAGTCATCTTAGTCCATGAAGAATTGTACTTAAAGATAGATAGGAAAGACAGTGTCATGAAGAAAGAAATGGAAATTTAGGCCTATACCCACAGAGTGACTGTGACGATAGACCACCGATACAGGGGCGGCGTCTAGATCTTGAGTTACAAACAATCTGACTCCTCTCCTGCAACCGGAAAAATATTAATGGGCCGCAAACAAAAATACAATTTTGAACAATCGATGTCAGAGGTCCCTGACACTCTCTCCTAGAGGCACGTGGGGCCGTTGTTCGCCTCCAACACCGATGACTTTCACAATTCTCATAAATTTCTTTATATTCTACTAGTATAGGCTTCGCCTGCTACTAGATTTATATTTATTTTATTTGGGACACTTTCGGCGTTCCCTCACCTCACCCTTGCTTTTACTACTTGTCATCAATTCACTACACAAAATTACCAACTCTCCTCTTTCTAACCTAACCAGTTATTATTCATTATCTTTTAACTCCTCTCTCTTTAAGCAGTTTATACCATTGTTCTAATTTACCTATTTCCTGTTACTCTGGTTTCCATACTTTTCAGGTTACTATTCTACTCCCTGGGCACCCAATTTCCTTGTTTCTAAATTCCCTAGAATTCTAACTGAAACTAACTCACGCCCCAGATCAGTAACTCTCTCTTTATAACCCTTGAGCAACTCCTACTTCTATCCTAACATGTAAGTTTTCCAATGGTATGCGCCTAATATACTACTACTCATAGGCCTTCTTCTGCCTCTCACTGTTCACTTTCTTATCTCCCTTTACCATGATCCATACGGTTCCCACTCTTCGATAAATCTCTTAAAGAAAACAACTCAATCATTACGGGCCAGCATGAAATCTACTCATAGATAGTCATCTGTCACCCAACAAAAACCAAGAGGGAGAGGCCCTCGCAAGAAATACTAAGTAAGCCCCTATTACCCTTCTTTCTTACTCCCCTCGCGTCCTGTCTTATAAAAAAACAAGTTTGAATGAGCATCACCAATTGCCTCGAGCTATGTATTCATTCGTGAGACAATCACCCATAGAAACCCAAGTATAGAGATTTATCTTTACTATCCCACGGTCACTCTCTTTACTGCTCTTTTCATATTTAGCTTAGACCAGAAATGGAAACTGATTGAATTACTGTACCTTTTCCTCACCCTATACTAATCACCTTTGTATCTCTAACCCTACTCCTTATCTTTCCTTACGGCGTCTAGTCGCCACACATCTCTTAGAAACGGCCGTTAAACAACAATGCCTCAAAATTTTTCACTTCCCAATACAAAAGAAGAAAATGTTTATGTGATTATACTCAACGGGTGTTGACCAACTTATCCTCTGATCCCGTGTTGTTTCCATCTATTTCCTGGTGTCCACATCTTCCCTTAGCCCAGACTGAGCAGTCGTGACCCACTCTTCTCTCCACAGCTGGTGTTCGCTGAAGCGGTCTCTCGTACCGGCGGACGTGATGTGCTTTCCCAGCTAACGACTATCTCCATATAGTCGTATCAGTGAAATTCCCATTCAGAATTTCCTTAGATGAAAGTCTGACACACCATCATGCCAGGACGCCTCTACCGCTGTCACACATCCCAGTCTCGTCTTCTCCCTTCTGCCTTTTCAACTTCTCTCTCTCGTAGTCAGGCACGTACTCTGTAACCGTCTTTCAGGTTCAACTCCTCTCTCGTCGATCCACCGTCGACGCATGCGCACCTCTCCTTTTTCTGTAATTCAAATAAATTCAGGGCAGTATCGATAATCATGAAAATGTTCAATATCGATTAGTTGCGGTCCCCCAACCCTTCCTTTGTTTAGGAATGGTTTCCTACTGTTTATTAGGCACGTAGTCATTTGCTTCGTGACATTCTTCTCACACTCACCATAAAAAAAATAATGTTAACACTGTTCACATTTTTTTTTCTGTGCGTGTTTAGTTTACCAGCCTTAAAGAACATTTACCCAGGAACAAAGGGTTTCAAGTCTTTAACGTGCCACTTCCCCAACTGTTTACCAGAACGGTTGGTCAGTTCGTAACTATTCTCGCTAAGCTTTTTCTTTATTATAAAGGGGCCGACGAACTTTGCACTTAAGCCTGCTGCATAAGCTTGTGAAGCATCACTTAATTTAAAGTTTCTTCTTAACACAAGATCTCCTGGACAAAATCTCACCTCTCTCCTCCGAAGATTATAATAATGACTTGAATTCTTATAAGCAGTTTCTAAGTTATGTCTGACCATTAGACGTACCGTTTTTAATTTATCAAATCTTTCTACCCAAAGTTTTGGAATTTCTTTCTGTATTTGTTGATTTTCAATTCTCTCAATCTTACTGATAATTTCAGGTTCTTTCCCATAATTTAGCACATAAGGAGTGCATCCAGTGGAACTATGCTTAGCCGTATTTATAGCAAAATTAAATTCTCTCAAATACACATCCCAAACTGTTTGATCCTTTTCAATGTAACTCGAAATCATGGTTTTCAATACTCTATTAACTCTTTCTACCGGATTTCCTTGTGGTGAATATACAGGTAAATAACAAGGGGTTATATTAAAAGCTTTAGCTATCCCACGCATTAGTTTACTAGTATATTGCGGTCCATTATCCATCAGCAAATATCCCGGAATTCCCCATTTAAGGATAATCAACTCATAAAATGCTTCCGTAACGGCTCTACTGGTTGCTTTCCTTAACGCTTTACATTCTATATATTTGGTAAAGGTGTCCTGAAATACTACTACGTATCTATTTCCTTTCTTGGAACGTGGATACGGTCCCAACAAATCAGTAGCTACAGTCATCCAAGGTTTCTCTTTCTGGTAAAAATGCATCGGTCCTGCTTGAGCCGTTTGTAACACTTTTTGTCTTTGACATATTTCACAAGCAGTAACATACTTAGCAACATCTCTAAACATTCCCGGCCAATAATACTTGTTTGCTATTCTAAAGAAGGTTTTAGCTATCCCCATATGCCCTGCAGTAGGTGCATCATGACATTCCTGCAATACTTTAATCCTATAATCTTGCGGTATAACTAATTTCCACCTATTCACTGTTCCCTCCAAAGTTTGTTCTAACTGATCTAATCTTAAATGGTACAACTTCTCATCTACGACCTTCCAATCTGGCCAAAATTTAGGTTTACTTTGTACTTGTGCTTTCCGCTTAATATACCAAGCATCTTGTATATTTTCCCATTCGACTACTTCAGAGTTATTAGTTAACAAAAGGCAAAATTCTTCCTCTACCGTTTTCTCTTGAACTTTCCCTTCATGTATTCTAGATAAAGCATCCGGAACTTTTTGTAATCTACCAGGCCTATGTATTACTTCAAAATCATACTCTTGGAGCAGTAAACTCCACCTAGCTAATCGTCCGGTCGGATTCTGTAATGTATTTAACCATTTCAGAGCAAAGTGATCAGTGTATACTTTAAAATGATAACCTTCCAAATAAGGACGAAACTTTTGAACTGCCCACAATATAGCTAACAATTCTTTCTCGACTATTGCCCACTTTTGCTCGCCTACCGTTAAAGTTCTACTAGCATAAGCTATCACTTTTTCCTCTCCTTCCTCTCCTGTCTGAATTAAAGCTGCTCCTAGTCCTGAAAAACTAGCGTCGGTCTGTAGCACTAGGGGTTTAGTATAATCTGGACAAGTTAATATAGGACTACTAGATAATTTCGATTTTAATTCATCAAAAGATTCCTGACATTCCTTAGTCCAACGCCATTTCTGATTCTTTTTCAGAAGTGCAGTGAGGGGCTTTACAACTTCAGAAAAAAATGGAATGAATCGTCGGTACCAAGAAGGCAGTCCTAAAAATGCTCGTACTTCCTTGACTTTTGTAGGGGCTGGATACTCAAGGATACACGAGATTTTATCTGAATCTACAGCAATTCCTAATGGAGTAATGATATGACCCAAATATTTTAATTCACTTCTGCAAAACTTTGATTTTTCTCTATTAATTTTCAGGTTAGCTTTTCTTAATTTCTCTAAGACTTTTTCTAACAAGGACAAATGTTCTTCAAATGTCTCGCTAATAAGTACTATATCATCCAAATAACAAAAGCATTTCTCTCCTATCTCTTCTCTTAATATAGTATCAACTAATCTTTGAAATGAGGCTGGTGCGTTATGGATTCCAAACGGCATAACTCGAAACTGATACAATCCTCTACCAGGTACGGTAAATGCTGTTTTTTCTTTACTTGCTTCATCTAATGGAACTTGCCAATACCCATTTTTCAAATCTATTGTACTGATATACCTAACATGTCGTAACTTACTCAACACATGTTCAATGTATGGCAAAGGATAACTATCTCTTTTAGTACAATTATTTACTTTTCTGAAATCTACGCAAAACCTCCATGTTCTATCTGGTTTCTTTACCATAACTACCGGAGAAGACCAAGGTGAATTTGAAGGTTCTATCACTTTTTCCAATAACATTTTATCTATTTCCGCGTGTATAACTTTTTCCAAAATGGGTGATACTGGATAATATCTTTGTTTTATAGGTTTTGCATCGCCTGTATAAATAACATGAGAAATCAAATCTGTAAGTCCAGTACACTGATCAAATTTCTGTAACTGATTTTCCAAAAACATATTCAATCTGTCCCTTTCCTGAGGTGTAGGTAAAGTAAGAATATTATGTAGTTGATCTTCTTCTTTCAAATCTATAGCCTTAACGAATTGAAAAATTTTTACTGGTTCATCTTTGAAATACCAAGTCCCATCTTGCAAATCTACTACTAACCCAATTTGTTTCAAACCGTCCATGCCCAGAATCATATCTACTGCTAAATTTGGCATAATTTTACATTTTATCTGAAAGATCCTGTCCTGCAATTTCATCTCAAAAGTTCTCTCTCCTGTTATAGAACTATAAGTTTTATCTGCTAGTTGCACTACCCTAACTTCAGATTCTTCCACTGATAAATCTAACATTTTACACAAAAAGTCACCCTTCTCTCCCACATAAGTTTTATCTGAACCTGAACCTATTAAAGCAATAAATGTAATATCCTCCAACAAAATTTCAACAAAACATCTGTCTCCATTAACTAAATCTGTGGGGTTTATATTTAACATCACACAAGCCTGATTTTTAGTTAATTTCCTTAAAGAATTTGTAGGCCTAACTTTTCTTTCCTGGGGCATCCTACAATCAATAGACCTATGTCCAAGCTTATTACAATTATAACATTTAATCGTAGTGCGTGGAGTAACTCTACGAGGTGCCTTACACTCGAACTGCCTATGTCCTATTTTATCACAGTTCCAACATCGCTGGTTATTTGAAAAACGCAAAGTGGTGTTTTTACCATTTTCCCTCGACTCATCCTGTCTCTCTTTATTTTCTATTACTTTAACCATTCTAGAATCATTTACAGAACTTGAATTTCGTTCCTTATCCCACGTCTTTGCAGAAAAACTAACATTAGGTTTCTTTTGTAACTCGGACGATGGAAGTTCCTGTTTTCCCTGAATTCCTAACGCTGTATGAACTGAAGGTATAACAACTTGTCTCTGAGGTTTATAAGCCGTTTCTTTGATTGTAGCTCTAACCTGCGTTGGAGGAGGAATATATCTCTCAGAATCTAACAATATTTGTTCATACTGTCTGCCTACACGTATTAAATCTGTTATAGTTTGAATCTCTGCAGGTATAATGTACAATTTTACGTCAGGACGCAAATTTTTAATAACATTCTTCATCATTTGTTGAGGACTCATTGGAGTACTCAGCCTCCTCATTAACGTTTGAATAGCATTAACATAATCAAAAATCGATTCTTTAGGACCTTGCGTTCTCTGTCTAATCTCATCCAAAAGCGAGTCTTCCTCATCAATAGGCAAGTAATATTCTCTAAATTCTTTCAAAAAAACTTCCCATGTAGGCCAATCTGTTAATCTGTTCCTGTACCAAAGTAAAGCTGAATCTTGTAAAATTTCGGGTAATACTGACAATAACTCTACACCCTGTAACTTAGAACTTTGTTTTAAATCTTCCAATCTCTCCAAAAATAAGTAAATGCTATCCCCCGGTTTGAATTTAATGTTCCATTTACGAACCAGATCCAAAGTATTTGGTTTATGCGGCTCTAACTGAATTGTAAACGATGGTATTACTGGTACAACTTCTTCCGAATCAGCTACCGCCATGGCCTTCCTACGCATTAACTTAACCCATGTATACACTACATCTCCATATGAATCTTGTGGAACCGTTATATTATGTTCAACTAAATCTTCTTCCAAAACTTCCTGACTCAGAGCAAAAGCCGTAATTAACACTTGAAATGACTGAGGATTCTTACGGGCATAATCTAACAAGCGTTGTCTTAACTCATCCCTTGTACCTGTGGTCGGTAACTTTACTCTATCACATTCTGCCTCTAAATCCGCCTTCCTCAACTTCCTAATAGCTTGGGTTAACTCAGCTGCTCTTATTTGTGCATATGGATCAACATATGTAGCCATATTTATATATTAACAATACCACTGGCAAAAAAAAAAATTAGAACACAATAGTTCAGTCGTCTGTCTTAGTCATCTATAGAAGTCCTTAATTTGTCAATAGTCATTATTCTTCTCCCAAAAATATGTTATTATTATTATTATTATTTTTTTTTTAGAATTAATTTCAGTTATACTAACCTAACTCCCAAAACTCTTTTAACACTATCTCGCCTCACGTTATGGGATATCAAACTATCCTACTATCAAACTATCACGGCCCTACGATATGGGTCAAAATTACTATCAAAATTACTATCAAAATTATCCTACTATGAAACTATCACAGCCACACGCTATGGGCGCCAAAATATGTGAAGACTGGACTTCACGATAATTTGGGCCCGTCATAAATTAACAAACTACGGCCCCACGTTGGGCGCCAAAATATGTGACGGACTTTCTTACTTTATGCTATAAAGTTCCCTAACTTCTTGGATTAAATCTTCGCCAAAAATTCTTCGCCGAAATCTGTGATGACTAATATGTGATTTTTCTCAATCGTAGTACATAAGTTTACTGAACTCCTACAAAACAAGGTCACTTATGCACCTGTTGTGTCATCATAACACGGCCTGCGTGATCCACATTCCAACGTTCAGTACAACTACCTCCTCTACCGGGTGGTTGCAAATTTCCTACTCCCAGTCTACTTTCTCTTTCTTTTAACAATTTACCCAGTTTGATAATATTGATGAAAATTTATATTAACGGGCGCCATCATCAATACACTTCCTCTCTTCTTTTTGTGGTATATCAGCCCAGTCACAAATTAAATTATAGATACACAAGCTATGTACCTACAAGCCTCTCGACTAGCTTTTAATTTAACAGTGGAGACGGGAATGAGTTCGGATTTATCTTTCTTTTATTATTCTGCTTCTCTCTATTTCTTCTTTTTCTCCTTTTTCAGTGCTCACTACCAAAGTATGTAACTTAGCCCAAAAATCAGCGACTCTCAAACCATTACAAGGATAAGGGTCAAAAATCTGAACTTCACGTTAATTTACTTTGCATAACAATAACCATAATTTATTTAATATATTATTTTTTTTTCTTCTCTTTTCAACAATAACAATCTTATATACAATAAATTACATTTACACTACATTAACCATTCAACACTTTTATTAGTAGGATAGTATTTAATTACTCAAGGTTAGTATACCCAGTTTAACTGTATAAGTATGTTCTCTGTTCAACAATAACAAATCCCTAATTAATTACTTTAATCTCCTTTCTTTCTTTATTTCCAGGTATCTACTAGAACGTCTCGTATTATCCTTCTAATTTACTACTAACTTGTGTAGTCATTTACATTTGCAACTTCAGGTTATTCCAATATATATATATTATACTTTCTTCCGAATAAATAAAGGTTTTCAATTCATAATCCAGTCCTTAACTCTACATATTACACTCAATAATCCCACCTATGTCTCCTATACCAGTCCACTAGTCATCTTAGTCCATGAAGAATTGTACTTAAAGATAGATAGGAAAGACAGTGTCATGAAGAAAGAAATGGAAATTTAGGCCTATACCCACAGAGTGACTGTGACGATAGACCACCGATACAGGGGCGGCGT
The DNA here is from genome assembly GCA_964059195.1 of Ectobius pallidus. Classification (NCBI taxonomy): domain Eukaryota; kingdom Metazoa; phylum Arthropoda; class Insecta; order Blattodea; family Ectobiidae; genus Ectobius; species Ectobius pallidus. Next base: position 112,647,862 of record CAXKWD010000003.1, read on the forward strand.
CTAGATCTTGAGTTACAAACAATCTGACTCCTCTCCTGCAACCGGGAAAATATTAATGGGCCGCAAACAAAAATACAATTTTGAACAATCGATGTCAGAGGTCCCTGACACTCTCTCCTAGAGGCACGTGGGGCCGTTGTTCGCCTCCAACACCGATGACTTTCACAATTCTCATAAATTTCTTTATATTCTACTAGTATAGGCTTCGCCTGCTACTAGATTTATATTTATTTTATTTGGGACACTTTCGGCGTTCCCTCACCTCACTCTTGCTTTTACTACTTGTCATCAATTCACTACACAAAATTACCAACTCTCCTCTTTCTAACCTAACCAGTTATTATTCATTATCTTTTAACTCCTCTCTCTTTAAGCAGTTTATACCATTGTTCTAATTTACCTATTTCCTGTTACTCTGGTTTCCATACTTTTCAGGTTACTATTCTACTCCCTGGGCACCCAATTTCCTTGTTTCTAAATTCCCTAGAATTCTAACTGAAACTAACTCACGCCCCAGATCAGTAACTCTCTCTTTATAACCCTTGAGCAACTCCTACTTCTATCCTAACATGTAAGTTTTCCAATGGTATGCGCCTAATATACTACTACTCATAGGCCTTCTTCTGCCTCTCACTGTTCACTTTTTTATCTCCCTTTACCATGATCCATACGGTTCCCACTCTTCGATAAATCTCTTAAAGAAAACAACTCAATCATTACGGGCCAGCATGAAATCTACTCATAGATAGTCATCTGTCACCCAACAAAAACCAAGAGGGAGAGGCCCTCGCAAGAAATACTAAGTAAGCCCCTATTACCCTTCTTTCTTACTCCCCTCGCGTCCTGTCTTATAAAAAAACAAGTTTGAATGAGCATCACCAATTGCCTCGAGCTATGTATTCATTCGTGAGACAATCACCCATAGAAACCCAAGTATAGAGATTTATCTTTACTATCCCACGGTCACTCTCTTTACTGCTCTTTTCATATTTAGCTTAGACCAGAAATGGAAACTGATTGAATTACTGTACCTTTTCCTCACCCTATACTAATCACCTTTGTATCTCTAACCCTACTCCTTATCTTTCCTTACGGCGTCTAGTCGCCACACATCTCTTAGAAACGGCCGTTAAACAACAATGCCTCAAAATTTTTCACTTCCCAATACAAAAGAAGAAAATGTTTATGTGATTATACTCAACGGGTGTTGACCAACTTATCCTCTGATCCCGTGTTGTTTCCATCTATTTTCTGGTGTCCACATCTTCCCTTAGCCCAGACTGAGCAGTCGTGACCCACTCTTCTCTCCACAGCTGGTGTTCGCTGAAGCGGTCTCTCGTACCGGCGGACGTGATGTGCTTTCCCAGCTAACGACTATCTCCATATAGTCGTATCAGTGAAATTCCCATTCAGAATTTCCTTAGATGAAAGTCTGACACACCATCATGCCAGGACGCCTCTACCGCTGTCACACATCCCAGTCTCGTCTTCTCCCTTCTGCCTTTTCAACTTCTCTCTCTCGTAGTCAGGCACGTACTCTGTAACCGTCTTTCAGGTTCAACTCCTCTCTCGTCGATCCACCGTCGACGCATGCGCACCTCTCCTTTTTCTGTAATTCAAATAAATTCAGGGCAGTATCGATAATCATGAAAATGTTCAATATCGATTAGTTGCGGTCCCCCAACCCTTCCTTTGTTTAGGAATGGTTTCCTACTGTTTATTAGGCACGTAGTCATTTGCTTCGTGACAAAAAGCTGAAAGTTTAATTGTAATTTATTCTCCAATAAAATTGTCGAGAGAAATATTAATATTAAAACAAAATTTTTGCAACTATAATGCATAACTGTAAATGTTTAAATGTATATTCTTGAGACATATTTTAATGGTTCTATTCAAAGGAATAACACAATTTTCAATTCAATCCCCTCAATAAGGACTATATTTATATTAATGATTTTTATAGTAGAATATAATAGGAAAAATTAGGCTACCACAATTTGTACTAAATTCTAAAACATAGTTTAAAAAATATGGAGCTTTTTCAACTCTATATGAATATTGAATCACGAAGATAATGCAAAATATATTTGATTTTAGCTTTTTGTATAATTCACAAATACAAATCCATTCCATGGAGATACGATGTAACTTATGTAACTTAATTGATAAGGGTCAGAGTGGAAAGTATTAAAAGTATTAAATGACTGAGCAGTGCTGATGAAAAACCCATAGGCCTACAGAATCAGCTATTTGTGAGAATGATTCGTAAATACAATGTTCGCAACGAAGTTATTGGTCGTGGAGAAGAAATGTTGCTCTGTTTAGTATTTCCTGTGGCATAGAGGATGCGTTCGCTCTCCTCAAGCAGCGGATCGGGTTCAATTTCCGGCCAGGACAATTTTTCTGGGAGCTGTTTTTTCGGGGTAATTCCTCATTAGTGAGATGAAAGTCGTGAAACTTCACTGGATTCCATCTGACTTTCACCTTCATTCCATCCGTACCTTGTTCAAAATAAGTGTGTGTACGAAGCCCTCCATGTCCGTGTGTGATAGAAGTATGTATGTGATTCCTCTCCTGACAGAACGCGGTCCTGTAAGGCCCGGCCGGCGTTGGACGCATGGCTCCCTACAGTGCAATGGGGGAGGTAAAACTGAAAGAAGAAGTTGTAATTAGTTGCACTGTATCTTGCATATTTTCATTCAATACGAAATTTGGAATAATTTTGGGATGTTATTCAGTAGATAGTAAAAACATAGTATAACAGAAGAAACTCATTCGATTAATACAAAAGAGATTCTTGCAAACCTTTGCTTCAGAAATTGAAATCCTAATCCTGTAAATTTATTTTGCCTCTAACGACGAACTATGCAAACAATCAAAGTAAGTTTACTGAGAATAATACAGTTAAATATAAATTAGGCTATAGACTCAGACCTGATCTACACAATAAGCTTGAAGTTTGTTAGTCAGCCCGCATGATAAAACATTATTTTTAACGAAAAGAAAAGTTTGTCTGAAACTAGAATTCACATCGCTATTGTGCATTATTTATGATTGCTGAATCTGTGAATACGGAATGTTGAACCATAGCCCGCCAGTATGCTTGAACAGACCCAGACAAGATTAGAGTAAGGGTAGAAGGTTATATTTTATCTTTATTTTAGTATCCATTAGGCCTACACAATGTCTGCATTTATCCAATTTCACAAATATTTTCCTTAGCACGTGACCGACATGAGTTTATAGCATAATTAATGGGAAACATTACCTGAAGGAAGAAATAAAAGCAACAAAGCAACAATGGCCGACCAATCGCATGCCGATGAAGAATATCTTCGCCAAACAATTAAACTGACACCACTGAGATGTTTTTATTTCGTTTTAAGTTGAGTGTAACTAGCTGTAAACGAAAACGACTTTGTAATTACAGAGCAATAATTATAAGTTAATATGCATGCACTTCCTCCGTGCATTCATGCCCATACATGGGGTGCTGGGCATTGTGTAAAATCAATTTTATGTTCTCCAGAATGCAATATTTCTGTGATAATAGTTCAAAATGCTACGGGGTTGAATTCATCATTCTTTTATTCCCTTTGCAATAGTGCAATTAACCTCACGAAGCCATTATCCATAAACGATTTAGTTGATAAACTGCGTAACACGCTAACACAACCCTATTCTCTCACATATACTGTACATAGCAAGAGAAATTGTACTTTCTCACATACACATAATCGTGAAAATTAAATCAGTTTAATACTTTAAAAATATGTGTCATGATGCCAAGAACCCAGAAAACATGTTTCGCAATGACATCTATCTGTCTGCCTGTTGTCAGTAAACGGTAATTTCTATTCAATCAGGAGATAGCATTACTGTATTAATAAACCTAACACCTATATTATATTTTATTATAGGAGATAGCGTATTGCGGCAGGAAAACTATTGTTGGGTGTTTAAACCACAAACGGATAGCGTAAAAGTTGGAGAACCAGTTTGCAGTATTTTTAATACAGAGCAGAAGCATGAAAATCTTAGAATATTTCCAGATTATATAAACTAGCCGATATTTGTTTCTTATTGAAAGGAAGGCAAACTCTTTTTATTTATTTACTTATTTTTATCGAATTGGGATTCATTTTTCGTTCTTCTCGATTTGTAAAGAGTTGGTAGTTAATTATTCCAATTATGAAAGCGTCTTCACCGGTAAAATCTTGTATCATGTTACAGAACACATTAGGGGAGAACGGTTAATTCTCATCCAAAATGCCGTCTTTTGGCGATAATATATTTTATTGAGATATTGTGTTATACACAAACGAAGCAGAATCACAAAACTACAAATAGACTTTTGAGGTTCCGGTTTATATCATCGAAAAGTAACGCACAATATATTTTTTTTATCAAAAGTTTAATAGGTAGGCCTACAATTACAAACAAATGCACACATGAAGAACATCTTTTGTCTATTTCTCTATATAGTCGCCAAGTTTCTCAACACTTTTCTTCCATCGTGATACCAGTTTCAAAATACCCTGTTCATAGAAGTCCGTTCAGTTGGAGTATAACCATCTGCAGACTGCATCTATATCTGACGCAATGCGTTTATCGGCCAGGAATTTCTTCATGGGACCAAACAAATGAAAGGTTATCTCGGTCATCTTCGAAGAATGGATACCATCTAGAGACACTGCTACAGTCCATACAGTCGTCCCCATACACGCCACGCATGTCCCTGTGAATTTCACTCGGGTTATGCCCTTTAGCCCATAAAAATCGCACTATACCTCGCTGAAGAAATTCCCACTACGGCAGCATATTTGGCTTGCACGTAGAGGAAAAGAGGAGCTGCAAGGATGCCAAAACTCCCTACAATTATATAAGCAGTATTTACTTTAGCTACATAAAGATGCTAAGCCTTACTTGGCTTTGTGTGTTAATACAATTTGCTTTATTTTACTTAACTTGTTTTGCGACTACATCTGATGAGAATGTGACTGCATTTAGCCGGACTGTAGTTATGGGATGTACAGTTATTGAAGCTGAAGTTCTATGGTGATGTAGATCATCCTGAACGGTGGCCAGTAGCGAGTCCTTCCATGGCTACAAGCTACGCTCCACGAAGTTCTAGTGATGTCCAAGAATCCACCTCCTGGTAGACTATGTAGTGGCTGCTAATGCTGGTTCCATGCGTAGTTGTATGTAGAAACTGTACAATAATATATTCAGACTTGTGGTCTGTTGCTAAATTGGGGCTGTGCCCTTACGAAGCGACGATCGGTGAGAGAGTGATTGAAGTCTAACGGCCAAAATGCGTTCACATAATCATCTTACAAAGAGTCAGATTCTAGAATCCTATGGAAGGCTCTTCTAGAAGTTTCACGTAGCTTCCATCCAGAATAAAGGCAGAGTTAAAGATAATAACATGCTGTAATTATTCTGTAACATAAAAAATTGGTATGTGAGCATTTGCATTATAATTGTAATGTATAATTACAGAGGAATTTAATAATTATAATGCGGTGAATAATCGATCTATTCAAAAGCTGCTTCTATAATCAATTGCAGTAATCGATATGACGCTTCTAAGTAAGCTAATGTATTCTGGCTGTAGCGCCAAGTCAATGTTAATGTGCTGTCACTCGACTTATCGATATCAGTTCGATGTCGGCAATGCAGCTTTCTGTTGCTAATTAACATTAATTACTGAATCTAATGATAATAGCTAATAGTAACAGGAATAAATATGTAAAACTATTCCTTAGTTTATCACAATACAGAGTATAATAGATATTTTCTATATCCAAATGTAAATAAATAGGTAGAAGCGTGCCAAGAATTCTGTCTACTGGTAATTGGCATCAGTGCCATCTAGCGATTTGTATTAATACTTCGTTACTAGTATTTGCTATAAAAGTATAATAAATGGGCTCTAAGCTGTACGAGCTTACAGATGGAGATACAACAAAAAGTCAAAAGACAAAACCTGTAGATCTCTTGTTGCATATCTTGTAGATTTGCGATAATCCATAATATTTGCTTGATATTAAAATATGTGTGCACATTTTATTCATTTGATACAAATTTTAACGGCATATTTTCGACAGATTTTAAATACTGTATAGTACATATCTCTTTTAATTAAAAAAACAATATATATATATATATAGCGCACTTGGCTAAGTGAACGTTTTGAGAAACGACTGTACAATAATTGACAGTACAAAACCTAATGTTTCCGGAAATGATTTCATAACATTAAAGCGATGTTTCATTTCATTAGTATTCAATTTACTAAAATTTATTGCATTCACCTTGTTTTTTTTTTTTTTAAGTTTAAAACAAAAATATAATTTACTCTACTTCTACTATTTTTGGTGATTTATAATCTAATTTAGTTAACAAAAGAAAGTAAATTATTAAAATTACTCAAATGATACAGCATACCTCATTGTTTCAGGAGCGTATTTTACAAATTTTAGAGCATATTTGCATGCACATTTCGTCTTCTGACAGAACAACAATTCCGGGCTTTAATAATAACACAGAAAATCGGAGTTTCTGTAAAAAGTAATTCTTTCAAATAGAAACAATGGAACCTGTCTGTAGTGTTAGTAATATGTAAGCTGTCCGATGAGATTATGAAGACTCCATTGCGTTTGGATTTATAACGATATGGAAAGAGGGAGCGACTGATACCCACAATTTGTCAAGCTCTCCATAGTAATCCCGAGTAGAGGGTTCAAACGGGTGATCTGCTGCGTTTCGGATAACTACCATAAAACATGATCAGTAGGCCTACTTCAAGCTAAATTAGTCTTCAACACTTACTTCTCCGGTTACCGTTTATCATTAATTATTTATTTTTTCTCAAATTACGCATAACTTGGAAATTGTTATGTTACAACATTCAGGGCCAGTTGTATAAAACTCACAAACTGATGGTTGTTTTAACTGAAAGTTGCAAAATAACTAGCTACTTATGTTGTATAAAAATAACCGTATATTGTGTAACTCACAGTTTTAAATGACTGGAGGAAATAATAAAACATCTGACAATAGTGCAAAAGTTGAGGGAAATTTGCAGAAAGTATTATGTTTATATCTTTCGTATTTGATTTTCAATTGTTTAATTAAAGACAAAGCACCATATTACACACATGTCTTAATAAAGATTTTTTTTTCTCTCTCGAAATCATTTCATTGGAGTCATGTATAATTTTGCTTCCAATTGCTTTAACCTGTCCATAGAGGTGTTTAGATGTGTAAGTGCAACCTACAGCACCTACAATGCGTGGAAGGTTACAGATATTGTAGAAATCTAATATGACTGTCCTTAGTTGGCATTCTAATAAAATGAGGCCTTAATTTTTTCTTGTCTCTTAATTAATGGTTCTACTGGCTGTTCCTTTGTCCCCAGTAACTATTTGGAAGCTTCCAATCACAATAATTCGCATAGAACCTCAGGGGTCACCACGAGTATCATAAACATATCATGAATTGGCTTTGTTCTTGATCGCAATGGGAGACATAACCTCTGTCTAGTTCTTCTACTCAAATTTCGGTAACATGTCATTCAGTACTATTAAAGGATTCCTTCTCTTATGACATATCGGTACAGGAGATCCATGAAGGATTTTAATTGGATCACCAGATGAGGTACTCTATCAGAATAATCATAAATCTATAAATAAATGTTACTATTTTGTAATGTAGGGCTACCATAACCAACAACGAAGCTAAGGTACCAGTATCTATATTTTTAATGTAATTAGACAAAATGAAAGGAAACTGAATCTAAGTTATATGAAAATAATAATTAATAACTCACATTGTGATTATAAAATGAATTTATAGTGTCTTTTCACTGTTTGAAATGTATTTAAAATTTCCAAATCATCAGTTAATGTTTTAACTTGCAAAAATTCACCAGTTATATTAAACTGTTGGTTAGGATGAGATAAACTTGGATTAATGTTTATACAACAAAAAAAGATAGTTAAAAGTAACTGAAAGTTAATTTTGCATGCTAACCACAGTTTACATGTTTATACAAGTGACTCTCAATGGAATAATGTATTTCATTCTTAGCATGAAAGTTCCACTAAATCAGGCCTGCCGAAAGTCAATAAATAAATTATTTATTTAATATTATATTTGAATTAAAGTAAAAAATTAAACTCCGTGTCACTGCATCCATGAAAGGACTAGGTCAACCATCCGACCGCTGCGTCATCTACCATAGACAGATGGCAGGACTGGGGGCATGTGGTCAGCATGCTGACACCCATGGCCGTTAATGATGGTTTCCGGACCGGAGCCGCTTTCTTAATGAAGTACCTCCTCAGTCTACACTAGGCTGAGTGTAACCCGTTCCAAAACTCCCTATCTCGGAAAATTCCGTGGAAGTACCGCGGCTCGAACCCATGTCTGCGGATCCATGGCCAGCGACGCTAACCACGAGACCACGCAGGCGGTCATTCATATCATCCAGGAGTCCTTTATAATGTTCAGATTTAAAATATGTATATTTATTTTTATTTATTTGTTTATTTAATACTTTAATATTCATTGGTCCCTGTCCTGGATTCCTATTAAAGGCCTCTACATGCACTGTATAATTTAAAATTTACTAATTTACAGTTTCGGAGAAGGTTTGTTATTAATTATTATATAGAAAGGAGGCTTGCTGGGAGTGGGCCAATGAGCAAGCAGGAAATGGTTGCTATAAATGGCCAGCTCTTATTGCCTCATGTTGTGGAACTCTCGTCATGTTGTGGAACGAGAGTACCGAAAGCTCGGAATTAATAAATCAGTTCACCTGACTGCAGCCCGAGAGATTCTTCATTCTTTAATAAAATAATGAAAAGGCTGTTGAGCTCATGATATCACTTGTCCACTTAATTTTGCTACTTCAATCCCACGACGACAATTTTCTTAAACACAATTCCATACGTCCATAACGTTGATCGAGAAAATACCTTATTTATAAAGGTCTATAAAATGTACAACGAAATTATGAAAACATTTAAATAATATGAGAATATTATAAGATAAAAATTCTTCCAACACTCGGATTTGAATCCAGCATCTTTGGCTATCCGTGCCACTATTCTACCAACTGAGCTAAACAAGACTTCGCTTCACAGTGTCAGATGGATCTTCTCCCCTTTGACTGATTGTCCTTAATGGTCTACCTCTTTGATAGACAAGTTATGTCATATGCAGTACTCTGAGGCACACTAAGTAGTGATTTTGTGACCGGGCATCCACTGTTGTACAGTAACATTCAAGATGGATATACTGTATAGGCCTATAGATATATAAGCATTCATGAACCACAGATTATTGTTTCTGTTGGACACTACATGAGAATATTATAAGAGAAAAATTCCTCCGGCACTGGGACTTGAACCCAGGACCTTTGGCTAATCGCGCCAATGCTCTACCAACCCAAGGACCTGGGTTCAAGTCCCAGTGCCGGAGGAATTTTCCTCCTTTAACATTCTCATGTGATGTCCAGCAGAGACAATAATCTGTGGTTCATGAATGCATATACCTGTACATCCATTTATGTAATAGTGTGGCCTTATCATAATGCAAAAATTAATATTCCCACATTTTTTCTATAACATTTCAGTAAATTCTTTCCTCATTGTGACTTGCCCACTTTACAAATCTGAGCCCTCCACACTTTATATTTGAAGTTCGCCGATAATAGTAGGTTTACATTATGCATCGAGCCTATAATGGGATTTATTAAGGCACGAGTATGTTTTCATACGACTGTCTTAATTACGATTATAGACAGTTACATAGGCCTACGACTGTTTTGTTGGACCATAATTAAATGTTTAAATTTTTAGATTTTAGATTCATCAAACAAACGGATACGACTGACCTCTGCAGTCAGCCGTTAAAAAGTTCTAGTCGTTCTCATTATTTGCGATAGATGGCTACTGATGGCATGCGGATAAGTCGAAGCTTCTCTTGGCCGTTTTAACCAGAAGCTAACGGACTTAAAAACACAAAATGAGCTTAGTTTACCATAATATTTAAATTAGACGAACAGAATTGACTTTAAAAAAATACAGGTTGTTTATTACGCAGTTTCATTTGCTGCTCTCCAGACGTCATGATTGTTCCTTGTTCGATATTAACTGATACCACACCAGTGTTATGGGGTACGCCGTAGCGTAGTGGTTGAGGCGCTGCGCTACAAACCGGAAGGTCGCGGGTTCGATTCCCGATGAGGTCGTTGAGATTTTTCAATTGGCCTAATCCTTCTGGTGGCACTATGGCCCTGGGGTCGACTCAGCCTCTAACAGAAATGAGTACCAGGAGCAATCCTGGGGGTGAAGGCGGCCGGTGCGTAAGGCTGACAACCTTACCACCTTCATGTGCCGAATGTCCAAAATCTGGGAGCCTCAACCTCCTGGAACCCTCTGGGCCTCCATGGCCTGTATAGGGATGACTTTTACACCAGTGTTATAATGAAAATATGTTATTTAATAGATGTCATTAAGATATTGTTACGTCACATATAATAACCGTATTATAGTATGGTTGAACAAAAAATTCTATAAAATACAGCTTCAGCACCTGCGGCAAAGATTGCACAAAGGTATGCGAGTTTGAGAAGAAGGGTTCCAGCATTGTATCTATAGCAGTAAGGCCCAATGTACTATAATCAATATCTGAGACTCTTAAGGAAATGTATTCTTGCATATCTCGGAATATCATTCCTTCCCTTCATGGAATAAAAATCATGGCGTTCTTGTACCGTGAATCAAGTGAGGAGATGATGAATGTACAGACAGGTAGCGCATCCAGTTGGAAGAGCCTGCTCTAATGGACCTCCTCTGTTCCCTCACTCCACGGGAATCTGCCTCCGGCGTACATTTCCTCTGCTTCTCCAACACTGATATTTTGTTTTATTATCGTCACTGAAATATGATTCACGACAGGGAAGTGTAAATCTACTGAGTATAGATTCTAATTACGCCCAATTCAATTGCGGCTTCGATTGACATATTTTTCCCTTATCAGGCAGTTCCTCAGTAGTCCACACTAGGTCGAGTGCATCCCGTTCCAGACCTTCTTACCCAAGAAATCTCCGAGAAGGTATTGGGGGAACGAACCCAGGCCTGAAAAGTAGTCAGAAACACTAATAACTAGACCATGCAGGTAGTCATCCTATCAATTGTTTTTTTTTTCAAATTACAACTACCATCTATGCTCAGTATTTAAAACCTTAAAAATTTAGCCTATTTTGGAAAACATAACTTATTTTAACACATTCAACATACGAGGGTCGTTCAATAAGTAATGCAACACATTTTTTTTCTTAAAGCAGGTTCGTTTTATTCAGGATTCGAATACAACATATTATTCCCCAATCTTTTGGCTACAAAACCCTACTTTTCAACATAATCTCCGTTCAATGCCACAGCCTTACGCCACCTTAATGGGAGGGCCTGTATGACTGCATGGTACCACTCTCATCTGTGCGGAATTGCTTGCTCGTTATGAGGCTGATGGTGAAAATTTCTTGTCAAACATTGTCACAGGCGATGAAACATGGGTTCATCACTTCGAGCCAGAAACAAAACGGCAATCCATGGAGTGGCACCACACCAACTCTCCTTTGAAGAAAAAGTTCACCCTTAGCTGGTAAAGTCATGGCTACGGTCTTCCTGCACTCTGTTATTCTGTTCGATGTCCTTCCTCATGGTGAAACGATCAACTCTGAAGAGTATTGTGCTACTCTAAGGAAATTGAAGAAACGACTTCAGTGTGTTCGTCGCCACATAAATGCAAACGAACTTCTCATTCTCCATGATAACGCAAGGCCTCACATAAGCCTGCGCACTCGAGAGGACCTCACAAAACTTCAGTAGACTGTTCTTCCTCATCCACCCTACAGCCTGGATCTCGCACCTTCTGACTTCCACCTGTTTGGCTCGATGAAGGATGCACTCCATGGGAAGCACTTCGTGGATGATGGGGATGTTATTGATGCAGCAAGATGTTGGCTCCGACATAGACCAGTAGAATGGTGCCATGCAGGCATACAGGCCCTCCCATTAAGGTGGCGTAAGGCTGTAGCATTGAACGGAGATTATGTTGAAAAATAGGGTTTTGTAGCCAAAAGATTGGGGAATAATATGTTGTATTCGAATCCTGAATAAAACCAACCTGCTTTAAGAAAAAAAAGTGTTGCATTACTTATTGAACGCCCCTCGTACATAAGTAGCGTAAGCTACTAGTCTAGAGCCTTCTGAGCAGCCTTCTGTCAACAGACGTGTACACGGCTGCACATCCAGCCCACAACATAATTTCCACAAGTCATGCAGAAAATCACCAAGAAGATGATGTATTAACATTGAAACGCATAGTAGGAAGGGGACAGTATCTGCATTTTAATACAAGACTTCTATTTTATGGACTTGAAATAAATTTTTTAACAGTTTTAAGAATTTTTTAGCAATACTTTTGACTAATTTAATGTATGTATCACAAGTTTTTATACCTCTAGACTAGTAGCTCACGCTACTTATATATGTTGAATGTGTTAGAGTAAGTTATGCTTTTTTCAAAATAGGCTAAATTTTTAAGGTTTTAAATACTGAGCATAGGTGATAGTTGTAATTTAAAAACAAATTGTATAGCTCAGTAGGAAAATGAAAATAATTGAGACATCCTATCTATTGGCCTACATGCATGGGCGTCCGCAGAAATTTTGTCAAGGGGGGGCCAATGAACGAATTACTGCCATCACCATCATCACTAGGCTAATACAACCACTTAATTATTATTATTATTATTATTATTATTATTATTATTATTATTATTATTATTATTATTATTGCCATTCATATTATTATTGCTTTTATTATTATCCTAATATTATTATTATTGTTATTATTAGTTAATCAACATCCTTCATTTACTGTAGCTGGACTATGGCCATAGATACATAGAAAACATCTGATGTATACACTCACATGACTTTTCATACACCATACAATTTCAGAGGTACTATTCATATAAAATATAACATATGTGACATTTTCTTGCCTTATCTTCATTATAATAAAATGCTTGGGTATAAAAATTAATGGTTTCAAGTTCAGGGGAAGTAATTATTCCTACAAGCTAATATCTAGTCAGCTGTTACAACTCGTTTTCATCCAAAAAACGCGAACATACAACAGTATTTGTAGACTTAAACCTCACTTCACCTCAGTTGCTTATAGTCATTTAATTTAGGAGTTTATGTGTAAAGAATTTCCAGGGAGGGGCAGCGGCCCTACCCTGCCCCCCTTCCGGACGGCCATGCCTACATGGTGATTTTTAATACATGCTGTAGCCTAAATAACAGTAGGCTATGTGGTAATGTGCATTACTTTCTGCTTTTTTAACTTAGCAATGTTATGATAGACATTTATGACCCAAGTGTTAAAAACGAGATTTTATTTTGCGAGTAGGTTATGAGCAAAATAAAATCATTTTGCCACGTGTTTCATACACTATTTTTTTAGAAAGTCGTTAAAATTTGTGAGATAATATTAATTTTTACACTTATTGCAATGCACGTGGAGCCAGCCTTATTGGAGCGCATAGCTATTATTGATTTTTATGGTACAGGGCTGCCAACTTAAGGACAAGCATTTTCACCTACTAAATATGACTCTTTTGGCAATCACCGCTAGAAATTTCACACCTAAAAGGCGTAATATTCAGTTCTATCGGTTGATGCAAATTTGCTGTTTAATTTATACAAAATCAATAGGGTTCTTCCTATGAACTTTGTAAGTGTGTACACTAAGTTTCATGAAAATCTGCTAAAGAAGTGTGTTTGAGTTATCGTGCGTATAGACGGACGGACGGACAGATATTTTTCCCGTTCACCAAGTAATCTCAGGATTCTGGCCTTTAAAATTCAGCTTACTCTTTTGAATATTGAGGTCATGTCAGGAGTTCAGGATCTGTAGGTGTACGAGAGCTGATCACGTAATTATTGATGTGCTTCTGTTTGCTAATGTTGATGTTTATGGCTTGCTAATTTCAACTGATATTCAATTTTAATACAGGATGAAACAGCATTGATGAGTCATGGTAAGTAAATTTCCAATTCTGCACTTGCCTCGGGGTTTGAAACATACACATAGCCAGAATTCAAGATCAAGGTGAGCAAAATCTTTCTCAGGATAGGAATGGGTTATGTTATGGAACAATATTGAATTTAGGCCTGATTTGGAATAAAAATCATGCCCTGCATAATACGAGGGTGGATCGAAAAGTAACGCACAATAATTATTTTTACAAAAAGTTTAATAGGTACAATTACAAACAAATTCACACATGAAGGGACATAATTTGTCTATTTTTTCTATAATCACCAAGTTTCTCAACACATTTATCCTATCGTGATACCAGTTTTAAAATACCCTGTACATAGAAGTCCGTTCGGTTGGAGTATAGCCATCTGCGGACTGCTGTTTTCACTTCTGCATCTTACGCAAAGCGTTCACCGGCCAGGAATTTCTTCATGGGACCAAACAAATGAAAGTCCGACTGTGCCAGGTCTGGACTGTATGGAGGATGTTGGAGCACCTCCCAACCAAATTTGTTGCTTTTCTCACGAACAGCTGCAGCAACATGGGGCGAGCATTGTCGTGAAGAAGTTTGACACCATCAGCATGACTATTACAGCGTTTGTCACGGAGGCCCTTTAGCCCATAAAAATCGCACTACACCTCGCTGCTCTTCACAAGTGGACGATAGTAACATGCGCACCATCTTTGTTGCATAGTTCACGCTTCTCTCACCAGAGCTACACATGAGAACAAAATAGCGTCCGTAGCGGAAGTTTCAACCTCCATCTTGGTGAAAGTTCAACATCCCAGCCGTAATACCAACGCAGAAAAAATTATTGTGCGTTACTTTTCGATCCACCCTCATACTATGCACAATTAATATTAACTGAAAGTTGTATGTCCTGTTGAATTCATGTTAGTACTGGAGAGTACTTCAATTAAAAGCACTTGAAATGGCCTTAAACTTTACTTAACCAATATGCTATAACCAAAACATTCTTCTAGAAATTCTTCTTTAAGAGGTTCATTTTTATTTTTAAAAATTCTATATTAATGTCCTTTTTCTCTCCTCTCAAATGAGACATTCTTGAGTGAATCATGGTAAGTCTTTGATCCCTGTTAATTCTTGTTAGGACAGAGAAACTAGATTCAGAAACTGCTGTACTACATGCGAGAGTTCTTCCTTCTGCTAACGTTTCGTAACAATATTCTTAAAGGCTTTTCTATTCTTGTCTCTTCTAGTCCTATCTCTTCGAAGTGAAGATATTTTTCAATACTTTGCTTATGTAATAAGTTTTTTGCAAATTTCATATCTTCTAAACTTGGAATTCTGATGGGGAATAAATGAACTGAACTGAAAAAAATATGACTTTATTATAAGCATTACTGAAAAGAAAATTTGAGGGTGGGAGGGTAGAGCCCGCCCTGCCCCCCCCCCTCTGGCTACAGACCTGGTTTGAATCCGGGACCTCCCAAGTGTGGGTCCAAGACGCTCGGACACCTCTCTCGGGAGAAAAAAAAACACTTATTGTTGGCGTGATTTGCTCGGAATTTCTTTTCGCATCAGTTAACCGTAGAACTTGAAGTCTATTTACGTGTGTTATTAGTTACCAACATGTGCATAGCCATTCAACGATATGTAAACACTTATCGCTAAACGAAATCAGAAGCGGGATTGTCACATACAATAATTTAAGGGGCGGAAACAGCGCAAGCCTGGTGTTGACATAACTACGATGCTCTCGTACCAGACTCTGTTTACATGAATATCCAATTAATTGGCATCACAAACAACCCTTTATTTATATAATCGTATGTCGGACAAAATAAAAACTAAAATCATTGTTGACATACCAACCACAGTCTACCATGAAGGTAAACATAAAATTATTTCTACTGCAATATATGTTTTATTGCATTTTTTGCTTATTTTTCACTTGCTATCACTAAATTAAAAAACAATATATTACACACTACAATACTGGTTTTATATGTGGATCATTCCTATTTATCCCTGTTTTATATTCCTAAATTTGAGCAAATACAGGACAATCTTAGGCCTTTACTAACAGGGGTACTACGATCACATCCAGAATTAATAAGTTCCCTTGTTATATTATATGTTACCGGCAATGTGTGAAATCCCGGTATTCTATAGAATGCCTAGGTAATGTATAGAATGACTGATGGTTTTAGGCAAACTATGAAATATATGTTTTTTGTGAGAATGTTATATACTTTTCCTAGGCATTCTATACAATTCCTAGGTATTATACAGAATGACCAGATCCGTTTAGGCAAAGTGTTAAAAGGGGAACAAGATGAAAAGCCTTTATTAATTAATAGGCATTTGAAACTGAAAGAACTAAACTACGAAATAAAACACAGGATATTCTTACCGGAAAACAACGAGAGCAGAACTGAGATTGAAGTACTTACTGTAGTAAGTACTCACCTACCAACGATATTGCAATCTAAATATCTCAGCAGCCTGTTTTTTTTCATACAAAGAAGTCCTACTACATATTCACACTTGTAATTTTTCATTACACTATATTTCAATATAGACTGATGATTTCATAAAATGTGTTTCTTTCTTACGAAAAGGTATTTTATCATAATATAATGATAACGAATCTCGCATAGCAACTTTAGCAGGCTATTTAATTCTCCTATTTCAAAAAGTTTGAATACATTTTAAAGATATGAGTTATTCTACACTAAATATTTGTGATATAAAGTAGAAATTATTTCGTACAAAGTGATTTTGTTAATAATTTCAGTTCAGGGTATTTGGTTGTTTGCATTTTTTAAAAAAAACTGTTACTCAAATTTATCTTGATTTCTGCACCATCGACATATTAGTTCCGCTTTATGCATTTAGTCTATTTTGTCCTTCCGATCTGAGTTCAATCAATTATTATCAATCAATTATCGCTTATCATAAGCTGGTGGCGAGAAAAAAATGGCGGGATTAGGCGTATTATATACTTTGCTGGCAGACAATTCGGAAAAGTATACAATGCCTAGGCAATGTATAAAATATCAATCATTTCATACTTTGACGTTGGATTTTAGGCATTCTATAGAATGCCGGATTTCACACATTGCCGGTAACATATACATTAATTAAGTTAAATCAACTTAATTTGTACCCGTAATAAAGTTCTGAAAGATATGCATATACAATTCGAGGTCACTTTCGTTCCGTTCTAACACATAAAAATATGCCAAATCCACTTAAAAAATATCGCTAAGGGTAAGAAAAGTCAAATTTCGTTGAAATTCCAGCCACTGGAACAGAGGTTTGCGGTTTTATACCCTGTCGAGGTCGGTGGGTTTTTCAAAATATAAAGTCCTGGGGACAAATGCTCCGGAAAAGGTTATGGATGTACGGTACATTAGAACTGAAAGTCGAAATTAGAGCTTGTGATAAAATTTTTTCGGCTCTTTCACATCCTAGAAATACCTCGTAAGGGGCTATCACTTACAGGAAGATAAGTGATATGACGCCAGATTATGCCAGACAAAAATCCTGTTTGTGCCCTGAGTCCTCGCCCCTCGGGTCTTTTGGCCCAAGGGAAGTTAGGTTCTTCTTAAGTTCTTCGACAGCATATTTATCTTTTCGTTTGTGGTGATGTCTGTATGAGGCAACAGTAAATCTATTCAGAAGTAAGGTACGCATTAACTATACATTTTGTATGTTTATTTTATTATAAAGTTCATAACCCTTCCTACATAAGTGTGGAGATTTACGATATGTGCAAGAGAAGAGAGAACATGAAAAACAATATGGCAGAAGAACCGTATTATAGAGACTAAAAATATATACAAATCTTTTTTTTCACAAAATTGAAAAAATCTCGCTATTATAGATTTAGAATGAACTATTTATTTCTCAAATTGCTCCTTTTTGCAGCCTTAATCCAAAACATGCCTATTGTTCAATTTTTCTTCCACAGGAATTCAATCGTGTTTGTACGTGCTTGAACTATGAATCATTGGCAAGTCAGAAAGAGCCCTTAGGCAATTATTTGTCCATTTGAAGCGGACACAAAGCAAGCAGACCTTGGCCTCAGCCTGCTTGAGCCTCGTCATGAAGATTAATCATCTTCATTTTCATAATT
Organism: Ectobius pallidus; assembly: GCA_964059195.1. NCBI lineage: Eukaryota > Metazoa > Arthropoda > Insecta > Blattodea > Ectobiidae > Ectobius > Ectobius pallidus. The sequence goes on from CAXKWD010000003.1 coordinate 112,666,094, forward strand.
CTAATGAAAGTAACGCGTTATATAACATTACAGTAGCTGAAGTGAGTTCGTGCAACTGTGGACTGTTGTCTTTCAAGACGATTGGGAAAATTGTAACTTGAAAAATAGTTTGATGAGAAACCTTCCCATGAATTTCTCTAGTCCAATTATGTACTTATTGGACATATATCTACTATAGCTATTTTCCCGCTTCACGTACTAATAAGCCGCATTGCCGAAATGTGCGTTCAATTGTCCATCAAAAGACAAGCTGTTTGCGAGACAGAACTTAAAATCTAAGTTTGTGGCCATGAGAAGCTTCTTTCAATTTCTACACAGATTTTTTATTTAAAAAAAGGTTTGGGGATTTTTTTTTTTTAAGAAATGCGAAAGGCGGCCATATGTAACGTACTTCAAATTATATAACTAATTTTCTTACTAAAAATACCCTAAAATTAAGTAAAATATATTCGTTACTCAGAAGATTCAGTTGCTGCACTTGATGAGAAACACATGATTGGACGTAGGTGTTGAGACGTTACATGGTGTCATCCTGCCCAACTTAAAATACGCTCGAGATTCAGCCACTGAGAAAACAAATAACAACATGGAGTGCATCAAGCAGATTGCGTGCAGAGAATCGAAGTAGACCAAAAGCTCTCAGTACAAAGTTCAAACAAAATCTTACTGCTTCATGTAAAATGGTAGTAAGATTAAGATAAATTCGTGGCCAAGCTTCGTGACACTGAGCAAGTAGACCTATAAAAAAAGTTGTGTTGATACGACTTTTTGTTTTCGAACTATGGTTTTACGTGTATTTAATGTAATAATAGACTAATAACGGGTAGCTCAAAGCTAAAGAGGAAGCAATCTACCTAAGGGAAGGCACCCTAAAACAAAGCCGATGCAAGTTGGGAGACTGAAAGGTGGCAACCCCTCCACCCAACTATATCTGCGCAGCCCTCGTAAGGCGGCCAGACGAATTTTAAATTACTGACAAGCGAAGTCAAAAGTCATTGGAAATCAATAACGTAAAATAACGCACGTCATACTGTATACAGCCCCTTAAGATGAACTTTGTTCGTTGGGGTTTTCTTGTTTTCAATTTTAAAAAAACGCCAATTTGTATTCCCTGTTTCCTATCCCGGCAACTCGGCATGGGGTTACGGGGCGGAAATTTCTTTTCATCTCAAAGAGTCACCCATCAAAGCGATCTGATAAAAGAGCTTTCTCTATCTTAAGCATGCTTTCTTACTTCACATTCTAGTAGAGAATAAAAGGTCATATTGTAATGGCATCTTACCCTAATTTTGTCAGTATTGCTGATTAAAGATAGTAAGGTATTGTTTGCATCAACTCATTGCCGTAGGGAAAGATAGAATATTTTCACGGACTTCTTCAAAGTAGTTCACATAGGAGTGTGAACTAGGAAGTTCTGCGCTTTGCCTACCTAAAGTTAGCAGGGGCTATGCAGCTGGCAATAGGGGAAAGGATCGGGCACAGCAAATCCACCGTTGGAAAAATGCTATGAAAGTCCGATGAATATACGATAAACGCCAACCGCCATTTTTTTCCCCCCGCTGAGCCTGATGAGCCGTTGACTTTACGTATAGGTTGATGGGTTTCAGCGGGAGTATTCGAATTGTATAATAATTATTGTATTATGGATTTGCAAGAAGTAGAAATTATAATATATGATGGGCAGGGAACTAATAACTGAGTGTTACCATTCTCATAAATCATGTTTTAAGCATATTAAAATGCATAAACAATTCGCATATTTAGATACAGTCCTAACCTCAACGGGCAATTATGGATAACCTGTAGGCCTACTGTCAGTTTCGAAATATTTGGAAAACGTTAATTAACAGATTTTTATTTTTTCTTTCTTTTCTCGTCTTGAAACAAAATCAACTCATCACTTTCATTTTCGGAGGACTCACACTCTGATGAAGAACAGTTCGTTAGCTTTCGCACGAAATTAAACTCTATTTATTTATGCTAGTGGCAACTCTCGTCTGCTTCTCTGCTCCGCCATGTTTGTCATATAAGAAGCATCGTACATAGAAGTTCGATGAGTCGGATTGCAATCGATGGCTTTCAGCGGACAAACAGCCTGATGCTTTCCCATTGGATTGTCCGCTTACTTTAGAACACCCTGATGAAAGTTTCGATGGAATTAATCGATGACTTTAACAACGGGTCCATCATATTTCATTCGGCATGGGGTTCGACCTTTTCAAGTGGCTGTCTTGAAGTCTTGAAGACGATAGCATCCGTCAGCGCAACTAGGGGTTGGCTAGTCACCCTCCCCATGAGCAATCTTGGGCGATGTTCATAGAACAATGTTGTCAATGTGGACAATCTCACGATAATGCGGCGAAATAAGCAGGTCATAGTCCTATTAGCAGAGGAAGAAGAGAACTTCATACAGTAACGGAGGATTTTTCAAAGATGTTTTTTAAACTATTATCTTTTTCTTCTAAATCTGTTGGAATCTCATAATTTCTGCGAGCTAAGAAAATCACATTAAAGAGTAGGACTAAGGACCAAGACTGACTCCCACGGCCGTTAATAACGGTTTTCTTGAACGGAACCGATGCTTGTTTTATATTTTCATATAATCAGGCCTAAAGTACCTAATCTACAGTTTTGCAGTCAAAAGGAAGACCTCGGCAGAAGAAATCTAAACGAATATACCCACGTATCTGATTATTTACAAACTTATATTTCACTTCCAGCACCTTTACTTACTTCAGAAGAAGGGAGCAGATATAATGTTCCAAAAATTAAAAAAAAGTCCCTCCATAAGCTATACAGGAATTAATTATGTTTCGTCCTTCATCTAAATAATATTTTCATTGCTAAATAAAGTTTTAAAGTAATTTGGTTGTATATTTCTCACTGTTATATTTTTGACTGAAATGTAAATCAAGGAGTAAACTTAAACAATGTCAAATGCAGTGAAAAATAACTTATTTCGCGAAATATTCATCGAAATAGAAAGAACATACGTAAGCTTTCACGGCCGGAGTCATCATGGTCTACAATTTCCGGGCTGTTATGCCGTGGTCCTAGGACCACGGCATAACAGCCCGGAAATTGTAGACCATGAAATAGAAAGAAGTTTGCAAGGAAATAAGCCACTTTATTTCACACAAAAATCAGCTTCCTATATATTAATGGTGAAAACACGGTATCGAATTCCAAGGTCTAACATGGGCCCCCTACCTATAGTATCTATGGTGCAGGTAGACAAAGCAAAACGTGCCTACTACAAGGGAAAAAATCGAAATGAATTTATCATTTTGCGCTTAACCATAAAGAAAAACAAAGCATGCACAATATAATTTAGATTTTATCCTTTCATAGCTGAATTTTCCAGACTGGTATAAGCAATTAACAAGTGAAATCGTCAGTGGCCTCTAAATTTGAAACCGATTTTGATATTTTTAACAAATTAAGTGATTTCTATGAATGACAATTCTAACGTTTGGATAAAAATACACATTTTAAGTAAAGCATTATCCTGTTCACAAATCTTAGTTCTCTGTTTTTATACGATCTTTTGAAGCGACACAAATATACGCTTATAGCAATGAAAAGGTTACCAGGTATGTGCATAGGTGCATCTTTATGTTATGCAATTATTTTTTTATGTTGTTAACGCAGCATATGTATTCCGTAGAGATTACTCTTTTGTTTATAACCGTTGCTTACGTTGGTCAGCTATTTATAACAGTTCTTTAATTAGGCCACAAGATTGGACGTCATTTATAACCGTACTGGGGTTATGAAGATTTATCACTGTAGGTGGGATTTTTAGATGTGTAGTAGTTCTGGAGTTCTGATTAAAATAAGGGGTGCCGGGCGTAGTACTCAGGGGTAGTTATAAGCTAGAGAACTCTTATCTAGGGAAGTGGCTAGAGAAAATCGAGATAACAGTCAAAGGGCGGTGTCAGGAATAATGGTAACTAAAAGTTGAGTCGTCTTTTCAAATTAATATATATTTTCCAAAGTTTAGTATTTGCTGAAATGCTGAATTAATCGATTTAGTTCTATTAGATGATGTAAGTCCTGATATTTAGTAGTATTTAGTACGTCGTTAAAGTTCGTAAGTAACACTTTGTAACTTGCTAAATTGTAATAGTAATTACTTCACTTGTACGCGCCGTTGAACACTTCTATTTACTTTCACATTTACTCTCTCGTAGTTTCTATTTGTATCGCGCGGATAATAATGTTCAATCTTACGTTCACAATTAAGGTTTCGTAATAATAAAATCAATGTCTTTACCAAATAATATAAATTACGCGCTTCGACGCTGCTAATAACTTCTATTTCTATCGCGCGGATTATAACGTTTAAATATCAATATATTGCAAAGTTACTTGAGTTTAATAATGTTTAACGTGGTCTTTTGTCTGAAGTGTGTCTTGAAGTTCTTTAGTCTAAGCTGTCGTGTGATCAATAGATGACGAGATGTCCGTGCTTTCTGCTAATATCTTTGTAAGGGGTAGTGGGGGTAAGTAGTTCCAATTGGTTGTGTCTGTGTCTAAGTCTTCTCTGATTGGGGTAAGGTAGTTTCTTCTGCTATCCGATTTGAAATATATTCCGTTTTTCGTCGTTGAAACAGGCAAGTTGCATCGGTCATTAATTACTTGAGCTGTCAAAATTGGCTAGGCGCCAGCCGGGCGGCTCAAGACGAAGTAGGCGGTACTAGGTTTATGTTTTTATCAATAACTCTGATAACTGAAAGTTATCATAGTTCTGGTTATTTAATCCTGATGGGCTATTTTACGGGGCTTCCAATGGTATTAATTTGTAGTGGGTGTGATAAAAATGAAAAGAGTTATTAAGGTTTTTATATTAAAATGATGGAACGGGTTAATAAAAAGTTATGTGTAATATATCAAACTGTAGGGGCTGTTATTGGCTATTGATGGGTGTAATTGATTTCCTTGTCGCTTTTTTCTTAATGGAGTAATTAATGTTTGAAGTTAGGTGTTATATGGGGAATGAATGTTTGAAGTTAGGTGTTATGTGTGGAAGTATAAACAGTAGGGTGCGTATTGTCAATCGTACAGGGGCTATATATGAGATTGTCGTCTGTGTTGAGTACAAAGTACGGTTACAAGATGTCCGCATAATGATTAAAAAACTCACGCGAGGAATTGATCTGCGCAGAATTAATAAGAGCTGGATTTTATGATCATTATAATACCCAATCTGGAATTTGAAGAGTGGCGGTGTTTAGTTTTTGTATGAAATATGGAAATATAATTTTTCGATTCCCTAAAATAATTCTCCGTCGTCACTTCGAATCATTTCGTGGGTTCTCTCTATTGTGTTTTACTTTGATATTAGCTTTTCTATCAATTGTCTTTGTTTTCAATATCTATTCTTGAAAAATTTAGATCCTTACATCATCTATACTTTTGATTAATTCTGCCGTAATTACACATACACAAATAAATTCATAATCAATAAAATACACTTTTAACATAATTTTACCTTAAATTGGTCACTTTTCTTCTTGGTCGTAGTACACATTTTGCTGAGTTCATAGTCCATTTGATTAACTAGTAAAACAAAATCATAATTATACCTTATACACAAATAAAATTATAAAATACACTCGAATTTCTTGATATTAATATTAATTTCAATAGCTTCTTGCATAACGCTGATTTTTGATGCTAATCCATATGTTGTTGATGTCAAACGTTGGAGTACGCTAATCTTCCTCATTGGTCTACTTAATACACTGATATTATATTCAGATTACACATGTTTTCTTCCTACTCCTTTTTATCTATTTACCTCATTAATAATCATTCCTTAATGTTCCTTTTCATTCTTTCAATATTCTTTTACCTTGTTTCCATTATTCTAACCTCATAAATCATCTTTTATGTCTTACCTTCACAATTTCTTTATTAATCTCAATACTCATTATCATTCTTTTCTTTCATATTACTTTTAATACTCGTTATCATATTTCCTCATTTATTCTCATATTTCTCACTTCATAACTATCATTACTTCATATTTTCCTAGTAGACATATATTGTACCATCTTAATTATTCACTCATTTTGCTTATCATACATTTATTTCTTACCTTTTGTTATATTCCTCATTGTTTTACCTTCAAGATTCTTATTTGTTAACACACATATTTCTCAACAACTATTTCACTTTCAAATTCTTACTTAACTCTGATCATTCTTTTACTTCACTTTTGCTATACAATTCTACTTAATTAGTGTAGGGAGAGGGTTATTTCCTGTCCATATTGTTTATGTAAAATAATTTTTCTTTTTGAAAAATTAACAAAATTTAATTATTCTTACTCTGTGTACTACTCCAATAAAATTCAAATATGTCGAAATTTCAATGTTTACTTATTTACTACTTCAAATAATAGTGTGATTACCTTTGTCAAATGAATGTTTTAACTCTTCAGTTGAATAAATAAAGGGAGTGGCCTATCTTAAAATTACATATATACAAAGATTCACTAACAATGGCAATAAACTTATTTGTTGCACTTATATCTTTAGTGGCATGGCTGTTGTGATGTCTCACTCTATTTTATAGAATAAGAATCATCTCATCATAGTCTTTGCAACAACCACGGGGAGGCTAATTACACTCTACCTTGTAAGTATCACATTCGTTATATATAACGTCAGGTAAAACATTAATTTGAGAAGTATGAATCACTCTAATTATTTTACAATGTCAGTCTGATAAAACGTTTTCCTGAGTCCTGGTCGATAATCCTTTTTACTTCTCCTTCTGCTTTAACTTTCTTAGGCATTTCTGTTTGGGGTTCATGACATAATATAGTTCTAACAGGTGATTGTTGTAGGTTACAAGAATTTCTTCTCAACAGTTTGTATTGGGGTCGTTGCCTGGTATTATACATGTGAAGTTCAATGTTTACTACCAGTTTACAGCACAGCGGGGTGTTTCCGGCCAAGGGTCGGTCGTACAATGAGTTGTAACCTGCTAAGGGGAGACTTGAGTTGAATGGGATTTTGTTCTCTTTGAATAAACTTTCTAACTTCTTACAATATCTGTTGCGTTGTATTGGGTTCCAAGGAGCATGTTGGTTAAAATAAAATTGGGGAAATTTTCTGAAATATTCACTGAATTAATAGGGGTGACATTCTACACATATATACATTATTTACATCTTAACTAAGGGGTGTGGTTATGTCATCACTATTAACAAAATGTTAATTTAATTTGATAAACTTCTTAAGTCATAAGTGTCCAAAAGAATTTCAATTTCCATGAATATTATTACTGTGGTCAAATATTTAATTAATATTCCAAACAAAATTTCAATTTATTTATTATCTAAAAGGAAAAATAACACTACTAATAATTGGATTGTTGTCAACAATGGGGGTGCACTCCACATTGCAGGCACTGGCATGGTTATTCTCTTTTAATTATTGTTGTTTATAAAATTTCAAACATTCAAATTTATTTATAATAAGGTAATGCTGGTTCATTTTGATATTTACATTTCCTGGAATAATTTTAACATTCTATGCTGTTTTGGGAAGTTTCGTTTTGAGTTATTTAGCGAAGGAAAAATAAGAAAAATTATGATCTATCAATCTGGTCGTGGGGGTTAGGGGTCCTTATTTCATTCTGGGATGTGTCATTATTTCCTTGTCTGTCTTCCATGTTACTCGGGGAATTGTTGTTAGGTCTATTTCTCGGGCTTTCATAAGAATTGTTCCTTTCATATTGATTATTGTAGTTACGGCGGGAGTACCTGAAATTATTCCAGCCTCTATAGTAGGGGCGGAAAAAACCTTGATTATACTGATTTCGGTTAAACCAGTTAGGCCTATTTCCTGCATAGCCACGTCTGTTCTGACCACGGTAACTGTTCCCTTGCCTATTATTGTAATTGCCATACGGCCTGAAACGGAAACCACGGGTTTGCCAATTATTGCGGGCGTTCCGCACGTACTCTGTTTGGGGCCAATAAGGTCTGTTGTCCCTAGAATCATTGTTTTGCTGGTCCTCATTAGAATTTCCTGTCCGCAACCCAATCTGGAAATTTTCCTGGCTGTCAGAAGTTTGTACCAGATTGATGTTTTTCCGGTGAGTTTGGTTAGCTGACACAATGGGGTGCGATGGTTTAGTGGAAGTATAAGTTAGGTCCTGCATTGACTTTAGTAATTTTAACATCTCAGTGGTGGATTGAGGAGATGCGACAACAAGGCAATTTCTTATTACAGGCGGAAAGTGAGACGGGAGTGCCTTTAGAAAATCTTGCTCCAAAATTTCTGGTTTAAGCAGTTGGCGGCTTTCACACAAAGAAATGAAATATTCTAGATAGGTTTGGCCGTGGCTACGGTCGTACTTACCTTGAAATATTCGCGATCTCAAACGGCTTTGCTCGCTTTCGCTCCAATACTCAGATAAAAACATTTCCTCAAACTGACCTATGGACAGGAGGTTGTTGGGATCGATGACTTGGAGCCAGCGAGCTGCGTTAGCTTTCAAAGATTGATTCACAAAAATCATTTTTAGATGTTCTGGGACTCCTCGTAAAGCAAAATAAGTTTTTAGGTCCTTTAAATATCTGACAGGGTTTGTTTTCAAGGTATCTTCAAAATACGGTAATGGAAAATCTGAATTGTGCAATGAAAAACTATTGTTTACAACATTTTGGGGTGTTTGATTAGTGCTGGCAGCTCGTTGATCCAATCCATTGTTGGTTCTGGGTAATGGTGCAGGTGGTTCTGGTATTTCAGGGGCTTGAGGTACTGGATCAGGGGGGTTGGAAGAAGTAGAGGCAGATGTTGATGGGGTATTGCAAACATGAGGGATCAAAGCATTTTCCCTGGTTTGTTCGATTAGGCTTTCCTGGTCTCTTACCCTTTGCCTAAGTCGGTCTAATTCTGATTGAAGGGATACCAATTTAGTAGAATTGCTAACAGTTACCCTTTCTACTGAGGTGACATGATTTTCTACAGAGGAAATATGATTTGTCAACACTTGTTCTGAAGTAGCTATTTGAGCTGTGACTCTACTGTCTAAATTTTGTAATTCAGACGTAACCTGAGTGCGGTGTTCAGTGATTAAGGTTGTCAGTGTAGAGTTCATTGTTGTAATTTGTTGGTTTTGAATAGCAAGTTCGTCTCTTACTTGTTGATTTTGAGTAGCAAGTGTAGAATTTAGTGTAGTATTCATGTTAGTAATTTGATTTTCAAGTGTGGAGTTCATTGTGGTCATTTGTTGATTTTGACTTTCAAGTGTTGAATTTAGTTCGTTTCTCAATTGTTGGCTCTGTGTCTCTAGTGTGGAGTTCATAGTTGTATTCATGTTAGCAATTTGACTTTCAAGTGTGGAGTTCATTGTAGCATTTTGTGTGGCCATTTCATTTCTCAATTGTTGGCTCTGTGTTTCTAGTGTGGAATTTAATGTAGTATTTATGTTAGCAATCTGACTTTCAAGTGTGGAGTTCTGTGTAGCAAATTCGTTCACTTGAGTAGAAATTCCTACCATCATTGCCTGGATTTGTGACAAAAAATCTAAACTGAAAGAAGGAAGGTTAGGGTCTAAATTTATGGTGTTCTGAGTTGAAGTCGATGGGGTGGGTGCACTCACAGCTGGGATATTAACAGGGGGTTGCGTAACAGGCAAGCTAGCAAGGTCACTTTCGGTTTCATGCTGAGTAATTTCTAAGTTGTCAGAAATAGGAACAGAGGCACTTTCATTGTTTTCAGAAGTAGGATTCTGTTCTGAACATAATATCGGAGTATCAGAATTTGGCTCCATGATTTGGAATACTTTATTATTCCTTAATTTCATAAACTAATACAATACAATTGAATTTACTAAAAAATAAAAATTAATTACAATACAAAAAAAATTTGAAATTTAAATTGAAAAAATTTACTTTGAATTCAAATAAAAATAGGAGCAAAATTCAGTTTTCGACACTTAAGTTGGATTAACGATACCCTTTTGTAGTCCAGATGTCCAGCGGCAGGCCAAAGGTGATGTCCAGGTGCCCAGGTGATGAGGGAAAATGTTGTAGATGAAGATCCAGGGGGGGGGGTATTGATGAAATGATGAATAATCCAATGGTGTGCTGACTCTAATAAAATTTCTCACAGAATTTAAAACTTGGTGGTGTGTGATTTAGTGTAGTGTTCCTGAATTTTATTGTTGAAAAATTAAATTTTATTGACTGGTCCCTCGATCTTCAAATTCAAGCAATCACGATGGTCGCCATTTATAACCGTTGCTTACGTTGGTCAGCTATTTATAACAGTTCTTTAATTAGGCCACAAGATTGGACGTCATTTATAACCGTACTGGGGTTATGAAGATTTATCACTGTAGGTGGGATTTTTAGATGTGTAGTAGTTCTGGAGTTCTGATTAAAATAAGGGGTGCCGGGCGTAGTACTCAGGGGTAGTTATAAGCTAGAGAACTCTTATCTAGGGAAGTGGCTAGAGAAAATCGAGATAACAGTCAAAGGGCGGTGTCAGGAATAATGGTAACTAAAAGTTGAGTCGTCTTTTCAAATTAATATATATTTTCCAAAGTTTAGTATTTGCTGAAATGCTGAATTAATCGATTTAGTTCTATTAGATGATGTAAGTCCTGATATTTAGTAGTATTTAGTACGTCGTTAAAGTTCGTAAGTAACACTTTGTAACTTGCTAAATTGTAATAGTAATTACTTCACTTGTACGCGCCGTTGAACACTTCTATTTACTTTCACATTTACTCTCTCGTAGTTTCTATTTGTATCGCGCGGATAATAATGTTCAATCTTACGTTCACAATTAAGGTTTCGTAATAATAAAATCAATGTCTTTACCAAATAATATAAATTACGCGCTTCGACGCTGCTAATAACTTCTATTTCTATCGCGCGGATTATAACGTTTAAATATCAATATATTGCAAAGTTACTTGAGTTTAATAATGTTTAACGTGGTCTTTTGTCTGAAGTGTGTCTTGAAGTTCTTTAGTCTAAGCTGTCGTGTGATCAATAGATGACGAGATGTCCGTGCTTTCTGCTAATATCTTTGTAAGGGGTAGTGGGGGTAAGTAGTTCCAATTGGTTGTGTCTGTGTCTAAGTCTTCTCTGATTGGGGTAAGGTAGTTTCTTCTGCTATCCGATTTGAAATATATTCCGTTTTTCGTCGTTGAAACAGGCAAGTTGCATCGGTCATTAATTACTTGAGCTGTCAAAATTGGCTAGGCGCCAGCCGGGCGGCTCAAGACGAAGTAGGCGGTACTAGGTTTATGTTTTTATCAATAACTCTGATAACTGAAAGTTATCATAGTTCTGGTTATTTAATCCTGATGGGCTATTTTACGGGGCTTCCAATGGTATTAATTTGTAGTGGGTGTGATAAAAATGAAAAGAGTTATTAAGGTTTTTATATTAAAATGATGGAACGGGTTAATAAAAAGTTATGTGTAATATATCAAACTGTAGGGGCTGTTATTGGCTATTGATGGGTGTAATTGATTTCCTTGTCGCTTTTTTCTTAATGGAGTAATTAATGTTTGAAGTTAGGTGTTATATGGGGAATGAATGTTTGAAGTTAGGTGTTATGTGTGGAAGTATAAACAGTAGGGTGCGTATTGTCAATCGTACAGGGGCTATATATGAGATTGTCGTCTGTGTTGAGTACAAAGTACGGTTACATGTTTCAACTGGTCTCGTAAATATGTCCTCTATAGGTAAATGAACTAGTGTTATAGCAGCGGCCACCAACTCATTGCACAATGAGTACAGCAGTAAGTGCAAGCTTACCCATTGCACGCTAGAATCATTTAGTGTGCACACACACACTGCGTGACTTACTGCCTCTCTTGAGTTCTGTGTCGGCATGCTCATTAGGCTTTTGAAATTCACAAATTATATTGGCATATCAACAGATGATTGTTGTATAAATTTGTTATTACATTATTATTTCATTATCATTTACTTACGTTTTTTACAAAGAACATTCGTGAAGTCATGATGTTTGTAACAACGCAAATAATGTACAATATATCCCTAGTAAAATAATACACACAAATTAATTATGTGGTTTTGAACATAGTTGAAAACTTCCTGATTTTATTCAATTTTTTAGTCATTAAATTGTAATGCCACAAATTCTGTGAAATTAAAACAAAATTTAGACTCATAAATATTAAACATAAATATTAATACTAAAGTTATATTTGAAACTAAATTCAGAGAAACTATATGTCCATGTAATACATTAGTATTAAAGAACAGCTCAAATAACGCATTTCACACTACAAAATCACTCATTAGTGGAAGGTTGTTTTCTTGATTTTTGTTGTATCTTTTGACGCAGAAGTTTTTCAACATCTGGAATCAATGTTTGTGCAGCAGCCAATCTAAGTTCACATTTTAAGTTTTCATCTGACAATTGTCTTCTGCTGCGGGTTTTGTTTATTTTCATTACAGAAAAAGTGACCGCATATGTACGTAGATCTGAACACAGACAAAATCCTAGCAACATGTCTATGCAGTCGGGAGATAAAATCCGAATAAAAGTAACTCAAACTTCTCTTACATTGGTATTTGTTACCATTAATATAGGAATCGATGGCCTGCATATTTGAAATACATTCTATACCCAACATAATGCTTGGAAGCTGGTGAAATAGACGACCCACCTCTGCCGACGGAACCCTGGTTCAGACTGACATCGCGTGGTGCACAGGGGTCGCACAGTGTAAGCCTGCTTGCACGCGCACAAAATACAGCGAGTTGGAGACCACTGGTTTAGAGTGACAAATTTTCATCACCTTTCATGAGATACTATACTTGATCCAAGACGTGTACGGAGCAAAAGTAAATAACCGAATGTGAAAGTACAAAGCACAGTTCACAAGAGTTCCTTTTTGAAACTGTCTATTACATACAGTAAAGTCACTTGAACTTTATTTTTTAGATTAAGTACCAAGGATCCCGGGTTCGATTCCCAATGCTTTGTATATATTTACAATCTGAATCTTTCCGTCGCTGGACAAACCTTTTCCTCCTATGTTTCTTTACTGATGGCGTAAGCTCTAAAAGCCCTGGCTCGCAATTTTCTTCTATAATACAAATTATTAGAGGCAATGATTATTACTTTTACTTACAATACGTGGGGTACTTCATCACACAATATGCAATCAATTATTTATCTTATAAAATATGTCGTGTATTTAGCAACGTACGTCACTTGTTTTTTCTTCAGAATCAACAAATTCGCCAAGGCAACGATAAAAACAAATGAAATCTTGTTTACTAGATATATGTTGTTAAACGTGTAAGTCTGTGATATAGGCCTAAATACGAAAGCAAGGAACTCACTTAAAAGAAATATGTTTTCATAATTACATAAGGTATAAATATGTTACGATGTGTTCGGAATGGAAGTAAACATCTAACTGAGCTTGTCGCATTACCACTGGTGCGACAGGACACAGTTAGTCAAGGCAAGTATGTTATTTACATTTGCTTCGTACACATCTTGGATCAAGTATAGTCCAGATTTGCAATGCAGTAGCTTATCTTTTCTCTGAACTTCGGAGGTGAATTGTACAAGTTGCTAGTAATGTGCGCAATGAGAAACTGGGAGCCGTGAAGTCTATTAGCATAATGGCCAATCAAAGTTTATTACCGACTGGTACCGGTAGCTGGGATTGCATTCTTGTCAGACGTAAACTGTAAATGCTCAGTATCCAATACTGTTCGGTGAAGGCGACAAGCTGTTAACTTGAATTGGAATCTCAACATACACTTTCTCTCTCCTCTCTACATTTCTCTCTATCCCCTCCCCTAGTCTCTGTTTCTAGTATTTAAGGTCAACGAAGAAGCAACTTTCATTCAGATGCTCACAATTATATAGTCTAATTGCTAAGCAGAGAGTATTTATAGTGTGAGGAGACTGTTTTAACCTTGAAATCAGGGAACGAACGAAGAAGTTCGTCTCCTTCTTTTCCCACAATTCGTTGCTCCATATCCCCTAGCCTGTTTCAGTTCCACTAAGGAATGCATAGTGTACATCTGCAATGAATGCGAATAATTTTTACTAATTAATGCTTGTGATGTTATGAATTTTCAATTTTCGGTCTGTTTTCCGAATATCCGGGGAACGCCGTGGCATGGGTGGTAGAGGCACTTCGATATAAACCGGAAAGTCCTCGGTTTGACCCCCTACGAAGTCGTTGAGATTTTTCAATTGACCTAATCCTTCTGGTGGCAACATGGTCTGGGGTAAATTCATCCTCTAACAGAATTAAGTACAGGAACAAACTTGAGGGTAAAGGTGGCCGGTGACAAGCTTACCACCTTCGTGTACCGAATCTCTAAAAATCTTGGAGCCTCAACATCCTGGAACCCTAAGGGTGGCGTGCACCAAACTCATGTCGTTTACTCTTTTAGTAAACCTTACTTCTTTAGTTCTAACTACTTTAGTAAGCTACTCTTTTAGTAACCGTACTCTTTTAGTAAGGACGGCGTGCACCAACCAGGAGTAAACTAAACTCGGCGACCTTCAACCTAGAGTAATGTACTAAAGAAGTAAACATTTTATTTACTTCCAGAGTAAATGAACTTACTCCACAAGTGGTGGAGAGCACCAACACGGAGTACGTTACTAACGTAGTAAGTTGTGGAGTAAATAAGGCCAATATTTACTCCTACTCAGGGGGTGGAGTAAAGTTGTGTAGTAAGTGTGTTCTGTGGCATTTGCGTGAGTTATGAGTTACATATCACATTAAATGGATTACATAGATTTGAATTGAATTGAATTGTTTTATTCGTCCAATATATCATTACATGATATGGGACACGTCATACAATAATAATCATACAATAATAATACAATAATACAATAATAATAATCATAGAATAATTTAACTTAATGAATATAATAAATACATAAACAATTTACCCATCTATTAACACAAATATTCATCTACAGAATAGTACGATTCATTACATAGGAAAGCAGATAATTGAGTCTTGAATTTGGTAAAATTTTCAATTTCTTTAATTTTGGTAGGTAATTTATTGAAAAGTTGTATTCCATTATGTGTGAGAGAATTTTCAAATAATTTTGTATTGTGACTGATTAAGGCTAAATTCGATTTTCCTCTTGTATTATGAGAATGTATTGCTGAATTTGTTGTGAATTTATTAATGAACGATTTTACGTGCAAAATAACATAGAACATGTACATACATGGTAACGTCATAATGCTTAACTTTTTGAAATATTGTTTACAGCTTTCGAATCTTGGAATATTACAGATTATTCGTACTACTCTTTTTTGTACCCTGAAAACTCTATTGGAAATCTTCATTCCCCCCCAAAACATTATACCCTGTTTTAATAGGCAATGAAAATAAGCAAAATACGCTGTTCTAATAATATTCATATGAACCGAATTCTTTAACGTTTTAAAGGCAAAGCAAAGTTTACTAAGTTGTTTCGTCAAGTTTTCTACATGGACTTTCCAATTTAAATTTTCATCAATCCATACACCTAAAAATTTTGTGTGGTGTTTGTAAGAAATCTTCGTATCAGTTAAAATAAAATCAGGGAAAATTAAACTTTTGTTTACTTTATGATGGAAACCAATTGAAACTGTTTTATCGATATTTATAATAAGACCATTTTCATGAAACCAGGGTATGAATCTCTCTTTTAATTTTTCTAGATTTAGATTTACTTCATTTATATCCCTTCCTGAAATTAAAAGATTTGTATCATCAGCAAACATTGTTAATTTGATATCATTACAATTTTCGATAGTTTTATCTAAATCATTTATATATATTAAGAATAAAAGTGGTCCCAATATGGAGCCCTGTGGGACACCACAATGAACATCTTTTACTTGAGAATATATGGGTTTTGATTCCTTCTTTGTTGTGTCCACGTCATTCCATTCAACTATCTGCTTTCTATTTTTTAGATAAGATTCAAACCATTTATTTGCAATTCCCCTGATGCCACAAGAATTTAATTTTGATAACAAAATGTCATGATTTACTAAATCAAAGGCTTTAGATAAATCCAAGAATAAGCCAATGCAAACTTTCTTACTGTCTAATTTTCTGTATATTTCTTCTAAAAATTGTTCTAATGCTGTATCAGTGGATTTACCCTTACGGAAACCATTTTGACTATTCGTTAAAATTTCGTACTTATTAAAAAAAGTAATTATTCTGTTATAAACAGCTCTTTCAAGAATTTTTGAAAATGTGGAGAGTATTGCTATAGGACGATAGTTTCTTAATTCATCCTTAGCACCTTTCTTAAACAGAGGTTTTATTTTAGCAATTTTTAGGTTTTCGGGAACTTGACCAGTAGAAAGCGATAAATTTATGAGAAATGATAACGGCCCTAGTAAATATGCGTGACATCTTTTAATTAGAAAACTAGAAATTTCGTCAAACCCACTTGACTTTTTATTTTTTAGGCCCTTGATTATGTTCGAGACTTCGCCTTCATTAACGGGCGTGAAAAATATTGACGTAGCAAGATTTTTGCTATTTCTTGAAGTTATACTATTTCCTATTTTAGGATGACTCTTCAGCCTTTCAGCAACATTAACAAAATAATCATTAAATGCATTAGCAATTTCTCTAGGTTCAGACACGAGTTGACCGTTAAGTTTTATAGTATTTGTTTTATCAATTTTTACGGGATTGTTTTTATTTAACTCATTTTTAATTACGTCCCATATTCGTTTGGATTTATTCATAGACTCTAGAACGACTTTACTATTGTACATTTTTTTAGCTTCTCTGACAACTGTATTGTAAACTTTTTTATAATTTTGAAAATAGTTTATAAATTCAGGGGATGCGTTGTTGGTTTTGACAAATCTGCTAAGGGACTTAAGTGTTTCGTATGATTTGCGGATACCTCTTGTGATCCATCTATCAACAATTCGTTCTTTTTTTAAAATATTAATTCTTTTAATTGGAAATGCAATGTTGTAACAATAAGTGACAGAGTATAAAAAATTGTTAGTTGCAGCGTCAATATCAGTTTGCTCGTAAATATTGTTCCATTCTTCCTTAGAGAGAAGATAGCTAAAATAATTTATAGTTTCTTCATTAATTATTCTAATATTTTTATAAAGCATCTCATTAGTTTTAGTGTTGACATTACATTTATTTAATAGGCCTGTATTATCTAGTGTCAACAACTGTCCGAAATGATCTGATAAGCCTGTTTCAAATACAACAATCGAAGAGTGCGAATTTGAATTTAGAAAGATCTGATCGATAGCAGTTTGAGATGTAGATCTAACTCTGGTTGGCTCATTTATCTGAGCTTGCATACCGAATTCATATAAGAGATTTTCTAGTTCTCTCTTGTCATGGTTATCTTTTAAAAAATCTATATTCAAGTCTCCCACAAGTATAATTTGCATTTTGGTTTTTTGCACATTACTTAAAAGTATTTCGAGATTATGAAAAAAAATCTTAAAATTACTACTTGGATTTCTATAAATACATATTATGATAATTTTGTAATATACGAGATTAACCACACTGCATTCGAAATGTTCTTCTACATTTAAAGACTCAAATTTGTTTATCGAAAGTGATTTAATACTAGACTTCACGTAAATGCATGAACCCCCATTTTTCTTATTTTTTCTGCAAAATTTACTAATAAGAGAATAATTTGGAAAACAGTAATATTCGATTTCATCTTCAGACAACCAGTGTTCTGTGAAACACATTACATCTATCTCTGTGTCAGAATTTTTTAACAACACTTCTACATTATTTTGTTTGTTTCTAAGGCTTTGTGTGTTTAGGTGAAATATGCTAATACTATTTTTACATTTGTTAGAGTTTAATGTACCCATAATCTGGTTCATTTTACACTGTTCTTGGAAATCGGATTCTAATTCAATTTTCACTGACTTATTCAAAATATTGAGACTTTTTGTTTGTGTAGGACTATCTCATAAGTTAAGTGTACACTGACTTCTCACTAGTTTACTTGATCTTAACTTCATAACTTCATCGCAGATGGAGATCATTCTGGGGATAAGTTATTGAGATGAGGAAGGTGGTATACCAAAAATGACGGTAGTTAAGGAGAGCAGAGACCCATTTACATTGTACAATCCCCACGAATACAGACAAAGGTTTGGGTTCCATAAGAAATATATAGAAATGCTGCTTGATATGGTGGAACCAATTCGACACAATTCTGACAGGAACTCCGCTCTATCCCGAAGACTACAATATCTTTGTGGACTACGAATCTCCCGTACAGGTATTTTTAAAATTATGGCAGGTGATTTAATAAACATTAATCGAACCACATCTAGTAGGGTATTTAATAACGTAAATAATTGAGCTAATAAATCATTATATGAAATTTTGGCGTTTGGAAGAAACGTTGTCAGATTCTCACTACATCCATGAGATTTCAACCAGCCAAATATGGAAATATCATTGCGGAGAGCGGTCCAACTAGGAAGACGTCCACCAAAGGTGAGGGGGAGAGTGAATGGAAGGGAACTTTGCATTGCACGGTACCAAGAGCGCATGTGCGCTCAAATATCTTCCTAGCTGGAGAGCCCTTTAGATGCTGCAGTTCTCCATAACTTTGGGTTAGAAAACGACGATGTATTTCAAGCTATTCCTATGGATGCAGATATCGGCGAGGTATAGTATATTCCAACAAATGAAAGCCTCCGTTCTCGGAGCTACCCAGATAACACTTCCCCCTGCTACTTAACCGTAGAGATTACTGAACAATAGGTGATTCTCATTGTTAAACGATTTATTGTAACTATTATAATTTTATTATATTACACTTCTATAGCTTAACTTAAAGCACAACAGTGCGAATGCCAGATTATAATAATAATTATAAGAGTTAAAAGTTCAATAGTTGCACCCGCAGTGTTAATGTAGCCTATAATATGTCCATTCTTCTGACCCAGGTGTAAAAATGGCCAAACAGGCCATATCGGAAGAAAATTTGACTGACTCTGGGATTAGCGAACAATGAGAAGGGGTCACATTGTAAAACCATTCCTTAAAGACTCCAAGTCTCGAATAGTGGAGTGAAATGATGCATTTATGTTTGGGAATAAACTATAGCAGACGCTGCAGGTCTATAGTATACTGCTAACTATTTTAATTAACCCTGTGGACAGGAAAGTGGGAAGCATTATAAACTACACAGAAGAAAAGTGCCAACATGAGTGCCGAAAGAAAATTTTAAGGAGGGGCACTGGAGGTTGAAGCTGCACAGGATCTAGAGAAACACACAACCACCTACATAATTATTATTGGAGTTCATAGCTTGCGAAATATTGTACCGCCGTTTTTTGTTTAAATATTAAATTTCTCAATTGTAATATTATTATTTTTTTAAGGTAATATTTTTAAGTAAATATTCTGTGCATTTGAAAAAGGACAGAAACAAGCCTCTTATTAGTTTTGTTGTTATCCTTTTTATCCCCCTCTTTTCCATGATTTTGTGTAATACTGCTTATTAATATTGTTAAACAGTCAATAAGTATTAATAATTCATTATATTGAGATTTATGATAAACAACTGTAGAATAATTGATTTATCGTTTTTGGGGAAGAATATATAACTTTAAGCAATAAAAATATTTTAATATATTTTAGAACTTTATTATTCTTATGAGAGAAATAATTGTAATAATGACAGTGAATCAATTATGAAAATAAACTGGAAATTCCAATTGTTTGCATTATAATACAGAAATCGTTTGCACAAAAATTGTAATCACAGTACCGTAACGTAGGCTACTAAACTGAAAATATTCAATTGAAGGAATTAAAATTAGTAATGAATAAAACACTGCCAATAGGCCTATTTTAAAATATGACGATTGTCATTAGTAATAACTCGTATAACCCAAATTCATATTCATTGTTTCAGCGAACCTTTCCTTTTCATTCTCTGGCACTTTAATACTGGCTATTAAAATGCACGTGTTCTGCTGCACTGCACTAACGTTTCTGCTCTGTTCGGCGCAGATTTCGTCTACTTCTTTAGTAAAAATCGTTTACTACTTTAGTTACAACTAAAGAAGTAACTATCAATTGAGCTCTCCAACACCAACTAAAAGAGTAAGTTACTAAAAGAGTAGCACTAAAGTAGTAAATCTAGAACCTTACGTAAGAAAAACCGGTTTGTCTGTCTCACTCTAGCACATTACTCATATGACTTAAGAGTGAGACAGATGTACTGGTTCTTGTTTACTTCAGGTCTCCGTCTTAAATTTACTACTTTAGTTTGGTTTACTCCTGGATGGTGCACGCCACCCTTAGTGTCTTCACGGCCTGTATATGAATATGCGAATGGTGTAGAAACAGCAAAGGAGTGTGGGATGCAAGTGGTGAGATGCTACGCCATATATACGTTCCCTTCCTTCTTATAGAAAATATACCTAACCATATTCTTTACCATTATAGTAGTAAGGGTGGCCAACTGCCTGGCTTTTGGGAGCATTGGGGATGAACATTGAAAAGAGCCTTTTTAATGTCGAGTAAAGGAGAACCAAAAATAGGTCCCAACATTATTTTAGTTTATAACATTTATACGATGTAGACCATTATAGATTGATTTGGTGTTAATACTTATTATGTTATTTTGAATCGTAAACATTGTTTATCAGCACTCTCTCCGTCTGCGTCAAGTTCCATTTTACGAGCTGAGCCAATTATGGTAAAAATTTAGGTGTCAGCACGTCCCGCCGTCTCGAGAATTACTCCCTGTCCTATGCTTTATTTTAATATGGAGAGCAGCGTATTGCTCAATTGACTAATTTCTCCAGTAGAGGCGACACAGTCCGCACCCAGACTGCTTCGCGTTTTCTGCTACGGCATTGTTGATTATAGTGCTGTTCTATGTTGTGTTCTTGCTAGAAGATAATAATGGTGAACTGTTGTGTTCCTAATTGTAAATCTAAACAGGAATAAGATTCCATGAAATTCCAGCAGCTAAAGAACTTAGGGAAAAATGGCTTGCTGCTATATCAAGGCAAGGTCCTGTTAAAGGAAGTAAATGGGTTCCATCTGATCTTGGGAAATTTTCCCTAAAGTTGTTCTCAAAGCATAAACTGAATATTTAAACTTGTACTGTTCTAGGTACTTAATTGCTATGAATAAAATTTAGTAAAATGATAATTATAAAATTTACTATCAATACGTGTAATTAATTTACATTTATTTTAATTATTGCTCCAAAATTCCATTTCAAGGTGTCATATAGGCCTACTAGAATAATATTATGTTCTAAACAAATATCACAAGTATCTGTGTGTGTTTAATGCTTATTTTGACGCAGCAACCGCATAGAACCCATGTACGGTAATGTATAGGGTTTATATATATATATATATATATATATTCTTCATACCATATGAGAGTAGTGTCGGACAATTGTCCCTGACTACAACATTTGTTAGAAGAGACATAACAATATAAAGAAAAACATTATTATAAACCTTCCTGAAATATCAGGAGAGGTACATATCCATATCAAGTTAAAATATTATAAGGCATGTTTTGGAGTCCTGTATCTAATATATTGTTCAACACTGTAATTGCCCAGTTCTTGCACGAGTTGGTTCGGGCTGAATTGAATTCGGTAATATAATTTCTTTATCTGCTCTTTGATTTCTTGGTGGATGTATTTCACTTCAAGGTCTTCATGAATTTGAACTGTGGTGGTAAACCACACTGCCATGGATTAATCTCAATGCTTTATTTTGAGCAACTTGTAATGGCTTCAGGATGGAATCCGTGCCATGTCCCCATACAGGTGAAGCATATGTTATAATTGGCAAAATTAAGGATTTAAAAAGCTGTATCTTTTTCCTTACGGGGATTCCTCCAGCTTTTAACAGAGGGTATAAATGCAGAATTCTACCTGTGGCTTTTCCTTTAGTTTGTTGGATATGTTTATGCCACAGTAAACGTTGGTCCATAAACACTCCGAGGTACTTCACACACGGCCTATAAGGTAGTTCTTTGTCAATTATGTTAAGTCTTGGTATACGTTTAAGCGAACACTTAGTAAAGCATATTGCTTGGGTTTTGATGGTGTTTATATTTATTCGCCATTTCTTGGACCATTTAACGTATTTATCAATATGAGCTTGTAGATGTCTAGCTGCTCTTGTAGGGTCAATATCAGTAGAAAACAACGCAGTATTGTCAGCATATTGGGCCACACTGGTATTTGGCATAGTAGGTAAATCTGCAGCATAAACACTATACAGAAAGGGCCTATTACTGATCCTTGTGGAACACCTGCATATATAGGATGTATTTGTGACAGACCAGATCCTTCCTTTACTTGAAATGCTCTCTCATTGAGGTATGAAGCAATTAACATGAGGATAGTGTCTGGAAATTCTGTTTGGAGTAACTTATATATTAGTCCAGCATGCCACACAGAATCATATGCCTTTGAGATATCCAAGAAAATTGTAGGAGTAAAACCCCAGGAGTTGAAACTTTTTGTTGCTGTTTCAACTATTCGCAGGAGTTGATGAGTAGTTGAACATCCAGGTCTAAAGGCCAGCTGATGGTCAGGTATCATCTTGATATTCTTGTCTTCAATCCGACGTAAGATTACTCTTTCAAATGTCTTACCTACTACTGGTAGAAGGCTTATTGGACGTCTGTTCTCTGGAAACTGAGAATTCTTGTTTGCTTTTGGAATGGTGATTATGGTAGCGTGCTTCCAACAGTCTGGGAAATAATGAAGTTGAATACTCCTGTTGAAGAGTTTCACAATATTAGTTAAAGCTTTCTTGGTAAGTTACGCAGAGCAAGATTTGTAATTCCGTCCTTCCAGGTGACTTCCTGCAAGATTGTCTTTTAACGATCGTCTTTATTTCAGACGGTGTACATAATCTTAATTGAGTTTTTACAGACCTCCTTAAAAAAATCGTTAACTTGATTAAGTACATCGGAATTATGTAGTTTATAATTTGGATCTTCCTCAGCGGGACGAAACTGATTTTTTCAGCTGATCTGCTATAACAGCAGCTTTATCTTGATCTTGATCAAAATAGGGTTTCCCCTTGTAGTTGTGCGAGGTTTAGTTAGACGGCGTGTAATTTTCCAGATATTAGAGGAACTACTTGCTTCCTCTATGTCTTTATCGAGCTTATCAATCACATTCATAAGAAGAGCCTTATGAACCTGGTTCTTTAGTTTATTATATTGTTGTTTATAAGCAACATTTCTCGTTCTCTGCCATATTTTTCTTGCTCTTTTCTTTTCTGCTATCATATTTTTTATGCTAATCGGTATAAGAGCCCGTTCAGCTACAGGTAATATACTGGTGGAAGTCTTAATGGCGTATGACATCGTATTCATAGTTATTTCAGTGTCCGCATTTAGTTCTTCAATAGATGACACCTCCGGATTTCCTGACAAAGAATTATTGAGGAAATCTCTATATAGTGCCCAGTTTGTTATACGCTTATTGATTCTAATGTTGGGAACATCGTGTTTTGCATAATTTATTGAAATTATCACTGGGTTGTGATCAGATGTAAAGTCTTCAGTTGAATATACGTCCAGTGGGTTTTGTTTACCTCTGTAAAGAGCAAAGTCTAATACATCTGGCAGAACTAGAGGGTTATAGGAATAATACGTCGGAAGAGCAGGGGCTAATACATTGTATTTGTTTGTAGCTGAGTGTTGTTCTAACAGACGTCCCCTACTTGTAGTCAGCCTTGAATTCCATAGTACATTTTTTGCATTGTAATCCCCTGCAAACATAAAGCTAGATCCCAGTGAAGTAAGGAGATCTAGATCACATTTTAATAATGGCTTTGTAGGAGAACAATAGATGGCTCCAAATATCATGGATTCATTAGGAAAAATAATTTCAATAAATGTCCCTCCCATGTGAGTGAACGCAGGAGTATCTATTTCTCTGTGGTAAATGCCCGACTTTAAGCAAAATTAGCCGTATAGGGCAAGCAGTGTAATTCTCGAGACGGCGGTGGAGCACGTTATAGAGATTATAGAGGATATAACCAGATGTCACTATCGTTCTCGTAAGCCAACACAATAAAATAGTATAGCTCAAAACATTACTTACGACCTACATTTCTCCCCCATTCATTCAAAGTCTGCAATTCTGTATCATAGCGAAGGATTTTTCTAGCTTAGTTCTTTATTTGCCTATTCCATAACTTCAAAAGAGATATTACAAATAAATTTATTTACGAATATACCACAATTCAGTAATTTCAGCAAATATAGAAGCTATGTTCATTTGTTTTCAAACAAACTGTGGCCAACCAAATGAGCCGGAATTCCGCGACATACGAACTTACCAAAACAGTTTTTTGATTTCTATTATAAGCACAAGCGAAATTGAATTATTTTCTTTTTAAAAATTACGATTCAAAATAACATAAAACGCCGTACAATGTTCAACCGTTATAAAAACTTAATAGGCAAGCACGAGTTTAAGTTCTTTATAACGTCATACATCGTAAATAACTATTATAGAAAACGCACAAATTATTTACACTTCTCGAGTGTCATTTGAGCTTTTACGTTGATCACTTAAAGCAGATCGATGCTTAGTTTGATGAATTTAGATGTTGAATACAATGACTCACAAGAATAGGTTATCACAGAAGTGGATGTAAGGATGCTTTTAATCTTTAATACTTTTGTTCGAGTACTTTTCTTCAAAAATGAATGTTTGAACAGTCTCATGGTTTTAAACTGTTTTAGTCCTTCGTTCCCTTGAATCTCTAGGTTGCTCCACTATACTGCTGTCAAATCAAGCACAATATTAGCTTAGTATTATTATTATTATTATTATTATTATTATTACTCGTATTCATAACAGCATGGCCCATTACAAGTAATACTACATGCTTTCTTCATCCGTAAACAAGAAATCTATTTCAAAAAATAAGTAATCACAGTTCTCTCAGGATTTCTAGTAGCTCATATGGAGCATTTAACCACATGAGCTATCTAACGAGCTATGAAGAAGAAATGTTAACCAGAGCAACTAAAATAATCTACTCACTTCAGAAACATAACTGCAATGA
Organism: Ectobius pallidus; assembly: GCA_964059195.1. Taxonomy (NCBI): domain Eukaryota; kingdom Metazoa; phylum Arthropoda; class Insecta; order Blattodea; family Ectobiidae; genus Ectobius; species Ectobius pallidus. Next base: position 112,691,207 of record CAXKWD010000003.1, read on the forward strand.
GGTTGTTGAGTATTATTCGACTGAATGCTATAGAAATTTCAATTTGTTTCGCTTGTTAGCTATATCTCTAGGGTATAAGTATTATGGATGCAGCAGAAACGACATAACTACAAAATGATTACGCCCACCAAATTCGCTCGATTTCATCACAAATTTATCTGCATTTTCCACAAGTGTACTGTAGTGGTAGAATTGCTGTTTTTGAAGTGAAGCCAAATTGGTACAATGAATGACGAAAATAGAAAACGTCATTTGAAAGCAATGGCTACATTTAAACGCTTATTCACAGGAAACCCGACATTATGTTATGTGGCGCTGCATGTCGTTCCTTCCAAGCAAATCTCTCGCATTTATTGCTGAGCAACTCCCATCTCGTACATACAAAACATTAGAACTCCATCCAGTATTCTTTTCTGTAATTTAATATCTTTAATTTGGTCGGAAAAATTTTTTATTAACAGTTGTACAAATGGATTGTCAAACAAATAACAAATGAATACTAAGATGGCCTAAAATGCCTGAAAATGACCTATAAAATTACAATACATTTATGAAAATATGGGAAAATTGGCATGAAAATTTGAAAAAAAAAAAAGTATTTCTAAATATGTATTTAAAAAGGAATGTACTGTATTTAAAAAGGAATATACAGTGTAATAATAACAATAATAATAATAAAGTAGCCTAAAAGATTTAAGTACCGGCATTTTAACTGTAACTTAGATAGTATAGCCTTTATAATTAAGAATAAAGCTGCAAACTAAAGAACAATCTGTATTTTTAAATAAATGCACCTGCTTATTCTGGATCTTAAAGGTCAGTAGAAGGCAGATGATTTCTTAAACTAAATATTTGTGAATGGCAAGAAATCATACTGACAAATTACACAGAAAAACCATTCAAAATTAATGATAACGTAACAGAATTTGTTCACAGAATACAATATCATATACCTAAGCCAAATCATATCGTTCCACAAAAAGAATTTTAGAAAAGTGTCGAGAAGAATTTCTTTGGCATGGAACAAATTTTGGAACTTGAAATTTATTCTACTAGAATAAACCTTGAAGCATGAAATATCTTGAGCATGAAGATAAAGAAAGATGTGATGGACACTTGGAACCTACCAGTTATTACTTAAGGATCCCAGGACATTAACTTAAAGAGAGAGAGAGAGAGAGAGAGAGAGAGAGAGAGAGAGAGAGGTATTCTTCAGGTCTGGCAGAAGAAGCTAGAACCGAAGGATGAATGATCGAATGAGAAATGAGGATATAGAAAGGCCATGATTGTAAAAGACCTTATGGTGACCGCTTGCAGATTGAAATGGATTTGCGCAGGATATGTTATATGGGTGGCTAGTAAGATGTGGAATCATGCAATGATAGTGTTTGAGCCCGTATCTAGGAAATACGGTCCTGGAAAACAGAAAACACACTAAGAGGACGAGTTCAAGTATGTTCTTTGGAGCTTGTGGTCAAGAAGATCCTTTCTTTCTTTACCTTAGTTTTACCTCTCCCTTTTGAGAACCTTAAGCGACCCACACAGCCCGGCCCTTTTAGGGTCAGAACCTGTCAACAAGATCGAAAGAAGAAATTACTGGAAAAGCCTTCTGAAATAGTACATGAATTTGATAGGATAACTGCTTACATCAGAATTAGTTTATTGTTATTTAAGGCTAAAATATACTTAGTCATGATATTTGTACATTCTAGCGTTCTCGGGATAGACTAGCGGGCCCGATACGCTTTCCTTAGGCAGACTCCATTATATCAGGAAGCTTTTGCTTGTACTGGAATGAACATGGGCTAATTCTTCATTCTTAATCAAGAAATCACAATTAGCTCAATTGTTTTTCAGCTTTATTTGTTAATGATTAATATTAATTTATGTTGTTATATGTTTAAAATTCAATATTTTCTATACGTTCTTATCAAGTCCAGACAACAAAGGAAAAATATGAAGAAATCTTCATTTATTTATTTTTTATTTTATTTTAAGGGAGGAGGGCTCAGTTGTGGGGGAACAACATACAAACATTTCCCGAAGGTTACGAAGAGCGGATGGTAGGGGTCGTTTCTCTCAGTTCTCCCTAAATATCTCGAAAACTATGAGCTTTGTGCACAACATTAAACTACATAACATTTTCCACACACAAAAAAAGTCTAAACCTTTTTTCTGTAAGATTAACAATTTATCCTTATCCTATTGCATTATGTAAGCTTAACCTTCGAGGACACAATGTAGGCTGCTTGGTGTCAAGGAAGAAGACTTTCTCCCCTTTTGATTATAAAGAAGTTATATTCCCCATATCCTCAATCAGCATATTATATGCTTGCCAACTCCCTTTAATATGGTCCAAATAAAGGCTCTTATAATTAATACGAGTAGTTGAAGATAAGGTTTTCTCATAGTGAAGCGGATGATATTTGGCGCCTTCCACATCGTTCGCAGCGTGTTCTGGATTTTTGGGACACTAATTCGTAGGATTGTAGATGTCATACGTACAAATACGCGCTAAGTGTATGTCATCTACTTATTGTAAATAGAGGAATAAACATATTTATAACGAATGATTGATGTTTCTTATTTAGTATTTTTTCTCTATCTTGATACAGATGGCAATGTATTAAAAACCCATACATTAAACTTTAGCATATATCATATTGTAGGCTATATTTTAAAGTTTCCTTCCTGACCCGCATTTCATGGACAGAATAGATCGCATGGCTTTTGCTGTAGACCTCAAGTAGTTGAATTACGGTGGGAACTGCTGTTCGTTTTAAATCCAGATGCTTCGCAATTCTTTAGCTAGGCCTAATTCCTTATACTTAAGGCCTACACTATTGGTCTTTGATATAGCTATATCAATAAATTACTATTGTTGTTATTATTATTATTATTATTATTATATAATCATAGGTAATGTAACGAGAGGTCCGGAATTTATCTTGAGAGAATCCGTCCCCGACTTACATTTATTCGGACCATTTAGCAAATGCCAATAAAATTAAGCAAGTAGTAATTAATTAAAACATCGAAAACGATTAATTAAACACATTGCTATTTGGTTCATTATAAGCGAGATTGTCTATGCCGGCTTAATCGATAATTATCGATCGTTTCGCCACCGGCGAGAGTCGCTTGGTGCTATTTCTCTTCAGCTATTTTATACTTTATATTAGCCTCCTTGGCAAAACTAATAGTATCGTGTTATTAATATTGTATTTATTATACGAGTTTTAAAATGCTTCACCACACATAATTATACACTATTTCCATATCTCTTTGCTCATACGCAGCTTATATATAGGCTACCCGTTCGCTGTGTTCAGTTTTTATTGTTTTTTTTTGTCAAAGAATTTACAGGTATGAAGATGTTTCAGTCTAGTCCTTGTGAATTTAAATTAAAAACAAATGCACATAGGTGCCATAAAATGAAAGTGGTAAAAATAAGACGATAAAATTGGCAATAGACACTTGATTGGTTAAATTCACGGCCTCCTAAAATAAAGGAGGCCGTGTTAAATTCCACATATTCTTATATTGAATTCGTCATTGATTCTAGAGATAAATAATCATTATAATCATCAACATCGTCGTCACCGCATTCATAAATAGCATTTATAACAAGTGCTCTCGGAACATTGAATGCTTTTGCCATGTAGCAGAAAAGGTTTCCACGAAAACATGTCTGAGTGTATAATCGAAACCCTGAGCGTTAATTAAACCTTCATTTGTATGGTTAGCGCGGTTTCGAAAAACATTTCCAATCAATAAAATATTTAGCTACCAATTAAAATAAAACGCAATTGATTTGATATAACCACTAGCCAAAGCAGTCGCTAGGCACATGTTTAATTAAAAATAAATAGCTTTTGAATACAAATGAACTTATCTGCCCAGCGTAGAACATCGGACCAAGACCATTTAGTGTTAACAAATACATCGCCGCCTCTGGGGAAAATTATACGCATCGCTACCTCAATAATAACAGGTCTATTAGTCTGGCTTAATGTTTAAACTACCTGACGAAATCCCTGCTTCCCGAACCCCACTAGAACCGGTACCCACAAAGGATTGTACTAGGAAATTAAATATAAAATGTTATAAATATGACACTATAAAATGTGATTACAAACCAATGATTTAAAGATAAAAGGTACACTTATGTATACATTAAGCACAGGCAAATGAGTATTCTTCCTTCTGCTTGGGCACAGAAGAAACGGCAGATTGGGAAAATGTGATTCAGTTCTGTTAGCTTTATACTGGATTGGTCCCTAATTCTTGAGCTAAGTAGTCATAATAATTATCATTATCGTCGTCGTCACATTCATAAATACGAGAGAGAATCAAATGAAAACCGCAATTAATTTTTCCACTATTTTACTGCAGGAAGAATGTTTGCTTGTACATTATTTTTACACATAGTCCCCTCCCAGTTCAATGCACTTACGACATCTGATAGGAAGTGCTTCGATACCGCGTGAGAAAAATTATTTTGGTTGACACTGTAGCCACTCGTGCACTGCCGATTGGAAGGCCATCATCAGACTTGAGCTTATGCCACCAAGGTGCTCCTTTAATGGACCAAAAATGTGTAAGTCTGATGGTGCCAGAACGAAGGGGATTGCTGTGTGCAGGTGTTTTGCTTCAACATGATAATGCCCGTCCTCATTCTGCTCGTGAAACCATGAAAACCATCAATGACATTCGCAACAAGTGCCTCCCACATCCGCCATACTCGCCAGATCTGTCACCATCAGATTTCCACATCGTTGGTCCATTTTAAGAGCACCTTGGAGGGCGGTAGTTCAAGTCTGATGAAGACGTTCAATAAGCGGTGCACAAGTGGCAACAGCGTCAACCAAAAGAATTTTTCTCACGCGGTATCAAAGCACTTCCTATCCGACGGCGCAAGGGGACTATGTGGAAAAATAATGTACAGGCAAGCATTTTTTCTGCAGTAAAATAGTGGGAAAAAATTGCTGTTTTCATTTGATTCCTGCTATTTCAAACAAATGCTCTCAGAACTAACACAAATATAATGTACATTCTCATGTACTGTAACGGGATGTCCGGAAGTTATCTTCAGAGAATCCATCCTCGACTTAGGCTACATTTACTGTGCTATTTAGCGTATACTAACATAATTAAGCATATAATTAAGCATAATGGTTAATTAAACACATCGCTACTTGTGTTTTTGTAAGTGAGATAGCTACAGCCAACCTAAAGCTATAGCCAGGTGCTATTTTTCTTCTTGTTATTAGAATGCTTCTGTGATTGGTAGAGATGGTTAGCTTTTTATCCTTCAGATAACCTGTAAGAAAAAACTTTCTAATACGAGTTTTAGGCATTATTCAATCAAAGTTTAAATAAGAGAACGACGTTTTCGATAACAAGAATTACAACAACAACAAAATCGTAACCCTGTGGATGATTTTGGTAGAAACAGTGGTAAAAAGAGCAAGATATAATAGCCACACATCTCTGGAAGATAAATAATACAAATATAAAATTTTGTTTTAATACAAACTTTGTTATGGAGCTATGTCGTTTGTACTCATACCTAAACACAGAGGAACATGTCTTTAAAAATATTCCTTTGAACTCGAGAGCTCTCAAAATTAATGCAAGGAACTCGACATCGAATTTCAGGGCTGAATGCAATACGGTCTCCGATTACAGTACCCACGGTACGAGCAGGAAAATTTTAAATAAATCCTAGCTTGATTAAGTTAGTGTGCTATGTGATTTAATAGATTATTATTATTATTATTATTATTATTATTATTATTATTATTATTATTACCACCTTTTTTCCCTCACCTGTGAAACTTTAGGTCATTGTGATCCCTGACATCATCTGACTATCCATCATATACATCCCGTCCTCGACTTCTTCGGAATGAGTGTGTGTGCGGTTGGTGTGTCTCGTCCTACGTGTTCGTGTTATCTCGGAGGTGGCCCCGGCATTGGGCTGCTCACCCATTTGGGGAAACCCACCATGTCCTAGTCTGGTCCAGAAAGTATGTATTTGATCCAAAGATAATCTCTCTCCAGACAGGTGACGGTCCAGCAACACTCTGGAAGCTCGGGTCGAAAAAAACGTGTCTACAAAAGGAGAAGTTACTACTACTATAGGCCTATAAGTACGCCTGTAACCGTCATCAGTTTGCCTTGAATTTGTTCCGCAGGAGCTCGTTTACATGCTTATAAATTCGTAGACATGGGGCAGTTGCATTTGGGAACACATAAATGCACAATAAACGCGCACATTACACCCCCTTTTTAATTAAAAGCGCACAAGAATATAATATCTATACATACTGTGTCTATGTACGTGTGTGTATAATATATATATATATAAATATAAATATATATACGAGGGTCATTCAATAATTAAAGAGACAAATTGGTCTAGGGAAAAAGACGGTTGGTAGTACAAGTTTGATACATTTAGGATTTTAAGTTGGCATCAGCTGATGGATCAGCATTGCTCTGTTTATAACCTCAAAATTAAGTTTAACTATGTCGGGTCTTCTTGAAAATTCCACATTGGTTGAACTACGTTCTGTGATTCGTTTTTTGATTGCTGAAGGTGAAAAACCAGCTAATACATACTCTATAATGACTAAAGTGTATTGTGAAAGTTGTATGAACCGTGGAAATTTTTACAAGAGGGTAGAACAGTTCAGAAGTGGTCGAGAATCAGTGACTGACGAACACCTTTCTGCCCGGCCTCTTGAAGTTGCGATTTAGCACGCTCTGATTTCCATTTGTTTGGTCCACTGAAGGAAGGCATTACGTGGGAAGATATATATATTATATAGACGTGGTCTTCAACCCGCGGCCCGGAGCTTAATTTCTGGCGGCCCACAAACAAATACTAGTTTTAACTACAATGCCAATATTGGCAATTGAGTTACATAGAAACATAGTTAGGTCTTACATTAAATCCAAGAATCTTACTGTGAATTGTGTTATTCATAAACATTGTGAAGTGCAAGACAAAATATAAAACACACACATGCATAATGTTAAGTAGTCCTTTGATATATTGTAATATAATGTATATATCTCTGTTACACAAGTATAATTTTATTAACAATAATCAATGTGACCCAGATTTTTCACCAAAGAGAAAATGGCCCTTAGGTACAGAAGGTTGAAGACCACTGCGTTACATGAACAGCGCACCAGATTTTCCTTCCCGCTTATAGGCCTACTTACCAGGACGTTTCTTAGGGTTAGGCTCACAGAAGATACTCTACGTTAGCAGTGCACGTTATTGAAAATTGTAACCGAAGATGTAATACTGCTTCTTAGGATTAATAACTGATTATTTGTTAATGTTAATAATGTTTTGATGAATTTGGTGAACCGACCAAACCTAAGACTAGTCAATTTCTCCTTCTATGATGCTCTTCCAGACCATTTAAAGACGTATGCATTATTATTCTAGTATTATAATTATTACTATTGTAATTATTATTACTGCAATTATTCAGTGCCAGAATGATACTTTATGAGATTGTATGGAGGACGGGAAAATGTCTGTATGTCTGTCTGTGTGTCTATACGCGCGATAAATCAAATACGCTTTATCGGATTTTCATGAAACTTGGTATACGCAATTACAACATCCATGGGAAGAAACCTATTAATATTCAATCATATGGGTTGATCAGTACCGGAGTAATGCCCAACTTAGTGCCTATTTTATGGTAATACTAGCTTAAAAGGCCCAGCGTCGCCCGGATTTTGTATTTTGTAATTCTAAATTAACTTATGAAGGACTTTCGGTGTTCAAACTCAGAAAACGCTTGATATAGCTTTTTGTGGCTCATAGGGGACTTAGAATTTTGCACCCCATTGCTTCTACACACCATGTCTGGGAGGGGTTGAACTAAGAAGAAACAGAAATTCCCGTAACAAACTACTATCTTTACGGAATATTTTAATTCTCATCTCATGTAACCATTACAACCGTTTCGGGGCTGAAATCAAAATGAAATTCAGTATCACTTCCATACTTACCTCCCCCAAAACCTGGTACATAATAATTTACTGCGCGCAGAGGACTAAAATGTTCCATCCTATTTTGTCTCTTTTTGCATGTTTTGGGTCTGTAGTAAACATCCATATTTCTCAACTGAAAATACATAGCCTACAGCTATGAATAACGTAGGCCTATCAGTGGATAGGATTTTTTCACAGACTTCTGATATAGCATGGACTACTCTTTGGCACACCCTCAGGCTGAGATAACTGAATTTAGCTGTCCCTGCAATACGACCTCTTATTCTACAACAAAATGTGAAGTGAGAAAATTACATTCTCCATGTCCAGGGTAGATAAAGTTATGTGACTGCATCACATTGCGCATTATTTTCGTAGATTTCATTCTTCATTATTTATTTACTCCAATGAATTGCATCGATAACCTATCTAAATTGTGAAAGCCCAGTGTCATGCACTCCAAAGCCACCCTATGTAAAGTTCCCGCACGAAATTTGTGCCGATTGCCTATGTCTTTGCTTTATGTTTTCGTGGGGACTGTAGCGTCGATTGGCCTGCAACCTATCTCTCTCGCACAACAGTACCTTCCTTTTTATTTGTAAAGGCCAAGCTACCTCTCTCTCTCGCACAATAGCATGTCTCTCTCTAGCGAGTAACTGTCTCATCGGCACAGATATCGTGCGAGATCTTTACACTGTTGAGAACTTTACATTGCAATGTGATTTGCATTTGATGAATTCTTTGTATCATTTTAGGAAAGTATATACTTTTTCAAGGTAAGGAGTGATTTGTTTGAATTTTAATGTCGATTGCGTTACTTTCCGGGCTGAACTGGGTATGTGTGCAAAATTTCATGCAAATTGCTCAAGAATTGATTTGTATAGGGAACATACATATCTACATATCCACATACCCACATACATTTTGCAACCATGTCTGGTAGAGGTTGAAAAGAAAGAAACAGAAATTCCGGTAATACAACGTTCTGCTGACTTTACGGGATATTTTATTTCCCACTTTCATGTTTTCATACAACCATTTCAGGGCTAAAATCAAACGAAAATCAATCTCAGTTTCACACATTCTTCCCCAAATATCAGGAGCACAATAATTAACTGCGCACATAGGACTAAAAATATTGCATCTCTTTTTATATTCTCAACTAACAATAAACATAATGCAAAGCCTACAGCAATGTATCATTGGACAGAATTTTTTACAGACTTCTGACATAGTATACTCGCTACCCTTCGTTGGCATAAACCCTGGCTATAAGTGTTTATTTGCGTGAACCTGAGACAACTGAATATACACTCCCCGCAATGCCGCCTCTTAGGCTATTCTGTATCAAAATGTGAAGAGATGAAATTAGAAAGAGAAAGTTATAACTGATGAAAATAGACATGAATTATGCATGACCTGCGCGAAGTTACAGCTTCGAAGCTACTCCACAAGCTCATAATTATTGTCACCGTGCATATTCAAACCATGATTAATGTCTCATCTCCCCGGTTATACGTTGCTGCATCGCATCAGATCTTAGTTTGTATGGATACCATTCACTATTATTGATTTATGGGAATTAATTTCATCGATAGTCTCTATGGCGTAGGGGATGTGTTCACTCTCCTCACGCAGCGGGCCCAGGTTCGACTTCTGGTCTGAACAAGATCCCTATGTGATGTTTTTCCGGGGTTTTTCCTCACCTGTGAGAAGAATGTCGCGAAACTATACCCGAGACGAGCTAAGAGAGAAACCTGAAGTAAACAAAACCCAGTATGTCTGTCTCATTCTTACGTCATACGAGTAATGTGCTTCAGTGAGACAGATGTAGGCCTACTGGTTTTTGTTTACTTCAGGTTTCCTTCTTAGAACGACTTCAAGCACTCTTGATCCCCGGAAAACAACTGACCGCCACTATCACCTTCAACCCATCAGCACCTTTATCAGTGTGTGTGTGTGTGTGTGTGTGTGTGTGTGTGTGCAAATGTTGTGTCGCGTCTTATGTGTTCGGAATTGGGCTGGTCACTCATCCGAAAAGACCCTCCAAGCTCTTGTCTGGTCAGTAAAGTATGTAGGCTACATGATCCATAGAATCATCTTGTCCCGACAGGTCGCGGTCTTTTAAGGTCAGGGCGGCGTAGGGTCGCTTAAAGTCCCTACAAGGGGAAGGTTATACTAAAGAGAAAAGAAGAAGAAAATGGTATCTCTTATTTTATCGTTTCCGTCAAATTCCAGTAGCCTATATTGCAAATTCCCTGTGTAGACTGAAGCAATTATTTAATGTTGTAATGGGACTGTGTAGCCTACATTCAATGTGAGAGCACTTGGTGAAATCAGTGTAATGTTTTCAGAAATTAAGTAATTTTAAAAGAGAAAGGATTGTTTGCTTGAATTTTAATGTTTAAGAAAGTACGTGTGCAAAATTTCGTGCAATTTTATTACGCATGTGAATTTTTAAAGGGGACAAACATAAAACACACACTTTCAATTTTATACATGGACTATACCGTTCGCCATCAGCTGTCATCTATTGCAGAATTCAAGAATTACGAGAACTTAGTAAGAGCTGATCGTCGCGTTCAACCGTTTTCTTTTTCTTTTTATTAATCTAAAATCTCAAATCTTAAACATTGATTAAATTATGGTCGAACAAAACAGTCGTATGCAACTTGCTCATAATGTAATTAAGATACTCGTATCGTAATAAAAGGTCATTATATTAGGTTCAATGCATAATGTACTATTTTATTATGGTAATCAAAATTCCATTTTTGCTCCATTTGCATAAGTAAAACTTGTTTCATTCATTGTAACTTTTTGTTAATTATATTATAGTTACTTAGTAGTTTATACATTTCAGTATTTTTACCGTTATATGATGAAAATCACTATACTGTGTTTGAATAATTGATTAATTTAACATACGTTCAATGGATAAATTAGCTGCAGCACTTAAAATCCCTAAAACTCGGCAATGGAATTCTCCGAAGTAACATACAACTTACACTAACGCAAGACTATTGTTAAAGGCAATGCGATACTGTCACAGAATGTGTTGAGATGTTATGTTTCTAGCACATACGCAATATATTATTTATTTATTTATTTATTTAACCTGGCGGAGTTAAGGCCATAATATGATATTGCCTGGACCGAGTGTTTAGGTTATGATGAGATGAAAGAGTTTGAAAGCGTGATGACAGATAGTGAGGACAGGAAGTGTGAAGAATTCGATATAGGAGGCAGAGAGAGTGCAATTTTCTTCTGTCGTCCAAGTGAAACAGAAATATGTAGCATAAAAAGGCCCGGGTTTTGTATTTTGCCTATAGCTCGAAAATTACTTATTATGAAGGGCTACTGATTTTCAAGTTTTAAGTCCTGATATAAGTATTGTTTTACAGTGTTCGTATAGGCTTTGGAAGTAGGGATGAGCGTCGATAGACAAAACATCGATGTTCAAATCGGAGGTAACCATCGAGGTGACGATAATATCGATGTATTTTGACGGAAACCATCGATGTATGTATTTTTTAAATGTAATGGTTTCAAAAAATTAGGCAAAAGTCATAAGTAAATAAACTGAAATATTTCCATCGATACAAAAAAATGGATGTTTCGGAAAACTATACTGCTGTAAATAAAATTATATCTTCGAATCAAGGTAGGCCTATTAATCTTATTTTTATTATAAAACATCGACGTCGGGGAGAAATATCGATGTAGCAACATCGGTTGTTTTGAAAACATAGGCCATCTATGCACATCCCTATTTAGAAGTTGCAATACAGGTAGCTTAGACAAATATATTCCTTCACATGGGTATCAAGCTAAGATCTTTGTTCTTCCGTAAGCCCTGCTTAATGAATCGATCTTGAGCTTAACTCGGAAATCGATTTAAAAAATAACTTATTTTCTGCATACCATAATTACAATTATCACTGATTACACAATAGCAATCTGACACTATATATATCGGTTTACCTGCTTTTATTATTATTCTAATTATTATTATTATTATTACTTAATTACTTAATTATTTAGGCCTACTTTTGCAGTATTATTTATTCGCATCTCGAATTTTAAGTAGATGTCTTGGAATATTTTATGATGACACCAGCAAAATAAAATCAGGTAAACTGATGTAACAAAGTGCCAATATGCTTTTTTTTAAATCAGTTATATTGAAACGACACTAAAAAACTCTAAAAATATAAGTCATTTATCATGAAATGTCAACATATTTAAAAAATTTCATGTTCCTTATGAAATAACATGAAATTTTTAAAATATATGTTGACATTTCATGATAAATCACTTATAAATATAGAGGTTTTTAGTGCCTTAAAATGCCTATTTGGACCTTTGGAGCTTATTTTTACTATTTTAGTGCCTAAAATGCCTATTTTGTACATTTAAAATAAAATTCAACTTCTGTAACTTTTACAATCATTTAATGGACATCCCTGAATGAAGAGCAGAACAGCAGAGGGTGGGTTTTTCACAGAAACTTGATTTTCCCAAACAATTGTCGCCAAAGAAATGCTAACTATGACGCAGCGGTCGGTGGTAGGCCAAGTCCCTCTAGGGATGTAGCGCCACGGAGTTTACTTTAGAAATGCTAACTGACGGGGAGGATTAGCTCAAAACAACAAGTAGCAGGTATATAGTAAGAAGGGACATACTGTGTCAATTTTTCATATAATCCAAAACTGTTTTTGATAAATGTATTTTTAATTCTGTCTTAATTTTGCAATTATTTCTATTAAGAATAGGTAGCCTATACCACGAGAATATTGTCCAACAGAGACAATATTCTGTGGTTCATGAATGCTTATATATCTAGCCTATACCACGTTTCTTACAGCATAAAAGATCACGTTACGGTTTAAGAGCATATAGTACAGTATTTTAAAGTATATTTTCTGTCTATCTACACATTTTTAAAGCAGATTTTAAGTGCCTATTTTCTCTTTTAAAAGCCTATTTACTTGTTTTAAAAGCCTATTTTAGGTGCCTAAAACAAATTTTTTTAGAGCCTAAAATCTCAGGTCTACTCATAAAGTACTATACTGGCACTTAATAAACAAATAAGTTTAGCCATACGCCTGTAAGTTTGTAACCCTTTCAGAGCTGAATTGCTGTTTCAATTTACATAATCATCAAGTGAAATCATCAGTGGGCTCATGAGTGAAATCATCAGTGAAATCATCAAGTTCGAAATCAATGAGGAATATCTCGGCAGAAGGTCCTTACATTTTACATATAGAAATACTTTATCAATAATACAATTTTAAGGGTGAAAAAGTTCAAAACTAACATTTATTTCCTTTCAAATCAGGCTGTAGGCGTATAGAAATGTATCATAATTTTTTATAACTAGGGTTTGGATGTTTATGACATGTCATATTTTTTCCTGACCTCCGTTCTCGCCGCAAACACAAATTGAACAAGAATTCCACATTTGTTATCCTAATCGGACTGTTTTTATTTCGTATATGAAGTCATATTTTGGCCGTTTTCATGGTTTTTTTTTCATATTTCGGTCATATTTGTAATTTAACGTCATATTTCAGTTATAAATTCTGTAAAAGAGCACAATTATACAGTGTATGTACTACATGATCGAGTTAAATTTGAAGTTCGTTTCATAAACAAAACAATCCATGATTTCAAAATTTTTCACTTAAATATTCGGAGCCTTAATAAACATTTTTTAGAATTCTGCACTGTCTTGCAAAGCCTAAAACAAGATTTTGATTTCATTATACTAACGGAAGCCTGGTTAAGTCATGATATTGGGTTTGATTTACCCGGTTATACAAAAAACGTTAAAATGAATAAGTACAGCAAATGCGATAGTTTAGTGGTCTATTGCAAGAATAATATTGACTTCACTCTCACTGACATAGAAATTTCAGAATGTAATTCTTTGCATTTAAATTTTACGTTTGGCAACAATACATTTTCATTAACAGCTATTTATAGATCACCGAACACCTGTAAATATGATTTCCTTGATAATTTTGAACGCTTTTTAATAAATTCAAAGCAAACAGATAACCATCTAATTGTTGGCGACATAAATATTCAGATTATTGAAAATCATTTAGATATTACTGGAAACAGGTATATGGATATGTTACATGCACATGGTTTTGTAAATTTTTTAAATGGCGTTACGAGACCAGGCTCGGAAACTTGCTTAGACCATATATTTTTTAAAACTAAAAAGAAATGGAAATTTATACCAGGAATTTTCTGTAGCGCCGTAACTGACCACTATGCCGTTTTTTCTCTACTAAAAAATCCTAATGGTCACATTTCGAAATCCCCAGGTACTCAACAATCTTTGCCCATTTCAAATAACATTAACAATGAAAAATTAGTCTCGCTTATTGAGAGAGAAACCTGGGACTCTGTTTATAAATGTAAAGATCCAAATACTTCTTTCCAGTTATTTTATAATTTAATTAAGAAATACATAATAAGTAGTTCGACCAGCAATCAAAAGCTTCCTCATAAATTCAAAAAAATTAAGCCATGGATCACTGTAGGCATAATCAAATCTATTCGTACTAGAGACAAGATTGCGAGAAAAGTAATTCATGACCCAAACAATGAAAATTTGAAAATTTATTATAAAAATTATAGAAATATGCTGACTCTTGTTATAAGAAATATGAAGATAGTAGTATGGTTTTATATGTGACGTCATTGCAGGAGCCGCAGGAGCCGGAGGGGAGGGAGGAATGAGAGTGGAGGGGGAAACGGGTCACGTGACAGGAGCCGCAGGAGCCGGAGGGGAAGGTGGGCGTGGTCTATGACGTCACAAGTGGGCGTGGCTATGACGTCAGTGGCGGATTGTATGACGTCACAAGTGGGCGTGGCAATAACCACGTGATTCAAAATGGCGTCGGTTCCGGTTCCTATTGCAAATGGCGTACGAAGCGCGAAATTTAAAATTTGAAAATTAATAATATAAATGGCGTCCGTTCCGGGGCGTACGAAGCGCGAAATTCAAAATTTGAGAATTTATAATGTAATTGGTTACGTTTCCGGCGCGAAATTTAAAATTTGGAAATTTATAATGAAAATGGCTACGTTTCCGGTTCCTATTTCAGGTGGGCGGATGGCGGTTGATTTGAAAATTGCAAAAGGTGGAAATTGAATATTACAATTGCAAATAGCGGATGGTGGGAAATTTGAAATTTGTATATTGGTATTGTTTTACAAGATGGCGACATCGCATACGACATCAGAGGAGGAGCAAAGGATTGATGACGTCATTGCAGGAGCCGCAGGAGCCGATGACGTCATTGCAGGAGCCGCAGGATTGATTACGTCATTGCAGGAGCCGATGACGTCATTGCAGGAGCCGCAGGAGCCGATGACGTCACAGCAGATTTAAATCTTTATGTCTTTTTAGCATGGAAGCATTACACTATGACGGTTTCTCACAACGCATAAATGCAATGTTATCAGTTTTCTGTAAGATGACTATTTCAGTAAAAAATATCCCTGAGAGCGTTATTTTATTCCTTCGTAAATATGGTAGCTTTTGTCTTAAAACTATATTTTATTTGTAAGATTATAATCCTAGCCCAAGGGTTAACTCAACCTCTGGCTTAGCGGATAGTCGTAAATTTTCCTATCATGATCGGTGCAAAATCTTACGTGTTGAATTATCTTCAAATCCCCCAGTATAATGTCGGAATAATATTATATCATACTTCATTATTCAAAGGCGTTTTGTAAAGTCAATGTATAGAACTGTGTTAGCAATTTATCATAATCCTCTACATCATCAGTTTTGCTCCCACGTTTTGTCACGTACGCCAGAACACCTGGCCGGAAGTTCATCTTACATTACAACTGATTCATGAATTCTTTATGTATGACGTCATCACTCGGACTTGTTCAAACTTGTTTCAAGGTTATACACGGCACGTGCAGGACAGGTTCAAGGTTAGTCGTAAATGAAACATTGTATGAGCTATGAGTGAAAGTTTTAAAATATTTGCGAGACAAGCGTCATATCCTCAGTGATCTTCAAGCTTACAACATGTCAACAACGAAGCGTGGTCGTAAAAGTGCACCTAAATCTACTACGGCTGCTGCTGCTGATATAGTGGATATTACAACGCAGGACTTGTGGGAAACGCTGCAGTCCTCTACCATACAACCATCACAAGCGGATTTACCAAATACACAAAAAACCATGAATAAGAAGACGCCTATAGTATCTACTCTAGAGCGGTATTCAGTTGTAAACATCCCCGATGTGAATTGTACCAAGCCATTGAGCGAGCTGCAAATTGGACTTGCTTATCCGGTAAAGGAAGCTCGTTCCGTGTATACAAGGTATGGAAGGAGAATCGTTATAGACTTAATGATTGGATGCAGTGTTTTTCTACCAACAAGGTTCGGGAAGTTAAGTGAAGATCAGCTTCAACAGATGAACGAGGAGAAACTTTCATTGGTGTACTATGGTAAGGAGCCGAAGTCAGATGGATACTACTACCACGTTCTCAACTTTGTGTAATATGGGAAACTTTTTGAGATTTTAGACTCAGTGTGAAGTGTATGTAACAGACTAAAAGTGACTATACAACACGACAACCGGCACCCTACATTCATCGATTTCTCTAGAAAGGTATGTGTTAATAACATGAATCATTTCCCATTCTTATCCATCATAAGCTAAATTCTTATGTGCTTTTTATTTTTCTGTGTTTCAGAAGTTGGAGACTCTCAAGATCATGAGTGATATTCATTTTAGAAATAGGAGACTTTTCAAGTGAAATTCATCTTGTAAATATTCAATAAAACCAAAGTGATAAAAAAATGTATTCTTTTGTAAGTTATTTCATAGCTGGATTTTCTCATGTTTGACAAAGTCCAGTTTTCCCTAACATCTCCTATTCCTAATTCGTAGGATGAGGGGCTGTGAAATAAAGAACACAACTCAGGATTATAGAATTTTATTCACTTTATTACAATCTTACTGGGATTTCATCCACAGCGTAAGCATAATAACATTTCGCAATGCACATTTCATATTAGAGTCATTATGAAAAAGACATTTGGTTTCACAGTCTCTTAATTTGTCAAGCTTTGGAACACCAATATCATCCATGTTTATAACAGGTCTCTGCAACAGTTTTTCAAAAAACCGAACCTTTTCCAGTCCTTTACAATGAAGAACATCCACTGGTTTTAAAACACTTTCAAGAACAGGCTTCAAGTCGTCGTAGGGTAAGTATCCACTATGCCACGGAATTCCATGGATGTTGGATTCGATGTACCGCTGCGACTTTGTATCTGGGTAATTGTTTTTAGGTGGTTGGAGAACAAAATGTGCAAATCTATCATCCACCGAAGACACTGCAACCTCTTTAGCTATAAATTGTTTGCACCTTGACTGATATCCTTGACAGTCGATTATAATCATGTTGTTACACGACATTGGTAACGATGTTGGTTAATGCAGTATACTCTACACTTCGATCGTGTAGAATTAAGCAATAAGCCTTTGTGTTTGCTGGTATATTGTTTGCTGCAGAAATTTCAATCCTGGTGGTACAAGCCCCCGATTTCAGATCTTCGTTCTGCTTGGTGCAATCGATGACATAGACTGGTGTATTTGTGATAAAATCGCTTCTTTTAAGGAGAGGATTGGATGGTTTTTGATAGTATGACTCTTGAAATCTAGCATACATTTCATAAAGGATTCCATACGAACCATTTGTACTGTCTACCATGAAAGAGTGATAGGGGTACTTTGTATCGTTCAAGTATACAGATACGTTCTGGATATCACCTAAATCAAACTTTGAGCAGTCGGCTTCCTTTTTATTCCTAGCAGTTTGAAATCCTATGATAACCATCCTAGGTTTCTGCAACTGAGGAGATGTCGTAACGTTCCATGAAATGTTGGTTGCTTGAGGTAATGATGGATGCTCATACAATTGCCAGCTTCTGAAATCTATTGTCAGCGAGCGATCAGATCCCAACATATTCAGTAGTTTTATTCTTTCGACATCGGAGACCTTAATGATAGGCACCATCCACTCGATATCCGTGATGGTAATTTTACTAACTTCTCCTTTGGTGACATTGATCGTGTTTTTCGATCTCATGAGAACAAGTTCCATCTTACAATTGACGAATATTTTATCATAATCTTCAGCGATTCCAAGGATGTGGCTTAGAGGAATGCATACATTAAACTTTTTGTTTTTTATTATAGTCTCCACATTATCGTCGGAGGGGTGAATCCACCCAGCGTTTTCCAATCTTTCACTATCCAGAACGGTGTAAGAACAAATTGCTTTCAATAAGCTTGTAATTCCAGGGTTTCTGCTACGATCGACTGTTTCTCCATGAAGATTTAATTTTATTTCATCGAACAGGTAGAGGAAACCATTATTTACAACCTTTCCCTTATATTCAGCATCCTTATCGTCGGTTATATTTCCAGAAACCATAATAAAACTCCTGCTTACTAATGCATACGAGTTTTCAGCCTGAATAGGAATCCGTATTTCATCGTTTTCACCAAGAGCCGAGTTGTTATACGGTTTGAATCCATGATATTGAAAATTTTCTATGGCATCTTCAAATATAGCCTTGGAGTGTACAGCGAGGATATCCATATTATAACACTTTGTATCCTAGAGACTTGAGATACTTCTTATTCACACGTGTTACCTTCACGACGTTACGACTTGGAGTGTGGCCTTTTTCACAGTGTGTAGGATTATAAACTTTTTTAATCTTAACGGTGTCAAGACTTATTTTTTGAGATTGCTCCGTGGTGGGAACGTATTTGTTAAAATTAAGACCCATTTTTCCTTATTACAATTTTCACAGATACACGCTCTCCTCTGAAGTCGATAAGACGTCCTTTCTGGTCCACAAGAGAGACTGTAATGTCAGATATTTTTTGTATGTTGATTGAAGGTAAGAAAATCAAATATGATGGAACTTCAGTGATCTTGTATCCAGGAGGCACCGTGGGGAAAAATTCATGAATGGTATGAGTCGGCTGTCCATTCAGAAATGATCCGCTTGCGAGATTACACTCCACTCTTATAACGTTAACACCGTTTATGTCTGGAGGTCTCTTGGAAACGGTGGCGGTCCTTTTAGGAATTCTATCGGACTTTTCAAATCCCAGTAAATTTGCCACAGAGTTTGGAACGTTGAAAGAAACTTCGAGGAAAGAGTAGATTGTTGTTAGCAACGTGTTGGTGTTGGCAATAACTCTAAATATTTCACTAAGGTCTCTAGTAGAATTTGTCATAGCTTTTATTTCGTACGCTATATAATCAGAAATATCTTCAATCTCGTACGTTCCAGTTGGAATGCTGATGACATGTTCCTTACCTCCTTCATCGATCACTATCATCGAATTGTTGTTTTCAGATACATTAGGTATAGAATTGTATGATTCAAACCGCAGCAAAGCAATCTCGTAGTCTGCTCCATCTTTCAACTCAATAGGTGGATGAATCGTGTTGGAGATTTCGGACGTGGATCCGCTTAGTGTGAACGTAAAACCCATTTTAACACCTAAATGTTAGAGCTGGTGGTTTTTATAGTAAAAATGCTAGACACAAATGTCCACAAATCAAAGTGTTGTATTTCTGATAACGTGTAACGTTGTAAAGTAGTTTTGTATGTGGTCCAACGTAATTTACTATTTCCATAGGAGGTGGTAAGTCTCCATAGCTGTCGAAATAGAAAGCATTCTTGTTACACATTTTTAAGGCTACCCAGTGCGTACCAGGACCTTTGGCATCATCAAGGTTTATAATGATTCGCTCCTGCTTATATGGCTTGGATGGTAAGTTGTTTCTCATGTACACGCCTCTAAAATGTGGAATATCTAGTTTTTTAGCGTATCGTTCCAAGTCGTAGTTAGTTAGGGCTTTTTTTTTTTAAACGAAGTCCTTTACCGCTCGCATAAGGTTTTAGATACATTCCTTTTCCATGCATCACGATACCAGATCCTTTTTTCCCTAAGGCTATGCTCTCCATCATATGGTTATGACGAATGTTTTCTAGCAACTGTTTCTTATTGGACTTTGCAGAATTTACAGCTTTAGCGATATGTGCTCCTGCACCACCGAGAGCCCCGAGTGCAGATAAACCTGCAAATATAGGTAGCAGAGGTAGTATACCACCAATTTTCTTTGGCGATTTCAACACTCTCTTCTTTTTCTTGTTCTTTTTATTCGATAGTAACTTTCTATATGCCGCCTTTAGTTTTTTAATGGTATCCATTCCAGCACCCATCTTCGCTTTTCCTTTCATAATTTTAGAAACGGTGTAAGCTGCAACACGTTCCCCAAGACTCGCGTCGGCAGCCTTGGCACGATTGGAGGCTTGTTGCGCCAATTTCAAGTCTGCTTTATGTCGATCGCTTATATCTGAGCTCTCTGCGTAACTTATGTCGTGCTCCTTACAGGCTTCGTCTAGAGGATTGATTCCCTTATCACCTCTTTTCAGTCGTTTTTCCAATTTAGTTCCAGGTCCACAAAAGCGATACCCGGGTATGTGTAATTCCACAGGTAATTTATCAATCAGAGTGTTTATTAATTTACCTCCACGAGCGCTGTGTCGACGTCTGCTTCGTTCTACTCGTGGCGCCATACTGATTACAATATCCTCATGTTATAACTTTTTATATAAAAACATTCGCATCATTGTAAAAAATCTCATTTACAGTCATGAAGGTTGAGAAGCAAAACGTGTCTCTGGAGATCCTCCCAATGGATAGCTTATGTCGAGAAGAAGACGAATGCATGCACAGCATACTATTTCCCAACAGCACTAGGTCTATTATATGTGGGCCTAGTAATTCCGGAAAGACCAATGCGTTCATGATTCATCAAGTAATATGTGTAATATATGATTAAAATAATCTTTTTGTTAGACATCCTGAGAGTTGATGTATGGTAAATATACAAGTCCATTCCTAGAAGACCAAGACCAAGACCAAGACCAAGACCAAGACCAAGACCAAGACCAAGACCAAGACCAAGACCAAGACCAAGACCAAGACCAAGACCAAGACCAAGACCAAGACCAAGACCAAGACCAAGACCAAGACCAAGACCAAGACCAAGACCAAGACCAAGACCAAGACCAAGACCAAGACCAAGACCAAGACCAAGACCAAGACCAAGACCAAGACCAAGACCAAGACCAAGACCAAGACCAAGACCAAGACCAAGACCAAGACCAAGACCAAGACCAAGACCAAGACCAAGACCAAGACCAAGACCAAGACCAAGACCAAGACCAAGACCAAGACCAAGACCAAGACCAAGACCAAGACCAAGACCAAGACCATCCCGATCCTCTGTCTAAAAACCTCAGGCATATCCTTTTTCGAACACTATGATTTTTAGCAATAAATAATGGATCTATGGTAAATAGAGTTAGTTGCTTTTCATCCTTGAAGCTGTGAAGGTTAGGTTCCGAAATGAGTGACGAGATCACTTCTGATCAAAGTAGTGATGCTGTATGCACACAATCGAGACTATCAAACAGTAAATATGTTAATTTTTTTGTGTTATTTGATGGAGCTGAGCACCCGTATGCTCTGTGCAAACTTTGTGAAAAGCTAAAGCATAAGAATGTTGAATTAAAAATGAAAAACCATAATACTACAGGTCTGAGGAAGCATCTGATAATGGTACATAAACTCCTCCCACAAGTAAAAGATAAAAATATACCGATAGATAATATGGAACAAGATAAAACTTTATGGAATAAATATTTAGCGATAAAAAA
Source organism: Ectobius pallidus (assembly GCA_964059195.1). NCBI lineage: Eukaryota > Metazoa > Arthropoda > Insecta > Blattodea > Ectobiidae > Ectobius > Ectobius pallidus. Next base: position 112,713,038 of record CAXKWD010000003.1, read on the forward strand.
ATCCAATCTTCAGTCTAAACAAGAAATTGGTGAAATTATAAACCCGATAACTCTCCCCCTGGAAGAGTTCATACACAACAGTGATTGTGAATCTGAAGAGTCGGAGATGGAATACGAATCTGATTACTCCTCTGATCAAACTCTGCAGAAGCAATATAAATACCTGTTAGAAAATGTCTACGGTCAAGTGTCAGCGCCTTATGTCCAGAAACTCGTTCAACATAGACCGAGAAATAATGATGACGATATTTACGGTATGAGATGGGATCCTGATAGGCAGGTATTCAACATTGGTAAATTCCCCGTTACCATTAAAAATGATAACCTCTATGTTGGTGACAAGAGATATATCGTTTGTTCTGGGTTACTTGAACTATTGATGAAAAGTAATCCTAATAAACATTTATATGACTGTTATGACTTAGCCATGTATAAGGAGATTTTGAAACAAACTAGCGCGCACAAAGTAAATTATGACGAAAGCGAAAACATTCGAAGAGATAATACTCACAAATATCTACAAGTCATTAAGAAATTATTTCCTGAAGAGGATAAGGAAGAAGAAGAAGAAGAGGAAGAACAAGATGATGTTGAAATAGAAGAACAAGATTTCGACTCTTCCAACGAGGCTTCGTCGCACCATACAGGAGAAGTACATACGAATCGTAAATATGATTATAAATGCTGGCCTGATCCGAATGAGCTCATTGACAGATTACGTATACTTTTGTCATCATCTGCAGTAGGGAATTATTCTCATCACAACGAAATAGAAGAAATCATATCTGAATTGCGGGGGAGAAAAATCATAGAATGACTGTAACTATGTAAGAGTTTCAAAACATAGGAAATTATTTAATAAAGGATACTTACCATCGTGGACTACGGAGATTTTCAAGATACAGAAGATCCAATCGACATTTCCTCCCACGTATCTGCAGGGTGGGAGTATTGAAGGTGCTTTTTATGCTGAAGAACTCCAGAAAACTAAGTTTCCAGACTGTTATTTAATTGAAAAAGTGTTAAAGAACAAAGGACAGAAGGTGTTTGTAAAGTGGTTAGGGTTCCCTAGCTTGGGGTTAATATTAGGGATGTTGTATGTGATTAGGGAAAATAAAAGATAGATTCATTTTTATAACTTTTTTCTTTTAATTATAACCCATATGAACCCAAAGTTGTCATAAATCAATAGTACATCATATAAATTTACAAGTATTGTTCTCCAACACAAATATACACTCCATATATACACATACCATACATACAAATATACATTTTTTACAGTTTGCATTTCTTAGTAGGAGGCTCATCATCACACTCCTCATCCTCCCTGATTCTATAGTGTCCGTGAGCGAGAGTGTCCACGCCATTTTCCATAATATGACGCTTATCGTCGTTGCCAGATAAAGTTAATTTATTCATCGAAATCGAAAATACGTTATGTTTGTATGATCTGATGGATCTGTTTAACGAGAATGTTGACTGTCCGCTCTGTAGACAACCAACATAATCTTCAAAGCTGACATCTTTGTCAATGACGTTTTTCTTAACGCCTTTCAATTTTTTTGATGACCATATCATTAAATTTTATGGCGTACATTTTCGCTCGCAGACCTACGAACGCCTTTATGGAGTGACCAGCTCCTTCGTCTTTGAATTTCCCGACCACCGCCTTGTTTTCGTTTGAATACAAGGGATGTTCGGGTGGGTATACACTGGTATCCAGCATCTTGGTCTTGGTCTATATATGTGTGTGTGAAATGAAGGTCTACTCTCCTAGAAATGAAGTGATTGTGTTATGTGTGTATGTGAATGTGTAATTTTTCACCTTTCTATGTATAAAAGTCGATATTTATAGTTATTTTACGAGCAAACTTCGTTATTTTCGCTAATTTATGTGGAAAATTTGATACTTATAATGAATTTATGTAAAAACGTAGAGCACGTACTTAAACATATAGCGTGAACATAAAATAGTTGCTAATTTTATATGAAAAAAGTAATTTCAAAATGATATCCACTATGCTGTACATTATATAAAAGATGTATAGAATGTGGGATAAAGGTAAGAGATTGATGGACTCCGATGAATATCTCGATATAATATTTGAAATGTGTTGTATATTATGTGCAAGAACCTGTAGAAACTCATTTATAATTTTTATTTCTATTTCACATACATGATTGAAATGCAAAAACTGAACCCTTATCTACTAGAATATTATTACCATAGCGTTAAGGAAAAACATACAAAGAACTCTAAGAAAAGTTATGGAAGAATATCTTTCATAATGTTCTATACCAAACCTGAAGTAATAAAAGAGTACTTCTTAGGGATAGTTTGACTGTAGAAATGGAATACCTATATAGAACAAACATATCCGAAAAATTAAAATGAAATATTGTGAAGACTAGCGGATACAATGACTTTAAATTTGAAACAGTATTACAAATAACTATTAGGTGCTCTGTAAATTATGATAAAGATCTCGCAAAAAATTATATTTGTTTCAAGTGCATTTAAAATATGGGTCTAAGACATGTCGAGTTTAAAGGCATTTTAAGTAATGATGAGAACTTAAGCATATTATCTTTAAAAGCTAAACTTGTGATGTATTATATAAAAAATGTATGTTAACTTGGTAATAATTTTGTTAGGATAATTAGGTGGGTTGTATGATAAAAAGAAAAAATTGATGGACTATTGTATAGGTTCAGTTAAACATCAGTGGAAAGCTGAGAAACTAATTCAAACATGATGGTGCAAACTAGGTAAAAATCTATGACATTTTGCATACTAAGGAGATGGTACCACATTATAAAAGAAATGCGTAAAGAACATCACTTTGAAGCAAAATGGAGATGTTTAGGTGATCTATAAATTATGATAAAGATCTCGTAAAAATATTACTTGTGTCAAGTGTTTATAAAATATGGGTCTAAGACTGGTTGAGTTCAAATGTATTTTAAGTAATGATGAGAACTTAGGCAATGACTTTAAATTTAAAACAATATTACCAATAACTATTAGGTGCCGCGAAACATGAACAGGTTATGAAATTTATGCGATATCTAAGTCTTATTTCCAAGTTTCATACATGAAGCAGATGTAAAACCTGAACCTCAACATTGTATTGATAACATAGCTATGGTAACTTATATCTAATTGAATATTATAATCAGGACGTTAGGGAAAAAAGCATGCAAAATATAAATGCTTATTATGAAAATTATACGCGATATCTTTTTTCCTTAATGAAGGTGTATGGTATAGAGACTTGGATCCTGATATACTTTGCTGACTAATCAACACCTTCTCACGTGTACGTTTTGCGTTGTGAAACTTACTCTCTATATGTTAGAAGATGTATGTTATTTTCTTGACTCTGATATTTGCATAATCATTTGATACATAAAATATAATGTGCATATTACCAGAAGCTAAGAAAAATATTTCACATATGATGTCACAAATTAGCTAAAATTCAATGATTATAATTAATTAAATAGATTTTTTAACTTTTTTTGATATTTGATGACTTGATAAATAAATAATCATCTTGAAGGAAGGATATGTAATGAGGGAGATGAATTTGGAATATAATTTAAGGATGTGATTGAACTTTTGTATACATTATGAGATGAAAAAATTCTGTTGAAGTTGTAGCGAAAAAGATTTCTTTATAATACATATTTTACTTCTTACTCTACTGATGTTAAGATTTTGAATAAATAAATAAATAAATAAAGCATGTGATATAATATAGGAAAAGCAGAATGTGAAGAGTACCTCACTTGGATGTAAATTTTGTGATAACAATCAAAAAATGAAGGAAAATAGTAGTAATAAGTTAAGATAATAATTTATACATGATGAAAATTAGATAAAACTCTATAACTTTGATACATTAACGAGTATGCTACGGAAGACATAGAATATTGATTTAGTGGTGAAAATGTGTAAAGAGTAATACTTTGAAGCAAAATGGAATATTGAGAAACTATACAAATACAGAAATTTAGCTCATGGTGAGAATATTGTAAAATACCCACATCAGGCATTCTATGGAATGAAAGAATTTCTAAACTATTTTGAATTTTCTAACAAATAGAATAATATATAATTATGAAGAGCGTCCTGTAAAAAATAGATATGATATGATGTGTGATGGATGTATGGAAGTATGGGTTTTTGGATAAGGTTAAGACCTGAACTTTTTCATTCATAAAATGTAAGAGCTCAGTTTGAAATTATTTTTACGCCGGTTTACTTTATATCACACATTTATTTCTTACATTGTATACATAATACTTTTTAAAAGATCTTATGCTTCATATTCTTCGTCATCGTCTCTACATAAGCAATATGCTTTAAATTTTTGAAACATCTTCTCAGTGATCTGAAACAAAAGGAGAACAAAACATATAAGGAATTATGATGTAGTTCTCTCCGTGGGAGGCTTTTGGTGGATCGAACTAACTACTTTGAGCCTATGATATGATTGCTGAATGTGGTAGAACATATAAAATTCAATAAATCATGGAATGAAACTCTATGATAAAACTGATGTAATGACATAAGAAATTGTATAAACCAGTGTATGAATAAAACTCTGATATAAAAATGTGATGTGTATATATATATATATATACCTGCTGACATTGATTGATGAAGACTTTGCAGTCGCGTGAGCAGTTCCTCCCCCAGATTTCAACAGGCGATAGGAACTCGGGGTCTTTACATGCTGTTATGTGTTCTTCACCATTGCATGTTTCATAATGGGATTGAGTGTCATGTCTTACATCTCCAAGATATCGCACCTCTGGTTGACCACATGGATACACTTCAACCACTGCTTCTTGTTGTTGAATACTACTATAGACTTTGGTATATTTTATTGTATGATGTTGTGTACGTACTTTATTTCTAAGAATATCATACACGATGATGGTGTATGATCTGCCCATTTTGAATAGAGGTTCATTATCTTCTTCGACATCTAAAGCCTTTGCAATTATCTCGTCGGGGACTCCATCCCAGCATTGGTCCATATGATCTGTGGAATGATGTTAATATTGCATCACCTTATAGCTATTACAAGATTAACATTAAGTATATTTATAATTAATATGTTTTCAGACACTCTCGCATACAATAATAATAATAATAATAATAATAATAATAATAATAATAATAATAATAATAATAATAATAATAATAGTAACTTTATTACATTATGAAACATCGCGTTTTTTATCATACTTCTACATGCCATGTATTAAGACATATGTATGCTCTTATGGAATGGTTATATCGAGAAAATAAAAGTCCGAAATGAGATTTTAAATTTTATTATTAAGATGATCAACACAAATTTTCTAAGACGTTAACAACTAAAATGGAATTTGAATAATAGTTGTGCTATATTAAACTATACTGTTGTACTACACACGATGAGGAATAAGAACATATGCTAGCACTATAAACATTGTAAAAAATATTTTATGTACTTACCCATGAAGCTAATGATTATTCTTGGTCGATGAAATATACTTTCACACAGTCAATCTTCACTAATAGCTGATAACGTTTGAATAAGAAGTGAGCCTGAAGCATGACGTCATTGGTTTATATAGTGTTGTTATAAAATAGTCTCGCAACAGGACAAATATATTTTACACCAATGACATGATTGGAGTTTAAAAAATGCTGACGATAGCCTCGCGACAGGAGAAATATACGTTAAACCTTAAGTCAGTAGTAATTAGATATTTCGCGTTTCCTGCTTGTGAAAATACCTGTTCATGATTTCCCACATTAAATCGATGTCGTATGCGAAAAATATTCATTTCTGGTGACATCAACAGATATCCGATATTTAATTCTAGTACGGAAATAAAATATTAATTTTCATATAATAAATGCTGACATACTCTGTATCAAACTACATTAATAATATAAGGTTCCATCGGAGATGAATCACTGGGAGAAATATACGTTAAAGCGTTATTTGATATTTATTTCTTATCAGCGCTTTTCTGAAACAGTATATTCAATTTCCCGCAATGTGAGAAAAGCTGAATATGCCTTTACTGACTTTGAATCGAACTCAGAACCACTCAGTGATGGAATATTACAAAATAAGTTCACTACCACTCTGCGATGAAATATTACAATATTCCGCAATAAAAATACTGTTGACTAATACTACATAAGACATGTGCTATGATTAAGGATTTAATATTTAAAAGTACTGGCCTGCGACTTTATAATATGATAGAGTTGGGATTTAAAAGGAAGTCTCAATGAATGACGTTGTAAGATAGCGATAAGCGTACAGCGTTATATTACCGCTGCATAGTAAGAGAGATAACATGTATGGAGGGCTAGATGATACTACTGCTACCTAAGCAAAATCACTGCACGCATATGATTAAACATTCACTGGCTTTCTGTATCGACATTATAAAATCCTGTAATTATTATCATAATATATCCCCTCTAAAGACCCTAGCATGAGTTTTACGCACCGGCCGCCTTTACCATAGGACCAAAGTAAAAATTAAACGCTAATCGGTAAACCTAGGCTGAGTTGACCTCAGGGCTATTTTTTAGATAAGTAGACATCTTACGGAAAAAACTGTATGTGAAATATAATTATAAAAAAAATACTTGAAGGTATAAAAAAACGCTTCTCTACATTTCCAACTGCGTCTGATAATAATAATAATAATAATAATAATAATAATAATAAGGTTAACAGCCTTAGGTATCCAGGTTGAGTCGATCCCAGGACCATAGTGAAATAAACATCTTACAGAAAACCTATGTGTAGGAATATGACGTATTTACGCTTCGTGATCTATATGCTTCCATGCTAAAAAGACATAAAGATTAAAATCTGCTGTGACGTCATCGGCTCCTGCGGCTCCTGCAATGACGTCATCGGCTCCTGCAATGACGTAATCAATCCTGCGGCTCCTGCAATGACGTCATCGGCTCCTGCGGCTCCTGCAATGACGTCATCAATCCTTTGCTCCTCCTCTGATGTCGTATGCGATGTCGCCATCTTGTAAAACAATACCAATATACAAATTTCAAATTTCCCACCATCCGCTATTTGCAATTGTAATATTCAATTTCCACCTTTTGCAATTTTCAAATCAACCGCCATCCGCCCACCTGAAATAGGAACCGGAAACGTAGCCATTTTCATTATAAATTTCCAAATTTTAAATTTCGCGCCGGAAACGTAACCAATTACATTATAAATTCTCAAATTTTGAATTTCGCGCTTCGTACGCCCCGGAACGGACGCCATTTATATTATTAATTTTCAAATTTTAAATTTCGCGCTTCGTACGCCATTTGCAATAGGAACCGGAACCGACGCCATTTTGAATCACGTGGTTATTGCCACGCCCACTTGTGACGTCATACAATCCGCCACTGACGTCATAGCCACGCCCACTTGTGACGTCATAGACCACGCCCACCTTCCCCTCCGGCTCCTGCGGCTCCTGTCACGTGACCCGTTTCCCCCTCCACTCTCATTCCTCCCTCCCCTCCGGCTCCTGCGGCTCCTGCAATGACGTCACATATAAAACCATACTACTGAAGATTAGTTATTATAAATTAAAATTTGAAGAATATAAGAACAACCCTAGGAAATTTTGGCAAACTGTTAATGAAGCCACAGATATAGGTACTGAAAAAAATAAATCGGTTTCAGAATTAATAAATGAAAATGGTACTCACATAACAAACAAAGAGGATATCGCAAATGAATTTAATAAATACTTCTCAAAAATAGGGCACAGTGTAACCTCAAACGTTAATAAGGCATCGTCAGACTCTTCGGAGTACAATAAAACAGCCATGAATCCAATCACATCTATGTTTCTCAGTCCTGTTAATGAATGCGAAATTATTAACATTGTGAAGACCTTAAATAATAATGTAGCTCCAGGCATTGATGGAATAAAAAACATTACATTGAAATCTATCATTAAATATATTGTAAAACCTCTTGTCTATATTTTCAATCTTTGTTTCACAGAAGGTGTTTTCCCCAATACTCTAAAAAATGCTGTGATAATACCTATACATAAATCCGGGAAAATGAATGATTTAAACAATTATAGACCAATATCACTTCTTCCGGCCTTTTCCAAGATACTAGAGAAATGCATAAAAGTTAGGCTACTAAACTATTTACAAAAACATGAAATTATATCAAAAAATCAATTTGGTTTCCAGAGCAACATATCTACTGACGATGCTTTTATTAACGTTACAGGTAACATTATTAAAGAATTAGACAAAGGTAATAATTGTTTAGGAATTTTCTTGGACTTACGTAAAGCTTTTGATACTGTTATTCACTCGATACTATTAGATAAACTGAATAAGATAGGAATTAGAGGAACAGTTTACAAATTATTTGAATCATATCTGAGCAATAGATGTATAATGACAAAGGTTGACAACCATATAAGTGAAATATCAAATATTGATATTGGTGTGCCACAAGGAACGATATTAGGACCAATCTTATACTTAATTTATGTAAATGATTTGCTAAATTTAAACCTAGATCAAATAAACGGCTCCATATTTTCATACGCAGATGACACTGTTGTGATTTTCAGTGGTCATTCATGGGAAGTAGCATATAAATACGCTAATACTGGCATGAAAATTATAAAAAAATGGTTCGATTCTAACCTTCTGTCACTAAACGTGGATAAATCAACATTAGTTCCTTTCTCATTAACATCTACTGGTCAGATAGCGCGGAAAAAATGTACAAATTTAAATTTAATAATACATAATTGTAATTTTGATGTGAATTGTAAATGCTTACCACTGAAAGAAACAGCCGTTGTGAAATATTTGGGTATTTTTATTGATAAACACCTTAAATGGTCTCACCATGTTAACTACATCTGTAATAGACTACGCCGAACAATTCATAAATTTGTCATTTTACGCCACTGTATGCCCATTACTGTTTTACGTTCCGTTTATCTAGCACTTTTCCAGTCCATTATTCAATATGGCATTCTCGTCTGGGGAGGATTAGCGAAAACTACCCTTAAGCCACTCTGCCTTTTACAAAAAAGAATAATAAAAATCTGTCTAAGAAAACACATTGATTACCCAACTAGCCTAATATTTTCGGAATTTAATGTTTTAAGTTTGGACCAAATTTACAAATTTTCTATATTAAAATATTTTCACAAACATCGTATAAAATACTCTTCCAGTGTTCATATCTACAAAACTAGACGAAATACTAATTTACTCCTATTAGAACCCAAATGTCTCACATCGGCAGGATTAAAGCATAGCATTAATTTTGGACCGCGCTTCTATAACTCAATTATCAGAAAAAATCCTGATCTCTCAGCATACTCCACTGTTAAATTTAATAGATATGTAAAGAATTTTTTGTAATTTTTTAGCTTTTAAGTAATTTTTGTTTCACTCCTTTTATGTATTTATGTTTTTATGTTTTAATGTTTTTGTTTTACTTTCTTTTTTAGTTAAGCACATTATACACTCTATTTCTTTGTCTCTCCTCTTTCTTCACTTTGATATTTTTGAAACAGCACCCGAGCACGAGCAGTCTTGCTCATTCGGGTGTATTACTAAATGTAATACCTCTTGTAATATCTCTTGTAATATCTCTTGTAATAAATAAATAAATAAATAAAATAAAACATTAAAAAAATAAAAAATAAAAAATTATTTAATGTTTATGCCAAATTAATAGGTAACTTAAATTTTAAAATTGAAGCAATTGTTCATATTTTATGGGGACATGCAAGGTCCTGAAAATATTACGAGAATTTGGAGCTGATGAAACGAGCAAACAGGAATTCTTAAAAAATAGAAGTTCATTACAAGTAAAACTGTATATCACCAAAATTGTTAGAAAGTGATTATCTGATTGAATTCATGTGATGTAAGAATTTAGTGTCATTAAACGTTTTAAATTGTAACTTTTATTTTTTGAAAATACGTTGTTTTATTATGTTATATTTAGGATTTTTGGGTCATATTTAGCCATTTTTACGGGCATGTTTTCAGTCATATTTTCCACTTTTTTAGGTCATAAACATCCGAATCCTAGTTATAACAAACATATTGTTGTGAAATGAAGGTAGGATCAACTGATCTGACCAGAACAGTAGAAAGATCACCCCGGTCGGCCGTTCAAAGTGACGTCACAAGATGTCGGTCAGTGAACTGGTGTAAGGCGGTGTGCCTGGAGGGACAGTGTTTGGCCGGCCACTGGTCAAACCTCGCACTGCAACCTGCTCTCTACCCCTGCAGCTACGAGATTCCTTATCCCACACCCTCGAGCTAGCCATGCACATTCACATCTCACATTCAGGTTCCACGGTATCACTGTGACCGTATAGCAGTGGATAGAGCTCAGACTTAAAAGCAATTGAAGCAGGTGTACGAGTGCCATTCGATAAATAAAGAGACAAACTGATCTGGAGAAAAAACAGTTCATTTTTACAAAACAAGACTTTTTCTACTTTTCAACATAATCCCCATCAACATTTATGCACTTGTCCCAAAGGGTTACTAGCTTTTTTTTATACCGGCTGCAAAGAACTCTTTGTCTTGGTGTCGGAGCCATTTTCCCACAAATTTCTTGTATAAAACTTGTACTACCAACCGTCTTTTCCCCAGACCAATTTGTCTCTAATTATTGAATGACCCTCGTATCATAAGCAAGATGACCAGTTACCCCAGTATTACCGGGACAGTCCCAGTTCTGTGCATATTGAAGCCAATGTCCCGAGAAAGTTCTTACGGACTCCTAAATGTCCCGGTTTTGGGGGGATTGTTATTTATATATTTCTCATTATCTTTTGTGTGTGTGTTTTTTTTAACCAAAAGTTATATTACTAGCAATAAGAGTGTCAAATCATTGTCCACCAGAGATAGGCTACTCGATTGCAGGTTTAGATATTCTTAGACTATTCCATTCATATACTGACTGCGTGTTTGGTATTGACCAATAACGTTTAGCAATTCCTCGCATATCACGATCACCAATCACGATCGTTTATCTTATAATATGCCTCCTAGGGTCGCAAGGATGAAATTTTATCTGATAAAACGTGAGTTTGTCACTGGACACGTAAGGCATCAAGGTGCTCTGATTAATTCGTCATATGCTGCCAGTGAACTGAATGAAAACACGTTGTTTTCCACAATAAAACTTGTTTGGAAATCGAAATAACATAAATGTGCATTAATTAAAACAAAATTTCGATTCAGTGCAAATTTCGATTCGTGAGCTTTTATGACGTTCTTTTGTAAGCAACTTCGACGACGCTGTCCAACTTGTGGTACGCACTATTGGTAGCTTTAGGAACTCAAATGGATTGATTCATGGATTGTTCATTCATCTAATATGCCGTGATCTAACAGCTGTCAGAATATTAACAAAAAGTAATAAAAAATTAATATTTACGAAATCCGTTACATTTTATTCATGGAAAAGTATTAATAAATCCTACTCGAAATTACGAGTAGCATCAGATAAATTTTTGTTCTCGCAGATACATCGATAAACTTGTTGCTGCGATACGATAATTTGTTACTGCCATGGATTAAATTTTCATCTGGTTGAATATTTATTGTTTTAATCGGTTCACTCATGCCGTTACTGCCTAATGCTGACTTGCGATAGTCATTTTTACTTTTAAGTTTTGCGCGGAGTTTAGTTTTATTGACTTCAATTTACACAGTAAAAAAGTGTACACAGTAGAGACATTTTCCTTTTATAAGAATAGAAAAATCACGAGCTCTTAAAACAAGTTAATAGTTCTGAAAACCACAAAAAAAATCTTACTTTGAGTAATTAATGTACACGTTTCATGCCCAAGAGTTTTATGTTATTATTCTAATTGCAACAATTTAAATAATTCATTTATAAATAATAATATGTTGAAATAACAAGTTCGAATATTATATTTTTCGGTCAAGTATCTGGCCTACTTGACCATAAGGCGCGTTACTAACTTCTCTAATATAGGCCTACTATATATTCGTATATGAACAATAGCGCCTCGTGGAATATATTCTGGAATAAATTTCAACCGATATTAATTTAAAATGCATAATATGGGATAAAAGGGTGAGGATGATTCATGGTACGTAAATATCCAAATCGGCATTTGCCTTTAGGACTGGGGAAACCATGAATAAACCCTTGTCAAATTGGCCGGCCACGGGATTTGAACAAGGGACCTCCCTAATGCGAGTCCAAGAGGTTCATTATTTGTGCTATTCAACTGTAACATGAGAACACACACTTGCCAGCAGCGGTATTATTAACAAAGCTGCGCAACGTATTAGGTTAGAGCTCACTTGTGAGTGACGGCGTGACTCACTTCCACTGCCTGTTTTCTTCATACAATTAGCAATTCAGCATTACAGCATAACCTACAATAATAATAGTTAAGATAAGTTCACGAACTGTCAGTAAGAAGTTGATAATTTACTGTTTTATTTTGATTAACTATTTCATCCTGTGTTTAAAAGGTAGGTTAATTTAAAGCTCTTTAATAATATTATTTTAACTCTCAGATTCTTTTTTCGCTTTTAAACATTATAATAACACTATTATAATAAATTAATAGCAACTACAATAACAATAAATATTACCAATGGTAAGAAAATAATAATTCCATTAATAACAAGAACAAAATAATAATAAAATGATATAAAATACTAAACTCCGTGGCGCTACATCTCTTGAGGGACTTGGCCTACCACCCGACCGCTGCGTCATCTACCACAGGCAGATGGCAGGATTTGGGGGGCATGTGGTCAGCATGCTGACACCCACGGCCGTTGATGGTGGTTTCCATGACCGGAGCCGCTACTTCTCTATCAAGTAGCTCCTCAATTGGAATCACGAGGCTGAGTGCACCCCTGCCAGACCTCCCCACCTCAGAAAAATCCGGGAAGGTACCGGGTATCGAACCCGGGCCGAAGGATCTGTAGTCAGCGACGCTAACCACAAGACCACGCCGGCGGTCAATAAAATGATATACCCACAATAATTACATTTTTACAGTGCAAAATAATTCACTTTTTGAAAGGTCATTTATAATAATAATAATTATTATTATTAATATTATTATTAACATTATTATTATTAATATTATTATTAGGCCTATTATTATTATTATTATTATTATTATTATTTTGAAAAAGAAAATATAACAGTATTTGCTTTAACAAGTATTAAAATGGTTACATAGAATGTTATGATAAGTTTAATCCACGCGTTTGAGTTAGGCCTATATTTAATAGCTATAAAAAAACAAAAACGTATGTTAGATCAAACCTAACGCGCGAGTGATGGCATGACAGCCACATACGCGAGTGATGCCGGGTTAAATGTGCTCCAAAATGCTTGGAAAACTGTTTTATGCTTTTACTAACCGGAATTGAGGGGAACTTGTTTCACGAACTTTTTCCATGACATTGACGTAATCTTATGGGACATAGAGTACCGGTATTTTCTTGGAGTTGGTTCTAAATTGCAAATCACTAGCAACATGGTTTCTGCTTTTGGTGATTGGTTTATATCTCTCAAGACGACAGCAGCTGTATTAGCCTACTGATTTCAATGCAGCATATAGCCATTTAAATAATAATAATAATAATAATAGGCTAATTATATTGCTGTTTATGTTAATAGTGTCATGTCACATTTTCAGGATATGACCATTTCGGTATGTCGTGAGGAGGAATAAATAATATTTATGATTGCCGCGAGTACAAAAGTTAAATATGATCAGAAATTTCCATAGTAAGAATCACATTTTTTTATTTTTTATTTTTTTTATTTATATTTATACAAAATATTTATACAAAACAAAACAAGACCACCCGAATGAGCAAGCGCTCGTGCTCGGGCACAGTTCAACCATTTAGATGATTTCGAACATCCTGTATAAGGAGTTTGCCAAGTATATATAAAAAAATACCTATGCATAAAGCATGCTTACCTAATTTAAGCATTTGCTTGTTAATAGAAAACTGGCTAAGAAAAAAGTGAAAATGGTCATTCACACGTGCTAGTAGCAGCATACTTGCATGTTTGTGATAATAGGCCGGCAATAACACACTGATTCTGAAAAACGCAAAGATTGATGCTACAAAAAAAAAAGACAAGCGTTGATTGGCTGCTATCTTTTTATTCTTTGTTTCCAGTACAAATCATTCCGCGCGTTACTCAAATTAGACCAGCACATGTACACATATCAGTCTCATATTCTTATTATTATTTGCTTTCTTTTATCTTTTAAACGTATTTCATTCTTTACATTTTTATTTTTCTCCGTTCTTCATTTTCCTTGTTGCCTTCTCAAGATTATCTCTTTCTATCATTCCTTTCCTGAGTATTGCTGTAAGAGACTTCGCTTCTATTCAGAAGACAAATAAATAAATAAATAAATGGATATATATATATATATATATATATATATATATTTCTATTGGTTTGCTTTCTGATAGCTCCATACTTCATTACCCAACGATAAGTGAAATTTCTAACTTCTGCAATGATTTATTTTCCTGATAATATATTTTTCGTACATATTATTTTATAATGAATTATGCGTTTTTTTATCGGGACCCTTTCAAAATATGCATGCTTGTGAAAATAATAAATATATGGTTTATAAACTGTTATTATAGGCTTATCTTTCTTGCATTCAATTCGATTCCTGCTAATATATGATGTCCTGTCTTTCCCAAGTTCCGATTGGATCAACCTATTATGTCTAGCCCCTGTATTTGAGAAAGAAGGTCTGCACATTATATTACAATCATATAATAATAATAATAATAATAATAATAATAATAATAATAATAATAACAACAACAACAACACCTTCTGAGGTGTGGTCACATCCTATTGGTCTTTCTGCACTGAAGTAAATGTGTTCAAGATCAATAGAAATTTTATCATCGACGTCATCAATAGAAATATTTTACTAACATTTCTAAGAACTATATCGCCACTTTAGATAGATAGAACTTGTCAATAGCTATCGTAAAAGTCTTACTTCAGGAAACCTAACACCTCTACCGCACTCCCCGCTGTTAAATTTAGCAATGTTTCCAGCATGCAAGCTACTCAAGCTGTAAAATTTCGAGCTGTTTCAGCAGTTGTTTATTTATGCAACAATACAAACACCATTTCACCACTTAAGTTAATAATTAGCAATAATGTTTTGCGTATGTCTATTTTTAACTAAGACCTATCGATATGCTAAATTTGGGGCCGCTGGGGGTAGGTTTCCACAAGGCAACCCGTGAACAACCCCGCATATATTAAATTTTCTTTCTGATTTAATACTGAACGCACAGTAATTCAAATTTATCTACTATAGGCCTATTAGTGATGAGCAAGACCAGTCTTGGTCTTGCAGTCTTGGTCTTGGTCTTGGTCTTGCAGAAAATGCAAGACCAAGACCGCATCAGCGTTAGCAAGACCAAGATCAAGACCGACCATGCAAGACCGAGACCAAGACCAAGACCAACCCTGCAAGACTCTGGCAAGAACAAGACCTAACTGCAAGACTCTTGCAGTCTTGCTGTTTGAAAAAAGTTTTATAAAGCCCCGTTGAGTACGTGTATGCAGCGAACCAGCGACCGCTACTCAAAGGCGCCGCAGAGTCGCTAGCCGGGAGAGTCCCAAGACTGGTAGGCCTATTATGTAGAGGTTGCCTCATCGTGCGGTAACCACCGGTGCGTGACGCTGTCCGTATCCAAACACGAGCGCACCATTCAAATAACACATGAGAAATTCGTATACAATCTCTTTCACCACTACGTTAAAACAAATTACTGCAATGAAAACTTAGAATTAATCTGACGGATTTCCCTGAATGGCATTCCATACAGCTAGTTCCTTCAATTGGATAAACACTCCATTTTCATTTTTAAAATGTTTAATTGCACTAGTTCTCTAGTATTATGGTACGAAAGACAAACAGATGTAACAAAGGTCCTAAGCCATATATGAAATTTCATTTTGCGTACAATATAAATAAATTCTGCCATACAGTTATTTAATAACTAGTTTCTCTAACCTCTCACTGGGTAGAAAGCTATGACTGAGGATTTATAATAATTCTTTATTACAACCAAATGGTCATACTATGATGAATGGAGCAACGATGGAATGATATATGGCAGGGGAAACCGGAGCACCCCGAGAAAGCCTGCCCCGACCCCACTTTGTGCACCACAAATTCCACATGGATCCATCGAGATCCGATCCCGGGTCCCAGCGGTGGAGGGCGAGCGGTCTAACCACTCAGTCATGGGGCGGCCTATGACTGAGGATTTGAAACTTTAAACAGTAGCCCCCGTATCTTAAAACGCCTATTAACACGCTCCGTATCCTATTTCATTAACGATGAAATCCTTTTTTACACCTATCATTAATATTCATAGCCTACTCTCACATATACAATATTTCCTGTCTACTTGAACAAAATATAACATAGATATTTAGCTCATTCCATTCTCCTTGCAGAAAATTTCAAAATAAAGTGAAGTCTGAAAAAATCAGGTTATACGCCCGGTATTCTTCATAATTATTCAATATAACACAATTAAACCGTAGATTAATGAGAAAAGGAACTTATTTGACTGGTATTCGCTAGTTATTACTTTACAGTATCTGATTGTACTGTAGCTATACAGGCCTATTGATGACAGGTAGGACAACCACTGAAAACCTTTTTTTACAACTACAATTTTGTTATTGACACATAACGGTGGCGGTGTTTAAGTTCTTGCTTCTGATTCATATTAAGGATGCATATCGAATGGGAAAAGATACTAAAAGTACAAAATGCCTGGTCTAGAAATATTTTCTTGCATGAAGAATAGTTATGATTATTTATGACCCAATTAGTTGAAGGCCCGAAACTTGAAAGCAAGTAGAAAGTAATTTATGGGGGTAGCGGAAATCTTTAAAGTGCAGAAATGATCTGTTCACAATGTGTTATAAATTAGAACTAGGGTATATGGAAAGAGAAATATTATTTATTGCAGCCTATGGGTTTGGGTTTAGAATGGACATTGTGTGATTTTCTATAGATTGCACAACTTCTAAAGCATCTGCTTCAATGCCGTTATGTTTTGTTACTATATTATACAGTTTTAAACAGGTCAGATAGAACCTCTCTCCTATGCGGAAATCTTTTAAACATTTCATACACATCCTGTTAATATTACTTCTTGTCTCTACAGCCGTTCAATTTGAAACTTTACAATATAATATTCATAGTTTTACACTCTCAAATAGTGTATAGCATCTCGTGGATTTTGGGTTTAAAGTTCTGCAATAGGATAACAGGGAATATTTAAATTTACACTCAAAGTTTACTGTTCTAGCTTTTATCACCATGGACGTTTCGGCAAACAGCGTGACATCACATTACTGTTTACATGGTCAAAGCAACTAAAAACAATTAGCTTTCGTTATTTTCGCAAGCAATAACACACATGTAATCGGTGTAACTTTAAATAATGTAAACGCCATCGATCACAGTAAGATGCATAAAAGAAAACAGCAAGACTCTTGTAAAAAGACCAAGACCGAGTATGCAAGACCGAGACCAAGACCAAGATCTCTGATGGAAGACCGAAACCAAGACCAAGACCACGGTTACCTATGCAAGACCAAGACCAAGACTGAGAGTGCAATACCAAGACCAAGACCAATACCGCCTTGGTCTTGGTCTTGGTCTTGCATTTGCTCATCACTAAGGCCTATGTTCATGATTATGCCATAATGATAAAAATTGTATGAAAGTTGAAATACTGCTTTCAAGTAAAGTAGTCTTTTCCAGACTGATGTACAATGCGACACAAAAGTCATTCGACATACGGAAAATGTACCTCTATTTTGAAAAAACACAAAGGGAAAATACATATCCTATTTTTATTTTGTTTTTAATTTTAATAATTATGTAATATGTATTATGTATTAAACGAAATTCAAGTTCATTTATTTCATTAACTTTTACTGCTTTAACGAAACTATGGCTGGCAAATAATAAGTTAAAATAAGTTTAAATGTTCTGTTCTCCATCATAAATATTTAAGATATCCTCCATTTACTTGAAAATAATGTTTTAATGGTTTTCTTAACTTCTTATGTTTAAAAACAATACAGATGATTAATTCAATGCGATAAAAAGAAAATGGTAGTAGCAAGTTACTTTTTTGTCGCACAGAAAACGATAGACTAGGGCTGTTACACAATAAAGATTGAAGAACATAACGAATTATAGCGAATTATTAATTTAATTCATTTAATAAAATATTAGAGTTTAATCAAATTTACTTTTAATTAATTTCCATACATGGCATATAAAAAGAAGTTCCATTTGTCGGTGTCCAGTATCAAAAAGAGACTCATTACAGTGTTCTGCTACGCGAACTTCCTCCAACAACTCACTGACCCAATTTGTGTGGTAGTCGAAGCCATTGAGCTTTTATGGGAAACGAATTATTGGTTTACGGAGTAGGTCAAATGACAGAAATGTGTGGTGGGTGGAAATGCCGACTGAAAAAAGAGGAATCGTATTAAAGCTGATCGCTTCATATGTAGGTATACTTTTTTTTATCCATGGTTTCCATATGCAATTTTATAATTTGCTTTTAAACTAATTGATATCATTCATCACAGATCTAAATTTACTAATTATTACTTTATATCAAGCTTTGAAAGTTGTTAATAAAGACCAATAAACGAATGCACACTTGTATGTAAAGATTTTACAGGTGGAGACAACAGCCATGTATTATTTTATCGCCATACTCCAAGTCTCATGTTTGAAAATATCATTAGAATCAGTCATTTAAGTGTTTCTCTCTCGTGTTTTTTAATTACTGTTTACATCTCTGTTTAACAATTTGTTAACGTGTACGAATATGGGTGATATTCCAGCTCCCAGCCTCCTTGACCACAGTTCCAAACAATATTTTAATTATACAGTAGAGTCCCGTTAATAGGGCTAGATGTGAGCGGATCCAGTCCGATTCACCCAAAGTCCGGATTAAACGGAATTCGCCATAAAATGCACGTACTGTACTATAATGTAAGGTTTAGATGTGTAAAACCATAAAAATCTACGTTTTTCGATGATTATAACTTTTCCTACAACTTAAAATTTTAATTTTAATACTACTGTAGACCTAGGTTTTTAACCTACGAACCGATGTAGGATTAACAAAACAAAACATCTTTGTGATTCAAATTTTTAAAAAAATTAAATCCCGTCCGGATTTTCGGTATGTCCGGATGAGAGAGGTCCGGATTAGCGGGACCCTACTGTACATAAAATACATGAGGAGTTGGTGAGGAAGATTGGTTGTCAGATAAAGCTGTAATTGTTAATGGTTGTATTTTTCTCTCATTTGCTAAAATGCAACGTTCTTTAAACTTTCGCATTCATATATAGTTAAGAAAACTCGTGTGAACTATAAACTTACAATGCAGTTAGATATCAAGGACAAGGGCCAAAAAATATGAAACGATGAAAGAATGAAATATGCGTAAATGTGACAGTCCCATGTCTGTAGATTTGCATGCATATACAAGATATTTTGTAGGACAAAATTATGTCACATGGGCAACAGTTATTACAGTCCTGTGTAGCAGTAAACAACAGTCGTTAAAATAACCTTAACTAACTTCGTCACACAGGTGAGGATGAGGAGTTTGTGAAGAAGATTGGTTGTCAGATGAAGCACAATAAAATTTAATGAAACAGTGAATCGACATTATTGTATAATACCAGAAAAATCCTCGCGTGCCTGGATGAATCGAAAAACTACAGTTGAGTTCCCTGCGCGTTGCTAGTTTTAACACATCTTGATTTTAAGCCACGGGGGATCTTGAAGGATGTCGTGTATAGCATATTGGCAGTTCTTCAGGAAGAAATGGAAGCTGTAGGAACTGTACATTAGTCTCACTGGAAACTTCGGGCAACGTTATCGGAGCAATTAACCGAACTAAAGTTGATATTGGTATCTGAATTTAGTATTAAAATATTTTACATGGTATCCTTTCTTTCTCTGGATCTGTATATTCAAACCAACCATGACTCCCTTTCATAAAACAAGAATGCTGACAAGCGAAATGGGGCTACAATATAAAAGATAAGAGGATATCCTACCACGAAATGAGGTGAATTAAAGTTACAAGTTGTACTAGTAGTTCCAATTCTTCGAGAAAAAACATTAACGAAGTACGTCAACGATGAGTTTAGTTTTGCAACGTGCGATCAACGCATATTTTTCACCTGTGGCAAATTCTAAAAAGATACAGACGTTTGTTAGTAAACCGATAAATGGTTAGCAATACAAAGTTAGGGTTTAAATAAATAAATAAATAAAATTAGCCTAGACATCCCAAAGGGCAATGGCCTCCTGCATAGTTGGAATAGTGCATAGTTGGATTGCTGCTGTATTTCCACCATAGTCTTCCTGATGTTTTGATGAAGTCGTTCTTCCATCTGGTCTTTTGCCTCCCCACACTTCTCCAGCCTGTTCTGGGGTCCCATGTTGTAGCTTTTTGTGCCCATTTTCGTTGGTTCATTCGCATCACATGGCCTCCCCAACTCCATTTCAACTGTTCCGCTGTGTTTGCCACATCAATCATACCTGTTCTTTTCCTGATTTCTGTGTTGCGGATTTTGTCCTTTAATAAGATGTGTAGGATAAATAGCTCCGTTTTGCGCTGGCATACCTGCAATGCTTGCCGTTGTTTTGCAGTTTGGCACCCACAGAGCAGTTCTGGAACCACACATTTCTCTAGGACCGCAGATTTCGTTGCTGTCTTCAGTTTTTGTCAAGGGTTTGCATACCTGGTATTAATTTTATTTTAACTTTGTGGTGTTCATTTCAGAATATTTATTAATGCTCATTTTACAATAGACCCATATATTTTTTTAAGATTTACGAACTCCGAACCTACTTTCGGAAAATAAGCCTAACAAAATTCACATAGGTAACAGAAACCTCAAATTGGAGGTTCTTAGTCCCAACATAGGGGATATAGGAAACCAGATACAGATCTAGTTTATGGACAAAATCTTTATTGCTGAAATAGTTATGTTATTTTGAATTGAAAATTAGGTACACGATAGGGTGGAGTATCGATGGCTGATGTTTTCATGTCGATGATTGATGTTTTCTACATCGATGGAATACAACCGATGTTTTTGCTACATCGATGTTTCTCCCCGACATCGATGTTTTTTTTTAAATATTTACAGTACTAAAATAAGATTATTAAGCCTACCTTAGTTCTAAGATATAATTTTATTTACAGTAGCCTAATTTCCCAAAGCATCGATGTTTTTCGTAGACAGTTTTCATGGAAATATTTGTTTATTTATGAATTTTACCTAATTTTCTGAAATAATTACCGTTTTTAATGTGCCATACATCGATGTTTCCCGTCAAAATACACCTATGTTTTCAGGTCGATAATATCGTGAAATCGATTCCTACCGCCGATTTTAACATCGATTGTTACCGCCAATTTTAACATCGATGATGAACATCGATGTTTTAACTATCGACGCTCATCCCAAGTAAAACGATAATAGTATTACTAGGAATTATAGTCTTTGTAGAGGTTAAAATTAAGAAAATTGATAATTAATTATTTGTACAAAAAGGAAGAAAACGACAGTGCCATCTAGTGAAACTCTGAATAATCTCAATAACGTAATAGCACCTTTTTCTTTACCCTTAACGGGCTCAGCCCGTAAAATGCAAAGTTGTTTAACAGAACTGGAATGTGCTTCAGCATCACGCAAAGATGTGTGTTCGCCTCGCTAGACATGCCTGAATTTGCGCAAACAATGGCCAAAGAATTTTTACCGCGAAAAAATCAAATAAAAGTTTTAGCTCTAAGTGTAAGCAGTTTGTGTACAATAGTTCAACAAAATCTCAGAGCCTTTCAAGAGAAAATTGCGAAAAAGGAAAATTTCTTCGTGTAAAGGGATAGTAAAAGTATGAAATGTCGTCTCCGCAGTATTCGTATCATATCCGCAGGAAATATACGAGTATCTAACCTAAAATATATAAAGGTTTTTTTAAATAGTTTTTGTCTTCTCTTCAAGCAAAGCACTTAGACAGAGACACACAAACTCAGAAACTTGTTTCTAAAAAAGTGTGTTTTTGGGATCAATGGGTTTCAAAATGTTTATTAATGTTAAAAAATTTATATATCGAATTTCAGGGTCAAACATAATACTTTCTCTAACAATGGTGGTCTAAGGATGGAGAAAGTAAAAATGTTATTTGCAATTCATGAGGCAAGTAGAATTCGCCAGTCTCTAGCTCTTATTTCTAGTTCTCAATTCGCTCGGGCACAAAATCATCTGCAACTGGAAACTGATATTTACTGCAAATAAAATATAAAAATTATTTTCAACTAATCTTATCATTGGAAGTTGATTACAGTGAACAATTCAGATCACATACCCTATTTCTGAGGAATAAATAACCATAACTCTGGCATCATCTTCATAAAATGTAATATATCTTCAAATTTATTGTTCATTTCTTTTCATTAGGCCTATACATAATAATATTAACAGCAAACATAAATTCATAGTTATTTACCGATAACTTAGGTTGCATTTAACTTCGGGTTATTCAAATTGACTTTAACCACCTCAGTACTAGAGAACTATTACAGATGCAGAGGCCCGGGTTAAAGTCCCCGTATATTCTCGAATTTTTTTCGATGTAGGTAAAGTCTGAGACGGGGTGCACTCCGCTGTGTGAGGAAAGTACATTGAAGAAAGAAGTAGTTTATATTTTTATAGAAGAGAGTCGCAACCCTCTATCCTACTGGCTTTCCCCCAAAAAATCCAAACAGTAAATATAGATTCAGCATGTCCCTGAATCAACCTGTTATGCATTCGGAATGGCTCAAGCGATTACTTATCTGTTTCGGATGGTACCTTACTTCTATTCTTACACATTCGGAACAGTCAGCTATTTATGGGGTCCAAACATCTTATTTCAATTTCTGGGGGTAAACCGGAAGGCCACGGGTTCGATCACCGATGAGGTCGTTGGATTTTTCAATTGGCCTAACCCTTCTGGTGGCACTATGACCATGGGATAGACGAAGTTTCTAGCAATCTAGAAGAAATGAGTACCAGGGGGTAAAGTAGCTAATAATATTAAGTAGTGGGTAAGACTAACAATCTCACCACCTTCATGTGCCGACGTCTAAATAATCTGAAAGTGTCAATCACCTTAAGGGCCTTCACGGCTTGTACAGGACTATTTTTTTCAATTGCTTTAACAGAGAAGTAGCCAAAGCTAACGAATAATAAAACAATATTTTATTAAGTGTTACGCATAGAAATTTTTAAACAGGCCTAGTCAGAAGATGTAAACAAATATGTGTGTATGTATGTTGTGTGAAACTTGAAATTACAAACTTGCAATAGGTTTCCCGTTATTTACATAGAGGTAAAATGAAATTGACAGAGTAAAATACAGTAAAAGCAAATTTATTCCCCACCAATTATGCCCCCTTCAGATTTTTAAATGTGAAGCGATACTAGAACTGGTCGCCAGCGCCACCCTTTCTCGTTCTGAAATAATCAGATAGCTCAATTTTAGTAACTTTTTTTTAATGCAAAGAACACACATGCTTTAAATACTGACTTAAATGGCTTTTTTAGAGTAGTTTTCATTTTTTTAAACTCTAACATTTTATCATCGATTTTGTATAAAGCCATTTTGTTTAAAGCCAGGGTGGGTTAAAGGGTGAACCAGGGCGCTGTTCCTGTAAGTAATTCAACGTCACATATAAATTAACATATAATATGTATTATAATCATTGTATTATAATCATTGTTTAAAATGAAGATTCACTTTTTTGTGAAAGGGGACAAAACATAAATATCATGAAAAACCATGTGATAGCTAGTAATACGGTTGTTGATAAAAAAAATTACTTTAAATGTTTGGAAAGAAACGAAAATCAAATTTAAAGTGCATTTAGTTAAATAAAATAGAAATTGTTCGGTTTCTCTCTGGCCCATAATTTTTTTATTCATTTATATTACTTTATTGGAAATATTTTAAAGCGGTCCCCATATTTCGAAATCAGAATGTCTTAGTAACAGTAATTATTCTTTCAGATCTGTATTGCCCCTATATATGATAATAAACAAAATTACAAGTTATGGGCATCTGAGGAATCCCTTGTTATTCCTAGGGTAAACTAGATTACTTAGTCTAAGTTGAAAATACTTTATTCTGGCATTGGATAGCTGATTCGCTGAATCCGCTCTTCATTTTTATTTTATAAGATTTGTCACACTATTAATTATTGGTCTACTGGAGAACAGAAACATTACGGTAAAACCTGTGAAGTTGTAACATGACCAACTGTCTTAATTTATTGACAGCATTTTCATGGAATTGGTAAATTCCCATTTGTTTATCTGTATGTGTTAAACTGTAAGTTGACCACCTGTGTAACTTGTATCTTGACCCGTCACGCATGATTTTAAGAACTTTTAACCTGCAAAACTTGACCACTCTAATGAAAGCAGTGAAGCACTGTATTTCTTATATTGTGGCCAACTTGTAACCATCCTTCGATCTTACCCCACCCCTAAGCACTAAAAGAAATCATCACCAGTGGGCACAATCTGCAATTATTGTTAGGAGTCATGCACCCTCTCAAATGTACAAGTGGCAGAATTTAACCAGGAAATTGCAAACATTTCAAGAGTGTACTGGAGACTATTTCATTCTGTATGTATTAGCAAAGGCACATGTCAATTTAAATATTGGACTAGTGTTATTTGTCTTGAAAATAAGGATACTGAAACCTAAATTGAAACTGAAACAAACATTAAAGACTATTTTTCGAAGTAACTACAACGAATCTTGATTAGAGCAGGTAAAATCCATGAAAGCTTAGTGATAGGCCTAATATATGCAGACATTAAACTTTAAACAAAAATTACTGCATTTTAGGTCCTACTGAGTTTTATCTACAGTACTGTAATAGGTGTTCCTGTATAATTAAACTTTTGATAGATCACTGAAAATTTTTGTAAAATGAACACCTCTATATATTAACCAGATCTGACCGGGGGACGATTAAGGGGGAAGGACTACTGTGTCAAGTCACCAGTGAAAGAACATCTGTTTAAGTGAATATAGTTCGTGATGCCTAATTTTGCCGTTAATTCTGTTAAGAATAGGTATACCACGTTTCTTTCAGTAAAAAAAGACCATATTACAGTTTAAGTGTAAGTTACATTGTAATAATTGAAAGTATTTTTTTCTTTCTATTCACACATTTTAAAACTTATTTTAAGTGCCTATTTTCTCTTTTAAAAGCCTATTTACTTGTTTTAAAAGCTTATTTACTTGTTTTAAAAGCCTATTTTAGGTGCCTAAAATTAATTTTTTGAGAGCCTAAAATCCCAGGTCTAGTTATTATGCATGCAATTTAATATTTACAAAAATTCTCTATTCCTTCATTTTTCATTAGTTTTGTACACTCTGTCTTTTGGCCGCCACCAGTAAATGGAATTATAAAAATGCGCCACGAATCCACGACTTTTATTATAGATAATAACACGTGAGTTGACAAGTTTATGGATAGATTCGCGACTGCACAGCACTTTCTTACTTTGTTATATAAAAACAAAACTAACAGCTGCGAGGTCACGGCATACTATGAATCAACCATCCATGAATCGATTCGAGTTACCATTTTGTGACCAATGCTACCAATGGTACATATAAGACATACTTAACCTAATTCAAGTAAGCTAACAACGGAACAGAATAAAATCACACGAACTGGCTTGCACCGAATTGAAACTGTGTTTTAATCAATGCACATTTATATTATTTCAATTTCTAAACAAGTTATATTATATAAAATAATGTGTTTTTATTGTCTTCACTGGCAGCATGAGACGTATTAGTCTTTGCACGTTAATACCTACATTTCCAGTAACGAGCTGACGTTTTATCAGACAAAATCGCATCCTGGTATTAATAGCAAGCATTTTATAAGATAAACGATCGTGATTGGTCTATATCCGAGGAATTACTAAACGTTATTGACCAATAACAAACACGCGACGTATGAATAGAACAGCCTAAATAAAACTGATTTCAAATTATATTAGTAACTTTGCAACTCAAATTAACAGTTAACGACTGGAAACTTCTGTATATCTCGCAGAGGCTTTAGTTGCAATCAAAGGCTGTCATCCCAAGAACTCGTGCTAGCTTTGCTATGAACTTCGTCTTAATTTCGTGTTGTCTCGGAGGTGGCCCCGCGTTGGGCTTATCACTCATCCGGGGAGGCCCTCCATGTCCTTGTCTGGTCAAAAAAGTATGTATGTGATCCAAAGATAATCCCTCTCCCGACAGGTTGCGGCCCTGTAAGGCCCGGGCGGCTTGGGTCGCTTAAATCCTAAAAGGGAGAGGTAAAACTACGACCAAGAGAGAGACTATTGCTGAAAAAACACGGCAAAATTTTATAGGCCTACTGCTTAATAAGGCTACAAGTAACACACAACTATCTTGCTACAGTGTACACATGTATGAACTAATATCATTGACTATTGCTGAACAATTTCGGCAAAAATTTTACATGTTTATTACCTTATACAAAGACATGCCTAGTTTTAGATCATTTAACTAATTATGGTACACAACGTATAATCAGTATATTTTAATGGTTTTATATTTTAAAATGGATTGCTCAACAGTTTGTTACTTTGCGGTATAAACGTGTGTAATATATTTAACATAACACTATTATTTTATGACTATATTTGAATATCCAAACCAACGTCTTCAGATATGAAAAGTTATTTTATGAATGTTCAATAGGAGACATAAAAACATTATATAGGAGTGACGTATATATACACAGGGTGTTAATGAATAGCACCGAAATAGTTTACCAGTGTATAGATGGGACATACACAAGCAACTTTTATTAGGAGTTTTTTGCTCTATGGAATCAATTTTTCCTGTTACAGCATGAAATCTCCCAGGGCATGGCCGCCATTGACTTCTAACATTAGAAAAAAATGTAAAACAAAGGAACTTCGTTGTTAACACTGTAGTGAGTAGTTATGAATAAAAAAAAAGATGCATGTAGTGGCGACCAGTCATGTGATTAAGTTACTCTGTAAATTTTGCAGTTTATGTAAACACTAAATTATGATATAGCTGTTGACGATTTATTAGGAGTCAGGTTTTTATCGATCACTAGGAAGGCATGAAGTCAATTTATTGAACATTTTAACCCTATTTCGCGTAATTATTGATTTATGAGCACCAAATTATAATGACTTTAATGCCCTTTAGCATACAAATTTTACGTCACAGAGCAAAAATCTCCTAATATAAGTTGCTTGTCTAAGTCCCCACTATATACAGGTAGAATATTTCGGTGTTATTTATTAACACCCTGTATATATATATATATATATATATATATATATATATATATATATATATATATATATATGGTTGCAGTTAATTTTGTACAAATTGTAAATTACTAAACAAAGTGTAAAATATACATTTATTGAACTTTTGGATTGGATTATTTTGTGGTTTAGGTGGACAATTTATTTACACTAACTAACATTTACCACAAAAGGAAGAAAAATGAAATTTATAAATACTAATATAAGCAGTGTTACGTCTCAAACTTCCGTTGCTGCACCACATAACCCTATGTACTCTCTCTCTCTCTCTCTCTCTCTCTCTCTCTCTCTCTCTCTCTCAAGCATCTACTTCCAATGGAACATGAGATAGGTAAAGCAGGTAAAAAAAAAAGTACTGTAAAACTTACTTACTAAAATAAAAAGTAAAATATTGGTGGGAAAACTTAAACCCCCGCATATATTAACCATTTTCTCAGTAGGGAAGCTGAGCAAGTGATTTCAACTATGATGGATGCCCTGCCATCCTAGCATGGGGACAGGTGAATGGGGCGGTTAGGTTATTTCTCACAGACCATCTACTGAAATAACTTATTGTCAGCTTATTCAAGAATGTACTCAATCATATCCGTGCCCTTTCAAGATACTAGCGGAGACAAGCTGATAAAACCCCAGCACAATACAGCTTGACTTATAAAATCTTTAAAATCGAATTATGCTGAAGTATGCTTTATTATGTAGGCCTACCTTGGAAATATTCTCACCCTACAACACAAATCATCTACTTTTAAATATGAATTTGAATATGCACAATGCTCAAGATCAAACATCACAACAAAATGGGATAACTCATAAATGATGACGATGGCAAAAGGAGCAATAAACTGTCAAGGGAAAAGGCGTTTCGTACAACTGCAGATTCATCCCACTACCATTTTCGAATCCACCGAAAGATGACAGAATTGCCTTTGTTCAAGTAGAGTCCAGGGGCGTATTTAGCTACTTAAGCGCCCCTAGGCAGAGAAAAATATTTTCGCCCCCTTATTTCCTCATAAATGTACCAAGTAACCTACAATAAGCATTATTGTAACTGAAATAATAGGCTAATAATAATAATAGTAATAATAACAATAATATATAATAATAATAATAAAATATTCAATAAACAGGTGCGTATTGTTGTCAATTTATTCATTTCTATTTCATTTGCGTTACATTGGTACTATTTTGAAGTGTTATGAATAAAATGTTTAATATATTTAAAAAAAAAACAGTAACTGCTCAAAAGCCGCCCCTTCAAATCTGCCGCCCTAGGCAGCTGCCTAGTCTGCCTAGACTTAAATACGGCACTGGTAGAGTCCCTAAATAATAATAAAGATAAGAATTTGGACAAAAGGGGTATGCAGACTTCTGATTGGAACTTTCACCGGCCGCCTTTGCCCCGGGATTGCTCCTGGTACTCATTTATGTTAGAGGCTGAGTCGACCCCAGGGTCATAGTGCCATCAGAAGGATTAGGCAAATCAAGAAATTCCAATGACCTCATCGGAGATCGAACCCGCGACCTTCCTGTTTGTAACGCAGCGCCTCAACCACTACACTACGGCACCCCAAATAATGTAATAGTTTCTATAATAAAATATAAAAAACAACATGACGCAGTTCTTCGGTACTCAACTTTTTCAGTTTATTATCGCCCAAAAAGGTATTTATGCTGTATTGCATTGATCATTACTGACAATAAATTCAGTCGTGTTGAATGTGACAGTCTCTCTGGAAAGAATAACTTTACGAGGGAGAGTCCGAAAATAAGTTTCCCCTCGCGACTGTGTACAGAGGTGTGGATGAATGACAACAAATATAAGTGAGAAGTAGCGGCTCCGGTCATGAAAACCACCATTAACGGCTGTGGGTGTCGGCATGCTGACTACATGCCCCCCAATCCTGCCATCTGCCTGTGGTAGATGACGCAGCGGGCGGGTGGTAGGCCAAATCCTTCCAGGGATATAGCGCCACGGAGTTTAGTTTAGTTTTAGGTACTGGAGAAGACTAAGCAGTCAATGAACGAAAAATATATTTAAATTAGTGAATTGGAGAAAGAGAAGAAATGGCTGATGAGAAAATTCGTGCAGAAGAGGATTTAAAAGAACGGGCAAGAGTACATGAGGAAGAGATAAAAGCCACAACAAAATGGAAAATACTTTGAGGAGAATGAAAATGTTGTAATAAGAAAGGGAAAAAATTGGAAGTACTAGGAAGAATTGTAGGAAAGTGTAATGTCCCTAGGTCTTATCTAGTCATAGATTCCTACAATACATTATACAGAAGGAATTCTGTACATATTAGGCACTGCTAATTTTATTGATTTTAATTAGATTCATGCTATTTTGATTAGTAAACACTGTTTAACAGAACTATATCCGTCTATTTAAAATTTCATTTTACGGTTAGTTTGTTATGGTAAAAAAATTAGGTTATAGACTAGCCAGTTATAGAGTTTATAAAGGATATCATGAGATGTCACTATCGTTCCCTTTCCTTTCGTACAAATTAATAATTATCAATTTCCTTCATTTTAACCACTATAAATACTATTATTCCTACTACTATTATTATAGTGTTCCTATTAACCTTTTACAATATTCAAAATAACGTAAATAATTATTTCGGCAAAGCGAAGGATTTTTTCAGAAGGGTGATTAAAATAAATAGTGCAAAATGAGATGCACAAACTTTCTCGCATATAGGCCTACGTGTTAAAAGCTAGCACAGAAAAACGTACATAATGGGAGAAGGTATTACAAAATAGAGAAAAGCACAAACGCCATAATTTATAGGAAACATAAATCTCAGTGCATTGCCTATTACGCGTTCTGATAGTAGGCCTAATCGCTTTAAAATGAGATAAAAATAAAAAAGGTATACAGGAATTAAATTGAATTAATATGTTTTGTCTACAAATTACAAAATTATCTTCTATCTATATTAAATAAATCTGAAAATATACATTCTTTATTCATAACTCGTAGATGAAAGTCTCGCGCTTATTACATAAATTAGCTGACTTTCGTTTGATCAACAACTCTCCAACAATACTCGTATCTTCTTCTATAAATTTTTGTAATCGATCTCCGAGCTATGCTCCAGATCGTTTCATTATTTTATTGTAAGTTCGCCACCTGGGTAGTCGGAACTCGGAAAGGCGCCGGCGGTCCGGGTACCATTCTCGGCCGAGCTGGGGACTTTTTAGGGATGAGCATCGATAGTTAAAACATCGATGTCAATATTTGCTGTAACCATCGATGTGACGATAGTATGGACCTGAAAATATCGATGAATATTGACGGAAAAAATCGATGTATATTTTAAAAGGTCATGGTTTCATAAAATTAGGCAAAATTCATAAATAAACTGAAATATTTCCATGAAAACTATCGGTATAAAAAATCGATGTTTTGGGAAATTATTCTGCTATAAGTAAAATTTTATCTTAGAACCAAGGTAGGCCAATTAATATTATTTTTATTATAAAAGCATCGATGTCGGGAGAAACATCGATTGACTTCCATCGATGTAGAAAACATCGATCATCGACATGAAAACATCGATGTTTTGAGAACATCAGCAATCGATGCTCAACCCTACTGGGGACTTTTCAGTAGTGAGAAATCCCTTCCCCGGGTTCAAGACCGGGTATTTAGGGTCAGGGCCGCTGAGAGCAAGCACTGGGTCCGTGGCAGAATGTAAGATTGGGCCCTCTCTTCAAATTTATCAATCTAATTTTACTGATATTTTAAGTAAGGTTTGACGTGATTTAACCTTAAATTTTTTTTTTTAATATTTCTGCATTATATATATTTACAGGCTTGGATCCCCCTGAGGCTTGGGCCCCGGGGATTTTGCCCCCCGACCCCTCTCTCCTCAGGCCTGTTTAGGGTTAGCTAAGTATTAGGTCCCCGTATCACGAAAATACTTTAAATTTCGGTAATCTCATGTATTACAGCGTGGCACATTCTCAAAGTTGAAAGAACTTAGACTGCCTAAAATAGTTATTTATGAACGAAGTGTTAAAATGGAGATTTTATTTTGGGAGTAGGATATGTTTGCGAAATGAGCCCATTAGGGCGAGTGTAGAAATCCTACAAGTAATATCAAATCTTTTTACCACGTGTAACATACACTATTTTTAGACAGGTGTTAAAATTTGTGAAAAAAATAATATATATTACATCTATTATGTCCTACTGGTGATATTATAAGAATCGAGTACCTATTGATACCAACATTATTCTACAACGTTTCGCGTGCTTAACTATGTGGATACCATTATGCATTATTTAGACTGTCTGTACAAAATTTGTTACGTAAGAAAGTGAGTTGTAGAATTAATTCTTCAGTACACGTTCCGCAAAGTGGCGTTTCTCGGAATAAAGTAATTTTACCGTACTAGGCCGGTAAAGTTGCCATGGTAACCCTAGTGAAAGTATTTCCAACTGTGGCTCCTAGATGTATCTACAGTGTTTACCAAGGTAAGTTCGATTTTACATGTTAAGGGATTCTTTAACGTCCATTGTCTATCAACATATTCCAAAAAGCAAAGTAAAACTTGTCATTTAGAAATATTGAATTTAAGAAATAAATTCCATAATAATATTTTTTTTTTTTTTTTTTTTTTTTTTTTTTAACGATTGCGGACGGCCGCGAACGTGCGAAGTTTGCATTACGAAGCCATAGATTAGTCCCCTACATCTCGAGTGCTGGTTGAAAGAAACGACTTCAGATGAGCCTCTTGTACGAATGCTTCTTTTAACAAGGCATAATAAGTTTTGTTTCAGAAAATATGACAAATATGACGCGTAATTTCAATTGAGGTAAATATATTTAGTTTAATTAATAAACATTATTATCTTAACGACGTCTTTAAACTTTTTTTTTTAATGAAAAGAAACAATCCACAGCAAGCGAAGTTTGTAAACATACACTATTAGTACAGTCGACATTATCTTTGCTTTTTTTACGCAGAATCATTGAAAATGAGTGAGAACTGGGCTCATTAGTAGTAAAATTACAGAACTTTTACTAAAAAAATATTGTATGCACCACGTAGGCTACGCAAAAACTTCAGCGGACTCATCCAGTATTTCAGCCTCCGCTTACGCCTCGGCCGCAATACTAGATTCGTCCGCTAAAGCCTTATTTTGCGTACTTGATACATAAATAGCTATTAACGTAACACGTCACATTGTGGTACAAGCCGCAGTCAATATAACAGTGCAGTGTAACAGTTAGCTGCATTGCCGGCATGGCGGAAAAATAATGATGTTGGCAGCAAGGCACGATCGTTCAGTGTGACAGTGAGCTGCATTGCCGGCATGGCGGACGAATAATGGTGTCGGCAGATAGGTACGATCGTTCATAGGCAACCGACAGGCCGCGTAACCACACGAAGGAGCAATTGCAAAACCGCAGTACCAACTATAGTAGACCCAAAAATATAAGTTACAAAATTATGGCCAAAAACGAAGTAGGCCTAAACATAAAAGATTGGAATTCAGTGGGACTAAAAGAAATAAATAGGAAAGAAAGACGAAAGACATATCTAGAAAGTATTGACTGGGAGACCAGAAGGGAAAAGATCACTTGGAAGACCTAGACGTAGGTGGGAGGACAATATTAGAATAGATTTAAGGGAAGTAGGATTTGCGAGGGATGGTTGGATGGAGTTAGAACAGAATAGGGTTGAACGGCGGGCTCAGGTAAGTGCGGCAATGAACCTTCGGGTTCCAAAAAGTAGATAATTTTCTTTCAGCTTGCTGAGGAATTGTCTATTGCCATGGAGGAAGTAAGTAAGTAAGTAAGTAAGTAAGTTAATAAGTAAAAGAAATAAATATAAAAATCAGGTAAACTGATTAGAATATGCCAGAATGGTTTTGTTTAATCCATGATAATTTCAATTATGATATGCAGAAAATAAGTTATTTTTGTAATCGATTTCCGAGTGAAACTCCAAATCGATTCATTAAACTATTTTTTTCTGTATAATAACTTCAATAAATGTCGCTTAAACTGTGAAGTTGTTTGGCAGCTCCTGAGATAGCTAGGCAATGCGTTACAGAAGTGAATAGCTCTTGTGAAGTTCGGATTTAAGTATAAATTTAAAAATTCTACTTGTTTGCTGATGTAGGCCTATACGTGAAACCTTTCTTCCAGTTTTTTTCCCGTCATTTTTATTAATTTTAATATTATTCTATCCACTGTAGGTCTATCCTAAAGGATATTGTCTATTTAAGGGCTAAGTTGAATCCGAAAGTAATATAGGAGGGTGGATCGAAAAGTAAAGCACAATAATTTTTTTTTTTTTTCCAAAAAGTTTAATAGGGAGGCCTACATTTACAAACAAATGCACACATGAAGGGACATATTTTGTCTATTTTTCTACACAGTCGCCAAGTTTTTTAACACATTTCTCCCATCTTGATACCAGTTTCAAAATACCCTGTTCATAGAAGTCCGTTCGATTGGAGTATAGCCATCTGCGGGCTGCTGTTTTCAATTCTGCATCTGAAGCAAAGCTTATACCGGCCAGGAATTTCTTCATGGAACCAAACAAGTGAAAGGTTAACACGACCATCTTCGAAGAATGCACACCACCTGGAGACATTGCTACGGCCCATACAGTCGTCCCCATACATGCCATACATGTCCCTGTGAATTTCACTCGGGTTATGCCCTTTACCCCATAAAAATCGCTCTACTCCTCGCTGAAGAAATTCCTGGCCGGTAAACGCTTTGCATCAGATGCAGAAGTGAAAGCAGCAGTCCGCAGATGGCTATACTCCAACCGAACGGACTTCTATGAACAGGGTATTTTGAAACTGGTATCACGATGGGAGAAATGTGTTGAGAAACTTGGCGCATATATATAAATAAACGGTGCAAAAATATGTTGCACAAACTTTCTCTTATATACGCGTTAAAAGGCTAGCACAGAAAAAAGTAAGTTATAGAGACACTTAGATTTTATTTATTATATTTTCATAAAACTAACAAGTACAGTATCTAGAAAAGAAAGCATCAGGGTCGATCCTTATGTTCAATGCTTTTACCGTGAAATAATAATAATAACAATAATAATAATAACTTGGGGTTTGAATGCTTTCCTCAATCTCGAAGGCAAAACTGCAGGATACATTGAGATGTAGCCGAACAATAGAAGCAAATGCTGCAGTAATGCGTTACTACAAGAGCCTACGATAAATTTGGGACGGACGGACGTACAGACAGACAGACGTCATTCCAAAAACACTTTTTTCGGTTTCTAGGCATCGTGAAACATCTTTTCCCGGTGTGATCTCGATTTCGATTTTTTGTCACGATCACAATACTTTCTCTATATTACGTATATGCGAGAAAGTAAAAGCGGCCCAGAAGAGTGTGTTAGTTTGCTGTTACTTTCTGAACCACTCACGTAGTTCTATTCTATAACAGTATAACTTGAAGACAGATTTTATAAATCAGCAAATGTAAAAGCTATGCTCATTTGTCTTCATATGTCATTTGTTCCAAACAAATTGTTGCCATTCAAATTGTCCTGATTTTTGCTACATACGAAATTCCCAAAAAATATTTTTATTACTATTCTAAGCACAAGCAAACTGAAATAATTTTCCTGTTATAATGTACGGTGCAAAATAGCATGAAACGTCGTCATGTTCGACCGTTATAAGAACTGAAAAAGCTCGCACTCATGGGCGTCCGCAGAAATTCTGTCAAGGGGAGGCAAATGAAGAAATTACTGCCACCACCGTCACTAATGGCTAATGCTACTACTTCCACAACAAAATAATAATTATTATTATTATCATTATTACTATTATTATTATCACTTTCATTATTATTATTATTATTATTATTATCATCATCATCATCATCATCAGCGTCATCCTCGATTTACCGTAGCTATGGCTATGGATATGGCTACGAATACAAGAAAAAATGTTATGTAGTACACTCACTTGACTTTTTTCCCCCTTTCAAATTCACAGGGACTATTCATATAAAATGCGATACTTCCATTGCTTTATCTTCATTATAATCAAATGTTTGGCTGTAACATTTTCAAGTTTGGGACAAGTAATAATTCTTCATTCATACCCATATCTAGGTCGTCAGCTGTTACAATTCGTTTTTGGCCAAACATCTCCAACTATATTATGTGGGAACTTAAGCCTCACTTCATATTAATTGCTTATAATCATTTACTTTCCAGATTTATGTGTAAACAAAATTCCCAGAGGGGAGTAACAGCCCTACCCTGCCCCCCCTTCTGGACGGCCATGCTCGCACTAATAACAAAACAAGTTAGGCCTAGAGTTCGTTTGGAAGGTGTTTGATTACTGTAGGCCATGGATGCCAAGACAATGTAAATAACGTAAATAGTTTCTAAAATCTCTATATCTATACTAGCATGTACCCGCGGCTTCGCCCGCGATAATTATTTCAAAAATTAAAAATTAAGAGCATAATAGTTAAATCATTATATTTATTAACACCTAAATCACGTGGACTACATACCACGATTAGATAGCATCGGCTGGTAAAAGCGACCTCAGATTCGAGTTCCTTGGTCCAGAAAACCCCTGTATAGTGAGTTTCGTCCAAATAAAACAATGTTTGACCATATTAGGGCTTACAACATTCAAGCGATCGCGAAAGTTTAATTTCCAAGGTATGACAAAAATAGACAAAGCCAACTGTAATTGTCAAACTTCCATTTAATTTAATTCCAAACCCATGTGAAACCCATGGCAACAATATGTTTTAATATAAAATGTGATTCGGATTCGATAATTCTGTGTAAGAAGGGATTAAGTATTCTAAAAAACATTTGATTTTTGGCATTTAAAATCAGAATTTTTCAAAATCCTTTCTTAGTGAGCACCTACATTATGAAACGAAGGTACTGTCAAAATTCCAAGTCTCTACCTGTTATAGTTTAGGCTCTACGTTGATTCCTGTCAGTCAGGACAAAGCCTTTTATATATATATAGAGATTAATAAAAGGAAGTGTCTGTCTTTCTGTCTGTCCGCGATGCCCAGCGAAATCTACTGAACGCAGAGATGTGGGTGGACTGAAAAGTCGGAAAATGCACCTCGAAGCCGGAATTTTCATTTTCGTTTTCGTTCGTGAGTTATGAGAGAAAAACGGGCAGAAAACGTGCACTTTTTGTGTTTTCGTAGCATTGGTTTTCAGTAATACATTTCAACTAGCATGTGCCCGCGGCTTCGCCCGCGATAATTATTTCAAAAATTAATAATTAAGAACATAATAGTTAAATCATATATTTTTTTAATTTAATTTTTTTTTTATTTAATACATAATATAGTACAACCCCAAAGAGCAAAGCTCATTCGAGGGGTGACATAAATACATTGGTTCTAAAACATACTACAATTATAAAACATACTACAATTTTCTTATGGCTATAAACCACACAAAAAATTTGAAATATACTAACCAATTTTGAAATATGAATTTTTTTTGTACGACTTCCGGAAATATATTATAACTATCCTACTGACTAAAGTACACATCTAAAAAATATGATAATGCTTTTGGTTTAAAATTTCTAATGGAACTGGACACACTTTCAGGTAACATATTATACATATTATACAAGATCAGTGACATCTGGCGGGAAACTTTAAAGAATGCACCCACTGACGTCACAACAACTGCGACTGTTGATTCTTCATTGCAAGCACTTCAATTTAGTGTGAATCATTCTCCGAAGAAGGACACGACAGGATGTCCGAAACGTTGGATACTACAAACACGACTCGGCCCAACCCGGATAGCCAATACAATTAGTTTTTACAGGGTGTTAATGAATAACACCGAAATATTTTACCTGTGTATAGAGGGGACTTTTTTTTTTTATTTGGCCATAGTTGACCCAGAGTCCCACAGCCGGAGGCTACACTACTGGGGAGAATACAGACATAGACAAACAACTTTTATCAGGAGACTTTTGCTCTGAGGATTCAATTTTTCCTGTTACAACATAAAATCTCTCAGGATATAGCCGCCACTGACTTCTAACATTTGAAAAAATTCAAAACAAAGGAACTCCGTTGTTATATTGTAATTATGAAAAAAAGAACTAATGCAGTGGAGGCCTGTCGTGTGATTATTCTGTAAATTTCGCAGATTATGAAAACTCTAAATTATGATATAGCTGTTGATTTGAAGATACAGAATCAGGTTTTTATCGATCAGTAAGAAGGCATGAAGTCAATTTAATGAAAATTTTAATCCTATTTTGCTTAATTATTGACTTATGAGCACCAAATTGTAATGACTTTAACGCCCTGTAGCATATACATTTTATGACATACAACAAAATCTCTTAATGAAAGTTACTTGTCTATGTCCCCTCTATACACAGGTAAAACATTTCGGTGTTATTCATTAACACACTGTATGTGACACCGGCCGTGGACGCCTACGAACTTACCATTTTAAGAAGTTGCCTGTTCACTCCTAAAATACGTAGACAGTTAATTATAGCGACTACTGGGAGTATTTTCTTCTTCATTTTGTTAATCTAAGAATCGCAAGAAAAAAAACTGTCAATATCTAATCCTAAAAAAAAAAAATGTAACTCGCTCTCTCTCTCTCTCTCTCTCTTGAGTTATTATTTATGTTTAAGTTTATATTGGTTTGAAGTTTGTGCGATCGTTTGTAAAAGAGCGTGAATTCAGTTTTATCTTCGTTTGTTGATTATCCAGAAAATTCCAGCTCTAATCATGAAGCCAACGGGATACTGACTGCACCACTGACATTATTATTATTATTATTATTATTATTATTATTATTATTATTATTATTATTATTATTATTATTATTATTGTTATTATTATTATTATTATTTTATCAGTAGCATCATTACTATCATTACTATAATTGTCATCATCATCATCATTACTATCATTACTATTATCATCATCATTGTTTATCATCAGGGCCCGGATTCTGATGACCTAAAATTGTTCGAAGAATGACCTATTAAATGACCCTAAATTTTAAAGAAAATGACTTAATAATTATAAAAAATGACCTAAAAACTGATATTTTATTTATAAAAAATTATCATTGTACGCACAAAGTTATAGACTAGTTTGTACATAATTGTAAAAACCGTAAATAACTCTAATGTTGTGAATGTTCTTTTCTCATGGAAATTTATACTGGCACTGAGGCACTGGTGAGTCAAAATTTGGCATTTCCTTTTGTGGTCTGCCGGATTATATTGTTGTTTATTGAGGGTAAACAGTAGTTTGCACTCTCAAATCCAAGCAGGTGGCAGACTCTGGTGCCAAGTCAAATGTAATAACCAGGGCCCGGATTCTGATGACCTAAAATTTTTCGAAAAATGACCTATAAAATGACCCTACATTTTAAAGAAAATTACTTCATAATTATAAAAAAAACCTAAAACTGATATTTTATTTTTAAAAATTATTATTGTACACACAAAGTTGTAGACTAGTTTGTACATAATTGTAAAAACTGTAAATAACTGTAATGTTGTGAATGTTCTTTTCTCATGGAAATTTATACTGGCACTGAGGCACTGGTGAGTCAAAATTCGGAACATCCTTTTGTGGTCTGCCGGATTATATTGTTGTTTATTGAGGGTAAACAGTAGTTTGCACTCTGAAACCCAAGCAGGTGGCAGACTCTGGTGCCAAATCAATCTAATAACTAGAGACGAGACTTTCATGCACTATAAAATTGCGAAATATGCATGCATTCATGCATTATCAAACCATGAAACATGCACTATCAAGGGAAAAATACACTAAAATATGCACTAACATTTATGGCCCAATATGAAATTTTTTAGTACACTTTATCTGAAATTATAATAGATCGTTTTTGGAACATTTAGCTGGAGGCATAGTAAAATCACAGAACAGACAATCACACTAACCACTAACCACTGCACACACTGTAAAGATACTGCAGTTTTCCCGAGCCCAGACAAAGTACAATGCACCCCAAGTGCGGGCCGGAAATAGGTGGGGGTGGACAAAGGCAAGGTCAAATTCCTTTTCGCACATCTCGCGCCACTTCACAAACGCCTGTAAAAATGGGTAGTAAAAATCGAAGATAGGGAACCTTGCCACGATGTCACTTTCTTGAAAACCCTTTAAAACATGCATTTAAACTGAATATAATGTATATTATATGCATGATTTAGCCAAAAATGCCCTAAATATGCTTTATGCATGTTTTTTCCTCCAAAAAGGTCAAAACATGCAAACATGCACGGAAAAAGTATGCATATTTGGAACCAGAAAGTAATGACATGGGTAAGTACTCAGTTTGAGCTATGTCCTAAGTTCTCATAAAAACATGCATTTGCATGAAAGTCTCGTCTCTAAGTAATAACAATAGTAATATAATACAAAATTTTGGCGTTTCTTTGATTCTCACTTCCGACTGAGACATGTCAACACTTCAGCGCCGAATTTTTCCTTCTTGCATTAAACAAACAACACTTCAAAGACAGCACCACCAGCGACGAAAAACCTAATACACTGAATGTAAATACATGAAAATGACTAAATAAGGAAGCAAATGACATGAAAAGACAAAATAATGACCTAAAATTGTAATAAATGCCCTAAAAATATAAAATTGCATAAAATTGCAAAAAAATGACATAATAAAAATGTATTTCAATAATCTAGAGGCCATGATTAGGATTTATCCACAAGTTGGCAATGTCTATGCAGCATTAATAAAAAGATGGCATGTCATTAGAATCCGGGCCCTGTTTATTATTATTATTATTATTATTATTAAGTGCCAGTATGGTACTTTATGAGATTGTGTGGGGGACGAAAAATGTCTGTCCGTCTGTCTGTCTGTCTGTCCGTCCGTCCGTGTGTCTGTACGCGCTCTAACTCAAATACGCTTTTTCGGATTTTCATGAAACTTGGAAAACACATTTATAATGTCAATGGGAAGAACCCTATTGATATTGAACCAAATCGGTTCACCGGTACCGGAGTAATGCCCAATTTAGTGCCTATTTTAATAGATTATGGCGCATTTCTAATAGAAAGGCGCCATAATTCAAATACGCTTTATCGGATTTCCATTAAACTTGGTATACGCATTTATGACATCCATGAAAAGTGCTCTGTTAAATTTGAACCTAATCTGTTGACCGGTACCGGAGTAAAACCCAATTTAGTGTATATTTTAAAGGCGCAATAGCTCAAATACGCCTTATCGGATATTTATGAAACTTCGTATACGCATTTATACTATCCATGGAAAGACGTCTGTTGAAGTTCAACCAAATCGGTTGGCCAGTACCGGAATGATGTTCAATTTATTGCCTTTTATGTTAATATATGAGAAGTCGCGATAACTCAAATATGCTTTATTGGATTTTCCTGAAACTTTGTATACCCATTTATAATGTACATGGGAAGACGTCTACCGATATTGGACCAAATCGGTTGTCCGGTACCGGAGTAAAACCCAATTTAGTGTCTATTTTAAAAACGCGGTAACTCAAATACGCTTTACCGGATTTTTATGGAATTTGGTATACACATTTATAGTGTTCATGGGAAGAGGTCTACTGATACTGGATGAAATCGGTTCACCTGTTTCGGAGTAATGCTCAATTTGGTGCCTATTTTATGATAATATACGTATTCGAAAGAATTTATATAAAAAAAAAGCAAATCATTTATCATGACAACATAGTCAATTGTTTTACTGTGATATTTTACGGCTTTGGAAATTAAAATAGAGATAGCTATGACCAAAAACACTATTGTTTTACATGCGCTTATATAACTTACAACTAGACCGTTAAACTGACCCAGGTGACCGAGATGGTAACGTTTTGGCCTCACGTTATGGAGTTCCATGGTTCAAATCCCGAAACCAGCCAATTTCACTTTCTTTTTCGTATTTTTATGTGAGTGTGCGATTGTCAAGATATCAAAAATCTGTACAGTTCAGCTGATGCTGGAAGATTTTAATCTGATTAAAAAGAAAACTAGACCTTTGTTCTTCCCTAAGCCCTGCTTAATGAATAAATCTGGAGCTTAACTTGTAAATCAATTAAAAAAACATATTCTGCATATCATAATTGCAGTCATAACTGATTAAAAAAACATACTGGCACTTTTTTACATCAGTTTACCTGATTTTATTATTATTATTATTATTATTATTATTATTATTATTATTATCATGCTGATCCCACTGGTGGGAACTACAGTATGTATTTTGAAGCAGACTAGCAACAGGGAGAGCAGCTCTGGGTCGGACCCATTTCGTGTCGGTGGTACCCAGGCTTCCTGCATGCCCGCTGTGCTGTGTAGGTTGCATATGGGTGTTGGCGTATGAACATGTACCACTTATACGCGGAACATGGCGCACAGAGAGCATGGATCAATCAGTCTAGACTCTGTGGAAAGAGACAACTGCAGCAAGGTCATAGTTTATGTCGCTCCACATAAACACACCAAACCTACGGTTAAGCAATCACATTCTGTACAAATCATTGGCTACCAGTTGAATATACTCCTTTTCTCGGCTGTGCGACTTCTTGACAGTATTTAATGTTATTTAACACGTAGGAAAATATCTACATGAAAACAATGAGACATCAGTTTGGCTAGCAAACAGTCTACGGTAGTCTGGTATCATTAGGTAAGCTATGACATGGAGCAATACTATTCCGTCGGTCTGAGTGAACCCAAGTTTTCGGGTTCGATTCCGGTCCAGGTTGGTGTTACTTCACCGTGTGTATATGCGGAAATCTGTGTCTGTCGTTTTACAATACATTTTTTTCTTCCTGAACCAAACAGAAAGACGCCCAGTAGTCTGGACGAGTCCACTATTGAAATATTGTCGTTTGAAGGGGTGATGTTTTATTCGTATGGCAGTATTCAAGGGAATAACATCGCGCTGACTAAGGTATATGGGTACCGGTACGGTTGTTATGACTGGCAGGAGGGGAAGATGGCTTGTGTCTCTCTGAATTCAGCTCCCACCTCTGTCTGTCACGCGTTCTGTCAGTGTCAGGAAGAAAAAATTGTACTGTATGAAGGTCATAATTTAAAAACCTATAATAAAATAAGCAATCAAGTCAGATACATTCTCGCTACAATGTAGAGTGAACATCTAAGTTATAGCGACCAGCGAGGTCGATAGGGGTCTAGAGAAAAAACTGAAATGGGACTGAATACGACTTTGGGGGACCTAGTGATTTAGGCATTAGCGTACAAAGCTGAAAACCCGAATTCGAATTCACCCAAGACAAAAATGCCTTTAACGGATATAGGAAGTCCGCTGCCGTGGGTGAGTCTCTCTCTCTCTCTCTCTCTCTATATATATATATATATAGAGAGAGAGAGAGAGAGAGAGTATATATATACATATAGCCTATACACATAATTATATTGTTCGTGCCATTTTTAGAAGACCTCGTCCCAAACCATCGTATATCTACAAAATAATATAATAGCATTGTTCCCTAATCCGAAAATCCACACCGACACAGATAAAGAACAGGTGCTCTTGTAATCAGTGGATTTCCCCAGTGTTGACGCTGTCATAAACCACTTCTCAAGTGAAGTATACGTGCTGTGGTACGTATTTTGCAACATTTTACTGGACTGCAGACAAGTGTAAATACGCCTAATTACGTTTCTATTCACCGATTGACAGGTTGGAGAGGATTAGGGTGGCAGCAGGTTGAAGCTGGTATGAGACCCCCTACGAAGTTTGTACGGCACCCTATGGAGACTTTCTTCCCACTGACCGTTAAAATTCAAATATCCTAACTTTTCTTCTTCAATTAAGACAAAACCAAAATTACGACACCTATATTAATATTACCGTTCGATAGATTTATTTACTCCCTTTCATTTCATATGTCACTCAATTAATATAATTACAGGACTAATTATTTATTCGGTTTTTATTGATTAACATATTAAATTTACATCTTTTCATAGAGAATTTTACACCACCAGACTCAGCGAGAAACAAGCTACCGGAATATGATATTCAATTTTTCCTCGATAATTCCAATTCGGAATTATCAAGGAAAGTTCCAATTTCTATAGAACTGTCTCTCCCCCGCTAGTTTTCGGACTACTTCGTAATTAATGGCTGTTCCTGACAGTCTGACTTTTGTTCCTTCAGGATTCCCGGATTCTTAACGTCCTCTTTAAAAACTTTTCAACCAATAAACACCCGTGGCGCGAAGTTGTCA
Source organism: Ectobius pallidus (assembly GCA_964059195.1). Classification (NCBI taxonomy): domain Eukaryota; kingdom Metazoa; phylum Arthropoda; class Insecta; order Blattodea; family Ectobiidae; genus Ectobius; species Ectobius pallidus. The sequence continues at coordinate 112,756,905 of CAXKWD010000003.1, forward strand.
CCCAATAGGGCCCGTATTACGACCAAATTACGTCACATCTCCAAAATGTATAAAAAGGACCTCCGCCAGCAAATCGGGGCACTTCATACAATTTTCCAGACAACTAGTCCACGCAACTCGCCTGTGCATTATGCACACGAAGGATAAGTTACTCTATAAACACCGTGTGTTTATAGGCCTATAAAGTTGCTGTTTATTTTTTCCGTATAGGATATTTCAGTACGGATCCATAATAATTAAGTCTACGAATTGTAAGCGTAACTAGACGAGGTGAAGTATTATATTAGCAAAGTGTATGTGACGTGGACGAAGTATAAATAGGCCGCCATTCATATGTGAGGGCACCTGAACCAATAGTGTACGAATGACGATATATTCTTGTCATAAAAGTTTTAAAATATATAAGTATATTTTACATCGTGTGCCTTTTATGTACATATATAACCCCTGTGCAATATCCTAGCTATTGTGATTGTTGGTGCTTGAACACAGACATCGCCACCACGAAGCCCTTGCTCTATCCGACTGACTACGACGGCAGCCCACATCTCACAGGTACAATATCTACTGATCGACAATATAAATGACGCCCAAGCGAACGGCTTCATAAGTGACGCCCGAGCGAACGGCTTCATAAATGACGACCCAACGTATAAGGCATGAATGATGTTCTGTGTTTTATTAATTAGTTTCAACAATCAATTAATCAACAACACTATTCATTACTGATCACACCAACTGAATACGAGTGAAAGTTTTTCTCCATCAGCCCTCCCAAGTGATTTTTTTGTCCACGAAGTAATTCGAAACCCTCCTCAAACTATTCAGCGGAACGAATTCGTCATTGGACTACTGACCTTCTCGAGACACCATTGAGACCAGCTGTACAGCCATAAAGTTTGCTTGTGAGTACAAATTTCTATTCATCTTATTGTTCTGTAAATAAGAGTAAAATTTAATTTTTCTAAAGCTTCATATTTTTCTTCGTTATTACACGAGATTATAAATATTTTTTATTATCTATATATATATATATATATATATATATATATATATATATACAATTATATGAAATTACGGAACAATAAGATCACTATGTCAATTCGATCTGCCTCACCGATGGATACTCTTAATGAACCTGTGCATGAAAGTGAAAGTGTGCATGAAATTCATACGAGTGCTGCAAATACAAGCGAACATGCCGGTGTAATTTCTTCAGGCAATAGCTTGAATCCCCCCTCACAGCCTGCTCCCAGTCAGTGTGACATGTTGGCACAGCTAACTAATTTAATTTCCAGCATGGAAAACAAACTTACTGCACAAATTACACAACAAGAAAACAAATTTTCTACAATTTCAGAACAGCTGAACAAAGTCACTACACAAAACAATGAACTAATCGAAACCATGTCACGTCAACAAGAAGCACTAATCGCGCAAATGGTCGACGTTGATGTGAGGATATCACACCAGGTCGAGACATTGGAGCGAAATACACAACAACAATTTGAAACTGTACAACAGAACCTACAGCAGAACCTAAATAATACTGAAAACAATACTAAACATATTGGCACTTTACAACATACTGTGGAACAAAACACACAAACCACGGGGAAGGCTATGAACCTCATTCAGTCCACGAGTAACCAAGTACTTAGGCTCCAGTCAGAATTAAAACGAGTCAATTCCAGGTTACAAGAGTGCGAGGTCCTACTGGAAAATCCCCCTCCCCCTCCCCCAGTGGCTAATGATAGTCAGGCTAAGGATTCTGAACCCCAAAGTGTACCTAAACCACAGAGTACCCCAGCACAGGGAAAACAAGTTCCAGATGCTGTGCCCAGTACCTCCCGTACGCCATCGGAGTTACATGAAACTACTGCTAACCGTAAAATCGATGACCATATGAATTTGCATAGTGTATTGAATTCTACAGATTTGCCTTTGCCTTCGTTCGCAAATGAAAATGACCAGAATCCTGTGAGATTTCTGAAGCAGTTAGAGTCTTATTTTTCACTAAGAAATATACCTTCCTCCTACAAAATGGCGATAGTAGAAAGAACCTTAAAAAAGAACACGTTAAGGTGGTTTCATGTAATTACCGAAGCGCATCCTATGAGTTTCGAGGAATTTAAGAGCGAATTTTTGAACCAGTTTTGGGGTCCGTTGCAACAGGGTAAAATCAGGGATAAAATCTTTCATGGCAGATACGACAGGAACACAGGTATGTCATATACGGAGTATTTGTTGTCGCTATGTGAGTTGAGACAATTATTAGTACCAGTAATTCGCGAGGACGAATTATTATATGCAATTCCGTCGCATTTCCCATCTTACATCCGGAATTCCTTGATTGTTGCCTGTCCAAAATCTATACCAGAACTTATGAAATTGCTGCAATCTTTACAAGAGCCCAGCCAAGGCCGAAGTGATTTCAGAAATAATCCCCCAGATCGTAATTCCCGTAGGCCTACTAATAATCAAGTAAATAATGGCAATAGGCAGATTAATATGATAAGAACTGATGGACTTTTTGAAGTCGAGGACGGGTCACACGACAGTCCGAAAAACGACCAGCCTTCTTATCCGCGGGATATCGCATATTCCGAAAGTGGTAATGAGTATCATAGTGCGAGGCCACCTCAAAATGGACGAGGTTATTACCGGCAACAGGGAGGTTTCAACCAACGTAAAAGTTTCCAGACTAGGTATTCCCGGGGTTGGAATAATAATTATAGGCCGCAGCCATATGGTGGACGCAGTAACTTTCAGAGAGGGAACTGGAATCGAACCAGGGATTTCAATCGCCAGGGATATCGACGCCCAGCGTACAATGGAGTCCGGAATAGTAGCAGTTCATATAGAAACCAAGGAAGAGTAATTGATAGTAAATATGTACCATATAATAGGGATAATTACGAGACAGTCAGCCATGGGGAAAACGATCGCAGACAGAACCAGGAAGTAGAAACACCCCGACAACAAAGCCGACCACTCACCCCTCAGAACCGTGAAGAATCTTTAAACAATTAAGGGTCGAAGGATTTCTTCCAGTCCCAGGCCCGTGTGTTGCTCATAACAATGGAAGACCCCTAGAGTCAATCGACACAACACCCGAACTGCATGTAATAAATAACACAGAGAGTGAACTCATTCAGAATACAGACACAGAGGAGCTGGTAACCATAGGAATTTTGCAGAAAGGTGGCAATGAATTAAATAATACAGACACAAGACCACCCGTGATAAAAGCTAAAATTGGGGATAAGACCTATGAGTTATTATTGGACACAGGTAGTGATGCCCAAGTGATGTCAAATGAAGCATTTGAGATTTTACGACACGATAATGTACTTACTGAAATATTACCTGTACATGCTATGACTGCATTACTAGCTATTGGACAGAAAAGAAGTAGGATAAAGTTCCAGTGTATGGTCCCCATTCAAATAAAAGATCAAACTATAGATGTTCTATTCCTAGTAGTCCCGGGTCTGAACCAACCTTTTATTATTGGTTGCGGGATTTTTCGTGAACTCCAAGCTATACTAAATTTCAGAACCAATACTATGCAGATTATCGACGAACATGAAACAGAACAGATTGTACCTTTTGTGAGACCTGATATTGTGATTTCTAATGATGACGATGAAAATGATATCGGTAAGGATCAAATGTTTGTGGAATATATAAATGTCAATAATATGAATGTCGCTAAGTTAATATGCGGAGAGGAATTAAGAAATAAAGATGCTCTTGCTAATATCCCTGATGATAATGATATTACGGGTGATGAAAATGATGATAATTTTTGCGGGGAAAACGACGAGCAGAAAATTTTCTGGTTAGGCGCCAATGATCAAATTATCGATAATGTGAATAATAAGGACCTCGATGAAGGGATTAGAGCCGTGATTCAAGAGAAGGTGGACGGAACACATGACCTCACCCCCCTACAGAGACAGTCATTATTTAATATTTTATGGGAGAACAGGGATGCTTTTCATACTTCGCCCGGCCTTTGCCGACTTTATTCTCATAAAATAGTCAGAACTAGTGATGTCCCAGTTACGCATAAACCAAGATCTATTCCCGCCGGTCTCCGAGACCAGGTGGAGCAGGTGATCGCTGATATGATCCGAGACGGAGTTTTAGAACCTGCGAATACAGTAAACAATAACCCCTTGTGCATAGTACGCAAGCCCTCAGGACAAATAAGACTTACAATTGATGCCCGCTCGGCGAACAATACGACGCTGATGGACCATTATAGACCGCTTACATGTGACGAGCTGATCTCGCGCGCCGTGGGTGCTAAATATTTCAGCTCGACAGATCTGGTCAGTTCATTTTGGCAAGTACCTTTGGACGAAGAGTCTAGGGACTTGACCGCGTTCACTTTTGGCGGTCGTCAACTACGGTTTACCCGCTGTCCATTCGGCAGCAAGACTAGCTCCTCAGGCCTATTACGAGCCTTAGAGAAAACGTTCCAAGGTGATAATACTGACTTTATAATACAGTATATCGACGACATATTACTGGTATCAGAATCAATAGACGACCATATGAGACACATTAACTACACACTTAGTAAACTACGGCTAGCTGGATTTACTCTGAATATAGAGAAATGCCATTTCTTCAAGAAAGAAGTGAAATTTCTCGGGTATATTTTTTCTTCAGAAGGCTACCGTATGGATCCTGAGAAAGTCGAGGCTATAAAAAGAATACCTTCCCCTCGCACCGTAAAACAGCTGAGACGTTTTATAGGAATTTGTAGCTACCAGTCCAGGTTCTTAGTAAATTTTGCGCTAGAACTTCAACCCTTAAATCACTTGCTAAAGAAGCAAACAAAATGGCGATGGACCGAAAGTGAAGAAAGGGCATTTAATAAAATTAAAGATTTGTTCGCTGAATCCATAATGTTACAAAAGCCTGATGACTCCCTCCCGTTCCATATTCAAGTGGATGCCTCGTCGAAAGGCCTCGGTTCGATCCTATTTCAAGAGATAAACGGCGAAAAGAGAATTTTAGCGACGACAAGTAAGTCACTAAACGCCCGCCAGTCACGCATGTTCCCTACTGAACTCGAAATCTTTGCAGTCTACTACGGGATACAGAAGTACAAGCATTACATCTATAATAGGAAGATCGTAGTATTGTGTGACCACCTAAGCCTGCAATTTATAAATCAATGTAAGCTTTCTAACAGCCGTATCAGTAGATTTATATTGGAGTTGTCACAATACGACTTGGAAATAAGGCATGTCAAGGGCACCTCTAACCAATTCGCGGACCAATTATCGAGGTTACCTAACCCCCAAGGCCTAGACCAGCTTGCCGGTCAAGTAGAGAAGGAAATAAGGATCATGAAAATTAATCTGCGGGATAAATATCATCTGAATGATAAACTCAAGAACATAAGGCAGCTCCAAGCGGGAGATCAAAATCTTCAAAAGCTTATGGGTAACGCACGGGACATCGGGACAATCCATGTAATGAATGAGGATACAGAGAACACTGGAGAAACAGAAAACTCAGAAAATGGTGCGATACAACCTTCTTCGATTGGTATGAAAGAGGGAATCTTATACAAGCTATGTGGTACTAATAACGCAACGTGGAAAACTTATATTCCTGAGGCTATGGAACGAGACTTAATAGCCAGTTACCATGAGAATTTAGCTCACAGTGGAACTGATAGGTTGGTAAATGCCATAAGTCAGCATTTTTATGTGAAACACCTAGGACGTAAAGTCAGAAAGTTTGTTTCCACTTGTCATCTATGTCAAATAGGCAAAATGCGTAATGTTGCATATGACGTCACACCAGGTGCTATTGAGGCTACTAAGCCGAAGCAATTAATTTGCGCAGACATTTTAGGACCCCTGGTAAAATCTAACTTCGGAAATCAATTTATCTTTGTTATGGTTGACATTTTCAGCAAATTTGTGAAGTTATATCCTCTGCGTAGGATATCTACTAAAATATGTGTTGCTAAAGTAAGAGATTTTATTTGCGAGTTCGGCGCTTTTGATTTCATTTTGACAGACAACGCGAGTATTTTTTCAAGTAGGCATTGGACAACGGAACTTAATAAGCTAGGCGTGAAAATCCGCCACTGCTCCTCTTTTTATCCCAGAGGTAACCCCTCTGAACGCTATATCAAAAGTGTGATTGGTTACCTCCGATTATTGTCTCACCGGAAACACCAAGATTGGTTTCGTCACCTGAAGACGATACAGGCGATATTGAATGAAACGCCAAACGATGTTACTAAAGAAATCCCTATTGAAGTGATTAAAGGTACGGTAGTAGGGCCTTTGTTTTCCAACACTCCACCAATTTTACCTACGTGTGCTCCGCGGGACACAGATGTTTGTAAGGAAATAATGGCTCGGTTACACAAGCGATGGAAAAAGCGCAAAGAAAACAGACCGTCCCATAAACCTAAATGGCAACCACGTCAGAATGAATTGGTATTGGTGAAGAACTTCCCCCTTTCAAGTGCTATCAATCAGAGGCAGAAAAAATTTTGTTTACCCTACCGAGGTCCCTATTGTATTCAACGGCAATTTGGTACGGACGCTTTTGAGGTGTCAGACCCAAAAGACGCCAATAAAATATTAGGTCGGTACCATAAGCAATTACTAAGGAAATACCGTACCGAATCTTCATAAGAAAACCCCTAAATGGGAAGAATAAGAATAGTATTGTAAGTTATGTACGAAGCAAGGACCTTAGAATGGACAAAACACGTTCTTGAAACTAAATTATATGCATATATTCGTCATCGCGGACCTCGGATCTATATACACATTAAACGCAGCGGGTGAGGTATTTTCCCCGTTGCGAATGCACCCTCAGTATTAGAGAAAATGTATCCTACTCCGAATAGACAATGGACAGGATGTAGATATGGCATTTGGTGCAGGACACCAACCCATACAGTTTCGGCGAATATAAAGGAACTCCGATTAAGGTTTCCTATATGTAAATATTTTGTAAATAGTGTATATATGATTATGGTTCATGCTCTTACTGTCAAGGCAAAGCTGAAGTGATGTGATATCGATCCGACAGCCGAGATTACGAATTTGTGAATTTAATACTATATTATCATTTCAAATTTTAAATTTTATTTTTAATATACACTTCACATGGAAAATATATAGCTACAAAATTAGAGATATGTATATGATTTAACCCTTTGAAACTCATAAATCTCACCTAATAAGTTACACTCTGCCTAAGAAATTACCATAAGGTAAGTGTCCGATGTAATATTTGTATGAACTAAATGTATAATAATACCTGAGAATTTCATGCAGTGAAACAACGAAAATAATTAATAATGTGACGTAGTATTGATGTAAAGATAATGAGAGAGAAAACTGTTAATTATGTACAATACCATGAGTATATAGATATATTACCATGAGTAATGAGTAACAAAGGACATACGAATTCATTATTAATTAAGAATTCGAGACTATGAAATTAAAGGTCACATTAAACATATTTATAAGAGGTATAAGCATTAAGTCAGAATTATTTTAACATAAGTTCCAGTGAATGAAATACATATAGAGTTACCTAACGGAAAGGCAGATGGATAACATTTGTGATGGATAAAAATTTCGTACAATTTATTGTACAATAAAATTTGTACAACTTAGTACATAAGAAAATATTTCATATTTTAATGTGAAGGGTATAGCTACTGTCTAATTAATGTGTGAAAGGAAAATACTCATATGAGATAATTCCATATTTGATTTAAGGATAATTACATAAAGAAATAAGTTGATACTTCAATTTTTAAGTACGATGTCAAATTACAAAGGAATAAGTTAATATTTCATGTTTTTCAATTTTAGATACATGAAAATTGAATTGATATAATTACTTTTCAACTACATAGGAAATAAGTTGATATTTTTATTTTTCAGATACTATGAATACATCAAGTAAGTAATTATTAGAATTAAGGGTACTATGTTACTCCTATATGTTATTACAAGTAAGAATTGCTACATTAACACGTACAATACCTTTGCTCATATAATGATGTTTTTGAAGTCGAGGCAAATCAAAATTTTTTTAATTCAATAACCATATTTTACGAATATCGTCATTTTCTTTATAAAATTTTTGACTTGGGTCAAATGAAGCTGGTATGAGACCCCCTACGAAGTTTGTACGGCACCCTATGGAGACTTTCTTCCCACTGACCGTTAAAATTCAAATATCCTAACTTTTCTTCTTCAATTAAGACAAAACCAAAATTACGACACCTATATTAATATTACCGTTCGATAGATTTATTTACTCCCTTTCATTTCATATGTCACTCAATTAATATAATTACAGGACTAATTATTTATTCGGTTTTTATTGATTAACATATTAAATTTACATCTTTTCATAGAGAATTTTACACCACCAGACTCAGCGAGAAACAAGCTACCGGAATATGATATTCAATTTTTCCTCGATAATTCCAATTCGGAATTATCAAGGAAAGTTCCAATTTCTATAGAACTGTCTCTCCCCCGCTAGTTTTCGGACTACTTCGTAATTAATGGCTGTTCCTGACAGTCTGACTTTTGTTCCTTCAGGATTCCCGGATTCTTAACGTCCTCTTTAAAAACTTTTCAACCAATAAACACCCGTGGCGCGAAGTTGTCACCCAATAGGGCCCGTATTACGACCAAATTACGTCACATCTCCAAAATGTATAAAAAGGACCTCCGCCAGCAAATCGGGGCACTTCATACAATTTTCCAGACAACTAGTCCACGCAACTCGCCTGTGCATTATGCACACGAAGGATAAGTTACTCTATAAACACCGTGTGTTTATAGGCCTATAAAGTTGCTGTTTATTTTTTCCGTATAGGATATTTCAGTACGGATCCATAATAATTAAGTCTACGAATTGTAAGCGTAACTAGACGAGGTGAAGTATTATATTAGCAAAGTGTATGTGACGTGGACGAAGTATAAATAGGCCGCCATTCATATGTGAGGGCACCTGAACCAATAGTGTACGAATGACGATATATTCTTGTCATAAAAGTTTTAAAATATATAAGTATATTTTACATCGTGTGCCTTTTATGTACATATATAACCCCTGTGCAATATCCTAGCTATTGTGATTGTTGGTGCTTGAACACAGACATCGCCACCACGAAGCCCTTGCTCTATCCGACTGACTACGACGGCAGCCCACATCTCACAGGTACAATATCTACTGATCGACAATATAAATGACGCCCAAGCGAACGGCTTCATAAGTGACGCCCGAGCGAACGGCTTCAAGGTAGAGGCAGTTCTTGGGGGGCGAAAAGTCTTTAAAAAGTGGCACTCGCTATATATACACACAAACATATATATATAACGTGTATGTGATTTAAATCGGAACAGACAGCGATGGACCATTACGTTTCACCCCTTTTCGGCTCTCACCAACCAATCTTAATAAACGAGGTGTCAAAAGAAAGAGAATTTCTCGGAACAATGACGAATTGCATTTTTACTTCATAAATAGTAATGGATTGTTTCAAAACGAGTCTCGTTTCCGCTAAGTCAGCTCCAACTTTGCAGGGTTTGGATTTGGATTTTGTTTACTTTTGATATTGTTATTGTTTTAAACAAGTGAAGTGTTGATTGAAGTTATGATAGATTTGGTTTTGACCTTGGGGTTGAACTTTGCTATAATTTTATCTGATTTTCTTTCATACTGGATTACGACTTTACCTTTGTTTGATTACCGATCTTCTGCATTCTTCGGGGATTTTTTTTTTCCAGGTCATGGAAATTGAACCAGTGGTCAATTCCCTTGGGCAACGAAGGTGGTCATCTTTGCAGGCCATCACATCGTCTGCAATGCAACCGTTCTATTTCTTTTCAAGGTCTGCCTATAAACCACTATATGAAAAGAAAGAGAAATTCGCCAAGTAGTGACGAATTGCAGGTTTATATTATAAATATTAACGATTTGTATTTAAAAAAATACGGCTCATTTTCGTTAAAGTTACCTCCACCTATGCCTCCAGTTTGATCCGGTATTGCGCTACTTCATGGACGTTTCGTTTTCACCCTTATCCTCATTTTAGATTTTGGCCAAACTTGGCATATTTATAGAGGACGTCATTCTCGTTCCAAATAGAGTGTTCAGGCGGCGACCCTCCCTCCACCTTCTTTTCCTCTTTTAAAAGAAATAGGGATCGGATTTCCATATATTTTCCAACCGCTTGCCTTTAGTAATAGGCTACTACAGAAAAGGATTATTAAAATATGTCTACGTAAACCTGCTGATTACCCCACAAAACTAATATTTTCGGAATTTAATGTCTTAAATATAGAATAAATATAAACTAAAAACTAAACTAAACTCCGTGGCGCTACATCCCTGGAGGGACTTGGCCTACCACCCGACCGCTGCGTCATCTCCCGTAGGCAGATGGCAGGATTGGGGGGCATGTGGTCAGCATGCCGACACCCACGGCCGTTAATGGTGGTTTTCTTGACCGGAGCCGCTACTTCTCTATCAAGTAGCTCCTCAATTTTGAATCACGAGGCTGAGTGCAGCCCTACCAGACCTCCCTACTCAGAAAAATCCGAAGAGGTACCGGGAATCGAACCCGGGCCAACGGATCTGTAGTCAGCGACGCTAACCACAAGACCACGCCGGCGGACATAGAATAAATATACAAACTCAAATTACTGATTTACTTCCATAAAAATATAAATATTTTCAAAATCAACAATCCTCATCATTACCTTACCAGACAGAATCAAAATTCTATTCTATATGATGGATTAAATCATAGTATAAATTTCGGCCCAAAATTAGCCTATACAACTCACTAGTAAGAGCTCGTCCTGAACTGTATGAACTAAATTTACGCAGAATCAAGAAACAAGCTTATAAAATGTATACCAAAAAAAATCATGCGTTCAATTATTTTAAAACATGAATTTAAAGAACAGACAGTCTTAGTATAGCATTCACGGAATCTTGAATTAACTTGCCGAATATTGCTCTTCCTTCTTCAGCTGCCAAAGCGATTTTACTAAGGTAACTTAAATTCCTGACAGTTTGTTTAGAGACCCGACGACAGCTCATTTGGTTCTTTAGTCACACTTACTCACTTATCCTTAAGTCAATATAAGATATTCCAATCCGGTATCGACTCTATGATTGAGAAAAATCTCGAACAAATCACTAAGATTGGCCGACCAAAAGATTTGAACCAGCGACCTCCCGAATGCGAGTCTGCGCTGCTACCGCCTCAACCAAGTCGCTACCGGATGTAAATTCGCAATATCATTGCTTTGAGAAACTCATTCTTTAGTAACAGCTTGAGAACTCGGTGTTTCAGAAGAGTCAAATATATATCTTGTGTATGGAGAAGCATATACAGTCTCTTTATTGTAAGTTGAGACGGGGCGACCGGTGTTTTCACTCTCCGCTACGGAGTCCGCATTAGCCGCGGGTGGCGTGCGCGCGGCTTCCCTGCTTAAAGTGTAGGCTATATAAAGTATTACATATCTTACCTTATAACATATGTTGGAAGTGTCGTCCTTCCTGTGCTATACAGGCATTGTATCTGGAAACCACATTCTGGCTGACGCGAGTGAGTTCTTCCACTGTAATGCCCCTAATTTCTTTCGTAACGTTTTCTTTCAGCTCCTCCAATGTGTGAGGATTTGTTCGATAAACCTTATCTTTAAGAATGTGGTTTCCAGAAACAATGCCTGTATAACACAGGAAGGACGACACTTCCAACATATGTTATAAGTAAGATATGTAATACTTTATATAGCCTACACTTTAAGCAGGGAAGCCGCGCGCACGCCACCCGCGGCTAATGCGGACTCCGTAGCGGAGAGTGAAAACACCGGTTAGAATAATAGTCATATCTCCTCAACGCCTGTAATGTTTACAAATAAACGAAGGGGCTAGCACATTTACATCCAGCCATTTAGTATTAATGAATTTCATTCCACTAGTGCTGAAATATATGAAAAGTAGAGTAGATATTCAGCATTAAGCACTAGAATATAAGCTTATTAGAATCTATCAGTAAACCTAAAGCTGGAGACGTAGAAAATTGCGCATCAACAACAATTTCTTTCAACTTTAAATTAATGCAGGTTAAGCCTATATACTACACCTACGAAAATATTTTTCGACCATTTGATGTCATCTAGTGATCCCAACGTTCAAGTGTTAATAATATTACTGAATGTAATATTATAGTGATCATAATTAATTAGCATTTGACATCATATACCTAGGCCAAATATACCTAGGCCAAATAATATCCTTTGATAACGGCATGGACAGGGAAGTACACAGACGAATCACACAGGCATGGAGAGCGTTCTGGTCCCTCAAATTTGTGCTTATGGATAAAAAACTCAGCAGGACACTAAGAATAGAAGCTCTACAATTCTGCATCTACCCGGTGATACTCTATGGCTGTCAAACATGGGCGCTGACATCGACACAGAAAAAGTTACTACAGGTATGCCAGAGGAAAATGTTAAGAAAAGTCCTAGGCATAACATTGAGGGACAGAATCCCCAATACTACACTAATCCAGTCAGCAAAAACGACAGATATTGCTCACCTAGCAGAAAGCACTAAATGGAGATGGGGTGGCCATGTTTCAAGGTTGGTGGACGATAGATGGACATACAGGAGTACCATATGGGACCCCAGACAAGGAAGAAGGCTGCGCGGAAGACCAAAAAGGAGATGGGAGGACCTTTTCAAGGATAAAGTGGGCCAACAATGGACCAGGGTAGCCAAAAGAAGAAACGAGTGGAAAGAACTGGGGAAAACCCTGAACAATACGCAAGACTAAGTGCTCAAGACCAAGTGTTAAAGTTCAAGTGTACATGACGCTCAAAATCACGAACAACTTCACTAGCGCGGAGTAGCTCGCCGTGCTAGATAAGAGGAGCTAAACCCTTCTTAGGAGGCCTTTGCCCTACATGGGACACGATAGGCTTATTTTATTTATTTATTTATTTATCATATAAATGTTTGTAATAATTGTAATTTATTTTATCTCATGACTAGTTGATATTCAACTGCTTTTTAATTAATTTTATTAATATGTTAATTTCTATATGACTAGTTGATATTCAACTTATTTTAATTAATTTATTGATATAACATTACTAGTGATTATCCAGTTTATTCATTATAAGACAAAGGTTAAAATAAACCTACTTTATTTATATGTAACAAAGAACTGTGTCAATTTCTAATTAATGCACACTGTGATACCAGCAATAAATTGTATGGAAATTGTAATTTTCTACGTCTCCAGCTTCAGATTTCCTGATAGATTCTAATAAGCTTATATTCTAGTGCTTAAGGCTGAATATCTACTCTACTTTTCAACCAGCCATTTGGTGTACATTAGTTAAACTGAAAATCGTTTTAAAAACATAGCAATTCAATGAACAAGGTACCTAAAAATTCAATTATCATACACAGACAGAACACTAATCATGAAAGAGCAGAGCCGATGGAATTATTCGCGCAGATGGATTGGAAATGCGGGGCAGACACAACAGTGCGAAGTGACACGACCGCATACTGTTTTTGTAGCCGCGTATTGTGTTGTAAAACCGTGGAATTCATCACCACCACATATTACTAGTGATAACGACGCCCTAGATGTGGTTCAAATCGGAAACACTAAATACCAAACATGCTGTTAAAAATTAAACTTTACAATATGCGAACTGATCACTTTATTCCATTACCTGAACCTTACAGTTTAATTATTGCTTTTAAAGCTTTTATTTAAATCTTTTGTTTTCGAACTAAGCATATAATAATAATACAACATACGTCCAGATAATTTTTAATAATTTCCTTCTTTCAAATAATTAGCCTAAACATCTGCTTCATCTATGTTGAATACAATACTTAACTAGCCTATATTCGTTTTATTCGTTTTGTTTTTCGAGATAAATAGACGGATAGAGGGGCAGCTACATAGACGGACATATAGACAGAGGAAAAACTAGATAGATAAATAAAATCGATAGATAACTATATAGCTATTTCATTTTTACTGAACACATTTTGTACATATAGGCCTATAGCTACTAGGCTAAAATAAAAATTACAACATATAAAAGGCGACCAGACAGCCAAACAAATATTCAATTTTGAAAAAGGAAACTGCTATCTTATTTAATTTGATTATAGTTTCCGCCAAAAAATGTCAAATAAATACTACATATTGCCATACGCAGTTAATTTTGACATGAAGAAATTTACTCTAAAGCGTTCGAAAATAACCGTAAGTTATCGATATAATTTGAATTGTCCACGCGATTTTGATTGGTTTTGATTCCCTGTAATTTAGCCAATAGCTCCTCTGACAATAATTTAGTTCGTGTGTTTGGCGGTTTTCTGTTATATTAATAAAACCTTACAGTCGGTTGAATTACTTGCAAAACATTTAATTCGTTTTAGCAATTATTGTTTACAAATTAGTTAGTGTAATGCAAAAAATACAAATTAGTAGTATTCGTTTTTTTAATGGTGTAGTTTTTTACAGTGTATTTTTTTTAATTTATTTACTTGATTTTCGTATTTAAAAGCTATATATGCTGTCAAATATATAATGAACAAATAAGGGAGGGGTAACTCATCTTAATTAATAAAAGCCGTAATGCTGTACCATATATGTAACAGTAATGGCAACTAAGATTATTGGTTTGGCTATTGCCTTCAAGACTTGAAATTTCATGCCCTGATATAAGTTATATGTAGGCCTATACACAATTACAATATATATATATATATATATATATATATATATATGTATATTACATTTAAACACACACATATATATACATATATAGATAGATGTACCGTATATATAAATTGTACGACAATGATTCGTCAATAAAGATGACTATCAATTTTAGAACTTTGAAATTGAAGTTCAGACTCAAAACACTGCATAAACATCTTCAAGATGCCCTGATTCATTGGTATATAGTAGCCTAGAGTTTTCTGTTGCATACCCAAGCGGCTTCAAAGGAATACACCATTAAGTCGGTATTTCTTTATGTTAATTGATCTGACCAAGTCGGTCTTGGTTTCCGTTGTCCAAAACAAAAGCAACGTTGCAATATTCTCTCATTTTTATCACTGACCTCAGTACTTTTCTCGGTTTATCAATTCACAATTATTATTGTTTACTGTAACCAGGTCTTACAACCCCGCGTTTTACTCCACGCGGAGTAGAGGATTAGCTGCCACAGCCGTAACAGGACATTCTTAGATTTTGATTGGCTGAGGTAACTAGCTCATTGGTGCGGTAAAAATAAAGCGCATGGGTTGAGCTGTCTTCAGACTTTTCCTCTTAACAAAAGAAAGCCGCCTGGGTATGCAATGAATAACTAGATTATATCATTCTAATATATTTCCCAACATCACTATTATACTAATAGCCATAGATTTCTATGACATGCCATATTTTTCCCCTTTGCATTATTTCAGGTTTCCGACTAAATTAAACCAGATTCCAAGCATCTTGGTGAAAACGGAACGGCTTTTATTGTGCATATAACTGCATGTTTAGGAAATTCTCAACTATTGTAGCATATTTAGTATGAATATGCATATTTAGGTCACTTTTTTGCTTATTTGTGTGCATATTACAAACATTTTGAAGTTTCATATCATATTTTGTAAATTTTGCATTATAATGATACTTTTTGAGAATTTCTAATATGAAAATGCATTTATTCAAACCATAATGAGCTGAGATGAAATGTGATAAACTGCAAATATTTTCAGTATAGACAGATATTTTAAATAATTAACACTCTATTTTAATAAAATGTATTGTAATGAAACTTAAAAAATATATATATATACAATGTCTAAGTGGTAAAGTCATATTTTAAATTTTAATGGTCATATTTTAATGTTTTTTAGGTTATAAATGCATGCATATATCCTACTTTTTAGGTCATAGAATTCCGCCCTCTACTAATAGCGTATACTAGTGTATTATGGATAGTTAAAATTAATACACATTTTGAAATGGTACTTCTTACATTTACTTAACGGCGTAAGGCTACATTCATTAGGACATAAGAAAAGGAGTGGGTTAGGATTGTCAACCTTGGGGAATATTTTCCTGTCACGGCTTGAACTGTTTGATATTAGCGACTGGAGCTGGATCAGCCACGCAAACAGAAGCGCTGGATCTGTCAGACACATTTGCGAACATCGCACTGCCTTGTACGGGTCTGCTTCACCCATCCATCAAAGGGAAACACCGTGAATGCTGTGGTGAAAAGGAGATTAGAATGCGGTTTCTACATTTCCTTGGCTTAGGTCAGCCTATTCAGCATGGTCTTTGCATTGTCTCCTAAAGTAAAACATTGTTGTGAAGTAATGAAAACGATACTTTACCATAAACTGCCTCTAATGCATGTGGTACATAAAAATAACAGCTTGTTGGTTATTGTTAAATCACTTAACTCTTTCAAACCAATACTTTTTTTCTAATTACCCTGTTAGGATTTGTGATATTTACCCTAATTTGGCGGTAGAATAGCTCTCTTTCTCCGGCTGAGACGAATTATTAAGCTCGGCAGCGTTATTCCGAAGAGTTCAAATGGTAAACTTGATGGGGAGGCTACAGGGGTTATTTTTTTATAAATACAGTACATACAGTGTATTTCACGTAAGAGTTCGCCAATCATGCTGGTTTCGCTGCGGCCACAGCTCTAACTCCAGAGCGATCGGGTGAAATATCTACGCCAGGGGAAGACAGAAGGTTGCTCTGTGACGTCACTGCTTTCTGCTCTCACTGCTCGCGTTGTACCTCTGCGAGGAGTATGTGAAATGTAGGCATCAGTGAACAGGGGGGAAGAGAGGGTATTAGTATTGCGGGCAGGGGGAATTTAGGGGGTTAGAACTTACGTAATACGTGTTTCCGAGTTAATGAAACATCAATCGATTTTCTTGATAGTTTATCGGTTAATTACAGCACAGTAGTTTAACATATTATAAATGATTCTATTTTTCTATTCTGTGAGAACAATTGCCTTTCCACAAAATCTATGTTCTTTGACAAAAATAGACAATAGGCTACTATCATTTGAATTAACATAATTCACTACTATAAAAATAATTAAAAAAATGAACTGAATTAATTACCATACAAGCTCGTCTGCACCTTAGATGATACAAGATTACAGTAACAATTTTCTGACTTTCCTGTCTCTTTTTTCTTTAACAAGTTTATCAATGTTGGGACGTAATGTTTGAGCAATATTTAATCGAAGACTACATTTAGGTTGTGATTTGACAATGTACTTCTTGATTTGAGCTTTGCACATTTCATTAGTGAAAAAAATTGTTCGGCCACATATGTCGATCCAAAATTACATAAAATTCGTGCGGCAAGTTTCGGGAATCTGGTTTCAGATAAATTTCTGTAAAAGTTACCCAAGACCACTTTACGTTCGTATTTGTCCTTTAACAGTAAGTTTAGCAGTTCCAACTGATACGGGCAAGGAACGTCTTTGACATTAACTAAATATGGGGTAGCAAAAAGTTTAAATATTGGAGAAAGGTTTTCCACATCCTGAAACCTCGATTCGAACTGAAGAAGAATGTTTTGCAGAACTAACAGATGTTCTGCAGAGAGAACACTATCAGGATCGCATCTTGCATTAACTTTGAAAAATGCTCCGTATTTCCAACCAGAAGTTGTTCTACCCACAGAGCTAAAGTGAATAGGTCCTCTAGTACCTAAATCTAGCGTACTCTAAACACCCCTACTACCGTGCGCTCTTGCTGACGTCACACACATGGGATCCGCATGCTCTTGCTCCACAAACGTCATCACAAGACGTAGTTGACTTCCCCTGATCTACGCAAATAGAGCCGCTAACGACGTAATGATCAGGTTCTCAAAGTTACAGTTAAAATTACAATGAAAATAATCAGGTACCTCATCACAAGAGATGTTGGAAATGTCCTCCTCTTGCATTCACACAACACTGGCAGAATTTTAGGAAATTTTCTTTCATACGCTTAAGTTCAGCTTCCGAGATAATTAATTTGTATTTAAGTTCTTCTAACAGTATGTGACTATTATTTATTGGGAACTTGACTAATCGGGTGAAATATCTACGCAAATAGAGCCGCTAACGACGTAATGATCAGGTTCTCAAAGTTACAGTTAAAATTACAATGAAAATAATCAGGTACCTCATCACAAGAGATGTTGGAAATGTCCTCCTCTTGCATTCACACAACACTGGCAGAATTTTAGGAAATTTTCTTTCATACGCTTAAGTTCAGCTTCCGAGATAATTAATTTGTCTTTAAGTTCTTCTAACAGTATGTGACTATTATTTATGGGGAACTTGACTAATAAAGTGTATAGGTCAATTTCCTATGCATTAGTAGAACATAAAGACAATATCACAAGAGAAATTAACTCTATCTAGGATGCTAAACTTATGCGCGCGAAAAAAAATACTAAAAAGTGCCAGTGTTGTGGGATGCAAGAGGAGGACAATTCCAATATCTCTTGTGATGAGGTACGGGGTTATTTTCATTGTAATTTTATTGTAACAGTAACTGAGAGAACCTGAATTATTACACCGTTAGCGGCTAATTTGCGAAGATAAACCCCGTTTACTCGGGAGTTAGAATTGTGGCGGCCGCGACGCAGAATCCCGCATGATTGCCCAACTCGTACGTGAAACGCTCTGTAGCAGCCGGTGGGGGGGGGGGGGGCTCGGCAAACCCTAACTTCTTACGAACTGAACAGGCTAATCTGGCCAGAAGAGATAATCTATGAAATTATTTTGAACGTATTAGCTTTTATAATGATGCAAAGTAGGCCTATTGTAAGTCTACACTTAATAATACTCTTTAAATTATACAATTTTAACTTGTTGGTTTGGTTATGCACATTAGTTTAGCTAATAATTAAATGTTATTGGATTCATACTGTACTTTGACTTATTGCATATTTAACCTTTAAAATGGCAACATGTCCCATAGGATACTGCTGTCTTTCTTACATTCATATTAAACTTAAGGGGGGACATACAGCTTTCGATGAAATTCATTGGTGAGAAATAGGTGAATTTCATTTTTTTTTTCTCTCAGCAATGAAGTGCTCTACAGTCTTGCAATCTGACATACTCTTTATTGACTATTTCTACAATTGCATACTGTTTTTAAAATTAATCAAACTGTTATAGTTACGGGTAATTATCGTTTCAAAATGGCGGCCACGTTTCATGCACTGAACAGCCGTTTCCCTGATAACTTCCACAAATATAGACATTTCTGTTTCTGTGTGTTTGTTAATATCATGTGAACAACGTAATCTAGGATCTTTGAAATATCTTCAGTATAAGTATTTTTTTAATTTTCTTTTTCGTACGGTGATAATAACGAAGTAAATTGGAAGATTTAATTGTCAAACTATTCAGTGTTTATTTTGTTCATCAAGTTGAATACTGTTATATACAGAAGATATAAACTCTGAAATAATTAGGCTTCCATACATTAAGTGGAGTTCTTCGCCAGTGCATTTTGTGAAATGTTGACATAATTATTTTAAGAATGTCTTATATCAGTGTATACGAGTTTGAATTAAGGTTAACTATCAAACTTTAGACCTTTGTTCTTCCGTAAGTCCTGCTTAATGAATCGATCTGCAGCTTAACTCGGAAATCGATAACAAAAATAACTTATTCTCTGCAAATCATAATTCTAATTAACTTTTTACTGATTAAACAAAAGCATACTGGCACTTTGTTACATCAGTTTACCTGATTTTATTTTATATATCAATGTGCAATTTTTTTTCCTTCAGATAATAGGTATAGGCCCATAGACGCTGACTCTAGGGAAGAATGGAACTCTCTGCCCCCCCCCCCGCACTATTTAACTGTCAACATACTAAGGCCAATGTATAATTACTAATAATCCAATTCTTGCCCTCCCTCCAATAATAATATCAAGTCAGCGTCTTTGTTAGACCAACTGTAATTTGACATCGATTGTATACGGTATATTTTCAGACAATGACACCATGTCAACATTTCGAAATAGAAGAAAACATTAAGTAATATATATGAGCCACCGCACCGGGGCAAATTGTAGAGGCATGTTCAGAATATATTATCCGTGAGAGTAAAAAATAAATCTATATTTCGCGTGACCGCCATTTTATTACAAAAAAAAAAGTCGTTATGGATGGTGTACTCTCTGAAATATAACCAACTGTACGATTTCTGCTGAATTCATGATTCCGTTCCTACACGATTGTATGTGCTGCAATTCGATTTAATATATTACAGGTTTTTTCTTACTTTTTGCTGCGAGAAGTAGAGTTCGAATCCTGATTCCTGGATTGGAAACGTTAAGCCATAAATATCTAATATATAAAATCGAAAGTGTGTATGTATGTATGTATGTATGTATGTTTGTTCCTTATACAAATCTACATTTCTTTACCAATTTACACGACATTTTGCACACATACCCAGTTAAGCCCGGGAAGTATAGCTGTCGACATTAAAATTCAAACAAAATACTCCTTCCCTTGAAAATTATATAATTTCTGAGAATTTTATACTGAAAAAATGAATTGCTGTTTAGTTCACATGGCAACAGTAAATTGTTTACTATGATTACATAGGGCCTTGGCAAGTATATAGCCTAATGCTTTAACGAATTATGATTCCATCGATGTAATATATTGGCGAAAATAATGACTGAAAATGAAATCCACGAAAATAAAGCACAGTGTGATGTAGTCACATAACTTTCTCTACCCTCGACATAAGAAATATTTACTCACTTCACATTTTGATGTAGAATAAGAGGGACAACTTAAGTGTGTGAGTATGCTATATCAAAAGTCTATAAATAATCCTTTCCGCTGATAAGTTATCCATACCTGTAACAAATCAGTCCTTCCCTTGAAAATTATATAATTTCTGAGAATATTATACTAAAAACAATGAAATGCTGTTCAGTTCACATGACAACCGTGTATTGTTTACTTTGATAACATTGGGCCTTGGCAACTGGACTTAAACGAATTATGATTGAATCGATGCAATATATTGGCGAAAATAATTACTGAAAAATGAATTGCACGAAAATAAAGCAAAGTGTGATGCAGTCACACAACTTTCTCTACCCTAGACATAAGAAATATTTTCTCACTTCACATTTTGATGTAGAATAAGAGGTCGTATTACAGGTACAACTTAAGTGTGTGAGTATGCTATATCAGAAGTCGGTAAATAGTCAGTTATCCATAGCTGTAGGCTTTTTATTAGTTGAGATTTATCATAGGCCCTAAGCATGGGATGGAACATTTTGAGTCCTATACTCGCAGTATATTATGTCCCGGGTTTTAGGGGAGGAAAGTATGAAAGTGATACTGCATTTCTATTTTATTTCAGCTCCGAAACCGTTGTATGGTAACATGAGAATGAGAAATAAAATTTTCCGTCAAGTTAATACAATCTTATGTAATTTATGTTTCTTCTTATTTCAACCCCTCCCAGGCATGATGAGTAGAAGCAACGGAATGCAGCATTCGACATCCTCTATGAACCATAAAAAGCTATATCTAGCGTTTTCTGATGGAATAGTTTGATAGATCTTTTTCTTCATTTAAAGTTCTACATACATATTATATAAGGACCTAGAGTTTCAAAATCGAAAGTCCTCCATAAGTTAATTTCAAATTACAAAATACAAAGCCCGGGCGACGCCGGGCCTTTTCAGCTAGTCTTCTAATATATAAAGTCGAATGTGTGTTTGTGGGTATGTATGTATGTATGTATGTTTGTTCCTTATACAAATCTACATTTCTTTACCAATTTACACGGAATTTTGCACACATACCCAGTTAAGCCCGGGAAGTATAGCGGTCAACATTAAAATTCAAACAAAATACTCCTTCCCTTGAAAATTATATAATTTCTGAGAATATTATACTAAAAACAATGAAATGCTGTTCAGTTCACATGACAACCGTGTATTGTTTACTTTGATAACATTGGGCCTTGGCAACTGGACTATAACGAATTATGATTGAATCGATGCAATATATTGGCGAAAATAATTACTGAAAAATGAATTACACGAAAATAAAGCAAAGTGTGATGCAGTCACACAACTTTCTCTACCCTAGACATAAGAAATATTTTCTCACTTCACATTTTGATGTAGAATAAGAGGTCGTATTACAGGTACAACTTAAGTGTGTGAGTATGCTATATCAGAAGTCGGTAAATAGTCAGTTATCCATAGCTGTAGGCTTTTTATTAGTTGAGATTTATCATAGGCCCTAAGCATGGGATGGAACATTTTGAGTCCTATACTCGCAGTATATTATGTCCCGGGTTTTAGGGGAGGAAAGTATGAAAGTGATACTGCATTTCTATTTTATTTCAGCTCCGAAACCGTTGTATGGTAACATGAGAATGAGAAATAAAATTTTCCGTCAAGTTAATACAATCTTATGTAATTTATGTTTCTTCTTATTTCAACCCCTCCCAGGCATGATGAGTAGAAGCAACGGAATGCAGATTCGACATCCTCTATGAACCATAAAAAGCTATATCTAGCGTTTTCTGATGGAATAGTTTGATAGATCTTTTTCTTCATTTAAAGTTCTACATACATATTATATAAGGACCTAGAGCAGGCCTGTCCAACCCGCGGCCCGCTCTCAAAGTTTTGTGGCCCGCGGATACTTCTAACCAATCGGCCGTGTTTAGAGCGCCAGTATCGTTGCCGCGGAGGGCGAAATTTTTGTTTTTTATTGTTCTGAACAAGTCTGTTTCTAATTTATCTGCTTACGCGAGGTTGTGTACGCTTGTTTATTTGTTCGTGCAAATTGTTAGATAACAGTGTTGTTAGATAGAACGAGCAAACATGAGCAACATTAGCAAGAAAAGAAAATTACAAAAGGAAAATAGAAGTTATAAAGATGCATAGGAATTGAATTACTTCGTCACAAATAATAATGGCAAGTTGCAATGTGTTGTGTGCATGCAAATAATTTCTTCTTGTAAAGAGTACAATGTTAAGAGACACTACACTACTTCACATGAAACACAATTGAAGTATGAGGGGGCTTCAAGAGCTGCAATTTTACAAGATTATAAGAAAAACCTAAATCATCAGACAGGTAATTTTACACAAATGTCGTCTACGCAGATAGCTGCATTAACTGCTTCTTGCAGTGTATCATTGGAACTTGTAATAGGTAAGAAAGCATTTAGTGATGGAGATATAGTTGCTATGGCAATTGCATTTGGTGAAAGCAATTTATCTGAAAAATTTGCAGCTGTTCCCCTCTCTCATCAAACAATCTCAAGACGAGTACAGAGTATGGGAGGACAAATAACAAAGAAATTAGAAGATATGGTTGGAAAATGCTTGGATGACAGTGTCAACGAGACTGACACCAGTCAACTCTTGATTTTCATACGAATGATCAACAATGATTTTTCAATACAAGATGAAATGATTCAATTATGTTCTTTACATGGATAACCAAGGGTGAATATATATTTAAAGCAGTAAATGAAACGGTGGAAAGGACTGGTAGGATTAATTAGGAAAGGTGGGTTAAGTTTCCCCATGTTTCATTGCATAATTCACCAAGAGGCGTTGTGTGGGAAGTCAGTGAAACACAGCGATGCAATGAATATAGTGGTTACAGTTTCCAACAAGATACGTGGTTGT
Source organism: Ectobius pallidus (assembly GCA_964059195.1). Lineage (NCBI taxonomy): Eukaryota > Metazoa > Arthropoda > Insecta > Blattodea > Ectobiidae > Ectobius > Ectobius pallidus. The sequence goes on from CAXKWD010000003.1 coordinate 112,780,719, forward strand.
AATAAGGCACAACTTCACTGCAGATTCCGGGAATTTTTGGATGAGCGGCAAGCCCAATGTAGAGAACTATCACTCCACGCAAATGTATGCTGGCTGAGTGCAGGTAGTGAAAATCTTGTTCGACGGGTTGAAGATCCAGACTTTCTGAGGCAGCTTGCTTTCATGACTGACCTGACACAATACTTGACTGAGTTGAACCAGAGACTTCAGGGCAAAAATCAAAGTATTTCAGGGTTAGAGGTCATGTTAATGGTTTTAAAATTTCTGAAATCAACTTTATCAAGAAATTATTTAACACACATTCCATGTTTGTCAAGAGCTGTCAGAAAAAATTTAAGAAGGTAATTTTTCTGAGTTTTATGAAAATATTGAAGTTATTATTAAAGAATTCAATCAAAGATTTTCTGAATTTGAAATCTTAAAGGTAAACTGCTGCTTTTTAATGACCCAATGAATATGGATATTGAGAATCAGCCATCCATGTATCAGCTGGAGCTCTGGGATCTTCAGGCTGATCCTTTTCTTCAAACCAGGTCTGAGAGAGGGCTCAACTTTTTCAAGCTACTTCCAGAGGGCAGGTTTCCTCAGCTTAGAGATTTTGGTTTGCACTTTTCCTCAATGTTTGGAAGCACTTATCTATGTGAGAGTGCTTTCTCCAACACGAAATTCATAAAAAATAAATATAGGAACTGTCTCACTGATGATTCCTTGTTACACCTACCAAGACTGGCAATTACTAACATAGAAGTGGACATCCATACTTTAGTGAAGCAGTCTGAAAATTCCCAGTGCTCACATTAAGTTCTAATTTCGGCCTACTGGTAATGAATCCTATTTCAACAATTTGATCTGCTGTACTTTACTGTTACATTTATGTGAGTGAAACTTTTAGTAGGCTATTTGGCCCTCAGCATCAATTGTCGAAATATTTTGGCCCCCAGTACTTCTGAAGTTGGACAGGCCTGACCTAGAGTTTCAAAATCGAAAGTCCTCCATAAGTTAATTTCAAATTACAAAAGACAAAGCCCGGGCGACGCCGGGCCTTTTCAGCTAGTAGTACATAAAATTAAAATTCCACTTGCGTTAACTTATAGAAATTATTTATTCGTGCGGTATGCTTAACTTTGTAGCTAAAAAACATTCATTAGCTGCATATTGTTTGTACTTAACCTGTCATTCATCATTCAAAGACCATAAGCTTGGATATGGACCTGGGAACCGAAAATACTACCTAGGTTTTAAATAATAAACCATTTTACTTCCTCCTCTCGTACCATAGGTAGAGGAAGTATTGTGTTCGACCCCGAAATTCGAAGTTGCGTTTTTAACATAAATACAGGCCTACATTTTGAGGTCCCCTGAATAAAAAAAATTAAAAACAACTATTTTCAGATACATGCCTGTATGTGTGTCTATGTGTCTGTGTGTCTGTGAACATCCTAACTCCAGAACAAAAAATCGTATGAAAACAAAATATTATATTTGGGTTAAGAATCTTCTGGGGATGTCACACGAAGATTGGCGACGACTTTCTCTTACTTCTAATGCCACCTCACATTTTAAAAAATCTCGTTTCTTCAGATTTTCTCGAAAACGGCTCTAACGATTTTGTTTAAATTTTGTAGGCCTACATGAAGTGCTTTTACTAGAGCTAAAACTTTTGTTTGAGACATTTTTTCGCAAACATTCTCTGAAGGGTAGTTATAAGCCACCCACTTTTTGTAGAAACTCGGTCTTGTTTGGTGGAAATAAAAATTTGCATCAGGTTGAAACTATTTGAATACGTGGCCCCTACAATACCGCCCCCTTTATTATACGAGTACTAGAATGTGAAGTGAGAAAAGTCTATTGCTTATGCTTAGGGTAGAAAGTTACGTGAGCGCACTAATCAGACTATTGAATTCACAGGGGATGCGAAGCGATGTGGTAACGAGATTCTCTTTCAACCAATTTATGTGAAAAGGATGTCAAATACAGATGCAAAACTTTTATTTGAGCAGAGGAAGTTATGTTTCACATCAGATTTTTTTAAACTTGAGGTGCTGCTGCTAATTTGCTTGCTTAGACAGAAATATGTTTGGCCCATAGGCTGTGTTAGCAGCCTAATTACTTTTTTGCATACTATATGACTGCCTGCATGGTCTCGTGATTAACTTCACTGTCTACGAATCTGCAAGCCCGGGTCCGACCCCCGGCACCTCATCTGATTTTTCTGAGGTAGGGAGATCAGGAACGGGGTGCACTCAGTCTCGTGATACAAACCGAAGAGATAGGCCTACTTGATTAAGAAGTAGTGGCTCCGGTGACGGAAATCATCATTAAAGGCCGTCGGCATGCTGACCACATGCCTCAATCCTGCTACTTGCCTATGGTAGATGACGTAGCGGTCGGATTGTAGGCCTAGTCTCTCAAGAGATGTAATACCACGGAGTTTAATCTTTATTGTCAACGATAATTGCACCAAACCCTTTTTAACATTAACTCTACATTTAGCAGTATCACCTAGAATTAACGCTGGTTTAAAATTATCCGGTACCCATGTAGTCTGTTCGGATTTTAATAGTGTTCTAACCACTTAAATTTTGCGTTTTTTAAACTCATTGTATCTGGTTTGATCCTTAGTTCAAAGTTAACAATAATGTGTTCGATCTTTACTTATTTCACTCTTGTCAGATATATTAATGTTCCACACATTACTGACTATTTGAAATTGCTATTCGGAGAGTCAAGGAAATCGTTATTGTTTCTACGAGTAGTATTCTAAAGTGCATTAAAAAGATACAAGTGATCCATCTCTTCTCTATATATATAAAAGGCTTTGTCCTGACTGACTGAATGAATGACTGACTGACTGACAGGAATCAACGTACAGCCTAAACTATAACAGGTAGAGACTTGGAATTTTGACAGTACCTTCGTTTCATAATGTAGGTGCTCACTAAGAAAGGATTTTGAAAAATTCTGATTTTAACTGCCAAAAATTAAATGTTTTTGAAAATACTTAACCCCTTTTTACACAGAATTATCCAAACAAATTCACAGAACATATTGTTGCCAGTTGTATCAGGTGGGTTTGGATTAAATGATATGGATGTTTGACAAATTAGAGAAGGTATCATTATAATTCATATTATCTGTATTAATAAAAGGAATTGTCCTCGATGTCCAGCGAAATCTACTGAACGCAGAGATCTGAAATTTTAAACATAGGTGGGCTGAAGGGTCGGAAAATGCACCTCCAAGCCGGAATTTTAATTTTAGTTTTCGTTCGTGAGTTATGAGTGAAAAACGGGCAAAAAACGTGCATTTTGTGCGTTTTCAAAACATAAGTTTTCAGTTATACATTTCAATGTCAAATCAATTACAGTTAGCTCTGGCTATTTTTGTCATACATTGAAAATAAAACTTTTGCGATCGCTTGAATGTTGTAAGCCCTAATATGGTCAAACATTGTTTTATTTGGACGAAACTCACTATACAGGGGTTTTCTGGACCAAGGAACTCGAATCTGAGGTCGCTTTTACCAGGCGATGCTATCTAATCGTGGTATGTAGTCCACGTGATTTAGGTGTTAATAAATATAATGATTTTACTATTATGCTCTTAATTTTTAATTTTTGAAATAATTATTGCGGGCGAAGCCGCGGGCACATGCTAGTACCCAAGGTATATAAAGTTAGCTAGTACCCGTATAATTAACAATACCCTTTCTGTGCTGAATTTTTACATTGGTAATAAGGGAGTCATCAAGCAATAACATCAGTGTGCTGTAAGTTTCAAATCGATGAAGAAAATTTCAACGGAATAACTTGTTTCCATTAATGTCAAACATAACACTTGAATAAAAATTCTCATATTTTACATAAAGCATTACTTTATTAATCTTATATCTTTCGTTTTATTCAAATCTTGAGGCGACGCAATTATTATTCGTCACTAGCAGTGGAAAGGTTGACTGTCTTGAGGTACTCTAACTCCTATAAAACTTTATTCTTGTTTTAACGACAGAAAATGTTTGCAGTCTTTTTAATTCTTGAACAGAATTTGACCAAATTTTACACCATGATTATGTTCTCTGAATACTAGTGTGTGTAAAACAGCACTCTAGCGATAATTTTTTACCTTATTTCTGCTAGTGAACATTTACAACAGACAAAAGAGCCCGTTCCTCATACGGGTATTGTGAAAGGAAGAGTAACAGTTATGCCAGGAGTGCCCACAAGGCGGGGGTTAAGATGCAGAGTCAATGCAATTTCTGAGGGGGGTGAATATTTTTGCAAAATTTGCATTGTATATGTTAAAATAAAAACGATTACGATTACGATTACTCTGTAATAATTTATATCGATGATGTAGGCTATATATCATGTAAAAGTTGTCTTATTAAACATACTTTTTCGATTGATACGTTTTCAATTACAAATACAGTAATACATTTTCTTTAGGAAGAAGTTTTAGAGTAGACCTACTGTTTAAAGTTTGTAAGAGGGGGTCATGAAGCTGGGGGGAACTCCTGGTTATGCGTTAAAGTATCACAAAAAGATGGTGGAATTTTCTCATTGGAATTTTTCTCATTACTATAATGGATCTCGTAAAGTATTTTATTGAGTATACGCAAGTGCTTGCTTCTTTTCCAGTTAAAATCTCTTTCAAATTGTCTAATGCAGTTTACAATATTTACATGGACACGGAAAATAAGAAAACAGCAAGCATTTTCTGAATCAAAGAAACTCAATTTAATAAAAAGTATGTATTTATATGTGTGCATGGGTGGGTTTGTCCCTTTGTCGTTATTAGGCCTACTATTACTCCAACATTTTGCATTTTCTTAAAATGGATCTCATGATTTTGTTCTAAATTTTGTTCACCAACAACTTGTGCTAAAATCTAAAACTTTTATTTGTGAGTTAATTTTGTCCGTAGAAATTCTCCGAAAACTAGCTACCTCTTCTATAAGCAGCCTCGCAAACACAATACCATTGGGTGAGGGTGAATACACACTTCCCCAATGCAGTCACTTATATGTAGGCTATTCGTTGAAAATTCATTTTTTTTATAACTAAAAAAATATTTTGACTAAAAAATGACTTTTTTCGACCATGCTATAAGTTAGTACGCTTATTACGTGTGACGTAACGGTATCATAATGACACTCATTTCGACACTGGTTTTCATTTCGACATCGGTATGGTATCGATTATCATCAAACACGGAACGAGACCTTGAGGGTAGCAGCTGAAATCTGCCTAATAAATACCCTGTATTTAAAATATAATCGATTCTGTTCGTGTTGATTTTAATATCATACTAAAATGAATTAATTTCGTGCTGTCAAAATCCGTTGGTTTTATGAAAATGACGAAAAAGAAGCTTCGATTTGACCGACGACATGAGCTGCCATCTGTCATAGAAGACAAGAACTACAACCAGTTCGTGCGAAGATCATGGCGAGCTGAAGCGTAGCCATCTGTTTGAGTGAACCTAAAATCGCACAATTTAAACATTTATAATAATAAGAGGAAGTGTTTGTCTGTCTGTCTGTCTGTACACGAGCCCAACGAAATCTACTGAACGCAGAGATCTGAAATTTTAAACGTGGATGTACTGAATGTGGCCGAATACACCTCGAAGCCGGATTTTTTAAATTTCGCTTTCGTTCGCGAGTTATGAGTGAAAAACTGGCAGAAAACGTGATTTTTTTTTCCGTTATCGAAGCATCAGTTTTCGTACATTTCAATTGTCCAATCAATTGCAAGTGGTTTTGCCTTCTTTTGTCATAAGTTGGAAATAAAAGCATCGCAATACTTTCAATATATCGCATGGAATTATCGATCGCTTCGATTTTGTGAGCTCACCCTGGTCAATTCGTTTGTTCATAATGCCAAGGCACGCAGACATCTGAAATTTTCAACCTAGACGGAAGAGGGATAATGAATATAGGCCTAAATGGGCCAACATTGTTCGATTTGAACGGAACTCACTATGCAGGGGTTTTCTAGGCCAGAGAACCCGAATATGAGGTTCTTTTTACCAAGCGGCGCTTTGTAATTGTGGAATGAACTCCAAATCCGGATATTTAGCTGTTTCATTATAATAGTTTAGTTTATGAATGATTCGCGAGTAAGTGTTAGTAAATATAATATTTTAATTATTTTTTTTCTTAATTTTTAATTTCTGAATTAATTATCGCGGGCGAAGCTGCGGGCACTATCTGGTTTAGACTGATTATGGTCGAATAAAAACAGTCATATGCAACTTGCTTATAATGGTAATTAAGATAATAGTATGAAAATTATTAAACTCGCGTTGCTCGTTTCATAAACATACTCGTGTCTTAATAAATATCACTATAGGCTTATTGCTTACTGTACTATTTTACCTTTAAAATCATATTACACAAGTGTATCATTTGGGCGTCCATATCAAATTATACCAAGTGTTTCACAATGTACTAACACTTAATGGTGTTCCAATTAGGCATATATCTTACAACATGGGCAACACCATGCAAATAGAGTTAAATTTTATTAAAACCCATATTTAATAAACCTTACATATTATTACTATCTCTTAATACTTTTAAGTTTGAATAATTTGACCATGAAAGTGACTGAAATTATATAATATGTTTTCTGTATCGGCATTGGGAAACATTTTCTAAGTTCTGCTTTGCACTTGCATCTAGGCCTATGTTTACAAAGAATTCAGTTTATCATTTCCTTGGGGCAATCTACAAGGTCACTCCGAATGAAAAATGCATTTTAATATGTATTCACTTTGTATAAACAAATCATGTTGTTATGACATAAATAATTACACAGAAACTCTTAGGTTTTTCTTCACAGTCTTCTGTTTCACCTGCCAGACACGTCTGCTTTACAAGGGCATTGCATCAACGCACAGCATGCAATATAACGTAATAATGCATTGTCTCGTTCAATCCTCGTTATGGGGCAATTTCGTCGAAGCAAGGAGCAAATTTCAGTTAAAGTAAATGCCAAATAATGAATCACTTTAAATAGCGAACTAAGCCATTCTGATATGAATGGAATTACACACTAATATCAACATCATTAGCTACAAGGTTTGGGCCAAATGGACTGTTCTTTCTTTCTTTATCATAGCTTACCTCTCCTTTTTTATGATTTAAGCGACCCAAGCCGCCCGGGCCAGAAGGACTGTTCCGATTCCAAACTACATAGGCATATATACTATTATTTTAATCTCATTTAAATTAGTCCCGCCATCTTTTTTGGGGGGCATCCCCTATATCTACAGCTTTCTCTTAGTTTAGTTCATTCATAACAGTAATTTCATTTTATATGAAAGAATCCGATAAAATTTGAATTCACTTGTTTTAGAACACTATTTAAAGAGAGTTTCAACGAAGCGTCCCTAGGATACAATAATGCTAATCGCGCGCGAGTGAACCACGTAGCAAATATCGCAGTTTGACCTTGATAAATCATGCCGCTACGAGGTTTCGCAGTACAACTCCTTTCACCGACTACCCCTCTTTCTATTCTTTTACTAGTACTTATGGCTGCGTCTCAATCAACATTCACTCCCACACAGTACTTATGGTAGCTTATAAAAGGACAAGAAAGTGCAGTGTTAAGTTGATAATTACTTCTAGCATAGAGTTCACGGTATTATTGCAGAAGTTCACATTTAGTTTTATCGCCATCTTTCAAAGTCTTAATATTCGCAAGGCAAGACTAATACCCGAGGTTTCTTTAAGAAAAGAATTGCTTATAACTACCCTTAAAGGGATTTATTGATAAATGAGAGCGTATTATAATATTTTATTTAATGTATCACATATTATAATATATTATGCCTACTACGCGATTCGTGTACTGATTTTATACTAACGCGTTAGAGCTGTTAATCTCAAGATCTCTACATATTAAAGTCGCAGACGTACATACAGTGATATGTTTCTGAAAAAAAACATCTGGGCTTCAGTTAAAATGTGTATTAATGCTGAAAGCTTGGAAATGGCATTTCAGAATCTTACACAGTACTCCTACTATCTACCTGATGACGTCTTAATAAAGCCGCGTTCACACCTGTGCGCCTTGCGCCTAGTTGCCGTGCCTCTCCAGTGCATCTGCGCATGCAACGGTGCAAGCTCACGCATGCACCTAGTCTCTTGCGGCTCCATTATTGTAGGCGCATACCTCTTTCTGTTCACACCTGCTAGAAGTGCGCAGATGATATGTCCGCTTTGGATTTAGGTGCCGTAGCTGCTGCTGCTGCAGCTGTTGTTATTTTGCGACAAAGACGAAACCGTAAGAAGAAAATTCAATTGTATTGTAATCACAAAGTTGGCAATGTAGTTGACCTTTCACAAAAATATGAAAGTCAAACAGCAGTAAAATTGGTCATGGCAATCAATCTTTCATTTCCAGAATATCGTTCGAAAATGTACGCAGTAGGAACAACTCTGATCACCAGTAGGTACTATTTCGAACAGTGGCATTTTCAACGAACGAACTGCTTTCTTCCAAATATAATTTTATTTATTATTAATTACCAATAATATGAGCGTAATAATTGTCACATTTTGAATAGGTAGCTGGCAGGATTAGGGCATGTGGTCAGCATGCCGAATCCTACTGCAGTTGTTGATAGCTTACTGAACCGAAGCCGCTACTTCTTTATGAATTAGCTCCTCGGTTGGTGTCACGAGACTGAATGCACCCCGTTCCAGTTGGCCCTACCTCAGAAAAATTTGAGGAGGTACCGGGGTTCGAACCCAGACTTGCGGGTCCGTAGTCAGCAACCACTAGACTAGGGGCTAAAGAGGACTTTTGCAGAAAAACACTATTTTTAAATAGATTTTCCAATTAATACAAAAGAAAATAAATGTGAATTAGTGCATTTTAAGAAAAGATGTAATGCAAATAAATTTATACAACGCACTGAAATTAATAATGTAGGCTATATATCGCTTTGATTCATTGCATGGGCAGGCGGCATCAAAGGAATAAACCATTAAGTCAGTGTTTATGTTAACTGATGTAACCAAGTCGGCCTTGGCTTCTGCTTTCCAAAACAAAAGCAACGTTGTTATCATTGACCTCAGTTCTTCCCTCGGTTGAATCAATTCACACGTGTTATTGTTTATTGTAACTATCGCAGGAAATTAAACTTGAGCAGTCTGAAATACTTTGAAATGTATATATAGAAACAATTTCAGTCAACGTATTTTAGTAGATAGGAAGGTAATTGAGTGAGCATTGAATAATTGTATCATTAAAAAGGGTAAATATCTCAATTGTTTATGCTATTTTTCGAGTGCCAATATAAGGAATAGTTACTTGCTTATTTGGGGGGGGGGGAGAGAACTAGAATAACTCTGTCAAAATTATAAACAATTTTCGGTGTCATATTAGTGTCCATTATTATGTTTTATGAAGACGGCTAAACTAGTTTGTTTAAAAAGCCTAAAAAGGTCTATTCATTGAAATAATACCACTGCTCTACTCTGCTGGACTCTACGAAAGTATGATCGAAGGCTTTTTATTTTATTTAGCACCGCTTTCGTTGTTCCCAAAGCGTATTTGTCCCTTAGAAACTGTAAGGAATCGCTCCTTTTTGTCCTGTCCTTGTAGTCCGGGGAGCTAGCCATCCACAAACACGGATACGAGCGATAATCCTCCACGAACTCAATATTCTTTTCATTAGACCACTCCGCCATAATGAAAAATCAGAGCAGAACCTTGGAAGACGCACGACTGTTGCACATAGCTCCCCGTTTCAAATGGAGAGCTACTTGCGCCTACGTCCACCGGCGCAAGGAGGTCCGTGCGCACAGATTCCACGCATGCCTCACCCTGCACCGTTGCATGCCCCGGCTTGCATCTCCACCTGCCAGGCGCAAGCCTCTTGTGCGCATGCAACGTTGCACAGGTGTGAACGCGGCTTAAGGGTAATGAAAATGAGTAATAATATTTCAAGAAGGGCCTTTCGTTAACTTTTTTGACGGTTTTGAGTTATGTTAATTTCTATGTAACGTACAGGTCGTCCCCTCCCTAGCCTATTCATAATGTGCAATTCTTGTTGATGGCAAATGTGTCCCTTGTCCAGGACAGAGGGCGTTTTTCCTCTCAATATCTGTGAACGAGGCATTAGTGGTTCTTGTAAAATCGCATAATAGGGGGACCCAACTTGAAAACCAGCTTTCCTATCATAAAACACCTAAAATCACGCGTATTTTGTAATAGATAGTTCTCTGGAGAGGAGATGTTACCTCAACGAATGATATAGTCCAACCCACCCGACCTAAACGTTACACTTTCTTTTATAACACGATCTAGCGAAAAGTAGCGTGAATTCCGCCATATTTTATATGAAGAAACTCGTGATTGGACGTTAGAGGTGTGACGTCACCACCAGCAGAACACGTGGAATTTTGGGAAACAGGTTCACAAACACAACCAACCTCGCAGGAGAGATAGAATATCGCACATTTATGAAATGGGAGAATTCAGAATGCCGTACTAAATTAATATCACTGTTCATAACCTAACAGAACCTGTCACTAATGCTAATATCACCGTTCATAACCTAACTGTCACTAAACTAGTATTTTGGGAGGATTCAGAATGCCCCAATAAAATAATAGCACTGTTTATGACCTAACAGAACCTTCACTAATACTAATATCACCGTTCCTAACATAACTGCCACATGTTGGTCAACCTGCTTCGCTGAAAAACAAAATAAAAACATCCTTCCGAGGAAGCCTGCTCACATCTCGAGAAGGCTCCCCGTACAGTGCGACTTTGCCGTGGCTGCAAACATATTTGTTATACGAAGTAGCTTATGTATCTTTCAGAAGGGCAGCAAAATGACAGATGATATATCAATGATTAGTTTTAAAGTCATTGGTGGGACTAAGCATATAATATTTTGTTATTAATATGAGTGAATTTGACTGAAAAGTTGGACCCAGACCACTGCCTTCTAAACTGTATTACTCGTGTAAACACTGCCTGTCCTATACGGCTAATTTTGCGTACTCGGCGACATTACAGATGGCAGCACCTTTCACACCCCGATTGCTTCTTGTTTTTTACTACGACATTGTTGATTATGTAGTGCTGTCACCGCCGTCTCGTAATCTCTATATATATAAAAGGCTTTGTCCTGACTGACAGGAATCAACGTAGAGCCTAAACTATAACAGGTAGAGACTTGGAATTTTGACAGTACCTTCGTTTCATAGTGTAGGTGCTCACTAAGAAAGGATTTTGAAAAATTCTAATTCTAAATGCCAAAAATTAAATGTTTTTGAGAATACTTAATCCCTTCTTACACAGAATTATCGAATCCGAATCACATTTGACATTAAAACATATTGTTGCCAATGGGTTTCAGATGGACTTGGAATTAAATTAAATGGAAGTTTGACAATTACAGTTGGCTTTGTCTATTTTTGTCATACCTTGAAATAAAACTTTCGCGATCGCTTGAATGTTGTAAGCCCTAATATGGTCAAACATTGTTTTATTTGGACGAAACTCACTATACAGGGGTTTTCTGGACCAAGGAACTCGAATCTGAGGTCGCTTTTACCAGGTGACGCTATCTAATCGTGGTATGTAGTCCACGTGATTTAGGTGTTAATAAATATAATGATTTAACTATTATGCACATAATTTTTAATTTTTAAAATAATTATCGCGGGCGAAGCCGCGGGCACATGCTAGTATAACATGAACTGAATGTTTAAACTTGTATTATTCTAGGTACCGGTACTTAATTGCTATGAATAAAATTTTGTAAAATAATAAATATAAATTTTACTATCAATACGTCTAATTAATTTATATTTATTTTAATTATTGCTCCAAAATTCCATTTCAAGGTAAGTGTCATATACTGGAATAATATTATGTTCTAAACAAATAACACAAGGATCTGTGTCTGTTTAATGCTTATTTTGACGCAGCAAACGCATAGAACCAATGTACGGTAATGTATAGGGCACTGCCTTCTAGACTCTATTACTCGTGTATTCTTGAGACGGCGGTTGTATAGGTGGCGGTTTTGCTGCAATCTGGGTGTGAACTGTGTCGCCTCTACTGGAGAAATTAGGCAATTGAGCAATTCTCTAAACTCCATGTTAAAATAAAGCATAGGACAGGCAGTGAAATTCTCGAGACGGCGGTGACCCAGACATAAGAAAAAGAGAAAAGGTGTACTTAAAAGGCACCCCCTCCACAGACTTAGAAAGGCACAGGTTCGTTTTCCTTCTGCTCAATTTATTTACAGTATTTTCTTTAGGACACTAAATTTGAGACTGTGATACATTAGAAGCTATAGAATTCGTATATAAACTAGGTTTGTCTCTAGAAATATGATAAATGCGAGTATAAGTTAAGTAAAATGTGAAGTTATCTGACATAAAATGCATCATTTTAAAATTTGAATAAATATTAGCAGCGAATTAATTATTAAATAGCCTATTCATACCTTCTGAAGTAACCTAATAAATAAGGAAGTATGTATCCCAAAATAAGCTCGAAAAGAAAAACTATTCACTACGCCAGAGAAATTGGTATCTACGGATTAAAACAAATATCTGCTTTTTTATGGCAACATTGAAACGAGTTTTTCGTTTCAGTTTAATTGTGCCACGACACTGCTTTGTGCAATACCAACTATCATTACTTAGGTAGGCTACCCAAAATCTGATTTCTCCTTGGTTTATTCGTTATTTTGTCTTCCACACACAGATGTATATAATTATGTCGAAATGTTTGATAATTATTATCAAGGTACCGTGATAGTTTCTAATGGCAACGTATTGTTTATGTTCGTTCTGTTTTCGTCAGTCGCTATGTTGAATTATCTGCTTTAAAGGTGATTTTCAGTGATAATGTGGAGAATTCATGTCAGTTCAGAAGTTTCCACCGGATAAAGCGGACATTGTACTTTCTGTTGTCGAAATTAAATTAGTATTTTGAGCACAGAGGTGAAGAATGGAGCATGTAGTAAAATCTGAATACGGAGAAAACGACTGTGAATGTGAAGAAACTGAATTTAAGGAAGAGATTTCTCCATTTTACATCAGATCTGAATGTGAAAATGCTGAAGAAATGAATGAGACTTCTTCAGTTTTCTTCAGACCTAAATGGGCAAAAATTGAGGTTAAGAAAGAGATTTCTCCAATATACTTCAGATCTCAATTTGAAAATACTGAACTCAAGAAAGAGGTTTCTTCAGTTTTCTCCGAACCTAATTGCGCAAGAATTGAAATTAAGAAAGAAATTTCTCCAATTTACGTCAGATCTGAAAGTGAAAATACTGAAGTCAAGAAAGAGACTTCTTCAGTTTTCTCCAAACCTAATAACGAAAAAATTGAAGTTAAGAAAGAATATTCTCCAACTTACTTCAGAACTGAATGTGAAAATACTGAAGTCAAGAAAGAGACTTCTTCAGTTTTCTCCGAACCTAAATGCCCAAAAATTGAAGTTGAGAAAGAAATATCTCCAATATTCGTCAGATCTGAATGTGAAAATACTGAAGTCAAGAACGAGACTTCTTCAGTTTTCTTCAGACCTAAATGTGCAAAAATTGAAGTTGAGAAAGATATTTCTCTAACTTACTCCAGATCTGAATGTGAAAATACTGAAGTCAAGAAAGAGGTTTCTTCAGTTTTCTCCGAACCTAAATGCGAAAAAATTGAAATTAAGAAAGAAATTTCTCCAATTTACTTCAGATCTGATTGTGAAAACACTGAAGTCAAGAAAGAGTCTTCTTCAGTTTTCTCCGAACCTAAATGCGAAAAATTTGAAATTAAGAAAGACATTTCTCCAATATACTTCAGTTCTATATGTGAAGGAAGTGAAATCAAGGAAGAGACTTCTCCATTTTGTAAGAAATCCAACTGTGAAGAAATTGAAGGTAGGGGAAGGATCTCTTCAATTACCTATAAATCGAAATACACAAATGACAAATATGCCGTCACTGAACCAAAGGATGGTCCGCTATCTATGGTCAGTGATTTAATTCCGACATGTCAAATGAAAACCCAAAACTCAGATCCATCTGGAAGCAACAGCGTTGTTCAAGTAGACAGGTTAGAGACATCAGATTTAAGCAAAAGGAAGTCTAAATCACAAACTTACTCTTGTGATGTATGTACCAAGGCATTTACTCGGAAATACTATCTCAAGTGTCATATACTTACTCATACAACAGATAAATCTTTCTCGTGCGATGTATGTTCTAAGGCATTTTGGCGGAAAGATTGCCTCAATACACATATGCTTACTCATACAGAAGAGAGAACATTCTCGTGTGATATATGTAACAAGAAATTTAATCAGCAAAAATATCTCAATAGTCATTTGCGTACTCATGAAAGTGATAAAACTTTCTCGTGCGATGTATGTGCTAAGACATTTACTTGGAAATATCTTCTCGAAAGACATATGTTTATTCATAAAGGAGAGAAACCTTTCTGTTGTGATATTTGTAAAAAGACATTTAATTATAAATGGAATATCAATTATCATATGCTTACTCATACAACAGATAAACCTTTCTCGTGCGATGTATGTAATAAGGCATTTAGTAGGAAAGATAGCCTCAGTAAGCATATGCTTACTCATAAAGGAAAGAAATGCTTGTCATGTGATGTATGTACCAAGGCTTTTTGTCGTAAATTCAATCTCAAGAGACATATGCTTGTTCATACAAAAGAGAGAACCTTAGTGTGTGATGTAAGTACTGACTCAGAACTCTAAAAAATTATGGTTGTTAATTCGTTATAAAAAATCTTTCCCGTGTGATTAGGTTTATAAAATTCTCTCCTAATATTTTCGTTATTGTTGTGGAAACATGCGTTACTTACGCAATAGATAAATCTATGTCTTGTGCTGATAACAATAAGTTTTCTGAAATATTCATATGCGTCATATTCATTGTGTGGTGTTCGTAGCTACAACAATATTTTCTTTTGCTTATGAAATGCACAGGAGTTGATGTTTGTACCAGATTTGTTTTGTTCCGGATTTTATGTCGAATGAAGGATAACCTTGAGACTGAAATGTAAATTATGCCGTCTTACGCGATTCCTGTATAGAATCTACAGTAACTCTTTAGAACCGTTGATCTAAAGATGATTCTAGACGTTATAATCGCAGACTTACGTACAGAGATATGTTTCTGAAAAATACATCTGGGCTTCAGTTAAAATATGTATTAATGCTGAAAGCTTGTAATTGGCATTTCAGAGTCGAACACAGAACTCCTACCATCCTAATGACGTCTATAGTAAGGGTAGAGAAAATGAGTAATCATATTTCAATAAGTGCCCTAAGTTAACTTTTTTGACATTTTTGAGTTATGTCAATTTCTATGTAACGTAGAGGTCGGCCCATCTCTTTTCCATCAGGTAGCCATAATGTGCAATTATTGTTGATGGCAAAAGTGTCCCTTGTCCAGGATAGAGGGCGTTTTTGCTCTCAACATCTATGAACGAGGCATTGGTGGTTCCTGTAAAATAGCATTATAGGGGGACCCAACTTGAAAACCAGCTATCCTTTCATAAAACACCTAAAATCACGCGTATTTTGTTATAGATAGTTCTCTGGAGAGGAGATCTTACCTCGACGAATGATTTGGTCCGGCCCACCTGCCCTAAACGTTACCCTTTTTTTATAACACGATCTAGCGAAAAGTAGCGTGAATTCCGCCATACTTTACATGAAGAAACTCGAGATTGGACGTTAGAGGTGTGACATCACAACGAGCAGAACACGTGGAATTCTGGGAAACAGGTTCACAAATACAACCAACCTCTCGGGAGAGATAGAATATCGCATATTTATGAAATGGAAGAATTCAGAATGCCGTAATAAATTAATATCACAGAAGCTGTCAGTAATGCTAATATCACCGTTCCTAACATAACTGCCACATGTTAGTTATCCTGCTTCACTGAAAAACAAAATAGAATCATCCTTCCGAGGAAGCCTGCTCACATCGCGAGAAAGGTCCCCTTGGTTGCAAACACATGTTATAAGAAGTAGCATATGTATCTTTCAGAAGGGCAGCAAAATGACAGATGATATAGCAACGATTAGTTTTGGAGTCATTGCTGGGTCTAAGCAATTAATATTTTGTTATTAATATGAGTAAATTTGACTGAAAAGTTGGACCTAGACATAAGAAAAAGAGAAAAGGTGTACTTTAAAAGTCCCCCCCCCCCCTGACCAAGAACTGCACAGGCTCGTTTTCCTGCTGCTCAATTTATTTACAGTATTTTCTTTAGGACACTAAATTTGAGACTGTGATACTTTTAGAAGCTATTGTCTACTGTCGTCGGGTGCGGACGTGTTTTGTGCTTCGATCAGTGTTGCCTGCTTTAACCTCAATGAAGGTAGTATTGCACATGGACATTCATATAATCACAAACTCCTAAAAGACACAATAAGACAAAATAAACAGTGTACTAATATAATAAAGTGGTGAAGTCAGTTTACACATATTTCTACGGCGTAGTAGTAATTTATCTGGGGAGAATCCACACTCAAAATACGTGATGATAACTACAAATCATTGTGGTGTATGTAACAAACACGTCTCAGATGACAGCAAAGCTATACAGTGCGACTCGGAATGTGATCGTTGGTATCATGCGAACTGTATAGGACAGGGGAAGACAGAAGCTTGCTCTGTGACGTCACTGCTTTCTGCTCTCACTGCACGCGTTATATCTCTGCGAGGAGCATGTGAAATGTAGGCATCAGTGAACAGGGGGGAAGAGAGGGGCATTAGTATTGCGGGCAGCGGGAATTTAGGGGGTTAGAACTTACGTAATACGTGTTTCCGAGTTAATGAAACATCAATCGATTTTTTTGATAGTTTATCGGTTAATTACAGCGCAGCAGTTTGACATATTATAAATAATTCTATTTTTTCTATTCTGTGAGAACAATTCCCTTTCCACAAAATCTATGTTCTTTGACAAAAATAGACAATAGGCTACTATCATTTGAATTAACATAATTCACTACAGTAAAAATGATAAAAAAAATGAACTGAATTAATTACCATACAAGCTCGTCTGCACCTTAGATGATACAAGATTACAGTAACAATTTTCTGACTTTACTGTCTCTTTTTCTTTAACAAGTTTATCAATGTTGGGACGTAATGTATGAGCAATATTTAATCGAAGACTACATTTAGGTTGTGATTTAACAATGTACTTCTTGATTTGAGCTTTGCACGTTTCATTAGTGAAAAAAATTGTTCGGCCACATATGTCGATCCAAAATTACATAATATTCGTGCGGCAAGTCTCGGGAATCTGGTTTCAGAGAAATTTCTGTAAAAGTTACCCAAGACCACTTTACGTTCGTGGGCCTATTTGTCCTTTAACAGATCGTCGCATTGTAAGTTTAGCAGTTCCAACTGATACCGGCAAGGAACGTCTTTGACTTTAACTGAATATGGGGTAGCAAAAAGTTTAAACATTGGAGAAAGGTTTTCCACATCCTGAAACCTCGATTCGAACTGAAGAAGAATGTTTTGCAGAACTAACACATGTTCTGCAGAGAGAACACTATCAGGATCGCGTACTTGCAATAACTTTGAAAAATGCTCCGTATTTCCAACCAGAAGTTGTTCTACCCACAGAGCTAAAGTGAATAGGTCCTCTAGTACCTAGCTCTAGCGTACTCTAAACTCCCCTACTACCGTGCGCTCTTGCTGACGTCACACACAAGGGATCCGCATGCTCTTGCTCCACAAACGTCATCACAAGACGTAGTTGACTTCCCCTGGTATAGGATTAAGTGATGTACAATACGAAGAGCTTACAAATTCGCTTGAGGAATGTTATTGCGACACGTGTGGCTTAAGAATTTCCAATACTCTTCTCACTAAAGAGATTAAAAACTTACAAGAAGCAATGAATCTACTAAATTCAGACATAGCTGAATTACAAGAACTGTACACCGAAAGCAAAAAACGGAACAAAAGTTTAAGTGAACTGTGCCTCAAGAAGGAAGAAGAAATTGTACAAGTAAAGTCGGAACTTGATACGCTAAGGTTGGAGGTAGAATGGAATCAAAATGTCAGCCGGCAGAACCGGAATTCACCCCGGAGAGACTCATGGCCTATAATAACTAAAAATAGATTTATGTCTCTCTCACTAGATGATGGTTATACTGATAGGGAACCGTCTGGAACATTGGAAAACTGGACGAAGGTTGTAAGTAGACCTAAATTCAAACAACATAAACATAAGAATTCAGTGGCGCCAAGGACAATGATTTCAAAGACAGTACAACGGCAGATGACCAGTGAACACTATAAAAACCAGAGTCTTTTGTCTTCCTCTGAAAAGCAGGAAAATAACATTCTGAATAACCAAAAATTTAACAAAACTAATGTAATGAAAGTCAACATATATGCAGACAGTCAAGGAAGAGACATTCCTAGATTAGTAGCAGAAAAATCAAATCATAAAGTTTTTGGTCTTATAAAACCCGGCGCAAGCACAGAGGCCGTTATTAATGATCTTTCTCCTCAAAGTAATCCAAATGATGTAACGGTTGTGCTAACAGGAACGAATGATGTTAGCCAAAACAATGCGAAGGAAATGATTGCACTCATGAAGAAGAAGTTACACACCCTAATGGCCTCGAAGACTATAGTTTTCTCGGTACCACACCGACACGATCTTCCCGATTGGTCCTATGTTAATAAGGAAGTCGAGCGCACCAACATCAGGATTAGTGGCATATGTAAGCATTTTAGAAATGTGAAATTCATAAATATAAGTAACATTGGTAGGCGTCTCCATACGAGAAAAGGGCTCCACTTAAATAGCCTTGGAAAAAAGTATGTTGTAGATAGAATTCTAGAGACAGTAGATGAATTTGCATGCCAGATTGAACAAAGGGATAGAAAACCTATTGCTTTAAAAAACCTGTAATGATGGCCGACACAAATCGGCCGATAGGTAACCAATGTGATGCTCCTAATATACACAGGTCCAGGTGTTTCGATTTTAAAGTAGGTTACCTAAATATTCAAGGTCTTAAAAATAAAGAATTAATTTTGTCCAAATATGGACTTGAGAATCAGCTTGGTATTATATGCATAAGTGAACACTGGGCAAATGAATATGAGCTTCCTAACAATAAAATCGAGCACTACAGCTTAGTAAATAGTTATTGCAGAAATTCCCACATAAGGGGTGGCGTTGCAATTTATATCAGCACCCTGCTTAATTACCCTGTCAGCAAATTGAATTTCGATAACCTGTGTGACGAACTAAATTTTGAAGCAACTGGGATAATTATAAAATGTTTGAAATTGGCAGTGGTATCCTTGTACAGGTCACCAACGGGCAGTATAAGTATATTTTTAGAAAAGTTAGACAAGCTATTGAATGTTTTAAGCGAGACCAGATGGCAAAATTATGATATTATTGTAGGGGGTGATTTGAACTCAGAATTTGATATAACCACAGATAAACATAGCGTTACAGAACTGCAAAATTTGCTAAGGGAATTCAACCTAAAATGTGTAAATGACAAACCTACTAGGGGATCATCATGTCTAGATAACATCTTAACAAATGTTAATTTTAGTGGTGAGTCGTGTGAGGTATCAGTATTTCCACACTCTGACCACGATGCTGTTTTAATGAAATACAAAATTAGGTGTAATGCTGGGACAAAAGAGGATGTAAGCTCTTATTTTAAAGTCGTGACTACCAGGCCTGTAAGTGACGATAATCTTGGAAAACTAAAAAATGCACTCATTAGTATGAACTGGTTTGATCAATGCTTTCATGACTCGCCTTCTCTTTTAGAAAATGACTTAACGGCCTAGGTAATATTTGAAAGGTTTTTTAAAGTGTTCTTAAAATTGTTTAATGAAAGTATTCCAGTAAGGAAATGTAAAATAGTAGATAACGGTTTTTAAAAAAAAGGTGGCAAGAAAAACTAATTCGTGGTACTCTCCTAGTTTAGAGAAAATGAAAAATAATGTTATGTTATTACGAGGCATATATAATATACATAAGACTGTCAATGCTAAACTAGCCTATGTCAAGTGTAGGAATAATTATAAAGAAGCTATATCTGAAGCCAAAAAGGCACACAACTGTAATAGTATTGAAACAGCTACTAATAGGTGCAAAACTGCATGGGATTTAATAAATAGTAGATGTGTAGATGTAGATGTAGATGTCTCGTTCTGTAGATCCTGTGTTGAGCAGGGCTCAAGGATATAGAACACGTCAGTATTGCCAAGGACTCAAGAAGGGAGAAAATTAACATCTCTCCAAAAAAGTTTAATGATTTTTTCATTTCTTCTGTCGAAGAGATCGGCAATTCTATTGCAAAGTCTAATATTAATGCACTAGATCTTTCAGCTCAATTTTTTGTAAGTCATACACCTCATACAGCATTTACTTTTGCGGAGGTATCATGTGAGTTAGTCTTAAGTATTGTTAGAAACTTTAAATCATCAGACAGTCAAGACGTATATGATATATCATGTAATCTACTGAAAAGAGTGGTAGACTGTATTGCTTATCCTCTAACTTACTCTATAAATAAATGCATTTCAGAGGGTTATTTTCCGGACGAACTTAAAGTATCCAAAGTAATTCCGATTTATAAAAGAGGGGAAAAGGACATTCCATCTATTTATAGACCAATCTCGATAGTTCCAGCCGTTTCGAAAATCATTGAAACTATAATTTTTAGACAATTAACGAATCACAGTATGGTTTTAGGAAAAAACTGTCTACCATAGATGCCATAGACTCACTGGTCTATATGTTCTCGAAGTGTTTGAGGAAAAGACCTTTGCTCAGGCCACGTTTTGTGACCTGAGCAAGACCTTCGATTGTGTGAATTATGAAACCCTCCTGAATAAACTGAAGATTTATGGGGTTAGAGACAATAGTTTAAAATTAATAAAATCCTATGTAGAGAACAGGAATCAAGTTGTGTGTGTTAATGGGGAGCATTCCGGTCCAAAATTGATTAACATAGGTGTCCCGCAGGGATCTGTTTTGGGGCCTTTTTTATTTCTTATAATGATAAATGACCTGCCATCCTTCTTAGGCACTCAGACGGTGCTATATGCTGATGACACAACTTTCCTACATTCTAGTAAAGATATTGGTACTTTAAAATTACTTGTAAACGAAACTATCACACAAGCATCATTATGGTTTAGAAGCAATGGATTTCTCCTTAATGAAACTAAAACACAGCAGTTAATCTTTAGTTTAAAAGACAAAGTACCCCAAGATGAACCACAAAGCGTGAAGTTTCTGGGTGTGTACGTGGATAGCAAATTGTCATGGGATCAACACATAAAATATATCAGTGGCAGGTTGTCTAGGGTTATTTGCTTGCTCAGGTGTCTCAGGAAGTATGTACCTGAAAATTATGTTAGAGTATCCTATTTCTCTTTTTTCCAAAGCATTTTAGTGTACAGTATCATCTTGTGGGGTAACTCTAGCCATGTGGGTGAAATTTTGCGGCTACAAAAGAGGGTTATTAGGGTTATTACTGGGTCTTCGTATATAGCTCAATGCAAACCACTGTTCTATCAAAGTAAAATCATGACAGTAATAAATTTATATAATTACTATGTACTAATTTACACTAGGAATAATCTGCCTAAATTACAGTTCAGAGACAGCATACATTCTTACAACACAAGAAACCATAGGCAAATACACATACCTCATCACAGATTATCAAAGACACTCAATAGTTATGAGATTATAGGATATAAACTATATAATAAGCTTCCTCCATTGTTGCGAAATCAAAATTCATCCTTATCCACTTTTAAGCACACACTGTATGAATGGTTAGTTAAGCACCCATTTTATGAACTGAAGGAATTTTATGATTGTATAAGTAATAGTAATGAGTGATTATAGGTCTATAACATATAACGCAATTTGTGCAAGCTTCAATCCAGCTTACTGTATAGTGTATTCTATGGCTTCATTGGTTTTACGGAGGTGATACCTATATTTTACTGCTTCATGGTTTTATTGTTAATATAAATTTGACTATGCCTATTGTTATAGTGGCTAAATTGCAATAAAATTGTTTATTTTTATTAAAATATGAGAATTCTGATATTGGATCCAAGCATTATTTTAAGTAAAAACTCTTACTAAATCTGTAAATTTTATGACTATGATTTTGGACCAATGTTTTATATTTTAATATAAGGAAAACATTATACTTGTATATATTTTGACTGATATTTATATATGATCATGAATCCATGTTTTATCATTTACTTTAAGATAGTTAAATATCAAATTTCTGTATATTTGTCCATGACGTTGTCTATTACCATGCTGTTTAACGACAATAAAATTATATTATTATTATTATTATAGAATTCGTATAGAAACTAGGTTTGTTTATAGAAATATGGTAAATGTGAGTATAAGTAAAATGTGAAGAAGTGGACAGTTATCTGACCTAAATGCATCATTTTAAAATTTGAATAAATATTAGCAGGGAATTAATAATTAAATAGCCTATTCATACCTTCTGAAGTAACCTAATAAATAAGGAAATATGTATCCCAAAATAAGCTATAAAAGAAAAGCTATTCACTACGCCAGAGAAATTGGTATCTACGGATTAAAACAAATATCTGCTTTTTTATGACAACATTGAAACGAGTTTTTCGTTTCAGTTTAATTGTGACACGACACTGCTTTGTGCAATACCAACTATCATTACTTAGGTAGACCACCCAAAATCTGATTTCGGGGTTAGTTTCCCATTCTACTGGATTCGTTAATTTTGTTTTTTACTCACGTAAAACGGCAAAATTTCATGTAATATTATTCTCCAGACGTTTTAGAATCCATATAAGGGCACATTTTGTTTCTAAGAATATTTTAAATATGGGTAAAATCGGTAAGAAGTTCACAAAAAACTAACCTAAAATGGCGCTCAGAATGGAATCACAATAATACAGAATCAGCTGCTAGAAACAGCGCAGGTGCATGCTGGGAAGTAGCCGATGGGTCACGTGGTGCTGGAATCAGCTGCCAACGTGATAATGGTCAGACAACCCTCTGGAAGATATAATATGCCACATTTTCGAAACCGACAAACAGTGTATCATACATTATTCTAAAATGCAAGGGCGCTTCGCTTCGGCTGCCGCCTCCGCTCGCGCACTTAACTAATGTGGTTAGTGTTTTGCATTATTTAGCTTTATGTAGAGGTTGCAGGACCGTATGGAACAGACCAATGACATGCAAGGTCGTTGGGAGCCAATGGGAGTGTTGGTCTGCAAGCCAGAGACCGCATACCAACGCCGAACATCGCGTGCCAAAATCCAGTAGAGTGGGAAACTAAACCCCTGATTTCTTCCTTGGTTTATTCGTTATTTTGTCTTCCACAGAAAGATGTATTGAATTATGTCGAAATGTCTGATAATTATTATCAAGGTACCGTGATAGTTGCTAATGGCAACGTATTGTTTATGTTCGTTCTGTTTTCATTAGTCGTTATGTTGAATTGTCTGCTTTAAAGGTGATTTTCAGTGATAATATGGAGAATTCATATCAGTTCAGAAGTTACCACCGGATAAAGCGGACATTGTACTTTCTGTTGTCGAAATTAAATTAGTATTGTGAGCACAGAGGTGAAGAATGGAGCATGTAGTAAAATCTGAATACGGAGAAAACGACTGTGAATGTGAAGAAACTGAATTTAAGGAAGAGATTTCTCCATTTTACTTCAGATCTGAATGTGAAAATGCTGAAGAAAAGAATGAGACTTCTTCAGCTTTCTTCAGACCTAAATGGGCAAAAATTGAGGTAAAGAAAGAGATTTCTCCAATATACTTCAGATCTGAATGTGATAATACTGAAGTCAAGAAAGAGGTTTCTTCAGTTTTCTCCGAACCTAATTGCGCCAAAATTGAAATTAAGAAAGAAATTTCTCCAATTTACTTCAGAACTGAATGTGAAAATACTGAAGTCAAGAAAGAGACTTCTTCAGTTTTCTCCGAACCTAAATGCGCAAAAATAGAAGTTAAGAAACAATATTCTCCAACTTACTTCAGATCTGAATGTGAAAATACTGAAGTCGAGAAAGAGATTTCTTCAGTTTTTTTCTGAATCTAAATGCGAAAAAATTGAAATTAAGAAAGAAATTTCTCCAACTTACTTCAGATCTGAATGTGAAAATACAGAAGTCAAGATAGACATTTCTTCAGTTTTCTCCGTACCTAAATGCGCAAAAATTGAAATTAAGAAAGAAATTTCTCCAATTCACTTCAATCCTATATGTGAAGAAAGTGAAATCAACAAATCCAATTGTGAAGAAATTGAAGGCAGGGAAAGGATATCTTCAATTCATTGTAAATCTGAATACACAAATGACTTAGGTACGGTCATTGAACCACAGGATGGTCCGCTATCTATGGTCAGTGATTTAATTCCGTCATGGCAAACCAAAACGCATAACTCAGATCCCTCTGGAAGCAACAGCGTTGTTCAAGTAGACAGGTTAGAGACATCAGATTTAAGCCAAAGGAAGTCTAAATCACAAACTTACTCTAGTGATGTATGTACCAAGGCATTTACTGGGAAATACTATCTCAAGAGTCATATGCTTATTCATAAAGGAGAGAGAATTTTCTCTTGTGATATATGCAAGAAGAAATTTAATTATAAATGTAGTCTCAATAAACATATGCTTACTCATACAACAGATAAATCTTTCCCGTGCGAAGTATGTTCTAAGGCATTTTGGCGGAAAGATTGCCTCAATACACATATGCTTACTCATAGAGAAGAGAGAACGTTCTCGTGTGATATATGTAACAAGAAATTTAATCAGCAAAGATATGTCAATAGTCATTTGCGTACTCATACAAGTGATAAAGCTTTCTCGTGCAATGTATGTGATAAGCGATTTACCTGGAAAGAAAATCTCAATAGCCATATGTTTACTCATACAGAACTGCGACCTTTCTCGTGTGATATTTGTAACAAGAAATTTAAGCAGAAAGGTAATCTCAATAAACATATGCTTACTCATACAACAGATAAACCTTTCTCGTGCGATTTATGTGATAAGGCACTTAGGAGGAAAGATAGCCTTAATGCACATATGCTTACTCATACAGGAAATAAATGCTTCTCTTGTGATGTATGTTCCAAGGCCTTTAGAAATAAATTGGGTCTCAAAAGACATATGCCCGTTCATACAGGAGAGCGACCTTTCTCGTGTGATAAATGTACCAAGGAATTTAATCGTAAATGCCGTCTCAAAAGACATGTTATGTTTGTTCATAAAAAAGATGCAACCTTCTCGTGTGATGTGAGTACTAACACGTAAAAGAAGTTAAAAAATTATTTCTGTATAGTTCATTATGAAAATCTTTCAGGTGTGATTTTGTGTCTAAATTTTCTCCTAATATTTTTGTTCTTCCGGAAACATGCGTTACCTACACAATAGATAAATTTTTGTCTTATGCTGATAACAATAATTTTTCTGAAATATTAACGTGCGAGATGAAACCTTCTTGTGTGGTGTCTGCTGATACGGGAAAATTTTCTTTGGCTTCACTGAATGTTGGCAACATAAAATTTACTTATGAAATTCACAGGAGTTGAAATTTGTACCAGTTTTTGTTTTGTTGAAGATTTTATGTTCACTGAAGGTTAACTTGATGTTGAAATATAAATTATATCAATATATATTTACTATTTAATCGCAGTTATTTTAAATACGTAACTTATTCTACCCATGATATGTTCTAGTATAGATTTCACGGCTGTATTGCAGAAGTGCACATTCAGTTTCATCAGCATCTTTAAAAGTCGTAATTTTCGCGAGGCCAAGTTTGTGTAGGAAATATATTGCTTATAACTAAACTTCAGAGCATTTTGTTGAGAAATGAAAGCGTAGCATATTATTTTATCTTATTTAATGTAGCACATATTATAATATACTTTGCATAATACGCGATTCGTTTATAGAATCTATACTAATACAGCCACTGAATGCCGTAAAAGAGTGTGTAGAGCACAGATATATAGAGATAGATCGGCAATGGTGTATGCTGTACTATTGGCGGCAGTGAAGCCACGTTGATGCACGGACCGCCATATTACTACACTGTAGCAGCTGATCGAGTACAAGCCACAAGAGCGTTACAGCGATGTGAATTTTAGCATTTTAGCTAATAATGTAGCCTAATTGAAGGGCTTATTTCCAAAGTGACGTTTCTCCATGAAATCACATTTTTCACAAAAGACAAATTTCATATAAGTCCTTGTCATATAAAGACAGAAGCCTAATTTTTTGCATGTGCAATCCTGTAATACTTGCAAATTTACCTATATATGTGAGAAAAATCACAGAGTCGTAGGAATGGCAGAACTGGGGTCACATGACAGGGATTTAAGTCATTTTGGCAGTAAACTAAGGCTTCATATAGGTTTCTTCTGCAAAAATTGAAGAAGTTGATAATTTTATTATGTATTATTGATCAAATAAAAGTGTTATAGCTATAAATCTTATGTTTGAGAAATTTGGTTACATTTTTAACCTCACACTCTGTAAAAATAGCCTTATTTCAACTGGAAATAAAATAACTAGCTAATAATCACTGTCATTGTTACTAACTGTGTGTACTTAATAATATTCTTTAAGTATTTAGTTTCTAAACCTTAAAAAAACAAATATTAAAAATCTTAATACAGTACCAGAGGAGGTATTTTTACTTCCACTGGAAATAATAGTATGGGCCTAATCATCACTGTCATTGTCGCTAACCTCCTGACTACAAGAAAATACCTGCTTATAGAATGACATTGCAGGATGTTCATCATTGATACCTAGTTTCTGTATACGTGTCTTCACATCATCCAGTTTTTCTTTTTTACATTAATACCTAGAGGCACTGGTTCGGTTTTTAGAAAGGACCATTTCTTTCCTATCTTTAACAATGTATAGGAACACATAGGCATTACATTTGAGTATGTAACTCTACAAGTAAAAGCCTTTGAGCTGATTTGAACATTTCATTTCAGACATTTTAAAATCCATTTTTGATTTGATATGCGATTTGACAGTATGTTTCCAGTTTGAAATGTGCCATTCCTTGCCAAGAACTAACTCGTCACCTACGTTTGAAAATATTTTGTCATAATCTTCAGTTTTACTTAACACTTTTTCAACCCTGCCAAAAATGCGGTCCACGGGCAAAAAACTTATTTAATTTTCCATTCTGATGGATTGCAAGATTTCTTTCTTGCATATTCAACTGACACTGCCTCAATAACTTCATAAGTTGACATTATCGTTTATATAACACATACATGCACAAAAAACAGCAAATAAATCGGTCTACTCCATGCATGTCGTGGCAAAATCCGCCACGACATGTTCTCAGTCACGTGACAACTTTGTGCGTTCCTATTGGCTACAAGGAAATGCGACTGTTTGGAAATAAACACAGCTGGGAGATGCGTCGCATTGGAAATAACACGAACTTTCAAAGGCTCCTGAAGCTGTCATTTACATCATTTTGAACATTCAATACCTTCACAGAAGGTATTCTTAATGCTTCGGTTCGCTCAGCTCCAAATTTTTTTAAATTGGAGATACGTCACTTTGGAAATAAGCCCAATTATTGGACTGAGGAGTATAAATACTTTTTCTAAAGTGGTGAATACCTGTGTGGTATTCGGGTGTAATTTTTCATACTACGACAGAAAGAAACAAAGAAAGGAACACGTTTCAATACATTCGTAAGTAGGCCTTTCATTATTATTGTTAGCCATTTCATTCATTATACATGCTTTAGTTTCTAGGAATGTATTATATCGTTGTAAATAACCATAACCTAATATTGTTAACTACTTCATACACTGTAAATAGTCATATATTACTTTAGCATTTAGAAATTGCAAATAAACTTAATGTATGCGTATTTTTTGCATTGTAAACAATATTATGCTTTAGTTACTAGGAATGTTTTATATTTTTATATATAACTGTAAGCATACATTGATAGCTATTTCTTGTATTATTCATACTTCCTTAAGACCTGTACTTAAAATCTTAAAACTGATTTAATGAATTTCTGCTTGATTCCCCCCCCCCCCAACCATAAAAACACAGTCTAGTTAAAATTACATTGATTCCGGAGTATGGACACAAATTTGCAAATTTGGTGCAAAATCAACTGAAGTAAACTGAGAAAAATATGAAATCACATAAAGAAAAGCAGATTGTTGCCCAAGTCAGTGGCGTAGCAAGCTTAAGTGGTACCCGGTGCGGGAAATTTCTTGTCTCTCCCCCCCCCCCCCCCATTTGAATTATTAAAAGATGGAACAGTTCCAAGTGTTATTTTTTGGATAGTCAAAGGTAATCCCACGAGAGTTTAAGAGTTTATCGATAGATGCAGTTGCAGCGAATTTATCTGATGTAACTCGTAAACTCAACGGATTATGCAAAATTAGTAATATTTACTTTGTTATATAAAAACAAAACTAAGCTCCGAAATCATGGCATACTATGAATCAACCATCCATAAAGCGATTCCAGTTACCATGTTGTCGCCATCTTGTAACCAGTGCTACCAATGGTGCATATAAGACATAGTTAACCTAATTCAGCCAATTTTGTTAGGATTAAGGAAAGACATACATATCAAACACATTAAGTTATGCTGTACATAGTACATTGTACTGTTAAACGACAATAAATGCTATTATTATTATTAATATTATTACTATTATTAATATTATTACTATTATTATCATTATTATTGTTATTATTATTATTATTATTATTATTATTAATATAAAGTACCTTATAGACAGACAGATATACATTGTTTTCGTGAGCGACAGATTCACGAATTGTGGGTGTTACCGTTAATAAAACGAACATCTAGGCCAAAATACACTCCTGAAATTGTGAAAAGTGATTGGAGTGATTTTTTTATAATTTTTTATTTTGTTTTTCAAGCGAAATCTCGAATTTTGGAAAGATGAATTTTGACAAAAGAACAAAATTTTGTATTTATGTCAGGTATCTTTCAAGATGTGAACCGAAGACTGGAGACGGGTTTCCTTATTTTTACATAAAGAAAGTTTTCTCGAAAACGGCTCTAACGATTTTCTTTAAATTTTGCACGTGGGTTGCTTATACTAAGAGCTAAAACTTTTATTTGAAACACTTTTTCTAAATAATTCTCTGAAGGGTAATTATAAGCCACCCATTCTGAATACGCGCTCTTTGCAATACGGCATCTTGCAACAGAAAATCGTACGAAAACAAAATTTTGTATTTGGGGACGTGACACAAAGATTGGCGACGACTTTCTCTTATTTTTAAGGGGAGGCTAACTTTTATTTGGGCAGAGGATGTTATGAGAATTATACATAATTTTTTATGGGTTGATCCTAATAAATTTCATAAACAAGTAATGTAACTATTTTACGGAACTGTATTATTAATAATCTATTCTTAAATATGCGCACATACCAGTTCGAAATCTAGATTGCCGGAGACTTCGGGGTAAACTCACATTCGAAGTTTATTTTCGTCAAAGTCATGACTGCCGCAGCGGGTAGAATTGGTTGCGGCTTGAGTGATATAAAATATCACCGATTGTTGAAGTCACATTTAAATTAATAAAACTGCAGATATAGAAGCATCGGCAGAAATAAACACCCCTCCCCCTAACCATAATATTATTCTTCGTATCTACACAGCGGCCACTTCAGCCGTGTTTTATTATTATTACCTTTGTTGACTGCATTTAAAAGTAAAAGAAGTTTCAGTGTTGACTTGTAGAAAGTTGTTAAGCATATTTAATTGTTTTAAATAAAATTATTATTTTCTTTAAGTTCTCTTGAGCAATTTTTTACTTACAAAGACACATTTTTATTTTGTCACCCCGGCCCGCACCCCCCTTCCTACGCCACTGGCCCAAGTTAGTCATTAATGTGGCCTTCTGCCATCCACATGTACACGGATGTCATTCACATGGCTTTAACAAAATTTAAAAAATATATAAACATTTAAGCTCTGCTGGTGTCTTATTATTATCAAGAAACCCCTGAAGTGTTTTAGTAATTTTTTTTTAGATTTTAAAAACAAACTAAAAAAAATTGATTTTAGACACTCCAAATTTTCCCGTATTTGAAGAATGGCCCATATACTGATTCTTTTGATCAATGGAATGGAAGTTATCTAAAATATAGTCTTAATAAAATAATGACCTTATTTCATTTATGCCTGTCATTTCACTATGCGTGTTCTAATTGAGCAATACTGTAGTTTATTCATAGTATTGATTGTTCTTCTCTTGCTGGCTTACTATGCTGACTATTTTTTTTAATTTTGGAATTTTTTAAACTTTGGATTTTTTATTTTGGATCTCTGAATTTATTTTTTTTATTTTTTAAATTTTGGGTTTTAGGATTTTTTTAATTTTTAAATTTTAGATTTTTTATTTTTTAAATTTTGGATATTTGGATTTTTTACTTTGGATTATTTTTTAAAATTTGGATTTTCTAAATTTTGGATCTTTGAATTTTTTAATTTTGGATTTTTTAATTTTATATTTTTAATTTATTTTTATTTTTTAATTTCGGATTTTTAGACTTGAAGTTTTCGATTTTCGATTTTTTAATTTGAATTTTTTGATTTTTTAAATTTTGGAATTTTTTAAATTTTGGATAAACCTAATTATTGAGTTGATTGTTTTCTGTGCAGTCCGTTCCGTCACACCAAACTAATTTCGCTACGATTTTGAGCATAACACTAATTTCGTGACGATTTTGTCCGTAACGCAAACTCTCGATTTAATCCTACCGCGGCTAAAGAAGCTTCACATCAAAAACCTAATTTTTAGCAAGTAATAGGAACCAATAGTTGAGAAAAATAGCAAGAGGGCGTACTTTTTCAATGTGGTTTTAGTGTGTTCACTTGAGGATACAAAATTTCCAATAGAAAATTGTAAAAATAGACTTTAATTTAAGTTCTCGTGATAGTTTCCCATTGAATTACGTGTAGTTCATTGGGTGTCTTCAGGTGAGGCAAGATGGCGGCATAGCGCAAAGGCTAGGCTTCACCGCCGCGACCCAGATTGCCGGGCTGTGGTGTAGAGGACATGGAGAGGGAAGAATTTTTTCTTCAGGAATGTGTTGGAGGTAGTTAGGAGGTAAACCACAGATATAGAGGAATAGATCGGCAGCGTCGTATCCTTAACTGCAGGTGGCAGTGAAGCCGAGTCAGGGGCGAAGAGGGGCAAGGGAAGCAGTGCCGACGCCATATTGGTATCACCAACGTGTCCGCTTAAGTACAACGTATTCATTACGGAAAATTGTTTTTCTTCCTACATAATCCCGAATTTATACTAAAATGGTGAACCACAGTGTTGTTTGGGGATCCCTGTAATTTCAAATACATACTATACCACTATATTGGTGGTCAAATTAACATTCATTTATAAATTTGCCAAATTACTATTGCTTAAACTGGGTCTATTACAGCTATTTTCATTCAATACTGGTTTACGAAATAATTGTCTGGGAAAACTGCAGCGAATGCGAAAGCATCTTAAAAAGAAAAACATACTAATTATGACCCATTCATCCTATAGGGAATCATGAAGGCCACTCTTTAGAGATCTACAAATATTAAAATTTCTTTCAATATATTAAACTATAGCTTCTAACTCATGTGCACATTAATTTTGACCAATACAACACACAAAATACTCGGGAACACAACACAAGAAACAGAGTTGTTAACTTCTGTTCCCATAGGTTAACCCTCCTAGAGCATACACCACAATACATGGGCATAAAAACATACAATAAAATTTCAAATTAAACAAAAGCATTAAATAGCAGACAATTCAAAATTAAAATTAAAAACTTGTTTTTGCAAAGAACATATTACTCAATCAGAGAGTTCCTTGAATATGAGGCTAACATATAATTATAATAAATTAATAAAAGTGTGCGGGGAATTAATTTTTGTATTTGTTCAATTTTGGATTATTAGATTTTGAAATTTTGGATTGTTGGATTTTATTAATATTAGAATTTGGACTTTTTTAATTTTTAATTTTTGGAATTTTTAAATTTTGATCTTTTAATTTTTTAATTTGGAATTTAGGATTTCTTTGTTTTTTATTTTTTAAATTTTGGATCTTTTTTATTTTTGGGATTTTTAAATTTTTTTTTAAATTTTGGATCTTTAATTTTTTTATTTTTTGCATTTTTAAATATTGTATTTTCGATTATTAATTTTATTTTTAAATTTTAGATTTTCGTTTTTTTATTTTTTATTTTTTAAATTTTGGCTTATTAGATTTTTCAATTAAGGATTGTTGGACTTTTTTAATATTGGGTGTTTGGACTTCTTTAATTTTGGATTTTTTGAATTTTCATATTTTTGAACTTATATTTTTTTAATTTGGAATTTTGGATTTTTTTTGTTTTTGATTTTTTAAATTTTAGATCTTTTTTCTTTTTTAATTTTGGATTTTTAGATTTTTTAAATTTTGGATTCTCGATTTTTAATTTTTAATTTTTTTACTTTTTAAATTTTGGATTTTTGGATTTTTTATTTTTTAAATTTTGAATCTTTGAATTTTTAAATTTTAGAATTTTGGCTCTTTGAATTTTTTAATTTTAGGCATTTTTTAAATTTTGGATTTTTAGATATTTAAATTTTGGATTATTTATATTTAAATTTTGGATTTTTAGATTTTTTAATTTTGGATTTTTCGAATTTTCGATAAGCCTAATCATTGTGTTGATTGTTTTCTGTGCAGTCCGTTCCGTCACAGACCCACTAATTTCGTGACGATTTTGAGCGTAAGAATTTCGTGACGATTTTTTCCGTCACGCAACTTTGGGTTAGCTCTCGATTTACTCCCACCGCGGCTAAAGAAGTTTCACTTCAAAAAGTAGTAAAAGAAATCATTCCATTTCCAAGCACTCATTAATAGCATTAGAAAAATAATTACATTAGTGTTAGAGTTTCCTTATTTGTAATCGTGATTTACAAGTAATATAGTGTAGGCCTAAGCTAGAATATTCCTAGTGAGTCACCAGTTTACCAGTCAAAGCTGAATAAATATAAAAGATATGTGACTATAAATTAACATTAACAACATTAACATTTATCCTATAGAAGCATCTTCTGTATACAGAATTAAGACTATTGTACTACATGCACTTTGGCACTTTTGTTATATCTGTTTACCTGATTTTATTATAAGTTAGTGCATAAGTGTGACGTCTACTGCTGTAATGGCCGAATGACAATAAAACTGTATTTATTAATTTATTTACTGGATTGTGAAATTCCAATTTAAACAGCTTTAAAAAAATATTTCTTGTTTGATTCCCGCGCCCGCTTCCCTTCCTTTCGTCAGATTGTTGGTGATCGCAATATGGCGACGCAGCGAACGCGTTGGCTTCAGTCCCTCCCCTTACGCTGCCGATCTATTCCTCTATATCTGTGAGGTAAACATACTAAAAGTCCCCGCCCCTTCCCCTTACGCTTTATGGTGGAAGGGGATGGAAAGGGATCATTGTTTGGTTTTTCGCTTCTAACTTGCAAACGGTGCGTCGTAGGGAAAACGTTTCATATACCAAATTAAAGCTGACATAATTCCCTAAAAGTTGGGTCATATACACATTTAATTTCAGTTTAATTGTGTCAAAGCTGTGCTTTGTGCAATACCCACTGTCATACCGGAAATCTGATTTCTACCTTTGTTTATTCGTTATTTTGTCTTCCACACACAAATGTATGTAATTATGTCGAAATGTCTGATAATTATTATCAAGGTACCGTGATAGTTGCTAATAGCAACGTATTGTTTATGTTCGTTCTGTTTTCATTAGTCGCCATGTTGAACTGTCTGCTTTAAAGGTGACTTTCAGTGATAATGTGGAGAATTCAGATCAATTCAGAAGTTTCCATCCGATAAAGTGGACATTGTACTTTGTGGTGTCGAAATTAAATTAGTATTGTTAGCACAGAGGTAAAAAATGGAGTATGTAATGAAATCTGAATACGAAGAAAACGACTGTGAATGTGTAGAAACTGAAACCAAGAAAGAGATTTCTTCAGTTCTCTGCGAACCGAAATGTGAAAAAATTGTACTTCAGAAAGAAAATTCTCCAATATACTTCAGATCTGAATGTGAAAATACTGAAGTCAAGAAAGAGATTCCTTCAGTTTTCTCCGAACCGAAATGCGAAAAAATTGAAATTAAGAAAGAAATTTTTCCAACTTACTTCAGTTCTGAATGTGAAAATACTGAAGCCAAGAAAGAGATTCCTTCAGTTTTCTCCGAACCGAAATGCGAAAAAATTGTAATTAAGAAAGAAATTTCTCCAACTTACTTCAGTTCTGAATGTGAAAATACTGAAGTCAAGAAGGAGATTTCTTCAGTTTTCTCCGATCCTAATTGCGAAAAATTTGAAATTAAGAGAGAAATTTCTCCAAATAACTTCAGACCTGAATGTGAAAATACTGAAGTTAAGAAAGAAATTTCTCCGATATACTTCAGTTCTATATGTGAAGGAAGTGAAATCAAGGAAGATATTTCTCCATTTTACAACAAATCCAATTGTGAAGAAATTGAAGGTAGGGAACGGATCTCTTCAACTCATTATAAATCTGAATACACAAATGGCAAATATGCCGTCACTGAACCAAATGATGGTCCGCTATCTATGATCAGTGATTTAATTCCGACTCGTCAAATGAACACCCAAAATTCAGGTCCATCTGGAAAAAACAGCATTGTTCAAGTAAATAGGTTAGAGACATCAGATTTAAGCCAAGGGATGTCTAAATCACATACTTACTCTTGTGATGTATGTACCAAGGCATTTACTCGGAAATACTCTCTCAAGTGTCATATGCTTACTCATGCAACAGATAAATCTTTCTCGTGCGATATATGTTCTAAGGCATTTTGGCGGAAAGATTGTCTCAATGCACATATGTTTACTCATACAGGAGAGAGAACTTTCTCGTGTGATATATGTAACAATAAATTTAATCAGCAAAAATATCTCAATAGTCATTTGCGTACTCATGAAAGTGATAAAACTTTCTCGTGCGAGGTATGTGCTAAGACATTTACTTGGAAATATCTTCTCGAAAGACATATGGTTATTCATAAAGGAGAGAGTCCTTTCTGTTGTGATATTTGCAAAAAGACATTTAATTATAAATGGAATATCAATTATCATATGCTTACTCATACAACAGATAAACCTTTCTCGTGCGATGTATGTGATAAGGCATTTACTTTGAAATATCGTCTCGAAAGACATATGGTTATTCATAAAGAAGAGCGACCTTTCTCGTGTGATATTTGTAACAAGACATTTAAGCAAAATTGTAATCTCAATAATCATATGCTTACTCATACAACAGATAAACTATTCTCGTGCGATGAATGTGATAAAGCATTTAGGTGGAAAGATAATCTCAAGGCACATATACTTACTCATACAGGAAAGAAATGCTTGTCATGTGATGTATGTACCAAGGCCTTTTATCGTAAATTCAATCTCAACAGACATATGCTTGTTCATACAAAAGAGAGAACCTTGGTGTGTGATGTTAGTACTGACTCAGAAGCCTAAAATTTATGGTTGTTAATTCGTGACAAAAATCTTTCACGTGTGATTAGGTTTATAAATTCTCTCCTAATGTTTTTGTTGTCGTTGCGGAAACATGTGTTACTTACGCATTAGATAAATCTATGCCATGTGCTGATAACAATAAGTTTTCTGAAATATTCATATGTGACATATTCATTGTGTGGTGTTCATTGCTACAACAATATTTTCTTTTGCTTATGAAATGCACAGGAGTTGATATTTGTACCAGATTTGTTTTCTTCCGGATTTTATGTCGAATGAAGGTTAACCTTGAGACTGAAATGGAAATTAAATAAAGATATCTTTAATATTTAATGGCAATTATTTTAAACATAATTTCTTCTACCCTTGAATTGTTCTAGTATAGAGTTCACGGCTGTATTGCAGAAGTGCACATACAGTTTTTATCAGCATCCTTCAAAGTCGTAATTTTCGCAAGGCAAGACAGGTTTGTGTAAGAAACGAATAGAGGATTTATTGAGAAATGAACGCGTAGAATAGTATGTGTATTA
Organism: Ectobius pallidus; assembly: GCA_964059195.1. Lineage (NCBI taxonomy): Eukaryota > Metazoa > Arthropoda > Insecta > Blattodea > Ectobiidae > Ectobius > Ectobius pallidus. Next base: position 112,816,956 of record CAXKWD010000003.1, read on the forward strand.
ATACTGAAAGCTTGGAAATGGCATTTCAGGATCGAAAATAGTACTCCTACTATCTACCTGATAACGTTTATAGTAAGGGTACAGAAAGTGAGTAATCATTTGTTTCAAGAAGGTCCCTAAGTTTACTTTTTTTGCTTTTTACTTCCTCTGCCCGTACCATAGGTACTATAGGTAGAGGAAGTATTGTTTTCGACCCTAAAATTCGAAGTTGAGTTTTTAGCATATATACACGTTTCAAGGCCCCCTGAATCCAAAAATACTATTTTTGGAAACATGTCTGTGTGTGTGTCTGTGTGGAAGTTTGTGAACAGGCTAGCTCCGAAACGGAGAATCGTATGAAAACAAAATTTCGTATTTGGGTCAGGTACCTTCTGAAGATGCGATTCGAAGATTGGCGACAAATTTCTCTTATTTTTAAGGGGACTTTACAAGAAGAAATTTTCGTTTTTCGATTTTCTTTAAAATTTGCACATGTGTTCCTTTTACTGAGAGCTAAAACTTTTATTTTAAACTTTTTTTCGAAAAAATTCTCTGAGGGTAGTTACAGGCCACCCACTGTTCACCCACTGTTTGTAGAAATTTTGTCTTGCGTGATGAACTGAATACGCGCTCTTCCATGGCCTCTTATTCTATATAAGAATGTGAAGTGAGAAAGATGTATTGTTGGCCCGGTATAGAGTAAAGAAGTATCTGAGGGAAATATTCGATAATTTCGGAAATTATTCTTTACGGCGGAAAGTTCAATAAACGTCTGCAGTCACTTGTTCTTTTTTTTAAGTTTTTTATATAGGCTAGCCTGCGCTTTTAGTCGCATCATTGAAATAAGAGGTATTTATAGGATAATAATAGCGTAAAATTGTGTCTTGCGATTCTGTAAAAGGATATGTGAATACTGCTAACTTTTTTGGGGGGCAGAGGAAGTTATGTGACTTTCACATCAGATTTTTTCTTATGTTAATTTAAATGTTCCGTTGAGGTCGGCCTATCCCTATTCCATCAGGTAGCCATAACGTGCAACTCTTGTTGATGGTAAAAGTGTCCCTTATCCAGGACAGAGAGCGTTTTTACTCTCAACATCTGTGAACGCTGCATTAATGGTTCCATACATATTTTTTATAAGAAGAATGTAACTTTCAGGACGGCAAAATGACAGATGATACATCAACGATTAGTTTTAGAGTCATTGCTGGGACTAAGCAATTAATATTTTGCTATTAATATATAAGTGGATCTGACTCAAAAGTTGGACCCACACGTAAGAAAAAGAGAAAAGGTGTATTTTAAAAGTACAGGAACGGCACAAATGCATTTTCCTACTGCTCAATTTATTTACAGTATTTTGTTTACATCACTGACAAATCGGATAAATTTGAGACTGTGATATTTTCAGAAGCTATAGAATTCGTATAGAAACGAGGTTTGTTTCTAGAAATAAGATAAATGCGAGTATACGTAAAATGTAAAGAAGTGGACAGATATCTAACCTAAAGTGCATAGGCTATAATGGTTACGGGTTAATATTACTGGCACTGCCTTCTTTATTTCTTACAAGCCATGTTGTTAAATCTGGAAACATAGCATCGGTAGTCCTATCGGCTATCAACATGCCGTAAATAAAGCAACGAACTCCATCAGAATCATCGCAAATTAAGCATATTTCAGCTTAAAGTAATCCCAGTCATCATCGCCTATGGTTTAGAGAACATCTGGACACACCTGAAGAGCAACTGGAGAGCATAGAGAAGGTAAAAACCGTGTACAAAATGAGATATTTATATACACCGTCACCTCTAATTGAGTACACCAGAGAATAGTTTTTCATAGAATATTTTCATGTTCATCAGCTATTACCATCTACAAACGAATACAAGAAAGAGGTAGCCTACAGTATGATATTAGTGTCCTTCAGGAAGAATTGGCTGGTATTAAAGAAGAATTGAAGAGAAATACAGTCACTTTTACTGGTATGGACTTTTATCAAAATATCAAGCTGCTCTCAGTAGGCCTAATTCATCTCAATCTGGTAGACGCCAAATAGTATATGCAATCTCCTATTCTCCCAATATTACTACTAGAAAATCGATTCAGCGTTTTCCTACAGTTTGGTGAAGCCAATGAACGGGATTCAAACCTTAACCTGGCGAATCAACACAGTTCACCACTGGAGCCAAGGATAACGAATGGATGATTTTTAGACAGCAAATAACGGAAGGCCGAGTGCTTCCAAGGAATCAGGCAAAGTTATTTTTTTCAGTGACAGTCATGGGCACAGTCTTCCACAAAGTGCATGTGACAAGAAGATAGATATCAGTGTTCTAGGTTATATTATAGCCTACCTGAGAAAACTAGTTCAGTGGTGGTACAAAATGACCCAGAGAAGTGTAGTAGCTTAATAAAATATGACTCTGTTGTGGGTCAAATAACAGAGCTCGTAGACCTAACAGGATAAGTGAGGTTATTACCAATAAAATAAGAAAAAACGCAACATCATAACGTATAATGAGGAGACACTGAAAACTACGAATTCCTTCAGATATGTGGAGTCACCGCACGTTACGTTATTATGCACATCACAAGTATAGGCTATGTAATATAGGCCTACTGATTTGGCCTAAATAAAGTCAGTATTTGTGATGAAGAAAATTATCTGCAATATAAACGTATTCAAATGCTTCCCACAGACCACCACAGATAGGACTACCTCCTGTGTTGCCAGATTTCAAGCAGCATGGCTTGTAAGATTTAGAAGGCAGTGTTACTGGTAAACAAGCATACTGACATACCGTACACGAAGGTAATCCCGACCATTGTGACAATATGGGAGAGTTCGAGCAGGACGATGATGAACATTTAGGTCTACGTGAGATTTGTATTGAAAGTGACGATGATTATAATTAAAAATGTAATCGTAGGGGTGTATCCACTCTGTCTATAGGCCTATAAATCTGCAAGCATTGTATTTCTTCCACAGTATTTTCGTTAAAGATTAAAACTACAGTGGTATTTTTTTATCTTTCAGTTTCCTACGTCACAACATAAGGGAAAGGGCTTATTTTTTTAATTTATTAGTGTTTAACATATTAATTATTGTTAGAATTATACGGTGGCCATATAAATAATGACAAGCATGTAAATATGAGCTTGCAAAACCCTCATATTGAGACATATTCATTTTTTTTATTTTGAAAAATATAAAAGTACTTTTTATGAGAAAACGGTTGATCCTACATAAAAGTTGTAATAACCTTTTCTGTACAGAATCTATGTAGCTACATTTCTTGTTTCAAACATTTTTTCGTAATCCCAACGGTTACTGATATAAATAGGAAAACGTGTTGGCGATGGCGGCCATTTTGTTTTTTGCCCTCACCATTCTAACGCACCATTTTCAAGAGTGGCACCATCGGAATTATGTTCCTCCAAGGTCAAACGAAGAGATTGAGATTACTCCCACACTTGCATCATCAAGGAGCACACGGGAGTCTGTTTTTGTACATTTGACAGGGGACTATCTGCTTCAAATCTGAATATGAAAATAATGAAGTCAAGAAAGATATTTCTAGAGTTTTCTCCGAACCTAAATGTGCAAAAATTGAACTTAAGAAAGAAATGTCTCCAATTTACTTCAAATTTAAATGTGAAGAATTTGAAGGCAAGGAAAGGATCTCTTCAATTCGCTATAAATTTGAATACTGAAATGACAAATATACCGTCCCTGAACCAATTGATGATCCGCTATCTGTAGTCAGTGATTTAATTCCGACATGTCAAATGAAAACCCAGAACTCAGATCCCTGTGGAAGCTGTAGCATTGTTCAAGTACCCAACATTATAGTTGACAGGTTGGAGACATCAGATTTAAGTCAAAGGAAATCTAAATCACATACTTACTCTTGTGATGTATGTACGAAGGCATTTACTCGGAAACATGATGTCCGAAGGCATATGCTTTTTCATACAAGAGAGAGAACTTTCTCTTGTGATATTTGTAGCAAGAAATATAATCAGCAAAGATATCTAAGTCAGCATATCCGTACTCATACAAGAGATAAATCTTTATAGTGCGATACATGTGCTAATGCATTTCCTTGGAAACATAATATAAAAAGCCATATGTTTCCTCATACAGGAGAGAGAACTGTCTCGTGTGATGGCTAAAGTTCCCCTTGTTCAGGACATAGGGCGTTTTTTCTCTCAACATCTGTGAACGATGCATTAGTGGTTCCATGCACATTTCATGCATTCCACGAGTGACGGAGTTAGAAAATTCAAATTTCAAAATTAATAGCCTATTTTTTTTATTTAAATCCTTAATTTATTCCTCGAGTCCAAAGTTTTGTTATTTGGTAAATAAGAATAACATGCAATTTTAATAATCCATCACCATTTCTGTCTGCAAGTCCGAAAAATAATGACGTGACGGAAGGGACAAATATTGCGCCTTAAGTGTTGGAGAATATAGAACATGGCATTATTTCTGTGAGTTATGTATGCATATAAACTAATTACAAGCAGCACGTTTAAATGTAGGATCATTAACAAATTTAAGATTCTTAAAAGATAATTGATATGTAACGGACGGGACATGTCCAACAACTGTATTTCATGACATTATTTTCAACAGCTTTGAGACAGAAAACTCTAAACAGAACTACAGTAGAACAAAAATTACAGTTTAGTAAAAAACAGTATATAGAAAAATAGTCAACAAACTAAATTACACAACAGAAACACAGTCTACTTTAAAGGTCATCCAGTGCCAACCTAACAACCTACAATGTACCACTACCACTCAATGACTGCTATTTTTCTAAGTTGATGGTGATAACTAGACCTGGGATTTTAGGCTCTAAAAAAATTTGTTTTAGGCACCTAAAATAGGCTTTTAAAACAAGTAAAAAGGCATTTAAAAGAGAAAATAGGCACTTAAAATACGCTTTAAAAATGTGCAGATCAACAGAAACTAGACTTTAAAATATTACAATATACACTTAAACTGTAACATGGTCTTTTTACTGCAAGAAACGTTGTATACCTATTCTTAACAGAATTAACTGCAAAATTAGCCATCACGAACTATATTCTTTTAAACAGATGTTCTTTCACTGGTGACTTGACACAGTAGTCCTTTCCCCTTAATGCTCCCCCTCCCCCGTCAGTCAGCATTCCTGTAGCGACAATTGTTTGGAATAATCATGTTTCTGTGAAAAACCCACCCCTGCTGTTCTGCTTTTCATTGAGGGATGTCCATTATAAAAATTACAGAAGTTGAAGTTTATTTTAAATGTAGAAAATAGGCATTTTAGGCACTAAAATACTAAAAATAGGCTCTAAAGATCCAAATAGGCATTTTAGGGCACTATAAAACTCTATAAATGTAAGTGATTTATCATGAAACGTCCACATATTTAAAAATTTTCATGTTATTTCATAAGGAACAAAATAGGCATTTGCCTTAAAATCCCGGGTCTAGTGATAACTAACTAACTCCGTGTCGCTAACATCCCAGAAGGGACAAGCCTACCACCCGACCGCTGCGTCATCTGCTATAGGCAGACTGATGGTGATAAACTAAAGAAAAAAATAGTTGTAGAATGTTTCTTCCTCATTACATGCGATTTCAGTTTCTTAGGATTTCACTGCAGCTGCTCACAGCAGTGATTTCAATATTTTTAAATTTCACTCATAGGCTCACTCACTCATGGAATGCATGATTTGTTATAAGAAGAAAGTAACTTGTTTGATCCCACGGAGAAACTGCTGGCCTGAAAAGGCTTTGCGTTAGATGCAGAAGTGAAAACAGCAGTCCGCAGATGGCTATACTCCAACCGAACGGACTTCTATAAACAGGGTATTTTGAAACTGGTATCACGATGGGAGAAATGTGTTGAGAAACTTCGCGACTATATAGAAAAATAGACAAAATGTCCCATCATGTGTGCATTTGTTTGTAATGGTACCTATTAAACTTTTTGAAAAAACAAAATGATTGTGCGTTACTTTTCGATCCACCCTCATATTACTCGTAAACAGGCATCACTGATTAGCTAAAATATTGTACCTGGTTATCTTTTAAAGTTATCTGAATTTCTCAAACAGCTTGTTAAATAAACACATGCTATTTCATGACTTTTCTGTGATGTTAGAGGAATAAAATAGCATTATTATTTTTTAAATTTGAATAAATCTTGGCAGGCAATTAATTAATTATTAATACCTTAGGCATCCCTTCTGAAATACACCTAATTAATAGGAAAGTATGTATTTCCAACATAAATTATAAATGAAAAGCTAATTATTACGCCAGAGAAATTGGTATCTACGGATTAAAACAAATATCTGCATTTTTATAACAACATTGAAACGAGTTATTTAATTTCAGTTTAATTGTGCCACGGCACTGCTTTGAGCAATACCAACTATAAATACTTAGGTAGGCCACCCCAAATCTGATTTCTTCCTTGGTTTTTCGTTATTTTGTCTTCCACAGAAAGATGCACTTAATTATGTCGAAATGTTTGATAACTAGGAGGTGCCCGTGGCTTAGCCACGATAATTCTTTTAAAAATTAAAAATTAAGAGTATAATAATTATTAAAGCATTATATTTATTAACACTTGCACGCGAATCATTCATAAACTAAGCCATTAATAATTAATGAAACAGCTAAAATTCCTGCTTTAGAGTACATTCCACGACATGAAAGCGCCCCCTGGGAAAACTATATCAGAATCGATTATGCAGTTCCAAAGAACCTGTGAACACATAATACGTATTGTTTCTCAGCTGTTTATTGACATGAATATGATGTGAATTTTATTTTATCAATTCAGTGTAATTTTCAGAAATTATATAATGTTTCAAGGGAAGGAATGGTTTGTTTGGATTATTATTATCAGCGATATTTCAAGAGATAAAACCATCAATATTTTACAGCTGTTGCCCCCGGCTTCGCCCGCCATTATTCATTGACTCCAGGATTTTTAAAAAAAAATTACACTGGTAGATTATTAAAAATGTTTGTGGTTCAGAGCTATGAAAATTGTAAGTAAAAATAAAATTAGAATATTTGTTAATTGTGTTCGTTTCACTTAGGCCTTATATAATAGCGGTTTATCTAATTTTGTAGTCGTCATGAAAGTTTAGACTGCGAGAGACGAATATCGCCGAGTAAACCCGATGTCTCACGAAGCGGGCGAGCGAGCAAGCACGCTATTTAGGGCCGTTGAATTGTATAAATATATGGATTATAAAACTCCTAAAAAATAATAAAACATGAAGTTTTGCCATTTTTCGTGTGTAAAGAAAAAATTAACGAATCCAGTAGAATGGGAAACTAATCCCAAGCGGACATTGTACTTTCTGTTGTCGAAATTAAATTAGTATTGTGAGCACAGAGGTAAAGAATGGAGCATGTAGTGAAATCTGAATACGTAGAAAACGATTGTGAATGGGAAGAAACTGAAATCAAGAAAGAGGTTTCTTCAGTTTTCTCCCAACCTAAATGCGCAAGAATTGAAATTAAGAAAGAACTTTCTCTAATTTACTTCAGATCTGATTGTGAAAATACTGAAGTCGAGAAAGATATTTCTTCAGTTTTCACCGAACCTAAATGTGCAAAAATTGTAGTTAAGAAAGACATTTTTCCAACTTACTTCAGGTCTGAAAGTGAAAATACTGAAGTCAAAAAAGAGATTTCTTCAGTTTTCTCCGAACCTAAATGCGCAAAAATTGAAGTTAAAAAAGAAATTTCTCCAAATTGCTTTAGCTCTGAATGTGAAAATACTGAAGTCAAGAAAGATATTTCGTCGGTTTTCTCTGAATCTAAATGCAAAAAAATTGAAATTAAGAAAGAAATTTCTCCAATTTACTTCAGATCTGAATGTGAAAATGCTGAAGTCAAGAAAGAGATTTCTTCAGTTTTCTCCGATCCTAAATGCGAAAAAATTGAAATTAAGAGAGAAATTTCTCCAACTTACCTCAGATCTGAAAATATTGAAGTTAAGAAAGAAATTTCTGCGATATACTTCAGTTCTATATGTGAAGGAAGTGAAATAAAGGAAGAGACTTTTCCATTCTACAACAAATCCAGTTGTGAAGAAATCGATGGCAGACAAAGGATCTCTGCAATTCATTATAAATCTGAGTACACAAATGACTTATGTACGGCCATTCAACCAAAGGATGGTCCGTTATCTATGGTTAATGATTCAATTCCGACAAGGCAAACAAAAACGCATAACTCAGATCCCTCTGGAAGCAACAGCGTTGTTCATGAGGACAGGTTAGAGACATCAGATTTAAGCCAAAGGAAGTCTAAATCGTATACTTACTCTTGTGATGTATGTACCGTGTCATATGCTCGGAAATACAATCTCAAGAGTCATATGCTTATTCATACAGAAGAGAGAACTTTCTCTTGTGATATTTGCAAGAAGAAATTTAATTACAATAAGAGTCTCAATAAACATAAGTTTACTCATACAACAGATAAATCTTTCTCGTGCGAATTATGTGATAAGGCATTTTGGCGGAAAAGTGTCCTCAATTCACATATTATGCTTACTCATAAAGGAAAGAAATGCTTCTCTTGTGATGTATGTACCAAGGCTTTTTGTCGTAAATTCGATCTCAACAGACATATGCTTGTTCATACAAAAGAGACAACCTCCTTGTGTGATGTGAGTACTGACTCAGAAGTCTAAGTGATAAAAATCTTTCACGTGTGATTTTGTGTCTAAAATTTTGTTGTTTTACGGGAAACATGCGTAACTTACACAGGAGATAAATCTTTGTCATGTGCTGATAAGAATGATTTTTCTGAAATATCCATATGCGACATACTCATTGTGTGGGGGGGGGGGGGGTTTCGCTGTTACAAGACTATTTTCTTTTGCTTCACTGAATGTTGGAAACATAAAATGTACTTATCAAATGCACAGAAGTTGATATATGTAATATACTTGTTTTATTCCGGATTTTATGTCGAATGAGAGTTAACTTTGAGTCTGAAATGTAAATTAAATAAAGATATATTTACTATTTAATCCCAGTTATTTTAAACGCATAACTTCTTCTACCCTAGTATAGAGTTCATAGCTGCATTGCAGATGTGCACATTCAGTTTTATCAGCTTCTTTCAAAGTCGTAATTTTCGCAAGACTTATACCCTAGGTTTGTGTAAGAAATGAATAGCTTATAACTACTCTTCAGAGGATTTATTGAGAAAAGAGAGGATAATATAATATTTTATATTATTTAAAAAAGCACATGTTATAATATATTCTTGTATAGAATCTATACTAACTCTTAGAGCTGTTAATCTAAAGAAGATCTCTAGATATTTTGATCGCAGACGTGTCTGAAAATATCATCAGAGCTTCAATTAAAATGTGTATTAATGGTAATGCTGAAAGCTAGGACATGCAATTTCAGAGTCACACTTTCTTTTATAACAAGATCTAGCGAAAAGTAGCGTGGATTCCGCCATATTTTATATGAAGAAACTCGTGATTGGACGTTAGAGGTGTGACGTCACCAACAGCAGAACACGTGGAATTCTGGGAAACAGGTTCACAAACACAACCAACCTCGCGGGAGAGATAGAATATCGCATATTTATGAAATGGGAGAATTCAGAATGCCGTACTAAATTAATATCACTGTTCATAACCTAACAGAACTTGTCACTAATTCTAATATCACCGTTTCTAACATAACTGCCACATGTTGGTCATCCTGCTTCGCTGAAAAACAAAATAAAATCATCCTTCCGAGGAAGCCTGCTCACATCGCGAGAAGGGTCTCCGTACAGTGCGACTTTGCCGTGGTTGCAAACACATTTGTTATAAGAAGTAGCTTAAGTATATTTCAGAAGGGCAGCAAAATGACAGATGATATATCAACGATTACTTTTAGAGTCATTGGTGGGACTAAGTAATTAATATTTTGTTATTAATATGAGTGAATTTGACTGAAAAGCTGGACCCAGACATAAGAAAAAGAACAAAGGTGTATTTTAAAATCCCCCCCACTGACCAAAAACGGCACAGCCTCGTTTTCCTGCTGCTCAATTTATTTACAGTAGGCCTATTTTCTTTAGGACACTAAATTTGAGAGTGTGATATTTTCAGAAGCTATACAAACTAGTTTTGTTTCTAGAAATATGATAAATCCGAGCATAAGTAAAATGTAAAGAAGTTGACAGTTATATGACCTAAAATGCATCTTTTTAAAATTTGAATAAATATTAGCAGGGAATAGATTAATTATTAAACAGCCTATTCATACCTTCTGAAGTAACTTACTTAATAAAGAAGTATGTATCCTAAAATAGGCTATAAAGAAAAGCTAGTTACTACGCTGGAGAAATTGGTATCTACGGATTAAAACAAATATCTGCTTTTTAATGACAACATTCAAACGTGTTATTCAATTTCAGTTTAACTGTGGCACAGCAATGCTTTGTGCAATGCCAACTATCATTACTTAGGTAGGCCACCCCATGGTTTATTCGTTATTTTGTCTTCCACAGAAAGATGTATTTAATTATGTCGAAATATTTGATATTTATTATCAAGGTACCATGATAGTTGCTTATGGCAACGTATTGTTTATGTTCGTTTTGTTTTCATTAGTCGCCATGTTCATATATCCGTTTTACGGGGGATTTTCAGTGATAATGTTAAGAATTCCGATCAATTCAGAAGTCTCCACCGGATAAAGTGAACATTGTACTTTGTGTTGTCGAAATTAAATTAGTATTGTTAGCACAGAGGTAAAAAATGGAGTATGTAGTGAAATCTGAATACGAAGAAAACGACTGTGAATGTGTAGAAACTGAAATCTAGAAAGAGGTTTCTTCAGTGTTCTCCGATTCTAAATGGGAAAAAATTGTAGTTAAGAAAGAAAATTCGGGAAAAAATAATATTAAGTCGCACCTTGGATGCACTTTCTTTTATACCACTTCTTCTGTCCTCATATTACATAGAAACTCGTGATTGGACGTTGGTACTGTGACGTCATACCGGTAAACAAAAGATGAACAAAAGTTGACAGGCTTACTAACGTGTGGAAGATATAACATGCCACATTTTCGAAACCGACAAACAGTGTATCGTACATTATTCGAAAATGCAAGGGCGCTTCGCTTCGGCTGCCGCCTCCGCTCGCGCACTTAACTAAGTGGATAGTGTTATGCATTATTTAGATTATGTGAACAGGTGATTGTGGTCTGGTCGGGATTGCCGAGTAAGCTAGAGGGTTGTCATTTTGGTGTATGGGTTGGTAGCTTGTATTTGGTACGATCGGGAGTTTGGAGAGAAGGGACGATCGGGTGTGCCGAGATAACAAGCGAACAGCAACGCATTGTTTGGAGCGTAAGGGGGCGACTTAATCTTCTCTTATGCCGAAAATTCTCCAATATACTTCAGATCTGAATGTGAAAATACTGAAGTCAAAAAAGAGACTTCTTCGGATTTCATCAGACCTAAATGCGAAAAAATTGAAGTAAAGAAAGAAATTACTCCAACTTACTTCAGATCTGAATGTGAAAATACTAAAGTCAAGAAAGAGATTTCTTCAGTTTCCCCCGAACCTAATTGCGAAAGAATTGAAATCAAGAAAGAAATTTCTTCAATTTACTTTAGATCTGAATGTGAAAAGACTGAAGTCAAGAAAGAGACTGCTTCAGTTTTCCCCGAACCTAAATGCACAAAAATTGAAGTTAAGAAAGAAATTTCTCCAACTTCAGATCTGAATGTGAAAATACTGAAGTCGAGAAAGATATTTCTTCAGTTTTCTCTGAATCTAAATGCGAAAAAATTTAAATTAAGAAAGAAATTTTTCCAATTTACTTCAAATCTGAATGTGAAAATACTGAAGTCAAGAAAGAGATTTCTTCAGTTTTCTCCGAACCTAAATGCGCAAAAATTGAAGTTAAGAAAGGAATTTCTCCAATTTACTACAGTTCTATATGTGAAGGAAGTGAAATCAAGGAAGAGACTTCTCCATTTTATAACAAAACCAATTGTGAAGAAATTGAAGGTAGGGGAAGGATCTCTTCAATTACGTATAAATCGAAATACACAAATGACAAATATGCCGTCACTGAACCAAATGATGGTCCATCTATGGTCAGTGATTTAATTCCGACATGTCAAACCAAAACGCATAACTCTGATCCCTCTGGACGCAACAGCGTTGTTCAAGTTGACAATTTAGAGACAGCTGGTTTAAGCCAAAGGAAGTCTAAATCACATACTTACTCTTGTGATGTATGTACCGTGTCATATGCTCGGAAATACAATCTCAAGTGTCATATGCTTATTCATAAAGGAGAGAGTCCTTTCTCTTCTGATATTTGCAAGAATTAATTTAATTATAAATGTAGTCTCAATAAGCATATGCTTATTCATAAAAGTGATAAAACTTTCTCGTGCGATGTATGTGCTAAGACATTTACTTGGAAATATCTTCTCGAAAGACATAAGGTTATTCATAAAGGAGAGAATCCTTTCTGTTGTGATATTTGTAAAAATACATTTAATTGTAAATGTAATCTCAATAATCATATGCTTACTCATACAACAGATAAACCTTTCTCGTGTGATTTATGTGATAAGGCATTTAGGAGGAAAGATAGTGTCAAGAGACATATGCTTGTTCATACAAAAAAGACAACCTTGCTGTGTGATGTGAGTACTGACTCACAAGCCTAAAATTTATGGTTGTTAATTCGTGACAAAAATCTATCACGCGTGGTTAGATTTATAAAATTCTCTCCTAATATTTTTGTTGTTGTTGCGGAAACATGCGTTACTTACGCAATAGATAAATCTATGTCATGTGCTGATAACAATAAGTTTTCTGAAATATTCATATGCGACATATTCATTGTGTGGTGTTCATTGCTACAACAATATTTTCTTTTGCTTATGAAATGCACAGGAGTTGATATTTGTACCAGATTTGTTTTGTTCCGGATTTTATGTCGAATGAAGGTTAACCTTGAGATTGAAATGTAAATTAATTAAAAATATCTTTCATATTTAATGGCAATTATTTTAAACATAATTTCTTCTACCCTTTATATTTTCTAGTATAGAGTTCACGGCTGTGTTGCGAAAGTGCACATTCAGTTTTATCAGCATCTTTAAAAGTCGTAATTTTTGCAAGGCAGAATTACACCCCAGGTTTGAGTAAGAAATGAATTGCTTATAACTATCCTTCAGAGGATTTATTGAGAAATGAAAGCGTAGTATAGTATTTTATATTATTTAATGTAGCACATAATTATAATATATTTCGCATATTACGCGATTCCTGTATAGAATCTATACTAACGCGTTAGAGCTGTTAGTGTCAAGAACTCTAGATATTATAATCGCAGATGTATATAATTATATCGAAATGTTATACATCGCACGAGAAAGATTTATCTGTTGTATGAGTAAGCATATGTTTAATGAGACTACATTTATGATTAAATTTCTTCTTGCAAATATCACAAGAGAAAGGACTCTCTCCTTTATGAATAAGCATATGACTCTTGAGATAGTTTTTTCGGAGTAAATGCCTTGGCACCTACATCACAAGAGTAAGTATACGATTTAGATTTCCTTTGGCTTAAATCTGGTGTATCTAACCTGTCAACTTGAATAACGTTGTTTCTTCCAGAGGGATCTGAGTTCTGCGTTTTGGTTTGACATGTCGGAATTAAATCATTGACCATAGATAGCGGACCATCCTTTGGTTCAGTGACGGCATAACTGTCATTTGTGTATTCAGATTTATAGGTAATTGAAGAGATCCTTTCCCTACCTTCAATTTCTTCACAATTTGATTTGTTGTAAGATGGAGAAGTGTCTTCCTTGATTTCTTTTATAGGATTGAAGTAAATTGGTGAATTTCTCTCTTAATTTCAATTTTTGCTCATTTAGGTTCGGAGAAAACGGAGGAAATCTCTGTCTTCACTTCAGTATTTTCACATTCAGATCTGAAGTAAATTGAAGAAACTTCTTTCTTAACTTCAATTTTTTCGCATTTAGGTTCGGAGAAAACTGAAGAAGTCTCTTTCTTGACTTCAGTATTTTCACATTCAGTTCTGAAGTAAGTTGGAGAATTTTCTTTCTTAACTACAATTTTTTCGTATTTAGGATCGGAGAAAACTGAGGAAATCTCTTTCTTGACTTCAGTATTTTCACTTTCAGACCTGAAGTAAGTTGGAAAAATGTCTTTCTTAACTACAATTTTTGCACATTTAGGTTCGGAGGAAAATGAAGAAATTTCTTTCTTGATTTCAGTTTCTTCACATTCACAGTCGTTTTCTACGTATTCAGATTTCACTACATGCTCCATTCTTCACCTCTGTGCTAACAATACTAATTTAATTTCGACAACATAAAGTACAATGTCCACTTTCTCCGATGGAACCTTCTGAACTGATATGAAACTACTCAGACGTGGATTGACCTGAATTGTTTACGTTATCGCTGAAAATCACCCGTAAAACAGATATTTCAACATGGTGACTAATGAAAACAGAACGAACATAAACAATACGTTGCCTTTAGCAACTATCACGGTACCTTGATAATAATTATCAGACATTTCGACATAATCTACTCTTATACAATTCAACAAGATCTACTCTTATACAATTCAACGGCCCTAAATAGCGTGCTTGCTCGCTCGCCCGCTTCGTGAGACATCGGGTATACTCGGCGATGTTCGTCTCTCGCAGTCTAAACTTTCATGACGACTACAAAATTACAAACCGTTTCTTTATTATATAAGGCCTAAGTGAAATGAACACAATGAACAAATATTCTAATTTTATTTTTACTTACAATTTTCATAGCTCTGAACCACAAACATTTTTAATAATCTACCAGTGTAAATTTCTTTAAAATCCTGGAGTCAATTAATAATGGCGGGCAAAGCCGGGGGCATCAGCTGTAAAATATTGATTGTTTAACTCTTGAAATATCGCTGATAATAAAAATTCCAAACAAACTATTCCTTCCTTTGAAAAATTATGTAATTTCTAAAAATTACACTAATTTATCAAATAAAATTCACGTCATATTTATCTGTCAACAAACAGTTGAGAAACGACGTATTATCCACCGCCGTCTCGAGAATTACGCACGAGAATTATACAGTTTAGAAGGCAGTGGTTCACAGATAACGTATTATCCACCGCCGTCTCGAGAATTACGCACGAGAATTATACAGTTTAGAAGGCAGTGGTTCACAGTTATCTTTGGAACTGCATAATCGAATCTGAGATCGTTTTCCCAGGTGGCGATTTCTAATCGTGGAATGTACTCTAAAGCCGGAATTTTAGCTGTTTCATTAATTATTAATGGTTTAGTTTAAGAATGATTCGCGTGCAAGTGTTAATAAATATAATGCTTAAATAATTATTAATTAATTTAATTAATTTTTCAATTAATTATCGTGGGCGAAGCCGCGGGCACCTCCTAGTTATATACATCTCTGTGTGGAAGACAAAATAACGAATAAACCAAGGAAGAAATCAGATTTTGGGTGGCCTACCTAAGTAATGATAGCAAGGGCGCCCATATGATATTTTCTAGGGGGGGGCCAAATTTTTAGTTAATTTATTTTTTGTTCCTTTAATTTCTTGGGTTAGTTTGTAACATTACATTAATAATATAATAATGTAAGTGCAACAATGAAGTAGCCAGAAAATAATTTCGGGGAGGATTGGAAGTGGCAGGGGGTTTGGAATACCCCCGAAGGAAGGGGGGTCGTGGGTCCATCCCCAGAAAATTTTAAAATATTCAACTAATTGAAATAACTTTTTTCGCTATTTTAGCACTGAAAAACTAGTTAGGAAATTTGTTTACCATACTCTAAGACATACCAATGTAAACAAGAAATTGTTACCTAAGTCGGGGGTCACCCCCGGAAAATGTTTAAATATTGAACTAATTAAAATCACATTTCAATCTATTTTAGCTCTGAAAAACTAGTTAGGAAATTTTTTTACCATACTCTTAAGATATGCCAACTTAAACAAGAAATTGTTACCTAAGTCGGGGGTTCACCCCCGGAAAATTTTTAAATACTGAACTAATTAAAATTATATTTCATGCTATTTTAGCCCTGAAAAACTAGTTAGAAAATTCATTTACCATACTCTAAGACATGCCAACGTAAACAAGAATTCATTACCTAAGTCGGGGGTCTACCCCCGGAAAATTTTTAAGTAATGAACTAATTGAAATCACATTTTACGCTATTTTAGCTCTGAAAAACAAGCTATTAAATTTGTTTGCCATACTCTAAGATATGCCAACTTAAACAAGAAATTGTTACCTAAGTCGGGGGCTACCCCAGGAAAAATTTTTAATACTGAACTAATGAAAATCACATTTTATGCTATTTTATCCCTGAAAAACTAGATAGGAAATTTATTTACCATACTCTAAAGCATGCCAACGTAAACAATAAATCATTACCTAAGTCGGGGGTCCACCCCCGGAAAATTTTTAAATATTGAACTAATTAAAATAACATTTTACACTATTTTAGCTCTGAAAAACTAGTTAGGAAATTTGTTTGCCATACTCTATGACATGCGAACTTAAACAAGAAATCGTAGTTATAATACTTATTACTATTTATAAGAAAAGTTAAATAACACAAGGAACAGGCCTACTCATTATGTTAAGAAAACAAAATAACTGTTATATCATATTTGACACACCCACAAAAAATGTTTAATTTATTAATTTTTTTTTAAATACAAAAATAGAATTTTGGGTTTTGATTTTTGGGGGTCCAAACCCCCAGGATCCCCTTTCCTAATCCAGTGTGGATTCTGCTTCCATGGTTTCGATATGGTAAAACTTCTGCAAACTTATGTCTATGCTGACTTTCAAATAATTGTCTTAAAAGAAAAAACCAAACTATAATTATTAATATACATTTTTTCCTTTCCCTGAAAGCTAGGGGGGGGCCGCGGCCCCCCCCTGCCCCCGGGTATGGGCGCCCTTGAATGATAGTAGGTATTGCACAAAGCAGTGTCGTGGCACAATTAAACTGAAACGAAAAACTCGTTTCAACGTTGCCATAAAAAAAGCAGATATTTGTTTTAATCCGTAGATACCAATTTCTCTGGCGTAGTAACTAGCTTTTTTTTATAGCCTATTTTGGGATACATACTTCCTTATTAATTAGGTTACTTCAGAAGGTATGTATAGGCTATTTAATAATTAATCAATTGCCTGCTAATATTTATTCAAATTTTAAAAAATGCATTTTAGGTCAGATAGCTGTCCACTTCTTCACATTTTACTTATAGGCCTACTAACATTTACCATATTTCAACAAACGAATATAGTTTATATACGAATTCTATAGCTTTTTAAAGTATCACAGTCTCAAGTTTAGTGTCCTAAAGAAAATACTGTAAATAAATTGAGCAGCAGGAAAATGAGACTGTGACGTTCCTGGTCAGAGGGGGGGGGGCTTTTAAGATACACCGTTTCTCTTTTTCTTATGTCTGGGTCCAACTTTTCAGTCAAATTCACTCATATTAATAACAAAATATTAACTGCTTAGTCCCACCAATGACTTTAAAACTAATCGTTGATAACTTATATCATATGTCATTTTGCTGCCCTTCTGAAAGATACATAAGCTACTTCTTATAACAAATGTGTTTGCAGCCACGGCAAAGTCGCACTGTACGGGGAGCCTTCTCGATATGTGAGCAGGCTTCCTCGGAAGGATGATTTATTTTGTTTTTCAGCGAAGCAGGTTGACCAACATGTGGCAGTTATGTTAGGATCGGTGATATTAGCATTATCATTCAGGTTATGAACAGTGATGTTAATTTAGTACGGCATTCTGAATTCTCCCATTTCATAAATATGCGATATTCTATCTCTCCCGCGAGGTTGGTTGTGTTTGTGAACCTGTTTCCCAGAATTCCACGTGTTCTGCTGGTGGTGACGTCACACCTCTAACGTCCAATCACGAGTTTCTTCAAATAAAATATGGCGGAATCCACGCTACTTTTCGCTAGATCGTGTTATAAAAGAAAGTGTAACGTTTAGGGCGGGTGGGTCGGACCAAATCATTCGTCGACACATAATCTCCTCTCCAGATAATTATGTGTAACAAAATACGAGTTTTTTAGGTGTTTTATGAAAGGAAAGCTGAGATTAACGGCTTTAAAGAGTTTGTATAGACTCTATGCATGTATCACGTAAAATGCAAGATATATTATAATTATGTGATACATTAAATAATATAAAATACTATACTATACTTTTATTTCTCAATAAATCCTCGAAGGGTAGTTATAAACGGATAATTTCTTACACAAACCTTAGGGGTAAGTCTTGCCTTGCGAAAATTACGACTTTGAAGGATGCTGATAAAAACCGAATGTGCACTTCTGCAATACAGCAATGAACTCTATACTAGAACAAATCAAGGGTAGAAAAATTATGTTTAAAATAATTGTCATTAAAATGAAAGATAGGCCTATCTTTATTTAATTTACATTTCAGTCTCAAGGTTAACCTTCATTCGACATAAAATCCGGAACAAAACAAATCTGGTACAAATATCAACTCCTGTGCATTTCATAAGTAAAAGAAAATATTGTTGTAGCAATGAACACCACACAATGAATATGTCGCATATGAATATTTCAGAAAACTTATTGTTATCAGCACATGACATAGATTTATCTATTGCGTAAGTAACGCATGTATCCACAACAACAACAAAAATATTAGGAGATAATTTTATAAACCTAATCACACGGGAAAGATTTTTTTATCACGAATTAACAACCATAATTTTTTAAACTTCCGAGTTAGTACTCACATCACACAAGGAGGTTGTCTCTTTTGTATGAACAAGCATATGTCTTTTGAGATTGAATTTACGACAAAAAGCCTTGGTACATACATCACATGACAAGCATTTCTTTCCTGTATGAGTAAGCATATGTTTACTGAGGCTATCTTTCCTACTATATGCCTTATCACATACATCGCACGAGAAAGGTTTATCTGTTGTATGAGTAAGCATATGATAATTGCTATTCCATTTATAATTAAATGTCTTTTTACAAATATCGCAACAGAAAGGTTTCTCTCCTTTATGAATAACCATATGTCTTTCGAGAAGATATTTCCAAGTAAATGTCTTAGCACATACATCGCACGAGAAAGTTTTATCACTTACATGAGTACGCAAATGACTATTGACATATTTTTGCTGATTAAATTTCTTGTTACATATATCACACGAGAATGTTCTCTCTTCTGTATGAGTAAGCATATGTGTATTGAGGCAATCTTTCCGCCAAAATGCCTTAGAACATACATCGCACGAGAAAGATTTATCTGTTGTATGAGTAAGTATATGACACTTGAGATAGTATTTCCGAGTAAATGCCTTGGTACATACATCACAAGAGTAAGTTTGTGATTTAGACTTCCTTTTGCTTAAATCTGATGTCTCTAACCTGTCTACTTGAACAACGCTGTTGCTTCCAGATGGATCTGAGTTTTGGGTTTTCATTTGACATGTCGGAATTAAATCACTGACCATAGATAGCGGACCATCCTTTGGTTCAGTGACGGCATATGTGTCATTTGTGCATTTCGATTTATAGGTAATTGAAGAGATCCTTCCCCTACCTTCAATTTCTTCACAATTGGATTTGTTACAAAATGGAGAAGTCTCTTCCTTGATTTCACTTCCTTCACATATAGAACTGAAGTATATTGGAGAAATTTCTTTCTTAACTTCAATTTTTTCGCATTTAGGTCCGGAGAAAACTGAAGAAGTCTCTTTCTTGACTTCAGAATTTACACATACAGATCTGAAGTATATTGGAGAAATTTCTTTCTTAACTTCAATTTTTGGGCATTTAGTTTAGGAGAAAACTGAAGAAACCTCTTTCTTGACTTCAGTATTTTCACATTCAGATCTGAAGTATATTGGAGAATTTTCTTTCTTGACTACAATCTCTTTCTTGATTTCAGTATTTTCACATTCAGATCTGAAGTATATTGGAGAAATTTCTTTCTTAAATTCAATTTTTGCGCATTTAGGTCTGAAGAAATCTGAAGAAGTCTCTTTCTTGACTCTAGTATTTCCAAATTCAGTTCTGAAGTAAGTACTAGAATATTCTTTCTTGATTTCAATTTTTTCGCAGTTAGGTTCGGAGGAAACTGGAGAAACCTCTTTTTTGAATTCAGAATTTTCACATTCAGATCTGAAGTAAATTGGAGAAATTTCTTTCTTAACTTCGATTTTTTCGCATTTAGGTTTGAAGAAAACTGAAGAAACCTCTGTCTTGATTTCAGTTTCTTCACATTCACAGTCGTTTTCTTCGTATTCCGATTTCACTACATGCTCCATTCTTTACCTCGGTGCTAACAATACTAATTTTATTTCGACAACACAAAGTACAATGTCTTCTTTGTCCGATGGAAACTGCTCAAACGTGGATTAATCTGAATTGTTCACGTTATCGCTGAAAATCTCCCGAAAACCCGACAATTCAACATGGCGACTAACGAAAACCGAACCAACATAAACAATACGTTGCCATAAGTAAATATCACGGTACCTTGATAATAATTATCAGACATTTCGATATAATTATATACATCTGCGATTATAATATCTAGAGTTCTTGACACTAACAGCTCTAACGCGTTTGTATAGATTCTATACATGAATCGCGTAATATGCAAAATATATTATTTTGAGTGCCACATTAAATAATATAAAATACTATACTACGCTTTCATTTCTCAAAAACTCCTCTGAAGGGTAGTTATAAGCGATTCGTTTCTTAAACAAACCTGGGGTATTATTCTGCCTCGTGAAAATCACGACTTTGAAAGATATCAATAACCCTGAATGTGCACTTCTGCAATACAGCCGTGAACTCTATACTAGAACTAGGGTTCGGATGTTTGTGACCTAAAAAAGTGGAAAACATGATTGCATATATGACCTTAAAACTGACCTAATACGATCCAAAAATACTAAATATGACCTCATAGAAAGACGTATTTTGTCAAACAATTTATGTTCCAATTTAAAACGTTCACGACACTAAATTATTACACCACATTAATTCAATCAGATAATCACTTTTACAGGTGATTTACAATTTTGCTTGTAAAGAACTTCTATTCTGTTATTGTTTCCAGAAACCACTCCAAATGTGTTAAAACATGTCTATTGGAAACAAGGAGGCAAAGGTAATTGTGCTATTACCTGTTACTGTCCCTTCACAATTCAATTACAGAAAACCCCAAATGTTGTGACTGTTTTCGGAAAAAAAAAATTAAGTCCACAATATACTGCATAATTCTGCTCTTTTCCCGAATTTATTAATGTAATATGACGTTAAATTACTAATATGACCGAAATATGACCAAGACCATGAAAATGACCAAAATATGACATTATATGCTAAATAAAAGCGGTCCACTTAGGATATCAAATTTGCAATTCGTTCTTAATTTCGGCGAGAGTGGAGGTCAGGATAAAAACGAGCCCTAACTGGAACATATCAAGGGTAGAAAAGGTTATATATTTAAAACAATTGCGATTAAATAGTAAATACGAGTATATCTTAATTTAATTTGCATTTCATTCTACATAAAATCCGGAAGAAAACAAATCTGGTACAAATTTCAACAATCAGTAAAACAAAAAGAAATTATCGCTGTTCAGCGGACACCACACAAGAGGGTTTTATCTCGAACATGAAAATTTCTGAAAAAATATGGTTATCAGCATAAGACTAAAATTTATCTCCTGTGTAAGTAACGCATGTTTCCGCAATAACAAAAATATTAGGAGCAAATTTATGACACAAAATCACACCTGAAAGATTTTCATAATGAATTACCAGAAATAATTTTTTAACTTCTCTTACGTGTTAGTACTCTCATCACACGAGAAGGTTGCATCTTTTTTATGGACAAGCATAACATGTCTTTTGAGATGGCATTTACGAATAAATTCCTTGGTACACATATCACACAAGAAAGGTCGCTCTCCTGTATGAACAGGCATATGTCTTTTGAGATCAAATTTATTTCTAAAGGCCTTGGAACATACATCACAAGAGAAGCATTTCTTTCCTGTATGAGTAAGCATATGTTTATTGAGATTACATTTCTGCTTAAATTTTTTGTTACAAATATCACACGAGAAAGGTCGCTCTCCTGTATGAACAAGCAAATGTCTTTTTGATCGAATTTACGACATAAGCACTTGGTACATACATGACATGACAAGCATTTCTTTCCTGTATGAGTAAGCATATGTGCTATGAGGTTATCTTTCCGCCCAAATGCCTTAGAACATACATCGCACGAGAAAGATTTATCACTTGTATGAGTAAGCAAATGTTTATTGAGATTTCAGTTATAATAAAATGTCTTGTTACAAATATCACAAGAGAAAGGTCTCTCTCCTGTATGAATAAGCATATGGCCTTCGAGAACTTATTTCAACTTACAAGACTATTTTCTTTTGCATCACTGAATGTTGGAAACATAAAATGTACTTATCAAATGCACAGGAGTTGATATATGTAATAGATTTGTTTTATTCCGGATTTTATGTCGAATGAGAGTTAACTTTGAGTCTGAAATGTAAATTAAATAAAGATATATTTACCATTTAATCCCAATTATTTTAAGCGCATAACTTCTACCCTAGTATATCTACCCTAGTTCATGGCTGTATTGCAGAAGTGCATTCAGGTTTATCAGCTTCTTTCAAAGTCGTAATTTTCGCAAGCCAAGACTTATACCCTAGGTTTGTGTAAGAAATAAATAGCTTATAACTAATCTTCAGAGGATGTATTGATAAAATTGAGCATAGTATAATATTTTATATTATTTAAAATATTACATTTTATAATATATTCTTGTATAGAATCTATACTAACTCTTAGAGCCGTTAAATCTAAAGAAGATCTCTAGATATTTTGATCGCAGACGTACACACAAAGATATGTGTCTGAAAATATCATAAGAGTTTCAGTTAAAATGTGTATTAATGCTGAAAGCTAGGACATGCAATTTCAGAGTCGAACACAGTACTCCCACTTGGTACCTTTTGACGTCTGTAGTAAGGGTAGAGAAAGTGAGAAATCATATATTTCGTGTTTACTTTTTTGACGTTTTTGAGTTATGTTAATTTGTATGTTTCGTAGATGTCGGCCCATCTTTATTCCGTCAGGCAGCCATAATGTGCAACTATTGTTGATGGCAAAAGTGTCTCTTCTTCAGGATATAGGGCGTTTTTGCTCTAAACATCCATAAAAGATACATTAGTGATTCCATGCACATTTGTTATAAGAAGCATTTAGCTTTCAGGAAGGCAGCAAACTGACAGATGATACATCAACGATTAGTTTAAAATAATTGCTGAACTAAACCTTGTACCTTATATTTTGTTATTAATATGATTGAATATGACTCAGAAGTTGGACCCACACTTAAGATAAAGAGAAAATGTGTATTTTAAAAGCCCCCCTCTGACCAGGAGCGGCATAGGCGTATTTTCCTGCTGTTCAAATTATTTAGAGTATTTTATTAAGACACTAAATATTGAGAAATTTGAGACAGTGATATTTTTAGAAGGTATAGAATTCGTATATAAACTATGTTTATAGAAATATGGTAAATGCGAGTGTAAGTAAAATGTAAAGAAGTGGACAGATATCTGACCTAAAATGCATTTTCTATAATGCTTACTGGTTAATATTATAATGGTACGTACACGAAAGTAATTCGAAATAAAAATAAAAATGCAAATATCTAACCTTCCAAATAAGACCATTGATATTTTTACGAGATTATTTCACTGATTAGCTAAAATATTGTATCTGCTTATTTTTAGAGTTAGCTGAATTTCTCAAACAGCTTTGTGAAAGAAACACAAGCTATTTCATGAGTTTTCTATGATGTTGGAAGAATAAAATAGCGTTATCGTTTATTAAATTTGAATAAATATTAGCAGGCAATTGATTAATTATTAAATAGCCTCTTCATACCTTCTGAAGTAACCTTCTTTATAAATAAGTATGAATCCCAAAATAAGCTATACATGAAAAGCTAATTATTACGCCAGAACAATTGGTATCTACGGATTAAAACAAATATCTGCGTTTTTATAATAACATTAAAAACGAGCTATTTCGTTTAATTGTGCCAAGGCACTTTTTTGTGCAATACCAACTATCATTACCCCAAATATGATTTCTTCCTTGGTTTATTCGTTATTTTGTCTTCCACACAGAGATGTATAAAATTATGTCGAAATATCTGATATTTATTATCAAGGTACCGTGATAGTTGCTAATGGCAACGTATTGTTTATGTTCGTTCGGTTTTCATTAGACACCGTGTTGAGTTATCTGTATTACAGGTGATTTTTAGTGATAATGTGAAGAGGATTCCATCGGATAAGTGGACATTTTACTTTGTGTTGTCGAAATGAAATTACTATTGTTAGCACATAGATAAGAATGGAGCATGTAGTGAAATCTGAATACGTAGAAAACGACTGTGAATGTGTAGAAACATGCCACATTTTCGAAACCGACAAACAGTGTATCGTACATTATTCTAAAATGCAAGGGCGCTTCGCTTCGGCTGCCGCCTCCGCTCGCGCACTTAACTAATTTGGTTAATGTTTTGCATTATTTAACTTTATGTAGAGGTTGCAGGACCGTATGGAACAGACCAATGACATGCAAGGTCGTTGGGAGCCAATGGGAGTGTTGGTCTGCAAGCCAGAGACCGCATACCAACGCCGAACATCGCGTGCCGAAATCCAGTAGAGTGGGAAACTAAACCCGAAACTGAAATCAAGAAAGAGGTTTCTTCAGTTTTCTCCCAACCTAAATGCGGAAAAATTGAAATTAAGAAAGAAATTTCTTCAATTTACTTCAGATCTGAATGTGAAAATACTGAAGTCAAGAAAGAGATTTCTTTAGTTTTCTCTGAATCTAAATGCGCTAAAATTGAAATTAAAGAAATTTCTCCAATTTACTTCAGATCTGAATGTGAAAATACTGAAGTCAAGAAAGAGACTTCTACAGTTTTCTCCGAACCTAAATGCCCAAAAATTGAAGTTAAGAAAGAAATTTCTCCAATTTACTTCAGATCTGATTGTGAAAATACTGAAGTCAAGAAAGACGTTTCTAAAGTTTTCTCCGAATCTAAATGCGAAAAAATTGAAGTTAAGAAAGAAATTTCTCCAATTTACTTCAATCCTATAAGTGAAATCAAGGAAGACATTCCTCCATCTTACAACAAATCCAATTGTGAAGAAATTGAAGGTAGGGAAAGGATCTCTTCAATTCATTATAAATCTGAATACACAAATGACAAATATGTCGTCACTGAATCAAAGGATGGTCCGCTATCTATGGTCAGTGATTTAATTCCGACATGTCAAATGAAAACCCAAAACTCAGATCCATCTGGAAGCAACAGCGTTGTTCAAGTAGACAGGTTAGAAACATCAGATTTAAGCCAAAGGAAGTCTAAATCACATACTTACTCTTGTGATGTATGTACCAAGGCATTTACTGGGAAATACTATCTCAATAGACATAAGCTTAATCATGAAGGAGAAAAACTTTTCTCTTGCGATATTTGTAGCAAGAAATTTATTCAGCAAGCATATCTCAATAAACATTTGCGTATTCATTCTAGAGCTGAATCTTTCTCGTGCGATGTATGTGCTAAGACATTTACTTGGAAAAATAATCTTATTAGACATATGCTTACCCATGTAGGCGATCGACGTTTCTCATGTGATATATGTAACAAGACATTTAGTCGTAATTGCCATCTCAAAACACATTTGTTTGTTCATTCAAAACAGAAAACTGTCTCGTGTGATGGGCGTACTAACTCATGAGAGAAGTCTAAAAAGCTGTCTGTTAATCTATATATATAAAAATGAATGTATGTGTGTGTGTGTCCTTTATGCATTACTACACCATTCATCCGATCGCCATGAAACTTTGGGAAGTTGTTGGGTACATTCCCGGGAAGGTTTCTGTCACACTACATTTTTAATTTTAGCCTTCGTTCGCGAGTTATGAGTGAAAAACGGCAAGAAAACGAGCATTTTTTACGCTTTCGAAGCATCAGATTTCAGTTATTCATTTCAGTTGTCAAATCAATTGCAGAAGGCTTTGTCTATTTTTGTCATACTTTGGAAACAATAGCATCGCGATCGCTTTGGAAGGCAATGGATATCTCATGTTATTATAAACGCCAGAAAAGTTAATGATAAGATGATGATAAGGTAATATTAAATATTTATTTAACGTGGAATATGCTTCTTATGAAAGATGCTTTACAGAAAATTCCGGGCAAGTGGCTTAGTTCAGGGTCCAGGCTACAACATTTCTATATGTAATCATAAGAGCAGCCGTTCTTATGTAGGGTCGTTAAATCTGCCTGAAATGTAACGGAATTATAAGTCTGGACAAATGAATATAGAAACTATGGCCTCAGTACGCTTATTCCATTCTTCATCTACATAACTAAAAAGGAATATATGTCTGTCTGTCAAATACATTTACACACATTTTTTTCATCGTGAGTTTAATCGATTTCAATTCTCATAATCTTCTGAGATTGCAGCAACGCTCGACGGGTAATCTATATAGATCTTCTATATAGCCTACATAAAAATGAATGTATGTGTGTCTGTCCTTTATGCATTACTATGCCATTCATCCGATCACCATGAAACTTTGGGAAGTTGTTGAACACATTCCCGCAAAGGCATGCTACATTTTTAGTTTTAGCTTTCGTTCGCGAGTTATGAGTGAAAACGGGATTGAGAAGTACATTTCTTGCGCTTTCGAAACATCAGTTTTCAGTTGTCAAATCAATTGCAGATGACTTTGCCTACTTTCGTCATACCTTGGAAATAAAAGCATCGCGATCGTTCGAATTTTGTAAGCCCACCATGGCCGAATCATTTGTTTATAATGTCAAGGCACGCATACAGATGAAATTTTCACCCTAGACGGAAGAAGAATAGTGAATATAGCCCTAAATGGACAAACATTATGCAGGTTTTTTTTAGGCCAGGGAACTCGAATCTGAGGTTATTTTTCCCATGCTGCGCTTTCTAATCGTGGAATTCACTTCAAAGCCGGATTTACAGTTGTTTCATTAATTAGGCCTATCAATCGTTTAGTTTAGACCTATGAATGTTTCGTGTGCCAAGTGTTAGTAAATATAATAGTTTAATTATTTTGCTCTTAATTTATAATTTTCCTATTAATTATTGTGGGCGAAGAAGCGGGGATCTGCTATAAGCTATAATAAGCTGTAGCTTATCTAGCGTTTTCTGAGGAAATAGTTTGTGTGTGATAAGTCGTTCTTCCCCATTTCAAATTCTAAATACCTAAATAAAGACCTTAAAGACCTCGAGTTTGAAAATCGAAAGTCCTTCATAAGTTATTTTCGCATTTACAAAATACAAAACCCGAGCGACGCCGGGTCTTTTAAGCTAGCTGATTATAAAATTCTTTCATGTGTGATTTTGTGTCTAAATTTTCTCCTAATATTTTTGTTGTTGCGGAAACATGCGTTACTTACACAGAAGATACATTTTTGTCTAATGCTGATAACAATAATTTTTCTTAAATATTCATATGCGAGATAAAACTCTCTTGTGTGGTGTTCGCTGATAAAACAATATTTTCTTTTGCTTCACTGAATGTTGGAAACATAAAATGTACTTATGAAATTCACAGGAGTTGATATTTGTAGCAGATTTGTTTGGTTCCGGATTTTATGATTCATGAGGGTTGACCATGAGATTAAATAAATATATATTTAGTATTTAATCGCAATTATTTTAAACACATAACTTCTTCTACCCTTGATATGTTCTAAAACATTATTTAAAAACTTCATTACTTGCGTTGTTTTCATAAACCTACGCTACCTGTCGGACAAGTGCAACATTTAATAATATCATAATTCAGAAATTAATTTTCAACATCTTATATTTGAATTTTAAACAAATTAAGTTAAAACTAAACGGATAGTATGTATTAATAATGATTTCCCTATAGCTTACATTGTTAGTAAATTGTCAGTCGTGAAGTAGAGATCTTATTCACTATAAAATTACTCTACTGTAAATTTTAAAATAAAGAATAACTGGTTCATAAGCTCAGATTGTAAAACCGATGTGTACATCATAACTCCTCATCTTCTGGCTTTAATAACGGGTACCTAGTGATTAGTGTGCAACAGATAGGCAATTAAAGCAGTCAGAACAAACTAGTGGCGAAAGTAAACTAGTTTGAGTAGGTGCTAAGAATGCATGATATTCCATTATGTATTTGTATTCTAAGGTTTATTTATAAATCAAGTTTGTTATTAATTAATCCCACACAAGCTCGGTTTTATTCATTAGTTAATTACCCTTTCTAATGGTAACAGTGATATCATTAGAATAGTGGCCTAATGGGGGTACGATGCGAACTGTTAATGTACGTACGATCATAGATTGAAGGGACAACAGAAAAAAAACTTATTTTGTTGAATCTCTTATAAAATTGTCTTTTTCCCCCTTTATTTTCACTTCATTTTTCTTTTTATATGTATATGTATTTAGCAGCACCGCCTATATGTCTACACATACCTCCAATCAAAAATTGTTATTGTGTTTTTAATATGTCTACTGGTAAAATGACAAGCGTCGAATTCAGTAGACTCTTTTGTAATATTTCTTAGCACATCATATCAACTCCTCAGCATTATCACTGTCCGTCAGAACTTGATACTACAACTCTTCCAGTAATATGGAGGCCCCATCCTGGAGTCTCCCAGAGTGTGCCACACATTATTAGTCTTCGATTGTAACACTGTCCAATAACCACAACATCTCTTGTCTTGGCAATAACTGACATTCGTACAGAGCTAGGTAGAACGGGGTGAGGCTCAGGTACACAGATCATAAACAGTTAGGAAAACATTGAATGGGAAACTCGTCTACTTAAGCAAAAAGCCGCCTATTCTCTCTGTCTCAACTATAGCAACCTTCGATACAGGAGGCACAGACAACACAGCAATGACAGCAAGCCCGTTTATACTTGTGAACCGCGCTATACAACTAACGAGAGTCTGTCCATCCTTTTTGCAGCGGCTACTCGTGAATTACCCTGTGTACTTGTTTGCTTCCTCAGCCATATCACATGCATTCAAATATAGGGTGTTTATAAAGTCACTTACCATTTGCCACTTAAACACTTTTTTTTTTTTTTATAGACTATAAAAAACATGAACATACGTTTAGACATTTTGAATACAAATTCAATACATTTCGACGTGATGACCCTGCAAATCTAAGTACAAGTCCCATCGTTCCTCTGTAAACCGAAACACCCTTGCTAACATATCTGGCGTTATCTGTTCCGCAGCGGAATAAATGCGGTTTTTCAATTATTCAAGACCAGTGACTTGATAAAGACCCAGGCGAAAAAGTCCACTGGGGTCGAATCGGGCGAACGGGGAGCTCAAAGTCTTGGCGATGCATGGCCAATCCATCTCCCAGGAAAAGTGTCATTCAGGTAGTTCCGAACAATTCTGGCAAAATAGGGAGGTGCTCCGTCTTGTTGGTAGATGCCATCTTGTATCAAATGTGGCCTCTAAAAACTGTTGCAGTAAGTCAAGGTAGGTGATACCAGTTAATGTTCGCTCAGCAAACATGTAGGGTCCATACACTTTTGATTGTGTTATTCCCATCCACACATTTACCTTTGGCGAGTCCCTTTCTCATTCCTGTAAACTTGTAAAGCATTTGGCTGTTCATCTGCCCAAATCCGGCAGCTATGTCTGTTCACATGTCCACAGCTGTGGAATGTTACCTCGTCGCCTGAACAGAACATGCTGCATTAAATTTTTATTTCTAACAGCATCCAGTAAGTCATAGCACATAGCCTGTCTGGCGGCATAGTCATTCCAAGCAATCGGTAGGAAACAACAGCTATTCTTTCTTCTATTGTGTACATTGCTTTAGACTGTCTGCAAAAAAAAAAAATCAAAATTCGTAATGTGATAACAGAAATGGTAAGTGACTTTATAAACACCTTGTGTTTCAGATATGCAGGTTTCCTTTCGTGAAATTCCAAAGAGAAGAGTTCTGTCAATTTCACTCATACTTGTGATACAGATTTAATTATAAAGTCATGGAAATGGAAATGCGTCCGCAAATAGTCGCTCTTTCATTCTTTCAACCATCTTCTTATGGCACTCATAAACATGCTCACCTATCGAAAGAAACGTCCTGCAGTTCGCACGACAGTTTAACAATTTTTGGAACTTTTCCTATTTGCCTAATCTCTTCCTAATTTTAAGGATATAGTGTAACAATTCCACATAAGCATGGGGAATAACATTCATAATTTAAACACATCAGCTTTAATAGTATACAGAAAAATTATTAATTAGACGTTACTGTGTAGGCTATAACTTTTATTAGTTAAATGGTTTTATAAGTCTGTGCTTTTTACTGTTCGTTCCTGTAAAATGTATTAAAACGTTAAGTGTATTAACTAGATTGAAGTCATACTTATAGTGCTGGCCTCTAACCAAATTCATTATACCTGTACAATTCCATATTCCCTTCGAGGACGTCGTGTCGAAGGCTCATCCTTCAGACAAGAGGGGGAAAAACACATTGAACCGCAAACAAATAATAATTTTGCATAGGAAACATGTATGGGTTTATAAAGTAGTGAACATTTTTGAGAAACCTACATATTTTACTTTTTTTTTCTAAGAAAAAAATGTTGGAGACTTATAATAGTGATATTAAAAATAATCTAATAATGATGATGATGATCATAACTAATAAGAAGAAGAAGAAAAAGAAAAAGAATAACAAGAAGAAAAACAGATGTGTCAATCTTTCCGATGGGTTATCAGTAGGGCCCGGATTTGTGGGTTTTAAATAACCCTGGTTTAGTTTTTTTAAACATATTAAAATAGTTTTACTTCAGTTTTTTTTTTTTTTTTTTACCATTTCAGACATTTTTTAGTTTCACAAGTACAATAAACACATTGAAAAAAGGTATTAATACGTGTTATTTTTACTTGAATTGCTATGGCTCTGAACCACAAACATATAGGAATTTTTTTTGCATAATTTTATAATTACCCTCGTCATTTTCAACTCCATCACATAAATCAACAAGAACCTTTCGGCATCTTGCTGGAGCAAACACTGTGAACAAACTGCAAGTGTAAACTTCTTAAGAATGCCGTTAATTTGCTGCTAAAGAAACATGAAACATGTGGGATTTTGGTTCATTAACGATTTCCTTTACCGGGAAAATCAGGTAGAAAATGACAAAATTGCAAACTGCAATGCTATATTTTCTCGTACTTACGCACTGATAACAATGAGCAATATGTAAAATGTGGACAGATATTTAAAAAGCGATTTTTAGTATAAGAATGATAATTCGATTAATTACACATTATTAGTTTCTTAAGTATTTTATCGTACTTTAATTAAAACACAGTTGTAGATATTTTTAGTTTATAACGTCTTATTTACCCTTTTTTAGGCTTCATAAGATTGAACTATATGACTGCCTTGACAACGAATCGGATAATTATGTTAAAATATCACAGTCAGCTAACAAGGAACAAAATAGATTACAACCTAAGAATCCTGGCCCTAAATATTATGTATTTATATAGGCCTATACTGTTTCTTCTTGTTGGAATGAGTTATAGTAGTAACATTAATACGTTTTTAAAAAACGCTAGCGATGAACGATCTTAGTATTGCCATAATGAAGTTGTAGAGGGATTTGTTTAAATATTAACATTATGTCTTATGTTATTTCGTCTGAATTATTATATTATACTAGAAAAATATTACCACTTTTCAAATATTTGCACGACAGATTATCTGCAAATGTATTATATCAGAAAACTCGTTGACGGGATTCTCCGAAATAAAATTAAAATGTGGCAGAGCGAACGCAATTGCCAAAGGCAATATACTCTACTCTGTTCCTAACCATCCAATCAGTCACAAAAAAGCAGCCATAAATAGTATGATACATAGATTAATTTCAATACCTATGAACAAACGTAATTACAA
The DNA here is from genome assembly GCA_964059195.1 of Ectobius pallidus. Lineage (NCBI taxonomy): Eukaryota > Metazoa > Arthropoda > Insecta > Blattodea > Ectobiidae > Ectobius > Ectobius pallidus. The sequence goes on from CAXKWD010000003.1 coordinate 112,849,158, forward strand.
CAAAGAACTTACAACCATCACACAAATCGCACACAACAATGGTTATAATAAATCTTTAGTGTTTAAAATGTTAAACAAACATAAAAATAAAATTAAGGAATCTCAAAACCCTATATCAACATTAAGTAAACAAACAGATCATAATAAAAAAGAAAACTCAAAATACCTAACATTTAATTACTCAGATAATAGAATTTATAAAATAATAAAACCCATCACCCAACATAACACAAACATAGCTTTAAAAACTAATAACAGTCTTAAAAACAACTACAACAACATAACCACAATAAAGAAGATTTACTAAACGTAAGTGGCGTTTATAAATTATCATGTAAAGACTGCGAAAAAGTTTATATAGGACAAACGGGTAGGGCTTTCAAAACAAGATACAATGAACATATTAAAGACTTTAAATATAATCGGAATAAATCTAATTTTGCCAACCACTTAATAAATAATAACCATGGTTTATACGACATCAATAACACTTTAGAAATCTTGCATATACACAACAAAAGTCTTAAACTCAATACACTAGAAAATTTAGAAATATATTTAAATAAAGACAACATAATTAACGAAAACACAATAGACACCAACTCCCTCTTTGAAACTTACAAAAGCTATAAAACCCGCAAGAAACATAATAAACAACTAGTGCACAATCAGACCTCACAGGCACCAGATCAAATAGCAGAACAACAGCTAGTAAGTACGACCGCATTTCAGAAAACTTAGGTTCCTTTTGTATTTTCAATGAATAAATTACTAATAGATATTATTAATTTTAGGGACTGAAGATGACATGATTATGTCGAAATGCATATCCGTCAATAACACACCATTCTGCTTGACCACCGAATAGATTGAAGATAAAACTTACATAACCGCTTTTTATAAGAAATTGTTACAAGGACTAACACAATTAAAACGAATAAGCTAAATGTGTAAAAACTTTGGATTATAAGGTGTTCAACGACAAGAGTTATACATCATAACTCAACACACACTATATACGATTATTCTGAAATAATCATATGAAAGTTAAAATTTTTATATGAACTTCCTATAAAGAAGTTATAAGACTCAGTCTTTTTAAACTAAAATTAATGTATAAATACTCATTTTTAATGTATAAAATCTTTAGATTATAGAGTATCAAACGACAAGAGTTATATATCATAACTAGGGCCCGGGGGATTAGCCACAAAAACATTACATCAGGTTAGTGGTGACTGGGTTATAGCTCTACGCTACCTATCTTGTAAACATGAGGAAGGGGTGACTCGTCTTCAGTGGCGCACTTTAATACGAACATTCAAGTTCAAGGACAGTGTAGCTAGTCTAGTGAAATGATAGACACAGCGTCATAGAATAGTTTGCACATTTAATCGTAAATCACAGAAATAAAATATGTTGCCTAGTATAACGAACATAAGTATACACAACGAATGCTTTAATATTTGTTAACAATATTCACAGTGAAAATGAAAAGGCAATTGTCAGTGCACACACTTTGTTGCAGTAAAGTTGACTCTTAGCTGTAGACAATTCCTCCACGAGTTTGATCACTTGTACCATTTACATATTTCGTCTCTCTAGAAGAGTGATATGCTACATCTAGTAGTTCCCCGAAGTTATTTGTAAGAACTTGATATTACTTAACTTAATAGCTTTTCTGATACAAAGTCTTTTGCTTGTTTTATTGACGCATTTTGTTCGTCCTCAAGAATATTTAATATTTCAATAATCTGAGGGTAGTATTTTTCATAGGAGGCATATAGGACAGTATCCAATCAAGTGCACCATCTGGTCACAAAGGATTTCGGGGATAAAGGGATGTCTGGTTCAGCTTCTCTAAAGGTTCTTAGTCTCGCAGCCGATATCAAAGAAATTTTCTTTACGTGAGAAATTAAACTGTCTACATCTGAAAATAAGGATTGTATCATTTCAGCGACTCTGTGCAGACAATGGGCAATGCACGTCACATTGACCAGTCTCGGGTACAGCTTTTGTATTTCCTTAGCAGTTTTTTGCATATAGAGACCCCATCAGAAACGAGGAGGATGACATTTTCACGTTTAACACCATCTGGCCATAACAGTAACATTCACTGCTTAAACAAGTTTAAAATGGTTAAATGGTTTATTCCTTCTATTAATTCTGAGTTAAAAGGCATCTTTCTCCCAGATGGTTTCACTTAGCGTATTAACAATTACATGCGCTACACTCCTCACAACACAATCTGTCATTTCGTCTATGGACACCTATACTAGCCTATACTGTCGGGCATGGTGTTTCTAATATCTTTTAGTACAATTTCGTAGCACCGTTTCAAATATTCTTTGCGTAATCTTGTTTCAGATGGCAACATTTTACCAGTGTATTTCTCCAGAAAATGTTAGCGCTTACCATCATGTAGCACAGATCACTAAAAAGGCATTGTGTCTGTCTGATGGGCGGTGCAAATAAAGTGGCCTGTACTTATGAAAAGTATAAATCCGACACTGCTTCATTCACAGTAGTATTCCTTGCCTGCTCTCCTCACCTAATGCCGCGTGACATACCACAGGCAGCGCGAGTTGTTTACTAACTTAGAAAGCTTCCTATGCCTTGTGCACCACTAACTTGACGAATTATTGGCTAAACCCCCGGGCCCTAATCATAACTCAATAACCACTGTGTACGATTATACCGAAATAATCATTTTAAAAGTTAACATATGTTATATGACTCCTACAAAGAAGTTTATGGATTAAATTCAAAATAAGATTTCTACGAACTTTCACATTAATATACATGAAGGTCAATTTTCTTCAACATTGAACGCACTATCAATTTTGTACTTAAAATAGACGAATATTGATAGTGCTTACCAACAAAATTGCTTGTAAATGTACTTTAGAATATTTTAAACATGCTCAAGTAGGTTACAATTTTATAAATTATTCAATACTGTTTTTAGTAACTTATTTTAAATGAAATTTCTGTATATTATAAATGTACTTTAGAATATTTTAAACATACTCAAGTAAGTTACAATTTTATAAAATATTCAATACTGTTTTTAGTAACTTATTTTAAATGAAATTTGTGTATATTATAGTTTTTAGAAAACAATTGAATAAATTTTAATACTGTATACATATGATACTTGTAAATAACGAATTGATAATTGACTAAACATATTAAAGTTTAAATAAACTAGAAAAAATCTGAACAAAATTCAACTGTTATATTGTGAAGTAAAATTTCTTCTAACCTAACCTAATACATCTCATTAAATTACATCAAATAAAACAACAAGTTCAATATATATGAAAGAACTTAAAATATTTCATTAAACACCAGATATTAAGTTAGGTTAGAAGATAAAAATAACTCCTAACAATCTTAATCGGATTCAAGCATATATGGTGTTCAAACAAACTACTAGTACATAGGTGGAACCTTTACCATAAATTTGAATTATACTATACTAGTTGAAATTATCTAAGCTTCATAATGAAGTTTATTAATAACTCTACCCTGTATCTATTCCAGTATTGACATGTTATTTTAATTAAATAACCTTTTAAAATAAACAGTGCAAAATATGTTACAGGAAACTTTGTTATTCAGGTTTTGAGGTTGATGAATAAGGTTGGTGTGTACCATTCAAAAAGTAATGTACAACTTCAGGTTTATAACTGAGTAGGCCTAAATAATTGCTCCGACAGTTCAATAGATTACTAGGTCAACAAAATAAATCATGAAAGAGAGTAAAAAGTATAGATATTCAATATAATATATGACTTTGGCCCACTTTTATTATTGCTATTTTAAGTGGGAAAGTTTTATGAACCTACATAGTACAATAGAATACTTTTCATTTCTTGAATTCAGGTTTGTTTACGAAAATATAATAAGTTAATCTATATTCAAGCAATTTTTCGTTATTATTAATATAATTACTATCGTTATTATTAAGTTATTACTTAGCTTATTTTGCAGGCTTTAACTGCATATAAGTCATATCACGTGTTTAGAATGTCTGGGTTTACAAATAGGCTCTTGTAATAATATTCATTCGCGTGCATTTTGTTTCTATTTTTCAGTGATACCTTTTTGACTGCTGTTCATTTTAAACTATTCTGATATTCTGTGGCAGAGGGGCGATGTGTTATGGAAAGTGAACAAATCCTACAAATCCAGCGTTAGCCTTTGCGAATGAGGAAACCACGAAAATTCCAAGTTAAATTGACCGGCCACAGGGTTTGATAGGCCTATTTGAATCCTGGACCTCTTACCTCTGTCACCTCGCTCGGGCTTTTTTAATTGAAATCAAATTTTCAAACAAACATGTAAACAAAATACACAAAAAATCATACATATGTTCCATAGAGTACCAGACGAGCAAAGCTCGTGCCTATTATTATTATTCTGTTTATTTATTCTGGCAGAGCTAAGGGCTGTAATTATCATACCGTACACATAATAAATAAGAGAGTAGAGAAATTTACAAATATACACACAAAATAAATAGAATCTTAAAACAAACAAAACTTAAAGTAAGAAATTCAAAATTACAAGAACAGAACTCAATTCTACAAATATGTTTATATTTGAAACTAGAAATATTTGGAACTAATAACTAAACCTGTGATTTTAAGGCAAACGCCTATTTTGTTTCTTATGAATAAACATTGAAATTTTTTAATATGTGGACGTTTTATAATAAATCACTTTCATTTATACAGTTTTATAGTGACCTAAAATGCCTATTTGGACCTATGGAGCCTATTTTTACTATTTTAGTGCCTAAAATGCCTATTTTGTACATTTAAAATAGATTTCACCTACTATAACTTTTACAATCATTTAATGTACATCCTTGAATGAAGAGCAGAACAGCAGTGGGTGGGCTTTTTGCATAAACTCGATTTTCCCAAACAATTGTCGCCAAAGGAATGCTGACTGATGGGGGAAGGGGAGGATTAGCTCAAAAAAACAAGTAGCAGGTATATAGTAAGAAGGGACTTACTTGTGTCAATTCAGTAGTGAAAGACCATCTGTTTAAGTGAATATAGTTCGTGATGCCTAAAACGAAATCATACAACATATGATATATTATACATCATATAATTGTTCGCTTATACAACAATGGCTTATACAATTTCCAGGGATGACTTCTGATGGCAAGATTGTTTTCTGTGAGTAGTGCATTTTTTCATATTAATCTAAAACTATGGTTCTGCTATTGGCTCCTCTAATTATTTTTAGGGACCTCGTCTAGGGGCCTTAGGTTGGATTTCCAGTGCCGACAGTAATTTAGAAAGCTATGAGGTCTGAAAAGGTGTTGACCCAGCGTTGTGAGGACAATTGGGAATACAATGAGCAGCGGTCACGGAGGCAATGCAATACTGCTGAGGGATGTGCCGTTCTGACCACACGAAGACCCAATATCTGCAGGCCATGAGCTTGGGCAGTAGCCGTTATTGAAAGCCAAGGCCCTTGTAGTGTTCTAACTTTTCGTATAATCCAAAACTGTTTTTGATAAATGTTTTTAATTCTGTCTTAATTTTGCAGTTAATTTGTGTTAAGAATATTTATTTATATAATCTTTTTGCTCAAGCAGATTGCCTTGGAGACAAAGAATAACTTACAACAAACTAGCCATGTTTCTTACAGTAAAAAATGGTCACTTTACAGTTTAAGAGTATATTTTAGTATTTGAAAGCCTATTTTCTGTCTATTTACACATTTTTAAAGAATATTTTAAGTGCCTATTTTCTCTCTTAAAATCATATTTACTTGTTTTAAGAGCCTAAAATAACAGGTCTGCTAATAAGATAAACAAATAAAAGACAAAACAATTATAGGCCCTAATATTTCCTTATTAATACTAAATTCTTGATGTTTCGTGTTGTATTTTGATAATGTTGGAAAGAAAGAAATGTTTATCGGATTTTATGGTAGTAAGTCAATAGCCTAATGTAAACTTATAACTAGGGCCCGGATTTTAGGTTTTATAAACACTGTTTTAGTTCTTTAAACATATTAAAATAGCTTTTAGTTTTTTTAGCATTTTAGGACGATTTTCTTTTTTAAGTTTCACTTTTATAAGTACAAAAAACACATTTTAAAAATATGTTAATTCATTTTATTTTCACTTACATTTCCTTGACTCTGAACCACGAAACTTTAGGAATACGGTACTTTTTGCTTAGTTTTAGAACAACCCCTGTCATTTCCAACTCCACCACAAACTCAACAAGAACATTTCTCAAGTAATCGATCAACTTTTACAATACTTCAATACTTCAATGGTGCATACGCTGTGAATAAGCTGCAAGTGTAAGCTCCCTAAGAATGCCTTTAATTTGCTCCTCAAGAAACCGGGGATTTCGGTTCACTTAAAATTTCCTTTACCGGGACAATGGGATACAAAATGACAAAATTACACAACGCAATGCTATATTTTGTCTTACAACAAAATATACTGGGAACAATGAGCAAGATGCAAAATATAGACAGACATTTAAAAAGTAATTTTTAGTAGAACAATAATAATTAGATTATTATTATTATTATTATTATTATTATTATTATATCGTATTTTACTTGAAAGGCAGTTTTAGCCATTTTTAGCTTTTAACGTCTTATTTAGCTATTTTTAGGTTTTATAAGATTAAACTTTGTGACTGCCTTGGCAAAAAAACGGATAATTATATTAAAATATCACAGTCAGCTAGCAAGGAACAAAATAGATATAAACCTAAGAATCCGGGCCCTAGTTATCAGTAATCCTAAAGTAATCCGTCCGGCTTTTCCAAAAACTTCTGATCTAAAATATATTAACTATAGACCTATATGTTGTATGTTTCTTCGAATCAATGGGTCTACTATAGTCATCTCGACTACCAGGAGCTACAGGAAAAATCACATAAGGACACACTGCAGAATGCGTGATTTTCACTAACACGTGAAGTAACTAAACATGGCCACTCCTTTGTGTAAACTCTCCATATTTTTGTAACACTGTTGTCTTTTTGCTAGTGGTTGCAGCTTGAGAACTAGCATAAAACGCCAAACCAATCAGCTGAAATTACAATGATCGAAAACGCAGTCTGTGAAGTTGAACACCAAAATGATTTGACGATTAATGGAAACGTAAATTCGATACCAGCCATAGAGGAAGCATAGACCATATACATTAAGGAGAAAGCAATAAAGAATGAAAAAAGGAAATTAATTACAACCCAAAAACTACCATCTGACTACGAAGTTTCTCCACAGGAGCCTCTGCCATTATCGCAATTCCACTCTCGAAAACATCATATAGTCCGGTTTTCATTGTATGCTCAGGAGCTTTCCTTTTGTTAGGAGGAAAATTATTCCGACAGCTCAACTCATGCTTTTTATTTTTACCGCACCAATCAGCTAGTTACCTCAGTTAATCAAAATCTAAGAATGTCCTGTGACAGCTACTCGTCTACTCCGCGTGGAGCGAAACGCTTAGTTGTAAGATCTAGTTACAGTAAACAATAACAAGTGTGAATTGATTAAAGCGAGGGAAGAACCGAGGTCAGTGAGAACAATGAGAGAACATTGCAACGTTGCTCGTGTTTTGGAAAGCGGAAACCAAGACCGAATTGGTCAGATCAATTAACATAAAGAAACACCGACTTGGGTTTATTCCTTTGAAGCCGCCTGAGTATGTAATGAAAAACTGGATTACTGTAGTGCTGATTTTGTTCGCTTAGATTACTAACATAGAAAAACGACATTTTGGTTTCACAATTTCTTTTTTTCTCAACAATTTTAGTTTTCCTTGCCTTTGACCGTAATTTCGTAGTAATGAGTGCAAAACCGGAATCATTACAGATAATCCGTAATAGTTGGCACCTCTATAATAAAAATAATAACAATAATAATAATAACTGGCAGAAATTACTCCAGAAGATATTTTGAAAAGAGGTAGCTATAGAATTAAGGTGCATAAGTGGGAAGTTGACCAAGAGGACAGACCGAAGAAAAAACTGGAACATGGACAAACGAAAGGAAGGAAGCTCGCTGCCAAAGGATGAAAGCAATATGGAGTCAAAGAAAGCACAGAAACGCCTCTAAGTACTTTGCGTAGTCCTATATGGGCTCATCTGCGAACAAAATAATAATAATAATAATAATAATAATAATAATAATAATGATAGTAATAATAATAATAATAATGATAATATGAAGCAGGACACAAATTTACAGTTTGCTTTCTAGTCATCAATACGAAATGTACGGATGTAACTACCAGACGTAAATGCAATAAAGCGGTTATACGTTAATTCCGTGGCATGGCCAAGGATAAAACTTGCAGTGCTGATGGAATTCTATCTGTAAAGTTTAGTCTATTGACGAAGACGGAAGAGAGCCGTCTAGTTCATGCCGCACCCTGACCCAATGCCCCTCTCCGCGACGCCTGCATGCATCTCACTCTACGGACAGAGAGAGGATTGAGGTAGGCCATGGTTTCTCCCCACTACCTATTGTTTAGTTATGACCAAGTTTCCCAACACTACCCATATATTTCACAGTAGGCTGAATCGTGCTATTAAACGGATAAACCTGAATGGAGACATAAACTATTCCAACGCCTAAACTACTACTAGCTTATAGCATCTCTTATAATCGTTTCATTTTTTATTACTTCTTTCACTTTAGTTTTATTTTGCCTAAGCTACTCGACCAGACTTTTACAGACTAGGTTTACTGATGCCGCTGTGAAAGAGATAAAGATGATTCTTCTCTCTTTTGAGGATTCCAACTGCTCTTCTCTCTCTCTCTCTCTTTTCTTCTGGGTCGATATATAGCATGTAGTGACAGTACATTTTTTCACCCACCACGATAATTTTTCATTCCTGGGATGGGACGTTACCTCGTCGTCGTCGTCGAGCAAAAGTGGGTTGGAAGGGGGGAGGTGTAAAAGGGTGGGGAGTTTCGTTGGTTGGTTGCTTGCTGGTGCTAGTGCAGTGTTGCCAGAACCCCCCCTCCCCCAGCAGATCGATTTTTACTAGGGCAAAAGAGGTGGTTTTGACTGTCGATATAGGGGGCTGCAACAGTGCAGTGGGTGCATAGACAGAGAGACGCAGAGTGGGGTGGGGGTAGGTAGCGAACCCTCCTACCTCTGGAACCCTGGATGCAACTACCTCGCCGGTCTGGACTTGCATGTGCAGTCGGCATTGCACTCCTGGTGTACCTCTCCTCCTTCCCCGGCGTCCCCGCGCGCCTCTGTCCCGACGTCCCGCCGCCGACGTCACCGCTGCTGCTGCATACATTGGATCTAGGGCACCAAACTACAGAGAGTTCCAGCGTACAGTCTTCCAAGTTTCTACAGGTCACCTTCAATTATTTAGCATTTCCAATATATAATTTGATACTTCAGCTGAATCTAGCAATATAGTCTTGTAACATAATAGTGCCACTTAGCTTCAAATTACCGGCCTTTTACCTACCATCTCATGTCAGTTTTCGAAGTTACTGATCATATAAATCCAATTTATTTCTGCATGCATATGGATTTACAGTATCCATATCCAGTATCTATTATCGAATGTTTACTTGCTGATGTAGTACGTGTATGACAAATATCGGGATTCTTAATGTAGAAGTACGTATCATTTTAATCTAACTAATGTTTATAACTTCGACATTTGCAAAGTATTTTCTAAAAAATTCCCAAATTAAAATAGTAGCTTCCGACAAGCTCGCATCCATAGTTACATGACAAATGCCAATACATTTCTGATTTTCACAACAGCAATTTTATTATGTCGGATAACTTTAGTCCCTTGTGGATCCCGGATATCATCAGGCCGTCATAATCATCTTCATCCCATCCTCGCCTTGTTCAGAGTGAATGTATGTGTGAATGGTGAGTCTCGTCCTAGGTGTTCAAGTTGTTTCGGAGGTGGCCCCGGCATAGGGATGATACTCATCCGGGTAGGCCCTCTTATGTCCTTGTCAGTCAAAAAAGTATGTATGTGATCCAATAGATAATCCCTCTCCCGACAGTCACGGCCCTGTAAGGTCCGGGTGCTGTGGGTCACTTAAACATTGTTAAAAGGGAGAGGTAAGTAAAACTAAGGAAAAAGAGAAAAATTATATATATAAATCTAACTTCCGCAGAATACAATCTGACTCTGTACAAGTAATACCATTATCATTATTTTGAGGAATAGTAAGAATTTGTATTGTATTTATCGAAATGTCGCAGTTTCATACTATAAAAATCATACAGTAATTAAACAATATAGGCTTATACTAAAAAGAATAGAGTTTGTGTGCTCGCCCTAAATGAGTGCAAAAGATTGGGTAAACACTTCTCACCACACCTACATATTTCCATCAGGGCGGTACTAATAACTCTGGGCTACCCTCGCAAATATTTTTTTTCGTGTCCCCATAATATATATATATATATATATATATATATATATATATATATATATATATATATATATATAATTATATTTTTGTTAAAGAACTGAAGGATAAATTATTTTAAAATAATAAAATATATAATATTCTCTAGTGACATAATATAATTGCAGTTACTGTACTACTTTTGAATAAGGAGTTAACCTACTGTAGCCTAGAGACAACAACGAATGGGATGATTCACTCAGATCGTTTCTTATGTCCCTAATTTAAACCATAGTAAGGGCATAACAACTCCAACAACCTTTAATAATTTCCGCAATTTTTAACCTTCCTAGTATCATTGGGTTCAATATGACCCCAAAAGCATTTTTGAAGTAAATAAGTTACCTTCGCTGATTTAAAACTATGATTTTCACAATTTTATGGCTTTATCCCTTTGAGTGAATTGTATCCAATGACTTTTTTGTACATTTTCAACAGATTCAAAATGTGTTCGTTGTTTTTGCACTGAGCACTGTTGTGGTCAATATGACCCCATTCGATTTTTTTTTCCTTTCTTTGAATTTAATATTATGTAAAAATACTTGTATGTATGCATGTCCTGTTTTCAAGGTAAAAATATATGTTTTTACGCCAGTTAATTATACAAAATTGCAATTATACCGATATATGCCATGTAAATTACTTGCTGTCTTTATGATCAGATGGTCCGGAGATCAGATTCTATTGTAGGGCAGGTTCATCAACAATAAAAAAGAGTTCCCGATTACGAAGTTATTTCAATACTACAATTGAGTGACATATTTCTTTCATAATGCGCACGAGCATGAAGATCCAGCGGTTACACTCGTTAATATGTTTCAAATATGTACAATTTTAAAATTTATTCCATTGCACAAGGGTAAGTCAATAAGTATCCGCGGTCTCTTTTTTAAACTTATTGCAACAATAATACAAAACTTTCATTTACCTTGATTCATCGTTGCACAAGCTTTCTGATGGCCTCAGAAAAAAAGTGTGCGTGGAACGCCACGCGACAGAAGTGAAACTTGTTTTTATTTTTTTTATTTTTTTCAATTTTGGATTATTGGATTTTTTAATTTTTAATTTTTTCAACATTGGATTTTTGGACTTTTTAATTTTGGATCCTTGATTTTTTTAGTTTTTAATTTTATTTTCGATTTTTTAATTTTGGATTTTTATATTTTTTTTAAATTTTGGATTTTTTGTTTTTAATTTTTGGATTTTTTAAATTTTGGATAAACCTAATCATTGAGTTGATTGTTTTCTGTGCAGTCCGTTCCGTTATACCTCACTAATTTCGTGACGATTTTGAGCGTTAAACTTACACTATTTTCGTGACGACTTTCAGCGTTACACAAGCTCTACCGCGGCTAAAGAAGTTTCACTTCAAAAAAAATGTTTTCGTCTGAGTAGCAAGCCAGCAATAGCAATAAGTATTCCAGCAGTAAGCAGTCAAAATAACAGGAGCAAGTAATCTTGTTGGACGAGTGCAGAAAATCTATAAACTATTTCAAATATCAGACGTCTAGACGTTTTTTTTTTTCTCTTTTCTTCATTTTACATAAATCGATGTATTGAACCTACGCAAGACTGCAGACCTATCACCAGAAACTCTCTTCAGTTTTATACGAATAGAAATTAACAGAGCAATAAAAGGGAAAAACGAGACGGTAAATCCAAGATATGGTATTTTTTATTCTCTCTACCAGTAAGTATCGATTTCGACTTTGAAATTCGATTTCGAGTTTTCTGCATTAATAAAGTATAATATGTTTTGAGGTTCTCTGAGTTCTAGAAATATATTTTTGTAAACATCTCTGTGTGTCCGTTTGCCTGCCTGTGAAAACAATAGGCATATTGGTATCTTATACTGGGTTTAAATAACATCCGAAGATGTGACACAAAGCCAGTCGACGATGTTAACTTGCTCTTTTTAAATTATCACTTTAATTGGAGGAAATTTTGTTTTTCGTAATTTTCTCGGAAATGAACCTAAAAATTGTGTACACATTTTGTAAATTAAGTGTAAGTTAAATTTTAAAAAGATGATATGTGGTTGTATCTCTCTACATGTCTACACTATAGGCTAAAGATAGATTTAAAAAACCTAAAACGTACCAGAACGAAATTTTACAAAGTATCTGAGTTAAAACGTCCTTACAAATTGTAACATAAATCATCCAAACTACTCACTGTGAGTATCATTTTAATGTGGAATATTCTGATTTTTCGTGACTTTCTCGAAAACTATCCTTTTAATTTTATTTACAAACGACGATTGCTTTTAATTGACTATAAAATGTATTTTTCTTTCGTCTAATTGTCTGAAAGGTACACCCATACCCACTTATCGATAGTCTAAACCTCGCTCTGCGAGAAAATCGCCTTTAGCGAAAATAAGTTAATTCGAAATGGACCCTCTTGCTTGGCGACCGATTATTTTGCAAAATATTTCTCAAACTGTTTGATTCCCAATATGTTAACGTAAAAAATAAATTTTAATACTTCATTTTAAGTTTTATGAACATGAGCCATTCAACCTCAACACTACATTAGCTGTTTGGGATTAGGCTCGTGAGAGGACCAATGTTAGGGATTGGACGATAATATCCGTGAGATGGATAAATGCAGGATAGCTTAATAAGGTAGCTTCATGTAAGTATGAAACAATGTACATGTGAGAAGTATAAGATTTCGGAGGACCATTTAGAGCAAGAAGGGACTATATCACGAGGACACTTGGTACAGAGATCAAAGGAAACATATTGGTTAAACAATCTAGAATGTAATGAAATACTTGAACTTTATTAATACTTGTAACCACTCGAAGAAATAATAGTTGAACACTGAATAATAATTGAATAAACACGTTGAAACAATGAATTGGAATTTGGCGCGAACCAGATTGCACCACTAGAAGTAATTTAGTAAATTTTGTAATTTACTAATGAATTATATCTCAATTTAACGGTAATAAAATTTGTTGTAGACTGAATGTATTTTAAGTTATTAGCACTTGATTGTTCACATTTTATAGCTTCTTGGTGAGTGATGACGTCACACGCTATGTACTTACTTGGAACCAATAAGTGAATCTAATGAACTTGTAATACGGCGAATAAGTAAATTATGTATAAGTAATTTACTTGAAATTAATAAAACTTATAAGGAAGTTTTATTCCAATGATTTCTAGTGAAAATACAAAGAGCGCGAATTGGCTTTTGTTACTAGAACCGGAGCAGTGTCAGACCGTGACTTGATCGTGTAACTGCAGGCTTAATACTGATGAGGCTTCCTGACGCTCTTTGAGGCGTCTTTAAAGAGGGAATACCCGACACAAAGAACTCGTGATCAGGATATGATGAAATATACGCCTACTCAACTTAATGCTTGGCGCAAGAACACCTGGCGGATGATTTGAATTAAAACTATTTACTGCACATAATAAATATGCTGGAAAAAAACACTTAGCTTGCGTGAACATACTCCGCGCCATTGACTATTAACGTCAATAAAAACATAACAGGAATGCAAGCTATAATGGAGAGACACTTGTATGTACACAAAACAAGCACTGATTCTAATTGGATGTATACATGTGATGTGTATTGGAAAATTACTTCTTACATATATTACAAGAATATGATATTGAATAGAAAGCACTGATTTCACTATTTACGTATAAGCACACGACACTCTTGAACTGAAAGACAGAGAGAGATCTTTCAAATAGCAAGATTGATAGAAAGAAAAAATACATGTAACACATCTCGCAAGAGTACGATTTGTTACAGAGATAGATGAGAAATGGACTTCAAGTGGAGAATCTTGAATATAAGATCATAGAAAGTGTTATATGCTACTCGTCTTGGGGTAGAGGACACACTTTGACTATGGGCCGCTTATATTCACCACTGGAAGTGCGCACAGTAATCACTCGAACCAAGCCGTCTTCTCCCGGATGAGTAGCGGTGATCACGCCTAACTTCCATTGAAGAGGAGGAATGTTGTCTTCCTTCAAGATGACGACAGTACCAACTTGAATGTTGTCACTGGAACAGGTCCATTTCTGCCTTTGTTGTAGTGAGTGAAGATATTCGGATGACCAGCGTTTCCATATGTGTTGCAAATGATTTTGTAACAGCTGCCATTTTTCTAAGTACCTCTTATCTTCCGTATGAGGATGTGAAGGTAGAGATGTGAGAGGTTCTCCAATTAAGAAGTGACCAAAGAGAAAAGTGAAAGACATACACAAAAGAAATCTGTAAAAACGACTCGTCAATCTTATGTTGCCATCAAAGGTGATACATGTCCTTGTTGCAAGGAAAGTCACAATTTATATAAGTGCGACAAGTTTTCACAGTTGAGTGTAGAGCAACGTTGGGATTTTGTGAAAAGCAAAGGTTTATGTGCAAACTGTTTCTCCAACGGTCACAAAAGAGACCATTGCAAAATCAAGTCATTCTGTAATTGTGGAAAGGCTTCACACAGCAAACTGTTACATAATAACACACGAGACAGTAAAAAGGCTCCTCGACAACCACATCAACCGTCTGAATCTACAGATAATGTACCTGCTAGTTATTGTTCGATAAAAGAAAATTCCAACCAAAGGGAGATTTTATTAGCAACAGCAGCAGTGCATCTTGAAGATAGACAAGGAAATTTAGTGTTATGCAGAGCGTTACTGGACTCAGGAAGCCAATTGAACTTCATAACTGAAGGTTTAGCCAAGAAGTTGCAGCTGCCAACCACAGATGTCGACACTCAGATACGAGGTATTAATGGCACCTCTTCTTGCAATCACAGTGTTAAGGTTAATCTGCGATCCAGAATCCAGAATTTCCAGGCTGAAATGAGTTGTCTAGTAATCCCTCACATTGCAAACAACCTTCCTTCAGTCCGTATAGATCCCAAAAATGATAGGGACTGGACGGAATTATCCGGTCCGAGGAGCAAAGTGTTAGGGACTGGCTCGAGAGGAACCAAACTTTGGGTACGATGTGTCCAGTTGTGATAGGAGCACAAGGATGGATAGGAATAATAGAATAATCTAGTAGCTAGGAGGACCAGCCTGTTTATTGGTACAGACGAACCAGGGTAGAGCGAGTGGAACTTATAGATCTCAGGTGCTGGTGTCAGGGATCTCTGGATGTAATCTTGGAGCTAAACCTTTATCATGTAATATACTATGAAACATTTATTCTCAACACAAATAGGTAATAAACACTTGTAAAACGAATAATAAAACTTGAATAACAAAATGGAGTGAATATAAGATAGTTGCACTTGCACTGAACAAAGGAATGTGTGTTGGCGGGAACTTTTGTACACGTGGCGAGAATTTCTCTCTAATTGTGCCAGCTATGTAACTTATATCTCAATTTACTCGTAATGATCACTGAATTGCTCTGAATATCCTTTCACACTGAAAGATTGAATATTATGAACTTTATAGACGAGCTATTGCGAACGCTTGGTTGCGCAACGTTGCCGCACTGATACACGAACTTTTAGACTGATCTAAGAAGCCGATAACACTGAATCTACTGTAACTAGTGTAGATTAATTACTATCACGCGATAATACTTGTAAATGGAAGTATTATGTCTTTATTCGATACTTAATAGAAAACCTCTGTTCTATTGTATGAAATTGGCGGTAATTCTGGACGGCGCTCCAGCACGTCTCTCGTGCTTGAAGGCTCGCTGCTAACTAACTCTTGGCAGGACGCTATGATGTCACGCTGATGCTAAGGCTGCACCTGCCTCTGCAACGGGGATTCACAGAAATAAGCGGGCTTGTACTCATATCAATGCGCTGAGAGGGAAAAATGCACTGAGCGGAACATTTGAATATGCACTGTTACTAGACATGTAAAATAATGCTAGTAGAACCCTTAGCTTTCTCCAACATAGACTCCCCCCGTTAAAATATTAATTTTAAGAAAAATAACTAAGGAGAAAGCTATAATAAAAAGGATACACTTGTATATACACGTAAGCACTGACTCTACACTATTTAGACTAGCAACACACGCAAGGTTGTGAAGGTCTAAGTGAATACTGGCTGGAATCCAAACTGTTGTTGTAGCATCCATAAGTGAAGACTTCGACTTGTGCACAACAGCTGATTCAGGAACATGTAGTGTAGATCAGGTGGCTTGTTGAAACACAATCTGTAGAAACTTGTTGAAGAAATGCGCGATGATTTCTTTATATCATTCAGGGCACAGCTGATGATCTTATATTACTAACATGGTATCTTGCCATAATGTAGAAAGACCATTGGATAAACATTAAGTAAGATTTTAACACAAACAGTGCTGAAAAGTTGCTTTCTTACATATCTCACAGTGTAACGGTTTGGCTACATGTAGATTTCTTGCTAACATGGTAGCTCTAAACTGGACATATGCAGATGATGCAAGTAAATAGCTTTTCACTATTTGGAAGATGAGATACACTGCTTTGTATTGTTTCTAGATGAGAACAGACACTGCGGAGTGTTGTTTCGCTCTGAAGACAGACACTGAGTGTTGTTTTTCGATGAATGCAGACACTGCGGAGTGTTGTTTCTCTCTGAAGACAGACACTGCTGAGTGTTGATTTGCGAATGTAAAGATCGGTAAAAAGGATCTGATTTACCTCTTGTATTTACACTATCACTTGTTTTAAATCTCCCTTGACTGCTGAAAGATTTATAGTGAATAGATGGGTGCAAATGTTCGTTCCTATGTTTGAAGGAAGCGAAGCTATTGCGAACTGGTTTGACCGCTGCACTGGGTCGGTTTGTCTCTAAGCGTTTGCTCTGCATATGATGAGAGGCTTTGTTTGTACTGTTTTGAATTCTAATTTGTTTAGCATTGCTCTGCAGTGAAGTGCTCTGTTGACTTCGACTGATGTTAAAACATGTGAGGGCGTATGCTGTTGAATTTTCTTGCTTCTTTGTAAAATGCAGTAACTTGCTATGTTTTAAGTCACATTTACAGTAAGAAAGTAATTCACACTCTTGTACCTTGTGTTCTTTGGAAAAGCAATTAAAGCACAACTGGTTTGATCGTGCACAATTCCATCGTTGTTGCACTGTGAATTTGCGGAAATGTTTGCACTTATGTAACGAGTGGTTTCGTTTACACAGAGAACAAGTTTGCTGCTGTTTAGGTTTGCTCGTGACAAAGAAAGAATGCATTTCTGTTTCTTCGTCTGTCGTTAAGTTTTCATCATCTTGAAGCGAAACCGTATTCATGTCACGATGCAGAAGTTGACTGTGGACTGATTGTTGACAACCACAGAAAGATTCTAAATTGCACTGTTGTACCGTATGATTCGTTGAGAAGCAATTGACACACATGTGCTGTGACTTGACGAAATTCCATCGCTCAGTGACTGGAATTTGCCGGAATTCATTGCAATGATACAGCTTGTGATTGCGTTGACAATAGGCACACGATAATCTGCTTGTACCTTCGTACGACTGTCGCTGTTCTCGGACAGTGTATTTTGGAGATCGCAGCTCAACCTTTCTTGCAGGTGATGGGCTGGACACGTTGTTGGAATTGGATAACACTTCTAATGAATGAGCCTTGGCTTCTAGGAAGTTCATCAACTCTTGAAGTGATGTGAACTTTTTTGAGTCAATTTTACTTTCCCATTCTTTACGTGTAGTCTCACCAATATGATCCAATATTAATTGAATAAACATGACTTCGTGTAATGGGATTTCAAGATTGAGGGCTTCGATGGCGTTAAGATTGCTTTGAAACTGATTTAGTAAGTTTCGCAAGTCTGTAACATTTTCATCTTTCATCGTTGGCAATGAAAGTAGATTTTTGATATGAGCTGTGGCAATAACTCTAGTATTATCATATCTTGCACACAATAAATTCCATGCTATTGGAAAATTCTCATTCGTGACTGGAAGATTCTGAAGGAGCGCGTGGGCTTGTCCCTTAACAGAACTCAGCAAATAATGGTATTTCTGGATGGGATCCAAGGAATCATTGTTCACCACTAAACTACTGAAAGTGTCGTGATAGTGTTTGAAGTTAGTCACATCTCCAGTGAATACAGGAATTTGAATTCTTGGCAATTGTATATTTCTATTGTTGCATTGTGAATTAGAAGACTGACATGTGTGATGAGAGTTACCACTGTGATTAGATCGTTGGCTGTGATGAGAGCCTACACTACGCACTGGTTGGTCGTGTAGAAATAACAATTCACTAAGCTTAGCCTTTAGCACCTTGTACTTGTTATTCATCTCTTCGTCATACTGTGCGTGCATGTCAAGTTCACTTTCAGCTTCGATAATAGCTTCAATTTGAGCTTGTACCACTTCATAATTTTGCCACACTTCGTTAAGAGTGTCATATTCAACTTTTAATCGAAATATATCAACTTCTTCAGTAATATTGTCACTGTACTTCTGAATGTACGTAAGTTTTCTTTTAAGAAAAGCACGTTTTTTCGTTAATTCCTTCAAGTCACTTTCCATGGTGAGATGAGAAATTACTTGTAGTTTAAAGATGAGATGCTACCACCGCTGCACGATGATACATGTGAGTCAGCTGTTCACTGCTTTCTTGAAGTTCACTGGTGACCGGAATCCCACGATGAGTCGAATCACTGCTGCTATGATGCTGTCCTCGATGCGAAGTTCAGGGTTGCTGGAACTCACGAACTGACCGACGCGGAAGCACAGATGAATGAGACGAACTCGAGAAACGGTGTTTGCGAATACAAGTATGCAATATGATTCTGCCCGTAAGGAGCCAATGTTTGTAGTACTGTAATCTTGTGCTTGCTAATTGGAGTTTCTGGATCACTGCCAATCAGAAGATACCAAGGCCAAGAATCAATGTTGCTGGAATCTCCGTTCCGACGCGGAAGATACGAACACTGAATAGCTCGCGCTTGGGAGTATTCGAGAAGCGAAACCGTACATGTGTGAGATAGTTCTAGGTTTATCCAAATTACATCCGGCACCGGTAGGACCAAAATGATAGGGACTGGACGGAATTATCCGGCCCGGAGGACCAATGTTTGGGATTAGGCTCGTGAGAGGACCAATGTTAGGGATTGGACGATAATATCCGTGAGATGGATAAATGCAGGATAGCTTAATAAGGTAGCTTCATGTAAGTATGAAACAATGTACATGTGAGAAGTATAAGATTTCGGAGGACCATTTAGAGCAAGAAGGGACTATATCACGAGGACACTTGGTACAGAGATCAAAGGAAACATATTGGTTAAACAATCTAGAATGTAATGAAATACTTGAACTTTATTAATACTTGTAACCACTCGAAGAAATAATAGTTGAACACTGAATAATAATTGAATAAACACGTTGAAACAATGAATTGGAATTTGGCGCGAACCAGATTGCACCACTAGAAGTAATTTAGTAAATTTTGTAATTTACTAATGAATTATATCTCAATTTAACGGTAATAAAATTTGTTGTAGACTGAATGTATTTTAAGTTATTAGCACTTGATTGTTCACATTTTATAGCTTCTTGGTGAGTGATGACGTCACACGCTATGTACTTACTTGGAACCAATAAGTGAATCTAATGAACTTGTAATACGGCGAATAAGTAAATTATGTATAAGTAATTTACTTGAAATTAATAAAACTTATAAGGAAGTTTTATTCCAATGATTTCTAGTGAAAATACAAAGAGCGCGAATTGGCTTTTGTTACTAGAACCGGAGCAGTGTCAGACCGTGACTTGATCGTGTAACTGCAGGCTTAATACTGATGAGGCTTCCTGACGCTCTTTGAGGCGTCTTTAAAGAGGGAATACCCGACACAAAGAACTCGTGATCAGGATATGATGAAATATACGCCTACTCAACTTAATGCTTGGCGCAAGAACACCTGGCGGATGATTTGAATTAAAACTATTTACTGCACATAATAAATATGCTGGAAAAAAACACTTAGCTTGCGTGAACATTAGCCAATAAAGCTTTTGCGTTCAACAACTAAATGCTTAGGCCTATTCACACTATTTACAAACATTTATAAAACAGTAATATCCTAAATTATTCTACAACAAGATTTTTAATTTCTTTCCATAGAGACGTTAGGAAATTGTTACGAAATTATCAGTATTGCGGTTTACTATAATCATTGAATCTAATTGGCTATTTTTCTGTTCTCTATGATTCTTCGCTATTTGTGGTTTTTCTACGTGTAATTTATTTTTTTCTGACTGTGATCTTATTCAGATTTTAATGGAACAAATTAGTGTTATATATCAGTTGTAGCCTTAGCTAACATAATGTACATAAGGGCTTTAAATTATTAGGAAAATCAATAAATAATATTCTGTATTATATTGGTGTACGCAGTGGCATAGTGGCTGAGGCACTGTTCGATACCCCACGAAGTCGGTGAGGTTTTTCCATTGGCCTAATCTTTCTGTTGGCACTATGACCTGGGGTCGACTCGGTCTCTAACTGAAATGAGTACCAGTAGTATTATTGGGGTAAAAATCGGTCGGTGTTTAGGGCTAACAATATTATCACATTCATGTGATGAATGTCTCAATCTGGGAACCTGAACTTCCCGGAATCCACGGCCCATACAGGTTACCTCGTACCTTGAACTGTATCGTGTTGCAATGAGAAGCTAAAAAATCCAAATTTAGAAAGTCCAAACAGACTTGTATAAAATTATATGGCTGTTCTTAATTGTATGCTTAGGCTATAACCTAATTATTATTGTAAACCCAACAAATTCGGAAATGAAGACCATACAAATCAGTAGGCAGATATACAACTTCTGTTCTTCCACACTTTAATATGCTTATTACTCGTGAAGTAAGGGTATCATAATGAAATCCTTAACGATACAGATTTCCATTACGATTTCGGTGTGGTATCGATTATTATCGAACACGGAACGATTATGAGACGTTTACATCAGCTGAAAACTGCATAACAAATAGCTTATATTTAAAATAAAATTAATCCTGTTCGTGTTAATTTTAATATTGTGACAAAGCCAGAGAAGCCTAGAAACTTATTGAAGGAGGAGCAAGCCAGAAAGAACGAGAAACGACGGAGTCTGGAAACATCGCGGCCCTAGTGGACGGGCGGCAGGCGAGCGCTAATGGGCGTGACAGCTGCATGGCTATTGGAGCCGCGTGCCGACGGGTGCGGCCTACTCCCTGGCGCGGTGAGTGACGGTGCGCGCTCGTGGGAGGGGCCAGAGGTGGAGCCACGCGCCCCGCGCGGACATTCTAGACAATGCGCGGGCGGAGAACTTTCGGGAGACCGGGTCTGGAATATTCGTCGGCCCTATATATGGGGCCGCGAGCGAGCTGAGCGGTCAGTCAAGGAGAGAAAGTCAGAGACGGCAACGAGGAGTGATGAGTCAGTCAGTCAAGGAGAGTGCAGTACAGTGAAGAGGCAGTACGAGAGTAGCGGCGAGAGTCAGCGTCAGAGGGTGAACTAGTGACCGGAGACTGGTGAACGAGGGAGCTAGTGAACGGAAGAACTGGTGGACTGGACTGGGCTGAGACAGTGCCGTCCCGGGGAACTCTGCGCGACGGGTGGATCGCACAGCGGCAGCGAGGACTGTGGAGCTGACCGGCGCGACGTGGGATTATCTCGACTGGGAGACCGCACAGTGTGTGCGAACGGAACAGTGCTGTAATTAGGACTGAGCACAGTGAGAGTGAGCACTGAACAGGACAGTGAACCAGACGGCGAACAGTCTGGAGTTTTCTGACTGTATTGGCAATTGTTGTAGAAAATAAAGAAGCCTCCATCCTTCAATTATAAACTCGGTGTTCTCATTTTGAACCCCGACGAGCCCTTGTTACACTGGTGTCAGAAGTGGGATATAATTGAAGGAAGGCAAGATGGAGGACATGTTCAAATCATTTCTTCAGCAGATGACAGAGAAAATGGACCAGCTGAACGAGAAAATGGACCAGCGATATGAACAGATGAACGAGAAAATGGACCAGCGGAGCACCGAGTTAAGGCAGCAGAACGACCGACTGAACGAAAAAATGGACCGGCAGAACTCCGAAGTGAAAGAAATAAGAGGGATTATAAGGGAAATGAAGAACCTGCGCTTAAGCCCGAAGGAAGAACTCGAGCAGGAACTGACACCGGCCAAGGAAAGATCACATGAACCGGGCAGCGGACTGGTGGCCGTGGAAAGTGAACCAGAGAGAGAGGCCAAGATGGAAGATAAGGAAGAGCCGGAAGAGGACATGGCCATCACCGTACCACCAGCTACCGAAGGGGAAGATCACGCCCTGAGTGAACCACAGCGGGACGACGTGGACGAAGGACAGGCTCCGCGGGACGACGTGGATGTAGGAGAGACACCGCGGGACGGCGTGGACGTAGAACAGGCACCGCGGGACGACATGGACGCCAGAGTGTCGCCGCGTGACGACGTGGACGAAGGACAGACACCGCGGGACGACGTGGATGGGGGACGGCCACCGCGGGACGTCATGTCGGGCATGGGACCGACGTGGGAAGAGGTAGCCAGTCGCAGCGCCATCTACGAAGGCTACGGGAACCAGCAGGACGCCCTAGTGGGCAGGGACGGGGTCCTGAAAGGAAGCTGGGAGTCTGCGGATGAGAAGATGGCTGCGGAGCACCTAGCCCTTCCAAGAGCCGGAGTCAAGGAGGTCCTGGAGGAAGTCCACGCTGGAGCGACGGGTGACCGCTTGGGAGTGAACCGGATCCTCGACAAACTGCGGAGAAGGCTTAACTGGTTGCAGGAATGCAGTGACGTCGAGAGGTGGCGTCAACACTGCGACACCGGCGATGCCAGCAGAGGGCCTAGGATTTGCAGCCGTGGGGCCATGCGGCAATACAACGTGGCAGGCCCATGCTCCATTACTGATGATGGACATCGGTACCTGTTGTTGGCCATGGAATAGTTCACCAAGTGGCCAGAAGAAGTCTACCGCATCCAGCGACAGCCAAGAGTGAAGATGCTGGTAGTTCATCTGGACCGTCTGGCGGCATATCATGGGGCACTTCGGGACGAAGGCCCTTAAGGAGGGGGCAATGTGACAAAGCCAGAGAAGCCTAGAAACTTATTGAAGGAGGAGCAAGCCAGAAAGAACGAGAAACGACGGAGTCTGGAAACATCGTGGCCCTAGTGGACGGGCGGCAGGCGAGCGCTAGTGGGCGTGACAGCTGCATGGCTATTGGAGCCGCGTGCCGACGGGTGCGGCCTACTCCCTGGCGCGGTGAGTGACGGTGCGCGCTCGTGGGAGGGGCCAGAGGTGGAGCCACGCGCCCCGCGCGGACATTCTAGACAATGCGCGGGCGGAGAACTTTCGGGAGACCGGGTCTGGAATATTCGTCGGCCCTATATATGGGGCCGCGAGCGAGCTGAGCGGTCAGTCAAGGAGAGAAAGTCAGAGACGGCAACGAGGAGTGATGAGTCAGTCAGTCAAGGAGAGTGCAGTACAGTGAAGAGGCAGTACGAGAGTAGCGGCGAGAGTCAGCGTCAGAGGGTGAACTAGTGACCGGAGACTGGTGAACGAGGGAGCTAGTGAACGGAAGAACTGGTGGACTGGACTGGGCTGAGACAGTGCCGTCCCGGGGAACTCTGCGCGACGGGTGGATCGCACAGCGGCAGCGAGGACTGTGGAGCTGACCGGCGCGACGTGGGATTATCTCGACTGGGAGACCGCACAGTGTGTGCGAACGGAACAGTGCTGTAATTAGGACTGAGCACAGTGAGAGTGAGCACTGAACAGGACAGTGAACCAGACGGCGAACAGTCTGGAGTTTTCTGACTGTATTGGCAATTGTTGTAGAAAATAAAGAAGCCTCCATCCTTCAATTATAAACTCGGTGTTCTCATTTTGAACCCCGACGAGCCCTTGTTACAATATCATACTGAAATGAATTCATTTTGTGTTGTCAAAATTCGTTCAAGAAAACTAGCAAAAGGAAGCTTCGATTTGACCGACGCCATAAGTTGTCATCTCTCGTAGAAGGCAGGAACTACGACAGCCATTTGATGCTAATTTTATTCTTTTCGGGTAGATAATTATTTCGATAGGATAATTCCAAATAAAACCCATGGCATCACTCGCTAGTAAGCCCAAACAGATCTAAGCCTAATATAGTAATTTATATCAAGGAAAGTGAAAAGTACAACAAATGCAATAAAATAAGAACGAATTTAGAAATAATGAATTTAGCTTTACATATGCAACCGTTACCTAAAATTTCTTCAGATATTACCATCATACACAATGTTCCCTCTTGAATAACGTCAGCGATTTATTACTGTATTTAATTATAGGCTATGTCAGTTTTCGAGGTAATAGGAAGACTACCTATGTTTAACTTGTTTAATTATCGAAATCCAACTCGAAGTCTAAAGAAATAGTCTTCTTTTCTGCATTTCTCCTGTCTTCACAAACTATAATCAGTTAATGACTGACTGAATTGTTCCTGTAACCCCTATGGTGGGGCATAGGGCCTTCAAGTGGAGGCTTCATTACCTATACTAATTTTGTTTTAAGCTTATTTTCCGAGAAAGGGCTGAGGGACAGGTGGTAAGCCCATTGCCTCTCAACCCCCCTCCGGAAACTAAGGTATTGGACGTAAAAGGGCCGACGAATTGTGTCCAGAGGCTCTAATTTAGGCTTGGAGTTCTTTTACGTGCCGACAAATCTACGACACGGGCCTCCCAGCTTAAAGTCCCTCCCGGAGGACTCAGTGCCCAGGATTTTTACGTCCTAAAAAATCCATCGTCAGCGGCCGAGTTTGATCCCGCGACCTGCGGGCACGCTACCTCTAGACCACCGCGGCCGACAATTTCAGTTAATAATTATTAATAAAAAATAAATCCAAAAAAGTAGTTTTCGTTTTTTTTATCTTGTTAGTGTAAACGTGAGTTTTGTCTTCCTTGTTTTAATGCATTGCTTCGCTGCTTGTTTAAGGTTGTTTGTAGCAAAGATGAAACTTATTCACTGAATGAAATGACAGATATGCATTTCATTTGCGGCTCCTCAGAGATGATAGCTTCAAGAATACTTAAAATTGTTGCCAAATTTTCCCCAAATGGCAAGTTCTATTTACACAAACGTCTTCACGAATCCATCAATGTTGGGGGGAAGAGATAGACTCCATTAATAATTCTTCACTGCAACCAAATAGTCATACTATTATGAATGGTGATACATGGCAGAAGAAGCATGAGCACCTCGATAAAACCTGCCCCGACCCCATTTTTTTTCGCCACAAATTCCACGTCGATCCACCGAGAATCGAGCCCGGGTCCCAGCGGTGGAAAGCGAGAGGTCTAACCACTCAGCCATGGGGGCGGCCGATAGACTCCGTTAAAAGGAATGTTAAAGATATTTGAAGACTGTTGATGCTTGTTGTATTGTGGAAGAAAATGCACCACCAAGTAGAGTACCAGACGCCATTTCTCGCAATTTTTGTAATAATGTGTATTCCTTTTCTATGTAACTTATATAATACCAACTGTGTCCAGGCCAAATGACGTAAGACTCCTTTTTTTTCTTCTTTTCTTTTTTTCGACAATTAGGTTATGGTACAGATCGAAATACCAAAGCAGGTAACCCAAACATAAATTCACTGAAAATCATCACAATCAGTTTCTGAAAGGTCTTAAATTCAAACTGGCCAAAAGGTGTAACCATCATATACCAATTTTTTTCCTTTTTCAATTATATTATATTTTATGTTGAACTCATGACAAGGCTTAGGTTTGTTGCAAGCATGCGCTCATGTTTATGAAAGAATAACACAAACAATAACACAGTAAAGAAAGTCCTAGGTCCGAATTTATTGTGTTTGGCTTGCTATGCCATAGTCAAGTGCATAACATTACACTCTGTAGGATCCGCTTTATATTCCTGGCCCTTGCACAACTTTAATATTTGTGGAAGTATAAGTAGGTTCTGTACTCTTGTCTCTCAATGAAACGCTCTCACTCACTTCCCCTCTTTCTGTTTCTCTTTCAATCTGTAGGATCTCCTTCTCTTTCTCTCTCACTCGTCCCATCCACCTCATATTCACTGTAATACACACATTCATACACACGGCGCTGAAAAGTTATCACAGCCGAAGCCAATAAAACCAAACGCGAAACAGTTAACTCCAATACATCGAAACAAAATAGATTTTCAGGAAGAATGTAGAGACCAGGAAACAGCCATTCATGCGGTGCATAATGTAATTTATATGAGTGGCGATTTAAAAACTGTATCTATAGTGAGTTAATAAATAATGCTGTTATTTTCACACCGTGATCAAACTTACTAATTGACTCGCCTATTTTTAAATAAGTGTGGCCAATTTTTACTGTGTATATCATACAGATGTTTTTTCTTTAATAAAATGAAAACTGTAGGGAATTAAATATGCGTTTACGGAAATAAATTTAACTCGCTGGTGATTGGTAATTATAATTAAAGTATAGCCTACGTACACCTTTAGGTATGAACATTTTATTTTTAAACGTTAGGACTCTCAGTTTTTTATATATATTATACAGCTCTATATTAAGATATTTCACAAGAAAAATGTTTCCTAATTGTTTATAATTTGTTTATAAAAATTATCTTCAAAATTTTTACTGAAACCTCCAACACGATTACTTCAAAACTATGAACATAAAAACACCAAATTTTCACTATTTTGTACACAGAATAATTATCTAGTGCCTAATATTTAGTTGTCTTTTTTTTTTGACACTTAAGATTTTAAATTGTTACATAGATTTATATAAACTGGATTTTTTTCACATCATTATAAACTAAAATCTAGGACACATAAGACAATTCATATGTTTGAACATTTCAAGCTTCAAAATTACATCAAACCCACTTTTATGTGTTAATTTATAGAAGAATTATCATGTTTGAAATAATTGAATACCAAGTGATTAGTACTTATGGGAAAAGGAGAGGAAAGCAAACCTTGTATCGAAACGTATGGAAAAAGTAGGGATAAACGAGAAAAGAGGAAGTTCAAACAGTTCATACTTACTCAACACATGAGTCCGCTTACTTACTAGTGTATTAATGACAATTAATAGTCAAAATTAGAAGGTTTAGCAGAGAGGGAAAATTAAAAATACTGAAATTTGATAGCTGAGCAAGGGACATCGCAAAATGAAGCTTTTTAGAAAAAGGGCTTTACCTAAGGAACTAGCAGGCAGAATTTAAAAATTAATATATGAATTTAAAGAGAAAAGAACTGTCATTCTAAATAAGACTTTTCCAAAAATGCAATTTTTCAGAATTTTTTGGGTTTCTTGGGTGTAGATATACGGTACCTTAAACTTTTATGTTTGTATAAGTTACATGTTTCTGACAACGTACAAAGAGGCGGGGCCGATATGATGTCTCCAGTAGTACTGCAAACTCATTTCAATTGGGCTTTCATAGGCGTAAACTTGGGAACACGTGATAAAGTATGGATGGATATGAATACTGAACGCGTTTAAATTTTGTACACGAAGGGCTTAGGCCTGTACAAAGAATTAAAAAAAGTGTGCATTAAACGCTACGCGACAGAAGCGAAACTTTAATTTTTTTTTTCAATTTTGGATTATTGGATTTTTCAATTTTCGATTGTTGGACTTTTAATATTGGGTTTTTGGACTTTTTTACTTTTGGATTTTGGATTGTCCACCGCTGTGGCTCAGGGGATACGTCCAATCCTCTCACGCAGCGGGCCCGGGTTCGATTCCTGGTCGGGACAAGTTACCTAGGTGAGGTTTTTTCCGGGGTTTCCCTCACCTATGAGACAAATGTCAGGTAACTTTAGGCCCTTGTGGTCCCCGGATATCATCTGGCCGTCATTATCATCTTCATCCTCATCCTCGCCTTGTTTGGAGTGAGTGTGTGTGTAAATGGTGTGTCTCGTCCTATGTGTTCGTGTTGTCTCGGAGGTGGCCCCGGCATTGGGCTGATCACTCATCCGGGGAGGCCCTCCATGTCCTTGTCTGGTCAAAAAAGTATGTATGTGATTCAAAGATAATCCTTCTCCCGACAGGTCGCGGCCCTGTAAGGCCCGGGCGGCTTGGGTCGCTTAAATCCTAAAAGGGAGAGGTGAAACTACGGTAAAGAAAGAAAGAAAGAAAGATTTTGGATTTTTTATCTTTTAATTTTTTATTTCTAAAATTTTAGATCTTTGAATTTTTTGATTTTTTAATTTTCGATTTTTTAATTTTGATTTTTCATTTTAAAATTTTGGATTTTTAAATTTTTTTTAAATTTTGGATTTTTAAATTTTTAAATTTTGAATTTTTGAATTTTTTAAATTTTAGATTTTTAGATTTTTTAATTTTGGATTTTTTAATTTTTAATTTTTTTACTTTTAATTTTGGATCTTTGAATCTTTTAATTATTGTTTATTAATTTTGAATTTTTTTAATTTTGGATCTCTGAATTTTTTTATTTTTTTGTTTTTTAATTTTGGATTTTTGAATTTTCAATTTTAGATTTTTAGATCTTTTAAATTTTAGATGTTTTAATTTCGAATTTTTGGCACTGAGTTGATTGTTTTCTGTGCAATCCTTTCCGTCACACCTCACTAATTTTGTGACGATTTTGAGCGTAACACTAATTACGTGACGATTTTGAGCGTTACACAAGCTCTCGATTTACCCGTACCGCGGCTAAAGAAGTTTCATTCACTTGAAAAAAAAAATCGCCAAAATTGTCTGAAGGATAGTTATAAGCCAGCCACAGGTCGTAGAATTATTTAATATTAATTTTGTGGAACAGTCTTGCGTGAGCTTTAAGTCTTGCGTGATGAATAATAGGCCTACGGGCTGAGAATGAGACAACTGAATACGCACTCCTTGCAATGCCGCTTCTTTTCTACATCAGAATGTGAAGTGAGAAACTTGTGTTGCTCATATTTAGGATAAAGGAAGTCACGTGAGTGCATTACATCAGATTTTGTTTGGATTGGGTATCCGTCTGGGAGGAGACGCGAAGCGTGGCAACGTATTTCTCTTCATTTTTACAACAGCTTTATGTGAATATAATTTCATTTTTCGCCATATCTCTAAAATAACTACTGTATAATGATTTTGTTTAAGTTTTCTACATGAATACTCATAAGTTATTATAATGCAGTAGAGTCCCGCTAATCCGAACCCCGCTCGTCCGGACATCAGGTTAATCCGGATGGGACTATGAACTGAACAATCAATAAATTTTGAATTTTAATCAGAAAGATGTTTTGTTTTGTTAATCCTACTTCGATTCATATGTTATAAACTTATAAACTGTTATAAACTTAAACCGCGGTACAATAACTTAGGCTAGTATTAAAACTAAAAATGTTGTAGGAATAGTTATATTTATTTAAAACTTTTTTACAGTACGGTACGTGCATTTTGTAGCAAATTCCGTTTAATCAGGAGTTCCCGTGATCCGGACAGGGTCCGTCCCATCTAGTCCGGATTAGCAGGTCTCTACTGTTTATATGCTTTACATTATATTATACTAAGGCCTGAAACTTATTTGCAAACTGCACACTATTGCATTACAGTCGATTATTCTATGCTGGGATATATTCCATCTAAGGGAAGTTATGTTTCACATGAAAAAAGAATAATACGATAACTATTTCAACACATCTATACTCCTACTTGCAAATTATGAATTATGAATATAATTTTAACTTGCTGAGCTCGCAGACAGTCAGTAAACATTAGCCCACATAGTGAATGCAAATAAACCAATGTATGTACACGGTAATTTAAATTACGATGAATTCATATTAGCTACAGGCATGGAACAGGCTTGGGGGAGGGAGGTCATAGGTTCAACTTCCATCGCAGTACATGATTTCTATGGCCTATTCTGTGTTCAGCTTTTAATTTGAATTTGCACTAGTATGTACTGACGCAATAAAATTCGGTGTAACTCTAGTTAGTGTTAATAAATAATTTTTATCAAGTGCCAGAATGACACTTTCTAAGACTAGTTGGTGAACAGGAAAAATATCTGTCCGTATGTCTGTACGCACGTTAACTCGTATACGCTTTATCACACTTTAATTCGCTTATAAAGTACAGAGGACAAACCCTATTGACTGAAGACCAAATCAGTTGACTGTCACCGGAGTAACGACAAATCAACGGTCTCATGTTCTTTAAAGAGCAAATTTTTCCCTCATGGCTAACTCATTCCCTGACATATTTTGTTTCCCTACTTACAAATGAGCCGGAAACTTGAAATTTGGCTTATAGCTTATAACCAACGGAAATATTCCAAAAAGTTCCGATGTTATATTTTTTACCCCCCAAAAACTGTACAAAATGGTGGACGCGACTTTAAGGTCTATGCTGTTCCTTAAAGCTAAACCGTAGAAAAAACCGATTGCACCAGTAATATCGGATTCTGATAGATCTACAGGTTTGGTCATATGACTTTCTGCCGTATCTCTATTATAGGCCTACCTTAGATAGAGTTAGATTTTTTATTTTAAATAAAGTTTGTGCTACTTCCTCACAATAAATTATCTTTGACACACTTATAAGGCAGCTAGAACCGTAATATTTGGCAGGAATATTGGCTCATTTAATTGCCATAAGCGTGTAAAATTTTGTATTTCTTGCTGCTTTACAAGTTTTTTTTTTTTAATCTGTGGATAGCCGTGACTTCATTCACATTTCGACAGTTTACTCTAGATCATCCATTCATTAACATCGATTTTTGTCCAGGTCCACACGAGCTAGAAACTTGAAATTTGGCAGTCTTATAGCTTTTAGCCTATAACCGATGAGAAGATTCAAAATTATTTTTTTTGTTTTTTTTTTAACCTACAAAAAAACTTTGAAAGATTTTTCCTCATTCATTAATGTTTATCCTTTTCCAGATGAGCTAGAAACATAACATTTGGCGAACTTAAGCTGGAAACAAAATGCTGAAGTAGGACACGCAAAATGGTAATATTCATTACAAAGTCAATAGGTTCCACCAATTTCAAAAACTCATATACAATCACAAAACGAAAAAAAAAAACTCATGATTCCTATGCAGTTTCGTAAACTACAATAGTGGTATGCCATGGAAAACCAGTCGTTCAAAAAAAAAAAAAAACCTAAGTTGAATTTTCAATCTGGGGATCCTGTCAAGGAGGCAAAACGGCAGTTTTATTGAGAATAACCCTTTTACGTTATGAGCTGATATGGCAAGAATCTTGTCCCGTAAGAGTCATTTTGCTTGCCTGTAAAGTTAATCTCACATAAATGTCATCGACCTTGCAAGGTTTGAAATCACGAACTGCGGAACTGAAAGCCGGTGCCTCACCAACTGTTTCACCTATACCTGAGACAAGCTAAGAAGGAAACCTGAAGTAAACAAAAACCAGCATGTCTGTCTCACTCTTAAGTCATGCGAGTAATGTGCTAGAGTGAGACAGATATACTTGTTTTTGTTTACTTGAGGTTCCCTTCTTAGAACGGCCAGACTTTAGGTTGACATTATGAACGTAATCCTGTATGGTGAGTAATATAATCTCTGCCTTATTCCTTCTTCAGATGTAACCGGTACAAATTTGCTATTAATGACTTAAGAAAAATAGTGATTGTGGAGGTATAAAAACGGTAAAAGAGTTGCTAAAGGGGCATGCAAGAAGAGCGAGACTAGCTATACAGAGTGTTTCAAAAATACTTTTACAAACTTCGGCCATGGGTTCCTTACACCAAAAGAAGGGGGAAAAAATCATATGAACATAGGTCCCATAATCCTTTGTTTTCTCGTTTGGAACTGTTCAACACATTGGTACACTCTTAAACGTCAACACACAAAACTCATAACAAATGATCGA
Organism: Ectobius pallidus; assembly: GCA_964059195.1. Classification (NCBI taxonomy): domain Eukaryota; kingdom Metazoa; phylum Arthropoda; class Insecta; order Blattodea; family Ectobiidae; genus Ectobius; species Ectobius pallidus. Next base: position 112,881,437 of record CAXKWD010000003.1, read on the forward strand.
AATGTCTTCCTCTTGCTTCTAGACGTGCATGCATTCCTCGAATCATGGACTGTCGCACCCTTTCAAATACTCCAGGATGGTGTCGAATGGTTTCGCAGGCTTCCATGACACGTCGATGAAAAGTTTCTTCATCCGGGTTGCGACAGTCCATGATTCGACGAGTGCATGCATATCTAGAAGCAAGAGGAGGACACTTCGAGCATTTGTTTTAAGGTTTGTGTCTTGACGTGTTATGAGTGTACCAATGTGTTGAACAGAGAAAACAAAGGATTATGAGACCTATGTTCATACGAACTCTTTTCCTTCTTTTGGTGTAAGGAACCCATGGCCAAAGTTTGTAAAAGTATTTTTGAAACACCCTGTATAGTAGTAAAACAGAGTCGCGCTGTCTGCTTTGCAGTGAAACCAGTGACAACGTACAGGTTTACATACAATGCAAGAAAACAAGAAGGAAGTGTATGCGCTATCTCTGTCTCCGTCATTCCGTTTCACTTCCCAGTTAAATGTAACCCATAACCTACTTAACGTCTTAAAAGGTGAATAGTTTTTGTTTTCCTTCTTGTAAAATAGGTGCTACAAAGATAGTATTATATTCGACCTTGAGGTTCAATGTTAAATTTTCACCACAAATACATTTTCTGATGTCCCATGAATGCAGAAGTACAACTTTTAGAAGAGACATTTATATGTGTGAGTTTTTATTTGTTGTATTTCTGTGTATTAACTGTTACATATATGTACCTGCATAATATTACTTTATTACTTGAAGTGTAATCAGCATAATACAGTTTTGCTTCACCAAAGACGTAATATCCGTTTTCTCAACCTCCGTTATTATACCGGGTTGGTCTAGAGGTAGCGTGCCCGCCTCTAGAAGGTCGCGGGATCAAACCCGGCCGCAGTCGATGGTGTTTTCAGAACTTAAAAAAACCTCCACTTTAAGCTTTGGGAGGGGGGGGGTGTCATAGGTTTACAGCATGTAAAAGAACTCCAAGCCTAAATTAGATTTTTAATTATTCATGTTTATTATTCAAGTTTATTAAAAAACTGACATCTATTGAATTAACATTTAAGAGTATAATTTTGTATTTTAAACAACTCTGATAATAACTACCACTCACTACATATATTGCCGTGCCCTTTTGGAATTATTGTATTTATAAACATCTAGTGGTCACTGGGCGGAAAAATATTTTACCCTCTTCCATATTCTATCGCACCACTAAGGAAATGAAACTCATCAATACATTATTATTACTATTATTATTATTATTATTATTATTATTATTATTATTATTATTATTCTAACAATATTATTACTAGTATCGTTGTTATTATTATTATAACGGCGAGCTTCATGACCTGTACGCTTCACCGGAAATAGTAAGGGTAATTAAATCGCGAAGGATGAAATGGGCTGGACATGTTGCACGCATGGGGAGGAAAGACAAATCTCAAAAGTATTGACTGGGAGACCTGAAGGGAAAAGACCACGCGGAAGACCTAGACGTAGGTGGGAGAAGAATCTTAGAATGGATTTAAGGGAAGTAGGATTTGCTAGGGATGGTTGGATGGAGTTAGCACAGAATAGGGTTGAATGGCGGACTCAGGTAAGCGCGGCAATGAACCTTCGGGTTCCATAAAATAGTTATTCATTTAGCTTGCTGAGGAATTGTATATTGCCATTGAGTAAGTAAGTAAGTAAGTAAGTAAGTAAGTAAGTAAGTAAGTAAGTATGTAAGTAAGTATTATTATTATTATTATTATTATTATTATTATTATTATTATTATTGGGGTACGGTGTAATTTATATTAGACAATATTTTGAGTACAGGCACCATATAGGGAATACAAACCTCGATTCTATTCTAAGTACAAATCAGTAGGGGGCGGATTTCTATGACCTGAAAAATAGGATATATGCATGCATTTATGACCTAAAAAACATTTAAAATATTACCAATAAAATTTAAAATATGATTTTACCACTTACACATTGTGTATATTTTTTTTTTAAGTTTCATTACAATACATTTTATTAAAATATAGTGTTAATTATTTAAAATATCTGTAAATTCTCAAAAAGTATCATTATAATGCAAAATTTACAAAATATGATATGAAACTTCAAAATGTCTTTAATATGCACACAAATGTGCCAAAAATTTGACCTAAATATGCATATTCATACTAAATATGCTACAATAGTTGAAAATTTCCTAAATATGGAGTTATATGCACAATAAAAGCCGTTCCATTTTCACCAGGATGCTTGGAATCGGATTAAATTAGTCTGATACCTGAAATGATGCAAAGGGGGAAAATATGACATGTCAAAGAAATCCGCCCCCTACAAATTAGTAATGTTATACTATTGACGAGATCGATGCTCTGAACTTTGCTAGAGCTAGGCTGAGAGGACACCGTTGTGATAAAGCACCTGCCGGGGATCAAACCTGCAAACTCATCCAGACAAGCCGTCTGGCAACGCAAACTAGAACAAATAAACTCCCATCACAACATAATTAATTTAGAATGCACTGTACACACCCATCCTGATATTCCGACTGCACTCTGCTGATGTTAAAATAGAATTGTGCAGTCTGGTGCAATGTAAATCACACATTTACATGAGCTGCGGAAGACTCGGCTCCGTTCTACGATAGTTCTTGGCATTTATGCGGATAACGCAGGTTTATGGGATTTAAAAGTAATGTGTTCACCCCTTGTACTTGTGCTTAAAATTCCGCTCGGTTTCTTGGTTTCAGGATGTAATTTACGAACTTCAAAATTGAGAGAGCGTTTTATCTGATCCGTATTCTCCATTTACTTATCCAAATTTGATTTGCTGCTTTTTTTAGTGTATTTCGAAAACTTCATTTTCTTCAGTTACAGATGCTATGTTATGTAGCGATAGTCTCACGCAATTCTTTCCTACTGTGAGACACGGGTTTTCATATCGTGAAGACACAATGGGCTCTTATGGCCCATGCCATTCATATGGGAGAATCAAGCGCTATGTTGTCAGATTTGTCTATTTTCAGAATATGACCCAAGTGAAATAGAAGCATGCATTTCTGTATGAAATTTTATGTAGAATATGATGGTAGACACGAAAATCTTATTTGTTCATTAATTTTTGTTTAAATAAAAAAAATTAAGTTTTTCTTTGAACGAAAATTTTAACATATTTTTTCGTTTGGAACATTAAAACGTACAACAAAAAACTCAAACAATTGCGACGAAAAAAATATCACTTATTCGTTTGCCCTTATAGACAAAGGTGATTCAAAAATTCACCAATGTTTTAAAGATATTGTTTATAACAAAATAAATTGTCAAATAATGTCAGAGTATTTTTAGATTTTGCACTGGAAAATGTCGTCGCTGGCTAAATTTCATTCTACTAGTCCACGTAAAAGCTTGCAGCGACAGAATTGTAAAGAAAAGTGTAAAATTATTTTTATCATCATTCCCCCGAACAATAAATCCATAGGGTTTCTTAGTTTAGTTTCTTTCCCATGTGAATATAATATATTTTATGAAACCCGGAGGCACATTTCCACCTTTGCATGAGCCCGTCATTCAATCCTGTTCTCTGCTAATGACATCCAACCATCCCTCGCTAATACTAGTCCTCTTAAATATATTCTAATATTGTCCTTCCCCATACGTTTAGGTCTTCCAAGTGGTCTCTTCCCTTCGGGTCTCCCAGTCAGTATTTTTAGATGTCGCTTTCTTCCCCCATGTGCAGCTCATTTCATTCTCTGTGATTTAATTACCCTTATCAATTCGCTGAAGAGTACAGGTTATGAAACTCGTCGTTATGCAGTTTTCTCCAGTCCCCGTTATCATCTCTCTTACATCCGAATATTTTTTAATCACCCTGTTTTCGAACACACTCAGATTACGATCTTCCCGAAGAGTAGAGGACCATGTCTCACAACTATATAATACAACCGGCAGGATAATTGTCTTGTAAATTTGTATCTTTCAGATTTCTGGAAAGAAGACGAGTAGAAAAAAAGTTTCCGAATTGCTTAAAATAAGCATTTCCTGATTTTAATCGACACTTAACTTCTGCCTTAATATTATTTGTATCTATAATTATTGCTCCTAGATATTTGATTTTCTCCACTTTTTCGAATGCTTTATTGGCTATTCCAATATTTTGTAGCTCATCATATTGCTGATTATTACTGTCCTTACAGCGTTCTTATCTCTAACAAATAATAAACACTCGAAAATTGCAAAACTCTGATCGGATTTCCAACTTTGTGTAGTCATTTTTATATTGTACGGGTACTCCTATTAGCCATCGCTACCCATACCGCGCCAGTTAGAGCAAATCTTCATGTTATACAGTATGTTTACCTGATATAATCTGATAATTAATAATTCAGTAGATCAAATTACGAGTTATGGATGGCAGATGAGGCAATAAAATTGCAATAAATTGCCTGCGCAATACAGGAGGGTATAGGCTGTACACAGTCGGTGAGCAATAATCGAGTTATACGTCGTATTTACAGCAACTCCCCTTCCTGGTTTCTAGTGGAGTGTAATATTTATTCAAATCTGGCAGTACCACGGAACACTGAGCTTTAGATTGGAAATCCATGACCTACTATGTTCCTGACATCCACTGAGGGAATCCCCACGCGGTCAATTGATTGCAGCTCTTTAATAAATGCAGCACTCCATTAATCTATGGATAACAATCTGTTATTTTATTGCTTTTGCATGTACGCAAGACAGATAACATACGAATTAGTTCCAGGGCGTGGTTAGCTTTTTTCCGGTTTGTTCACTATCCATATAAATAATAGCTATGATCCCCTGAAAGTACATAGTCTGCACCAATGGACTTGAAGCTTTTCAATCTAGCAATATCTATTCACCGTTGAATAGAAGCTTTTCTATCTAGCATTATCTATTCACCATTGAACATGAAACTTCTCAATCTAGCAATATCTATGCACCACTGGACATGCAGCTATTCAATCTAGCAAAAGGCCTATGTATAAACAATAGGACATGACATTTCTCAATCTAGCAATATTTATGCATCATTGGAGATGCATCTTTTCATTCTAGAAAAAGGCTTATGTACTACCCGCGCGCGATTTCTTGGGCGCTGGTTTTACGGGGAAGCGAGGGTCGGGGGAAAGAAAACATAGCTACACCGCCTGTTTTTCTGCAGTGTTGTCAACCAAAGGAACCACATTTCAGCAGAATCTCGCATTAACAGCTAAGTATGAGTTATGTGTACAAACAATAAATTGAAACTTAATATACAACGATTTTAATGCAGTACAATAATATAACGTGGTGACGGTATTGCGTAACAATTAATTACACTTCATAAGGGCTTGGTCATCAAATAAGTCATTTTCCTACGGGAATAGAATATTAAATAACAAAGGCTCAACATTTTTACACTGGATGACTAGTTTTATGCATAAAGAAGAGTCTTAGCAGAACATGCTTCGCCATTTCGTACTGTATAACGTATGAGAGGTAAGGCATCTAAGGTGGAGATAGGCCTAGTTTTAAAAGTATTTAATACATTTTGTGAAAAGTTCGCTTAACTTTCAGTCAATGAAATTGACATCAGAGTTCACGGGAGAGTAAGAAATTAGCACATAAGAAATTCTAAAAACATGTGTTAGCACCAGGAAAATGTTGGATGTACAATGTGATGTTTGTGAGATCAGCAATTCGCAAAATTACATTTTTCCCCCATAATAACTACATGCGTCAGAAAAGATGTCAATAAATGAATAAGGATCCTGGGAAAGAATGAAAGCTTCGACGACCTGCTGATATCATATTTATCTGCCAGATAGAGAACCTATCTGGAAGTTGGCCAAGAATTGCCTATTGTGATCTCCTGACAGAATCAGTCTGGCAAGGCAACTTCCAGATAAGCTAGCAGGAGGATGGAGTGGCTGACAAGCTTCCAACTGCTAGTTATGAATCTTGGTTGAAACAAGATGGCAGTGCGCCGAAGTTTTCTGGCCACCTGAATTTTAGAATTGATACCGGAAGATTTAATTTACATAAAATTGCCATTTTATGCTCACATATGAATGAAATAGAATTGAACAAATAGATTAAAGCACTTAAAACTATATGTTGTTATGTCATTTAATTGTACTAATACAAATCCAAGCTGCCGCACCTAGCGGAGGACTACCGAACTACAACAAACACTCCTCTCTGCTCAGCGAGGTAAGGACCATTTTACAAATTTTTACTGCGATCTTGCCGGTAGCAGTTCAGCGGTGGTATTACAAGGCATCTTCCAGTTAAGCTATCTGGAAGTCACGTATCTGGAGGATTTGTCGGCAGGTGGTAATACAGGCCCTAGTATTGAAGCCACTATAAGTCAGGGAGTATGGGGTACTTCGTGTTTCAATGTTGTCAGCTCTACCTACGAAATGGAACGAAACCTACCGAATGAGGACTAGGGAGCAGAGGACATGACATTTTTCAACCTAGCAATATATATGCACCATTGGACATGCGGCTTCTCAATCTAGTAATAAGCAAACACCATTTGACATGAAGCTTCTCAATCTAGCAAACCTAGATGTCCAAATTGGACATGGAACTTTTGAATCAGTAATATCTATGCAACAACAGGCATGAAACTTCCGAATCTAACAATATGTATGCACCACTGCACATGAAATTTCTCAATCTAGCAATATCTATGCACAATTGGATATGAACCTTCTCAATATCTAGCGAAAAGAAATAATAAGAAAATTTGGTCCATAAAAGAAAAGGATCGGGAGAATAAATGGATTCTTCAGGTTTAACTTTGAATTGGTCAGTTTGAAATAAATCAATAAACTTAAGAAAAAATACATTTTTCAATGGCAGCAAAAATAAACTGAAAGCAAGTACTCACCACTCTGGAAATACGATACAGCAGAACTCTATCCTTCGCTCTCCACCTATAAGAAGAGAAGTAAAGTATGGGGTAAAAATGGTTTCATGTAGGCCTAATGCCACGAGGGCTTCTCAACATCGGAAAGTAAGCGAGTCACTTTAGGAACAAGTGGATTTATCCAGAGAAGTTTAAACTCGTTAGTTGCATTTGTCATGACTCATGACCATTGTCCTAATGAAAAAACGAATATGAACAAAATAAGTTATATATAAGACCCTACAAATTAGGTGTTTTTTTCAAATGCTTGGAATAAACGATCTTACCCTGGTCATTGCAGCTTTGCTCGCTTCATATAAATTTGTTTTAGCTTGTTTTCGCTGAGCACATTTAGCATAGATGATTATTAAGTAACATGAGATAACTCCTTGGCGGAAATTCTTTATTGTCCATAGTTATCTGCATTACAGGTGGAATAGTCATTTTAATCGTATTATGAAGAGTCTTATTATCGTATATCCAATAATAATATTGTAAGTTACCTCAGAAACAAATTATATTTTATCATTCCGAAATTCACAAACTTTTCTCGTAAGCATTGTTTAATATATATATATATATATATATATATATATATATATATATATATATATATAAACTAACCATATAGGCCTAATCAAACTTTTACGCAGTGGTAAACAAATTTCACGACCCCGATTTCAGAAATAATACTTCATTTATATAAGCCACAATCCCTTAAACCGATAAACATATCAGCACTAACACAATCTGTTTAAAATATTAATTATTTCTGCATAATTTGCGCATTTGCGATGAATTTGACATGTTAGCAATTCCGAACACAGGGAGAAGAATAATTTCGATGATCAGAAGGAGCCAAGTATAACAGAATACCAGGTCAATGTTGTTAAGATTTAAATATGTAAAATATTCTACACACAAGTTTGGTTCGTTGCACAGATGAGGATGAATAATCTGAAACTCTCCACTGCTATACAAAGTAAGCGGAATGGCTACAATAGGTAGTAAAGTTGTCAACAGCTTCTAGATCATTATTCCAAATTTATACCATTTGTAAACCACTCCAAATGGCTGCAATAAAATTCAAAGAGCTGCAATCACAAACCAAAATTTCCTACCTAATTTAAAGTGGGGAGCTGAAGTCAGTCTGACTCCTTCCACATCCGTAGGTAATATTTTTTATAAGTCATCCCTGCAAGCAGCTCTGTACCAGCGATCAGGCTCATGGACCCAGGAACCTGAGTTCGAAACTCAATGTGGCTGGAGCCAAATTCGTGGTGTAAGAAGTCAGGACATATTATGTTGGCCCCATTCCCATGAAGTTATCAATAGAAAAAGTTATACAGTATAGGTGGATTTATTCAATTACATCCACATAAAATAAATAACTTAGCTATCCCTACTGATTAAGACAAACTACTAATAAAAGAAAACACGCACCCGGATATGACTGTGGTGCCAGGATGAGCCTACTGGTCGACGCCGATACCCGAGTTCTGACTTGCAGACTATGGATTCCGGCGACGACTGGTATTCACCTTGTTGATGATGATATGGTATTGAGGACGCGGGAGTGTACTGCATTTTAATTGGAGGGTGTGGTGTGTTTAAGTCCGATCTCCCCTTCATCATCACAAATCGACAAATATCTCGGATACGACACTCAGCAGGTACTAGGACTTGGAAGAGTGTATGATGTATCTTTATCTTTACAGCTATTAGAGTAGCTTGAGTTATCACTGCGTTTTTCTTTATTTTTCCTTATTAAATTTCCAAACTCATTTTTATGCACTTTATATTCAGTTATAAGTAGTTCAGAAAACCTATCTTAATTATAAATTAAAAATTTTACAGTGCCTCTGATAGATATTCAGGATAGGGGGCCAATAAGTATTGAAAATTAAAATAAATACATTTAAAGACATATAATTATCCAAGTAACAAATTTAAATCAATACAAATTAAGCAATAACAAAAATAAAATTTTAACATTGTCAAATAATCATCCAATACATCCATAATAATTTTGAAAAACAATTTTTCAACTCTAGTTCTTCTCCCAACTCTCTCTCTCTCTCCCTCTCTCTCTCTCTCTCTCTCTCTCTCTCTCAAACAACACTCTTTTCTGTTTCCTAACCACCTCTTTTTTAAATCGTTCCCATATCGCCTCCCACCCAACAAAAATCAACCGGCTGCCAACCGCATGTTCAGACAAACAAATATTAAGTCAAAAGAGCGTTGCATTTATGCGTGCTTAAACGTGAAGGTTCATGTTTGTAGATTTACAAAGATCACTGGCGTAACCAGAAAATAATTTCGGGGAGGGTCAAAAGTGCCGGGGGGTTTGGGGGGATATGGAATACACCCAAGAACGGGGGGCAGGGGGTTCACCCCGAAATATTTTTAAATATTGAACTAATAAAAAAAACATTTTACGCTATTTTAGCACTGAAAAACTAGTTATCAAATTTGTTTTCTATACTCTAAGACAGGCCAACTTAAACAAGCAATTGTTACCTAATCTTTACTAATTATAAGAAAAGTTAAATAGCATATGGAATAGTGGAAATAATAGGCCTACATTTACAAATTCAGTATTTTATTATTAAAAACAATAATTAAATATTTGACAAAATGGAGCTTAAATAACTACAGCACTAATCTAATACAAATATAGAACTTTAGGTTTTCATTTCGGGGGGGGGGGGGGGTCCAGACCCCTGGAGGCCCCCATTCCCCAAGATCAGTAAACTATAGTTTACAAGCCTTGCCCATTCCCTACGCCACTGAGTCAAGGATGTAAAAGAACTACAGAACAAAATTTCGGCATCGGTGACGTTCACAGGTCTAATAGCAGTAGGCTACACCCCGTCGTTAAATAACCATATAACGAACCAACCATGTACTGTACTGCATTGCACATACTTTAGTGGTGATAAATGGGCCTCAGGTAACTAATTTTATGATATGGAAGCCTTGGTCTGCGGATTGCAATCTTCATGTTATGGCGTAAAACATTGAAGAAATTGCATGTTGTGTAAAATAAAATGGGAGAACTGTACTTAGCCTACAATGTTTCCTTGCCCCGAAAGATTCGTTCCCTTATAAGAAATATAAAATAATCTAACATCGGTGATAAACCTCTTTTTCTATTATCGAAACTGATGTTTTCTAGTTTTAGCTGTTATTGTAAAAAAATTATTTTTTAAAGCGATCCTTAAAATTATTTTCTATGCTGTATTTAAACTATTTAGAAGAAAAAAGCTCCTTCTGTCAGAGAAGTGGATTCAGACAAGGAGATTGCTACATTCCACTAAAATACCACTCAAACCTAAATTTTAATTTCCAACAGTGTAATAGAACCCACTTCAAAATGAAGTTGTTATAATAATTATTGTTCTGCAGAAATAATATATTAGAAATCACCCATTCACAACGTGCATGTAATGATAGCTTAGTTTGGTCCCTTCTGATCTAACGTTTATGGTCGTATTAAATTAATTTAATACAATGTATAATAATCTTTGCCTGGTATAGTTGCTATAGCCCAAATGTGCCTACTAAAAGTTACCGTACTGATAAAGTTCACACGAAATGACTGCATATTTCTATTCGGCAGCGTAGTATGATCTATTCTGGCCTTCAGAGGAAAAGTCAGGTAAGTTTTCAAGTGTTAGGACAGACTTATGTCACTGTTCGTCACAGACTTGAGAAAGGTATTGACAGCAGGCGGTGTCCGTGAGAGCTGTCATGCTCCGCAGGTCCGGCAGAACGTGACAAGGCAAGAGTCACCGGCTGGAACAGGTGTCGAACCGGAGCTCACGGACACTTGCAACACCTCTTTATACTTCTGAATACCTGCTCCGTTCATAGTCTTCAACATTTCACATGAACCTGAAATTAGTTCCTTACCTTATGAAAATCATTTCCAGATACAAAAAACTCACACTTGGGCAAACAAAATTCATTAATTCATTAATTCAATAATTAATGCGGTCCCCTCAGTTACGAAATGTGGCCCCCTAAAGTTTTAAGTAAAATGTATAAAAATGCCAAAAAAATGTAATGTAAAATAAAATCTGCTAAAACTTGATTTTCTATCAATAGATTCCAGAAGACAAGTGTCCATAATACACTGACAGGTCTATATAGTGCAGTGCCTGTGCAAGACATTGTTCACCAGGAACACTGCCTTCTTTATTTCTTACAAGCCAAGCTGTTAAATCTGGCAACATCGCATCGATAGTCCTATCGGCTATCAACATGCCGTAAATAAAGCAATGAACTCCATCAGAATCATAGCAAATTTCAGCTTAAAGTAATCCCAGTCATCGCCTATGGTTTAGAGAACATCTGGACACACCTGAAGAGCAACTGGAGAACATACAGAAGATAAAAACCGTGTACATAAAGAGAGATTTATATACACCGTCACCTCTAACTGAGTATACCAGAGAACAGTTTTCAGATAAGATTTACGTGTTCATCAGCTATTACCATCTACAAACGAATACAAGAAAGAGGTACAGTATGCTATTAGTGTCCTTCAGGAAGAATTGGCTGGTATTAAAGAAGAATTGAAGAGAAATAGAGTCACTTTTACTGGTATGAACTTTTATCAAGCTGCTCACAGTAGGCCTAACTCATCTCAATCTGGCAAACGCCTAATCGTAGTATAAAAAATATCCTACCCTCCCAATTTTACTACTAGAAAGTCGATTCAGCGTTTTCCTACAGTTTGGTGAAGGTAATGAACGCTATTCAAACCTTAACCTCAAAAGTCCTGGCGAATCAATACAGTTCACCACCGGAGCCAAGAATGAACGAATGAATGGCTTTTAAACAGCAAATAACGGAAAGCTGAGTGTTCCCAAGGAATTAAGCAAAGTTAGTCTTTTCAGTGACAGTCATGGGCGTAGTCTTCCTCAAAGTGCATGTGACAAGAAGAGAGATATCAGTGTTCTAGGATATTATTAAACCTGGGACAACTAGCTCAGAGGTAATACAAGATGACCCAGAGAAGTGTAGCAGCTTAAAAAAATATTATGCTCTGTTGTAGGTCAAATAACAGAGCTCTTAGGCCTAACAGGATAAGTGAGGTTATTACCAATAAAATAAGAAAAAACGCGACATCATAACGTACAACGAGGAGACACTGAAAACTACGAATTCCTTCATATATGTGGGAGTTACTGCACGTTACGTTATTATGCAGATCACAAGAATAGGTTATATAGTATAGGCCTACTGATTTGGCCAAAATAAAGTCAGTATTTGTGATCAAGAAAATTATCTGCATTAAAAACGCATTCAAATGCTTCCCATAGACCGCCACAGATAGGACTACCTCCTGTGATGCCAGATTTCAAGCAGCATGGCTTGTAAGAAATAAAGAAGGCAGTGCCAGGAAGCATTATGCTGAAAACAATAGAAATATACCCTAATTTGAAACTCCTAAAGAAAACAGGGAATTTTATTCGTTCCAGGGGACTGAATCAACATCAGTTTTCTACTTTGGTAAGGGCTTGCCAAACTATTAAGAAGTTCGCTGACTTTCTTATCAAGTTTCAAAATAGCTTTTGGACCCTTCGAGAAGATATTAGTTTACTTCGAAGAAGATTTTATATTCAATGTAGATACTGCTGGGCATTTAAATGATTTAAACTTAAAATTACAAGATTCATTTTTAAGTTCGTTGTATGATAATATTAAGGCTTTTAAATTAAAGCCTTGGGAAGGGCAACTGGTAAACGGCAGCTTAATTAATTTTCCTACCTACCAGGATTTTCAAGATTCCCACTTTGCTTTTGACTCCAGTCAACATGCTTCCAACATAAAGCAGTTAATGAATAATGAAATTAAGCCTAGAAGATGTCAAGTAATTTTGTTTTGAAGGCCTGTTATTTTGTTTATCCGCACATTTTCTCTGCACTGTATTTAAACCGTATCGATTGTAATACAATAGCTACAAACGGCAAGAAAGATGTGTAGTGTTTTATTGTATGGTATGTGAAAGTTTAAAAGTCGGCTGGTTGCCTTTTACGGAATATAAAACATGCTAAAAATTTTATAAGAACAAAAGGCTGCATTTTCATTTCAACATGCTGCCCTTGGACTTCAACTTTTCAAGTTGAGTTGGCTCTTAGTAAACGTTGAGTTTGATATGCCTGCTCTAGAAGTACGGAGAGATTAAGCAATACTGTATTTAAATAATCCCTTTCGGCTCAGCAGGCAGGCGTAAATGGATTTTTAAGTTCATATTTATGTAATATTTTGGTAATATTTACTGCTGATTACATTATCTGTACTGTACAGAAACTAATATACTGTATAATAATGTAAAAAGTTTTATCCTAACTTACCATGCAGTGTAAAGAAAGACTGTATGAACATTTTATTTTTACTTGTATACGACACTTGTATAGGAGGGTACAATATTGTGAATTAAACAATACAGAAGCAACATAGTCTAGTCTAAATAGTCTATGCATTTTTGTATAGCAAGTCAGAAATGTTACTATTTTAGGTAGGGTCTGTATTAATTAGCAAGAATACCACCTCTTCACATATTCTCAGTGAGAAATTGAAGAATTGGATTGATAGGAATCCGACAGCATTCTATCGGATATTCATCAAGTCAGAATAGAATATTCGTGTGTCATTTTTGTCGAATTAATGTATAGTTTAATATAATGTATTAGACTATAAATATTGTATTTTCTATTTAATTGCTCAGCTTCTATTACAAACAGGCTGTCTTTTGTGAAAAGAATTTATGTTTCGCTTCATTGGGGCCTACATTTTTATTTACGGCCTAGTGTTTGATTTGCCTTCATAAATCTTGGATGCAGTCCTCAGTAAAGGTATGTGCTTCTAATATTTGGATATATTAATAAAATCTGCTGACACTTATTTCATAAAATACTGTTTATCATTCATGCATAACAACTTATATAAATAAATGACATGACATTATGCTGCTGAGATAGTAAAAAGTCAACTTCGTACAAATAAAACACACACTGACCAACGAGGAAGTTATACTCCATTTAACAGTGAAACAATATTATAAGCTGTACACTGTCCAATAATTCTTTGTTTTTTCTCCTTTCTTTCAAATCTTGTGTAGTCTCCAAAAATATAAAGTTAACGGCGCCTTTGTGAAAAATTGCAGTGTCCAGTGTATTCTGAATGGGTCATAACTCCAAGATGAATTAATGTTGTTGCTTTGCCAGTGTTTATCTGATTTAGCCTACAAAAACTGTTATACCTACTGTTGTCCAAAGAAAAGAACTTCCCTGTGATGAATACGAAGAATGTGGCCGTTATGCGCGCATGTAAGCCGGCAAACAATAAGAATATGTCTAATCACCTGCTATGGTACCCTTCACCCTCCTCCTCTACTCCTGAAGTAATATACTTCCCCTAAACAGTAGTGCACCCCGCAGGGAGGTTCAATGCTTTGGACTACGGTACCGTCCTTATGAGAGAAATTGTGGTGAACATAGGCAATATCTAGACATCTTTCTTACAAAGAAACCTCGAAGTCTGCCTGCAAAATAACAAACAAGAGACGGTGAACTTCACAGTAATTGTATAATAATCTGAATGAACCCGAATCGTTTGTAAGATTATTTAAACAAAGTTGCACACAGAAATAAGTACACAAAAAGCTATGGTCCGATCAGAGTAAGACTGCTAAACAACGGCAATCCTAGTCTACATTGTGGTGGTCAAGTAAGGATTCATTTCAGGAATGAAAAATTTCTTATTCTTATTCTTCTTTACCTGTGTTTAACCTCCCCCTTGTAGGGACGTTAATCCGACTCACGCCGCCCGGGCCTTACAGGACTGCGTCTTCTCGGAGGAGAGGTTTCTATGAATCACATACACAATGTTTTGACCAGACAAGGACATGGAGGGCCTCCCCGGATGAGTTATCCAGCCCAATACCTGGGACACCTCCAAGACAACATGAACACACAGGACGAGACACACCATTCACACACACACACGCACTCACTACAAACAAGGCGAGGATGGGATGAAGGTGACAATGACGGCCAGATGATATCCGGGGACCACAAGAATCTAAAGTTACCCGACATTCGTCTCACATGTGAGGAAAAACTCCGGAAAAACTCCTCCTAGGTAAATGTCCCGACTAGGAATCGAACCCGGGCCCGCAGTGTGAGAGGAGCGAATGCATTCCCTGTTCCATACGGGTGGTCGAATATAAATTTAATTCTTTTTTTAATATAAGTATATTTCATCCTTTAATATGAAGGCCTACATACAAGGAACTCTCGGTCACTAGGGTATATTGTCGAAGAGCTCCATTTTTTAAAGAATTTTATATTTCACTAAACAATTTTTTATACAACCGCAAGTAACAAACAACTTCTAACCTAAACAGAAAGAAAGTTTAGTTCTAAAAACTTTGATACTTAAAATTTAATTTGAATAACTTTTCCAAATACGAGTAAATAAAGACGCAATAAAATTGCTTACGTGATTCATTAAAAGCATTTGTTATTATCTCAACACGTAATTTTCTTCAGTAATGATAAATTTAATTCATTAAATTGTAATAAATATCCGCAAAATTATTCAAGATGGCAGAGGCATGGTGCAGCTAAAACTGTAGAAAACAGCGCATGTGATTGCAGCGATTTGCATAAAGTCAGCCTCCACCTTATGGAAACTTGTATAAAGCGATGAGTTTGGACACTCTTAACAGATATAAGTATTTCCTTATGTATTTTGTAGTTCTCCCCATATCATTCAAAGGCCTATTCTGGAATTCACTTTGAGAAAAAACTGGCGTAACAAAATTTCTTATCCTTCAGGGCGACATAGAACTAACATTCTTGTATTCGTAACTGATTTATATGATTTTGATTAAATTATATGAGTCTGACATTTGCGCGTGAGTGAAAGAATCCAAGTTATTAAAGAGTTTAGGAAAGATAATTAAGGTTAAATCTTTAAACGTTATTAACAATGTTGCATATTAAGTTCGGAAATAGTTGTCCGTCTATAAATCACTTTTTTGTTATGACACTAATTCCGGCTAATAGAACGGTAAAAGGAATATAGAAGGAAGCTCAGATGTGCATTTTAATTAAGTTATGGATTTTTTGGAGTGGTGCAATGCGTTTTTTTTTTATTATCATCGTCTATTTCTTATTTTTTTAGAGCCTAGAATTTTACATTTATGTCACAACATAATCCGGTATTGCGTTAATATAAAACAATTATTTACAAAAACTAAACAGTTGAATACGTTATGTTGCTAGTTACAATATTAGATATCACTTACATAGTATACTGTATACAATAACCGATTAAAATAAAAAGAAAATTATAAACATATATACAATCTTGGTCCAAAATAATAGGCTATATCTATATGTTGGAGACCTGTGATTAATGTAGGCCATGGTTGCTATGACAATCCATGACATTGTAAATAAGTTAGAAACAGAAATATAAGACATAACAATATATACAGAATGCTTCAGAAAAATGTATACACACTTTGAAGTGTCATAGAAAATCTATTTTCCGTTCTACGAGGTTAAATTTCTGGAAATGGAAAGCTTAAAGTCCAATTTGAAAAATAAATTGCTTTCTAATGAAAATGTGATTGTTCAAATGTTCAAAATGGTGGCCTTCAGCATCAATACATTTCTGAGTACGAGTCACCACTGATTCCGTACATCGTACCAAAGTGTCCAATGAGATTTCTGCGCACACCGCTTGAATCTCATTCCAAAGTACAGTATGTCTGACTTACGTTGTTTACGTTTGTACACATCTTTTACTGGGCCCCATAAGAAGAAATCCAGCGGCGTTAGGTCTGGAGAGCATACAGGAAACTCGATTGGCTCCCTGCGTCCTATCCACTGCCTTGGCAAATTTTGGTCCAAGAATGCTCGTACGTCCTTTGACAGTGCGGCGAAGCGCCATCTTGTTGGTAATAAAACCGTACAATGCACGAATGGCGGGGAATATGGAATGAGCAAGCATTGTTTGGTATTTTTCATTGTTGGATGATTATGGTTCGTTTGTTGGACGATTGTTGAATCTATTCTGCTGCCATCTGTTGAAGAAATATAACATTACTTTCTCCCAGAAATGTAACCTTGTAGAACGGGAAATAAATTGTCAATAGTTCAAAGTGTGTATACATTTTCTGAAACACTCTATAAACAGATATATATACAAGAACTATTCTACTGCTAATTTATGGCACTGAAACATGGAGCTTCGTTGAATGAAGGCAGAATACAACTTTATGCCCAAAAAACTACTATGCATATAATACTGGACAACAGCCAAAAAAATTTTTGCATGAAATTGGGCGTTTATTATGTGGATTTTAGTGCTGAATTCAATTATGCAAACAGTTTTTCTCTGGCACCCTCAGTTTCAAAAAGAAAGCCTGTTTTCTGAATTAGCACTGGCTGTAAATGCTTAAATTTCTGTTAAAGTGATTGACATAGTAAACAAGACCTAATAGCGATTATAACATTTATTTATTATTATTTTACTGCTTTAGTTAGTAAGGACCGTGGTGTTATGATAATTGGTCATGCAGTTCAAATGAAAGAAAGTTACAAAAATATGCAGCTAATATTACAAAAAGTGCAGTATGACAAGTACAACTGGTCCATCGGTGGCGATTTCAAAATGATTGGAATACTGTTAGGATTGCAAAGCGGATACACGAAATATTGCTGCTTTTTGTGCGAATGGGATAGCCGTGATAAATCCAAACATTACGACACTAAAATATGGCCTCCCCGGAAGAATTTTGTCCCTGGAGAAAAGAATATCTCAGCTGAACCATTGGTTGATAGATCAACAATTTTATTGCCTCCACTTCATATAAAATTAGGCCTAATGAAGAATTTTGTCAAGGCATTAGACAAATCTGGAGCAGGTTTCAAATACCTGGAAGAAAAATTTCCAAGAATCAGTGCTTCTAAGTTGAAGGAAGGCATTTTTGTTGGGCCTCAGATTCGAGAACTAATGAAATATCAGCTGTTTGAAAGTAAACTGAATCATGTGGAACTTGAAGCATGGATATCATTCAAGACCATTTGCGAACAGTTCTTAGGTAATACTAGAGCACAAAATTACGAACAATTAATTGAGAAATTACTAGGAGCCTATAGAAATCTAGGTTGCAACATGTCTCTCAAAATTCACTTCCTGCATTCCCATTTGGAGTTTTTCCCTGCAAATCAAGTTAGTGATGAACATGGAGAAAGATTCCACCAAGATATTTCCGAAATGGAGAAAAGGTATCAAGGAAGATGGAAACCCAATATGCTTGCAGATTACTGCTGGAGCCTCAAAAGAGAAACCACAGGAAAGTACAGAAGAAGCAGCAAACGGCAGAAATTCAACTGACAGCAGTAGAGGATGGACTTGAAAACGAGCTGGCAATGTTTTCAGGTATGTTAATTGGTTACTTTTACAAAATTAAATATAATTTTATTATGAAGGATTCTTCTACATACGAATATTACCAGTTAGTCTTTGATATTACGGTGACTTACATTTTATTTATAAACGACTAGACGTGTAAGTACACGATTTACTAAAAAAACTGAGGGTGCTAGACAAAAACAAAGGCCATATTTGAACTCAGCACATCAAAATACATAAGAAATGATATGTTTTGTGCAAAAAAATATTACCAGTTAGTCTTTGATATTACGGCGACTTTACGTTTTATTTATAAACGACTAGAAGTGTAAGTATACGATTTACTAAAAAACTGAGGGTGCTAGACAAAAACTAAGGCCATATTTGAACTCAGCACATCAAAATACATAAGAAATGATATGTTTTGTGTAAAAAAATATTACCAGTTAGTCTTTGATATTACGGTGACTTTACGATTTATTTATAAACGACTAGAAGTGTAAGTATACGATTTACTAAAAACTGAGGGTGCTAGACAAAAACAAAGGTCATATTTGAACTCAGCACATCAAAATACATAAGAAATTATATGTTTTGTGCAAAAAAAATTTTTGAAGGTCAGTTTTGTTGTCCAGTGTAATTATATACTATGTATATATATAGGTAGTAGTTTTTTGCGCATATATATATATATATTTATTTATATATATATATATGTGTGTGTGTGTGTATGTGTGTGTGTACACAAACTAAATAGATGTGGTGCGTTATGTTGCCAGTTACAGTATTATTACAGTATTACAGTATTATTTGGTATCTCATGTTCAATATACTGTTTACGATTGTCAAATTAAAATATTTACAATCCCCATAATATAAAGCCACATGGCTGACTAACTCACTCAGTCACTGACATTAATGTTTGCACACTTCCAGATGAGCTAGAAACTTTAAATTTGGTACACATGTGGCTTTTAAGCTGTAAACCACAGGAAAATTCCAAAAAGTTTATTTTTTTTAATTTTTAGCCCTAAAAACTCCCGAAAAAGAGTTCGGTTTCCATGGTAATGGTATCACCTACAGTTTTCACATAGGGCTTTGGAAGTTGCAATAAACTTCGCTTTGAAGACTTGCTAGCGATAGAAACTATTATTTCCGTCAACCAAGCTAGGTGGCCCAGATGGTAACGTCTTGGAATGGGGGTGGAGCCCCCAACGTGCGAAGTGAGTATTAATCTAAAATTTGTATATACATACTGTATATTATAACTTTAGACTTATATACCGTACCATCACATATATCCATCGTAAACAGTATATTGAACATGATATATCAAATAATACTGTAACTGGCAACATAACGCACCAATCTGTTTAGTTTGTGCGATTAGTTGTATTACAATAACGCATACCGGACTACGTTGTAACACAAATGATCTTAGGCTCAAACAAAGTAAAATATAGATGCTACTGCAGCGCTGCAAAAATGCGTAAGTTTATTACTATGTAAATGTACATTTGAGCTTTCTTCTAGTATATTCCTTCCAACCTCCTCGGAAATCTATATTCAATACCATTTCGAAATGAAATTCATTGATGATTATGTTTATGTATAATCCACTGGATTCGAAGCACTGAGTGTACTATACATAAATACTTTGGAATTTCCGTACATCGTAGTAGGAGTCAGAATAGCCCTATTACACGCTATTTCTAAAAGATGATCAGAAACAAGTTACTATACAAGACTAATTCAATCATAGCTATGGTATTTTGTATCGGATTTATCACTTCCCTTACATATACTTTTTTCCTTTTTTAATTCCTCTGCACTACTATAATATTAGTCTATTTAAAATATTTTATTTTGCTAAGCGAAATTTAAACATTTATTTGTGTACTTGTACTGATTAGAGACAATGACAATGGAATTGTAATTCAAACTTTTGTGAAAGTCAATTACGGTAATTTCACACTAGTACCCCTGCTAATGAGATAAAATTTCAAGCATGCTAAAATTATTCGTTCTGTAGTACCACGAATTACTCTTCAAAATAAAGCACAAATTCGGACTTCGATTTGTTTTGGTTGTAACATAGAAGGGCTCAATTTTACAATTTGGAAGCATTGTAGAAGAATATGGGTAGCGTGCACCAACCAGGAGTAAACCAAACTAAAGTAGTAAATCTAAGAAGGAAACCTGAAGTAAACAAAAACCACTACATCTGTCTCATTCTAGCACATTCGTATGACTTAAGTAGGTCACAGTGGAATGATAATTCTTTCACACTGGCCGTGTGTAGGCTAAGATGGAAAGGTGAAGTCAGAATTAAAAATTCAATGCCATAGCCGAAATATGAACCAGGATCTTCGGCTCTCCGTACCGATGCTCTAACCAACTGAGCTACTAGTGGTTTACTATGAAGTCTGGGTCTTAAAGTACTTACAGGTTGTAAGTCGCCACTGGGTTCGTATCTCATATTGAGAACGCCTGGTGGTATACTGGGATTGTGAGTCAGTTGGAGAATTTAATGTTGTACCGGCACGTTGCCATGGTAGTTCAGTTGGTTAGAGCATCGGCACGGAGAGCCGAAGATCCTGGTTCAAATCCCGGCTATGGCATTGAATTTTTCATTCTGACTTCACCTTTCCAATTTAGCATAAGTTTTAAAATTGCCAAATAGGCGATATTAAACATTTTTGTAAAAATTTCTAAGATTGACTAGCCTATATTATATATTCCAAATATTTTAGAGTTTTAAGGCATTTTTTTACAATTGAAATTACATCAGCAATCATGCATTTTCGCCAAAACGAAATTACTATTATTTTAGAACAAAATAATTTTTGTTGTATAGCCTAGGTAGTGATTGTATTACTGGCAATAATAAAATGCTATCGGAATGATATTGGTTGATGATTGGGCACAGCCCAAACTTAACACTAAAACAATAACTTTGGGGTGGGGAGGGGTAAAAATAAAAAATGAAAGGGGAGGTTATACAGAGCTTTGCTCATGGTGCAAAGTACGTGAAATCGGGGCCTGGCTGTTATTTCACTATTGTTGTATATAGCTACTTATGCCGTACCTGAAGTACATACCAGAAGCAGTCAGTACGGATAAGTTAATGACGGATTTAAAATCTGTGTTAGAATTAATTTACAATAATTACGGTGAAACATGCTATTAAAATAGATATTTAGTAGGGTTGCATTGTTCCCCTGAACATGATTTTCTTTCCGCATTTGACTTAGACTAGCACAAACCCGGTCAGCACGGTACACTAGGTAAGCCCGCCTCTATGCACGGGTCGTTTGTGTTTTGTATGCACTAATTATATCACTTTGTATTCTTGTGTAATGCCCGCAGCACATGTGTAAAGTATGGCCTGAATTCATAACTATCGGGAAATTAAACAATGCATTCCGGCACGATAGTGATTATACAGAGGGGAAAATCACATTTCAGCAGCCATAGCTTGTCAGTTATTGTAAATATGAGATAAGCTTATATATTATTTATATTTTCATATTCGATGAGGTTTACGTTTATTTTTACAATATTTTCCACCGTATACCCTCAAAATATTTATAGCATAAGGTACCCTTACATAATAGTATAAATCTACATGTTACACATGATCACATAATTATGTGATTTATTTATTATACTTAGGTTATCTAAACTAATAATTAAAATCTTCATGTGTAATGCCTAAAAATTGTACAAAATACTCGTCAGAAATTTAAAATATTTTTTAAAAAAATACAAAAAGTCTTCAGAATAAAAAACTGTCATAGAGTTAAATATAAAAAACTATTGTGTATCAATATATGGTCCTTCTTCATTGGTGATAAAACGGATATGCGCATTTCAATCTCAGTAGGGCATCTAGGGTTGGTAGCTTGTATTTGGTACGATCGGGAGTTTGGAGAGTGTCCTTTTTTTTTTTGTGTGTGTGTGTGCCCACCCTTACCCCCGGAGTGCCAAGCAATTAAGCCTAAACCTCCGGTCAGACCAAATTTTGGTAACCATATGTGATGTGTGTATACCTATTGTGCCCTTATGTACATCCGTAGGGGATGTTGATGGTGTGACGTGTTTGGGCTGAGTACTTGTGTCTTTGTACTTTGGCGCAGGATAGACCTAAGTGCGGATAGGTCTTATGTGCAATATTTCCGAGTGTGTTTCTTTTTAGTGACATGTAGTTATGTATTCTAGAGATTTGTAGTGCGTGTATCTGTTTGAGGGGATTATTGACCAGTCCGGCATTCGCCTAAGAACGAGGGAAACCCCTCAAAAACCTCGTTCGGACTGGAGCAGTGGCCAAATGACCGTCTACTTTGGTGTGTTAATTTACTATAGACTTTTCGAGAAGTGCTGTTTTTGCAAAGGTTTTAAGGGCTGGGAAGGTGTTTTTACGCGTCCAGAACGTGAGGTCCGGTGCCCAGGCTTCCTCTTCTGCCCTAGCGGCTTCGTGGAGGAGTAGTCGAGCTTCTCGATATCGAGGACAAGTATACAGCATATGATACATGGTGTCTGGTTCGCTGTCCTCACAAGCGCATAGATCGTCGTCTGTGAGATTGAAACGGATTAAGTTAGCGGCAAAGTTGCCGTGGCCAGTTAATACCTGTGTGACGAAGTGGTCCAATTTAATCCATGGCATTTTAAGTCTATTTCTGATATTTGGGAAAAAGTCACGAGTGATTCTACCATTTTGGGCAACTACCCATTTTTGCTGCCAAATATATATTAACTGTGAGTGAATGCGTTCATAAAGATGTGATCGATCTAAGCTCTCAAATTCCCTTGGTCCGACTTGAAGGGCACCTAATTGAAAATTAATTTGCTTCCGCACTTTGTACCTGGCTATCCGTTCCTCAAGCAGAAGATCAACAGGAAGAACACCAGCTATGACTGGTAGAGCATCATTCGAAACAGTGGAGTAGGCTTTAGTTATTCGCAAGAGAGAATGTCGCTGGGCAGATTTGAGTTTACGGATGTGATGTGTGTTAAGTTTAGTGGCCCAAGCGTTTGCAGCATACGAGACAATAGCCTCAAAAATAGCAGAGTAAAGTATACGATAGTTAGTGAATTTGTATCCCCACTGCTGTCCAGAAAGTCTGGCTAGGGCCTGAAATAGGTTGTTAGCTGTAGCACTGATTCTTTGAATATGAGCGGTGAATTTATTACCTTCTTGTAAAGTTATACCCAAATACTTTGTTTCTCGAACATATGGGATCCGGTCTTGTCCTATCCTGATGATTGGAGGGTGATTTCCTATTTTCCCCTTGAGGAGCATTGAGTTTGTTTTAGTTTTAGAAATCTTTAGCTTTGCTTTGTGGGACCAAGTTTCCAGAATTGTTAGTGCTCTATTAGCTTTGCGTTCGAGATCTGTTCTGGACTCACCTTCGATAATAATTACTGCGTCGTCGGCATAGGCTATGGCGTCAGCGTCTTGAGTCTGTTCAAGTTGTCTGAGGGCTTCATCAAACACCAGGTTCCAGACCTTGGGTCCCAATACTGAGCCTTGGGGACACCCCCTGGATGCGGCCTTTGTGAATGAATGAAGGTTATCCCTTAGCGTTATTCGTCTGGACCGAAAGTAGTCACTGAGGACGGCATATATGTTCTGTGGACAGTTTATATTACGAAATCTCTCCAGGGCGTGTGGCCACCAGACGTTGTCAAATGCGCCTTCTATATCTACGAAGATGGTAAGCACGTATTTAGAATTAGATGTGGTTACTATTTGCTGGAGCAGTGAAGCTGCATCCTCAGTACATCTTCCAGGGCGGAATCCAAATTGCCTGGGCGAGTATGATTCTTCTAGAGAAGTGTCTATTTTGGAAGCTATGAGATGTTCAAAGATCTTTCCCATGACAGGGAGAAGACAGATTGGTCTGTACGACTTGGCCAGAGATGGATCTTTGGTGTCATTTTTCAGAATAATTTTGAGTAGTCCCATTTTCCAGGCGTTGGGAAATATACCAAGGCTAAGGCACGCATTGTATATCTGGAGAAGTTTCTCTTTAAGGAGCGGACCTCCTTTCTTAATGAATTCTGGGTGGATTTCATCAATGCCGGGGGCTGTTCGATTTTTGGTTCGGTCTATAGCTATTTCAAGATCTGTTGTATCGAAAGGGGTGGCGTTGTACTCATTCTGGTATGGTCTTCGCGCAGCCCTGCGGAGTATCTGCTGTTCTAGAGTTTCCCCTACATCAGAATCATCGGGGACCAGGGCGTCTGTCAGAGTGGTGGCCACAGTGTCCCACGTGTCGGCAATCGTGCCATCTGGAGTACGGAGACTATGGATGACTGTGCGCGGGTGCAGTTTTTTCGTCATAAGTTTATAGGCAATCCCCCATGAGTTGATGACACTTTGCTCTGTGACAAAGTTCCGCCAGCTTTCTACTTTCGCGAGATAAATCGCTCGTGAGTATTCTCTACGTGATTGAGCGTATTCTGCGTAATATCTGTCCCGGTTAGGCTGTTCGCGAGCTCTATTGGCCTTTTGGAACTTTCGCCTTTTCCTGTTAGTGTCTCGCCTGAGTTGATCAAGAGCATCGCTCCACCAAGGCACAGCTTTCTTTCTAGGGAGTGTCATGGGAATACTTTTTCGTGCTGCTTGGGAAACGGCAGCAGTGAGTTGATGCACCTGATGAATTACTTCCATAGTGGAGTTTAGGGGAGAGTTGAGAGGAGTTAGGTTAGTTTCTACGTTATTATAGAAAGCTTGCCAGTCTGCATTTTTGAGATTATAGCGCCTGGCATGACGTATTGTATTTACAATAGTGTCTTCAATAACTATTTCTAGAACATTATGTGCACTGGTCCCGATTTCTGGCTTAATGGTCCATTGAACATTGCGGCGGCACATGTCTCCTGAGATTATCGAGACATCGATGTGCGATTGGCCTAGCCTAGTTTGGAAGGTGGGTTCAGTATTCTGTCCATTGAGTGTAAACCAGTCCATTTCCGCAAGGAGCTCCTCCATAAGCTCTCCGAAGGAACGATCGGGAGTGCCGAGATAACAAGCGAATAGCAACGCATTGTTCGGATCGTAAGGAGCGACTTAATCTTATCTTTCGCCAATAAATTAAAACGAGTGAATTTGTGTCGACAAGAAAACGTTAAAAAATTTTCAACATCTTCTTTAAATAGGTGAATTTTATGTTAATTTTATTTCTTGCTTCATAATTATTGTAGCAGGACTTTATAAATTTATAATCACATGTTAGCTTGACTTCTTGATGGCACTGTAGTTTTGTGTCTGAGTAGTTGAACTAAATCCCACAATATAAAATCATTTAGAAAAAAAAGGTAATGCCAATAGTAATGTTCTATAAGCTAAGTTTTAGCTAGCACGAATTGATAGTAGTATGTATTTTAAAACAATATTCCGGCAAAACTTTCCTCAACTATTTAACACACTTATAAGAGGATTAATTAACTAACAATATAATTCACGTTATCTTACCATTAAGATGCTGATTCAAAATGAGCTCTAAAAATTTAGTAGACTTAAGCTGTTTAATATATAGGTTATAGAAGTTTTAAAAGCTATACGTTATTAGTAAGTCAAAAAATCGATTACGAGACATAATACAAACTGTTTTATATGTACTGACGGTTAATTTATTAAAACTCAATAAATGGTCTATAATTTTTATATCATGACTCATATTAAGACAGTCAGAAACTTAAAATACACTGTCATAAAAAAAAATCTTATGTGAAAGTCACATAACTTCCTCTGCCCAAAAAAAAGTTAGCAGTATTCACATATCCTTGTACAGAATCGCAAGATACAATTTTACGCTAATTATCCTATAAATACATCTTCTTTCAATGATGCGACTAAAAGCGCAGGCTATATAACAAACTTAAAAAAAAAGGAACAAGTGACTGCAGACGTTTATTGAACTTTCCGCCGTAAAGAATAATTTCCGAAATACAGTATATCGAATATTTCCCTCAGATACTTCTTTACTCCATACCTGGCCAACAATACATCTTTCTCACTTCACATTCTTATATAGTATTCAGTTGTTCATCACGCAAGACAAAATTTCTACAATCAGTGGGTGAACAGTGGGTGGCTTGTAACTACCCTCAGAGAATTTTTTCGAAAAAAAGTTTCAAATAAAAGTTTTAGCTCTCAGTAAAAGGAACACATGTGCAAATTTTATAGAAAATCGTTAGAGCCGTTTTGGAGAAAATCGCGAAAAACGAAAATTTCTTCATGTAAAGTCCCCTTAAAAATAAGAGAAATTTGTCGCCAATCTTCGAATCACATCTTCAGAAGGTACCTGACCCAAATACGAAATTTTGTTTTCATACAATTCTCCGTTTCGGAGCTAGCCTGTTCACAAACTTCCACACAGACAGACAGACACACAGACACACACACAGACATGTTTCCAAAAATAGTATTTTTGGATCCAGGGGGCCTTGAAACGTGTATATATGCTAAAAAGTCAACTTCGAATTTTAGGGTCGAAAACAATACTTCCTCTACCTATAGTACCTATGGTACGGGCAGAGGAAGTAATAATAATACAGTATTATATTTCGTTTCACTATTAGTTCATTTATATAATTTACATTAAGAAACAATACTGGCCCAAGTACCGATCCTTCCGGGAAACCATATACAACTAAAGCAGTTCACTACTTACCGTACAATCCCATTTTAACGGAAACATATTGATTTCTATCATAAAATATCTAAAG
Organism: Ectobius pallidus; assembly: GCA_964059195.1. NCBI lineage: Eukaryota > Metazoa > Arthropoda > Insecta > Blattodea > Ectobiidae > Ectobius > Ectobius pallidus. Next base: position 112,908,552 of record CAXKWD010000003.1, read on the forward strand.
CCATGGTAGTGGTAAACCGCCTGTATATTTATATTTGAAAGTTGTTGTTATTATTATTATTATTATTATTATTATTATTATTATTATTATTACGAGTATTATTAGAACGTCCTATAATGTTCGAAAATATTGAAATTATTCACGTAAGACTAAGTAATAGACCTAATGATTTATTTATAACAATAATACCATTTATTCGATGACTTCAATACTCTGTTAGTTTCCTTTGTAACTACGTGGAACTCAAGTGAATTATCATTTGGTAAGAATGTATTAGGAGAAAAATTCCTCTGTGAATTCGAAGGCTCGACTTTCGGCTTTCCGTGCTGATGCTCTCCTAACTGAGCTAACCAGAGTACGAGTCACGGGGTCAGTTGATTGTTTATCTTAATTTCTCATCTAGGCCTAATCAACAGAAACTATATTCTACGGGTTAATGACGATATATACTTATATCATTAAGTCATTAAATTAATATGAAAGAAAAAGTGTTCACTTGTCACATTCTCTCTCTCTCTCTCTCTCTCTCTCTCTTCCCCTATTTCTCATTCATATACGCATTGGATTCTTCTGATCCCCTCCCCAAAACACGACACAAATTATTTTAAAGAATGAAAGGCATTATATAATAAAATATTCATGGCGAGTTCCACCGACCTTCGTTACGGCTAAAACGCGTCGTTTTCTCCTGCTTGTACCATGTTTAGGTTCCACCGAGCCTGATTAGTCCATCACGCCCGTTAATACTTGCGTTAACTTAAAGACAGAAATTCCTTGCGTTAAATCTCGCGTTTGCTTGGAAACAAGATGGCCGAATGTGGTTGCATGCTACAATATGCAGTATTATCCACATTAAACAATAAACCCAGTACATTAATGCATTAATTATAGTTTCTGAAGAATAACATGAATACAAGGGAGTGATTCATTTATTTTCTTTGCTAGGGTAGAGCAGTCAGGTAGCCTAGCAGAATGTGACCCTCAGCATGAACACAAAAGCAGGATCTGGGGTTTTCTCACATTCCACAAGACAAACTAGTCACTCAGACGAGAGGATCAGTTTATACTGTAACATTGAAGCAGGCGAGTGGTTACAAAATAAAATGTTTTTCGCAGTTGCACGACATACAACAGTATTCCGAAGTATTTCGCTCATAGTTACGCCTAGGCTACACGCCATCGAAAGTGCCGCTGTGTATTTGTCATTTTCTAGCTTGTATTATTACTAGTAGGTTTACGAAATGTGAAATTGATTAATATATCTATATTGGATTACTTCTCAATAAATTAAGAGTGCACGGTGTTTATTGTTATTGAAGAAAAATTAGGCCTAAGTCAAATCGTTTTTTGTGTGTTATTCCCGTGTTTATCCAGGAAAATGCCATTTTCTATCTCCTACGACTACAAAATTAAGGTAAGAGCTAAGCTATGCACTTATCACATTGTAATAGTTTGCAATAATTTTATGATATGGTATAATAAATTGTAATAATATTACACCAGCAGTAGGCGTATAGCCTAGGCCCAATTCACATTTTATATTTGATACATTTTTGATACCAATAGCATCGAAAGAATTACAGGTTAGCTTAAAAAATTATGATAAAGTTATGATAGGTTAATAGTGCGAGTGCAACATCATAAATTGTATAATATACTGCATTAATAAAATAAATAACATTAATAATTGCGTTCTACTACTAATGTTTATTTTCTGCTGTACTGTGAACCATAGCAGCCAACGTTGCCAATGGAAAAATGACTTTGAATGGCGAAGGAATCGGGCATGGAAACAATATAACATTCAATTTTTGCATCTCGATATATAAAAAAACAATACTCACTCAACATATTTATAATTTTGAATGATGTAATATGAAAATTACTAGTCGTGTGTTCTCAGGTTTAACATTGTATGTTGGCAGTAGCGACAGTGAATGTATGAGAAGCTTGTGTACCAAGATTGCCTGCCTTCTAACGCGCGTTTGGAAACGGGTGTTTATTTTAACGACAAAAGTGTTGGTGGAACAGTGTCCACTTAACGCAGACGTTATACAGTAATAGCGCGTTACTAAAGTCTTCGTTTGGGTATATTTAAAGATTGTCGGTGGAACCGGCCATCAGTCTCTCCGCAGCTCTCGTTATGTTCACCAATTAGACGAAGGTTCGTATTTTTCCCTATCTTCTTTTCAAAGTCGTAGCAGATATACCAGAGTAGGTCATGTAACAGTTTGTGCGTCTGTTTTCTATTGTTGATGTGATGTTGATTATAGTGTCTGATAATTTCAACGATTTTCAATTTTAATTAATATGATACAGGGTGAAATAGTGGCAATGTATTCTCTGGTAAACATTTCAACACCTTCTGTAAATAAATGAGTTTTATGTTACTTTTGTTTCTTACTTCATACATGACTGTTAATAGAACAGTGTAACCATAAACTAGGGCTGCCAACTGAATTCCGTTTCTCAGTGGATTTTTGCCTGCACAAGATCTGCGGTGCGACTTTTTGAAGGTACTGAATAAAATGAACACTTCACAGTAATACAAAAAATCTAAAAATACCGGAAAATATAACATAACCTAAATAGCATCTAAAACTTCACGGTGCTACATATCTTGAGGGACATGGGCTAGACCTAGCATCAAACAGTTGCATCCTCTAGGCAGATGGCATAAAAATAACATCTAGATCTTAAAAAAAAAATTATCTAGAAATCTAGATCTATCCGTCTTATGACGTACGAATAAAAATACCATGTAAGCAATATAGTAAGTATAAAAATGTATTTATCACTACGAACTGTCTAGGAAAAGATAACAGCTCTGATTAGCATTGAAATTGAGAGGATGTACTGTAATTGGAATCTGGTATGGAAGGCGGAAGACTACAACTGCATTCTCAACTAGACTGGAGTGACTCATGCTTTGTTTTGTATACAAATCTATCCCTGACCTGGATTCTATATCCATGGTCAATTTTATTTTCCTGAAAGAATTCAAGGCGGCACGCTGAGATCAACGCCCTTATTGTGTATTAATTTTTTTATAACTCACTTGCATAAACATTCTTGTTGAATCCCTTAAAACCAATACCTAAATACGTGAGACATTGATCAGTGATCACTGATCACACTTCGTTAATGGAAAATCTTCATTAGAAAACTATATTTAGACCTACTATGTAATAGGCTATCTTGTAATATATAACGTCTTATAATATATAATGTAAATAAAACGTATAGTGTCACGTATTGTCTCACATTTTACATTTACAATGATTTTTGTGCAGTAAACCGATGCATAACTACGCATACATAAAACTTTGCACTTTTTCATAAATAAAAACCCTTACAACTTCTAAACTATTGATCGTATCGACTAGCTTCAGGTTTTATTCGTTTCAGTTTAAAGATTACATAGGAAACGTTACCCCACTTCCCTAGATAGCTGAGTTGAAGTAACCCCTTCTACCCCCCCCCAAAAAAAAAGAAGAGTGAAGCGTACAACAGAAAGTCGGGTACTTTTCAGGACGTTTCAGATAAATTTTAGAATGCCATATAACAAAGATCTCTAAGGAAAAAAAAAAACTTGGAATAAATTATTCCGAAAAGTCTCAGTTGTTTCGCTAATTATTGGACTCGCTAATTACAATTACTGGATTATAATCTATAGAACGCAGAATTTATGTATCAGCATAATGAATAGAATGAGAAAGTGTGATGACTCCACCGCTATACAATGGTGGGTATAGGGAGAGCGGCGGTCCACCGAAACACTGGCAGCACCTTGGTTTGCGTTTCAACTTCTCAATGCTGCATCATGATAGTTTGGCATATTATGATTAAACTCGCAATCTTTAATTAACCCTTGGTCCTATTTCTGTGAAATTTGTGCAGAAATAATCTGCACAACACAGTCCTTCTGATGGTTAAAACAGAGACTTAAAAAATGCGGACATAAATGTTTTTATTTCATTATATAAACATCACCAATTACACAAAATTCATGGAGGGTGAAACGGAATTTGACTATGCGACAATTTTTTTCATTTTTGTGTCCCGTAAAAACTTCAAGCGAGAAAGTTTTAGTGAAATATTTCAACTTTATTTTAAATTCAGTACCACCTTTATATCTTGAATGGTTTACGAGTAATTGAGTGGTAATTATTCCGAGCGCTACAGCTGAATGAATGATGTGGGACGATCGTGAAATGTTGAGGGTGAAGCAAATTTGACTATGCGAAATTTATTATTTTATTTTTGTGTCCAGAAAGAGATCAAGCGTGTAAGGTATAGTGAAATATTTGGATCTTATTATAAATCGAGTACCACCTATATATCTATAATGGTTAACGAGTAATAGCAATTACCCTAAAGCTAAAGCTATCAGAATGGTATTGAGGTATTAGCAGGCATCTTTTCCATAAAATACCAGCAATAAAGTAAACATTTTTACATAATTTATTCGTGGACTCAATAATAAATACTATATTAACTGACTACTTGTACCCATACTGCAAGATTGACCCGCTGGGGAAAAAGAGTGAATGAAGCTTTTTTCTAACTTAGTAAAGCTGCACTACTTTTATTTATGCATTTATTGGATTATTTATCATATTTTCTGTTCACTTATGTTAGTAATTTTTATGTATAATTATCATAGCAAATGTCTTATTAGTTTAATATCTTGTTCCTTTTTTTAATAATATAATTTAACAACATAAGACGTACATCAGTTACAGCGAACGGCGAATGGTCGAGGGTTTGAGCAAATAGCGGGCTGTAGTTAAGGCAAGAGGATTTAATTTTTTTATGAAAAAATCAGGGAAAATGCTTTGAAATATTGTGTGATATATGTAGAATGCATTGCAAAACAATTTTTGCGTATGTGCGTCTTTATCGGATGTTGAGACGCCAATTTTAAAGATCACGCGCCCTATTCTTGTAGTGCTGCTTATGAAATTTTCCGTGCCCTGCAATTCACAAACCATCCCTTAGTTTATATTATCTCTGTTCACATAATTTGTACACAGATCTACACTTTTGACCGTGTTTCACCTACATAGCTTACCCCATACAGCCAGGAGAAAATTAATATTAATATAAACAATATTACTATTAATACAATATTAATACAAATTAATACTCAGTAATATTCTTTTACAATGTAATATTAATATTAATTTATAAAATATCCCTTAGCTGTTTTCTACCCTAATTATACGTTGTTATTTCTATACAAATGTACATTCTTTAACAAATTCTCATCAAATTATACTAACATAACTTACCCTCTACCCTATTTTCTAGGCAACAAAATATTAGATCAACATCCCTTAGCTGTTTCATACCTATATTATATAATTGTTCATTGCTTGTGAACATATTCGATTTTTGGAAAGATGTGGAACGAAATGTTACGGTCAAGCTTCTTGCAATCTGAGAAATTACTGTTACACACGGCCATGTTTATTTATGGAGATGAGATCTTCCAAGACGTGTAAAGCAGCCCGAAAATTGTCAAAAGTATCTAACAATTCAATTTAGAAAAGGTGAGTCATTTTTAAATAGATTAATGTATTATTTTGTTTAAGAATGTTTGCAATTTTTCCTATAACTTACCGCCCGTAGTAATCTTGCTCCCGTGAATCTCAAGCAGAGTAACTGCTACCTAGCGGCGGAACCAGTGAACTACCTCAGTCATCACACTTTCTCCTCTATTCATTATGGTATCAGTATAAAATTTAATCATCAAGTGAAATCATCAGTGGATTTTAAGTTTGAAATCAACGAGGGAAAATTTCGGTAAAATATCTGGTTCCTTTGAACGCCAATCGTAATGAAAGAATAAAAATCATCACATTTCACATATAATATTACTCTACTAATCTTTATTTCTGCTTTTAAATAATTATTTGAAGCGAAAAGTCTATCGTCCTTAGGCGCGTGGGGTAGTGCATCTCACTGCCTTTTATTCAGAGAAGTTTTAAAACCTATTGACTGCGCTTACTCGAGTCCCAGTAACTTCTCTTTTATACAGACATATTTATTTCTTGTTCAGTTTTGAAAGTCTACTTGTTGAATTTAAAAATGCACTTTTTATGTTTCATCGTGAAAATATCTTCATCTGGCTGTAAATTGATTAGTATAATACATTTTAAGATCTGAGGTATTCGGGAGGGGGAAGTTACTTAGGTAGAATTTTTTCCTCTCCTATGAAATGAACGTGTGTAATTTTGAGCCCTTTCAGTTCCCAGATATCATTTGGGCGTCATTTTAATTTTCATCCCGTCTATGAACTGTTCGGAATGAGCACGTGTGCGACTGGTGTTACTCGTTTTATGGGTTTGTGTTGTCTCGGAGGTGACCCGGCATAGGGCTGATCACCCATCTGGGAAGGTCCTCCATGTCCTTTTCTTGTCAAAAAAGAATGACTGGTTTCCAAATTAAACCCCTTTCCCGACAAGTTAAGGTCCTGTAAGGCCCGGGAGGCGTGGGCCGCATAAATGTGCCTATAACGGGAGAAAATGTCAGAGAAGAGGTACGTATCTCTATGTCCATACTATATCACTTTCTCAGTGTATCTAATCTTAATTATGTATTGATTATGTAGAATAATAATTAACTAGAAATTAGTGATAGCTAAAATTTACCTAGATTTATAACGTTAGTATGATTATTTTCCTTAATGATTATCCACTCAGACACAAAGCTATGACACGCATGATATTGCATTTTGTTGGCATAAAGTATATTATTTAAATTACGTTTACAAACTTCTGTAAAAGTTACATTCATAGTAGCATTAATAGGAATATTATTCCTGTATATAAGCTTGTTTTTTAACTAAAATGAGTACATATCAGCGCAATGCATAAAGTCCACTTGTTAATACAGCTATGCTTCTTCTTAACCTTAATTCAAATACACTCGTGTACACTGATATAAGAGATTATTAAAATATGTAACGATATCACAAAATGCACTGGCATAGTATATTGCGATACAAGTGCCGTAAGGCATGATTACGGATCGAGGAAATAATTTGGAAACACGAGGCGCTTGCGACGAGTGTTTTCAATTTTCCGAGATCCGTAATGCGCTTACGGCACGTGTATTGCATGCTATTTTTTGCACGATGATTATTTATATCAATTTAATTATATTAATTGTGATATTACCTGAAAATATTATGTGTATACATTCTTGAAGAGAGATGTTTATTTCAGAAAGTGATTCGCATGTGTTTGTTGTTATGGGAACCGAATATTTGTCCTGGGGGCCTTGTTCATAAAGGCTTGTATTATGAAGTGTATCGTAATGAATTATGACGTGGCGCAAGGACCGTAAGTAATTTAACTGCATCGCAACGCCCTTAGCAACACGATTGTGTGGGAATGTCAACTTACGATCCACGGCAACAACGTTCGTAAGTACCACTAATTAGTTAAGGAGTGCAAAAATAATATTAATAACGTAAATGTAGGCGTAAGATTCACTAAACGCATTGTCCTGGTGATACCGTTACTTAAAACACGTCATTATGAAGAAACAGAAGGATAATTAATAATAGTGAACCTGTCTGCTTTCATAAAATGCGGGACTAAAGACAGACCTGTCATAATGAAAAATAATTACTAATATTTCATTTTTATTTTTAATTTCATTGGAATTAGTCGGTGAGAGAATGTAAGTCTGTTGGGTGTAGTAGCAGCTTTTGTTTCCTATTTTGCCTTATATTATCACCTTTACCCTTTGCACCTAAAAATACTAACCCTGTTAATGAAGTTGACAAATTGGAAAAGTGATGAATTCTAGACTAAGCCCAAAAGGAATGTATTTCCGGATTTTGGGCATTGTGGAGCGAAAAGTTGGACAGGCGTGATCCTGGTGCAATGTAACGGGTGACGCAAAAAGCTAAAGAATCAGTGGACTATAGCGATGACCTCCCACCTTTCTGTGTTCGAGACCCGCTCGCTCAGTCATGCAAAGCTGGAGGCCTCCTCGTCAATCATTCCACCACAGCACAGCGTTCAGCGTGTAATTCACCGCGCTAAATAACTGCCGTGACATACACATGGAGTCCCGTCTTTAATAAACCATTAATCCCTCGCTAATGACTCCAGCACTGGCTTAAATTAGCATGTACACCACAGAGTTAAATCAGCATATAGTAACTTTTCTGGATACTGCAAACATCCCATATGTTTCCGTTTGCTTTATTTCCCAATAAGTTGAAGACAAGAGATAAAATGATGTAGTAGTAGTAGTAAATTATTTATTTTGCCTGGCAGAGTTAAGGCCTTATCTTCCACTCAGCCAGGTTAAAAAATATATACAATGTATTGACAAATTTCATTTTCTTCCTTTTGTGGTGAATATTATTAAGTGTAAATACGTTTTCCACCTAACCACAAAATAGATCACGCTAAAAGTTCAATTAATGTAAAGTTTACTTAATTGAACTTTTAGCGTGATCTATTTTGTGGTTAGGTGGAAAATGTATTTATACTTAATATACAATGTAGATTTACATTAATAAAAAAGTAATGGATAAGAGACTAATGACTAATACTAAGACTTAGGTTAACGCTAATCATAATAATTTATTATATAATTAAGTAAAAAGCATAAGTTTCATTAAAGGAAAATGTTACGAGCAAAACAAGGAAAAGTCAAATTGAGTTATAATGAAACTTTGAGTTTGTGAAATAAAGTTATAGTTAGTTATAAATTATAGGAAGATTAAGTAATGCTATGTACAATGAGAGATGGAGTGACTACAAAGAGCTAGTTCTGTTCAGTGGGCAATAATTGTTTAGTAGGCGCAGATTTGAAAGAGTGTAAACTGATGTACAGGTGGCTAGAAAAAATCCGAATATTTGGTATGCCTGTATCAAACTAATACATACGTAATGAGGTGCATTTATGTGACTGCAACCAGATGCACTGATTACAGCTTTTCATAACAACTATTCGTGTTAAAGTTTAATTTAATGAATGGGCATTATTAAGAGAAAATATGTTAAAATAATAACATAATATAATCTTGTAGAGAATAAAATTTCTACGAATAAGATCCAACACTGCCCAAGTCACATTTTTAAAAAGTTAAATAATTTGCGTACAAACAAATTAAGGCAAGCCTAAATATTTACGAGGCACGTCCAGAAAGTACGTTTCCCTGGGGCCGTTTACAGAAACAAACCACAATTTCAACGAAACATTTATTGCAACAGACACATCCAATGTTCATTTATCTTTCAACATATTCGCCACCGGAATAGAAACATTTGTCTTACCATGGCACCAACTTTTGAACGCCTTTGTCGTAGAAGTCTGCCTCCAGGTATTTGAACCAATACCTGTCAAACATCTCCGCCTCTCTGTCATTCTTTGTAATTTCTTTGGGTGTAGGAAAAGATGGAAACACTGGGAGCTAGGTCTGGGCTTTAGGGGGAATGTTTAAACACCTCCTAGAAAGTCTCCTGCAGAAGTTCAGCTGGGAGGTGTTTAAACATCCACCCTACAGCCCGGAATTCGCTCCCAGTGATTTCCATCTTTGCCTACACCTAAAGAAATTACAGAGAATGACAGAGAGGTGAAGATGTTTGTCACACAGTTGTTCAAATACCTGGCGGCAGACTTCTACGACAAAAGTTGGTGCCATGGTGCCATGGTAAGACAAATGTTTCAATTCTGGTGGCGAATACGTTGAAAAATAGCTGAACACTGGCTGTATCTGTTGCAATAAATATTTCCTTGAAACTGTGGTTTGTTTCTGTAAACGGTTCCAGGGAAATTTACTTTGTAGACGTGCCTCGTAAGAAATTTATTACTAATTGAGTCCTAGGTGCAAGACTAGCGTTAGCTGGCTAAGGCTGTTATTGCATAAATGCGTGCATCGTACTCTTCAAATCTTCTACTATCGGCTCTATAAAAATTAATTATGTAACTCATCTGTAGACGGTAGGAGATCCCTGTTAAAAAAAAAAAAAAAAAAAAAAAAAAAAAAAAAAAAAAAAAAAACATCACGCGCTTACGCCAGTCGGTATCAGTGATAATAGAAGCGGTACGAAGCCATGCGCCATTAGAAGCCACATTGAGATTGTGAGTATTACAGGTAATTCTTCGGAAGAAGACATCGCCGATAGAGAAAAGAGAGGAAATCCTGTTGTCATTGTGTTAATTAAAAACAAAACAAAAACCTACAAACAAAAATGCTGAATGACCTGAATGTGGAATGTTTGAACAATAGTGTTATAAATTAAATCTTAAACATTGACTCAGAATATGAGCCCTAAAAATGTAAAAATTGTACAATAAAGGCTGAACAGAGCTAAAAAATATGCAGTGGAAAGTGGACTTACAGCAGACATGTTTCACAACAGAAAATAGTTTAGAAACCGAGTTAACAGCATCAAAACATTCAAAGAGAAAACACCAAAATGTAGGTCCAAGCTGGTAGTATCTGAGGAAGAGAAAAAGATCAGAAGTTAAAGAATGAAGAGGTTCTGGGATGAGAAGAAGAAGAGATTAACAAATGCATTTTAGATCTTTTATTTCGTACTTGTAGGAATTCCACACTTCCAGAGTTTTGTGTGCTTTATTATCAACTTTGCATTTTACCACTAACACTTTTGTTGCACCCAGGTACTCAAATGCCCTTTGCAAATTTGATCAGAAAATAACGGCTACCATCTTGAAACGGAACAAAAAATATAAATCCTTACTCGTATGTCCTTTCCAATACTTCAAGGAACATTCTTGCCGAAATAGAACAAATTTGAACATCGCGTTTGGTCGTAACTGCGTTACAAACAAATTTACAAACAGACGAAATGCCGAACTGTCGAGTTAAAACATGACCTCGCTTCGGTCGTCAAATATTACTAGTATTCCTATGATCAGTAGACCTCGCGTCAAAAAAAAAAATGAGCTTCACTTCGTCAATTAAAACGGCCACCATCTTCAAATGGAATCTTTCTTTCTTTTTCTTTTTTTATCTTGGTTTTACCTCTCCCATTTAGGATTTAAGCGACCCAAGCCGCCCGGGCCTTACAGAGCCGCGATCCTTCGGGAGAGGGATTATCTTTGGATCACATACATACTTTTTTGACTAGACAAGAACATGGAGGGCCTCCCCGGATGAGTGATCAGCCCAATGCCGGGGCCACCTCCAAGACAACAAGAACACATAGGACGAGACACACCATTCACACACACTCACTCCAAACAAGGCCAGATAATATCTGGGAACCACAAGGGCCTAAAGTTGCCCGACATTTGTCTCCCAGGTGAGGAAAAACCCCAGAAAAAACCCCACCTAGGTAACTTGTCCCGACTAGGAAACGAACCCGGGCCCCCTGCGTGAGAGGAGCTTCTCCTACGCCACAGCGGTGGACTTGAAATGGAATGAAACAATAACATTCCTTGCACATACGGACACGTCATTTTTAATGACATCAAGGATCATTCGTGCCAAATTGGAAACAAATCAAACAACGCTTGTCATATCCCTAGACAATATTTAACTCTAGTGTAAAATTTTGTTTTCTATGATTTTTTGTTCTCGAGCTATGCCAATCACAGGCACACGCACACACAAATACACATGTTTCTTAAATGTTATCTTTGGATCCTGGTATTTTATAAAAACATATAATATTACCGCATTAATATACAGTAGCTTAATACTGAAAACTCGATATCGAATTTCAGGATCGAAAAAAAATACTTCCTCCACTTAATATTACCTATCGTACGAGTAGAAACAGTAGGCTCATAGGCAGCGTTCACACTGAGGCGATAAGCGATAAGCGATTTATCGGAAGGAATTTGTTGCGACGATATATTGCTAGGAAGGTTCACACAGCGAGCGATAAATCGGCGCGACCTGGGCGATAAAAATTCCCTTTAGGCAGGCCTACAGGCTGAGGTAGATTTCGATGTGCTAAATATCGCCTTATATGAGAGCTATCGAGAAACCAGTTACTGATTTGTAGAGTACTCATCAAGCGCTTTTCAACGATACCCCATAAGACGTGGTTTCAAAAATTTTGAACTTCCATCCCCCAACCAACCACCCCAACTCGTACCACCAAAACTCCCGAATCGTTGGTGTCACTGTGAACTCCATAGGGAGTTCTCTAATTTATTCAAACAAAGTTTCCCTCTATACTTCATAGGAGCCGAGATATACATATTTCAAAATTTCTACCCCTCCCCGACCCTCCCCTGGGGCCAAATTTGGTCATTAACGAACTTGTCCGAACTATTGGGCCTAGAAATAACATAATAAAATTTGGTTCAAATATCTTCAAAATTATGGCTGCTAGCGTGTACGGATATATATATATATCACTTTTTTTTTTTTTTTGAACGGGCGGTGGTTTCGTACTTGGAGGCATGAAACGTAAAGATATGAAAGAATTTTTCGAAAGTCATGATATGGTATCGATTGCAATAGGTAGATTTTTCTTCGAAATCTACCTAAAATGTGGTGGGAACACAATCTTCACTACAAAAGTTACAATATCGTAAGCAACAAATCGCTCAGGCGACCAGCATGCTGCACTTCGAGCGATATAGCACTTGCGATATGTTGCGCTATCGCGTGAGTGTGAACCTTTTTTATCGCCTCCCTTTAGATTTCAAGTATCTGTCCGTGCGTGTCGCGTATAGTATATCGCTCGCGATATATCGCTTATCGCTTATCGCCTGAGTGTGAACCCTGCCATACTGTAAATAGACGATCAATATCGAAGATGGAATTCGAGCTCATTTTAAATAAAATCAGGTAAACTGATATAACAAAGTGCCATATGGAGTTAATAGGCCATATTTCACACGGTTTTGATATACATTGCAATAATTTGGGTTATTATATTGTTGTATAGGCCTATCTAAAACATAATTGTTTATTCGCTCTATTTAAACATTATAATACGTTTAGTAAGCAATTCATTAGCAGTAATGTAAATAAATACCCTTCGCAAAATATATATAACAATTTCTACCACTGTATGCATTTAACAAAATTCTGACAAAGAATTATCATTAATATGTGTTTACTTACCATGAGTTATCTGAAGGCATAAAATTTTCTCTGTGAATTGCAGATATCCGTCTGGATTATTACTTCCTCTGCCCGTACCATAAGGTACTATAGGTAGAGGAAGTATTGTTTTCGACCCTAAAATTCGAAGTTGAGTTTTTAGCATATATACACGTTTCAAGGCCCCCTGAATCCAAAAATACTATTTTTGGAAACATGTCTGTGTGTGTGTCTGTGTTTGTGTGTGTCTGTCTGTGTGGAAGTTTGTGAACAGGCTAGCTCCGAAACTGAGAATCGTATGAAAACAAAATTTCGTATTTGGGTCAGGTACCTTCTGAAGATGTGATTCGAAGATTGGCGACAAATTTCTCTTATTTTTTTACATTAAGAAATTTTCGTTTTTCGCGATTTTCTCGAAAACGGCTCTAACGATTTCCTTTAAAATTTGCACATGGGTTCCTTTTACTGAGAGCTAAAACTTTTATTTGAAACTTTTTTTCGAAAAAATTCTCTGAGGGTAGTTACAAGCCACCCACTGTTCACCCATTGTTTGTAGAAATTTTGTCTTGCGTGATGAACAACTGAATACGCGCTCTTTCACGGCCTCTTATTCTATATAAGAATGTGAAGTGAGAAAGATGTATTTTTGGCCAGGTATAGAGTAAAGAAGTATCTGAGGGAAATATTCGATAAATTTCGGAAATTATTCTTTACGGCGGAAAGTTCAATGAACGTCTGCAGTCACTTGTTCTTTTTTTTTTTTAAGTTTGTTATATAGCCTGCGCTTTTAGTCGCATCATTGAAAGAAGAGGTATTTATAGGATAATTAGCGTAAAATTGTGTCTTGCGATTCTGTAAAAGGATATGTGAATACTGCTAACTTTTATTTGGGCAGAGGAAGTTATGTGACTTTCACATCAGATTTTTTTTTTATAAATTTAAACACTTGGATATACTCTCCGTTACCATTATTATTAGTAGGGTTAGGATTTTTATTACCTAAAAAGTTAAAAATATTATTCCAAATATACCCTTAAAAGTCCACCGCTGTGGAATAGGGGATACATTCGCTCCTCTCACGCAGCGGGCCCGGGTTCGATTCCTCGTCGGGACAAGTTACCTAGGTGAGGTTTTTTCTGGGGTTTTTCCTCACCTGTGAGACAAATGTCGGGTAACTTTAGGCCCTTGTGGTCCCCAGATATCATCTGGCCGCCATTATCATCTCCATCCCATCCTCGCCTTGTTTGGAATGAGTGTGTGTGTGAATAGTGTGTCTCGTCCTATGTGTTCGTGTTGTCTCGGAGGTGGCCCCGGCATTGGGCTGATCACTCATTCGGGGAGGCTCTCCATGTCCTTGTCTGGTCAAAAAAGTATAATTGTGAAACAAAGACAATCTCTCTCCCGACAGGTCGCGGCCCTGTAAGGCCCGGGTGGCTTGGGTCGCTTAAATCCTAAAAGGGAGAGGTGAAACTAAAATAAAGAAAGAAAGATATACCCTTAAAATTGATTAAACATGACTCAAAAATCCTAAATATGATCCAATAAAATAACGTATTTTCAAATAATAAATGTTCCAATTTAAAAAGTTTAAACACACTAAATTCGTACATCACATGAATTCAATCGGATAATCACTTTTTAACAATTATGGTGTTTTACAGTTTGCTCCTGTTTTCCCGCTTCATCAGCTCCAAATACTCATAATATTTTGTAGATTTTGCGTGTCCGTAAAAAATGTGAACAACTGCATTAATTTTAAAATTTAACTTATATATTAATTTGGCATAAACACTAAATTAATAAAATAAATTTCAAATTTAATTCGACCATACACTGTATAGGCTAATTGTGCTCCTTTATTGAATTTATAACTGAAATATGACATTAAATTACAAATATGGGTAAAATATGACCAAGACCACAATAATGACCAAAACATGGCTTTGTATGCAAAATAAAAACTATCCGATTATGATAACAAGCTTGGAATTCGTGTTTAATTTGTGTTTGCAGCGAGAATGGCGGACAGGACAAAAATATGACATGTCATAAACATCCGAACCCTAATTATTACTATAGCACAGCCAGGAACACTACACTTAAGCGTATAAGGCATTTTCTCTATCTCTATCTATATAAAAGGCTTTGTCCTGACTGACTGAATGAATGACTGACTGAATGACAGGAATCAACGTACAGCCTAAACTATAACAGGTAGAGACTTGGAATTTTGACAGTACCTTCGTTTCATAATGTAGGTGCTCACTAAGAAAGGATTTTGAAAAATTCTGATTCTAAATGCCAAAAATTAAATGTTTTTGAAAATACTTAATCCCTTTTTACATAGAATTATCAATTCCAAATCACAGAATATATTGTTGCCAAATGGTATATGGATGGGCTTGGAAAAAACAATTGAAATGCACTTTTGACAAATAAGAGAAGTTATCAAAATAATTCATGTTATAAATAAATATTACAGAATGAAATCCACTAAAATAATGGAATCACATAACTTTATCTACCCTGGACATAGAGAAAACAAAACGAGGTATGGTAATGTGTATATTATTATATTATATCGCAGGTTTTTGGAGAGAAAAGTATGAAAGTGATAATGCTTTCTGTTTAATTTCATCCCCAAAACGACTTTATGGTAACATAAGAGTGGGAAATTTCCCGCCTCGATATTACAATTTTATGTTACAGGAATTTCTGTTTCTTCTTATTTAAACCTCTACCAGGCTTGCTGTGCACTGTACAAGCGAAGGGATGCAAAATTCTAGATCCTCTATGAGCCATAAAAAACTATATCAAGCGTTTTATGAGGGAATAGTTTGAGTGTAATAAGTCGTTCTTCCTATTTCAAATTATAAATGCCTATATAAGGACCTAGAATTTAAAATTGAAAATCCTTCATAAGTTAATTTCCAATTACAAAATACAAAACCCGGGCGACGCCGGGTCTTTTAAGCTAGTCTCTACATATATAAAAGGCTTTGACTGACTGACAGGAATCAACGTAGAGCCTAAACTATAACAGGTAGAGACTTGGAATTTTGACAGTACCTTCGTTTCATAATGTAGGTGCTCACTAAGAAGGGATTTTGAAAAATTCTGATTCTAAATGCCAAAAATTAAATGTTTTTGAAAATACTTAATCCCTTTTTCCATAGAATTATCGAAACAAATTCACAGAACATATTGTTGCCAATGGTATAGGTGGGTTTTGATTAAATTAAATGGATGTTTGACAAATTAGAGAAGGTATAATTATCATTTATATTATCTATATTAATAAAAGGAACTGTTCTCGATGTCCAGGGAAATCTACTGAACGCAGAGATCTGAAATTTTAAACATAGGTGGGCTGAAGGGTCGGAAAATGCACCGCGAAGCCGGAATTTTAATTTTAGTTTTCTTTCGTGAGTTATGAGTTAAAAACGGGCAAAAAACGTGCATTTTTGCGTTTTCAAAACATAAGTTTTCAGTTATACATTTCAATGTCAAATCAATTACAGTTGGCTTTGTCTATTTTTGTCACACCTTGAAAATAAAACTTTCGCGATCGCTTGAATGTTGTAAGCCCTAAATATGGTCAAACGTTGTTTTATTTGGACGAATCTCACTATACAGAGGTTTTCTGGGCCAAGAAACTCGAATCTGAGGTCGCTTTTACCAGACGATGCTATCTAATCGTGGTTTGTAGTCCACGTGATTTAGGAGTTAATAAATATTATGATTTTACTATTATGCTCTTAATTTTTAATTTTTTAAATAATTATCGCGGGCAAAGCCGCGGGCACATGCTAGTTTCTGTATAAAAAGACAATTTTCATCCAACGGCTGACTCATGCATTCGGCCTGCTATGAATGAAGTGTTCGACGTCTTAACTGAGCTGGGAGGCCGTGATTATAGCTAGCAACATGACTTTGTTGTAGCGTAGTGATTTGTCATTTAAAATCATGTGACCGTTAATTAGTCGTTACTCCGGTACCGGACAATCTATTTGGTCCAAAATAAAAAAAATACCTATACCAAGTTTCATGAAAATCTGATAAAGCATATTCGAGTTATCACGCGGACGGACAGACACACGGACGGACAGAGATTTCCCGTCCACCATACAATCCCATCAAGTGCCATTCTGGCACTTAATAACTACTAGATGATCAAGCCCATTACACTTTCTTTCTTTCTTTCTTTGTCGTAGTTTTACCTCTCCCTTTTAGGATTTAAGCGACCCAAGCCGCCCGGGCCTTACAGGGCCGCGACCTGTCGGGAGAGGGATTACCATTGGATCACATACATACTTTTTTGACCAGACAAGGACATGGAGGGCCTCCCCGGATGAGTGATCAGCCCAATGCCGGGGCCACCTCCGAGACAACACGAACACATAGGACGATACACAGCATTCACATACACACTCACTCAGAACAAGGCGAGGATGAGGATGAAGATGAGAATGACGGCCAGATGATATCCGGGGACCACAAGGGCCTAAAGTTACCTGACATTTGTCTCATTGGTGAGGGAAAACCCCGGAAAAAAACCTCACCTAGATAACTTGTCCCGACCAGGAATCGAACCCGGGCCCGCTGCGTGAGAGGATTGGACGCATCCCCTGAGCCACAGCGGTGGACGCCCATTACACCGGCTGCTAAAATAATAATTTTACCATTAAGGGAATTTTACCGATATAGCAGTAGGCCTATAATTTTAAGAACCAAATTGTAAATAATAACACAATATTAAGGTTTCGAAACAGGGATGCGCTCACAATCCTACAACTGTAATATGTAAATTGCATTTTGAACAGCATAGCTTACGTACACGATCGCTTGGAACGCATTCTTGGCAAAGACTGAGGTTGTCTCCATAAGAATGGTTCTGATTGGCTGGTTGCTTCGAACATCCGAGGTGCCTTCTGGTTGGTTGAATCGAGGGTGAGATCTGGCAAACTTGGCCCAAATGACCTTTGCCGAAGACAGGAGGCTGAGTAAAGGCTACAGAAAGAAAATTATAAAAATAATGACAAAACACTATCCATATCATGGATACATGACTGTAGCACAAAAAATGACAAAACATTGTCAATACCAAAAGCACACCAAAAAGAATGTTGGTCGAACCGACTATGCAATTAGGATGAAATTTTCACAAAGACACTCCCCGAGTCATGGAGAACTGTATGGTGAAAATTTCAGATCTCTCGGGTCAAAGAGTCTCGGAGGAGCATGCGTAGGCCTACAAATACACATTTTAAGCCACTTTCAATATAGTCTAGTATAGATTTTCACGCGGTTTGCTAATGCTTGCTCATGTAAATGTATGACTTGAACTGACACAATTTGCATAGCTACTGTTAGGAATAACTGTGCATTAATACCAAGGATAATACAAACACTGCAAATCATTCCTAAAACCTAGTACCTTGACAAATGGTTTTTATATGGAGGAGGCGCTTCACTATTATGCATTACAGATGTCATAATCTTTTGCAGATGACACTGCATGGCAACAACTGTTTAATATTTTCACTGACACTGTCACACCGGTACTACATAACAGAGATTCGACCATCCCACATCTCCGCTGTCAAAGCCTTCTTTAAATTTTAGTGACAACCTACCTAGGTAGTAACGCTGGCAAAGTCGCAATGTAGAGAGCCCCTTTTCGCGATATGCAAGTTTGCACTCGCGATTTTTTTTCCACCGAAGCAGGATTATCAGCAACGCTTTCTTGCACTGCATATCATTTTAATCAGTACAATTTTGATTTCATCCTAGGTTATTACTAGTGTTAGTGATAGGTTCTGTTACGTTAGGTACAGTGATATTAGTTTAGCAGGGTCGTTCTGAATTGCTCGCGTTTCATAATGTGCCATACCCAACTCTGCAATAAGATAAGTAGTTGCAGTAAGATTAGGAACAGTGGCATTAGGATTAGGGACATGTTCTGTTAGGTTATGAACAGCGGTATTGGTTTAGTAAGGCATGCTGAATTCCCCTTTCGCAAATGTGCCACATTATATCTCTCGTGTGATTGTTTTGTCGGTCGACCTATTGACCCAGCATTCTAGCTGTTCTAACGGTGTGACGTCACACCACTAACGTCCAATCACGAGTTTCTTCATGAATTGGGGGAGTAAATACGGCGGAAATTTCGCTACTTTTCGTGGTATAAATTAAAGTGTATTATTTAAAGCGGGTGGGTTGGACCAAATTGTTCGTCATGACATCTCTCCACAGAACGATCACGGTGGCTCATGCTTGGCGCGTGGGCCTGGCATGCTAGCGGTCCCGGGTTCAAACCCCGGGCCTGGCGGGCGTGTCATTCGTGGTGGACGAAGCCGTGACCTTTGGGGGTTTTTTCTCGGGGATCCTCCCGTTTCCCCCTCTCATTCCACCAACACTCTCCATTTCAACTTCAAAACTCCCCCTCATAATCATCCCGTTTACTTTCCCGGTTTCCGGTTTACCCTCGCCCCAGCACCTGCTGTGGGCCTCTCCCGTCCTCCCCGTGGCTTGTGGTCCTGAAGTTGCTGGCTGGTGCGCTGCCAACCTGGGGGCTCTGTAAGAGGTACCGAGGCAGTGGCACACGTGGCATGGTAGAGGTATCTGTTGGAAGTAGGGGAGTTCCGTGGGGGCTTGCGGTGGGGTCTGTTGTCGAGGGACCGTTGGGCTTACACATCATTACATTCTCGGAGGTTGGCACAATGGGCCGCAAGGCCGAAGTGCTTAGGGTCGTCCCAACCCGTCTTCCACCCTTAAGGGGACAATTCAATCAATCAATCAGTTGTCTAAAAAAAATCTGTTTTAAAACAGGGGTCCTCTATAATGCGATTTTACTATAACGCTATAACAAAATTATTTCAAAAACTTAGCTGCGTATTTCAGTCAAAAGGCTTCGAATTATGTATACATATACAAGAGATTTTGCTAATAAACTCCCCCATCACGCCCTGGGCAGATAACGCCATACCTGAATGAAGATTGTTTATCAAAACTGGCAGAAGTTGTGACAGCCCAAAAACCACAAAAGAGAAATAACTTACCAAACAGCTGATCCTGTTCAAGTACTTCAAATGACAAGAACGAATAGAGCGACAAATGGAGATAAGTACGGAAAAGTCAAATGTGATGAAGATGTCGAAAAATGAAAAAATGCTGAGATATCTCATAGACAACAGAGTACTAGAGAATGCCCCTTAAAGGCCCTGTCCGGTTCCAAAACACCTATTTTAAAGGTGTCGTTGAGAGAACAACACAAAAACCGCGTTTCTGTACGATCTGGAATGTTATTTATAACCTGCAGATAGCAATTTTTTTTCGAGTGATGACGTCAGTATAGCCTAGACAGGCGTTGTTAGTATTACTGAGTAAGTGATGATTTGTCTATTCAGTGGAAATGTCCAATAATTTTCACTATCTTCTAAATATCTGTATATTTCACGTCCCATTTCATACTGAATAGCAATTTCGGAAGAAAACTTTATGTCGTTCATTGTGTTCATGTCTGATTTCTTTGATATTCATCTGGCTCATTTTGACTTTCATAACTAACTTCGCAACACTGAAAACGAGTATTTGCTTCTGATTTCGAAACCGTCTCACGCAGGCTACATTTTTTTCTCAGATAATCAGTCTTCTTTCTCATCTTTAATGAAGGGCCTGATTTTTTCTGTCCCCTAAAATTCAGAGAAGGAACAGTATTCTTTTTTAAAACTCTGAGTTTTAAGAGGAGTGTATTTTAATAGAAAAGATTATTCATAATAGTCTTCAGTAAAATGGACAGAGAATCTCTTTATTTTTCTTAGATCCCCCCCCCCTTGTAGAGACGTTTATAGGCCTACGCTGCCCGAGCCTTACAGGACCTCTCGGGAGAGGGATTCCCAGTGGAACATACACATACTTTTTTGGCCAGACAAGGACATGGAGGACCTCCCCATGGGTGATCAGCCCATTGCCAAGGCCACATCCGAGACAACATGAACACATAAGACGAGACATACACACTCATGCTAAACAAGGTGCGGGTAGAATGAAAGTGAAGACGATGATCCGTCCTCGGGGACCACAATGGCCTGACGTTTCTCGACACACAGATGAGAAAACTCCCGGAAAACCCTACCTAGGTAACTTGTCCCGATCAGGAATAGAATTCGGGCCCGCTGCATGAGGAGAACGAACGCATCCCCTACGCCACAATGGTGGGCATGGACAGAGCACATGGTGGACAAAACTAAAAATAGTTTTCATTATTGTTTTTTAAAACCATAATTCGTTCTTGCAATCTTTCTCTACTAGGTAATTTATGAAAACTTACATTATTGTTCTGGCTATGTTCAGAGCGATTACTGCAACCAAAAACACAACACAGAGACATAATTATTGCATTAAAGAACACAATACAATGCAATATGATAACCAAACTGCGAGAGCTGCGCACTACAAATGAATGCTGGGCTGCTGTGCTGGGCAAAGGTGACTCATCGCTGTAGGTGAGGGAACTTCCACTGAGGATTACTGGAGAACTAAGCATGCTATGTCATTTAGATTTTCTGTGCACTTATTTTGGGACCTTAATCTTTTCAATTAATAAAATTTTAAACTTAAACGGACAAGGTATTTAATCTCGATATTTAGGACGCTTGATTGTAAAGGATGCCCACTGCAAAAAAGAAAATTGAGAAAAGATAGCAATGGCTAAAATTATTTTTAACAAAAAAGGTGTCTGTTGATCGGATAATTAGATATATAGCTAAGGAAGCAACTGAAATGCTACATATGTATGTTGCTTTACATGAAACTGAAACATGGAGTGCCAAAGATTTTTTACTTACTGAAAAATCCATCGATCTTGGTCGGGTTGGACCCACGAACTTCAGATACAGAGGCGGGCACGCAACCTTTGCATCATCGAAGTAGAATTGATGAATATTAGTGTTTAAAATGCGGAGCTCCGCCTTGTCATTAAAAAAATTGTAGAATGTTAAAAATCAAATATATTTCAACCAACTTGTGGTTGTGGACATCTTCAGTGAGAAGGTATTTAAGTAAAAATTAAAACATAGCTATGTCGAAACAACATATTATGTTGTTACGCAGCTTTCCTGGTGAGCTCTGAACTAGCCAACCAACCAGCATATTATTTCGACGTGGGTATGATTTAATTTTTACTTTAAAACTTTTTCACTGAAGATGTCCTCAAGTTGGTTGAAATATATTTGATTTTTAAGATTTTACAATTTTACAATTTTACAATTTTATATTGACAAGGTGGAGTTACCGCATTTTAAACTCATGTAGGCCTAAGTCAATATGGCTCTATTTTACCAGCATTAGAGTATTATTGTGTTAAAGTTTTATCTTCATTGCAAGTCTCTCCTATTTCGCCACCTTTCTGCATATCTTACAGTTCAGATTGTTTTCGACCAAGCCTCATAAAATCTCAACACGTATGAACTTTCTTCCAACAGCAAATACAGGGGAAGTGTTCACTTTTTCTTTACAAAAGCAATAATATAATTTTCCGTACAATCCTCTAAAAATTACTATTGATAAAAATAGCATTTCTATGGAAATAGACTTAGTTTCTCCGCCATTACAGACTTCTTTGCATGTTTTTGCATGTACATGTTCCACTAGAAGTCTTTATTATTACACAAACCCGGATAGAATTTTAATTTTTTGCAAAAGAATAAACAGGTCGTTCAAAGATCTTGTTCGTCACTTTGCATTATACATTTTCTAACGTATGAAGTTGCTTTTAAAGCGTGTGATGGAAGTGCCTATAACTTGCACACAGGACTATAAACGGATTTGAATCAACTTACCGACACGGAGAATACACGACCCACTGGATACCTGTAAAGCAAACGTTTCTGTCCAGGTCAGTAGATTTATTTTATACGAGTAAATCTAATTTTACTAGAGTGTACATTATTTGGTGCTTTCCAGTGAGCTTCAACATGGCTACCTTTCAAAAAAGACAACAAGCCGAACTACGTCACCGACATCGACATGGAATAGTTAACTTTCCTTTTTTTATAGAACACAAGTGAGAATGCATGTTTAGAGCATTTTCCTGATGCTAAACTAATGTTGTAAATACACAAGACTTTTCTAAAAAAGTAAGGGCCATGCGTTTCAACCGGAAAAGGTTCGATAGCGAATGGTTATTATTGTAATATTCTTTATATTTCTGCATACAACGGCTATGGTTTCTAAAGACTCGAATTTGAAAGCTTATTCTGGAGAGAATTCTTACAGAAACTTGGCAGATCGTCTATATGGGAACATACATACAATTTCAAGAACTGAAGAATCAATGTTATTGTTAAAAAATGTTCAAAACCTGAAAAGATGGATTCATCAACACATTGTGAGTTCTGGTTTTCAACCAAGATGATAAAAATGAATGTTCTGTATACCTGTCTGTCTGTTTGTCTGTACGCGATGCCCAGCGAAATCTAAGCTCTACAGCTCAGAAATTTTAAGCATAGATGGACTGAAGGGTGGACGAATGCACATCGAAGACGGATTTTTTATTTTCGTTTCGTTCGCGAGTTATGAGTGAAAACGGGCAGAAAGCATGCATTTTTTGCGCTTTCGAAGCATCAGTTTTCAATAATACAATTAATACAATTGTCAAATCAATTGCAGATGACTTTGCCTATTTTTGTCATGCCTTGGAAATAAAAGCAACGCGATCGCTTGAATTTTGTAAGCCCAGCCTGGTCGATTCATTTGGTTATAATGTCAAGGCACGCAGACATCTGAAATTTTCAACATAGATGGAAGAGGGATAATGAATATAGGACTAAATGGGCAAACTCTGATCGATTTGGATGGAACTCACTATACACAGGTTTTCTAGGCCAGGGAACTCAAATCTGAGGTCGTTTTTCCCAGGCTACGCTTTCTAATCGTGGAATGTACTCCACGTGATTTAGCTGTTAATAAATATAATGATTAAACTATTATGCTCTTAATTTTTAATTTTCGAATTAATTATCGCAGGCGAAGCTGCAGGCACCTGCTAGTATGTAAATATGACAAAATTAGGCCTATATTGATTTTTGTTTTTATATCTGGTTAATTATTATTTGCCAAGCACTTGCCTATCGTAATGTTAATTACGATGTACGACGATGAACTTTACAAGTAAGCATGAAGTTAACATATCGAACGCCTGTTAAGTTCTTATAACGGTCGAACATCGTACGACGTTTTATGTTATTTTGAATCGTAAATTTTGAAGGAAAATAATTTCAGTTTGCTTGTGCTTAGAATAGTAACCAAAAACAATTCAGGCTCTTTTTGGTTGGCAACAACTGATTTTAAAACAAATCAGTTTGAAACAGTTGAACATCGCAGAAAAATTTGCGTAAAAAAATTACCTATTTGTAAAGACATGTATATATCTCTTGAAGGTTTAGAAAAGGTATATAACGAACTATTAATTAAAAATCCTTCGCTATGATAAGGAATTGCAGACTTTGAATTGAAAAGGGATAAAAGAAGGTCGTAAGTAATGTTTTGAGCGAAAGTAAGCATGTGTTGGCTTACGTTTGTGTTTTATCAATAACATTTAACTACCAAATCTAGTTTATGGACCAAATTGTTATTGCCGAAATAGTTATGTTATTTCGAATTGTAAATAATTAATAGGTACACGATAAATGTAGTAGGAATAATAGTATTTGTAGTGGTTAAAATGAAGGAAATTGATCATTAATTATTTATTTGTACAAAAGGGAAGATAACAACAGTAATATTTGGTGATATGTTCAATAAACGCTATAACGTGCCAGCACCTTTTCTCTTTACCCATAAGGGGCTCAGCCCGTAAAATGAAACTGTACATAGAAAGAGATAGTTCTGTTAAACAATGTTTACGATCCAAAATAACATAAAATAATATTACTAGGCTATTAACTTACATACTCTGTATAATTTTTTCCTTTATCAAAATCAAATATATAAATTATAGATTGATGGGACGGTATTCACACACTCCCTCGAAATCTTGATATATTTTTTTTTTTTTTAAGTAAACTATCTATTAGAAATATAAAATGTTCTCTGAGAGCAATTATAAAATATAATATCCCGTCTGGCGTAACCAATTCATAATTCAGGGTATTAATGAATTTCACCACTCGATGAGGGAATCATGTGGTTACTATATTTTTAATATACAATTTAGGGTAGATTAGACATACACTCACTTTATATTTACCTCTTTTCCAAATTCGTATATAATATCTGTTCGCTCGGTTTTTTAACTCATGTATAAAATAAATACTTTAAATTAATTATTTGAAGAAGATAACTATCTTTTCATGTACTTTGATTCACTAAAAAATCACAGTTTCTCGACATAAGTTCGCGTAACATTGAAGATGATTTCAAACAGTGTCATTATGATCATGCTTTTGAAATGCATGCAGACATTCAATGCCGTGCATGAACAACACGGTCCCTAAATAGACAATCGATGGGATTTGTTTATTTCTGACTCTACTGGTCGGAGACATCCGCTACCCTACTTACCTATCTTGTAACGGTCAAACAAATCAGCATGCTTCAGACAACCACAAAGATATCTTAGTAAGTTTCACGAAAGTCTGACATTTTATACCATTACAGTATAACCTGCAGACTTCATTTTATTCGATATTATGATAATACACTTATTACATGTGGCGTAATGGTATCAGAATTATATCCATTATGCATTACGATATAGATTTTCATTATAATACAGGTGTTGTATCCAGTAATATCGAACAGGGAACGATTTTGAAACCTTTAGAGCAGCAAATAAAACTGCATAATAAACAACCTGTATTTGAAATAAAATCAATTTTGTTCGTGTTAATTTTAATATTATATGAAACAGAGTTCATTTCGTATGTTTTTAACGTGCATTGTTTCACGTTAAAGCGTCAAGAGACGCCCTGCGGTTTAGACGCGTTGTAGCCTGTCACCTTTCGGAAAAGACGAGAACTGCTAAGAACTGTTGTCCGAGAGTCATTTGCTTCATCAGTGACGAGGTATTCTAAAAACCCAAAACTTGTACATTTAATTATGGTCGAACAAAAACAGTAGTGTGCAACTTGCCTATAGTCTAATGGTAATTAAGACACTCGTATAAAACATACTCGTGTCTTAATAAAAGCCACTATAGACTCGCTGCATAATGTACTATTGCGGTTGGGGGGGAACAAGAATTGAATTGTAGTAGTTATACACAGACCTTAAGGGTGGATATAGCCTACAGGTTTGAGTGTAAATTTTTCATTTTATTTTTTAAAATGATTGGTCACTGATTCATGAGTAAGGGGCGGATTTCTATGACATTTCATATTTTACCCTTTGCATTAATTCCGGTTTCCGACTAATTTAATCCGGATTCCAAGCATCCTGGTGAAAATGGAACGGCTGTTATTGTGCATATAACTGCATATTTAGGAAATTTTCAACTATTGTAGCATATTTAGTATGAATATGCATATTTAGGTCATATTTTTGGCATACTTGTGTGCATATTAAAGAAATTTTGCAGTTTCATATCATATTTTGTAAATTTTGCATTATACTGATACTTTTTGAGAATTTACAGATACTTTAATTAATTAACATTATATTTTAATAAAATGAATTGTAATGAAACATAAAAAAAATACATAATGTGTAAGGGGTAAAGTCATATTTTAAATTTTAATGGTCATATTATAATGTTTTTTTAGGTCATAAATGCATGCATATATCCTATTTTTTAGGTCACAGAAATCCGCCCCCTATTCATGAGCTAAAGAGGCAGTGATAAAGAGGGTCTTGATAATTTTTATGAATTCATAGTTGTATTTGCATAAATTTTTAAGCTTTTCGCAGTGTTCCTAGGCACCTGTTAAGAGATCACAGAATGATGATTTAGCGATTTTGCAAAAAAATTGCGGTATTTTTATTTATTTTGGTGATAAAGAGTCAAGCATATCCTCAAGTATAACTTAACTGTGCAAAATTTTATGCCGTTTGGACCCGATGAACAGGTGCTGCTGACTGAATTGCTTAAACCATGCGCTTCAAACTGCCAGGCATGCTAACTTTAATCACCTGTTTTCTCGTTTTCAATTAGCTTTAGCTATGATTTTTTTTCACAGTGTACTTTATAATAATGTAAGAAAATTACTAATGAGATTTTCTGAATGGTTCTTTTTCAAATAATTTCTACAATCGTACGTCATATTTTTTTAATTATTTTTTTATTTCTCTGGGTATTTTTAAAACAAAAGTAAAAACATTATTAAAAGATTTATCAGTCAATTTTTAAAGAAAGCATATCAGAATCTCATACAAAGAATTCAGGTTCATATTTTAATATCTGTCGGAAGAGACAGATTATATTTTGATTTTTTTTTTAAATAATTAAATTAAATAGTATCACAAAATGAATTTGATCTATTAAAATTAATTTTTAACTTTAATTTTTACTTATATTTTAATTTAATGTGCAAAATTTCAAGTTTCTAGGACAAATAGTTCTCCTTAAAAAGTGCAAAATGCGGAATTTTCGCCTGGGTTTACTAATCAGAAATATAGTCGATAATGCAGCGACGCAATGCATTTGAATTTGTTTGCTGCTGCCTGGGAAGCGGACAACACGCACGACTGGCACATTACATGGCCACGGCCGATCATGACGCCATCGACCACTGGCCATGGTCACAATACCTGGCGTGATTACCGGACTGACACTTTTAAGATGCTTCATCACTCCCCAGGCCGTACCTCATCTTAACAATGGATATTCATTAATCTTACAAACCTACTTCCAATCTCCGAACTTGTGTAGCGGATTCTACCTTGCAGCAACCACAACTCTGTGTTAAATACAACTACATTACTTATATTCGTTGGGGGTAAAGTTAATGCTTTACAGACCGTTCTGCCCAGGCTGACCGGAATTTAGAATAAATAAGAATAGATGTCCACCATTGTGGCCTAGGGGATGCATTCGCTGCTCCACGCAGCGGGCCCGGGTTCGATTCCTGGTCGGGACATGTGACCTAGGTGGGTTTTTTTCCCTCGCCTGTGAGACATATGTCGGGTAACCTTTTGGTCCCCGGATGGCATCTGGCCATCATTATCATCTTCATCCCATTCTCGCCTTTTCCGAGTAAACGTGTGTGGGTGAATGTGCCCTATTTGTTCGTGTTGTCACGAAGGTGGCCCCGGTATTGGGCTGATCACTTATCCGTAGAGGTCCTCCATGTCCTTGTCTGGTCAAAAAAAAGTATTTATGTAATCATAGATAATCCCTCTCCCGACAGGTCGCGGCCCTGTAAGGCCCGGGCGGCGTGGTTCGGTTAAAGGTCTCTAAAAGGGAGAGGTGAAACTAAAGTAAAGAAATAAAAAAAAAAGAATAGATAAGATCTGATTACAATTTATGCCGAAAGACCTGTAAACAGTAATTAATTAATTAATTAATTCCAATTCCTTTGTATGCTTGCCACACTGACTATTGCTGTTGACTTCTTAAAAACTTAAACGTAAACCTGTTTCACGACTCCACCGACTTCACAATAAATATATATAGGCCTAGGTGTTTTGTCTATGATGTTTATCCGATATGATCATGTATCATCTTCAGTTCTTGTCATAGCTACATCTTCACCAACGCAGAAAACTACACTCTCTTTCTACGCTCTACAAGTTACTTCGCACTCAAATTCTCCTTGTAGTCCAGTAACTTGAGCATAAAAAAGGCATTTCTTCGGGATAACATTGAGTCAAGATTTCTTTTCATAGAGAACTTTGTTATGCCATTCTAAACTATACTTGGAACGTACATGACTTTCTGTTTTACGCTTCCCTCAATTTGGGGGAGGGGGGTATTTCAACTCAGCTATCGAAGCTAGTGAGGTATCGTTTTCTACGCTGAATAGAATAATACCTGAAACAAGTCGATATGATCAATAATTTTAAAGTTATAAGGGCTTTTATGTATTAAATAGTGCAATTTTTGTGTATAAACTTACCTAGTAACGCATTGGTTTATTGCAAAAAAAAATATATTGTAAAAGTAAAACTTGAGACAATACTTGACACTAATTTACATAATTTGTATAATATACATCATACATATATAATATATTATATATGCCATAACATTATGAAAATAATCTATTACTTAGTGGATCTAAAGTTAGTTTTGTA
This sequence comes from Ectobius pallidus, assembly GCA_964059195.1. Taxonomy (NCBI): domain Eukaryota; kingdom Metazoa; phylum Arthropoda; class Insecta; order Blattodea; family Ectobiidae; genus Ectobius; species Ectobius pallidus. The sequence continues at coordinate 112,937,845 of CAXKWD010000003.1, forward strand.
ATTCATTAAAATTATGTGTGCACATATTTACTGGTGCCATAGAAGAATAGGTTGTGCTCAAAGACATTAAAACTATCTCGTCCCCTACTTTATTCACGAAATGAACTTATATAGGCTAATAATGAAATAACTACTGATAAATATAGAAATATAGGACGGTACAAGAAATGATTTCAATGTTTCTAATAACAACCACTTAGGTCACGAAATTGTTGTATTTTGATGATGATGGCATGAGTGTTCTGCCCGAAGTCCATCCCGGAACGAAGTCATGGGATGATGACCACAATTTGTCAAAGAATCTTACACACAAAAGAGATACCACGGAGGCTGCCATTGCCTCTCGCGGAATGGGAAGAGAACACCACCAATACCTTGCCGGGAACCGAACCCGCGTAAACAAATTTCAATGGGCGGACTCTGATCTTAAATGCTTTATAGTTCATAATTATAAGAATTTTTTGGGTCTTAGGTAACTACTAAAATAACTACTGCGTGTTGTAAATGAAGCATATTTCTCTTGACTACATTTCTCTCTATAAATTAATCAAGCATAATCTAAATTCTACAGCACACAGCAATGTGTGTGTGATTAAATCTTTTCTAAGATACTGTCGAACACAAAAATGTCTCCAGTTTTTTCATTGTGGGAAAAATATATTTCGGCGGATGCTGTGGAAGCTGGCATTGGCAGAGTAAATTTGACGTATAAATTTGAAGAATTCGGGAACAATTTAAAATGATCGCGATCGTGAGTTAATTGAAACAAAGAGAGATTATGTTATGTAAGTCAACAATAGTCTGTTTTTCGTTTTGCGCCAAATAAACGACGAAATAATATTTTTAGTAATAATAATAAGTAAGTTACATACAATAATACACGGCAGATTATTGGGTGGGCTTGAGCTCCACGGAGTCATATAAGTTGGTGACACTGCTTAAGGCCTTTACCAAATACTATAGAGACAATACAGGACACTTTGCGATATATCGGGGGACAATATTTTGAGCACCATCTAGCGGCCCAACCTGCTACTAATGAATACAAATGCAGTATCTAGATACATATATGTAAAACAGTTTTTAATAGAAGAGCCGAAATAGCCAGACTCGGCATGTTATGTATAAGGGGTATCTACCTATGGCTCAGAATAGCATATTAGAGTAAACCTGCCAAATATGGGCCCCGGCTTAATATGGGCCCCTATGATATTCGGCGTGATTCGTATTGCCATCTTCAAATTCAAGTCAGATATCCTTCAACACGACTCAAACAGTGTCACGGTGTGTTTAGTCTGTGTGAGAACCTACCGCGAGAGCTCACACAACATCATTTTTAATTTCGTTGGTTTTGAAGTTTTTGCAGCGTTTGACGTCACTCCATATTATTCATCAGAGGTAAGATATATTAATATTTAAGTTAGTATTTCTTAAGAAGCTGTAACTGAGGTATAGAAACATTATGATACATAAAGATTTCAGACTCAAGTTGCTTGTAGAAAAATGGATGACCGCTGTACATTATACCTGCCTTTTATGGGCCAGGGGCCCATATTAGGAAGGTCATCCATTGTAAACCCAAGTAAGTGAAATGGGTCCATTCTCACTGTACACAAAATTCAGTCCAAGTGAATTTCATTTGTGAGAAATGCCTGAATGGCTAAAGAAAGCATTAGCAATATTGTGTCTTAATTTTTAATAATTTTTTGTAGGGGCCCATAATAGGACATATACCTTCCTAATATGGGCCCCTCTTACTATTTAAATAATCTATTATATTTGCAATTACTGTGTAACAAAAACTCTTTTTTTGGTCTCATCATCTATAATAAATGCCATTGAATACATTTGGTGCTTTATAAAGTCTTGAAAAAATTATGAACCGGAAATATCAGCAACTTAAAAAAAGGGGCCCATATTTGGCTGGTTTCCTCTACAGTTTATATATGTTTTGAATATTTTAATTTTGTCCCAAGTTTCTAGGTTGTGCCACCAGGAGTGCTGCAAAATCTGTCCCCCATTTTTCTACCAGTAAGTGTCCGGTATTGTCTCTATAGTATTTGCCTTTACCACACAAGAGGGAATAGTATATTGCGTAAGCGCTGCTTACGGATCGAGGAAAGAGTTTGAAAAAACGAGGCGCTTGCGCCGAGATCCGTTATGCGCTTACGGAACGAGTATTGCATGCTATTTTTTGCACGATAATTATTTACATCAATTTATTTATATTAATTGAGATATTAGCTGGAAATATTATGTATATACACTATTGAAGATAGATGTTATATTTCAGAAAGTGATTCGCATGTGTGGTTGTTATGGGGACCGAATATTTGTCCTGTTAAAGTCGCCACAAACAGGGGGGGCCTTGGTTCCGGTCTTCGATAAAGGCTTGTATTATGATGGATTTACTTACGGCACGTGTGCTTTTAGTCATTTTTACAGCACTGAGATTTCTTTTGTTTTCAAAGCGTGTGGGAATATCAACTTACGATCTACGGCAACAATATTCGTAAGTACCACTAATTAGTTACGTCGTGCAAAAATATATGGAAGAATTAAAGAAATAATAAATAAATAATAAATACACAATCAACACAATTTTTTTAGTTATCCATAAATTTTTGTTAATACCGTATAAACTAAATTGGAAACAACAATTTGGCGTGGCACATTCTCCAGCATTCCTTGAGCCGTGCAGCCTATTTCTGTCCACCCAGTCAGCCCCCGACATCTATATTCATCCAGACCATGCGACCCACTCCACAGTCTCACCCGCATCTTTCATCCTTTCTGTCCGCCCGCCTGCCTAGTGTAAAAATAAAAACACGCTCCCCAATCTTATGCAGGTATCCAACTCCCAGCTGAGACCAAATGATATTGTATACAAGTGCTCTCTTTTAATGTTATGAATTATCTCTTTCTATTAAGTTAATGTTACCGTATTTTAATAAGCAAGAAAAGGACAACAAATCGCGTGAGGTCGCAGCCAATCCGAGTTGGCTTTTTCTTCAGAAGTTTCTCTACTCGCAAAGGCGAATATAGTTTTGGATTTTGGTTAAAGTCTACCCCAAAAGTTCCCTGTTCGTTTCCTGTGCATGTCTGTGTACTTTTAGGAGACGCTGCGTCGTGCTGATCACACGCCAGAGTATATTTATTGCCCTGTCTAAATATGGCATGCAAAAGGTTGATTCCTCCGCTACGAGCTTCAACTGCACATTAATAAAGGCAGGCACTTCCACAAAACAATTTCGCTCTACAGACTGGATTCACCTAATGAAGTTTTTTTTTATTTTATTTTTTTTTTTTTTTATTTTTTTTTACTGAAGAACTCCAGAATGAAAGCAAGAAGACGACTAAAACTCCTTCGAGAAAAATCCATGCTCCAGGAAGGAGTGAAGTCTCAACAGCTATTTCAATTTTATTCATTAGAAAAAGGGAAACTCTTCAAAATAGAAGGACTCTCAGCTTACTTCAATCATACCACCCAGATAATTCCGAGGATGACTTGTAGCGATCAGTTGACCATGGGCCCACCCATGAGGCCTAGGGCTCAGCTCCTGAGCCGCATTAATTCATTCGCCACTGACCGCCACCGAAGTGTCTGTAGGCCAGCCCTGAATGGGTGAAGGATAGCGTATTGTTTACATGTTACTATCGATACGCCTATCTACGTTAATTCTGGGAATCTAGCGTATGCGATTTCTTCAAAAGTAAATTTAAATTCACATTATTTACAGTTAAGAAGACATACTTAAAGAACCGCCGAAGAATAGAAGAACTCAGAAGCTGTGATAAGATTTCAGGTGGGTGCATGCCAATGAATGGGGTATTGTACAAATCAATGAATGTACTGGTACTGGTATTCTGAATAACGACAATACTGGAATGCTGAATATTCTTCTAACGACAATAAAACCTCCCTACGTTTGCTTCACTCAGCCCGATATTGCTTTGCTGAATTCTTAGTCCATGTCTGCTTCCTATCGGTAGCAAAAGCAAACTGAAGCCTTTCATGCAGAGTCGTAGAGCCGAACCGGGAGCATTGAAAATGGCTAGGAAGGTTGAAAGGCATGTAGATATTGTGGTTCAGAGGACACACATGTGATTCAATTTAGGCCTAACTCAAAAAAATTCCAATCCACCATTTGTCTTTTAATGACTAAAGCTTGAAATTTTCATATTTAAGTTGGTGGGCCATAAGTTTTGAATCGACGATATCCGAATTTTGGTGTAAATGATAAAAAGAAGATGTTATATGTTGAGAAATAGCTTGTTTACAGCTAACGGTATCCAATACATTCTAATATAAACCCAAAATCAACTTACTGAAGTTTTTGACATAGGAACTTTTTCATACAAAATAAGCCATATCTCTTTGGGATTTCACATTTAAATTAGATAGAACTAATGCTACAAAAGTCGTCAAACATCCTTATTCATGGATAGAAATATAGGATAGGATAGGCTGTCATTTCCTGAATATATACTGAAGAAGGCTTCTCTCCCATAGCAAAAGAATCACGCCCAATCGTAATTGGCATTGCGGGATTTCAGTTTTTTAATGTGTTCTTGATTATTTACCCCATTAAACAAAAACAACAAAAATTTATTAAATTAATAAATAAAGTTCAAATCAAACCTTGCTTTTAAAAACAAAAGGACGGAAATTAAAGTTGATCCCAACGAAACCAGGTCTACTGTTGATCTGATTGTACATTGCCTCATTTTCAACAGGGTTTCACATGATAATTCTTCGCTTAGTTAAATATATATATAATATATTATAAATGTACATATAATATTAATAAAGAAGAGTTGTGGGTCTGTTTGTCCTTTACATAAATCTACAATTTTATTCAGATATCGATGAAATGTTGCACTCTTAGCTTTCAAAACACGAGAGAAAGCACTGTCTACATTTCATTTTGAAGAAAAAAAACAGTTATTGAGCCCTTATAACTCCCTTAACATCACATAATGTAATGCATTGGCCTTATGTAGTTACTATGGGTAACAAATGACTCTGCATAAACATTCTCCATTGTTCGACTTAGATACTAGACTAAGCTATGTTTGATTGCTAAAATGTGCGTAAAATTTACCATTCGGCCCTGGGGTCAACTCAGCCTATAACAGAAACGAGTACCAGGAGCATCTTGGGGGGAAAGGCGGCGGTGCGTTAAGGCTGACAACCATCTTCATGGTCTAAACGTCTCGAAATATTGGACCCTCAACTTCCTGGAACTATAAGTTTTTCTACTTTACTTTTTTAAAGTTTTAATCCAATCTTGATTAAATTTTGCACTCGTAGTCTTCGGGCCTATCTCCCTTTATCGCCGTTCGCGAAACTCCTCCTGCTTCCAGAATTATTGAAATACCAACGAAGAAAAGAAACAGTATTGGTCATATAAATCCTGCAGCCAAAAGTCGGATGGCTATAGGCCTATAAGAGCCTAGAGTTTGAAAATCGGAAGTAAACTACTCCATAAGTTTACTTCAAAAAACAAGCAAAATACAAAACTAGAGCGATGCCGGTTCTTTTAAGTTAGTATTCAATAAAAATGGCGTTTTGAACTTGGGTTCATCAAGCCATCATCTCATTACTCATTCTTATTCCACTCGTTTTTATATAATTTCGCCTGTGGTGACAAAAGATTGCACTCTATTCAGTCACAGGTTACTTCACATCTCATTCTCAATAACAGGATCTATTGTAGATTAAGATAGATAACCGATAAATTTTAACAACCCCCTGGATTTAATTCGGTTCTGTTAAGGTTTATCACTCCGTAGCTCTATATCCCTCTGGGAACCAAAGTCAGATGGCAGGATTGGAAGCCTACTCCCACGGTCGTTACTGATGGTTTCCCAGACCGAAGCTGCTGTTTCTTTATTAAATAGCTCTTCAGATGGTGTCACGAGACTGAGTGCACCTCGTTCTAGACCTCCCTACCTTTAAAAAATTGACTTTATTCACGTTGTTGTGTGTATATATAAGTTATATTGAATTATTAAGAAAAGATATGTTATCAACTTATCACACAAGGTTTAATTATCTTCTTTCTGAGCTAAAACTTAGACTGAGCAAGTCAAAGAAATGGTTTAGCTCGATTGCGTTGCATGTTCTACGAGTTACACAAAAGTCGCTTGACATTATACTTAATAAATTTTAATGGATTTTCAACATTGCCTAGCCTAAAATCCTTCCTATAACACTTTCATGAATTTTCAACTCTTCTGTAAATATTAACTCAACAGCGTAAAATTGTTGTATTCATTTGTAATTTCCTTCTTTACTTTGTTCTGGTATACATATTTTTAATTCTTCGTTATTTATACTTATGCTTTATTTGTTGTTGTAGACTACTGACATTAGTTTGTACTTTAGTAATGTAATTTATTTAATTTTTTTTAGATAGCATCTTCTAGATGATGACGGTACATTAAATAAAATAAAAATTAAACAACAATTGTACAGTGAGATAAAGAACTCCTCTTCAATAGAAACGAACATTCCATGGCTTTCTAAACCCGAAATCCTTTGTGAACTTCGAATACAATATTAGTTTATGACTTCTTATCCGATTTTACGTACAGTTCAGGATATTCAGTAATAAAAACGTTTTACTCTCCACGTCACGAAAAATTATTTTTTTTAAGCTTTCAACAAAGTTCAAGTTGGTATGTTTGCATTAATATCTTTCATTATACGAGTTCTTAAAATGTCTTTCAGAAGGACTCGTGAATAAAGTCAAATGCTCTCTTTATACACGCCTTGGAAGTCCTTAAGGTACCTAGATATTGGATGTCCTAGTCTTTTAGATAAAAGGCACAATAAAGCGGCAATGTTGTCGGCATTACGCAATAACCGAACCGAGTAAGAAAATTGCATTATTTTCTGTTGTCATAGTGATACCGGTAGTATAAAGACTAGACCAATTGAAAAATCGAAATTATCTCACCGGAACTCAAAAAACCCAGGTTTGTAGAGCAGTGCTTTAACTATATCCTTCTGCTTGTTTTTCACAAACCGTATTCGCGCATTAGATTACTTTTAATTCGAACACCTTGTACAGTTTACTGTCGATTATTTGTGCGTGAAGGACAGGAACATAGTAAATTTGTAAAGTCTCTCTTTATAAACCTGTCGTATGAGTAACAACATCCAATCCACGCCATGCACAGGAAATAATTCATCACGTATCTTGCCTTTCCCCTCCGCACTCATTCACATGTTAGGCCTACCAACATAACTTACCTATGAAACAGTTTGTAATCAAAATAAAATCTGGTGACACATTCACATAAATTTATCTATCCTAAGCATAGACAAATCAATTTGCTCGTTTAGGAAAATATTTGGGTCTAAGAGAGAAGAAAATGGGGACTAGAGAAAACTGCATAACGAGCTTCATAACCTGCACTCTTCTATGAAATAGGCTGGACAAGTTGCGCGCATGGGAAGGAAAGCCATATCTAAAAAAAATGACCGGGAGACCCGAAGGGAAGAGAGCACTTGGAAGACCTAGACGTAGGTGGGAGGACAATGTTAGAGGAGAATAGATTTAAAAGAAGTGGGATTTGCGAGCGATGGTCGGCAATGAACCTCCGGGTTCCATCAAATAGATAATATTCCTTTAGCTTGCTTAGGAATTGTCTATTGGCATTGAGTAAATAAGTAATTTATCTGGTCTGAGGTGCTAACTAGTTTCAGAGCTGAACTTTTGTATTATTCTACGTAATCATCTAGGGCAAAACCGGGTGACGCGCCGCACTTTTGTGGAAATTCGTCTACCTCAAAACAGGATTGAATATTCTGAAAACTCTTTTTGAGATTCCAAGCTATGATCTTCCCTCCCTTTATTTCAGCAACGAAAATATTTATAAAATAATAATTAAATGTGTAAATACAATTATTAAATTGAAAGACAAAGCGGGAGAGATGCCGCTTTACAGGGTGCTATGCCGCACGTATGGGAGACATGCCGCATTCATAATAACAGTCTAAATTTACATCAAAGGCACGTGTAAAACAAAAGAGAACCTATCTACACAATCTCTGGACATGGGTGACTAGCCTTTTTTCATTTTCTGTATCAAATAATCCTTCAGGCCCAAATGAGGGTTTTCCCAATTTCCTGTGTCCATGCGCCTACGAATAGTCCTCTCTGGCATATGATAGCAACGTTCGGCTTCCCGAATCTAAATTTCCCATGCCTTAATTCGCCGAACAGCTTCTTGTAGGTCACTGTCACTCCATAGGCCACAATGTTTAGCTCCTTCCCTTCCCCTATACCTAGTTGACATGTTTATTGTTGAAAAGAGCAGAACAAATAATTTTGGGGGGTAATTATACTGCAAGATATTGTGCGGCGTGTCACCCTTGAAAGCTGTGCGGCATGTCACCCAAAACTCAGGGACACGCGCCGCACTCATCTGTAGAGCTTATTGTTATTGTTGTTATGGCTAACTTCACTCACAATATCTTTACAACCTCTAAATAGTCTATTAAAAGTAGTACACGCAGAAAAAATGGAACAAATACAGATCAGGAAAGAATAAAGTAAAGCGTCCAAAAAAGTTTCGCAGTGAAACTAGTGCACTTGCCTGATAAATGTCGCTACAACAATGAAATAAACACCACAAACAATGAACTTACGCGATCCAATTACTCTAGAGAGGGAACTGGAGATGGTATCACGACAACTAGCGGTACCTAGTGTCAAATGTCCGAGTTAGAGGGGGTGCGGCATCTATCCCGGTGCGGCGCGTCACCCGGTTTTGCCCTACTAGAATCATTAATGGTCTCTAACTTTGAAATCAATGAGGAAAATTTCAATGGAATAGTTGGTTTCCGTAAATGGCAATCCTGACTTGTGGATAAGAATCCTCAGATTTCATAGGCTATAAAGCAATACTCCATTGATTTCATATGTCTGCTTTTATACAATTTTAAGGTGATGAATTTATACGTCAGTAGCAGTGAAAAGGTTAAATGTTAAAGGTTAAGAATTCTCAATTGAAAGCAAACTTCTCTGTATGTAAGAATTACAAAGTAGTTCCAAATATCTTACAAAACAGCCGTTGTCCAAACTTTACAAAAATCGATATATTTATTAAATTAACTACATGCCTTTGATATTAGTTTCGGCAGGACAAGCCCATGTTAGGAAATACGGGTGTTGAAGTAGTTCCATATTGTACAAAAACAGCCCTTTTCCATTGTTTTGTATGCAAGAAAATCCCTTGTCCCGGGCTTTTTTTGTTGGGAATGGCGAGTATTCTGATAAACAAGAAGACTGCCACAATTGTTAACAGCTGTTAATAATTATTCCCTTGTGACTTGTGTATACTTAAGCCATTTCCATCATGGACAATGATGGCTGTGGCTGTGCGTGACCATGGAGGATATGTATCGTACGAAACTATACTCGAGACGAGCTAAGAAAGAAACCTGAAGTAAACAAAAACCAGTATGTCTGTCTCGCTCTTAAGCCATGCGAGTAATGTGCTAGAGTGACACAGGTGTACTGGTTTTTTGTTTACTTCATGTTTCCTTCTTAGAACGGTCAGACTTTAGGAACCGATGCCTTCAGAATTTCATTTTCCACGGCTGTATACAGGACCATTTCCTACCAATGGTGCAAAATTGGATGACTTGCAATCTGTATCCCGTATTGACAGAAGGGGCGAAATTTTCTTACCTCTCTAAGTCAAGCAACTTGGACAATAAGTCAGATAATAGAAGTGGTGAAGAGTCATCAACTGAGAACTGGAAAAAAAGGATAGGAAGCAAAGTCCCTCACTTTAACATTGCTCAGTTATATTGTAACATTAAATATTAACATAAATTAATTTTTAAAAAGACATTTTGTTCCATATATTTTTTACAACAAAAAAAAGTCCATGTCCAACCATGGTCGTGTTTAAGTTACTACAGTATATCTTGATCATAATCAATCAATTCATAGTTTAAAATATAGCTTCGATAGTCTAGTTAGGGGTATAGTCTGAGAAAATGTAACTATCTGAAAATTGTGAGTTGCTAGAAGGTTTTCCTGTCTCCTGAAAAATTACAGAAAAAGGACAAGGGTTGGTTTTGTAAGAAACCTTTCATATTGGTACTGTAATAACAATGAATTAATGGTAACCATAGATCTGCTTTATAATAAATTGCCAGTGCTTGCAGCCAAAATTAATATGTGTCAAACAAACATGTTAAGTAACGTTAAAATGTTTGTATCATCTCATCAGGTGCGAAGAAACGGCTATAAAATGGACATGTGTACCACACGACAAGACAAGAGAAGAGAGAAAAATTATCATCGAACTTCCTGATCGAACATGGATATCCAAAAGGAAATAACAGTAAGTATGTACAAGAATATGCTTTGTTTTATTATAATACAAAATCTACAAACAAATGAAACAGAATAGTAGAAATTTAACGTGGTCAACTTTTCATTTATGAACCAACTGTATAATCTATACAGTTCAGGCAATAACTTTAAAAAAAATTGTAAACAATGCTTTATTGGGGAAACTGCACGCAGGAAGACGTTGGAAAAAGTTAAGAGAACTTTACATAGTCAGTTACTCGGTAACATTCAATTCTGTTGTGTCGATTCTTGCATTAAAATGGGATCATACAAAAGCATCCGTAGACTTTCGGCACTCAAGTTCCGAGATAAAATTGCGAAAGAGTTCTGGAAGGACTTTAAAACTAATGAACAGATTATCGCGGAAGATTAAATTAAGGGTAGCAGACATACTATGCATAGACAATAGATGCCCTGAGGGTTTATCACAGGTAATCCCACGAGAGTGTACGAGTTTATCGATAGATTCGCGGATTATACAAATAATTATTACTTTCGTGCTTTGTTATATAAAAACAAATCTAACAGCTGCGAGATCACGGCATACTATGAATCAACCATCCATGAATCGATTCGAGTTACCATGTTATAACAAATGCTACAATGGTGCATATAAGACATAGATAACCTAATTCAGGTAAGCTAAGAGCAGAATAGAATAAAAGCACACGAACGGCTTGCACCGAATCGAAATTGTATTTTCAATTAATATACATTTATATTACTTCAATTTCCAAACAAGTTATATTGTATATAATAATGTGTTTTCATTCTGCTAAATGGGAGCATGCGATGCATTAATCACCGCACGTTAATGCTTTACGTATCCAGTAACGAGCTAACGTTTTATCAGATAAAATTGCATCCTTGCGATCCGCGGAAGGATATTATAAGATAAGCGATCGTGATTGGTCTATATATGAGGAATTGCTAAACGTTATTGGTCAATATCAAACACGCGGAATAGTCATCTAGGGCCCGGATGTTTATGACATGTCATATTTTTTTCCTTTGTGATATTACCATAGCAAATATAATTTAAACATGATATCATCTAATGTGATTAGAATTATGCAATTTTCATTGGTCATATAATGTCATATTTTAGCTTTTTCAGTATTTTTTGTCATTTTTCCGTCATTTTTCATATTATGGTCATATTTTCAATCATTTTTCATTTTTTCCCCATGCTTTTGTTTTTTTTATTCCATTTTCATTTATTTGCTTACAGCCGTCTCAGAGATGGGATTTGAACACCCCTGAATTGTTGCTTGTAACTTCTCAGTATTTTCTTTCTAAAAATACTTTCACAAAATATACGTTGGCCTACGTATATTTCTGAGAATTAGGAGAAAGAGAGAGATGCGTAAAAAGGGACAGATGCAAAGAAAGCGAACGGAGATATTAGGATGGCTATTGTCAGTTTTCATAGCAAGGTCAACTAACTGCTTCTGTAAATAACTTGAGCAGGTAGAAGTTCTTCTTGGGGGTGCCAAGGGGAAGGGGTGATAGGAAGGAACAACCATCCCTCAGTTATTGAAAAGATTTCGCTGCATGGTGTGCTTCATCGCAATCTCAATACTCTTTGTTTATCATGCCTAAAACTAAGGGTCCGATAAGTGAAAAACTGAGAGCATTTGTACGGGAGTTTGGAGATAAGCATTTCAGTACAGATGGCACAATTCTGTTCTGTAAGCTGTGCGAAGTTAAGGTAGAATCTAAAAAGCTATTTAATGTGCAACAGCACTGCAGTACGGCAAAACACAAAAACAATTTGACTCGAAATGTTGCATCAGAGAACCGCCAACAGCTCATGTTTGAGAAGATTTCGTCATCGTCCACCACAAGCAAAATGTCTGATTTTAACAAGGATTTATGTACAATGATGATGTCTGCTAATATACCGCTGGAGAAAGTTAATAATCAGCAATTTTCTGCAGAAATACACTAATCAGCACATTTCTAATGCAACAACACTTCGCAAGAACTACGTGACTACTTGTTACGAAGATGTTTTAAATAGGATACGATCTTGCGTCGCTGATAACAAGATCTGGGTTTCTATGGATGAAACCAGCGACGCTGAAGGAAGGTACGTAGCAAACGTTGTTGTTGGTGTTTTAAGGGAAGACCGACCAGGTGAAAAATTTCTCATTTCTTGTGAAGCATTGGAGAGGACTAACCACTCAACTATTGTTGTTACCTTCGACAACGCATTGAATCTGTTGTGGCCTGAGGGAGTGAAGAGAGAAAATGTTCTTCTTCTAGTAACTGATGCAGCTCCCTACATGGTGAAAGCTGGCAAAGGTCTGCAGCTTCTCTATCCTAAATTGATACATGTAACATGCATTGCACATGCACTACATAGGGTTGCAGAAGAAATTCGGGGAAATTATCCTGATGTGGACAAGTTAATTGCAACAGTAAAAAAGATCTTCATCAAAGCTCCACTTCGAGTGCAGAAATTCAAGGAAATTGCCTCTTCTGTTCCTTTGCCTCCCCAGCCCATGCTCACACGTTGGGGAACGTGGCTTAATGCTGCAAACTACTACTGTACCAACTACAATGTTATCGAAGATGTTCCCAATGAGTTCAACGAAGGCGAAGCTTCCTCCATCAAAACTGCAAAGACGCTATTTTCCAATTCTACACTGACCGGGGACCTCGCTTATATTAAGTCAAATTTCAGTATAATATCAACAACAATCACACAATTAGAAGAAACTGGTGTTAAACTCTGTGATGCTCTTCACCTTGTGACAAATGTGGAAAGTGAGTTAACGGCTGCACGTGGTAAAGTTGGTGAATGTGTTAGCAAAACTACAGCATGTGCTAGGTCGGAACGAAGGGTACTCTACACTTTGCAAGATTGGCGACATTCTAAGTGGTAAGCCAGTGACATTCCACGAAGGTGAGCCTGAATTCAACAGTAATGATTTGACTTATTTCAAATATGCCCCAATAACATCCTGCGACGTTGATCGGTCTTTCTCCCGATATAAGTCAATGCTGAGTGAAAATAGAAGATCGTTTTTATTTGAAAACTTTAAAATGCATGTGATCTGTTATTGCAATTCTTTGTGACCGTCCATCATAATGAAACATTTCTTTCATTTTGTGTAGTGTCGAGTGTGTCTTATTGTTTGTTTAAATAAATTCAAAAATGTATTTATAAAGATTAATATTATTATTTATTAATGTGTTCTCATACAATTTTAATTGAAAAAACCGACAAGATTTTGAAAAAAAAAATTGTCTCTAGGTCATATTATTAGTCATATTTCGCCATTTTTTAGGTCATAAAGGCTTGCATATTTCTAACATTTTTAGGTCATAAACATCCGGGCCCTAGTCATAACAATGACATTGTTCATTAAAGTATTGATTCGATATACCTACCAATATGGACAGCTTTAGGCTAGGTACAATATAGCATTATTATTACTATTACTATTATTATTATTATTATTGTTATTATTATTAATATTATTATTATTATTATTATTATTATTATTATTATTATTATTATTATTATTGTAACGACACAATATTAGTCTATGCAAATAATTTTAATTCAAACAATGTTAATGGACTTACTTGTACCAAAAAGATTTACTGTATCTGAATGCAGGTAGATTGCTTAGGAAATAAATTACTCACGACCAGTGCCAATTCAGTCCGCAGATATTTATAAAGATTGCAAATCAACATTCACATGAAAACCTTGAACTTCACCTTGAAGGCTACTCTAACTAGTGACGTGAATCAGCTTCACAAAGTAAACCAGAATTTAACACTAAGAAACTTGATGTAAATGCTCAGTGATTATTCTTTTTGCGCGTGCAAAATTACATTACTTTAAATTCCAAGGTGCTACATTCATTGAGAGACAGCGCCTACCATACAATCCTACATCATCTACCACTACCCCTGTGACTTTATGGGCATATTACAGTATTGAGGGCATGTGTGGGCATGTGGTGAACATGCCGACTAAGATGCCTTATTGACAATATTTTGCAACATTTTTCCCCGCTCTGAATGTTGTGAAATGCACTAAAATTAACAATGTAAGAATATATTCCCTAATTTCAACGCTTTGACTATGCTGTGAATACTTGCATCATTCTCATTTATTTTTGCATTTATGAGTCTTGATATACGAGCAGCAGGCAAGAAAACATATGGATTTCCTACCAAGGACTGCACAAATTGATAAAAATTAGAAATAATAAAATATCAATCTATTTTATTGCTTTTGGGGTGGAACATGACCATCGAATGATAGGAAACTACTGTAAACGAATAACGAATTTTCTCATATACGGTATATAATACAATTTATGCTTTATGTTGTTTTTATTAGTTATGGTTACTTAATACGGTTGGGTACATAGTCAAGTAATTATCGTCATGGAATTTATCCTATAGGAATTCTTTTACATGTAAGTAAACCTCCAGTTTTGGGACTGTTTGCATTTATGTACATATAATTGCCATCGACCTGGCCCATTTCAAACCCGCGAACTTGGGATAATTAAGCTAGTGATAACAATAATATTAAGTGGCAACTCCAATGCTTAGAAAAAATAATTGCTAAAATGTTTACCAAAATATCAATAATCATATATACCGGTACATTTATTACAATTTAATTGATTTTATTCAGAATATGCCCACCGCAGTGATGCAGGAGATGAGTTCGCTCACCTCACGCAGCGGGCGCGGGTTCGATTCTCGGTCTGGACAAGTTATCTAGGTGGTGTTTTTCTTGGAGTTCTGCCTCACCTCTGAGGATTAACTTTAGGCCATTGCAGTCCCCGGATACCATCTGACCCTAAACATCACCTTCATCCCATTCGCGCCTTGCTCGGAATGAGTGTGTGCGACTGGTGTGCCCCGTCCTATGGGCTAAGGTTGTCTCGGTGGCCCCGGCATTGGGCTGATCACACATCCGGGAAGGCACTCCATGCCCTGTTGCGGTCAAAAAGTATGTCTGTGATCCAAAGATAATTCCTCTTCTGTCAGCCCTAAATAGCAGGTCACAACCTTAAAAATGAAATACAACAAACAATACCTCAAGACGATTAAAGTTTGTGGAAATCAAAATTACCACGAGACAAGGTTAACTATTTTTATTGGTACAAGAGAAAACCATTAGGGCACTGCGACCAAAGGCCTGTTTTGTTACGTTCTACCAGTCGAGTACACCGCACCGGTCAATTTTCTAACCAGAGATTCAGATGAGTCTGGGGTTCGTTTCTAGGCCCTGCCAGTTGCATGGAATCGCTTTTGGTTGCTACACACACACACACACACACATATATATATATATATATATATATATATATACACACACACACACACACACATACACATCATCACAATGTCCTGAAATTGGATGGTTATGATTTACATGAAAATTCAAGGGAGTTCATGGAATGAAAATCGGGAACTGGGAAATCCGCGACAAAAATTCGAAATTCTCGGCTTTATCCACCATGAACATGGCCCCAGCTTCTCTGAGACTCAAATTCAATTCTTTGTCACAATCAACTTGAATGCTTGGTACAAAAATGTCTGGATAGCATAACAAGATTTGGTTTTACAGAATTGGAAATCGAGAGGATTCAACTGTTGTTAATTTAACATTCCCAGGGCAAATACTTTCAAGTATTAAATATCCTAGCCAAGGAAAGATGTCCACAAAGAAAATGTCAGCTCAAAATCACAACTTAAAACGTGTATAAAATGTCTCTATCAATATGCTTAAACATATTAGATTTTCTGTTTTGATAATTAGTCTAGTGTCCTGCAGAAGGGTTACAATGCAAAAACGTTGCCATGCGATGTATTACATTTTCCACCAGGGATCAAACTACGATTTTAAGGATGGTAGCCCCTAGCAGATCAAAAACACATTTGACATGGACTGACTTCATAGAGAGATCTGCTTCATCTAGCGATACATTTAAATCACATGTGTGGGGAACTGACGCACTCAAGGAGTTAAAGGAGAGCTGTCTCACCAGATTTGGAACAAATGATTTTTATCTCTTTCCGACCATAGCAGAAAAAAAAGAAGCATATAAAGCATTCTGTAATAGAATCATTATCGGTAAGTCAGAATTTTGATTAAATTTAGTAAACCAAATTCAATTAGGTTTTACAGATATTAAAATCTTATTAACGAAATATACTAATGAATGCACAAACCAAGAGATGCAAGAGTTGGCCCAAAAAAGTAACCGAAAATATATCTGATTTAAATGTTTCGGTACCTTTTTTTTTCGGGTCATCCTGTATAATTCATATAAGGAAATAACGATGTGAAACTCTAGATTTACCTTCGTACAATCACAGTAACAACACGTGAAACTGCATAGACAGCTATCTTTATATATATATATATTAGGCTATATATGTTACCGGCAATGGGTGAAATCCGGCATTCTATAGAATGCCTAGGTAATGTATAGAATGCCTAAAATCGAACGTCAAAGTATGAAATGATTGATATTTTATACATTGCCTAGGTATTGTATACTTTGCCGGATTGTCTGCCGGCAAAGTATATAATATGCCTAATCCCGCCATTATTTCCCGCCACCACTGTTTAATAATAAAAGACAATGATGAAAATTGATAACTGATTGAACTCAGATCGGAAGGACAAAATAGACTAAACGCATAAAGAGGAACTAATATGTCGATGGAGTAGAACTGAGGATAAATTTGTATGACAGTTTTAAAAAATGCAAAAAACCAAATTCCCTGAATTGAAATTACTGACAAAATCCCATTGTACGAAATAATTTCTACCTTATGTCACAAATGTTTAGTGTAGAATAACTCATATCTTTCAAATGTATTTAGACTTTTTGAAATAGGAGAATTAAATAGTCTGCTAAATTTGCTATGCGAGATTTGTTATCATTATAATCTGATAAAATAAGTTTTCGTAAAGAAAATATTTAAAAAACACACACAAAACATTTAAATATGGTGTAATGAAAAAATGACAACTGTGATTATGTAGTAGGACTTCTTTGTAAGAATAAGACAGGCTGCTGAGAAAATTAGGTTGCAATATCATTGGTAGGTAAGTACTAACTCTAAAAGGACTTCAATATCAGTTCTGCTTTCATTGTTTTCCGGTAATAATATCCTGTGCTTTATTTCGTAGTTTTGTTCTTTCAGTTTCAAATGCGTATTAATTAATAAAGGTTTTTCATCTTGTTCCCTTTTAACACTTTGCGTAAACGGTGCTGGTCATTCTGTATAATGCCTAGGAATTGTAATAGAATGCCTAGGAAAAGTGTGTAACATTTTCACAAAAAACTTATATTTCCTCGTAGTCTGCCTAAAACCATCAGGCATTCTATACATTACCTAGGCATTCTATAGAATAACGGGATTTCACACAATGCCGGTAACATATATAAGCGGCTTTGTCCTGACTGACTAACTGACTGACAGAGAATCGACGTAGAGCCTAAACTATAAAGATAGAGACTTGGAATTTTGATAATACCTTCTTATCATAACGTAAGCGCACACTAAGAAAGGATTTTGCAAAATTTTTATTTTTAATGCCAAAAATCAAATGTTTCGAGGAGAGGAAATACCTTCCATAAGAAACACGAGCAATTCGTTTGTTGGGGAAAACGTTCCTATTAGCAAGACGGTATTCAATTGTGAAATTAATTCAAGATGGTCTTGCTCGGTTGCTATCTGGATTAATTTGTTTACGATTCGCAGAGATCTGATTTTTTTAATCATAGGTGGACAGAAAGGGAGAACGAATACACATCACGGAGGGTAAAAAAATAGACTGGGGGATCCGAAGGGAAAATACCACTTGGAAGACGTAGATATAGGTGGGAGAACAATATTAGGATAGATATAAGGGAAGTAGGATTTGCGAGGAATGGGTGGATGGATTGAGCACAGAATAGGGCTGAGTGGCGGGCTCACGTAAGCGCTGCAATGAACTTCCGGGTTCCATGAAATAGATAATATTCCTTTACGATGAACACGTGAAGTCAGAATGAAAAATTCAATGCCATAGCCGGGATTTGAACCAGGATCTTCGGCTCTCCGTGCCGATGCTCTAATAAACTGAGCTACCATGGCAACGTGCCGGAACAACATTAAATTCTCCAACTGACTCACAATCCCAGTATACCATCAGGCGTTCTCAATATGAGATACGAACCCAGTGGCCAATATTCCTTTAGCTTGCTTAGGAATTGTCTATTGCCATTGAGTAAGTATGTGAGACATCTCAACGGTATTATACTCTTTGATTTGAAAGAAAATTTCGAATATGAACTTCGTTTTTATTTGCGTGGAATTATGAAGCCGAATACCACATTAATTTATTTGAGCATTTGAACTCTTTCTTTGTAATTTATTTATTACGAGAAAATTATCATGAAAACAAAATACAGAATTTTGTAATGTTGCCATGTTTAATTTTATTTCTACAATATGAAATGAAATGAAATGATTAGCCTAAATGTCCCGTTAAGGGCAATGGCCTCCTCGAAGAGGGTAAGCTCGAATACACCTACATGTGGTGAGCTATTCCACGTGAGGGATATTTGTGCTCTTGGGCTTTTATGCAATTCCTGGTCTTTGTCCTCTTACACTAGTCTGAGTCATTGTGCACTTCATTGTAGCTTACGTCATTACACTTGTTACGGTCCTGTACACTTGTCTTCGTAAGACTTCGGTCGCCTATGCACTGGTTTCAGTCACTGTTCACTTGTCTTCTTAAGACTTTCCAGTCATTCCTATTTCTTGCTCTGGTTGACCACTGTCGTCCTACAAGTTCCTTGAAGAGATCAGCCCATCTCTGTCTTGGTCTTCCGGGGGATCTTCTTCCAGTACGAGGGTCCCACATTGTGGCCTTGTATGTCCATCTGTCGTCTTTCAGTCTACAATATAGGCCTAATAAATTATTTGTTATTCTTTAAACATTTTAAACATACATTCGTTTATAAAAATGCATTTGTATAAACATATATACTTCCTAAATGCACGAAAATTATAAAACAGTGATTGCCTGATAAGTTCTATGTAACGGTCTTACATCGTAAATAATTGTTTTACATCCTGTGCCCTTACCCGTACTAAATGTAAATACTCCCCGAATTTTGATGTTCCATGAATCCAAAAGTACTATTTTCAGAAACATGTTTATATGTTTCGGGGATTTTATATTTGGGTTAAATTTACCTTCCGGGGAGTTGACAAGATGTTAATGGGTTAATTTAAAACTTTGCAGCCTTGTGGAAATCAGCTGGGGTTCAAAACTATGGTCCGGTTAACTAAGGAAATATTAATGTATTAAGCCTAATCATTTGACATTGAGATCCAAAATTGATTTTCGGTAGATCATAATAAAATATAAATTGTATCATTTGAACGTAGATAACTTAAATTAAAAATTAGAACACAGTACACTTACTTGAATTATTATCGTAATACCACTAATTGTTCATGATAGTAAATTAATTCTTATTATTACAGACTAATGCATAGTTTAACCTAATAAATAATAATCGTGTTTGAAATTATGTTGAGTTTCCCCAACCTTAAAATTCCTGTCGACGCTTCTGGACTAGTGTACTAGTTATATCAGTCATGAAGATTTGAATCCTACTGAAAAGAACGATAGTATCTAAGTATATTGATCCATGGTATAACCATTGGATCAACTCCAAAAATTGGTTTTCAATATTATATATCTTTAAGATCCCGGATGTCAAACATGTCCAACATGTTATACCACAACAGCCTTCAAAAAGTGTTCATAGAAATCGTGTAAATATAATTTTTCAATGAAATATATTCACATCTGTTGACTTAGTTTTATAGCAAACATTTTTTTCAAATGTTATGTGCTTTTCTATTGACAGTTCTGTGACAAGAATGAATGAAAAACCGGTAAAATGAAGCAAACTTTGAAAATCCACTACTCTCCCATCTAGTGGAGAACAATTTGTACTACATGACACTCAGAACGCCATCTTTGTGATTTATAGAACCATGATACTTCCTGTCATTACTTATGCAGCACCAGCATTTACTTATATCAAAGAAAATCATCTCAAGACTTCAAGTTGCCTAAAAAAAGACCTTGGGAATCATTCATGGATCTGACTGGTTTACAAAAACATCACAGCTTCATGAAGATTTAGAAGATGAGTACTTGTACGTTATTTTGGAAGAAATCACAAGGAAATTTTACGACCGTCTTAAACCAATATAAATCCCATTGTTTCCAATATACACAATATTCCACCTGTGATCATTTACTATAATAATTGTATAATTATTCTATTGCTATTATTTAAAATTATTTAAAAATCATCATGGGATAAAAGCATGATACAAAATTGTAATATACATTACTTGTCTAAAAACATTAAATTTATGTGTATACACGTCCAACAACACAAGGAGCAACATGTAGTATGCAGCTATTCTCTCTACAAAAATAAAATATACACCTGAAGATGACGAATTAACGTCGAAACGCGTCGTGAAGAAGACAGCACTGCAATTTTAACATTGAACAAGCATTTTAAAGGGGTTATGACTGTATTTTAACATTAGGACTGCCAATATTTTATATTATAGGTGACAAGCAATCTATGTTGACATTTTAATAATTGTAAGTCATTTTAATTGTTATCATATTGAGTTTTATAGTGTATACACATGAGTTTAATGTTTTTGTATTATGCTTTTATCCCATGTTGATTTTTAAATAATTTAAAATAATAGCAAGAGAATAATTATACAATTATTGTAGTAATTGAGCACAGGTGGAATATTGTGTATATTGGAAACAACAGAATCTGCTCAATTGGAAAATGAAAATAAAATCAGGTAAACTGATGTAACAAAGTGCCAGTATGTTTTTGTTTAATCAGTTATGATTGCAATTATGATATGCAGAATGCAAAAAAAAAAAAATCAAAATGGCCGGTTTCGGGATTTGAACCATGGAACTCCAAAATGTTAGGCCAAGACGTTACCATCTCGGCCACCTGGGTCAGTTTAACGGTGTAGTTGGATAAGCGCATGTAAAGCAATAGTGTTATTTGTCATAGCTAACAGTATTTTAATTGACAAAACCTTATAAGATCACAGTAAAACAATGGGCTATGTTGTCATGATAACTGGTTTGCATTTCATGAATTCTTTCGAATACGTATATTACCATAAAATAGGCACTAAATTGAGCATTACTACGAAACAGGTCAACCGATTTTATCCAATATCAATAGACGTCTTCCCATGGACATTATAAATGTGTATACCAAGTTTCATAAAAATCCGGTAAAGTGTATTTGAGTTACCGCGTCTTCAAAATAGACACTAAATTGGGTTTTACTCCGGTACCGGTCTACCGATTTGGTCCAATATCAGTAGATGTGTTCCCATATACATTATAAATGGGTATACAAAGTTTCAGGAAAATCCAATAAAGCATATTTGAGGTATCGCGACTTCTTATATATTAACATAAAAGGCACTAAATTGGGCATTATTCCGGTACTGGCCAACCGATTTAGCCAAATATAAATAGACATCTTTCCATGGACATTATAAATGCGTATACGAAGTTTCATAAAAATCCGATAAAGCGTATTTGAGTTATTGCGCCTTTAAAATAGACACTAAATTGGGTTTTACTCCGGTACCGGTCAACAGATTAGGTTCAAACTCAATAGGGTACTTCTCATGGACATCATAAATGCGTATACCAAGTCTCATGGAAATCTGATACAGCGTATTTAATCTATTAAAATAGGCACTAAATTGGGCATTACTCCGGTACAGGTGAACCGATTTGGTTCAATATCAATAGGATTCTTCCCATGGACATTATAAATGTGTTTTCCAAGTTTCATGAAAATCCGAAAAAGCGTATTTGAGTTATGGCGCGTACAGACAGACGGACGGACGGAAAGACATTTTTTCGTCCCCACACACAATCTCATAAAGTACCATACTGGCACTTAATAATTGAAATAAATAAATCCCATTGTTCGTTAAATTGGTGAATACGATGTAAATTTGTATAACAAACACAGGACTCCAAAAATGGCTTACAAGCAAAGACTGTTATCTGTAATATAAACTCCTTTTGATTCTACGTGTACATTCATGAGTGATGAGAGTGTTTTATATTTTCCACTTTTTGATTTATATTCCCCTAATTTGTTAGAGGAGTAAGTTCTCGCATATTTTAGTTTAAAAACTGTAAAGTCAGGGATTTATAGAAATCCGATACTATGCCAATAAAGGATGAATGTAAAAGATTTAAAAAAAAAATACTATTTTTGTTGTCTTGCCTTCCAGCTTCTGAAGCTCAGCAGATATTGTGACTTTTCCTTTTGAATGGTAGAAACAGATCAATACTTGGGAAATTCCTTATTAAATCCTTTTTACAACATTGTTCTAGAATCTAGTTCATAGTTTCCCAGACTTCTTGTGTCTGGGGCCCCCTCAACTATCGCGTGCCCCCCTAGCCACAGAACATAATTCATAATTTGGTAAACAAAATACAGAATTTTGTAATGTTGTCGTGTTTAATTTTACTCGCATAATAGGCTATAGGTCTCACACTGTGCCTGTGTGAGTCTCTGTGAACAGCTAATCTCCGAAACGAAAAATCATATGAAAACGAAATTTCGTATTTAGGTTAGGCACCTTCTGGGGATGTGACAAGAAGATTGGCGATGATTTTCGCTTACTTTTAGTGCCGCTTTACATGACGAAAATTTCGTTTATCGCAACTTTCTCGAAAACGGCTCCAACAATTTTCTTTAAATTTCTCTGTACATGAAGTGCCCCATACTAAGAAACTCAGTTGTCAGTCTTACCTGGTGAAAAACAAAGCCTTGCATCAGGTTGAAACAACTGAATACGCACTATTTGCAATGCGGTCTCTTATTCTATACCATAATGCGAAGTGAGAAATATATATTGCCCATGCTTGGAGTAAAAAAAGGTTACATGGGTGCATTAATCTGATCTTATTTGGGTTACGTATCCTTCAGGGGTGTGATGCGAAGTTGTAACGACATTCTCTTCATTTTTACATCCAATTTACATATCATGTCAAACATATACTACTAAGGGGCAAAACTTTTATTTGGGCAGAGGAAGTTACGTGTTTCACATCAGATTTTTTAAATTTAATTTGTTTCCACTTATAAAAACATACTTCCTCAAACAATATGACACTCGGCTAGTAATTACAAAAATTTTCTGAATCAGTCTAGATCTGGAAACGCTGAGAAAATTCACTAGGTACAGTTGTTGGGACAGTTGTTTCCCAGAGACCAAGCATTTTTTTTGTAGGTGTGGTGATTATCAAAGCAGATAATCAGTCTAGTGTCCTGGAGAAGGGTTACAATGTGAAAACGTTGCCATGCGATGTGTTGAACTTTTCACCAGGGATCACGCCACGATTTTAAGGATCACATATCACAATCAGAAACACATAATATTTGACATGGACTGACTTCATGGAGGTCTGCTTCTTCTAGCGATACATTTAAATCAAATGTGTGAGGGTACTCAAGGAGTTAAAGGAGAGCTGTCTCACCTGGCAGAAAAAGAAGCAAATAAAGCATTCTGTAGTAGAACCATTATCATTAAGTCAGTATTTTGATGAAATTTAGTAAATCGTTAAATGTTTAAAACTTAATAATGAAAGTAAATAATTTGTGATAAAATTAAACTGCCTTGAGGAGATATTATATTTTATACTCTCATATTCACTTACTTCGGGGCTGAAATAAAAAATAAAATCAATGACACCTTCACACCTGAGACATAAATAATTTACTGTGCATACAGGACTAAAATTGTTTCCTTGTATTTTGTCTCTTTTTACATGCTTAGGATTTACAACAAACATCCCACTTTCCCAGCTAAAAATACAAATCCTACAGTAATGAATAACGTATCATTGGATAGGATTATTTACTGACTTCTGACATACTGTAGCTTACTCGCTACCCATCGGCACAAACTCAGGCTGAGATAACTGAATACGATCTCCCCGCAATACGTCCTCTTATTCTAAATTAAAATGTGATGTGAGAAAATGTTCATCTCCAGGGTAAAGGAAGTTATGCGATGCATCATAGCCGGTATTTATTTACTCTTCCGTATGGTCGGCCTGGGTGGCGCAGTTAGTATTGAGCTGGCTTTTTGTGCCCAAGGTTGCGGGTTCTATCCCGGCCCAGGTCGATAGCATTTATGTGTGCACAAATGTGATAGGCCCATGTCAGTAGATCTACTGGCATGTAAAAGAACTCCTGTGGGACAAAATTCCGGTACACCGGCGACGGTCACAGGCCTAAGTTACAGTACATCCCCGTCGTTAAATAACCATATACTGTACCAAATAATGTTCCGTATGTGGATGTCATTCTGCATTGTAGATTTACAGAAATGATTTCTATCACTAGCTTGTCTAATTATAATTATTTGTCAGAGCCCAATATCATGCAACTTCCCAAACTCTATATGTGAACACTGCAAACTATAGTGTTGTCATCAGTACCGGATTGAAGTTTAGTGAATTCAGTGTAATATTTTTAGAAATTATATAACTTTACAAGAGAAGGGGTTTGTTTGGATGTTAAAGTTGTCAACGTTTCTTTCCTGGTTGAAGTACATAATATGTATGCAATACTTCGTGCATATTGCTCAAAGTAAAATAAAGAAAATATTTTAAGCCTCCTTACATAATGAATAGAGTGTAAGTATTATTTATGTAGCCTATTAAAATTTAAAGGATTAGACAATGTTGACCTTCTACGAGGATAAGTCAATAAGTATCCGCTCTCTCTTTTTTAAATGTAGCCTACTACAACAACAATACCTTTCAATAATTACCTCATTTTTCAATATAGTCCCCTTTCTTCTAAATTCACTCGATCCATCGATGCACAAGCTTCCTGTTGCCCTCAGAGAAAAAAATTTCGGCTGAGCAGCAAGCCACGTATGCACCACTTCCTTCAGTTCTAGGTCTTTATGAGGGCAAAAAAATGGATCTGACGAGGCGAGATCTGTATGCAGGATGCTCGAACACAACAAAACCCAGTTGCTCAATGATGGCGTCCTGTTCTTTCCTCGTCCTTCACACCTGTCCGACCATTTATGGACTTTTCAATCCATTCGTACACGCTTCGCTGTGCTAAAATATTGCCCCCAAATTGTGCGGAAAGTCTTCGATGGATTTCGGCTCTTGGTACACCTTCAGAGTATAAAAGACAGATCACTGTACGCTGTTCTTCTTCAGTGCAAACGCTGAGCGGTGCAGCCATGTTTAATATGCAACAGTGCAACAAACAGTGGAGTCATAACGGTCAAACATTCCACAAGCGAAGATAAATGAACATGTCGACGTGCGAGAAGACAAAGCGGTACAGTCAACCTACAAAAATTAAACAATAAGTGCGGATACTTATTAACTTACCCTTGTAAATATAACACAACGCACGACAAATCAGCCTACAACCAATGCATTACTCATAGTGGCTTCCCGTCCCCTAGCACAATCACAGGCTGGGAAGCAGGAACTCCCAGCAGAGCATGAGCAGTGGAAGTTTCACAGTAACCATGAGTCAGATCGTCGCGGCTGAAGCTAATTCAGCACTTTATATACTGTAGGTTCTGATTATCCCGGATAGTGCACTACAAAAATATTTTCATCTGTTTTGTTTGCATGCCGGCTCGCATTCGAAGAGAATAAATTAAGAATAAGAATAAATAAGTCATTTTAGTGCCTTTTTACAGTGTGCTGTAGCACATTAGCACATGAACATTGGCCGCCCCTGACTGCCTCGGGATTTGAAACCGGGATCGCTTGCATGCCAGGCCCACGCGCTAAGCATGAGCTACCGCGACGGCAATGTAATGGCTAGGGTTCGGATGTTTATAACATAAAAAGTTGAAAATATAACTGCAAATACGACCTAAAAATTATTAAATATGACCCAAAAATCCTAAATATGACCTCATCAAGGAACGTATTTTCTAGAAATAAATGTTCCAATTTAAAACCTTTAAAAACACTTAAATTATTACATCACATTAATTCAATCAGATAATCACTTTTTTACAACATTACAGGTGATTTACAGTTTTACTTTTAAAGCACTTCTGATTGTTAATGTTTCCAGATACCACTGCCAATGTGAACACAAGGAGGAAGAGGTAATTATTGTGCTATTACTTGTTATTGTCCCTTCACATTTCAGCTACAGTAAAACCAAAATATTCGTCACTCTTTTTCTGAAAAAATTTAAGTCGATAATTTAGTGCACATACTGCACAATTGTGCTCTTTTACCGAATTTATAACTGAAATATGACGTTAAATTACGAATATGACCGAAATATGACCAAGACATGAAAATGACCAAAATATGACTTTAAATGAAAAATAAAAACGGTCTAATTAAGATAACAAATGTGCAATTCTTGTTTAATTTGTGTTTGCAGCGAGAATGGAGGTCAGGTTAAAAATGTAACAAGTCATGAACATCCGAACTCTAGAAATGGCACTTTGCACATTTGTACAGTGGATATCTGCGGACGCTTTACCTCCAGTCTTGTGAACTAACAAGGCATCAGATAGGAAATCGGCTTCTTTGTAGAGGGATCAGATGTTATATACTTCACATTTTATTTGTTCGTGAAGGATTTGAATAATGCTAAAAGTTTTTACCCGTGAGTAAATCCTGTGCGATAATAAAGGGCGTGAATTAGCAGAGAAATGGGACGCTGGGACGTGAGTACAGAGAACTGGCCGCTGGACCGTGGAGGTGAGATAAAAGCAGTTCCAACTGAACGCATGGTTTACGTGACCGCCTGGAAATTCAACACCGGTAGCTCCGGTCCGGACTTCGAGCCCTCAGGCAAGCTACAAAATAATAACACTCATATTTCACCTCTTCTTTCTCGTACAAATGTTTGATTAATTACGTACTTCATCAGCGGAAAATCGCGAAATGTGCCCCTCATTCCCACTGACTTTTTGTAATTATCTAAATTATATAGTCTTCGCCTTCTTTTTCTAACCGTCTTTGTCTTTCCTCTTTTCTACTGAGATAAATCGATTTAAAACCCTGTTGTTAATCTATTTTATTTCTTCGTTGCACGTAGAATTTTATTCAGTTTTCTTTATTTATAGTTTTGTAGGTTTTGTGGTGTCATGCATCCGTTTGTTCGACCATGTCGAAGCTGAAAGTTTCTAATAGATTCTAGTTTCTTCTTATATTTCTAAGTTTAAAAACGTAATCGAACGACATAAAAAAACATTTCCTTTGCTAACAAGTTTGTACCATAAATGTTATTTTAGCTTAATATTCTTTCTGTTATATAATATATCATTTGATATTACTATCTTCACTGGCCTAATAATGGATTTAATTTAGAAAGTTAAATGTGAATTCGAACATGAATGCTGAATTTAATTGTGACGTGAATAGACAAGCTTCTTCTCCAGTAGTATAGGCCTACTTTAACCCTGGAAGGGAAAATTTATGTTTATTTCTTGAAAGGGAAGGATCGGCTAGATGTTTATTGTGTCAAAAAGTTTTAAAGAACACGAAAAAATATAATTTGCGAAGACATACACAACGTACCACACAAAAGAATTTGAACACTAGAAAAGAGTATAGTGGCGTAGCCAGAAAACAATTTCGGGAAGGGTCGAAAGTGCTGGAGGGTTTTCAGGGAAGCGTGGAATACCCCCCAAGGATAGGGGTCTGGGGCTCACCGCTGAAACATTTTAAATTTGAACTAATGAAAATCACATTTTACGCTATGTTAGCACTGAAAAACTAGTTAGCAAATTTGTCTACTCTAAGAAATACCTACTTAAACAAGAAATCGACACGTTATAACACAAATTACTGTTTATAAGAAAAGGTAAATAACACATGGAAGAATGGAAATAAGAGGCCTACATTTACCAGTTCAGCATTTTATTATTAAATAAAATTATTAAATATTTGACAAAATAGACATTAAATAACTTAAATAGAATTATAGGCTTTGATTTCGGGGGAGATCCGGAAGAGTGCGTTGCAGAGATAGGTAAACTGAAACATACATTCTGAACACCAATAGCTCCAGAAAAAGAAACTTCGGAAAAAGAATAAAGTGGCCGCGTAAATTATAAAATAGCACTTGGAATTGCAAAATCCTTAAGCAGCTTCTCGGAAGGCAAATTTTTTAACAGTGTTTGGAAATTTCTGCAAAAATATTACACCCAAATCAGTTAGAATTGTTTACACATGTTAATCTCTCGCGCGCAACTGTGACTCGCCATATACAAGACCTCTCACGCGACATTCTTAACCAATTACAAGATATTCTAAAGAGTTACATTGCATTTTCTCCAGTACTGGACGAAAGTAGGGATGTACGCAAAGTACCGGAATGCCTACGTTACCGCCACGGTGGCTCATGCTTAGCGCGTGGACCTGGCATGAAAACGATCCCGGGTTTAAATCCCGAGGCAGGCAGGTGTGTCATTCGTGGTGGATAAAGTAGTGACTTTGAGGGTTTTTCTCCGGGATTTTCCCGTTTCCTCCTGTTCTCTATACTTTTCAAGCACGATTAAACTAAGTAGATGATCAAAATCACTCATTCTCCCAACCCTCTCTACTGAATCTCACCCAGCATTTTGAGTCACCTCCCGCTGCAACGTCCCACCCGCTCCCAACCCGCATCTTCCCCCTTCCCGGGTCCAAAACATACACGCAGTACAGTACATGCAATACTGGTACTTTTTGGCCTACTATTTAAATTACCGCAAGAAATTTCCATTTAATCTGTTCAGAACACTATTTTACTGAAGCCAATTTATAGAAATGTCCCAAAGAAATCGTCTATACAGTATAACTTCTTTAGGCTGTCGCAGTTTCCAATTGTTGTTAGTGCACGAACATAAATCAAAAGTTTCACATCGTTATTTCCATATGAATGATGTCTCTTGGCTTGTGTATTCATTAGTATATTTCGTAATAAGAGTTATAATATCTGTAAAGCCTAATTGAATTTGGTTTACTAAATTTCATCAAAATACTGACTTAATGATAGTGGTTCTACTACAGAATGCTTTGTTTGCTTCTTTTTCTGCAATGCTCAGAAAAAGTAGATATTTGTTCCAAACCTGGTGAGACAGCTCTCCTTTACCTTCTTGAGTACCACAGTTCCTCACACATGTGATTTAAATGTATCGCTAGATGAAGCAGATCTCTATGAAGTCAGTCCATGTCAAATATGTGTTTCTGATTCTGATATGTGATTCTTAAAATCGTGGCGTAATCCCTGGTGAAAAGTTCAACACATCGCATGGCAACGTTATCACATTGTAATCCTGTACATTTTTAGAGACATTTTTGTACCGTTTTAAGATATGTTTTTGAGCGGACATTCTTCTTTGTGGACATCTTTCCTTGGCCAGGATGGTTCATACATGAAAATAGCTGCCCTGGGAATGTTAAAATGGCAATTGAATTCTCTCGTGGGAAAAAAAAATCCAATCATATTTTTGCATCTGCCAGTTTAGTTTTACTTATTCTATCACCTCTGAAACGTTGTAAGCGAACGTTTTACTATCCGCTATTATTTTCACTCTGGTTATAGCTCTGGGTTTTAGTTTGAGTTCTTTTAGATTTCCATTCTTCAGAAATCTAGCCTTCATAAGTAATCCTTCTCAGTTGATAAATAAAAAACACAACCTCTCAGTACTGCACTATTTCGATTGTAGGGTTGAACAAATTAATTTGGAAAATTTTTGAAACGATATGCCTGATTTACTATTACCTGCTCTGCCATTAGAATTAGCACAGGTATTGGCACCACAGTAGGCCTACATTTTAAGCGTTTGTATGCATAGAACGATCATAAAAATTATTAAAATTGTACATATAGAAAATATATAGGCCTATAGCCTATAGGCACGTCTAATTACTGCTATAGCATGAGTGTTCTGAGCTATGTGACATAGGGAGCGATAGAATGATAAATGAAAACCATAGTTCTTCATAATTTTAAAGTTTAGTTTCAGAACTGTAGCAATTGGGCGCATATGAATGCGAAGCTTATTTCGTCATAACTAGGGCAAGGCATTTAATGACCATAAAATAGTGAAAAATGCAAAATAAAAAATGAATTTATGACCTAAAATAGTGGAAAAATGGCTTAATATTTTTTTTAAAATGACCAATAAATGTTTCATTATTACTTATATTTAGTTTTTTAAAGTAATGAATTGCTAAAAGCAATTTAATGGATTACAGTGCATTATATATAAATATACTACATAAAACATTAATTTTATTACTAAATAAGTAAGTAAATGTATACTACTTGTACACCCTTAGCAAAAAAAAATCTTTCTGAACTGGCATGACCATTAAATTTCCCCTAGCAAATATGTGAATTTAGAAATTAAAAAATTATTTATTGCTACAAGACAAACTGCTACGGTGTTTACAATAAACCTGAATTAAAATTACCTATGAACACTTGGCGGAGATTCTCAAATAAAAAGAATTGTCTGTTGTCTGAAATTAACGATTTGTACATGGAAAAACTCCTCTCTACCTCCACTGAAACATGACCTAAAATGCCAGAAAAGACCTATAAATGCCAAAAAATGACCTATAATACAGAAAATGACCTAAAAATTGCCAAAAAATGACCTATCTCTTGAAAATGACGAAAAATGCAAAATAAAGCAAAATAATGCAAAAACAAATTGCCCTTATTTAATCAATTATGTAATTATACACATTTATATATATTCGAGCTATCTTTTAACCTTCATATAAAAAAGATGCAAAATCACCAAATGCCTTGCCCTAGTCGTAACATATTCCTTCGTGTATTGATATGCTTTTCATTAGCTTACATACCACCCACAAAGTGGAAGTTAGCATATTTGTTATTCAAGAAAGCTCTCCAGATTTAAAAATAAAAATAAAAAAATAAAAATAAAAATAAAATAGACCTCAGAGAATTTCACGATTAGTTTGTACAGTAGAGGCTTGATAATCCCACAACAATTTCAAGAGATGTGTGGAAGTGACATGGCAAATTTTATTACAGAAGCAACAATGATGTTAATGGTTGGAATCATCCCCTGACAAGATAATGAATAAACCACACCCTAGCATGATTTCAACAGAAATAACTCAATTTGGAGAAGAATAGAACAAAAACTACACCTAAAATCAACAGAAGGATTACAAATAGCCTGACAGAACTCGATGAAATTAGTGATCTAAGGGAGTAAATCTCAACATCTACAGAAAGATTGCAAATAGTCTTAAAGACCTTGATGAAACTGGTGATCTAAGGAAGTAAATCACTTAAGAACGACAAAAGGATTATTAATAGCCTGTAGGAACTCGACGAAACGGGTGATCAAAGGAAGTAAAACACTTAGGTTCGACAAAAGGATCCCAAATAGCCTGAAGGAACTCGATGAAATTGGTGATCTAAGGAAGTAAGATACTTAAAATCGAAAAAAATTACAAATAGCCTTAACGAACTCGATGAAATTGGTGATCTAAAGAAGTAAATCACATAAGATCGACAAAAGGATTACACATAGCCTGAAGGAACTCGATGAAATTGGTGATCCAAGGAAGTAAAATACTTAAATTCGACTAAATTTTTAGAAAAGCCGGAGGGAACTGGATGAAACAGGTGATCCAAGGAAGTAAATCACTTAAGATCGACAAAAGAATTACTAATAGCCTGTAGGAGCTCGACGAAACTGAAGATCTATGGAAGTAAAACACTTACGTTCGACAAAAGGATCCCAAATAGCCTGAAGGAACGTGATGAAATTGGTGATCTAAGGAAGTAAAATACTTAGAATCGACAAAATGATTACAAATAGCCTTAAGGAACTCGATTAAATTGGTGATCTAAAGAAGTAAATCACATAAGATCTACAAAAGGATTACAAATAGCCTGAAGGAACTCGATGACATTGGTGGTCCAAGGAAGTAAAATACTTACTTTCGACTAAATTATTACAAAAACCGGAAGGAACTGGATGTAACTGGTGATCCGAGGAAGTGAATCACTTAAGATCGACAAAAGAATTATTAATAGCCTGTAGAAACTCGACGAAACTGAAGATCTAAGGAAGTAAAACACTTAGGTTCGACAAAAGGATAACAAATAGCCTGAAAAAAAAACTCGATGAAACTGGTGAGCTAAGGAAATGCCTTAAGAATCTATTTTATGTATAAAAACTAAATTGAAATGCGAAATTAAGCAGAAGGAAGACCTATTTCGCAAATTATTGAATTAACCTATCTGCATTTATGTAAAAATGGTAAATGGGGTATCACATGATTCAAATCCACGTGGTTTGACCTGAAAATGGCAGAGCTGGCTAATAGTTAAGATTTAAGAGGGTCTTGAAATTCGCTTTGCGCTCAAATGTCTTGTTTTTAATCACATCCTAATCCACGCGCCGAAATGTTACTAAGTTTTTCTTGATCCACTCAACGGCTGTGAAATTATTTGTGTTTTGTGTTGCGAATTCCTTGCAAGAACTAATTAAGCTGTCTATAAATGTACATATTAATTATTTCTTTGCTCTGTGGTCCCTATTGACGTAGCATTATCAAAGCATAATAAGAAAATAAGACATAAATTCCGCTCAATGTTTTCAAGTTTATGAATTTATTGCTTGTTAATGTGGATACTAAGCTGTAATAGAAGTTGTAAATACTTCAATGTGATGTTCTAATAAACATTTACATTCTCGCCTCTACTTCTTTTTTCTTTTTCTTTCGTTTTCTTTCTTCCTATTTCTACTTGAAACATTGGTGGACAGAGTAAATATTGTGTTCGAATATCAAATTCGGTGTCAGCTTTCTTTTAGCATTAATTCACGTTTTGAGAATTCTCGAGTCCAAAAAATACCGTATTATTGAATATGGTTGTATTGTCCGTGTGTCTGTGAACAGCACAGCGCGAAAAGGAAATATCATATAAAATCCAGATTTTAAATTTTAAGGATATTTTAGGTTGTAACACGATGCATGTTCACTGCTTCCTCTTAGCCTTCTTACCGCTTTACATGAATAATATTTCGTTTTCATTATTTTCTCGAAAACGGCTCTAATGATTTTGCGTATATTTTCGTATAGTGACTGCCTGTACTAATCATTTCCATATAAATCCCTTATCTCTTCCAAATGCCGATGATTCTAAGTCTCACCGTGTGAACAGTACGGGTTTGCTAGGTTCGATACAACTGAATGAGCACTCCCGCAAATGCGGCAAAGCAAATAATGTGTTTGACCCCTCTTTTATTATATGGGGACAACCTATAAAACACTGGATTTACAGCAGAAGCAAAAAATGAACCAATAGAAACATATGTATTACGGGACAAGTATGATTTGTTCGTATAACAAATGGTAGATGCTCCCTTTTGTTTAAATTTGGTTGTCCTTCGTCTAGCTTGATTATTTGTAAAGATACAGTTGTATACTTTTACAGAACATGGAGAACCGTTAGATCAAGTTTTGATGGAGGTAGCTTATTTTGACCCATATCTTAGCCCTTTTTCACAAAATAAGGGCGATTTGGTTTTCTTAAAATACGAGTATCTTTACATATCATATGTCATATGTCACATCCTCGGTGTTTAAGCCTGCTTTTGGCAGATATTTTAAAAAATAGGCCTAAGGGTGTTGACTTTTCGAAACTTCTTTAAGTTGTTTAACATGTTTTAAATTAGGCTATATAAAAAACCACCGCTTTCCTTCAACACGAAATTTTGAGTCAGAACAAGTTATCAGCGTCAAAACTTTCGTCTGCCGATTCTCCATGTCCTGAAAAAATTATACAGTTATTCTTTATAAATAACCAAGCTAGGCGAGGAAACAACCAACATTTAAATAATAATATGTAAAAGAGAGCCATCAGGTAACTCGGAAGAATACAATGTGCCAGCTGTTGAATGAGTTTCTCAGAACAAATGACAAGGTAATCTATGGATTACACAAAATGACAGGATATAAGCGAAACGTCAAATTGTCATTTATACTAGTATGAACGATAAATGTATGGGGTTTTAACAGATCTGATATGAATAAAACACACCGGACTTCTGGAATCACTATAGGAATGACGAATTAGATCAATACTACCTTGAAGCAAGTACTCTGAAATTAGTAGGCCTATATAACACACTAAGCGGTGATTAATAATAATAGTAATAATAATGTTATGAATAATAATAATAATAAAATACACTTACTGCAAGGTTAGGCTATCCTATAAGAAAGTAACGGTTACAACTAGCCCTATTTCAGTTCAGGTACCCCTTCAACTTACAAACGTCTATGACATGGTCACGGTCTCTTCAAATTGTAAATCTGTTTTATGATCCCCACAAACTTCATATTTCTTCTACAATTCGTTTTGATATCGTAATGGAATATGATCAGCATGCCGAATCCCAGACCATCAATGATAGTTTTCTTGACCAGATCCGCTGCTTCTTCACCAAGTAGCTCCTTAGTTATTCAAACGAGGCTGATAGCACCATGTTCCAACCCCCTACCCCTAATCTCATAAAAAACCGAAGAGCTACCGGGGGTTGAGCTCAGGTCTGCGGATCTACAGTCAAAAACGTTTAGAAAGAAATTAGACCTACGTTCCATTGAACGTACTTTCGTGATGAAAACATTTTGCAGATTCCTTTTTGTAGACTAAGCAAGACGCAGAATAGTTATTCAGTAACAGGTTTGAAATTATTTAACAAGCTCCACAGTTCAGTGATAGACATGACGCTTCCACTCTTTAAAACGAGACTATATTCGTGGGTAATAGTCAACCCCTTCTATTGTCTGAGTGAATTCTTTGAAACTGACAGTGTTGTCATTAATCACATACTTTGTTCTATTATATTTTCCATATTTTGTTTATATTTTATTGCGCATGTGTTAAATTGATTTATAATGCCAAATTTTGTTCGTTCAGTTTTCTTTATTGTGAAATTAATCGATTGGATACAGTGTCTTCGTTTGAATAGTGTATTTGTGTTTTATCATCTGACGAGTTCAATTGCATTTTATGTATATACTTACAGAGCAATAAACTTAAACTTAGACTTAACTTAAACAAGGAGGAAGAGGTAATCGTGCTATAACTGGTTACTATACCTTCACGTTTCAGTTTTAATAAAACCACTGTCCCTGTCGTGACTGTATTTCGGAAAAAATAATTAAGTCGACGATTTAGTGCACATATTACATAACTGTGCCCTTTTATCGAATTTATAACTGAAATAAGACGTTGAATTACAAATATGATCTAAATATGACAAGACCATGAAGAAGAAAATATGACTAAATAAAAACGGACCGATTAGGATAACAAATATGCAATTCGTGATTAATTTGTGTTTTCGGCGAGAATGGATGTCAGGATAAAAATATGACATGTTATAAAAATCCAGAACCCACTTAATAATAATAAAATACCCAACATAAATAATACTTGCGCATTGCACATCTTATTGTGGTATTGTGCTATGTGAAAAAAATTCCTTGCTTTGACACATATAAATGCTGTAATTCTTGAATTCACGGCCACCGTGTTTACTAAATTGCTTCAATAATATTATGAATGATAATTACTATACAATTTAACACTGTCTTATAAATTAAAATGTGTAATGATAGATTGAATTACGCTATCAGAAAAACTTGTTTGCATATATCCATGCATAGTCTGTGAGGAAAATATTAGCATCCAAGGTTATATGCGGTTTTGTTCTTATTTATGAGTATTTTCTTAGAAATATTACTTGTGATATTCCTTTCTAATGGTGTTTAGTCTAGTGCAACTTCCTTTAGGCTATTTTCTTAATTATTTGAAAATGTAAAGATTACTTGTGCTAGATTTAACCAGGTACCTGTTAACGATGTAGATTATATGATATTGTGGATATCTTTGCACATTCTCTACAAATACCATCACCATGAAAATATAAGTTATTAAATTAACAGAAATCATTTCAGCAATCATGCCTCACAGTTAGCAAGGAATATTGTTTGTCTCGAATTGAAGTAGACTTCCTCTTAAAAATTTCAGATCTCTGTGTGCCGTAGATTTGGATGGGCATTGAACACACATATATAAACATACAGAATAACATACAATATAGACATATTGTAAATACGGTAAATATAGTATCAATTATATGAAAGCTCATGAAAGAAGTAGTTTTATATTAGAATTTTAAAAAATATACAAAACCCTTTTAGATGTGAAATTTCTCGGGGTGATTGCAAAAATTGCCATACTTGGTGGGTGAAAAGCGCTGTTCTTAAGTTGGCAGCCCTGCACCAGGAAATCAATTATAGCTGGCTGTGCACTCTATTATGGCTGGCTCCACGATTACAATAAATCTAACATTCATAAATATTTCGCAAATTTTAATGACTGTCTAAAAATAGTGTATGATACACGACGTGGTCAAATGATTTTATATTGCTAGTAAGTTGCTACACTCGCCCTTACTGGCTCTTTTTGCAAAGATAATCTACTAGAAAAATAAAATCTGGTTTTTAATGTTTAGAGATCATAAAATAACTATTTCAGTAATGTCACTTATAGGAATAACATTTTTTTCTGAGCTCTTCAATGAATTATTTATTAAGATATCGTGCTATTCTTTCTTTTTTCTATTTCAGGTTCCTCTAATGACGGATTCACAAACCAATGCAGCTGCAGAGGAGTGCCGGTAATCTTGAAATCGAGGCCTGAATCACAACTGACTGCGAGTAGTCGATTACAGCAATAAGCGGTGACATTGATTATAATGTTGATGACGGAGAAATAGTGGAAAAATTACAGAGAAACCCAAATAATGTCCAAATATTATATTCATATCACAATAATTTGCTCAGGCCACTAAAAATTCCAAATCAGCACAACCGGGATTAGAAAGCAGCCCAATGGAAATGAAAGCTCTAACGTTCAAATAGTTTTATATCCGGGCCTGGGAATGTCCGCTTTAGTGTGAACGATACTTGATATTTGATAGTGCTTTTATCATGCCACCAGCAATGCAGTGATGGGCAAAGTATGGCCCGGTGGCCACATGCGGCCCTCAGTCAGGTTCATTTCGGCCCGCAGCGGAAAGGATGAAAAAATATATTTCTTACTCGATTATTTTTCCTTCTATTGCATGACTCCATGGTGAATTTTAACGGAACTTCAAGACTTTTAGCATTGAACACGCCTTGAATATTTTCATTATTCCATTTACTGAAGACTGCAAACAGTGAAATCGGGCATGCAGCACAGATTAGTTGAATTGCAAAGTAAAACTCAATTGTGTTTCTTAACGTCTCAAAACCTGAATTCTACAAGTCCTTACCGAAACCAAGTTTCCAAATTTTGATTTCTCGTGCTCAGCAGATTATCGCCATGTTGGCAACTTCATTATATGCATGAGCAAGTGATTTCTTCTTCGAAGCTTCGAAAGTGTTGTGTCAGAAACAGACTGACTGACAGACTTTTGACTTCACTCCTGAAGCTCATCTCGTTCCAGTTGCAGGGGCTATGAAAATTATCGGAAGTACATTTGCTGTTCCACTCATCTTTTATATCTTCAATGCTACTTCTTCATATAAGTTATGAATAACATATAAAATAGTTCTGAAAATTGCACCATTTCAGTAAACTATTTCGGCCCGCCTAGTGAAATTTGTCTGTCATTTGACCCGTTCCAATAGAAGTTTGATTATATATCAGTGGCCTAGAAGAAGAAAATCGCTCAATGAGATGATCTTTAGCGGGCTTGTTTTATACCGTATCATGTTAACCATGGCGTACTTCGAGAGAATTAATGAGGAAAACCTGTGAGATTTTAATATGTAGGTCTGTGTAAAGTACTAGCGTAGTAATTTTACTGTCGTAAACTAGTAGGGACACACTGTTTTGGTTTAGCGTATTCTTTCATTCGTGGATTCACACTGGTTTCCGTTACCTCCTACATATGTAGAGTTTTTTGGCAGGAATATCTGGGAGACAGCTGTTATCGCTAACTTTGAACTCGGTTCAACCTTTGCGGGATAAGGCTATCAGATTATCAAGTTCATTGCTTTCTACGGGCTTAATCGAGCCTATTACACACAAATGTCTTATTACTGTTTTTATAATATAATCACGCTTCCAATTCTTTAATATAATAAAATTGAACACTTGTAATGTAAAATACAGTGCATTTTTCTGTTAGTAGGAGTGTATTAATCTGTTTTCGCCTTTTGAAATCTTCTCTAAATGGAAGAAATGTTAGATCACTCAGAAACGAATGCTTGATACCCCAATAAATTAGAATATTTTAGGAGAAAAATTCCTCTGACACCAGATTCGAACCCGTGACCTTCGACTTTCCGATGCTCTCCCAGTCGAAGATCACAGGTTCGAATCTTGGTATCAGTTGAATTTTTTCCTAAAATAATCTCATGTAATGTTTAAACAGAAGTAATATTCTCTGGTCTCATTAATGTATTATCTGCATCCTATAAATTAAATGAAATTGATCGAAGCAAACAGACGAAAAGCATCATGAGTCTCCAATGAAACCTATTTTTCTTATCCCTTCTACACTACTTTCGTCTTTAATTATTATCGGTTTATTTATTATTTGTTATTTATTATGTTTTATTTACTTCTTAACTGAGTAGGAATAATTAAAATCGCCTAAACTTTAACTTTTAAGATCGCTTGTCAATACTTCAATCTCTCGGAAGCTAAGAAATATGACTGCCTGTGATTGATCGAAAGGATCAACCGATGGATATGGTAATATAATGAACAGATATTCAAAAAATCACGAGCTGAAATTTGGAGGTCCTTAACTGTAATATGGGTTTGCGTGATTACTCTTTACTTGCAAAGGCAAACGCCGGATTGGAAATAACTTTTCCTACACTTTCAGATAGATAAAAATAATGAATCAAAATAGGCTCTCCCGCTGAATAAATTCTCTAAACATCAGTAAACTAATAAGCTTTGAAAATAAGCAGGTGATTGCATTGATAGCTTTTGAACCATGGATCAGACGAGGACATGGGTGTTCATCGCCAGTCTGTTGGAGGTAATTCAAACTGTGTTTTCTTATTATGGTATTTCATATATATATATATATATATATATATATATATATATATATATATATATATATATATATATATCTTAGTAAAGCGTTTAGTACATCTTAATTTGCTATCAACTGGCTACTTGACGAAACGCTTTCCTCCCTCACGAAGTCCTTTATTTTTTATTTTTTTAAATATTTCTTCAACAATGAACAATAAGTAATAATGATACAAGAATGAACGTGTTACAAATATAGCCCAGTGGCTAATATTTGCATAACATAACAAATCTGTTTGACATTTAATTAAATCTGTAGATCAAGTCCAAAACTCTATTTCTTTTAAGCCTACACGTGTTTGTCCCATTGTTCAGGAGATTCACTGCATATGAATTGGGGTGTTTGTTTAGACGATTCTGGTAGGCCGTACTGTATTTACTTATTTCCAGTTTTACTGTTGGTATTTCAAGAACTTGATAAATATATTTTATACTGATGTACCAGGGAATTTTACCAATAGTTCGTATCGTTTTGGATTGGAAACGTTCTAGAATTTCTATGTTGGAGTTGCTTGATGTACCCCAAAGTTGAATTTCATATGTCCATATTGGTTTAAGGATACATTTGTAAATTAGAAGTTTGTTCGTAGTTGATGACTCTGACTTGGGTCTTAGGAGCCAATACAATTTGCTGAATTTTAGATTTAGTTGCTTGCATTTGGTACTTATATGCTTTATCCAGGTCAAACGACGATCAAGATGGATACCCAAATATTTAACTTCTTCTGACTGAGGTAGAGTCTTACCGTTGATTCTTACGGGAGGGCAAGTGCCTCGTCTTAACGTGAAAGTTACATGTAGACTCTTATCTTCATTAATTTTTATTCTCCATTTTTTAAGCCAAATCTCCAATTCAATTAGGTATTCTTGTATGTGTTGTGATGCTGTGGTTAAATCTTCATGGACCGCTAAGACTGCTGAATCATCAGCAAAAGTGGCTATATTTGTCGGTACATCCATGGGCAAATCTGCAGTGTAGAGTAAATACAACATAGGACCAAGAACACTTCCTTGTAGAATTCCAGAGTTGATAGGGTAGAGATCCGATAGGCTCCCTTCAAATTTAAGAAGTCCTTAATGATAAAAATAAATTATATGCTATTTTGAATTGTAAACAGTGTTTAACAGTGCTCTCTCATTCTATACCCTATAATGTTTCACTTTACGGGCTGAGCCCCTAACGGCTGAGCCGTTATAACTTATTAAAAAATAAAAATCTTGCGCATTATAGAGATTATACAGGATATCACCAGATGTCACTGTTATTCCCTTCCATTTTGTACAAATTAATAATTATCAATTTCCTTCAATTTAACCATTAAAAATACTATAATTCCTACTACTG
This sequence comes from Ectobius pallidus, assembly GCA_964059195.1. Lineage (NCBI taxonomy): Eukaryota > Metazoa > Arthropoda > Insecta > Blattodea > Ectobiidae > Ectobius > Ectobius pallidus. The sequence continues at coordinate 112,978,839 of CAXKWD010000003.1, forward strand.
CTATTATCGTGTACCTACTAATCATTTATTTAAAAAACATAAATAACTATTTCGGCAAGAAAAATTTGATCCATAACGTGTAACGTAGATACCGTGAGTTATGTTACGGAAAAGCACGATCGTAAGCCAATACAATATTTAGTTTCGCTCAAAACATTACTTACGAAATTAATTTATCTCCAATCATTCAAAGTCTGCAATTTTTTATCATAGAGAAGGGTTTTTAAATATTAGTTTATTACTTTTCTTTCATATTTTTAACTTCAAGAGAGATATAAATGTCTTTATAAACAGATCACAATTCAATACAAGGATATGTTTCTGCTTCTGGTAGTCTATGTTATTTGTCATTTGTCAATCATTTGTTGTAAAACAAATTGTTGCCAACCAAAAGAGTCTGAATTTTGCTACATACGAAATTACCAAAACTTTTTTGATTAAGTTACTATTCTAAGCACAAGCGAACTGAAATTATTTTTCTTTTAAAATTTACGATGAAAAATAAAAAACGTACTCGCTATCGCTCGTTTTGTTAATTTCGTGCTTGCATGTTACGTTCTATATAACGGATTTACGTTGTAACTGTAAATGAATTCTTGGTAATAATTAGGATCGCAACACCTGACAACAAGCCTAAATGACATGAATATAGCCTACAATGCCATAGAAAAAGAGAGAAGTTAAATCATTTTGGGCAAACCTTTACCGATTATAACAAGTTTTTAACAAAGGTTTCATTACTAAATAAATAGTGTAAAATATGTTGCACAAACTTTCTCTATGTACGTGTTATTAGTTTAATTATTTTAGGTTGACGAACGAAACCGGTATGTACAATTCAAAACTGAATTTATTAGCTTCAGGTTCAATAGATTTAGGGAGTCCTGATACTAAAATACCCTCCAATGATCACGGAAATGCACTATTGATACTGAACTTACCGTATGGAGCACTCAGTGTGATATGATTACTGATCTCTCAAGGAGTTAATGAGATATATTTGCCATTACAGACATTAGCTTTAATTTTCTTCCAATCACAAAAGTTATTAGGCCTACATATTAAAAAAATAAATCTAGGAACGGCAGAAAAATAGTTTAAAATTGCATATAACAAATTGCAAATTAAAAGTGAATTATCACTAAAATATAATAGGTAGGCCAAATTAATAAATATAGATCTAGATTTGATTTATCCAGTTCATTTTTAGAAATAAGCGTTTAGATATAAGTATAAAAAAATATATATAGGCTTTATGTAAATTTGTTTCTTAGTTATTATTATATATAATAAGCATTATAATTTTATAATTGACTAATTTGCTGTATGTTGCTCAATTAAAACAAAAACAAAAAACAGTATATTTCACATAAAATTCCATTTCTGATGACTCTTCGCAAGATGTTTTTAAAAAGCGGATATTTATGACATTTACAAGCCTAATCGCGGGCCGCAGGACATCTGGTCACCCTACCAATAGGCGCACACATTAACATAACAAAGCATATCTCTCACCCCATCGGAAATGTTAGTTTTTTTTTCAGCTGTGTTTATAACTTACTTCTTTAAATAGAATACTCTTTTGAATAGTGTTAATCAAATAAAATGCATTGGCTTGTGTCAAGAAAATTAAGGCTTGGCAAGTAAACATAATAACCTGTTTGGTATTTCAAAGAGTTTTAAATAATTGTCCTCCACATTCACTCGTTTGCATAGGAAACGAAAAAATTATTGTCAGAAGTGGGATTCGAACCCACGCCCACAGAAGTGGACTGCGACCTGAACGCAGCGCCTTAGACCGCTCGGCCATCCTGACTGATATCTATGCAATGAACAGCAGAAGTAAATAATGATTTCTCGCTCTACAATAAGTCTTCTTGAATAATGTAATATAAATGTTCAATTAATAAAATAAAAAAATAATATTTTAAGCGAAGGCTTTGAACTCCGACACTTGTAATTTATTTTATATATTAATATAATCTTAGTCATTGGTTATGTAACACAAGACTTGCAGTATAGTTACCTAGCAGATTTATCTTCGGTAAGTTATTAAACAGGGGCATAGGCGTACCGAGGGGGGGGGTTTGGGGGTTTGAACCCCCCCATTGATTAAAAAAAGGAAAATTGTATAATTTTTTTAAGTCTGCCCATAAATTACTTAATACAAGTATAAAGCGTGGGAAGCTTAAAACTCGTTATTTTACGTCTTAATTTTTAAAATTTTCCGGGAGAAAACACCCAAAAGCTTAAAACTCGTTATTTTGCGTCTTAATTTTTTTAATTTTCCGGGGGAGGATCCCCGGAAGCTTAAAACTCGTTATTTTGCGTCTTAATTTTTTAAATTTTCCGGGGGAACCCCGGAAGCTTAAAATTCGTTATTTTGCATCTTAATTTTTAAAATTTTCCGGGGAGGACCCCCGGACCTCCCTCTCCCTGGGGGGTATTCCTTTATAACCCCCCCCCCATATGGTCGGCCTGGTTAAGCCTATGAACAGGGGTGCCCACAGGGGGGGGGGTTAAGACGCAGGTTGCGTCATTGAAATTTCTGGGGGGGGGGGCAAAATATTATCATTTATGAATTTTCTGGGGGGGGTTGAAAATTGTTGCAAAATTAGAGTTTTTTTGTTAAAAATAAAAACAGTCTAGTTCTATAACTTCAAAAGGTCTCTTCTAATTCTTTATAAAGATAAAGATGAAGAATTTCGACAGCCATGGGCGCCCATACCCGGGGGCGGGGGTTGGGGGCGCAAGGAAAAAAATGTATATTAATAATTATTATATTCAGGTGTTTTTCTTATAAGCCCAATTATTTGAATTGCAGAAGTTTTACCAAATCGACAGCATGGAAGCAGAATCCACAGTGGATTAGGAAAGACGCAGGGGGTTTGAACCCATGAAAGTCAAAACCAAAAATTCTATATTTGTATTAAAAAAAATATTTATTTAATTAAACAAGATTTGTTGGTGTGTCAAATATGATATAGCAGTTATTTTCTTTTCATAACATAATGAGTAGGCCTATTATGTCCACTGTTCCATGTGTTAATTCAACTTTTCTTATAAATAGTAATAAGTATTATAACTTCGGTAACAATTTCTTGTTTAAGTTGCCATGTCTTAGAGTATAGTAAACAAATTTGCTAACTAGTTTTTCAGTGCTAAAATAGCGTAAAATGTGATTTTCATTAGTTCAACATTTAAAAATTTCCCGGGGGTGGACACCCGACTTAGGTAACATTTTCTTGTTTACATTGGCATGTCTTAGAGTATGGTAAACAAATTTCCTAACTAGTTTTTTAGTGCTAAAATAGCGTAAAATGTGATTTTCATTAATTCAATATTTTTAAAATTTTCCGGGGGTGGGCCCCCCACTTAGGTAATGATTTTTTTATGTACATTGGCAGGTCTTAGAGTATGGTAAACAAATTTCATAACTAGTTTTTCAGTGCTAAAATAGTGTAAAATGTGATTTTCATTAGTTCAATATTTAAAAATTTCCCGGAGGTGGACATCCGACTTGGTAACATTTTCTTGTTTACATTGGCATGTCTTAGAGTATGGTAAACAAATTTCCTAACTAGGTTTTGAGTGCTAAAATAGCGTAAAATGTGATTTTCATTAGTTCAGTACTTAAAAATTTTCCGGGGGTGGACCCCCCACTTAGGTAATGATTTCTTATTTACATTGGCATGTCTTCGAGTATGGTAAACAAATTTCCTACCTAGTTTTTCTGTGCTAAAATAGCGTAAAATGTGATTTTCATTAGTTTAATATTTAAACATTTTCTGGGGATGGAATCCCGACCCCCTTTTTGGGGGGTATTCCAACCCCACCCCCCCGGCACTTCCGACCCTCCCCGCAATTATTTTCTGGCTACATCATTGTTGCACTTATTATAATTATTAATATAATGTTACAAAGTGGCCCAAGAAGTTAAAGCGACAAAAAATAAATTAATTGAAAAAATTGCCCCCCATAGAAAATATCATATGGGTGCCCTTGTCGACAGCCAATTGGGTTGGGGATGAGCAATGAAGTTTGGGGGGTGAGCAATAAAGTTTAGGGGGTGAGCAATGAAGTTTGGGGGGTGAGTCATGACGTTTCGGGGGGTGGGCACCCCTGTATTAAATACGAGCAACTAATAAATTATTGCAAGGATTCGCTAAGGACATACGAAACAAAGCCCAAGCTAGCACAATAGAAGACCTATTTTTATACATCCCGCAACTCTTCCACATTACTGTCTCTTACGAATGGCGAATAAAACCAAATGGAGTGTCGGCAGGCAGTTTTACTAGATAGCTCTCTTTTTGCCGATGTCTTAAAATGTAATCAAAGGATTTTAAAAGGTAGTTTGATATTTGCATAACAACGAAAGAATATCCAATAGCAAAAGCATTCCAGTATTATGAAAACGAGATCATAGGCTAATCATAAGTAGACCGTATCACAGACAGTATATTATTTTTGTTACAAACTTCCCTTTTCTTAATTAATACAGGCCTACGATATGATTTTTTTACCGACTTCTGACATAGCATTTGTTAAAATACATACAAGGTTTAAAATGTTCATATTTATAAAAATTAGGGTTAGTATATCTTATGACATGTAATTTTCTCTTGATTTTAATTTCAGTCATAGCAATGATTTAAAGAAGAATTGAACGCTTCTTATCTTTTATTTGATTAAAACTCTATCTTATTCGTATCTATATATTTTATGTTTCATTCTAGGTCATTTTCACAGTTTTGATCATATTGCGCATGATTTTAGGTTATATTTTGGTTACATTTGCAGACATGATCTGGTGGTCAGATGCATAACATGGTAGGTATTTTGAAAGAAAAAGTCTATATTCCGGGTTTTGAACAATATGCAAAACCAGTGACATTTTAATTGGTGAAAAAGTTATTTTGGATGAAGATAACCCACAATCAGAGTGCAGCGAATTGATTGTCCAAATATGCTTCCAAATACGTGACGTTGAAAGCAGGTTCTCATGATATAAGACTATTTAATTAGGCCTATGGTGATAGGCTAACATAACCCAGATATTAATGCAGTAATAGGCCTAATCCCACAAAGAATGTAACGCCCGGAGTTTCGTTTTAAACATCGTGTGGTGCCATTTAAACGGAAAAATTCATAATCAAACACGATTATGAAAGTTAATAAGCATTATAGATACAGTAGCTTAAAAATAACAAATCATCGTTTCCATCAAAACTTCACATTGTGCAATGCTTTAAGCCTAATTGGTTGGGTATTTATTATAAACTAAAAGTAAGTAAACTTCAATACATCACTTAGGCCTACCTATGCGAATGGACGCCACTCAGCATGGCCGGACACGCGACTTGTTCCCCCGATCCATGAATGGAGTTCACTACATTAACGCCGCGGCCACCGTTTCTTGAATGACGATCATTAGCGCAGAAACCTGAAAAATGGAGAACACCTACTTAAAAATACCTTTAACCAAACTTGTTCGCCCATATGCTAAGGGTTGCAGTTCTAAAAAAAGGTTTCACACTAAAGTATTTGATGGTATTTTAGAACAGGATAAGTAGGGGAAATTTCAGCTCAGCCTAAATGAGCAGGTAGATTTAGAAATTGGTATTTCTGTACAATGAAACAAAAAGGGCCAAAGTCCATTGTATCCAAGTTTCAGAAAAATCAATTCCAATTGGAATATTCTGGAAACTTCTAGCTTTTTTTTTTTTCTCTCTTCTTTTTTTCCAGTCTGCTCTTCGTCTCTTCTTTTTCACTCTGCTCTCTTTTGGACTTACACACGAGCACGAGAAATCTTGCTCATTCAGGTGTATTTTCTGAATATTATATTTATAGTAGGCCTATATTAGATAACAAAACATTGTAAAACGTGTACTCGTATTTATGTTAAAAACTTCGAATTTTGGGGTCGAAACAATACTGGTACTTCCTCTACCTATGGTGCCTATGGTACGGGCAGAGAAAGTAATATGCCTTACAAAATGTTAATACGGCATGCAGTTAAAAATAAATACGAATAAAAATAGCTCCTACCTGATGGGTCTCTTTAAGGTAGTTTTCATGATGAGACTGTGTTTCGTAATGTACTTTCGTGAACGTGATTTCATGAGATTAATTGGACCCATTTCTTTTCAAACAAATTCCAGTGCAGCCGCACGTTTCATCTTATTTTTGTAATTCAAGTCGTTCAAATACCACGAAACACCACCTATTGATCAGGAATTTCAAACTGTCCATACTTCCTCACTTCATTTTACAAAATGTGAACCAACTCGCTATAGTTTCACGAAAAGTTAGAATCAGCCGAACTGCGCAGTGTCGTAACTAGATACTTGCAGTGCATTTCGCGTATGCGCAATCATGTATAAAACAGTTGCGGAACTTAGTCATGAAACCTAATTTTGTCGTGTAAAATTCTAGCTTTATGGGAAGACAAATTTAAACACGCTTATTATGGCTCACAAACTTGGAGCACAACTAAAAAAGATAGAAAATCAATCCAAACGTGCCAAAATAGAATGGAAAGGAAAATGCTGGGCATCACATGGAGAGATAGAATAAGGAACGACGTAATACGACAAAGAACACAAATAACAGATGCAGGAAACGACAGCAGGTACCTAAAATGGAGATGGGCCGGACACATAATGAGACAAGACCCTGCTCGCTGGACTCACAGAATAACTTCATGGGAACCAAGGACGGGAAAACGGAAAGTAGGAAGACAGAGGACACGATGGTCGGATGAACTAAGGACAACTTTCGGCAACAGATGGACCACCACAGCTAAAGACAGAGGAAAATGGCAACTTCTAGTTAAGACAGCAATCCAAAACAACAAAACAGGATGAAGACAGTAAATAGCAAGGAGCAGGAAAGCAGTGCACGACTGAAAAGCGAAGACCTAAACCCACAGTGTATAGTGCTAGAATTATATATAGGACAACAAAAATGATAGACTACATATCGGACCATAAATGATAGACTATAGGCATAAGTAATAATAGGAAAATCCTTCCCGGAATGGCTAACCGGGATTGCGACACAAGCCACCTCTCCCAGGAGAGAGGCCCGTGCCCCTCGGGGACATTATGGGCTAATACTAATACTAATACTAATACTATTATCATGAAAAGGGCAAAATGACAGGTGACATGAGGTGAAATCAATTCGACAACAGTCGAGAAGGAAATCTACTACACATGACTCACACTTAAAATCCCTCCCGTATGACAACGTGCCCCGGATTTTGACTTCCTGAAAAAATCCGTTGGCCCAGCCTGGGTGTGAACTGTGAACCAACAAACCTCGGATTCAGTGGCCGGTGTGCTACCTTTGAACCACCGAGGTTTACAACTACTACTCTCATAGGTTTATCTAAAAACAACGTATAGATCCCGCACGAAATCTGTGCCGATTGCCTACGTCATTGCATTATGTTTTCGTGGGGACTGTAGCGTCGACTGGCCTGCTACCTATCTCCCTCGCACAACAGTACCTCCCTTTCTATTTATAAAGGCCAAGCTACCTCTCTCTCTAACACAATAGTATGTCTCCCTCTAGCGAGTAACAGTCGTCATCGGCACAGATTTCGTGCGAGATCTTTACTAATTTCTTAATAATTGCCAAGAACTGACGAATGTGAATGTTTACACTTTGCATTTTTCTCTTTTACTAGCAGTTTCCATAAGTCGTCAGATGGGCAGAAATTTATTGTACAGTCGAGTGCAAGGAAACTTTCCGATGCTTCTGGTTTCTTCGAGTGTTTTTTTTAATGTTAGCAATGAATCCCCTTTTACTACTTTTTGTTCCAAACCAGCCCGAACAAGATCAAACACATGCATTAGCCTATGAACAACGCTCAGGCAGAAGTCAGCGGTGAAAGGGCCTGGAAGGCGTGTCACAACGAATGTGTAGTCAGCCCCTGTATGAGTTCGACTGGTGTTGGTTTGATGTCAAAAGCCTGACACTCAAACATTAACTAATTAACACAAGTCAGTTTCGGGTTCTGGAGCGAAGGAGGAAGGGACTAGGACAAAAATTAAATGGAAGGTTGTTGAAATTGCCTTGTAAATAGCGTCTTCTATTTTATACATAGGCCTTGTCATTTGAAGTGAGAAAGGACATGGACAACAAACAGAAAGTTATTTCCCTATCTAACAAGGTTAAGATTCATTCTGAAATGGTTATGTTCTCTCAACGAATCTAAAGGCTCTTAGCCGTATCCGCCATCGCGAAAAAAAGAGGAGCAGGGGTGGGGAGTGGGCCTGGTGGAGCCGATTTAGAAATTCCCTTACCTACATAAACCACTACTTATCATATCGGAAAGATTTCGTGCACTCGAGTATACATGGTCAACCTAATGTCGTTGTTGTTGATGATGGTGGTGGTATTGGTGGTGGTGGTGGTGGTGGTGGTGGTGGTGGTGGTAGTGGTGGTGGTGGTTGTGGTGGTGGTGGTCATGAAATGGAGAAGAAAGAGAGAAACAAAAAGAGATGAAAATAGAAAAAAGAGATAATTCCTCACGATGTATTTTAACAAGGAGTGCGGTGCACATCCTTAAATGAATTCAAGCACTTGGAGATGCAGCGTTGCGGTATCAGATAACTAATAGTTGCCGCAAACTAATTTCATTGCAGCCATGAATGAGTCTGCGGTCCTTGCCTCATCATGGCTCTTTCTGCCGCCCGGCAACCACAGGTACCAGAGCATTAAACGATTTTTAAAATGCTATATGATCTAATAGTTTCAAAATATGAAGTAAGCCTACTTTCTATTGTATTTCATTTTGACATGTTCACAGGGAGGCATCTACAATGTAGAATATATGCAAATATGTGTATGCATTTATATGTTACCATATAATGCAAAAATAAAACAATTTGGATCAAGGCTCAAAACAGTTAAACCCGAAAGTGTATAGTCACCACCATTAGCTCAATTGTTTAATTGTTATGTATGTAGTTACATCACAGTCAGTTCACAATGGCTCGTACAATTCACCTTAAGTTATAATTATGTGAAATAAATAAAAAGATAATAAAATCACTTAAACTGATGTAACAAAGTGTCAGAATGCTTTTGTTTAATCAGTGATAATTGCAATTATGATATACAGATCTGTATCTGTATCTGGTACCCTATGATCCCCAGGTGGGGCGAAGGGGCCTCCAAGTGGAGGTTTCATTACCTATACTAATTTTGATATGCTTATTTTCCGAGAGAGGTTAGAGGGACAGGTGGTAAGCTCATCGCCTCGCAACCCGGCAAGGACCGATAAATTTTGTCCAGAGGCTCTAATTTAGGCTTGGAGTTCTTTTACGTGCCGTAAATCTACGACACGGGACCCCCAGCTTAAGTCCCTCCCGGAGGACTCCGTGCCCAGGATTTTTAAGGTCCTGAAAAATCCACCGACCGCGGCCGGGTTTGATATACAGATAATAAGTTATTTTTTTAATCGATTTCCGAATAAAGCTCCAGATCAATTCATTAAGCAGGGCTTATGGAAAACAAAGGTCTAGTTTGATAAACATATGTGAAGGAATATGTCGGTTGTGTTATTTGACAAAGCTACCTGTATTGCAACTTCCAAAGTCGTATATGAACACTGTAAAACAACATGTTGTCATGAGAACAGATTTGCATTTGATAAATTCTTTCTCATCCATTACCACAAAGTAGGCACTAACTTGGGCATTACTCCGGTACTGGTCTATCGATTTGGTCCAATATCAATAGGCTTCTTCCTATGGATATTATAAATGCATATACCAAGTTTCATGAAAGTCTGATAAAGGGTATTTGAGTTATCGCGCGAACAGACACACGGACAGACTGACAGAACGACATTTTACCGTCCACCACACAATCTCAGAAAGTACCATTCCAGCACTTAATAAAACTTAAAAATCATAGTATGTCGAGATGTAAAACTTCTCTGGTCGACGACATGTTTCGGACTCAAAAGTCATCTTCATGTCTGTAGTGATCACGCTGCACGTACTTCGGCAGACAGATGTTCTATCACATCTGCAAAAATGTGTGTGTGTTTATGTATGTATGTATGTATGTATGTATGTATGTATGTATGTATGTATGTATGTATGTTTTTCTTTTAATATATATTATACTTTATTCATCAGCATGCCCCATTTCTGTGCGTAATATTACAAACTATACATTATCTTCGTACAAAATTATGTTTATAATATTATTTAGATGCTGTATTTTACATGGTTTGAGCCAAATATATCTTAACTATAACATTGTCGATTATAGAAACGTCCAGATCAATTGATGTTACGTATTTAAAAATCTCTTAAAGTGTATTTTCATTAGTTCATTTGTTATCGGCCATTTACCACTACGTTTAATCACTTCACTACCTTTCTTTTAGCAAAAATGCTAAAATGTATATATGTATTTATGTATGTATCTATGTATGTATGTATGTATGTATTTTTTAAGCCTTAATACTGCATGCTCCATTACAATGATAGTAATACTACATGCAATGTTTCCATATACATTTATACGTTATATAAGTTGTATCGATGGCATTTGCAATCTTATAATGGGTTTAAATATTAATTGGTTACACTGTCTCTATTCTAAGTTTACCGTCTGTACAAATTGAATGAACTGCTTTTTGTGTTTCTATAGCTACTGTCTTTTAGATTTTGTCCATTGTCCACATACTTTTGGAATAAGACTCTTTCCTTTTCTAGTTTCTTACACTCAAACATGAGGTGGTCCACTGTCTGATTTCCGCCTCCACACGTGCATATCGGATTATGTATGATTTTAAAACTATTCATATATGATATTACTTTACCATGTCCTGTCAGAAAAGTTATGTTACACTTTACATTTTACACTTTAGTCTATCTTCTACAGTAGGAAAGTACGATTTTGTTGTTTCCTGTCACACTCTATCCCACTCACAGTAGATCACTTTCCGGTATTTTCTGGTAGCATGTATGTATGATTTTTTTTTATTTCAACAAATTCCCCATTGCAAGTAATATTACATGTGTAAGTTCTCACTTCATACAATTACCAAGATACATGATATGATATGAAAGTACGATTTTGTTGTTTCCTGTCACACTCTATCCCACTCACAGTAGATCACTTTCCGGTATTTTCTGGTAGCATGTATGTATGATTTTTTTTTTATTTCAACAAATTCCCCATTGCAAGTAATATTACATGTGTAAGTTCTCATTTCATACAATTACCAAGATACATGATAGGCTATATAAAATTTGAAGTTTTCTGACACAATGTTTACAGAATTCATAATTTACAATCTTAATGTCATTGGAAAGGTTTAAGTCAGCCTGAAAAATTCAATGCCATAGCCTGGATCTTCTGCTCTCCGTGCCGCTGCTCTTACCAATTGAACTATCATGGCAACTTGCCGGTACAACATTAAATTCTCCAATTGACTCACATATCCCGGTATATCACCAGGCGTTCTCAATATGAGATAAAGGGTGCGGCAAAACATCCTCCCTATTTTAAATTTCAAATAAAAAACAAATGGATCAAAATAAAGAAACTGTTTTAATATTAATGATATCTACACAGTGGGAATTTAGGGTTTTCAGTATATTACATTAGTTCACCTCACTTCTAAGTGCAAATAGACCTTAATACTGTCTCCTTGCTCTTATAGCAAGTTCACCATATCAATTGCGTCAACGTGATTATGAAAATCGTATGAGGTCATGTGCAAACATCCTAGAAGCTATACCAGAAGATGCTGTGGTCCCTTTTAGTAATGAAGCACATTTTCACTTATCTGGATGTGTTAATAAACAAAATTTCGGTTATTGGAGTGGACAGAATCCTCGTGAGCTTCATGAAGAACCTCTGCATAGCGACCGTGTTACTGTATGGTGCGCAGTTGGAAGAATCGGGATAATTGGTCTTTACTTTTTTGAAGAGGATGGTGCTACTGTGACAATAAACTCTGGAAGATACACTCACACGATCAACACATTTTTTTCGCCAAGACCCAATGCACTGTGGACTGAAGAGGTATGGTTTCAGCAGGACGGAGCCACCGCTCACACCGCTTGGATTTCTCTCCAAGTGCTGAGACAGATGTTTCCCGGACGCTTAATTTCTTTACATGGCGACATTCCCTGGCCAGCACGATCACCAGACCTTACACCCTGCGATTACTTTCTGTGGGAATATCTTAAGGCTGAGGTGTTTAAACATCGGCCGAGGATTTTGCCAGCCCTAAGAAACGCAATACAGGAAGAGATTGGTCTTATTCCTCAAGAAATGTTGGTTAGAACGATGGAAATTTTCCGAAGTAGCATTCAACAATACACTGATAGTGAAGGACACCACTTGAGTGACATTATTGTTCAAAACATGAAACTTCCCACTGTGTAGAAACATTCATGTTAATACAGTTTCTTTATTTTGATCCATCTGTTTTTTATTTGAACTTTAAAATAAGGAGGATGTTTTGCCGCACCCTGTACAACCCAATTGCGACTTACAAACTCGTATGTGCTTTAAGACCCGGGCTTCATAGTAAACCACTAGTAGGTCACAGTGGAATGATACCCGTAATTCTTTCACACTAGCCGTGTAGGCTATAGTCGGCATTGAATTTTTCAGTCTGACTTTCCACCTTATCCTACACACGGTCAGTCTGAAAGAATTATTATTCCACATTAATGCCATTGTTATGCAATAGGCCTACATATTATTGTGTTGGATATTAACACATATCAAAGTGTGCTATATTTAGTAACATTTCAACGTTTTGCATTGTCTAATTAGATATTTGAAGTCATAATGAATGTGATTTTGCATATTTATAGTTATAGTGAATGTTACTTCACTACAGAATTACAGTGAGTGCGATTAACTCTCTTTTGTTTCTAATTTCTAAGTAAATTGTATTCTATCCCGGATGGGAAAAAATTTCGACTTCATTGAAGTAAATGGAAATGACGGATTTATAGAATTCTTGTTCATAATTAGCCAGACGTTTGCAGCTTTCGATCGGCCGTGTGCTTGCCATTATTTTGTGTTTTAATGTTCTTCTTTGACTTTCTAATATGTTGCTATTGGAGAGAAGCTGTTCAGATGTTTGTTCTCCTTCATTACAGGGGCATATTGGATTCTCAATTATTTTAAAACTGTATAAGTATGATTTTGTAAGGCCAGTTGTAAGTGTTGTTTGAATTTTGAAATTTGTATGTTGTAGCGATTTTCATTTCTGCATAACGATGAGCTTCATAACCTGTACTTATCACCGGATAAAGTAAAGGTAATTAAATCAAGGAGGATGAAATGGGCTGGATATGTTGCGCGCATGGGAAGGAAAGACATAATTATCTAAAAAATATTGACTGGGAGACCCGAAGGGAAAAGACCACTTGGAAGACCCTAGACGTAGGTAGGAGGACAATATTAGGATAGATTTAAGGGAAGGAGGATTTGGAGTTAGCACAGAATAGGGTTGAATGGTGGGCTCAGATAAGCGCGACAATGAACCTCCGGGTTCCATAAAATAGATAATATTCCTTTAGCTTCCTTAGAAATTGTCTATTGCCATTGAGTGAGCACTGAATAAGGGATTTTCATCTTTATTCTTCCTTTTACTGTTCGAAAGAACGATCTGCAAAGTGCTCCATTCTGTGTGTTCTTCCATTGTTGTTGCCATTTTCTGATACAGTTCTTTTTCTCTGAAGAGGCAGTGGTAATGGGTTTACTTTTGTAGATTATTTCCACTTTTCATCTGCAGCAGCCTCCTTTGCCAATTTGTCTGCCATCTCGTTGCCTTCTATACCGATGTGTGCTTTCACCCGTGCAAAGTGAATAGTTCAGTCAATCAGCATTACTTCTCGAAGCTTTTCTCGAGGGATGTCACCTAATGTTTGAAACTGTTTCAGTGATTTCAAGATTGCAATTTGTTCTGAATGATTATTCGAGCAGTAACTTTCTAATCTGTATCTAAATGTATTCTGCAAAAGTCCATGTTGTCTGTTTTACTGCCATCTATAAGAACTTCTGTAGGATATGGTATTTTTCACTTCTGTTAAGTTTACTTCTAGTGCAGGATGGTGCCAATCCTTGGCTGGAAGTGGTAAACCATGCTTGTCTCACTATCAATATCAATAAGATTCAATAAGATTCTGTTTAATTTTGTAAAGCTGAATCTTTAACATTTCCTATTGGTGGTAACGCAGCCATTATAGGCCTACTTAAAGCTTCAAATGAAATTGTCCTATAAGTCTTTGAAATGGGATATTTATAAGCCTCTGTATACTTTGCAGTTTTCTTAGATTTCTCTTGTTCTTCATGGCTCTCGCCCATACTGGTGCACCAAAGGTCAGTAAAGGAATAATTACTCCTTCATATATATTTTTAATGGCTTATAGCCTAGACCACGTTGTAATTTGGCAGATCTGCTCGGCATATGGATCACTTGGATGGATTTTTCTGCTATATATTCAATATGCCTGTTGAAGGTTCGTCTTCTGTGAAAGTAGATTCCTAGGTAATTGAGTTCTCTGACCATTTCCAGTTTGCTGTTGTTGAGAAATATGTCGTTCCTCGTTATCAGCATAGCTTTGGATTTGTTGTCGTAGGACAGTATCTTGTTATCTTTTGCCCATCTCTCTGTTTTTGCTAATTCTGAATTAGCAAATACTTCTGCTTCTAATTAATTGAAATTAATATCAGTTGAAATTCTTGACGCCATAAAAACTCGCCAACAATAGAAAAATAATTGAGAATCAATAGTTCCATGACCTATTGGTATACACACAGAACTTGAACTTCTGATATAGCCTCAATGCCCAAAGGAGTATAAATACAGCTGATTTTTTTAAAGTATGTTTATAATAGTAATTTAAGTTACATTTTAATGTACCTGTAGTCTATTTTCTTTAGGACACAAGATATAAAGGCATACCACGAGACCCTGTCTGTAGAGTGGCTTGGTGTTTAAAATGTACCTGACAGTAGTTAAATGTTTGCCTTTTAGGACACAGACTTGGGAAAGTTCTCATACATCTGTCTCTTTCCCATCGACTTGACCATTTTGTTCGCTAACAAGGAAGAAGTCAAAATTGAGGTGCCATTTAGGTAAGGTTAAGCCATTCCTATTTGTTATATAATGAAGGTAAGGGAAAATTATTTTCTAATAATTGTTTTAAAACTATTTCTCCCACGGAATAATTAGAACCTCTGGACAAAATTTCCAGCAATTTTCACGTCCTGGTAATACATTAGTTTCCTCTTAGTGGGAGCTGTCGAATGGGCAAGGCTGCCATCTGTCGCTCTGTCCTCTACAGGAAAATAGCGTAAAATTAGTCTTCAATAATTAAACCTTCCTCAGGAAGTCACAGCGGATTTGTTTCCAGCTGCTCTATAAATATGGTAAACTAACGGTTTAGTCGTGACGTCATTCATATCTACGACAGTCCAAATCACTCTCTTTTCTCTTCTTTTACTTTCTTTATCTCAGTTTTACCTCTCCCTTTTAGGATTTAAGCGACCCAAGCCGCCCGGGCCTTACAGGGCCGCGACCTGTTGGGAGAAGGACTATTTTTGGATCACATACATACTTTTTTGACCAGACAAGGACATGGAAAGCCTCCCCGGATGAGTGATCAGCTCAATGCCGGGGCCACCTCCAAGAGAACACGAACACATAGGAAAAGACTCACCATTCACACACACTCACTCCAAACAAGGCGAGGATGGGATGAAGATGATAATGACGGCCAGATGATATCTGGGGACCACAAGGGCCTAAAGTTACCCGACATTGGTCTCACAGGTGAGGATACCCCCAGAAAAAAACCCCACCTAGGTAACTTGTCCCGACCAGGAATCGAACGCGGGCCCCTACGAAACAGCGGTGGACCAGATCACTCTCACTGACGTTAAATATTACCCAAATCCACAGGAGCTTTAAATTTGACGTGCTTATACCTTTTAACCTATAACCGATGCGAAATTCCAAAAAGCTCAAATTTTTAGTTTTCTGCCCTCGAATAGATTCAAAATGGCAGACGAAACTTCAAAGTCGGTGCAGACCTCTTTTTGGGGGATTTATTATAGCTAAAAGATAAATCGTAACAAAAATGAATAGCACCAGCAGTATCGAAGTTTGAGAGAGCTACGAGTTTGGTCGTATGACTTTTTGTCGCATCTTAGATAGAGCTAGACTTTTTATTTGGGGTAAATTTTGCATTTTTACACATATTTTGTAATTTTTGTCATACTTATAGGACAGCTATAATTCCCAAATTTGGCAGGCATATTGGCATATTCAACTACCATCTGTGAGCCTAATTTGTGTATTCTAGCTACCCTATTTATAGGGAATTTTTTAAAAAAAAGTATGAAGACTGGATAGCCCTAACATCATTCACATCTACGACAACCTAAATAAACGGACTCTATCTCCAACACAAAGGCGGTTCATTTTTTAAAAAATAACAAATAAAAAAAATCCCAAGAATCTGAGTCCCCAACGAATGAGGCCAGTTCAGTTATAAAATAATTTATTGATAAGTATAGTAAACATTCATAGCATTGATGTTATAAGTTATTACGATGACATTTATCTGATACTGTTAAGTCAATAATATTTTACACGACACACTTAAGCGATGAGATAATATAATTCACGTGAGCTGCCCATGGCCTTGACATAGAGAAGTAGAATGTAAACAATGTCGTTCCAGTTATATACAAACCTTTATTATCATTATTATCTCAGATATGAATCATTGTTCATTTGTGAGTCAAGTACAATAGGTATTTCCCGTGCTGTGTCTCCTGCAAGTCTACGCTATTGCAGTAACATGCGCTTCATGATCATCAAAATGTTTTTAAACAATTTTCGTTAAACATCTTAATTTTATTCGTGTGGAGCCGTTTCAGGCGTGCCATTTCGATTAATAAGAAGTATACGAGGATGTATTTACTTCTTTACACGTAACCTCCACATTATATTACATACGAAAACAACGAACCCCAATTTGGGCTGCCTTATTGGAAGGCAGGCTGTAGTAAGAACAACTCATTTCTCGAGTAGGCCTATACTTTCCCTGACTTCCTTACTGGAATGACAGATTATAGTAGGAAAACAATGATTTCCAATTTCGAGTACTTATTTAGTTAGTGATTGATAGGTCAAGGCATTTAATGATAAAAAATACCGAAAAAATACAAAATAAAAATGCATTTATACCTAAAAAAAAAAGTAAAAAAATTGAATTTTTTTAATTACCGATAAATTATCCATTAATTCTTGTAATTAGTCTTTACAAGACTGTTTAATTTAAATATAAACACCCTTATTTTACCACTAACGAATTAAGTAAATTAATGTTATTTGAACACTCTTTGTGAAAAAAAAACTATTATTTCCGAACTTTCTAAGTTTCTTTCTATGGGCCGTTCTAAGTGCCACTAACAAATAGATGCCATTTAAAATGAAATACCATAAATATTTCATCCCCTTATTGCTATAACACAAATTGTAATGGTTGATTACAATAAATTGAAACTGAAATGAAGGATCAAAACTTTGCGGATATTCTCAAATGAAAACGATTGTCCATTGTCTGAAAGTAATGATTTGTACCTCCTCTGGAGGTTTTCTTAGAAATATAGTAGAGTTCAAAATGTACATTCCTTAAAAATAGATGTTGTAGTTATCCTGCAAGTCTGCTTTGGTTCCTGTAGATATTTATGTTTTACTTACAAAATCGCAATAGACAAGCATTAAAAACAGAAATAGTAACTAAAATTGAAAATATAACGTAAAATAAAACTTTATTTTTTTTAAACTAGAAAAATAGCGAAAATGACCTAAAATGTCAAAGCAAGACTATCCTATCTCTTGAACATATGAAAAATGCAAATTAATACCAAAACAAACTGCCCTTATTTAATCAGTTAATTCATTATACACATTTGTATATATTCGAGCTATCTTTCAACCTTCATATAAAAAATGCATAATCATCAAATCACTTGCACTAGTGACTGCCTTCCTGGAAGGATAGGTTGTAGTTCGAAAAAAAAATATTTACCGCCTTATTAGTTTTGTTACTGATGACTTTACTGCCTACAGGAAGTCACAAAGAACAATGAGTTTCCATTCTAGTGTTACTTGTTGGCCCACTGGATAATTGGTGCTTTGCATTTGAAATTCTTTTTTTCTCTCTCTCTTTCGTAGTTTCACCTCTCCCTTATAGGGACCTTTATGCGGCCCGGGCCTTGTCGGGAGAGGAACGAACTATGGATCACAACACAGACAGAGATACTTTTTTGACCAGATAAGGACATGTAGGGCCTCCCCGGATGAGTGATCAGCCCAATGCCGGGGCCACCTCCGAGACAACACGAACACATAGGACGATACACACCATTCTCACACACACACTCACTCAGAACAAGGCGAGGGTGGGGATGAAGATGATAATGACGGCCAGATGATATCCGGGGACCACAAGGGCCTAAAGTTACCTGACATTTGTCTCACAGCTGAGGGAAAACCTGGAAAAAACCTCACCTAGGTAACTTGTCCCGACCAGGAATCGAACCCGGGCCCGCTGCGTGAGAGGATTGGACGCATCCCCTGAGCCACAGCGGTGGACGCATTTGAAATTCACTATTCAAAATTTTCCATTTAATCGGCATTACCTACAAATTACATAAATGGTCATGCACCTCATGAATTCTATTTCCTGTCGTTTTCGTTGGACCGCCGAAGTTGATCGTTTTGGTACCGTATGATATATCTGTCAAATTCTTCAGTTTCCTTGAATTGCTAGACGACATGGAAATTTCACTACCAACATACAGGTACGGCCGATGGCTAATTTTACCGAAACAACTTTTCTGTGGTTTAATGTCTTCGGTTGTGTTTTCATTTTTTTTTTTTTTTTTCAGTGTACTCATACATCCATGTTCATGTTGTCAACCTCCTCCCTCACGCTTCTAGGCGAATCTTCTACTACACCTGAAGAGTAGAGCGTTATTTAAACGTTTGGAGTCAGGAATCACTCTAGGTCTTACCCACGAACTGACGGTATATGAGCCACTTCTGTAAACTCTACTATGAGCCATAAAGTAGGCCTACTAATTCCACCACGAGCTCCATGGAATATGGAAGTCTCCATCACAATTCGAATCCTGGACCGCCCGCACTGGAGGCATGAGCTCTTCCGTACAGGTAACCAAAGACCTAATTCGAAGATTACTGTGCAACTATATGTTGAGTCCTTCCTCTAGTTTTTGCAAACCTTTTAAGCATGGAACTCCTGATATTCGAGTGCTCTACAGCATTGACAAAAAAAAATTAGTGCAACAATGCCATACGCCTGTAGTTACTGTGAACAGCAACTCTCTTCCTGTAAAGCATCATCCTGTATAAGCAATGATGTGCTAACTACAACTAGAAACTTGTATGAAGCCCTGACAATTCAGAATCGTGATAGTTTAAAGATTAAATCTTTCTATGTATGTGCGAGGGCGTTTGTGTAGACTATAAGTGTGGAGTGTGTGTGTGTGAGTGTGTGTTTGAGTGTGTTTTTGATTGCTTATGTGAATTATTTATTTTAGTATTAAAAACCATGTTATATAATGATTTATTTTGGCCTAAACCAGCTAAAATAAGCTTTATTTTCTCGATTCTGTTAAGTTAGATTCGAAGCCTACCTATTTTAGTAGCATAAGCACTATCCTCCTTCATTAATTCCATTATTTTTCAAACGCTAAACGGGAGGGGAAGTGGATAGGCCTAAACGAAAAATTCTGATCCAAAAAACATAAGCATATCATTATTTTCCAAACATTTAAAGGGTAGAAACTGAATGATGGAAGTTGCTCGTCATTCTACATACAATTATACGGATATTTCGGAGATGTCAAAACTTTCACAATCGTCTAAATGTTAAATCCGATATCACCGTAACTCGAATATTGTATACCAGTTAGATCTTCCATCCGAGGAAAAAAAATGGTGTGCTATAAGAATAAAAAATGTAACTGTGGAAAGTTTATGCAATGTATTCTGCATAATTTATTTCAAAATTGCTCTACAAGTGGGGAGCTTAAGTTGTACTCGACTCGTTTTAGTGTCGAAATTGCAAGAAGTATTTGGGTAAAAATATAATAAAGTAGCCTTTATTTCCAAGTTCGAAATACCTGTACTCACAGGCATGTTGTGATGATTATGGGATGATTTCAATAAAAGTTACCCTCAATAACAAGTACACGTATTCATGAAGGATTGTCCACGGTGGGGGAGGGACGGGGAAATTTGTTGGCTCGGTCGAGTGTCTCTCCCCACGTCTTGAAGGAGGAGATGAACTGGATAGACACTGCTAAATATAATCACTGGCCCCCACTCCCACTAGTCAACCGACAGCGACATCAGCTATCCCATCACATCTTTTTTCTTACGTTAGTTATAATGTAGCCACATGCTAGTAGTAAATAAATTTGTTTATAAACAACAGTTTTATGAAGATCAGTGTTCACCTATCGCTTACGGGTTGTTTCAGGTCGAACGTTACCTAGGTGGGATTTTTCCCGGGGTTTTCCCTCACCTGTGAGACGAATGTCGGACAACGTTAGGCCCTTGTAGTCCCTGGATATCATGTGTCCGTAATTATTATCATCTTCATCCATCCGCCCCTCGTTCTTCCGGCATGAGTGTGTGTGCGACTGGTGTATCTCGTCCTATGTGTTCGTGTTATCTCGGAGGTGGCTCCGGCATGGGGCTGATCACCCATCCAGCTCCTTGTCTCGTCAGAAAATACCAGTATGTGATCTAAAGGTAAAACCTCTCCCGACAGGCACTCCGGGGGAAAGGGTGGGCACAAAAAAAAAAAAAAAAAAAAAAAGGTCGCCCGGGAGGCGTGGACCGCATAAATGTCCCAACAACGGGAGATGTTAAATTAAGAAAAAGAAAGAGAAAGAATAGCCATTCCTGAACTGCCCCTTACCACGAGCACTTCCATATGTACAATGTATAAGATGTAAAAATTTAATTTCTAGACTGCCTATAGCTTCTGAGAAGAAATGAAGGTACATTAGAAACCATTATTTTAACATTGATCAAGATAAAAGGGTCCAGCTCCTCTTAAATAAGAAATGTTCCAATGAATGTGTAAAATATTATTGCACAGTCAGTGTAGGTAGGCGTGTTTGGCACTTCCCATTTGACTGAATTAACAATCTTTTAGCGTGCTTTTGCCGCATTGCTTTACAGTTTTATGGTTCGACTGGTTGTTTCTTTCATGAATTTGTTTCATTGTGCATATACTCATGCTGTAATACAAATTGTATACATAGAATTTATAAAACATCTTTGGTTTTAAGTTTATCTTTTACATTCAATAAAGCAGTATATAGGCAGTCTAGAAATTAAATTTTTACATCTTATCCATTACATATGGAAGTAAACTTTGTTTGTGATAAGTTGGAAAACATTAATGGAAAGTTGGTTTGTGTTGAATATTAGCCTATATAATGAAAGGTTTGTATACAATTTTTCACATTTTTTCATTAACGCCCCCCCCCCCCCCGAATGAGCACATGCTCGTGGTAGGGGAAGTTCAGGAATGGATATTCTTTCTCTTTCTTTTTCTTAGTTTAACCTCTCCCGTTGTTGGGTTCACGCTCCCGGGAGAGGTTTTACCTATGGATCACATACGGGACTTTTTGACGAGAGAAGGAACTGGATGGGTGATCAGCCCAATGCCAGGACGAGATACACCAATCGCATACACACTCATGCCGGAAGAACGAGGGGCGGATGAGATGAAGATGATAATGACGGCCACATGAATCCAGGGACTACAAGGGCCTAAAGTTGCCCGACACTCGTCATTATCGGGAAAAATCTCACGTATATAACATTCGACCTGAAACAACCTGTAAACGATAGGTCAATACTTATCTTCATAAACAGTTGTTCATAAACAAATTTATTTACTACTAGCATATGGCTGCATTATAACTAACATAAGAAAAAGCTCGTCTCCTACGCCACGCAGCGAGCCCGGGTTCGATTCCTGACGAGACAAGTTTTCTATGTGGTTTTTTGGGGGGTTTCTCCTAACTTGTGAGACGAATTTCGAGAAACTTTAGGCTTGTGGTCCCCGAACATCATTTTGCTCTCATTGTTACCTCCATCCCTTCCGCGCCTTGTTCGGCATGAGTGTGACTATGTGTGCGATTGTTATGTCTAGTCCTTTGAGTTCGTGTTGTCTCGAAGGTTTCCCCGGCATTGGGCTGATCATCCAGGTCCTTGTCTGGTCAAAAAAGAATGTATGTGATCCAAAAGTAACCCCTCTCCCGACAAGTCGCGGTCCTGTAAGGCCCGGGCAGAGACGGCCGCATAAACGTCCCTACTACGGGAGAGGTTAAACTAACAAAAGGGAGATAGATATAAAGCAGAGGAGATATGTGAAAATATATCTACTATTAGCATTACAGAGAAATGAAAAGAAAGTATATTAAAATTAGTCTTTAAAAATTGTCCTATTGAATGGACTTCATTTTCAAGAATTATTTTTTATGGAAGATACTACTGTATTATAGCGCCAGTTAAATTATCTATAATTAGGGACCGGATTTTTAGGTTTTTAAAAACACTGTTTTAGGTTTTCCATTAGGTGAAATAGTTTTTTTTAGGTTTTTTGTCCAAAATATCGTTTTCGGGTAGAATAATTGGTTTAATGAATTTGCATGTGCTACATAGGATTCAATACATAATACTTTTGAAGTTTAACTTAACAAAATTCACTTAAATTTGTGTAAACTTGCTTTAGGACAATATTATACAATTGAAGAAAGAAAGCATAAACAATCAAAAGAAGCAGTGAAAATAAGATTGCCTCACATTTCCTGGTTACAGTATATCACAAAATATCTTTCAAGATTCTCAACTGTGAAGTTCTTCCTGTTATCTCATAGTTAATAGTTAATACTGTATCTAGACACTACCCTTCTCAGGATTCAAATCCGATGCTTCTAATTTAGTGAGTAAAATACTTTATGGTTGATGTGGATAATGTGAAACTGATTATTTTCATTTCTTCGGTTGTTACGCATGCTAACCGCACAACAGACCAACTAGGGACGAAAACTTCCCCCTTTTCTAGAACGGTAAATAATACTTATGTGTTTCTGGCAGGTTTGCCAAAATATTACTGTCGTGAAATTCAGGTCGTCGCCAATCCATTGCCGTAATAAATCGATTTCATTTGTTTCGGCATAATTAACACGTCTTCTTAAAACTCACAGTGGACCTCTCAGTATGAATAACAGGGCAGTAATAAAGGCAAACAAGCGCTTTAAAACACAGAAGTCTATATCCTTGTTCAGACACAGCAACAATGGTTGTTCGTACGAATATTTTAAAAGGAATACACCGGTACTCTTACACTTCCTCTCTTGATACTGTTCATCCTGGACGACAATGGGTTGAACGAAACGCTGGTGGTAGTAATTTCAACCCGACAAAAATTATTGTCTCTCCGCAAAATGTCGATTTCTCAACTGACAAACAAAAAAGACAAAAAAGTAGCCTAAATTAGATATTTTAGGTTTTATGTCCCGTTTAGGTATATTTAGGTTTTTATACCCGATTTAGGTATTTTTAGGTGCCACAGAATTAATGTGGGTGAATCCTATGGACATGATTCGAAAAAGTATATGAGCGCTTTTTGTTTTGGAAGTAAGGAAAAAAATAGGTAAAAACCTAAGAATCCGGTCCCTATCCATAATATAAATTGAAAACGGTTTATTTAATGGTAGTCTATAATATTTGAGGTGGTGTTTCCGTGTAGATCCAACGCCACCTGTTAACAAGACTATATTAAATTGTGAAATTATTTGAAGGTGGCCTTGCTCTGTTGCTACGGTAAACGGGGGGGGGATAACATCGGTGAAATCAATTTTTCGCAAATATAACACATCAATTTATTTGTCGATCTCTTCGATTTTGTTATCCTGCTCTACTTCATTCGATTTGTTTATAACATTACGAAACGCAGAGCTCTGATTTTTTTACATAGGTGGACAGAAGGGTATCATGAATGCACGACTAAATGGAAAAACATTGAATGATAGGGGCGAAACTTACTAGGCAAGAAGTTTTTACGGGTTATGGAACTCGTTTTTTCCCTGGGCGGCGCAATTTAATCATGAAATCCACCTCGAAGCCGGGTTTTCAGCTTTTTAACTACAAATCGTTTTAATTGTAAAAACAATGTCATTGTTAATAAATATTATTTTTAATTATTCTTCTGTTAAATAAATGATTTAATAATAAAACATCTTGCGGTTGAGTAAAAAATCGCGGGCACCTGCTACTTTCAATATAAATATGCCACTACCAAAGAGAAGTTTATTTCCTTCCTACAACAGACGGTAAAATACTTGAATATTATATCAAATTTCTTTCAGTGATTAGCAGCCAAAACCACAAGAATATGCTTAAAAAATCAGTTCAAAAAGTGTGATCAATTTATTTTCTTATATATTGCCCATTTTATATTATAAAAGTATAATATTGTATATCATATAATACAATTATATTATATACTATAAATATATATATATATATATATATATATATATAACAATAACATTTTACTTCACATTTAAGAATACACTCTTGAATATTAATATATATATATTACTTCTGTTTTTTCATATACCGGCATTTATTTATTGTCGCGTTAACTAAAAACGATATATGACGAAATTCATTATAATTATTTATTATTGCATTCATAATCTGTACATTAAAACGTCAAAAGTGTCACCAGAAAACTGGAAAAAGGCATGTGATAATGTGGAAAAGAAAGAGAAGATTCATTGGAAGAAAGATGGATTAATTGATTAAGCCTTAGATACATTTGTATTTGACTTAAATAGACACTAATAGTGAGGAGGAAGCTTTGTGGACCTAGCACAGAAGAAGAGGCAGCCACTGAAACTTTCATGAATACGATAGAAGGGATAGCACCAATAGCCGCAGTGTGTGTGAGTGTGTGTGTGTGTGTGTGTGTGTGTGAGAGAGAGAGAGAGAGAGAGAGAGAGAGAGAGAGAGAGAGAGAGAGAGAGAGAGGGAGGGTGAGTACTTATGCTGTCTCTTTTTAAAATTTTCTCTCACTAGTTCCTTCCAGACTGTAGAGCTAGACAGACTTACTTCTTTACTTGTTTACAAGAGCAGACAGTAGGCTACCTACCTATCCCACTGTCTAAAATATTTCCGCGCCCACTATACTTTATAGACAAATTTAAATACAATATGAAGCATTCAATTCTGTTTAAGAAACGAATTTACGTCCAAATGTACGCGTTACAAATTGAACATTTTTTACCAGGCTAGTTATAGTAAAGTTCAATACAAAAATGTACCATGGAAATGTCTAAATAGCGGAGATAAGAGGAAATCGGTCTATCGATCATATAAATGTATAGGCTTATTATAGCGTGTGGTAGGACAAGACCATAAAATTGACTTCAAAAAGTTACATGCATGTCGCAGGTTCATATTATTATGCACGGACTGTAAATGCATCGAAATATCGACTGACAATGTAACCCTGAACATAATGGAGATGGTAAATATGTTACTGTGTCTACTTCATTCATTCATACAAAAACCGGAATACATTTTTTTAACTTGCACCGGGGTTATGTAGTGTGATGCTTCCACTTTGCATTAAGAGGAAAAGAGATCGCGAATGTGAGAGAAGAGAAGGAGTTTAAGTGCTTGTTTAGATATCGTATAAGACTTTTATTGTTTACCGTCAACACACCGCTGTTTTGACCCAGAACAAGTCCGGTATGGTCTATAAAAAGGCGTTACAATGTCAAGGCAAACTATATTCATGCATTGTTTTATTTCTCGTCTTTCCATTTATCCTTTCATGCAGCAGGAAAGCAAATACTGTTTCAATGTCACGGCACTATGTAATACAAGACATGTTATTCTGAATCCCAGGAATCGGCCTTTTCAAAGGCTTTATGACCATTCTCCGTGTCTTTTCTTCTTCTTTCTTTTCATCACTATTCTTCACCAAGTATCTATGCTGATGTAGTCTGGTGGAATGTGTTTAACGAGATAACGACTTTGCTGAATGACTCAGGATCGGCAAAAGTAAGAGAACTTATTTCATTCCTCAGATTTACAGAAGTGCCCAAAATATTCAAGACCCACATATTCAGGTCTATCTTCGATTAGACTTGCCCAAAATAACTATACTTAGAATACATAAACGCATGGGCCCACAGTTCTAATCGACTATCCTAATAGTGGTTTCTTCTCTCTATCTCTATCATTCTCTGGCTATCTCTAAGGCCTAAATGACCTTTCTGTCAACAGACCTTCAAATCTCACTCCTCTCTCTCTATCTCTATCTCTCTCTCTCTCTTTCTCTTTCTGACCCACAGTAGGCTATAACTTATAAGTTATAACCCTAGGATATATTATATTATGAAATATACTTAAATATAGGCTACATATAGGCTACATCTATTTACACATTCAGTAGAACTCCAACTATCTGCATTGCCAATTATCCGGATCGCTTTGAGGCCATATTCAAGTGGTTTTTGCAGCAGCGAGCATTGAGAAGCCCTCTTTCAGGACCGATTATTTGCGAAAAAGCAAACCTTTTAACCCACAAAAAGGACAGTTTGTCAGTAAGGCAACTAACTCTGACCGATATGTAAAACATATGACACTTTATGTATGTACATAGCTGTATAATTTAGTTTGTAAATACCTTTTTTTCATGGTTTTCCAATTATCCGGACATTTGATTTTCGGATCGGGTCCAGTCCCAATTAATCCGGATAACTGGAGTTCTACTGTAGTTAGGTTAGCTACATTTTTTTTTGAAAACGCGAACTAATTACAACTTGCAGTGTCTCATATACAGTAATTTTATTGCACTATGCTTTCACGTCAATAACTTGCATTGTACCTTCTGTTAAAAAATACAAACTAAAATATATTTTATATCCGTGATATTTCAATCTGTTCTACAGTATATCTATCTAATAATAATAAATAATAATAGTAATAATAATAATAATAATAATAATAATAATAATAAAAGGAAGTGTTTGTCTATCTGTGTGCGGTGCCCAGCCATGTCTACGCTAATTAGAGATCTGAAATTTTTAACACAGGCGAATGGAAGGTGGTCAGAATGCATATCGAACCCGGGTTTTTAATTTTCGCTTTCCTTCGCGTTTTAAATAGAAAAACTGTGGAAACGTGATTTTTAGCGCTTTCCGTCTCACAGATAATCATGTATATAGGCCTACTTGTTGAACGCTTGGTTTTATTAGTACGGCTTTTGATTCATTTGTTTGTAACATTATTGAACATTTAAAAGACGAGTTACATTTATTAGTTGGAAAATTTTAGTCATATTTCATAAATAGATTTCTTGGTGTTGTGCAAAGCACGTTAAAAATGTTAAATGCCCTTGTAGCGTAGGAATTTAGCGTGATTAAAACTGCGTTCATAAATGAAACGGCATTATTTCCGTTCATAGAAAAGTCCATTTCGTTCGCAAATCAACCACACGGTCCCCTTCGACAGACCAAATCTTTCCTCAGGTTCGATCTTCGGAAACCACAATTTTACCACGGTCAACTGTTCACGGGTTATTCAAGAGTTGAATATATACATCTTAGCTTCAAATGGTTTATCCGGAAGCTCTATAAGGAGAAATTAGTTTGTTCTTGTATAATGTAGTATCTTTTATGTTGACTTACCGTTATTTGCACCACTAACCCGCTATACTAAACTTTGAAAGTGACAATAATACAATTAGAATTATAAAGCTTGTATAATTCACGTTATTTATGTAAAAAAGAGGTAAGTGTTAATAAATATGTTTTAGTTATTTTCATGTTAAATGGCATATTTCAAAAACATCCAGTGGTTGAAATAAGAAACGCGGGCGATTTGGATATACTGCTAGTAAAGTACAAAATATTCCCTTTCGTTTATTTCATCCAATATTTTCTTACGGTACCGTACATGTAATGAAAAGAAAATTTAATCACACTTTTTTTTTTACTTTGGCGAATTCGTGTGATTTTGAGTCACCTAATTATATAAAAAATTGCTCTCCACAGTAATCTTAAAACTAAGCATTCTGTAGTCTCTCTTCTGAATAACACGTAGTTCTGACTACGTACTAGTTCGGTCCCATGGTCAAAACATAAGTCAAAATTTATACTAGTTCGGTCCAATGGAGACAACAAGTAAATAACACTACAGTATGGTCCTGGATCATTATTCTAACAATACTAGCACTGTCCCGAACCGAAAATAGCCTACACTAAAGAAAGCATAGTCATTCATAGTCATTTTTGGAAGAAATTTATAGGACAGTGATTTTATATAGCCCTATTGAAGTAGGCTATCTTTATTGACTTAGATACAAATTCTCACATTCTGTCTCTAATATCGGCCACTGTTCTTACTTTAATTGGTCTTGTACGCTTTTTGTTGCTGGACTACTCATTTGTATGAAAGTGTCGATATGAATAACTTAATTGAAAGATGTTAGGATGGGCGCAGAATAAGCAGAATAATAATAATTAAGGAATCGCGCACAATGTGCATTATCTTAACCTACTGACAAACACCCAGTCCTGAACCCGGGAATTAGCAGAATAACGTTACATGAAAGGACTCACAGACCGCCTGCGTGGTCTCGTGGTTAGCGTCACTGACTACAGATCCGCAGGCCCCGGTTCGATCCCCAGTACCTCCTCGGTAGGGAGTTTGGAACGGGGTCCACTCAGCCCCGTGATTCGAACTGAGGAGCTACTTGATAGAAAAGTAGCAGCTCCGGAAACCACCATTGACGGCCGTGAGTGTCAGCATGCTGACCACATGCTCCCAATCCTGCCATCTGCCTAAGGGTAGTTGACGCAGCGGTCGGGTGGTAGGCCTAGTCCCTTCAGGGATGTAGCGCATCGGAGTTCTGTCTTAGATACGAATTCGACCCATAATTATTGCGGGAAAGTAGCATCATACGACATGAAAACACATCCGACTCGACATCATGAAAATATGAAAAACATGTGTTCATGTGTGGGTGTATATATATATACTTCAGGTGTATTTCTGATGGGACCTAACTAACATGCACTCGTTCTCACGTCGATACTAATGTTTATTATTGGATATAGCCTACAGTATAGGCCTATCCTTCACTGTTATTCTTCACTTATAATTAGACCTGGGATTTTAGGCTCTAAAAAATTAGTTTTAGGCACCTAAAATAGGCTTTTAAAACAAGTAAAAAGGCTCTTAAAAGAGAAACTGGGCACTTAAAATAAGCTTTAAAAATGCGCAGTTAGAAAATAGACTTTAAAATATTACAATATACACTTAAACTGTAACACTTTTACTGCAAGAAACGTGGTATACCTATTCTTAACAGAATTAACTGCAAAATTAAGCATCACGAACTATATTCACTTAAACAGATGTTCTTTCACTGGTGACTTGACACAGTAATCCTTCCTCCTTAATCCTCCCCCTAGTCAGCATTCCTTTAGCGACAATTGTTTGGAATAATCAAGTTTCTGTGAAAAACCCACCTCTGCTGTTCTGCTTTTCATTAAGGGATGTCCATTATGAGATTGTAAAAATTACAGAAGTTGAATTTTATTTTAAATGTACAAAATAGGCATATTAGGCACTAAAGTAGCAAAATAGGCTCTAAAGGTCCAAATAGGCATTTTAGGCACTATAAAACTCTATAAATGTAAGTGAATTATCATGAAACGTCCACTATTTAAAAATTTTCATGTTATTTCATAAGAAACAAAATAGGCATTTGCCTTGAAATCCCAGGTCTACTTATAATATACAATCAATTAATATAATTTTAAATTTACTTCACCTAAAACATTTTCCCATTTTAATTCAATAATAACCTAAACAATAATTTTCCTAAATTTCTTATTAATTTTAAACTAGCCGTTGTTAATGAATCATTATGTGCTGCACTTGCATCAGTTCCAAATTACCCCTCTAAATGTCTTTCTCGAGATTGTGTTTCTGGGAAATTCAAATTATATGTTCCGCGTCTTCCAAGTCCTTTGCACAGTAGACCTTCTCAAAATTTCTCCTTACTTTTCTTGACTGCCATATTTCCATCCTCCACCAGACCAATGCCATCTTCATTCGGGTACTTTCCCAGACCGCATTTATTTTTCTTTCTTTGATATAACTGAAGTTTGAAATCTATTCGCTCCTTATAGCAAAACAATCTTCTCTATTCATGCTGGTGTATCTGTTCTCTATTATCTTAATAATTTCCTTAATCCGGGGTAGAATATTGATTTCATAACCAGTATAAACCAATTCTAAGCATTTCTTACATTAATTACTCTTTACATATTTTTAGAATTCCATTACTGTATTTAGTCGACCGCGGTGGTCTAGAGGTAGCGTGCCCGCCTCTAGATCAGCAGGGCGCGGGATCAAACCCGGCCGCGGTCGATGGATTTTTCAGGACGTAAAAATCCTGGGCACGGAGTCCTCCGGGAGGGACTTTAAGCTGGGGATCCCGTGTCGTAGATTTACGGCACATCAAAGAACTCCAAGCCTAAATTAGAGCCTCTGGACAAAATTTCTCGGCCCTTTCACGTCCAAGAAATACTTAGTTTCCAGAGGGGGGTTGCTTACCAACTGTCCCTCTACCCTCTCTCGGAAAATAAGCATATCAAAATTAGTATATGTAATGAAATCTCCGCTTGGAGGCCCCTTCGCCCCACCTGGGGATCATAGGGTACCAGATACAGATACAGATTACTGTATTTAATTGGTGTAACGAATATGTTTTTACAAACTCATCTTCCCCCTACGCAAATGTATCCGCAAGATTTCATTATTCTTCCAAGTATAGTGTCCATATTGATATCTATAGATCTACACATTTCATATTTTGGAGGAATATCGAGGAGAATTTAATATTAATTTAGAAAAGCAAACTCTCTCCCATGCTAGTTTGTCCTAAAATTTGCAAACCATTAATCACATATATGACAAAACTGTTTTCACGTTTGCAAATAAGTTAGCTCTATCAGTCTAACTTTTAACTCCTGTTGAATTTACGGCCAAGAAATTGTAATCATTCATTTTTTCGATCTCAAATATTATCTTTTCGGTTCGCATTTCCTTACACGATTTCGCAGACAAATCCTTCCCTGATAGATATTATTCAAGTAAAATATAAACACAAAATATCGTAAATTATTTAGATGACAGAAATAAATTGTGTGTTGCATGGGGGATGTTTTACCTTAATAAGTGTTTTTTTTTTTTTAACTCGTGTTTAGGAAATGCATTGTTTGGCAATAATTAAATTTACTCCCATATATGTTAGAGCAGCAACGTATGAATTAACCAGAATATTTACGCTGTTCTACCACCAAATTAAATTTGTAATTAAATATAACATAATATATAAATTGCATTTAATAAGATTAATTGAAAGTTGCGTATACACTGGACCTCTATTTATTATTTAATTAAGCGTATTTTATGAAATGCCATACACTATCAATATCATATTAAAACCTCGTTTATAAAATAATTATCAATTATGTATCGCATGCTTACATAGACCCATCTTTATAATTTCTAATTACTCATCAGCAAACGTTATTGCAAAATCTCTCTTTCAGAACCATAGACATGTTCCAACCATTTCTTCTTATGTCAATTCAATCAATGAAATTGGTCCTATCTAAATTCTTAAACAGCTTCTGTCACTCTAATACGTTTTTAACAATAGAGCTTCTGTCACTCTAACAAGTTTTTAACAATAGAAGTCATCTAAAGTCTTATTACTAAGAAAGCAAGGAAACTGAACTAGTTTTTATCAGTAAGTTTTCAAAACCGTTTGATTTCATAATTCCGATCTTCGATAAGAGGAATAGAAATGTCCTTACTTCGAAACTTTAAGGTGCCGGTATTTTGAAGTAGGCTATGTTAACAATTTTTATAAAATACTACAAGAATATGTTGGGTTTACAATTTTCTCTTACAATCTAAAAATCTAAAGATTATTTTGTTTTTCTTTGGTTCTACCACCTCTTCTTGTATATCAACCATGCCTTTTTGTATTAATATTCCGGATGAAAACACTCCGAAAAACTGCAAATTTGGCTGTGATATAAATGGGAAGCAGAAAAATAGATTAAGTAGGCCTATTAAAATGGACAAACTTGACAACCAATGGCTCTTACAAAATAATTAAATATTAAAGTTCTTCCTTCTTACTTAAATAAATATGGAGTATGTATGCAGAATGTATATAAAGCTTGGAATGTTCTAAAAATATTTTTGTATACATTTTGCCATTTATCCCATTTTAATATATATTTATAGCTTATATTTTATTTTTGTCGGCCGCGGTGGTCTAGAGGTAGCGTGCCCGCCTCTAGATCCGCAGGGCGCGGGATCAAACCCGGCCGCGGTCGATGGATTTTTCATGACGTAAAAATCCTGGGCACGGAGTCCTCCGGGAGGGACTTTAAGCTGGGGGTCCCGTGTCGTAGATTTACGGCACGTAAAAGAACTCCAAGCCTAAATTAGAGCCTCTGGACAAAATTTCTCGGCCCTTTCACGTCCAAGAAATACTTAGTTTCCAGAGGGGGGTTGCGAGGCGATGGGCTTACCACCTGTCCCTCTACCCTCTCTCGGAAAATAAGCATATCAAAATTAGTATAGGTAATGAAACCTCCATTGGAGGCCCCTTCGCCCCACCTGGGGATCATAGGGTATCAGATACCAGATATTTTATTTATTTTTTAGTTCTCTAATTATCATTTATAAAAAAAATAGACAAAACAAAAGCATGCTATAAAAACAAGAGGCCTTCCCGTTACGATTAAATAATAATAATAATACACAGTAATAAAGTTGCTAATAATAGTAAAAATTATATTTTTACGCCAAAAATAATTCCTTTTATAACGTTATTTCAAATTTGAGGTACTATGCTTTCAAAATGAGACTTTTTGAGCTTTGGAGACTTTCAGGAAGTCAGAGTTGGTAACACTAGTACACTACCTAAAACTTGCTCGAAAGAGTACAGATTCAAAATATTATGAACTTTCGTTCATTCAAGTGTACCCGTATGCAGTTATCGAGACAGTTACAAAGACACAAACAGACACAATTATATGAAGGATACAAATCCAAAAATGACAATCATTCTCTCCTAAATTAATTCCTGGTACACTTATGTTTCAAAATTAAAACGAGGATCTATGAAAAGACACACAAGCCTTTACAATTTTAAAAATCCGAAACTTTCCCGGCGTATATCAGTTTTAAAAATCCAATATAAAACACATAAGTTCCTCTGCCCAAATAAAATTTTTGCCTCTTCGTAAAATATATTTTAATGTAATCCCCGAAGGATACACAACCCAAATAAAATCTTATGAATGCACTAATGTAACTTGCATTACCCCCTTGGGTAATGGTCAATACACAGTTTTCACTTCACATTCTGATACAGAAGTGGCCACATTAGAAAGACCGCGTATTCATAATATTGTTTCAACCTGATGCAAAGCTTTATTGTTCTTCAGGCAAGATTGAGTTTGCAGAATCAGTGGGCGGCTTATAACCACCCTTCAGAGAATTTTTCGAAAAAATGTTTCAAATAAAAGTTTTAGCTCTTAGTATAAGTACCTCACATACAAAATTTAAACAAAATCGTTGGAACCGTTTTCGAGGAAATCGCGAAAAGCGAAATTTTCTTCATGTAAAGTGGCATTAAAAGTAAGAGAAAGTCATCGCCAATCTTCGTGTCACATCCTCAGAAGGTACCTAAACCAAATATAAAATTTTGTTTTCATACGATTTTCCGTTCTGGAACCAATCTGTTCACAGTCACACACACACACGTTTCTGAAAATAGTATTTTTGGTTTCATCGGACCTCAATATAATTATGTACTTATGTTGAATCTCAACTTCGAATTTGAGGGTCGAACACAATACTTCCTCTACCTATAGGCCTAGTACCTATGGTAGGACGGGCAGAAGAAGTAGGCTAATACTTCTCGGGCTTGCACTCGGGTTCTGAGATATTGGAGCCGGATGCAAACCGGAGAAACTATTCTTTACTATTAAGTTTATAGGTCTATATTATATATTATGTTCATAAACTGTTTCCGTATGAAAACTGTTTAGAAGATGTACAATACCACATGTTAAATATCTCCAGATAAATTCACGAGCAAATGATCCTATCGTTATGTCACCCATGAAAAGAAACAAAATCATCGGATGGGGGAAAAAACAATGTAAATGCACTGGTCAATCCACTCGTTACCATTCTAATGCATTTCTTGTGAGAGTGCTTAGGGCCTAATACTCGCCGGACTGCTTTCTCTTCTTGACATATTGGTAACGATTAATAGTGAAGGGAGCAAATGCACAGGTGGCACGCTAAGTCAAAATCAGTCATCTCTGTTGGTAACAATATGCGTTGAGGCGGTGCTCCCTGTCATCTGGGGAATCATTAATGACGTTTATCGAAATCCGATAAATAATTCTTATGATTGCACTTCAATTTGTATGCAGTATAATAATACATGACATGAAGTGTGTGTGTTAAGCAGCGTCTGACTTTAACATCTGAAAAAAGTGTTTTGTGCAGCCAAAACTGGCAAATTGTTTATCGAAATGAGAAAACATTAGGGCCTACATAAATCTTACATTTCTACTTTAATCAGGTATCAGTAGAGAAAAATTACTTTAGTATGCAATTAATAAGTACAGATTTTCACAAAAGCTTATGAAAACAGTTATAAACAATTATCGGAATTGGGGAAAATTTTCCTCTGCCTAGTTCCATGCAGTTCAGGTTGTGTGGCTCGCAAGAACACCGAGAATTCTGGGTAAACAGGTCCAAACACGAAAAACCTCGCGGGAGATGTAATGTGACACATTTACGAAACGGGAGGATTCAAAATGCCCTACTAAATTAACATCACTGTTCATAACCTAACACTAACACTAATATTACAGTTCCTAACCTAACTGCCACTAAACTAGAATTTCGGAATAATTCAGAATGCCTTACTAAATTAATATCGCTGTTCTACTTTAATTGGAAGAAGGTTGGTAGCGCAACAGTTATTCTTATATAAAATTATCAATGGTAAAATTGATAGTAATGAACTTTTAAAACGTATTAAATTTAATGTAGTGCAATTAAATTTAAGGAATAGGGAATTGTTATATATTCCTGTCATTAAATCAAAAATATTAGAATGTTCATCTTTCATCCAAATGTGTAAACGATATAATTCTCTATCACTTCAAAATGCTCTTCTGGATTTTGACTTGTCAGTGAATCAGTACATAGGACTTCTTCATAAACTGTTATATGTTCCATATGATTTGGCTTAATTTTTAGATTGTCTTGTTAAATTAATTGTAGTTATTGTAAATCATTTATGTATTTTTTCTTTATCCTCGCACATTCGTTCATTTATTGTATTGTATTTTTTTTATAGTGTAAAACATGTATTGGCGAAACTACGCCAACTGTAATTGGGATTTATTCCTGTAGTTGGCAGAATAAAATAAATAAATAAATAACCTAACAGAACCTGTCACCAACACTAATAACACTAATATCACTAATATTGCCTGTATTCCATGGGACGCATTTTGGTCATTGCTCTAGAGAGACCCGGGACGCAAACGGGTCATTGGATCTGAGGATCTATGGACGCAAAAGTCCTAGTTTAGTGGTTTTGGGACGCAAAAGTCCAGACCCCTGTCACATAAAACACGAATAGAACACAGCTTCACACACTAGAACATATACTGCCCGCCATTTCATGGGTTAATCGAAACAAGATTATGTAAATCGATCGATAAAGGCTCGATACAATAGCTGTTGCTTTTATTAGTAAATGAATCGAACACCATGACGAATGGCGCTAACCTCTTGTGATTTCCAATTTCAATCTTTTGTCTCACACTTGTTAAGTTATAGATTTCATTGTAACCTTGCACGACTTTGTTGTAACCAAAGTTGTAGTCACAGACGAATAGTCCAATACTACAATCTTGTGTTTTAGAAGAATATTTTAAAAAAAAAATCAGTCCAAGCAAAAGAACCCGTTCTTCTCACGGGTGATATGGCGTTCAGTTTTCTTCATTTTAAGGAAAAATTACATTCTCTCAAAACATACAGAATTTCTGTTAACTAGTCCACACAACACTTTCCTGGCGGTTGAATTATAAAATGTTATTATTATTTAATACAAACAACGAAATCGTTTCTCGTGCAGTTTTATATTTATCCATAGTCATATCAATACTATTAAGCCTGTCCATTTCATGAACCAAGTAAGGGGCGGGAGTATGGAAATTTTAAAATCTGTTGAGCCCACCCAGTACTTTTCAAAAGTTGGCGCTACTGGCTGAGAATTTTGATTTTATACTATATTTATAAAATATAGTAGGCCTATCAACTAATTTGAGTTAAAATGAAAAACAAAACTGTTTTTATAAAAATTTATTGTCATTTTTTGTCTTTCGTCTGTTTCATTTTAATTTCTTCCACCGATTTAATTTTCTAAATGAATAAAATTAATATAAACAAATTTTAAAATGGAGTTCTGTTTGTTTGTTTGTTTTTTTTTTTAATGTTGAACTCCCTATTTTAAATTTCTGTTGCAAAAATTGTTTAATGATTTTTGGAATATATACTATTTTATGTATTTACGAATATTTATAAATTTCTATGTTCCCTCTTATAATAGTATTATTATTATTATTATATTGTTGTTTTTATTATTAAATATTTGGTAATTTAACAAAAATTGCAATTGCTGAATTAAGGAAGTGAGTTCCTCTAAATATGTTTTGCTAACTAAATCATTGAATACCCTGAATCCAAAAACGCAATTTTCAGAAACATGTCTGTGTGCCTGTGAACAGCCTAGCTAGAGAACGAAACATCGTATAAAAAACAAAATTTTGTATTTAGTTAGGTACCTTCTGGGGTTGTGACACGAAGATTGGTGACAACTTTCTCTTAATTTTAATGGCATGTTACATTAAGAATATTTTACATTGAGAATATTTTCTCCAAAATGGCTCTAACGATTTTGTTTAAATTTTCTACATGAGGGTCTTAAACTATGAGCTAAATCTTTATTTATTTTTTTTTTTTTGTAAAAATTCTCTGAGGGTAGTCATAAAACAACCACTGTTTGTAGAAACTCGGCTTGTCTGATGAATAATTAGATCATCATCATTAGGTTAAAACAACTGAATATGCAATCCTTGTAAGTTATTAAGTGCCAGTATGGTACTTTATGAGATTGTGTGGGGGAGGAAAAATGTCTGTCCGTCTGTCCGTCCGTCCGTCCGTCCGTCCGTCCGTCCGTCCGTCCGTGTGTCTGTACGCGCTCTAACTCAAATACGCTTTATCGAATTTTAATGAAACTTGGTATACGCGTTTATAATGTCCATGGGAAGAACCCTATTGAAATTGGACCAAATCGGTTCACCGGTACCGGAGTAAAACCCAATTTAGTGTATATTTTAAAGGCACCATAACTCACATACGCTTTATCGGATTTTCATGAAACTTGGAATACCTATTTGTAATGTCCATGGGAAGATGTCTGTTGATATTGGACCAAATCGGTTTGCCGGTACCAAAATAATACCCAATTTAGTGCCCTTTTATGGTATCATATAAGAAAAGGCGCGGTAACTCAAATACGCTTTATCGGATTTTCATGAAACTTCGTATACTTATTTATAACAATCATGGCAATAAGCCTATTGAATTTGGACCTAATCGGTTGTCCAGTACCGAAATAAAGAGTAATTATCAGTCAAATTTATTATAATATTTTGGTTCAATTCGAAGCATTTTGATTGGCTCGCGGCCAACCAATCAGCGGGCGAGTCCTGTAACTAAGGTCAATAACTGCGAATTTTGAAACAAGCCTTCATTTCCTGTAGAAACCTTCTATAGTAAAGGAGGATAAAAAGAAGGCACATTCTTCAAATGCAAAATCAATTTCTCGGTTCTTTCTTATAGCGTCATCAATTAATGAGAGCTTATAAAGCTTCCTTCAGTTGCTATGGACAGTTGACATCTATATGAAAAACAAATGTTCCCATATGTACGATTATAGATGAAATGCTCTTGTATAATGACTAATTATTTTGCTAAAATTGATTACAATTGAATTAAAGCATTGAATTTTACTTCAGCCTATGTCAGATTAATAATTCCTGACCTCTTAATAAATAAAAACATTAAAATTTGAGAATTGGTAGGTTGGTAACGCTGCTTCAACAAATGGCCTCATCCTAATTTATCACTCAGATATCGCGAATATTATAGTACTAATTAATTAAATAATTCAATATTGTAACATAAGAAATCTAGCAGGCACGAAATATAGCCTAATTTCGAAATACGAAGATTTTTCTTTTCTGTGAACTTACGACAAGATAGTATTCCTTAGTGTTGGACACTGTTCATTCGTAGTGTGGTTTGGTCTTGGGGTAAGGCGATTGTCTTGTGGATCAAGAGATGTCACGTTCGAATCCACCCTAAACCCAATTTTTTTTATTATTATTATAAGTTATGTTAAATTGAGTCTATTCCATTCTTGTATTCTACTTTTGTCAATGTGCTTAAATAAGTATTATATTTTTCTTAAAAAAAAAACTCGGAATTCATTGTCTTTCATTGACCTACAACATCAATCCTAAAGAATGATAACATTAGCCTATAAATGTTATTTCACGAACAGAAACTATCTTTAAAGTTATTGCGTTGCGTTAAAATTGCATAAGCCTATACTCAGAACAAAACTTCATTCCGCTAGGTGGAACTATCCTCTTCTTATTGGTTTACTGTT
The DNA here is from genome assembly GCA_964059195.1 of Ectobius pallidus. NCBI lineage: Eukaryota > Metazoa > Arthropoda > Insecta > Blattodea > Ectobiidae > Ectobius > Ectobius pallidus. The sequence continues at coordinate 113,017,853 of CAXKWD010000003.1, forward strand.
CTATTTCATTGTCAATGCATTTTGTAAAATGTTTACATATTTTAAGAATTTATTATATCAGTGTATACCAATATGAATTAAGGTTAAGAATCAAACTTTAGACCTTTGTTCTTCCGTAAGCCCTACATGAATACTGTTATAATTATACCAAATAGAATACAAATATACAATACAAATCCTATATTTTATTTGTATAAACAGAAGGTACATTATTGTGAAATAACTGCAATTATAACTGATTTAAAAAGCATACTGGCACTTTGTTATATCAGTTTACCTGATTTTATTCTATATCGGATTGTGAAGTGACAATGGTGTATTGCCATGGTTAGAGGAAATAAAGTTATGTGAGTGCATTATATCAGTTTTGTGCGGATTGTGTATCCTTCGTGGATGCTATTCGAAACGTGGTAACGACTTTTTCTTTATTTTTACCACTACTTTACAAGAACAGACTGTCATTTTTGCAGATTTTCTCGAAAACGACTTAATGGTTTTGTTTAAAATTCCCGCACAAATTCCATAGTGAGCATAATATTTTATATTGCATGGTATATTGGCCCTATAATAGACCTATTTTATACAAAGAGCCGAAACTTTTAATTGAGTAGAGGCAATTATGTGTATCGCATCAGATTTTTTTTATTTAGCGTATTTATTTGTGTATTTATCACAGATATCAAAGTACACATGTTTCAATTCAATTAATTCCCTACTTAACGAAATTAATTTAACACAACTGCAACAGCTTTCAATCGGCCGCGGTAGTGCAGAGGTATGTGCCCATCTTTGGAAGTGGATCGGAAAGTCACGGGTTTAAACTTGGCCGCTATCGATGAGTTTTTCGAGAAATAAAAATCCCGGAGGAATTTGAAACCGTGAGGCCGAGTCCTTATTTTATGATTTTGAATTGAAATAGCATATTTTAATCAAATTGTCAGATTTAAAAAAATGCTTATTTTACGTGTAGACGTAATTATCACTGGTTTCTTCTTTTTTCGGCTAATAGAATTACTGAACATCTGAGTTATAAAAAACTCTGTCTGATTTCTAAAAGAACTTTATGTTCAAGAGACAGATATTAAAGAGGGATTCGTCGAAGAATAACTATATTGCTTTTCACATACGCCTGGGTCGACCTGCGACGTTGAAAGAATTTTCACTTTACATATTGTCTTCACTTTCAGATGCAGGAGCTTCACACAATAAAAACTGCATATTCTAACAATCATGAATAAGATATGATTTCTAAGAAACTAACAATTTATTTTATTGTCTTTTTTTATTTTGGTGCTTATTTTTTGCATGTTTAATGCTAATTTTCTTGTTTATTCGTTTCATTTTGCTTATAAATCCGGGATTTAATTATTAGTATAGTATTTTGTCTATTATTGCTATAACTTATTATATTTTTTTTCGTTTCAGAAAATCTGTGATTACTTTGATTTATTTATTTATTCAAGCTACATCAGTTGTTAATAAAATGTCTAGTGCAACTCCACACATGCTTTGTGGTTCTGCAGCAATGAAGTGGTAATTTTAAATATTAAGCTTGTTTAATTTCATAATAATTTCAGAAGGTTTACCAAGACTCGGACTCCCATAGACTTAGCTTGTACATAAGGTTGGTCATGTTTTTGGCTTTAGCATGAACATTGTTAATTTAAAACAAAAACTTTAAATTGCCTACTTTTTAAATCTATCATAAATTCGTTACCCTAATCATTTCTCAAACCCCTGAACAGATTTTATCTCTAGCCTAAATGACTATCAATGGCCTGTGGTGCAGAGTAAGGAACATACTAATACGCACCGAGATAGGGAGACTATAGCTGAGTAATTGATTTGGTTGCTCAGCTGCAGCTCCGTAGTGAAAGAATTTGAAAATGGTCGCTGTATGTAATGGAAGACCTTGATGTGTGAGTTACGTCACGTTAAATTATAATGAACCTCCTAACTTCATTTGTGGACCGCCTGCAGACTCGCAGACTCTTTCGATTCTGCCCATGATTAAGAATGGAATTCCATTGGATTTTAATTGCACGCTATTATTTTATAGGGCTTATATAAGTCACCCATATGATCAGTGATCATTATCCAAAAACCTAGATTCTACATCGACAAGACAAATGCCGCTAATAAGGAATTATTGTTGAGGATAATGAGCTGTTCAGATGTAAAGTGCTACAAACCAAGCCCAGGAAAGTCGACTATTTACTTATATTTGGATAGGACTATATGAAATAGGTCTATGCTTTACCGAGAAATGGTATAGGGCCTTACTTTCTTTGTTTCGTCTTCCGGTTACAACTCTTTAATTCCTTTACGGTGGACCCATTTCCTTTTAAGATAAGTTATTTTCAAACGCAAAACCTTTTCTCCTGTAAAATAAAATAAAATTAATTCTACCACTTTACCTATCATTATTTAAATGGTTCAATAACATTTTCTTTAAAATAGAAATATGATTTTTTTTCGACCTAAGCCGATAACGAACCCGCTAACCCAGGCACAGAAAGCCAGCGCTTTATAGACTGCGCCACCTAGTCCGATTGCTGGAACAATTTTCGAGCCGGTCCAGCTAACTATAATTGGTATTTAGATTCTAGAATCCTGAATCTAGGAATGTGGTTGTAGGCTATTGTGTATCAAAAACAAAGATCATTAAGACAAGTATCCAATAGAATTGAAAATCGCCAAGAGAAACAAATTACAACCTAAACCTACAGAACAAATAAAGCATAAGTTTCAAAATCAAATCTACCAACTGCGGAAACTTAAGGGATTAAAGATTGATGTATGGAGTAAATTTCTTCTTTGCAATGTGTGGAAATTAAACGTCCGTAGGATATGTGGGTCTATGCTGTTAACATTGTAACACTTGACTGACATTAGCTTGTGTAGTAAGTTGGCTCATTAAAAGCACACTCGTATGAACTTAAGAGCGAGAAATCCAGTCAACACTTTGCTACGAAAGACAATCTTAAGGACGGATTATTCTCCAATCTGAAGTTATTGTTTAAATAACACAATAAACTCCCAATAAACAACTATTGTGGTGATCAAAATTCATATTTGGAGTCCCAATATTGAAGTTTTCTAATAAATGCGTCTAATGAAGTTGAAATGTTATAAGAAAGATCGGCACGCGTAGTCTGCTTATTCGGTCTCCATTTGCAGGTTTAATGTATGATTTAACTATTTATTTTGGAACCGCCTATCACACTTCTTGGCAGACCTTGTCTAAATTTTCAACTACCAGGTATTTCTGAAGCCTCCAGAGGATTACTGGATGTTTTTCCATAACATTTTCCCCATATCCTTTTAGTTCTGTAGTCCATTTCCCCTTCCACAAATGGTTACCTTTCATAACACACGTTTCTAAGAATGATGAATAAACTGTTCATACAATATATTATTTTTGTTGACATTATACAATTAATGGATTTCCTGTTTCCTAATTGATTTTCCAACCTCATGCGTAGTCATATTCTAAATCAGCCTATTTACAGTAAAGATTATGAAATTACTTAATGCAAATGTCTCAGGGTGTATGTAATCTGCGCCACGGTTGACACCGAATTTGAAATAGAATAAAAATGAGATATGTAAACTGCGGCACACAGATATGTAAACTGCGCCACGGAGATATGTAGGTTGTGGCAGTAGTTATAGGCAAACAAACGTTAGACCTAATATGTGAATGTTTGTTTCTATTCAGTAACAATTTTTTGCACGAGATGATGGGAGAGAACAATATATAAATAATGAAATATCCCGTTTTGATTTGATTAAGAAGGCATCATACGAGAACAAAGTGCTCATGCAAAAAATGAGGGTAGTGTTTATAACAATTTTATAAGTGACGAAGCGTTCATGCAAAAAAAAATTAGGGTATTGTTTTTAACTTTTTTTTAATGACAAAGCTACTAAGTCTAACATTTTTAACCACACCTATGCAATTTCATAGCCAGTCCTAAGTCTGGAGAAGTCGGAAGGAAAATGTTAGTGCGTTAGTATGACGGTGACGCCATTTAAATGTCGGTGGCGCAGTTTACATATGTCGGTGGCGCAGTTTACATATGTCGGTGGCGCAGTTTACATCGTGTAGGTTGGGAGAAAAGGTAGAAGTGGCGCAGATTACCTTTTCCCATGTCTCATAATAAAATTTTACACAACCGATCAGCTAGATTTTGACTAAATGATAATGCATGGTAGGCTGAGTGCTATTTAGTTAACTAATTAATTCTAGACCTGAGGAATGAGTGAAAACTTCTATGATGTCTGAATGTAGGCCTATATTAATGCGGTATAGTCGTGGACCGTGGAATAAACAATAGCAAGGGTAAAAGTTGGGGAAACCTGTGGTTTGGAACTAGAGGAATTAAGGAACCACTATCAATTTGAATTAAGGTAGATTTGTAGGAGAAAATGGAGTGGAAAACGATTATTTAAATCTAGAAGTGTTGATAAACTGCAATGGATTGTAACTAGAGATTTGGGAAAAGTAGCTCTAGGGCAGCGTTTCTCAACCAGTGGTCCGCGAAGATGGTACAGATAGTCCTCAGACATAATTTAAAAATATCATAAAGCAAGTGGAAAGTAAAGAAGTAAAATGTTTTCACATATTTCCTTATAATGGCCTATAATTAATACCCCAAATATTAAGAATATAGGCCCTCTTTTAAAAATGGGATGTAAAATTAGGGGCCCGTAATTTTTTTTAGACATTTTAGAGATCCTCGGGTTCAAAAAGGTTGAGAAACGCTGCTCTAGGGCATGCGAAGATAAATGCTGCATCGTTGACGATATTCAGACTCAATCTATTATACTTCTTAGAAATCTTCTCATCCCTATTGGTATTTGGATAGGAGTTCCTTCCGCTACTTCGTAGATCGACGAGAACAGATTCACTGCAAATTTTCCATTTACCCCGTCATGAAATACCTCTGCGTCCTTTCGAGATAGAATACTGAATTCTTATTTTTATTGACAAAATATTTATAATATTTGAACCCCCCCCCCCACCCCGTACATATCAGTGGGTTCGTAGAAATGTTATCTGCCTCTTTTTTTTTCATTCATCTGGGGTAGGAGCCAACTTATTCCAAAAGTACTTTCTAGGTAGTTTTTACGACCATCACAAATACCCACCTCTTCAAAATGTTGCTCAGTATAAGAACATCAAACGATCAATTAGGGATGACCTTCAAATTATCGTACTCCATCACTTTCGGATTTTAAGGGTCAAGTGTGGGAATTCCTATCGCCAGTTGTATATCCAGTAAACATGAATTTGTTACACATATGGAAACATTGTAATGTTATGTCAGCTTCGTACACTCTTCTAAATTAGAGGTAATAGTAGCCTCATTTCGTAAAAGCTCTTTTTTCAGATTTTCCTATTTTGGAGACTTGTAATTTATGTGGACACTAGCACTTTGTTAATTATGACAGGGAGATCCCAAACACGGACATTAACCAAAAATAGGCTATAGAAATATTATTGAGATCTGTCAGAGAAAGTTGGTGCGGAAACTGCTCTCACGCCAAGAAGCGAATGCGAAATAAAGACATCAAGGAAAGGATGACTACAGGAGTAGGATGATAGCCGCTTCCACATTAAATGGATTTGAGGAGGAATGTTCTGAGGATGGACACATGTAATGACAGTATGGGAACCCAGGGCTCTGAAAATAAGTGTCAGGAGGCAGAAATCACGATGTGTCATGCGTTTAAGTCAGTAGAGTCCCTCTACTTCGGACCGCGCTCGTCCTGACATCCGGTCAAGGATTAAACAAATAAATTTATAATTTTAATCACAAAGACGTTTTGTTAACCCTACATCAAAATTTAAGTCTACGTATACATTCGAATTAAACTAAAATTAAGTTGGTGATCTGAACAGGGTCCGGTCCCATCTAGACCGGATTAACGGGACTCTATTGAACTGGGAAACTTGTGGTCTAAAAGAGCCACAGTCAGAAAGGACTGAAAGACCCTAGTGAATCAGTATATGAACTTGATAAAATAATTATTTAAACTATGATTAGTTAATTTTTTCATAGCATTACATCCCTAGAGGGCCCAGGTTTACCATCCGACCACTGCGTCATCTACCAGAGGTAGATGGCAGGATTGGGTGAATGTGGTCAGCATACCGACACCCACGGCCATTAATGGTGGTTTCCGAGTCCGGAGTTTATTGTTAGTTAAGGTTAAAATATAATCATTAGTTATTCTCGTGACAGCTAGGCAGAGGAACTTGCCCCTATTGGAACGATTTTAATCGTTCATAATCTCCTTTACCATTTATAATCTTAATTCCTAATTATTTTCAATTTTAAGTGCCTCCATAGAATTTTTCATGAAGATTTGCAGATAGTCTGCAAATTGTATATTTGTAGTGAGTAAAAAAGGTTCCATGAGCTGATTTTGCTTCGAAAGTCTTTTATTTTTAAGGAGAATTATTACCTTTTAGAATAAGCAAAATACTTCTTCATCCCTTACTTATACTGAGGGCATAGTACAGTCAAACAGGCAACTTAATTAGGCTATATAAAACTAACGTAATATATGTAAATAAAATCAGGGACGTACGGTAATTGATTGGAAGATGGAAGCATATATGATTGGAAAAGACATACGAAAAGGTTACATTTGCAATTTCTTGGAAGAATTTTTTAGGTATTTTTGTTTTGCAATTATAAATTACTTAGTTTCGCCGTCATCTTGCATATTCAGTCAGCAAGTATTTATGTCTCACTATTTTACGAATTCTACTTTTATACCCATATCATATTTTTAATTCTCTCTTACTGGGGCTCCATCTTTTTCTATGATGAAAGACTATCTTCATGCTAAATTTTAGTTTTCTGGCATATTTTGGTTTTTTGTTATCCCTATCGTCGGGGACTTTCAGAAATGATTCACAATACTGCTGTATTGTACTTGAAATAGAAACTATTTTAAGTACCGTGGCTTTTTTTAGACTTTCCTATTTTACTTTTTCACGCATACGTAGTATAATAGGATTGCCAACTAGTCTGCACCTTTATTATTGATTTATAAACTTTTATTTTATTTTGTACTGTACAATACATACAAATTCACTCTCGAAAAAGCAAGATGCTAAATTCTATTTCACTCAAATGTAAAATGTTCAAAAGCCTTCTTAAAATTCTAAATTACTGCAAATAGTTTACTGTAATAGTTTTAAAATTTTACACAGGTAAAAGTCTGTATCATAAGACATTTTACGTTTCAAATTTATCCTTAATATTAAGCAATTGTTCGTAATTGCACTCCTCGTACAAAATAAAGTAGGCCTACTGTACAAAAAATAGTTATAGCTATAATTTTCTTAGATGATTACTTTTACAAAAGAACCGATTCGATCACCCGGTATCAATGTTACTCCCCTCTCACAATGAAACACTATGAACATCCGTGTTATTAGTTTGACTACCATACCTGGTTGATATTTTAGTTTACAACGTTAGCAACACTAGAAATTGACAATCTTAAAACTATCTACAGCAAACTCCAACTATCCGAACACCAAATATCCGGATCGCTAATTATCCGAATCGATTTTCGGAAAATTTAAAACGAATTGTTAGAAAACAATTAAATAAACGTTTATTTGTATAGTACGGTAATACGCTTATGTACGCCTATGTAATGTTATGTTCTGTTCTGCAGTATGAAGAGTTCCTTTTAATATTGAAGTGTAGGCCTACGTAGCCTACATATATTTAATTTATTTTTAATATTTGTGTACTTACAATTCTTTACATATAGCCTACTTAAAAATACTATTTGTACTGCAACTATTTGTGTCTTTTAAATAAATTTATTTTGTATTCAAATATTTGTAACTTTTGTTCCTTTAATATATTCAGTACTGCACTTTCAGAATAATATGTTGCTAGAGTGATTTTCTTTTATGATCCATTTATCCGGATTTATATATATCCGGAACATACCAATCCCCAATTTGTTCGGATAATTGAAGTTACTTATACAGAAATAATTAGCTCGAACACATTAGAGAAATAGGATATTCCCATATTCCAAACATGACTATAAATTATAGGAGTTCTACAGATAAACCTACCGGTACATTAACTTTGGAACTTTGGACTGATAATTTAATACTTCATGGCTATTATTACTACTACTACTACTATTATTATTATTATTATTATTATTATTATTATTATTATTATTATTATTATTATTATTTTCATTATTATTATTATTATTATTAAAACTTCACTGACATGTAATATTTAACAACTTTAAATACTTCGTGTGGAACTATTTCAAGTACAGAGACTACATGAAAAGGGGCTACCAGGGAGACGGAATGCCGGCGTGGAAATATGCATTTAAATTGTTTTCTTGAATTCGGTTTCAAAGAATATAAACAATAATTAAACTTATGCAACTTGTCAAGTAAAAATAAATGTTAACTACAAACGAGATTATGTAACATGCATCATTGAATCCTGTATGCAAGATAAACATCTTAAGGTGCCCCACTCGATAATTCAAACTGGTGCGAAATCTTCTCTACTTCACTCATCGATTGTTTCCTGCTTAGAGTCGTACAGATTAATATATAATGGCAGCAAAACTTAATTCGTGTTAAGTATTCACGAATAAAATTATTGATACATCATTAATGTCATTTGAAATTTCGTTCTTGGAATAAATCGGACCAATTCTATCTGGCAACAGTGCGTCCTCCATCGCTTAAGGGGCTGGGATGGCGCGCAGAGGCTCGCCGACTAACATAAACAAAAAGTGTACAGCATTGCCAAGTCGCGTAGACTGATGGTTGGGCTACTGGATATTCGTTCTGGCGGGACAAACTGGTGAAAGAAGGAGATGGAAAATGATGTGCGAGCGAATAGAAATGATGGCGGGCATGAGGGAGAAGGAGAGATGGTAGAGGGAATGCTGAGGAATGCCGAAGTTCCAGTCACCCACCCACCCCTTATGTCTTACCGGCGGCAGCGACGACGGTGGCGATTGTGGCAGAAAAGGCAGGCAGAAGCTCAGCGAACATCATGCTCTCCTGTTCCCCCTGAGTCGCAGATGGAACCATGGCGCTTTATGTCGGGATGGGATAGACCCTCCCTCTTTTTTGACCGCTGCCTACATTACGTTCAAATTGAATTTGTCTATTTATAATTATTATAAGGGGATTTTATAAGCGTATTACCCCTTTTATTAAATTTAGGTACAGGAACGTGTACTTGTTTATTCTAATAACGAAGGACGTATTTAACGGACTCCCCCCACCCAAATGAGATTTTAAAGTATTAGTTAGAGAAAAGAACAGGTTTATTCCGGGGTTTTTTCTCACCTGTGAGACAAATGTCGGGAAACTTTAGGTCCTTGTGGTCCCCGGATATCATCTGGCCGTCATTATCATCTTCATCCCATCCTCGCCTTGTTTGGAATGAGTGTGTGTATGTCTCGTCCTATGTGATCGTGTTGTCTCGGAGGTGGCCCCGGCATTGGTCTGATCACTCATCCTAAAAGTCCCTTCATGTCCTTGTTTGGTCAAAAAAGTATGTATGTGATCCAAAGATAATCGCTCTCCCGACAGGTCGCGGCCCGGGCGGCATAGGTCGCTTAAATCCTAAAAGGGAGAGGTAAAACTAAGATAAAGAAAGGAAGAAAGTTAGAGAAAAAATCAATGTTTTGTGTCACTCAGAAAGGGAAGATGTCAATAATTTATGGTCAATCAGTTTAAACCCCCCCCCCCCTTCGGAAACTAATTTCTTTATACGTGCTTGTCTCAAAAAAGTAGGACAATGTGGAGCCCACTGCAGCGTGTAGCTAGTAATTAATGTACGGCTAATGTTTACCATTTACAATACAGTAGATACCGGTTTCTGTTTCTTGATCAAAGTAAACTATAAGTAACAAAAATGGAGAAGTACCGTACCTGGAACGTTCTGAAATGTGGTGCTGGAGAAAATTTAAAAAAATAAATAAATAAAATGAGCGGATCAGTGACAATTGAGAAAAATAAACGAGAACAGATTAATCCTGAATATAGGCTAGTTATTCGTAGGAAAGTAAACTGGATAAATCACATCTTGAGACGAAATTGTCTGCTGCATGACGCCATCGAATGAAAGGTGAGAGAGAACTCCAGATTTTGGAAGAATAATTCAGCTGCTACATGATTTAAAGGAGAAACGAAAATACTGAAAATACTAAACCAAGAATAGGAGATGGAGAGCGAAATTTGCAGACCAAATCCAAGTGCCTGCCCTTTAACAAGCTGTAGATATTTGCATCCATACAATTCACGCAAGTTAGTAAATAGTGACAAAATGACCTGTCAAGAAGCATTATACGAGGCGCGTCCATAAAGTAAGTAAGTTTATACAAACAAAACAAAATTTCATGGAAATATTTATTGCAACAGATATAGCAAGTGTTCAGCTATTTTTCAACATATTCGTCACAGGAATTGAGATATTTGTCATACCGTGGGACCAACTTTTGAACACTTGTGTCGTTGAGGTCTGCCGCCTGGGATATGAACCCATGTGTGACAACCATCTCCGCTTCTCTGTCAGTTATTGAGGCATAGGAAAAGATGGAAATCACTGGGAGCGATGTTGAAACATTTCCTAGCCGAACTTTTGCAGGAGACTTGCAGGGAAGTGTTGAAATCTCGGACCGCGCACCCAGAGATTTTCGTCTTTTCCTACCCCTCAAGAAAGACAGTGAATGACAGAGAATGGTAGACATTGACAGAGAAACGGAAAAGATTATCACACAATGGTTAAAATCTCAGGCGGCAGACTTCTACGACGCAAGAGTTCGAAAGTTGGTCCCACGGTATGACAAATGTCTCAATTCCTGTGGCGAATATGTTGACAAATAGCTGAACACTTGTTATATTTGTTGCAATAAATATTTCCATTAAATTTTGTTTTGTTTGTGTAAACGGGCCTAGGGAAACTTACTTTGTGGACGGCCCTCGTATTTCAGGTTCTTAGCACAGAAAGGAAAAGGGCTCAGCTTCAGCTGAAGTGTTAAACTACCAGTGAGGATAATGGTAAGGAGATATTACGGTGCATTATTCTGGCAAGATTAGGTCGGGCTATTATTGTTGTTGGTATTTTTATTTTGTCTACCGTAGTTGCAAGTAATACAGATAGGTGAAGTATTGTGTTCGACCCTGAATTTCGACGTCGAGTTTTCAGCACTAATATACTGCACGTTTTGAGTGTTCTTCAGTTCAATTTTTTTCTCTTCTTTTTCGGAAACGTATGCGTGTTGTGAGCAGTGGCGTACCAACTGTGAAGGGGGTCTGGAGCGCTAATCAATATAGAGGCCTACCCAGCAGTGGCGGACGCAGAGGGGAGGATAGGGGGGTTATATCCCCCCCCCCCCGAAATTTGAAAAAAGGCTATATATGCACTCCAAGTGGCCAGTTTTATAAACTAATTATATATATATATATATATATATATATATATATATATATATATATATAAGTTAATTAATTTTTCAAATCCCACCCGAAAAAAAATTCTGCGTCCGCCACTGCTACCCAGTATTCACAATTTCACACAGTCTACACAAATATAGATAGTAAGCTGCCTAATTCATTTAATTCCTGTGGGCGTGAATAAATTATTTTAATAATGGATTATGTTTTCTCGTTTGAGATTCACATAATTATTTATTATGCATTAGGTATCTTTAAGTTTTTACCATGAGTTTTTTGCAGGTAAATAAACCATTTTATCAACAAAAAAGTAGGAAAAATGTGTTTAAGACTGGTTTTTAAAAAGCACAAAATGCCAGAAAATCCCTAAAATTGCTAATTCCCACAAAATCGGCAAGATATGCAAAAAATGCACCAACAGGTGTGTTTAATTTAGCTCCTCTTGATGTGAAATAATTTAAAAATGAGCAATGAATAACAAATATCCAAACGCATTGAAATCCTAGCCCTGATTATTACAGCAGGCCTACGGTACTTCCAATGTGGTTGTTCCTAACCTGCTTATATTTAATTCATTGTTTAAAAAATGTGTTGTTTAATACATAACTGTTTATTTACTCAAACTATGACCGACACTGGTCTGGTAAAAATGAATAAATAAAATATTGAGGCCTATGTTCAAAGCGGGGATTAGGGCGGACCGCCTCTCCCGCCCCCACCTTGGTACGCCACTGGTTGTAAACAGCCCAACTCGGCGCCCGATTACAGGTACTTTGTTTCCTGGGCAAATGTTTATATAACCGCCCCTTTCATTTTTTTTTACCATTACCCCCATCCACCCAGCCCACCCCGAAGTTTTTGTTTTAGTTTTAAGTTTGAGTTTTACCCATGTATCAACCAATAGTAGTCCGATAGCATTTTATTATTGCGAGTAATCCAATCACTATCTAGGATACACAACATTTTTTTAATGCAATTATGTGTAGGCCTAAGCGAAAAATGCATGATTGCTATTGTAATTTCATTTACAAGAAATTGCCTAATCGCTCTAAAAATATTTGTAGGCCCATTGTGTGGTATAGTCAATCTTTGAAATTTTACAAAAAAGTTTTAATAACCTTGTAAATTTAAAACTTTTAGGCTAATACACTTAATTGTGTGTAGAAGAATGTCTATTACAGTTGTATTAAAACCGATATTTTTTATAACAAAAAATATATTTTATTGTTTTATTTCTACCTCACAATGAAAATCTAAAACTCAGTCTAACATTTTTTCATTGTTTCAAGTTTAGTTGTTTTAAATTAAATTGGCATAAAGTTCACAAAAACAATTCCCCCTAAAAAATTTGCCGCCCTTTCTATGTTTGTCACCCTGGGCATTTATAAATCAGGGCTTGGCCCTTCTCAAGAGGTATCCGTACTCGCCTGTGGTCGCTTCTTGCTCTACATCGAACAATGAATCAGTAATATAAGATCTGTAAGCCTATAGTGTAGTTTATTTGAAATGCCTTTTCGTAAAAATTCTCTGAAGGGTAATTATAAGTTTTTCATCAAGGTGCACAAGGTCTTGCTTGCGAACAATACACCTTTGCTTATAACAACACTGACTTACGCACTTCTTTTTTATCATAATGTGAAAACAGAAAGTTATATTATCCATGCTCAAGGCACATTTTTAGAAACATTTAGTGGCGACAACATTTAGGGAGAAAACTTGTCCGTGATGTAGGTTCTTGTTTGTTTAATGTAAATATAAAAATTATAACCTTTCAATTAAATGAATTTTGTATTTCTCATGCTACCTAGATCTGCTATAATGTCTTCATAAATACAAGCCCTTCTCAAATTAGGCCAATTCAAATCAATTTTATTTAACCATTTACCAATACCATGCTAGAGAACGTGAAATCCATTTCAATCAAATGGTAAAAATGAGGAGGTGGCCGAAATTATCTCTCGCCTATTGCGCCAAAATACTTGTCCATGCTTAGAGTAGAGAAAGTTATATGAGTGTACTGTATCGCACTTGATTTTTTAAGAGTTATGTTAACTATTTATTTACTTTACGGTATAAAGGCCAGTTGTTTATACAATAAAGATAAAATGTTCAGTTTTTACGCGTAAAAAATATTATAATATACAAGCTTCTGTCCTGAACCAAGTTAATAGCCATTTAATATCCTTACTGGCGGGGAAAAAAAAAACTCCGTGGCACTTGAATTAAATTTAGAACCTTGTAATAAATTATTATAAAACTAAAGTTCATGGCGCTACTTCCTTGCAGGGAAAGGCTTACCGTCAGGCCGCTATGCCGTCTAACTCCGTCTGACGGCTTCATTGGCAGGCGGAAGGGCTGGGAGGCATGTGGTCAACCTGACGGTGAATAATGACGGCTTTCTTTGACTGGAGCCCTAGCACAGTACCTCAGTTATTCAGTCTCGTTCCAGAACTTCCTCATCGTCATCGTCATGATCATCATCACCATCATCATCATCTAGTCCCATAGGCTACAGGCCGAAGTCAGCGTTCGAGACCGTGGAAAGAAAGCCACATCCCACCCACGGCCGGTCCATTTTCCAGGCGAGGGAATGCCGCGATAGTTTTGCGTGCCTTCAGAGGAAGTGGAGGTCCCCGCCAGGACTTGAACCCGGGATGGGCTAACCGGGGAGATCTTCCTGATTTTTTTACCTTAGAAAAATCCGAGGAAGGCCTCCAGTTCCGTACCGGACCACGGAGTGGGCAAGACATCCTTACAATATTTGATTTTATAAACTGATGCTCATAATTCAGACGCGTTACGAAGGCGAGAGATACAGTGTATCATGAATATGCATACCGGTATATATGATAATAAATTTGTCTTGACCTTCTCAAGGGTTTCAAGTTCCTTTTCAACGTCCGCGCCCATCTTCATGCTGAGTTTGAGATATAAGTTTGTTAGAGTTTAGGCTACCCCCTATGTCTGGTTTACCTTACCCTATGTCAACATGTTCCTAAATCTTCAACTTATAAAATCCGTTCTGTAGTTTGTTAATGTCTTTTTAACCTACTGGTATTCATTTTTATTGGCTTATTTAATAATATTCAATTTTTATTAAAGCTACATCAGGCTATCAGGCAAAAGATACAGATGATGATGATGAGTGTTCTGTCCGAAGGCAGTCCAGACCCGGGACGAAGCCGTGGGATGATTTACCATTGCCTCTCGTGGGATGGGAATGAAAGGACACAACACCCAGTCATGAACCAAGGAAGGAAACTTTTCACCGCTGAAAAATCCCCAACCCGGCCGGGAATCAAACCCGGACCACCAGGGTGGAAGATAGTCACATTATCGACTCACCCATGGCGGCGGATCATTAGGCATATTTGTAAAAAGAGAATAAATATTTCATTTAAAAATCTTAATAAGGGTGGCATGTATTATTTCATAATTTTAAAAAAATATGATTGCCAAATTTTAATTCGTATCAAACTATCAAAATAAGTTGACTGAGGCGAGAACGTCATGAACTCGCGTTCGAAAGGATTCAATTCCACTCAACTTGAGTTTTTTTCGGGGTTTTCCACACACGCAAAAGAAAATGCCGGATTGGTATTTACTTCATATCTATCCCGTAATTTCCCTGCCCGTTGTCCATTCATTCATTCATCCTTTTTTTTTTTTTTTTTAGAGGAGGCCCTGCAGTATGTTGAA
This sequence comes from Ectobius pallidus, assembly GCA_964059195.1. Classification (NCBI taxonomy): domain Eukaryota; kingdom Metazoa; phylum Arthropoda; class Insecta; order Blattodea; family Ectobiidae; genus Ectobius; species Ectobius pallidus. The sequence continues at coordinate 113,033,040 of CAXKWD010000003.1, forward strand.
TCACACACAAGGGAATCCCTCCATCTCCATGTAAATCCATTGATTTGTCTCCTCCCCAATGGATTTGGTTTGTAATACGCGCGAAAGAAAGGAAAAAAATAATTATAAATTACGATGTCGATATTCATTTAACTTATTATTTCATCGGAGTCATCAGTTTTATCAAACTAGTTATTTTCATCATGACTTTCCGAATTCGATTACATGTACTACTGTACTGATATTTTTACCAGGCTGGCTTTACCTCTTATGTTCTTATGAACTATATTTGGATGTTAATGTGGAATTCTGATCTTTGTAAATCTATAATAAATTATTATAATATAATTCATTATCGTACCGATATGCGACTTCATGAAGTGAAATAATAGTAAGACATCACTGTTGATGGTTCATCCCACCAAACTTTTCCGTAATTTTTAGATATGATATTGTCATTTAACCTTCTTATCCAAGTTTCGCATGACCGGTACATCCAAGAATATGCCTTCACAATTTGATAACTACTAGTTAATTTATCAAATACATTATGTAGGTGTCATAATTGGCCTGCTCCTCTATTCTAAGATAAGCTGTATGAAGTTAATTAATTAATCTCACTAAAGAAAGTTCTTCGAAATCCTCCATGACGGATATTTATTTAAAATATGTTGAACTCACCTCAGCACACATAGTTACAACTGCTGCTGTCATTCCTTTACGCCGAAGTTTAGTCTTTCTTATGATTTAGAGAAGACGTATTTTTTGTCTTTTGCGATATGTGTGATATTGATTTTAGGGTCCTATCGTCTGTATTTGACGGTGCAGCCCGTGCATTTCGTTTACCATGCACGTGAGACAGAAATCTGGCAACAGCGCACCGTGGCGCGAGAGCGAGTCTCCGCCTTCGAACATGAGGTCGGTTGTCTCCAAGTCGGGAGCTAGCTAGTGAGATCCCCGCCGCAGAGGCAGAGCAAAAACTTCAGCAAAAATTGTATGCAGTGGTACGCTGCGTAGCACCTCTCTATAGATGGCTCTTGCGTCAGCGGGTGCAGCCCCGTATGTCAGCCTATATTATTCAATAGTGCAACGAGCAGCATCTCGATATTTTAAGGAATATTATAGGTCCGGTGAGTTATTTCTGATTGCATTGTGAGATTCCTTTGGGTGTCTGCTTGCATCCGAAAGAGGGAGACAGCCGTCTGGATTGGGATATCGCATGGGCACACGCTCGGCTTAGGGCACCGCATTTCAGTTTTGTTGTTCTACGATTTGACAGTTCATTTATGTTTTTGTGTGTTTCCCTACAAATGATTTGCATTAGTGTGTGTTTAAGTTTTCAGTGCCGATTTTTTTAAAGAAATAATTTTGTTCGCTTGTGAGTGTTTGACACCTTTTCTATTAAATTTTTGAATGGCTTTTCCCCCCTTTATCGAATTATAATTTTTTTTCCACGTTTTGTAAGCTTTTGTAGTAGACTGAATAATTTTTCCCACTATTGTATACAAATCTCGTGTAATTCAGGAGGATTTCAATATTTTCCTTCAATATACATTACAATTTTTTTTTTAACTCAAGCTGTTGGCGGATAAATTCATTTAATGCTAAGATATTAAGCGTTTCAAGATGTGACTCCGTGAAGATGGACATTTATTTGTATATAAAAGCCCTTGGTGCATAATTGGATATATCAAGGATATATTTAAAATCTGACAGCACTAGAAATAGTAGAATTTAAAGAGTATTTTTCTCCCTGTTTGATATTTGGATATGTAATAAAATTTATAACTTCAAACATCATCAAGAAATAACAGTATAATCCCCTTATAAATTATTATTCTGGTCCTTCCTCAATGGGAGAAATAATTTTGACTTTTAGAAGCATGGTTGTTAGAATAAAGTTTAAAACCTTTCTATGAAAATTGAGATTATGTGCTTCTTGTTCTACAGGCTAACTAGATCTGTCTAAATGAGGCTCAGTCCGTTTAGGCGTCGTGCCGTGGTGACACGGTGAACCTGCCGCACTGTTTCCGACTCTTTGCCATATTTAACGGTGATGAGGAGTGGACATGGCAATAAATTTCTCGGCATCATTTGCGGCATGCTTGGCCGCTGGCCTCAAGGTGCCCAGACAAATTATGTACTGCATTGCTCAGGGTAAGGACCAAATTTGAAAATGAGATAACTATATGGTTTCCTCTTGATAACACGTCAGCATATAGCATGTATAATCCTAACAGAATCTGTAGAGCAAAATTTTTCCTTGGCGAGATGAGAACCAAGTTTCTGCTTAGTACGCTGATGCAAAGACCACTGCAGTTCTCTAAGAACACACCAGTTCCTTTAAAAATAGTCCTTTAAACCGCTACAGACCTCACTGCAGACACTATTACACCTACATTACAGCAAGGATGTTTACACCTGTACTGCTAATTTTAAGATTGGAGTTTTGAAGTAACACAGAAATTTTGCATCATTGTACTAAGTTGAAAACATGGGTTCGATTCCTGTCGAGTTGAAGTTTTTCTCTACAGAATGCAATGCTAATCTTTTCATGAGATATGTCTGAAAATTTGATATTAACGATGTTCTTTTAAATTCATTACTTTATTACTTTAGTTCCGAACATAATTTTGTAAATTGCATGTTGTTGCTTGCTGTCAGTTATTGCTATGTCTACCTTTCTGTGTTTTGTTGCATGGCTTGCCAATCAATGCTTCTCAAATCACCAAATTTAGAAGTCAGAAATGTAGAGGTTGGTGGGATGATTATAAAGTTTGTACAGTAATCACAGTACACTGATACAAGCTTTGTGATATGAATATTACATGATATTACATGAAGACGTTTCTGTGTACAGGAAACTCAAAATACCTACCTTGTTCTTTTGTATTTTCACTTTCTCTGTACACTTTCTTCTGCACTATTGGAATATTGGGCTACCTTCTGTTCTTTTTAATAACATGTCTCATGCCGTCCAAAAATTGCTCGAGAGGATGAACAAGCTATAAATTTACTGAATGTTTGAGCCAATTTTGATTATGCTTCATGCAGTCATGCTCTAAATGAGCCAATTTAACTTACAGCAAAGATTCTGAAATTACGTTGATGCCTATACTACTGATCAGCTAGATTTTCACTAAGTAATAATGTATGATAGCCTATGTGCTATTTAGTTAACTAATTCTAGAAGTCTAGTTTATCTTGCGGATTATAGGGGAGTCAGATCATTCTGAAAAACTTATGTCAAGAGGTATAACTTACTGAAGCAGATTAAAAAGACAGAAAGAACTCATTGCACCATGCTGCACTTCGAAATAGAAAATGGTATTATTTGGAGAATTCTTTGCTCCTGGATGAGATGAACTCTACAATAAGTGGCGGAGATATATGATTTACTGTAATCAATCCTGAAATTTTATAAGTTATCACTTGTAATGTACATTTTAAGATCTCTTAGTACAAAAATATAGTTTTCAGAAAGCAAAAAGTCTTTGTATGCATCTGTATGTGATTAACATTGAGTTATAAATGTTAAGAAAATGTTTCATTTTCTGCATTTTCTACAAAATTGTATAAAGATATTGTCAGACAGTACCTTGAACTGCGAACCAGAGATTTTACGTGAACTGCTTTTTGTAAAAATTGTCTTTTACAGTGATCCCCAATACTATAAGCCAAGTCGCACTTTGCAAGCAAAACAGCTTTATAAAAGAAGGCAACAAATTGCACAGTCTCGCTAAGTGGCTGCTGGCCAAATGTGATGCGAGACAATCAGATAATTCACAAACTATCGGACGATAAGTTTTTAGTCATTATTTTTATTATCATTTTCTTTAAGCTTAGTGTCATTTAGAATGTGCTTATCTGTCAAACTCATATTTGAATTTTTTTACCCAAAGCACAAAATTTATCTTATACCATGTATACAAAATAACCCTCTCACACTTGTCAAAGGAATGAACAAGGTGGGAAAGGTGTAAAACACTTCTTAATGTATTGATCGGAGCGTAACTCGGAGATTGATTACAAAAATTTCTTCTCTGGTTATTTAATCATAAGATGATGGCTGATTAAACAAAAGCATGACATATAAATTTATGAATACCGTACATGATTTCTTCTAGGAGTTAAGAATATAAAATACAAGGTTCGATAAGATAGGAGAAAACTTTGTTATATGTAGGCTAGATAAGAAAAATTAATTGGAGTGAATTCTTGTAGACTTAATTTTCTCTTCCTTTTTAATTATTAATATCGGAAAGATTAAGCGCCAGGTTTTGTGTGTGGTATGTACTTTAACTCTATTTTATAATGGGAAATAAGTTACAGCCGCACGAACTCTACCAAAATCGCCTACATCAGCAGTCTGTGGTATCGAGGTTCTCTCAGATATGTGTGTATTTTGCGGAACCCTAACAATTTATTTTTAGTATATACTCTCTAAAACAGCTGCTTTGTCTTACTGTTAACACATTGAAAAATATAGCTTTCATTTCAATATTATTTCACTTTCACGATGTCTTAGGGTGTTTTCTTTCTTTTAGTTATTCTCCATCATTTACAGACTCCTCAATGCATTCCAACTACCAAAGGGACCATAATTATGTTTTGATCGGTTCAGTAGATTTGTCATTTTATTATTATATCATGCCTTGCTTTAGATGTGTGCCATTTCTTGAAATTTCGTTCTGTTAATATTCTAGTTATCCCACTTATTCCTTCACATATTTTTCTCAAACTTTCCCAAGAAACCGTAGTCTTAAACTCAATAGTTTCTGAAATACTACCTTTTAACTCCATCTGGCACTTTGTTATATTAGTTTACCTGATTTTATTGAAGACTAATTTAGTTATGATTCTTTTTCTTGAAGACCCAGAATGACATTATAACCCATTGCCTCGACAGTCATTTCGTATGAAACTTAAAAAGTACAGCGCATCTCAATGTAATGAAGGGATATTGGTCGGCCGCTGCTTAGGTGTCTCCCGCATCTGTTGTCTGTAAAATTTCAGCTTTGTGGAATTTAATTTTGGACCTACCATATTTTACGGACTTAAGACCTTGAAAACAGAGCCTTGAAAGTTGGGTGTGTAATGGTTCGAAGTACACTAAAAAATTTAAATTATGGCAAATATTGCTGGAATAGGGTATAGTGTATTCACAATAGATCTGTTAAGCAGGGCCGTAGCAAGGTCCTTCTGCGCCCTTGGCGAGTTTGACAAATCTGCGCCCTCCAAATGAACATTTTTTTTAAATTTCTGTAAAACTGATTTTCTTAAATTCGCTTGTAGAAGGTTTTTTTGGTCCCATTTCTTTAAAAAATCACTGCCTAATAGATCAAAACTAATAATGTAGACTAAGCTATGATGGTCATGGTAGTTTTAGTTGGCATATTTTTTTTACTGAAATCATTCTTACTTATACAACAGAAGCAACGCCAACATCAACAAGAGACGAAACAACACAAACATTAATATTGTTTCACTGTTTAATTTAAAAATCGCTTAGTTAAAAAATACAATAATAATCAGAGCCCGGATTCTAATGACATGTCATCTTTTTTATTGATGCTGCACAGACATTGCCAATTTGTAGATAAATCATAATCATGGTCTCTAGATTATAGAAATGCATTTTTATTATGTCATTTTTTGACATTGTATGCAATTTTATATTTTAGGGCATTTATTTCGTCCCCAGCGCTGCTGTCTTTGAAGTGTTTGTTTAATGCAAGAAGGACACACTCTATGTTGAAATGTTGTCTTGTCTCAGTCGGAAACGAGAATCAAAGGAACGCCAAAATGTTGTATTATATTACTGTTGTTATTAGATTGACCTGGCACCAGAGTCTCCCACCTGCTTGTATTTGAGAGTGCCAACTACTGTTTACCCTCAATAAACAATATAATCCGGCCGACTGCAAAAGGAAATGCCGAAGTTTGACTCTGCAATGCCTCAGTGCCAGTATAAATTTCCGTAAGGAAAGAATATTCACAGCAAAAATCAAAGTTTTTTAGACCTACAACATCCTCTCTGAATTTAAGGTTTTAAAGGTGCGTATACAATTTGAGGTGTTCGTGTGACGACACGCGTACAGAGCGCAGACAGTACGCCGCGATCCGTCTCCTGTCGGTTTTTTCGACGAACACAAAGGATTTCTGATTTCATATTGGGACGTGTTTTTGGTAGTTGCGCTCCGTCCGCGTGTCATTTTCCTCCTTGCTCTCTCTCTGCTCAAGCATGTTGTTTTGATTTTGAACACCAGCAACAATAACATCCGGCAGCTGTGCACACAATGTTTATACAAAGTTCAATATTAATATCATTAGTGCACGGATTTTTATGTGCTTAAAAACTTACAAATATTTATTTTTTATGTGCTAAAAATGTTACAAATATATGGTAAAATTTTAAAAATATGTGCTAAAACTATATATTTTTTTTTTGAAAAAGGAATAAAAACACCAGAATGTTCGTAACTTACTAGAACAAATTATACTGAAAATCACCAATTGCAGCTAAATATCATATGTAAAATGCTGACTGGAGTTGCAGTGCACAACAAATGTCATCTCCAGATTATGGATCACAAATCCTTGCCTATTATACAAGAATAATGCCTTTGAGAAAAGGAACGTTCTACATCACACGATGTTAACCTTGTATATTTCAAGAGGTGTACTGTATATCACTAACACACACACACGATCAAGTTCACTTATGATTTGACCTTCCAAAACTTGAGCGACTTTGCAGAGGGTTTGGTAGCCACCATTTTTCTCAAACATACCTTTAAATTTTGTTCTTAGAACTTTTATTTTCAAACCTGAGATAGTGTTAAGTTGCCTTTCAACATATTGTATTTCTTTAACTGAACTACGCAATGCTGAGATTAGGTTCTGTTCTTCCCCGATAAGCAAGTGCAAGTGAATCACTTTCACCTCATTGCAATTTCTGTTGAATTCTTTCGAGATAGATATTTGTGTTGTAAAATGTTAAAAGAGATTGAGGAAAAGTACTAAAATATTTATTTGTGGAGAATATAGCGAAAATATTTATTCACATAACTTTTTTTTGTAAATCGTGTGTTTTTATGTAAAATAAAATAGGAATTTGCGGTTGTCGGACCTTGACAAGAGCATCAGAAAAAAAAAATTACATACAAATCCGAGCCCTAATCATTATTATTATTGTTATTAATTTCATTATTATTATTAAGTTAAATCCCTATAATATAAAGCCACATGGCTGGCTGACTCACTCACTCACTCACTCACTGACATTAATGTTTGCCCACTTCCAGATGAGCTAGAAACTTGAAATTTGGTATACATATAGCTTTTAGGCTGTAAACTGCAGAAAAATTCCAAAAAGTTTATTTTTTTTATTTTTAGCCCTAAAAACCCCCGAAAAAGGGCTTGGTTTCCATGGGAACGGTTTTATCAAACTGTGTTCACGTAGGGCTCTGACAGATTAAATACACGCACTCTATCTCCCATAGATCTTTTAAAAAACCTCTCCCGAGAACCTCGGTGGAGGTTTGGGGGCTCCGCCCCCCAGCGAAGCTAGTTTTAATATAAAGATGTTGTGGGCCCTATATTAGGGTTATTGGGCTGTGATATGATTTTTATCACAATAATAATAATAATAATAATTATTATTATTATTATTACAAAATGTTCTAGTTATTACAAATCACAAAAATACAAATTATTACAAATACAAATATAAATAACACAATAATAATAATGATGCTGGTGGTTCGCAATATGTTCGTCGCTTTCCTATAGATAATTTCAACGTACTGTTCGCGTACTGTACGCGGACAGAGCGGAACGCGAGAGGAGCGCAAATGTATACGCAGCTTAACAATTATGTACAAATTATTCTATAATTTTGTGTGTACAATAATAATTTTTTATAAATGAAATATCAGTTTTTAGGTCATTCTTTATAATTATTAAGTCATTTTCTTTAAATTTTGGGTTCATTTTATAGGTCCTTTTTTAAACAACTTTAGGTCATCAGAATCCGGGCCCTAATAATAATACAGTATAATATAATTAAAAATAATAGCAGCGACTATAATATCAGCGCCGGCCTTGGAAGGGAACATGATCAAAACAAACAGCATGTGTACTGCCAGCTGGCAGAGCGTGCATCGACCGCGGATCACAACACATATTATTCAATGTAAAGTTACAGAAATTAATTTTAATGTACATTAATACATTGTGTGATTAAAAAAACTAAACATTTTTAAAATAAGAAATTTTAGTTCACACTTAATTTATAATAAAATAGTAATAACAAAAGGAATTGAGATCTGCGCATTCGGCTTTTTCTGTTATAATAATACAGTTGGTCAGTCATTTTTGCATCTAGCATGTAACAGTATGAGCGATGCCATTGTTGATCGCTTTGTAATCAATCCTGCCGACAGTAGTAGCACTGAGGACGACAATCAGCTGGAAAGGGATTGAGTTGAACCACTTTCATCACAATAATAACGTACATATTAATTTTCATTGTCGTTATATCTTTCCATACTGTTCATGATTTACGTTTTACTCTGTCAATATGAATCGTGTTAATTAAAGGACGTTGCATGACTGCTTTTTGCTTGTAGACAATCGGCATAATACTACAGATAGTTCACGTGCAGTAATTTTTAATAACCTGAAATATTTCTTCCACTAACGTGGAATTTATATTGCTTGATAAATTGCACCAGCCTAAAAAAGGCGGGATTTTTCATGGTTAATTTTGCGCCCTTCGTACCTGTGCCCTTGGTGGTCGCCCACCTAGCCACCGCCTAGCTACGGCCCTGCTGTTAAGGTCGCAGTGTTGAGAAGCCGAAGGGCTTACACTACCCGTCATTAATTTAATTTAACAAATGTTGGCACAGACAACAGTGTGCACTTGCTGTGCACTTGTCACAATCGTAAAATGAGGGTAGCTGGAAGCCAGTATACAGTGCGAAAAGAAAGGATGTTGAGTTCTTTTATATAAAAGAAGTTGTCTCCACCAGGTGGTTTAAATGACGAGACAGCCTTGTCCCGTTACACTTACCGTATGCTGCATTGAGGTTCAGAGGATGTAAAAGTATTTTCAGCCTTTCATGAGAAATCAGTTCGGTTGTTAAAATTTACGCGATGCCACCTGTACAGAAGATATTTTCATACAATGCAAGTTTTAAGATTGTACAAGGTTATAATTTGTTTATGCAATGAAGTATATTATTCCCTTTAAAAATTTTCGTTTAGGATCACATTAAATTTCTTTTCCTTTAAATTTCCATCCTAAAGTCAAAGTGCATCTTATGGTCCAAAGCGTCAGTACATACTATTCAGCATCCTTTGGTACTTAACCCCTCACAGCAGTTGCTGGAAGTGTTCTCCATTTTATCTGATACGTCATTTACAATTTCTTCAGAAGAAATTATCATGTACACACACTAATTTTTTTGCACTCGTAAATCTGTGATATGGCTTCTAGTCCCTCTCAGAGGACTTGTGCTCAGGATTTTTACATCCTGAAAATCTATCTACCACATGGCTTTGATGCAGAAGCGAGCATGTTAGCTCTACTCACTGCTACAGCCATACATGTGCATCAGTGCACATCACTGCTGGCCATGGTAATGACGCATATATACGATGCACATTTTGCATGCCAATAGACAATAGAAATTTTTCGTGAGAGCGATTCAAAGTGAGTCAGCTTATAGTGTCATCTGTTGTGTACTTCCTGACACCATCAGTTCCCTGTTATATGCTTTGGGCTGCCATCTGTAGTTAAATATTTCAGGCAATGTATTTGCACCATTCACTGAATTGCGTTAAAACCAGGACTGGTTTTTTTGTTAATAACAATAAACACTAAATGTAACGGAGAGATGCAGCAAGAAGTATGTTCACAATTTGTCACAAATTTGTCTTAATTTATGGCTGTAATTTTGTTGCAAATTTTTGATAAAATTAACCATTTCAGTGGAAATCTTAATTTTTATGATACCAACAAAAAATTACATCTTTGAAAAATGTATTCGTTTTGAAGATGCTGGCTGCAAAGGAATGAGAATTTATTTGGAAAGGTACATTAACCCAAAAATACAGATTAAGTATTACTCTATTTTAATCCCGCTGGACCATCCATGACAGCTGAAAGGATTTTTCCTGCGCTTTTACTTTTTCTGATAAATAAATTAAATAAATGTTATTTCGGGGGGGGGTTTGAAAATTGTGGCAAAATTAGCATTCTATATGTTAAAAATAAAAACGGTCACATTTTATCACTTCAAAAAATAATAAAAACCTCTTCTAATTCTTTAGATGTGAATGAAATATTTACTACACTGTTCAACTAGTAGACCTAAAATATCACAGTTAGCAGAATGCATTGCTTGTGACCAGTGCCTCACCAACAAAATTGAGTTGCAGGTGCGAGTACGAGCTCAGCCTTGGTCTTCCCCTCATGTCGTCTCGTCTGCACTTCTGTTTACTTATCTATCTTAATGGTTAACTGTTAAGAAGTTAAAACATTCAGTTCTTCTTAAATTCGTCTTAGAATGTATTATTCTGTATGTAATCATTTGTTTATCAGATATGAATACATAATATAAAAAGCCTCTCTAAGCATACTTTTTCAGTTTGAAAGTAACAGCTTTCACGCATTTATTAATTCAACCACTAGATGTTTTATTAAAATCAATTCTTTAACAGCAAGAACGTTATATTTATTAACACTGACATTGTTTTACATAAATTGCATGATTTACATAATTTCACTTCTAATTATATAATTAGACTTAGTAAATAAATAATTAAAATGACAAAAATGAATCTTGTCATATGGACATACAGATTCGAAATGAAACATTTAAAACGAACCACAAATTCATGAGCCTTACCCTTACACTCAAATCGCGCATAAACAATAAACTAAAACAGTTAAGCTAAAAATGTGATATTGAGATGCGGTTTGCGATTAGAGTTTTTCACCCTTTAAAAAAGTACCTCAGGTTTCTTGTAGTTGTTATGGCAGCACAGCAAGGCCATCTGCAGTCAATGTTAAAATATATTAGCCAAAACTGGTACTACTTCAGTAGCACAAAAAATCATGTTTCTTGCCAGTTTTTCATTTGTAATTCGCGAGCGAAAACGAAGAATAAAAATCTTGTTTCGACTTGCACTCGGACCTCCTTCAGTCCACTTATGTTAAAAATTTTGATTTGGCTGGGCATGGCAGATTAACAGACGACAGAAAGATAGACAGATAAACACTTCCTCTTGACATAGACTAGCAAGTGCCTGCAGCTTCGCCTGCAATGGTTTACTCAGCCGCTATATGTTTTGTTTAAATTATTTATTTAACATTATATCTTTTTACATTTTTATTTTAAATTATATTATTAGACACAGTAAATAGATAATGAAAACGACTAAAACTAATCTCATGCTGCCATATGGGCATACAGATTCAAAATGAAACTATTCAAATGAACGACAGATTCATGCAAATCATGCGTAAACAATTAAAACTATTGATAATTAATGAGCCAAAAATTTGGCTTCAATGTGCATTTGACAATTAAAATGCATCACTTGGGAAAGAAGCGACCTCAGATTAGAATTCCCTAGCTAGAAAACCCTCCATCCAAATCATTGAATGTTTTCCCATTTAGACCTACGGACATTATCCCCCTTCTGTCCACTTAAGTAAAAAATTTATATCTCTGCAACCGTTATGCATGGAATCAAATGAATACACATGAATAAGTGACTCAAACCGAGCAGATTAACAAAATCGAAGCGATCAACAAATTGATGCATTATGTTGATAAAATATAGTTTGGCGATGCTCTTCTTTCCCATTTATAGCAGCAGAATAAGTCCACCTGCAGTTCATTTTACAATTGACATTTTTTTAGCAAATACTAGTAATTTAACAGGGGAAAAAATCATGCTTTCTGCCATTTATTTGCTCATTGCTGGTGAAAAAAAAAATTAAAAATCGGGCTTTGAGGTGCATTTGGATACCCTTCAGTCCATCTAGATGGACTGATACTAAGTAGATACTTAAACAATTTAAATTCTCTGCGTTCCCTAGATTTAGCTAAGCATTGCACAGACAGACAGATATTACTATATAGAAATAGTAGGTCTAATATGGTAATACCTTTTCTTTGGGAAGAAGTTTTAGAGTAGGCCTACTATTTGGAAGGAAGTTACTTTTCATGAGGTTGGAGTGATATGAAGATTGGGGGGAGGAGTCCTGAAGCTGCTGCGGGGTGGGCATCCCTGGTTATTTTATAAGAATACTGAAATTGAATAAGTGTTATTTTATTAGAATACCGGTAGTATAAGAAGCGTATGAGTATGACATTAAAAATTAGCACAGAACTTTTCATAACATTTCTACCATATTTTAAACCATAAATACGACCATTTTATATATTTTCATTATTTTTTTTTTAAATAAACACCAAAAAACCTGGCCCTGGTTTTAACCCTGTAGTGACAACATGCAGGCAACCCCAGGGTTGAGTAAATCAGCCTAAACTTCAAGAAATATGTGCTGTTCTCTTGTTTCGGAGGAAATTGACAAATTGTTTGCAATTGTTTGTCCATTTGTGATTAAAGACTTTAACATATTTATTGCGTACTAAGCTTTATTCAGAATAACTTCTTGTATTTCACCAACAGAGTCTGTTCTAAATACTATTTGCCAGGAAAGTTTCTGATCTTTACTGTGTTTTTAGTTTCCTGGCTTACAGGATGCATGAATAAAACTAAAGTTTTTTTTTTTTTTTTTTTCTCTCAAGAATCCTAATATTATTTTGCTTTTTTGTATGACTTTTATGTATTTATTGCATACTAAGCTTTATTCAGAATAACTTCTTGTATTTCACCAACAGAGTCTGTTCTAAATAATATTTGCCAGGAAAGTTTCTGATCTTTACTATCTTTTTTAGTTTCCTGGCTTACAGGATGCATGAATAAAACAAAAGTTTTTTTTTTTTTTCTCAAGAATCCTAATATTATTTTGCATTTTTGTATATGTTCTTTTGTTTATAGTTAAAATTTTTCTCTCTTTATACTCTCTTATGTAAAATTAGGGCATGAGTATTCACATATTCAAGAATAGATTTTATTTCGCTGCTTACATAGTGACTACGTGAAACCAGATATTCTAGTTCAGAGGGCCCGGTTTCAGAACTAGACAATTTTTACAGTATATTTTTATTTTCATATAAGCATGTGCCAAGAGGCTTTGCAACAAATATCCCCATATAAGCATGTGCCAAGAGGCTTTGCAACAAATATCCAAGTTAAATTTGATGATTTTTAGATCGCGTATTTCATGACTTTAACCGTGGTTAACGTTTTCTGAGAATCCATGGTTGAAGTATGCAGTAATTAAAAATGATTTGCTTTAATTAATTCCTCTTTTTTATTGTTAAGCTTATTTTTATTAAACATGATAATGCTTGCACATGGCTTCATTAGTATTGCTAAGTTGTCATATCAACTTGAAATTATCTTCTTTTGAGGACTTCGCACAGAAGACTAAAGACTCAATGTTACACAGAAGGCTGATCTATAAAACGCAAATGTTGCTCTAATATCAGAATGTCATTCAGCTTGTTCTATAATTTTTTTAGAAATTCAATCGTAAATATCTGAGTTTGGAATGTGCTGATTTTTAGTTGAAATAAAGAGCCTGATTTCATTGTTAACTTCCATTTTGGTGGATACTTTTGTGAAATAAGTTATTTTAAAGACTAGACCTACTAATGTATGTTTGACATTGAAAAATGTTACTCCTTTTTAGGCTCACGATAATCCTGAAATATAGAGGTGTGAAATGCAACCAACATTATTAGAAAGCATTATTTGCAATAAAAATAAATTTTAGTTTCAGTGTTGATAGATAAAGCATATTGAATTACAGTATGCCATATGTACAGATTTCTTTAAATTTTGGATCATTATGTCTGTGACATTTCATTTTTCACTTCAACCAAGTAATATTGTTTATGTGGGAGTATATAATAAGGGAAGTTTTTGTCAATAAAGAAATAGCCATTTGCAAATAAAAGTGTCAACCACATTTCTTGAAATATGGAATCTGTTGAATACCGTAAATCAATCACTGCTGTAATCGATAAGTATCTATAAATACTCAGCAATCATAGAGATAGCTTAAATAAGGAACATGCTACCAAAAGAATGAAAAAGAAATTGTAGGGAGCATATTCCATTCTTATTTTCACATTTTATGAAGTCCAACAAATTTTCTAAAATTCCATGGATGTAATTTGCTTAATAGGAATGTTCCAAGCATCTATATAGTTAAGTAGCCTATAGCTGTGGAGAGCTGTTTTGTAAAATTCCATGCTTATGGCTTTTATTAAAAAATATGGTCACTATATATTTACATTTATAATTTATTAAATGGTTATGTGTCCTTTTTAGGGGTAAAATAGTACATTATGTAACAAGCCTAAAATGGCATTTATTAACGTATGAGTATGTTTATGAAATGTGCAAAGCAGGCTTCATTTGCTATGCGAGTTTCGCAATTTTCATAAAAGTATAGTCTTAATTACCATTATAGGCAAGTTGCATATGACTGTTTTTGTTTTACCATAATTAGTCTAATTGTTTAAATTTTGAGATTTTAGATTCACTCAAACAAATGACCACAAGCCCAAGATGCATTTCACATCAGCTGGTTGTCGTAGTTCTTGTATTCTACGAAAGATGGCAGCTCATGGCATTTGTCATTTTCTTAAAACCAATGGATTTTGGCAACATGAATTTAATTCATTTTAGTATGACATTAAAATTAACATGAACAGAATTTATTTTGTTTTAAATACAACTTTTGTTGATGTGTTCTCAAGAACGTGTATTGTTATCTCAAATTCATAGTCTAGGGGTAACATTGTGGTGTAGTGTTGGGGAAACTGCCTGTTCAAACTTCAACACCGCTGGCCTTCTTGTTTGCTCTGTTTAGAATTATTAGGTTTTGTAACCCAATCCATATTATGCCTCTATAATAGTTTAAATAATGTAATTAAAAAAATTGACACGATAATTATCTGCAAATAATTTTGCCTTCTGCATGGAACAACAATTAAAGTTAAAATTCTTTGAAAAAATAAAAATAAGCATAACTTAATGTATGATGTGTAATTTCTTCTCTTTTATCACTACCTGTATTCTCCAGTCATGTACAGATAGGGGTAAAAAAATCGGACTGACTCTTGTAGCCTTGTGATATGTAAATAAATGTAAGAGATGTAACGGAAACGTTTGCTTTCACAAGCAATGCAAATTACTTGAAATTATTTCTCAATTCAAGCAATTTATCGGCTCCTTGTCAATCACTTGTTTCATAACATTCTCTCAAGGAACGTTGGTTGTTAAGCGATTCCGTAGCACAATGACAGCGCGTTTGACTGGTAAGTAACATGTTCTCAGTTCGAATCCTTCCAAGGAAGGAAATTTTTTGTTTCCTTAATGCACATTGTTTTCCCACTACTTTTCGATTGCCGCAATATTTAACTACTTAATTAAGAATTATTATTCCCAGAAAATGAATTTTACTAGCTTATTTTCCAATGATTTTGAAATGGGCTAAGTCAACAGTCAACACTAGAACAAATTTCAATACATTCCCTGCTATCCTGTGAATGCCGCTAGGCATGCACAATGGCTCATATCGGCAACTTAGATATTTCAGTCGGTTCGCTCTTTTTTCCCCGTGCCTGTACACAGGAAGGGAAGGAAAGATACACAGAAAGGGAAATACACAATTCCAGACTCTTTGAATAACATCGTAGAGGGTGTCCTTTGCCGTCTGCTGTCTCCTTGAATGTTAAAATAAAATAAAGAATACTTCAGCTAATATCAAATTAGTATTTTATTATTTTGTATAAACAAATTCTATTCGAAAGTAAATAGAAACTAAATACAGTAACACAGCTGTCTAATATATTTTAAAAGTATGGTGTGCAAGTAGCAGAGTTTGGAAAAGCTACTTTTTTAAAGTATGTTATAGTTACATTTACTTAGCAGGAAAAGCAGCTGAATAACAGTAATAGTTTTTTTCTGCTGGTACAATATGTTTTACTACTGGTAAACTTTTTGTGCTCATATTTTTAATATACTTGATTTATGGTAACTAATAACTTAACCCCCCCCCCAATAAGACAAATATCTTGTGAATCCTTTATTTAACCCTTAAATTGATAAGGTATCCTATAGGATACTGCCGTTTGTAATAAAAGGACAGAAAAGAAAATGGAGGAAAATTTTAAGTTTGAAATAAATTACAGAATAAAATAGTAAGAAATAAACTATAGGCCTAGTCATGGTGTTAACTGTTTTATTTGCAGTGTGACATAGGTTTGTTATTATACTGTGTGAGAAATTCAGTATTCCCAAATAAAGGGTCATTACTCCCGCACACATAAATGTTAATACTGTAAATAAGAGAAAGATCTTCTTCTCACCGTGTTTCAAAAAGGACTTGAAATTGAACTTGTCTTATGGAAATGGTTAAGGCTTTAAAGCAAAACACACCAAGTTTTGACTCACATAGCGCCATAGTGCCAAATTCAGACACCGAGGGTGCTATGGTAATGTTTATCAAGATCCGCCCGAAAATTTCATCATTCCACAAAGTGATGAAGATGATCAAGATAGATCCATTCACTTTCGGGAAGATGGGGCCCCATCTCATTATTAGTTTTTTTTGTACCCCCTCCTGTATGTGATTAGGAAAATTGCTTTACGTGTTTTTTTTAATAAAAGAATATAAATTAACCCGTCGGCATGATATTTCTTACACATTGTGCACTATAAATGGTGGGAATTTTGTTTTATTTATTAATTTTTTTATGATACTTCACTTTACGTGGGCCATGTGAATGGATAATTCAAAATAAGCTTTTATTTTGTCTGATGTAGTAGAAACCCACGGAGTTACTGCAGGCAAATCGCAATTTTTATTATAAAATTTTACTGCAAATCTGTTTGTTTCTGTGCCTTTTTCATAACTTAAAAAACAAAATGTTGCATACCGTTCAATACCTCTAAACACGTCATGTCATTTGCTAACAGAAAGCTAGAACTGCAAGAAAAGTAATCAGTAACTCTTACACATGTGGCAGCCGTGAAAGTATAAATGGACTTGTACTGTGCTCATGTCTTGGAGCCGTGATAGCAGGCCTAGGGGATTAAAACAAGTGGTAAATAAATTTTCAAAGATTCCATGCTCTGCAGACTTTTGACTTATCTAACAATCAAAGCAAAAACTAAACTCTATGGCCCATGCATTTCTGCAGCCATCTTTTGCCAAGATCAGCTGTGAAGAAATTTTTGCTGGAAAAGTTACACCTTCAGTAATCGATGGTGTACCATATGTACGAGATTTTTAATAAGATGTTCTAGGTAGGAGAATTACGAGTACTTTTACAGTGTTATTTTTCTTTAAATTATCACAAATTCGTCTGAAAGAACTATTGGGTACTGAAAACTGGCTTAACAGTCAAATCTAATCAAACAAGCATATGAAATACATCTTTTTAAAAAATACCTTATGAACCATTTTCTCTAATTATTTAAATTATTTAATTTACTTTTTAAAAAATCATAATTTTTCAATAGATAACACTAAACAAATTGGTCTAGTTTCGCATGTAAAAGTGTCTACATTGCAAGTTGCAACAGACTTCTTATATGCACCATGTTTGTCTTTCATCACTCTCATTGGCTCATTCAGGTCTTGCATCTCATTGGTTCTCTTTTGAATGCCCATATCGATTACGCCAACAATTTTCTGTCGTGATTCCAAGCCCACGTTTCCTCACTGTAAAACAATTACAGTAGAGTCTACCTGGAACTATAAAAAATCTCGAACTTACAAAATTACATGAAAAAGCCTGTGTATACAAACAAATTTACTTACATTAATTATTATAGCACTGTAGTTTAGAAAAGAAAACTTACAAATTACCTTGTTAAAAAAATTGTCAAGTGTCTTTTGAACATGAATTTTAATATTGTAGGGCCTCAGTGGAATGATAACGCTTTCACATTGGCCATGTACAGGTTATGGTGGAAAGGGAGAGTCAGAATGACAAAATTCAAGATCCTGGTTCAAATGCCTATGGCTTTGAATTTTTTAGTGTGACTCTACCTATCCATTGTAGGGCCTATTTCAGTACCGATGAACAAACTACACCGTTTCCAAGCAACATTGTCATGCCACCATCTAAACAGCAGTTTGTCCATTGGGTCACCTCTGCTTGTTCTTGAACTTAATGCATAGCTGCCTCTAGTGCAGCTTGCCTCACTGTGGCTCATCAGCAGTAAAGTCTCATCATTTAAGATGAGATTTACTTTTAAAGTTTATTTTCCTTATCGTGTATGTTGGTTTTTACTGGAAATGTATTCCCTATTTTTGTATTATGCACTACTATGTTTTGGTGACAGGGTCGACTAGGTGTAGAATAGCCCTCTATCACAAGGTCTACAGACATTTTTATAGTCGGCCTTGTCACCACAACAGAGTACTGAGCTATACAAAAATATGAAAATACGTTTCTTGTAAAACCAACATACTTGATAAGGAAAATAAACTTTAAAAACTACCTCTGAAAGCTCTCTATGTTGCATAGTAAACATGCCCCCCCCCCCCCCCAAAAAAAAAAAGAATTGAAACTGTTCTCTATTCTAGTTTTGCCATGTTCTTCTCACATTCACTTTCACGTTCATTTAGCAAAAGAATGTCTTTATCAGGAAAAAGTATAAATTACCGGGTACAGTTTCAAAATCATCATCATCATCATCATCATGTTATAACTATCCAACTCGTCGCTGCATCCTTGACGGTTCAACCATTGTATCATCTACCACAGGCAGATGGCAAGATTAGGGGAGCATGTGATCAGCATGCCAACACCCAAGGCCGTTAATGGTGGTTTCTATGGCTGTAGCCGCAACTTCTTAATCAAGCAACTCCTCAATTTGAATCGTGAGACTGAGTGCACCCTGTTCAAAATCTCCTTGCCTCAGAAAAATACGAGGAGGTACTAGGAATTGAACCCGGGCCTTTTAGCCTGTAATGCTAACCATGAGACTATGCAAGTGGTCTATCACATTCTTCTGTACATAAACACATTTATTAAGTGTCAATATGGTACTTTATGAGATTGTGTGTGGGGGACGAAAAATGTCTGCCCGTCCGTCTGTCCGTGTGTCTGTACGCGCCATAGCTCAAATACGCTTTATCGAATTTTCATGAAACTTGGTATACACATTTATAATGTCCATGGGAAGACGTCTGTTGATATTGGACCAAATCGGTTGGCCGGTACCGGAATAATGCCCAATTTAGTGCATTTTTATGGTATTATATAACAAAAGGCCCCATAACTCAAATATGCTTTATCGGATTTTCATGAAACTTGGTATACGCGTTTATAACGTCCATGGCAAGAAGCCTACTTGAGTTTCTGTAGCCTACTTGTTTTTGCAATAGCTTCCACAACTAGACTGCCTGCAATATAGAAAGACATATGCTGGTGGAGTTGTGCAAAAACTTTAGCCAATGACATGGCTCGTACCATCTCAAACTGCAAAATACTGAGAGATGTAACAGCCAGCTCCTGTGTTTGGCTATTATCCATATGCCTTTAAGTAGTGTGCCCAATTGAATTTCTTTCATTGGTATCGGAAATAGAGGAACCTCTACATTGTGATTTCTGGGGCTCTCCTTTTAAATTGTATTTGGAGCACAGGTATCCTCTTTAATTTAAAATTAGATATTACCTTCTCTTTCAGTAGAGATAATTCTTCAAAATGTTGATAACTTTTGACACTATGTTTATAAAAACTGTTTCACTATACACTTACATATTTAACGTTAACCAATTACGTTTAACATTACCTCTGGTGTTCACCAATTGTGGTAGTGTACCTTTTATTCACTTGCAAAGAAGAGGTTTTTCAGATGAAACTTCTTGTTGCAGAAGACGTCAAATTATCAATATGCATTCAGATTGTTGCCAGTGAATAGAATAAAAACACATTTTTTTACTTTACATAACTTATTGAAAATTGGAAATTGAAACTGTACAGTATGAAAAAAACATGAAGCCACCGGAATTCTACCATGCACAGCACGTGGCCTTCTCTGGCTATCAGGCATCTCTTACTGTTGCCTTCTTCCTTGAAAATGGGCCTAAGTGTTTGGGCTAAGACTTAGATTCTAACCTGATACCAGTACTTACTTCTTTCATCATCCATAGCACTACAACCCTTCCTGGGTCCTGGCTGTCCAAATAAGTCTCCACCATTCATCCCTATTCCTCGCAGCTCTCATCCAGTTTTTCACTCCCATGGTTCTAGCATCGTCCGTAATATCATCCTCCCATCTGGCTCTCGGTCTTCCCCTCTTCCCCTGGGTCAACTTGGAGTGCTCTGATAGCTGGCCTTGTTTCCTCCATTCTCGCTACATGCCCAGCCCATCTTAGGCGACCCATTTTAATGAACCTGATTACATCAGGTTCATTGAACAATTCATACAATTCCTGGTTGTAGCGGATCCTCCATTCATTATTCACTCTAGTTGGTCCATAGATGGCCCTTAGGATCTTCCTCTCAAAAATACTTAGTCTATTCACTTACTTCTTTCGTGGAAATTATATATTTGAGGGTAAGAGGTAGCTATTATTTCCATTAACTCGAGATTTTAAATCTTGCCTTGTGAATAATATGGCTTTGCTTGAGGACTGAGACAACAATTGAATTGCATTATTAGACTGAAACTGAGGAATTAGGAGGTAATTTGAATTGATTTTCTCCTTATGAGTGCAATTGCTAATATCTTCAGAATTTACTGAACAACAAAGCCCAACTTTATAGAAGTGCTTTCATACAACTAATTTTCCATCTTCACGCGCAAGAGCAAAATAAAATGAAAACATGGGGGAATAATGATGAAGGTCTGATTTTCTTATTTTTAGATTATTTTAATGCCATCTCTTAAAGTACCTTGTAAAGGTATGTGTATGTTCTCCCCCCCTCCCCAACAAATTTTCATTGATAACGCTTAGGGTCCTGTTATATGAACAGTACCTGAAAAAATGGCAGACCAATGGTCTTCAACCGACGATCTGTGGCTTAATTTTTGGCAGCCTACAACCGAATACTAATTTTTAACTACTGTGCGGTCAGTTGATTAAGTTTTGACGGCCTGTAAACTAACAAAATTTCTTCTTTCAACATTAAAGCCAGTATTGACAATTTTGTGACAAAGAAACAGTGTCAGGTCTTATATTAAATTCAAGAATGTTACTGTGTTTTGAGTTATTCATTAACATTGCAAAGTGAAAGACAAAATATAAAAAACACATGTATAACGTTAAGTAATCCCAACAGTTATTTTAATATAAATTTGATATATTTTGTGTTATGAAAGTATCGTATTATTAATAAAACATTAAATAAATGAGGCCCACTAGGCTTTCACCAAAAATAAAATGGCCCTTTAGTTAAAGTTAAAGACTGCTGTGGTAGACCGATGAAAGGTCAGGTATTTGATGGATCAACGATGATTGTCCATTCTCCTTTTCTTCCTTAAGAAGTGAAATCTAGTGCTTGAGAGTGTTGTTTCTTGTTTATTAATTAGATGTTCTATTTTTTTAATTTAAAATAGAGATCACTTTTTTTATCATTATAATAACTTGTGAAGCTGAATACCAGAACATGGTCTATGATAGGGTGACCATTTTTTAAAACAAAAAAAGGGGACGATTAGGCACGTCAAGCGGATTATCAGGAAAACATAACCTACAACTAGGTAAATGTTATAATTAGTATTCTATTTAATAATTGAATTTTAATTATAACCAATTCTTAACTTTAAACTACATCATCAATGACAATACTGGAATTTGAATCCAGGACCTCTGGCTATCTGTGCCAATGCTCTACCAACTGAGCTAAGTCAGAGTTCTCTTCACAGCGCCAGATGGAACCTCTCTCATATGACTGATTGCCCTGAATGGTCTACCTCACTGACAGACAAGTTATGTCATATGCAGTACTGTGAGGCACTTCTCCAATTAGCTTAATTGAATTTCTTAGGCAAAATCTTAATTACACTTCACTGCATCATTCTTTGACATTTCTGTATTTCCTGCAAAAGTTTTGGCTGTTCTAACAGAAACTTAAGCAACATACATCATGGAAATGTGTTTGGACCATAGCCTTAACAATTTCGACATTAAACATGTTTTTCTCATCTAACAACATAGGAAATAATCATGAAAAAGGGACATTAAGTAGTGAATTAAAAAGAAGGGACATTTTGCATCCCGTTAAAGTTTTGTCGGGACAATGGGACCAGTCAACCAGAAAAGGGACAATCCCGTTAAAAACGGGGCGTCTGGTCACCCTAGTCTATGATAATAACATACCACTCTGTGGATAAACATACGAGATACCTACGTTACAGTAACATTTTGTTCTAATATAGTGTTTTATATCCAGACATTCAAGTTGTTTTAAATCATTACTTTCTCCAGTGTTGTTGAGCAGAAATGCATGTATTTCTGCAGACCCTTGAAACTCTGGTTCATCTTATGGTCCCAGGCAAAACAAATAAAATTCTTAATGATCAGTAAACAAATTTCTCTATAGATTAAATTGCACCTATAATCATGTATGATTGACTATTTAGCAATACACCTGGCATTCAGGCATTCTATTGTGATGGGTGTTACAGTTGCACAGTTAAAAAGATACATTTTCAGAAAGAAATAATGGTTTACAAAAGATAGCTCTTACTTTTGTGTGTACTATGAGCTATTATTTCCTGAAATGAAAAATTTTCCCAGTATTTTCATTTTAAAAAATATTGTACGGGTGTTACATAAAAACAACCCACTTGTTGAGGTAGATGATTAAAATCAATAAACTTTGTGAGATGACAGCTAATAGAAACTTGAAAATTGTATTGAAGACTAAAGAAACTAGAAAATCTGAACATGTAATTTTAAAAAAAGAACTCTTTTTTTCTTTGTTAATTATTAACATATCTGGTGTTACGTAATTGACAGAAAGCATAACTGAGCAGATTAGGCAAAATGCTTATCAAATGAAAGGAGATAATAATAAGGAATAATTAAAGTAAGATATTTGTTGAAATGAGTAAATTAAGTATTAATAGGTGCTAAGAACAATGCAATCAACTTATTAAAACTATTCATATTCTCCTTGTTTTCTAGTGGTTAGACTTAGGCCTATTATTATATGCACATTAGCATCATATTTTTAATTAAACTGAAACATAAGACTTAATCATGCGCTAATATTGTTACAAATTCTTTTTTTCTTCTTTTTTTATTTTTTATTATTTGAATCCTCAAGAACTGTTGAGGTTTGTATAAACACTGAAAATAATTACAAGTATATTAAATGCGTAGGAACAGATTATATGAACAAGCAGAATTAGCTCAAATGTTGAAATTTTACTAAGGAAGAAGTTTAATTTTAAAAGTATAACAATTTTATATTTGAAAATGGAAGTGTAAGGGGGAATTACTTGAAATGAATCTCTAAATGCTCATGAAAGTAGGAAAGTGAAAAATTAGCCTATGTGAGATTAAAGCTTCAGTGTTTATTAAACCTTGTGAGGTCTAAATAATATATAAATTCACTGTTTACAGCAGATTACAAATTATTGTAACGGGTGTTATCCTGTAATCTTTTTAAGAACTATGGTAAGTCTAAGGTTAAAGTTAAAATATAAGTTAGGGTTATTATTTCACATTAAATTATTTCAAAATTGTTATAGAAATAAATATTGTTTTCATGATTTTTAAATAACTTTAATTTTATGCTGAATAAATTCATAAAAACGTTACCCCCTTTCATTTTGATGTTGCGCATGGGCAACTTAGCTATTATATTTTGCCATGAGGTTGTTCTTAGTTTAAAATATGTTAGAAATATGTAACACCCATTACACAAAATATCTCGCTACTGACAAATATTTTTATAATTGTGAAGTATTTTCTTATATATCATATAATTAAACTAACTTTCCTTTAAGTTGAATTTTCGGTTTCTTTAAGTGAGAAAATTTTTCAAATTGTTGTCTTTTGAAACTGGTGTTAACGTCCTATCTTACTTTTGAAACTTTTAAAATTATCTTTAACAGCACTATATCTTTACCTTAACTTAGCATAAAAGATGTTCTCCACAGTCTTCTCTAACTGCCGGTTGCACAGAAATATGCATTATCAGAGACAATGTGATTGTAGTGCACAGCAAACTTTATTACAATAAATCAGCTCTTCTAATTGAATTACAAAATTATTGAAAAACAAGCTTCCTACAAAATAAATATAAGATGTCAAAAAAAAGTTCAATTATTAAAACTTCAATATTCACTTGGCACATATCCTCATTTTGAAGTCTTTGATGTAATTTTTTAAAATCTGACACAAAATCCATTTTAAGCTGGAATGCCTGCATTGTGTTACACAGGCCTAACTAAATGAGGGTAGCAACCTTCAAATACCATAATTGTGTCGCAAAGGGAAGGAATGCTGCATTCTTTCTTATAGAAGATCTTTATCATTTTAAGTCCAGTTTGATGATCTAGCAAAATGAAGACTGTTCTGAGAATGAAAATCAAAAAGAAAGATTTTAGTTTCATCCAAAATACAGTTTGTTAAAGTATTGATTGCTTAAAGTAATTCCATTGTACTAAGTATGTAGGCTGATGGAGTATATTATTGTTTTTTTCCTTTCTTTCTTTCTTTTTTTTTTTAATTGCTGAGAATTAGATTAAGAAATATTTTCTTGAATTTTCCTACTACACACATTGTATTTATCATCCAGAACTCTTATAGACCAAAAAATAAGATACTGTACTAGTGACATTTACTTGTATTATGTATTCAATTAAATGTCAGAGGAAATTGAATTCCAAACCTGGCTGTCATCCTGATACTTGTATTATTTTTAAATAAAAATGTAACAAAACATTTACAGTCTATAAAATATGTATCTTTGGTGTCATAAAACAATTATTTGTTACAGATACAGGGGCACCCTACGTATTGTATAAAGACGGAATGGAGAGGCCTCAGGGGCAGCCTGTTCAGTGGGGTCCAGGCGCACCACAGGATGGAGGGTATCCACCCCAGGGATCATCATCATCTGGGAGTCCTCAACAACCCTGTGGTCCAGGAGAAGGTGATGGATCTGGCACAAATGGGACTAATGGCATGCCACCAAGTAGGGACCAACAGCAACAGGGTACAATGACGTCGCCTGTTCCCTCTCCTTATGCTGCACCTCAGTCCGTGCAACCTGACCCAGTGCAAGCACCTCCACCTCAAGGACCTCCAC
Organism: Ectobius pallidus; assembly: GCA_964059195.1. Classification (NCBI taxonomy): domain Eukaryota; kingdom Metazoa; phylum Arthropoda; class Insecta; order Blattodea; family Ectobiidae; genus Ectobius; species Ectobius pallidus. The sequence continues at coordinate 113,058,465 of CAXKWD010000003.1, forward strand.
ATCCCCAAGGAGAGGAGGACCCCTCACAACAACAGCAGCAGCAGCAAATACAGCAGCAACATTCCCCTGGTACCCAACCTCAGCCGTCCCAACCCCCTCAGCCACCTCCCCAGCCACAACAGCACAGTGATGTGGAACAACAGCAGCAACAACAGCAACAACAACAGCAGCAGCAGCAGCAACATCCTCAGCAGCAACCACCCCCACCTCAACCTCAGCCCCCTCCTCCACCACAGCCTCAGCCTCAGCCACCGCCTCAGCAACAAAGGCCTCCTCCACAGTGTTTCCCCCCACCTGGAGGTCCAGGTCACGGACAACCAGATATGCAGCAGCAGGTGTACCCTGGACAACACTACTTCAAGGATGCTCGCACTCATCACCCACCTGCAATGCCTCCTCACATGCTGGCTCCTGGAAGTTTTACTGCCCTGCATTACTTGAAGCAGCCTGGGGTCATGTTGACTTCGCTGGGACCCATGGGCACAGGGGGAGGTGATGGTCAGTTGGGGGATGGGAATGTGAATGGACACCCTTATGGTGCAGGTGGTAATATGCAGGACATGAGGGCTGCTTCGCTGCCTGACATCATCCAGCAACAGCAACAACAGCAGCAGCAAGCTGTGGGGAAAATGGGGAAAAGTGGAGCTAATGGGGAACTGAGGTTATTCAAATGCTTGACATGTGGCAAAGACTTCAAGCAAAAGTCAACATTGCTCCAGCATGAAAGAATTCACACGGATAGCCGTCCGTACGGGTGCCCTGAGTGTGGGAAACGGTTCCGGCAGCAGTCTCACCTGACTCAACATCTGCGAATCCACGCGAATGAGAAGCCATACGCATGTGTGTACTGCGAGCGCACGTTCCGGCAGCGCGCGATCCTGAACCAGCACCTGCGCATCCACTCTGGTGAGAAGCCCTATCAGTGCCCGGAGTGCGGGAAGCACTTCCGCCAGAAGGCCATCCTCAACCAGCACGTCCGCACACACCAAGGCGAGCGACCTTTCTCTCTGACTACCACGCTGCCGGTCCACGGACGCATCTCCGCTAAGTTGGCCGCGCTCTTAAAGATCTGTACTAGTGCTGCCGCAAGTCAACTGCTCGATCGAGTAAATGCTATTTGAAAGCCAAGTATGGTTGTTACCAACATAACTTCTCTGGCTGCTCTGTTTTATCAAAATTTAAAAGTTTGCCTTGTGTGCGGTTGTTTTATTTGTCTTTTGGCCGGAAGGATTAAGTTATTTCCAAATTATGTATTCTCGTGGTTCTGTAAATTCTTAAAATTCTCAAATTTATTACTATAATTTCTTTCAGGAACAAGATGTGGCAGCTCTGTTTATATTCCCTGGCTTTTACATTTGTCTTTGAATGATTTAGATTGGTTCTTCTTAATGCATGATTTCTTGGGATTTATAAGAGAGTATTACAGCTCATACTTTAGAGGAGATGCACTTTCAGATAGATAACCATCCATCTTTAGATTTGAAAATTAAGGTTTGAAAATCGGGGATTCACATTGGGGAAGTTATGCTGGGACAATTATACTGCGCATATTTCTTTCTCTCTCGGCTGATAAACTGCGTTGATCAGAGGTATGAACCTTCAAAATTTTCTTTCTCCCTGGTTATTGAAATTAAAGTCAAATGCCGGCATATTATAGCCCGAAAAGTACCGGCAATATGGACAGAATTGCTTTCTTGCTACTTGCTTATTACCAATTTCAAATCTTAAGGGCCTGTACTACAAATGCCAGATAAACCTCTAGTTAAGATTTGACAGATTTCACATTTATGCAGAAATTAGATTGGAAATAGGCAGTGCCATTATTTCTTTACATACAGTCTGGAAAAATATCCTTTCATTTGGCTGTCTGATAGATAGTGAATCAGTTAGACTGCTGATTAGCAGGTAGATAATAATCAGTCATAGTAAAAACAAAATTGGTAGGCCCATGGGTGTTCCATGGGAGTTCCATGGCCATAGATTTAGATATCTTTTAGTGATATAGAATGACAACATCTGAATTCTAATGTAATTGAATATATTACAAAATCTTTATGGTGTACTTGAGTAGTGACATTTAGTGAAATGCTGCCCTAACTAGAGCCAAAGAAGAAACCAACCTTGTGGCTTTGTGAAAACAGCAACTTTTGCTAAAAGTCCTGCCAGCATTGTAAAGTATTATTTCTGCCTTCTAGATGGCAAATCTGTAGTTACTATCCGGTGGTTGTACAAGGGAAGATATTTGTCTTCCAGAGAGGGTAGCTGAAGATATGTATGAGAAATTACGAATAATGTATGAGAAAGTTTATCTAACAATCATAGTACAGGCCCAAACTTATAAAATACTGTACTGATTCTACAGGGTTGGTTTTTGTTTGATTTCCTTGCAGATGTGAGCCCACATTTGGTGTTCAAGAATGGAATGACACCCACTCTGTGGCCACAAGATGTGCCATATCCTCCAGATGCAGAAAAGGATGATGCAGCATCAACTTATGGAGGTGGAGAAGATGGAAATACACAACAGACAGACCGTGGCAATGGACAGTGCTTTTCCCCAGATTCTCTACAGCAATACCCAGCATACTTCAAAGACTCTAAAGGGACTAACCATGCAGCTTTTGGGGGTGGGAACTTCGGGGCCCTCCAATACCTCAAGCAGGGTCAAGGGAAGGGCTGTCTGCCTGATGTGATACAACATGGACGAAGTGCAGGCATGCCCTTGTATGTGCGCTGTCCAATTTGTCAAAAAGAATTCAAGCAGAAATCAACATTATTACAGCATGGCTGTATACACATAGAGTCTCGGCCATACCCTTGTCCTGAATGTGGGAAACGGTTCCGACAACAGTCACATTTGACACAGCACCTGCGTATACACACGAATGAAAAGCCATATGGCTGTGTGTACTGTGGTCGTAATTTCAGACAGCGCACTATCCTAAATCAACATCTGCGTATTCACACAGGCGAGAAACCTTACAAGTGTTCCCAGTGTGGCAAAGACTTCCGACAGAAAGCCATTCTGGATCAACACACACGGACACACCAGGGTGATCGTCCTTTCTGCTGCCCTATGCCAAATTGCCGGCGACGCTTTGCTACAGAACCTGAAGTAAAGAAGCATATAGAAAATCACATGAATCCTCATGCAGCTAAGTCTCGTCGCACCAACAATCTTGCAGAAACAAAACATCATATTGGTGGCATGGGGGGTGCAGGGGATCGAGGGCCGACTCTCCTTGCACGCAGCATTCCTCCCACTGCTGTGGTGAAGCCTGAACTATATTTCCCTCAGTGTTATGCGCCAGCATTCAACCATCAACCCACTGGAGGACCTGGTGCCCAGTTCCCTGGTAATCCTAACCCTAATCCCCCACCTGGGGAGTTCAAGCCTCCCACAGGTCTGCCAGCACAATGACTAGCTGCTGCCTCTTTCCGGAACTAAGGCTAAGCTTAACAAATTGTAAGCTTAAGTAGGAAGATTAATTAAGCTGTTAAACGAAAAGGAAGGAGAACAAACACTCAATATTGAATCCACTGGAGAGTGGAACAAAGAATATGTCAGTTCACATAGATTACTTTTGACCCTTATCCTGAATTTGATCAGGAGCATAATATTTAAGATTCGTAACAATCTATTAATAATTCTGTGTAATGAATTTGTATTTGCTTCAGAGAAACCAAGGATTACATGTTTTTAATTATGCCGCTAGGTTCAATACTGAGTGCTTTCACTTCTGGCCTTTTTGTTTTTAATCATTTGATAATATAAAGCTAACCTTAGCAATGGAACAGGGCCCGGTAAAGAGACTTCACAGAGTCTCACATCTGACTTAAAATCAGTCTTAGACTGGTTCAATAGTATGTGATAGAAATAATTTGCCAAGATTTTAAAAGGAGGTTGAAATTGGAAATGTACATAATATTGATCGTAATGTTATAGTGTCTTGAAATAAGAAGGAAGGAAGATAGCTGTGTTATATATACAAATATATAGATAACTTTTATATTAATGCCATAATAATGCTTGTGCTGAAACTTTTGAAAAAAAGGAAAAATTGTAGATAATATGAAAATATATATATTATATATTTTACGTGATTTTCGCGAGGTGCTGTTGCAGGCAATGAGCGGAACAGATATTCTATATCTGTAGTGTTCATATTTTTGTGTAGCAAGGTACTGTTGCACGTTGCAGCAACAATGTATGGAACGAAACCTGTCTTAAGGTTTATATTCAAAAGAGATTTTAAAAAATGAAAAAATGGTGGCAATATACCGTCTTATCAAATTATTAATATTACGTACATAAAAAAGTATATGTAGTGTCTTTCTTCTTATTAATGGTTTGATCTCGTTTGGCATCAGTTGCAGACCTGTTATAAGAGCATGATTTTGTAACAGTATTGTACATAGTGCCTCCAGTAACGTTGGAACATGAATAATTCATTTCCAAAATTGAATTTTTAAATATGTTTGGTGTGGAATTTAATATTCCTCTCCATTATAGTCTCATTCAATGAGAAGAAAATTTACATGCATTTGAAATACGTAAAATTAATTTAAGGGAATGGAATAAATTTTCATGACCAAAGTTTAGTCGTGAGGGATTGTATGGCCACCACATACAGGGTCCTGGCTTTAAGGTGGAAAGTAGGTAAAACTTTTTAAAAAACCTTGTATAGATTACTTACTCCTAGATCTGCTGAAATACTTTAGGAACAGGTTCTGTTTCTTTTTATTCATAATTGGAGTGCTTTGGAATGTACAGTGTTTAGTTTTTATATGAATCACTGATTATACGATAGTTTTCCTTTCTTTGTTGAGAAAACCCCTCTACAGCCACTGTTGAGATTCTTGTTTGAGTAATTGTTGTGTATGTGTGTAAATATTTTATGTTAGGAAAGTGGTTGATATCTTTTAACAAAAATCTTCATTTTCATTAATTCAGTCATTCGGGTTTTGAGTGCAAATGGTGAATAGATAACTGATATTGGGAATAAGAGAAGTCACAACGTGTTGTTAAGAAAACACAAAAATTTTGCTTAAGGATAACTACCTTAGAACATATTGCAAGAGCTGAGGATGAGAGCAACAGCTCTTGAAACCTGTTCTATTGTAGTTATTCTTAGTGAAATTTTTGTGTGTGTATTTCTTTTTTGACAAAATTGGCCGAGCAAAACGAGGTCCTGTTTTTACTCAACTGTTCGGCATTTCATCTGTTCGTCTAAATTTGTGTGTTATGCTGTCACGACCATACGTGTTCGATTTTCTTCCAGTTGTATGTTCCTTGAAGTCTTTAGCATTTTCAATGCTATTGACATATATTTGTATCACCTCAAAAAATACAATTTTATAAGAGATATAAGTTTAACACCATAATTATGTATTAAGTAATTGTGGCATCCAGTGAGAGAGTGGGCTAAGCCAGAAATAACGGAATCAAGGTATTCTGAGATTTGTGTTCGGCTTTCTAATGAGAAAAATGTTCATCTTAACACTTGATATATTTCTTATGAGAATTTACACATTTCAAAGCGTTTAAATAATTAACTTCAGACTACAGTGCCAACCTTTTATCAACTTCTTAAGGTTTTTTTGCAGTTTTTCAATATTTTTAAAATTTTTCAAAACTTTGAAGCACCATGGTACGTATTTAGTTTTAAAAAAACATTTAAACAATGCAAATGGTAGAACATTTAATGCTCTTTAACTTTGGTAATGAAATGTTTTAGCTTATAACGGGTTGTTTAGGAGTTATAAGGAAAAAACTAAAAAACCAAAAAATTTTGATGTTTTAGGCTGCCCTGAAGTTCGCACAGGGTTCTTGAATGGGAAAACTTGGATTCTACACCACAGAATACCCACATACAACATATTACAATATTATTAACTTCGGACCTTTTTCCAGGTAAAATTACCTGGTGACTGGACTATTACCGATCCCTTCATATCACGTTACTAATACTTCCGAGCTGGCTTTGCCCACTCTCTCACTGGAGAAACGCCGTTCCTTTAATTTATGAAAATTGTCTTTTAAGAATAGTTAAGGAAGGAACCCACACAAACCTTTAATATTAGGTTTACAGTTACACGACTATATGTACTACACAGAGATGACAATATCTGAAAATATTTGAAAATTTTTGGCCTAGCCCACTCTTTCACTGGATGCCACAATTTATCATCACATGTTAGAATTGCCATTCATACAAGCCTTCTAATTTGCGTAAATCTTCCTCTATTTTAAACTTTGGAGCTCACTGATGAATTCACTTTCAGAATGCAGAATTTTAGATAGAAAAGCTGGAGATTTTTGTTTGAGGTATTGAGTGAATGAATCATGTTGTTTAGAATTGACTGACAGAAGTCTATGACTTCTTTGTGACTCAGTGACTTACTGATGACAGGATTATAGAATGATTATTCATGACACTACTATTTTGTATCATAGATTAATTTTGCTCCTCAAAGTTGTGCCATACAGAAAAAAAAAAAGGTTCCTTGGCAATTTTTATTGTATACCACTGATATTATATACTATCTGCTTTGCCTGCAATTCAGGGAGCAAAGAAATAGTACTAAGCTGATTTGTTTTGTATCTTGCTATTTGTTTATTGGATTCTTGAGTTTTGGAATATGCAGCTTTTTCTTCAGTTTGATGACTTTAAAAATTGTTTAGTAGACTAAACAATTATTCAAGCCTAAATGCCCATGTTTGATTTGTGTACTCTTCCTTCATTATGGGGGAGTCCGTTACTTCTCCTATGCAATTTTGATTTCAGTATTAATGGTGCTGGTGGATAACTGAGAATTGAAATTACTTTGGATTAATTAGGTAATTTACCTAATACTGCCATTTAAGTTCAACTGTTTCTACCAGTCTACTTAATAGCATTACATTTTGTTTCATACTATGTTAAATTTCATGTTCTGATTGTTCTGATTTGTGTGTTCAACTTCTGTCTTCAGAAACATGAGAAACCTTTTTATAGCATGTGAAACACTTTCTTAAATATTTATATGTGGCTACACGGCATCTATGGACAAGAATCAATTATATTTATTGTTGGCCAGCCCTGTCAAGAGCTTAATGAAACCTCTATACCAAGTAAGGTAGCTGAGATAGTAGCGTCCTGGACTCGCATTTGGGAAGTCCTGGGTTCAAATCCCATAGGATGGCTTATTTGTCTTGGGTTTTTTCATATTTTCCCTAGTCATAAAGGCAAATTCTGAATTTGATATTTACTTGCTATTTCATCCTGAATCATATTCATTAAAATTAATATCAGTTGAAATTAACACCAAAACACATCAACAATAGAAAACAGTTATGCCTAAAAGTTACATGTCCTACTCTGATATGCCTACAGAACCTGAACTTCTGATACAATCTTGATGTTCAAAGGAGTATAAATAAAACTTAATTTTTAAAAAATACTCTATGCACATTATATTTTATACAAAATGACACCTCAACTTAACTATTGAATAATAATTTGGCCACAATGAAGAACTATGGTAGAAATCAGTTTCCCAATGGCTTGCTTGGATTTAATAAAAAATCAGCTAGCAATTCATGCTAGCTAAAATTTATCTAGCTTTATAATTGTGATTATTTTAAAATGATTTTCCAGTGCCTAGTGCATCTATTCTGCCACAGTACACACAAAACTATAACACATGATTCTGCATTTTGTTGGCATAAAATAATTTATTTACATTACATTTACTAACTTGTATACAAATTACATAAATCTTCCACTTCTAGTTAAATCAAACATCAGTAGAGAAAAAGTTATTTACGTATGCAATTAATAAATATAGATTTTCACAGAAGCTGATAAAAACACACTGTTGTAAACATAAACATTATCGGAATTAGGGAAAATATTTTCCTTCCTAGTTCCGTTGAGCCTTGGGTTTGTGGCAGCTTGGCAAAATATAACACAAAATAGTTTTTAACGATAGAATTAAATTGTACAATAGTCTTCCCCACGAATTGAAACTATTTCACTACCTGCATTTAAAAGGACAGTAGCTTAGCATTGATACCATAACCTTCTTTACCATCTGATTCCTCTTTAATAATAGAATAATTTCATTAATGTTAATACATTCTCATTAACGAGTATAAATTTCACGTTATAAAGATGTATTGACAAATGGAGATAATTTTGAATTATAACAGTAATCATAGCCTTCTATAGTACTGAATATTGGAAAGAGTGGACCATGCAGTGTTTTTGCTCAGCCTCTGATTGGCTGTCCTCGAGAGCCAATCAGAATGCTTTGGGTCTTTGGACATCACAGATTATATAATAGACTCTCTTCGCTCATTGGGGGCTCTGCCCCCAAAACCCTCACTTTTCTCGGGAAAATTTTGTTAGTTCTGGACAAAAATATGTTAAATGGATTTAATTGTTATGAACCTGAGACTTCAGAATGCGAGTCCTAGATGTTACTAACTCGACCACCCCGTTAGGTTTACGGAAATAGTTCTTTCTAAACTTTCAGAGCCCTATGTGAACACTGTTTGATAATACCGTTGCCATGGAAACTGAGCCCTTTTTCTGGGGTTTTTAGGGCTAAAAATAAAAAAAATTAACTTTTTTTATTTTTCCTGTGGTTTACAGCCTAAAAGCTATATGTGTACCAAATTTCAAGTTTCTAGCTCATCTGGAAGTGGGCAAATATTGTCAGTGAGTGAGTGAGTGAGTCAGTCAATCAGTCATGTGGCTTTATATTAGAGATTATCTATTATTTAAATTTGACATAGTATGAAACAAAATATTATATGTGACTGAAAGAATTTCACGTATTCATACACATTATGCAACATCTCATCAGTCATAAAACCTCACTTTTGTTCCTTTGTAACATAACTATTACATGTACATCACTGTTTGATAAGACATGTTCATGATTGGCAAGTGGACTTGATCTCTGTATAGTGATAATTTAGTCTTCCAAGGATATGAATTTTTAAAATCTATTTTAGGATTAAAGAACTTGAATTCGTATGGTGATACACAACAAGCTTTCTTAAGTTTTCCTATAAAATAATAGTGAACATTTTTAACCAAAATTGATTCTATTTCCCCCCCCCCCCAATCCAGTTTAAATTTATGTACCCTTATTCAAAAATTTGTTCCAACCCATTGTCCTTCAAAAGGACTTCAAGTATTTGAGTACTATTGTACCAGGTTTTATGGTCTAAATTATTAAGAACATGAAATACTATCTCATATTTTCTTCTAGTTCTTCTTGGCTTCAAGTTCTTAATTTTAAAACATTTATTTTTATTGTGTTTTTTTTCTCTCTTTATGAAATAATTTCTGTTCAATATCAAAGAATTTATACACAAACTATTTTTGTCTTTTCTATACTCATCTAATTACTTCATAGTATAACTGTGCCATTTTATTGCAAATATTTATATAGTTCAAGCGTTAGCAGAGATCATTCCACATAAATAAGGAAGGCAATCGATTTAGTGGGCATTAGTTAGTGTGTGCATGAATATTGTTAATTGCCATTTATTTTTATCAAGGAATGCAACATAGTACCTGTTTTATTAAATATGCATTTCATAGTCCAGAATTATAAGATTTTTGGTTATAAACATATTTAATTTTTTTTGTTTGTTTAGTTATTAAAAAGATAACATTGTTGGAATGCCTGTTGATAAAGTATTGTGTTTTTAAAATCAATGCCGGTGAGTAGCTTATATACTAGATTAAAAATTTATATTATTAAATGAATGTAGAATTGTTAAAAATAATAGGCTATAAATTATTATGTTGATCAAAGATTTTCATTTTCTTACTATTCTAAGTACCTTAGTGAATTCTAAGATGATATTTTATAATTATCTTATGCTATTAACGTTCATGATAGCTGCTGAACTCTTGTAAAGCAAACTTCAAGTTATCTTCCTTTTAGTTTATATCCATCGAATTGCTTTTTGGGGACACATTTTGGTCTTACCGAGTCATTATATTGTATTGCTTGTACTCTGTTATTCAAACAAATATGAAAAATTGTCATTCTTGCCATAGAAATTATTATTATTCCAGTTAAATATTTTGTTATTTATATCTTAATTCTTTATTTGAATGTGGTTTGAATTTACAAAATAGGAGTGCTATGATTGTTATTCCGAAAATATCATTTCCTGGTATTTAAATAGAAGAAAGGGGTGAACATTTATATTTTGATTACAGCCAAAGTATGGCTGATAAACAGTGTGTTCAACTTCTTTTTTAGTCATATACTTTTTTGAAATTATCTAGAGGATTCCTTACATAAGTTTGAAATTTCATCTTTGTAGTATGAGTTTTCTTCAAATGCAATTTGCAGATCTTGTCCCCTCATTAAGTTGACTCCATGTTTTCTTTCTGGCATAGATTGTCAGACATTCTTTCATTTTTATTGTTCTTTGTGGGCCAAGGCTCCAAGTGGATTCCTTAAATATAGGCGGCGTGTATTTCTTTCACCATAGCGCTAAAAGCTCAGATTTTTAAAAGTAATGTATATTTTATTTCTTGTCCCATTTCGTGAATAAGTTTCCTTTAATTTTAAAGATGCTTATGATCCCCCCCCCCCTTGGTGAAATGAGTTTAATTGCTTAGAAAGATTTATAGCCTATGTGAACAGCTCAATGAATGTTACTCATGAGATTGTTCAAATTTTGGCTTCCAAACATGTGCAATATTAGTTTGTGAAATGTTATCAATTTTATAAATATTTGAACTTTTATTACTTACAAAATACAATTCCTTTAGCAGAATTTGCACTAAACAGTCAGTTGCTAAAACTTGACACCTGGTTACTCTAATATTGGTTGCTGGCAATTGAGATTTTCTATAATATTTATAGAATGTTCAATGTAGGCTAATTTAGGTTTTCATATGGCAACTTAGCCATTATTTATGTTAAAATCACTGGATATTACAATTTTTATTGAGAAATTTTTAGTTATCTCAATGAAGAGATTTACATTATTTTCTATAGAAGAAAATTTGATTAGGGAGGGAACTGAATAAAAGTATTCAGAGTAGTATTCAGATTTCCAAACCACCTCGTCTCCCTAGGAACATACCCAGTCGCATTCTGTATATTCCTGCAGAACAGGAACAGTGTAGCAAGAATGATAATTTTATTAATAGATTGGGTCAGATGTAATATCTCATTGAAGAGATTTTTGTTAATTCTTTATAAATTTATATTACTTATGCAAATATTTTTAACACTTTGAACCTGGTCATGGTGGTGCTACCATTGGCATTTAAATAGTCTTGTGTCCAGAATTGGTAGTGCTACCAGCATGCACTCACGTGAGTTTTAAGATTTTATTGTAAGAAAACTACCTGTATTATCCACATGGAGGTTATGGCATTCAAAAGATCAACACTTACAGAATAGCCAGTAAAAAATAGAGCTCAGTAACATAGCATGCTGAAGTGTAGTGCCACCTACAAGAATACACTACGCTAACTCCATTGTACAATAAACAGTGTACAGTATTTATGGAATCACATATCCCTTTACATTCAGCTTGAAAATGTCTCTCATTCAGTTATGTGTTCGTAATTCTACACAATGAATGTGCCAGAAGTCAATGCGTAAATGCCTTTCTCGATGCCCCTGACACAGACGAACAAAGGATAGAAATACTAAATAATTATTTCACTTGGAAAATTTGAATTTTTTTCCTAAAACACATACTTTTTTTAATCCTCCTAAAACCTGCCAGCACACAGGTGAAGATAAATTTAAATGGTGCTGAGTGCAAAGTGTTAATGAAATCAATATATCTAAAAATATATCAGTAGTTGTCAAGTCTTGGTACAGCTTAAAAATCCTATTAATAAAATAATCTAGCATCTGAAGAGGTCCAAAACAGTAGTTGTCACCATCATGCAAATTGAACAAATCTGCATAAGTAAGGAATTCTAATTAGTGATTTTCATCCTTGTGGAAATTCTTTTTTTTGGTTAGTTTCATTCTTTTTGCTAGGAGTTGGCAACCAAGGGAGATGAGTATTTGGAATTGTACCAGGAAGAGGTAGAATAAAATACAATGCAGCCACTTTATTCCAAGCATTTCAGGATCTGAACTGTTGATGTAAAGAAACTGTTGTAAGAATATGTCGTTTCCGTTCCACACAGCTCGAGTGCTAGACTGTTGCATTTACTGGTGCCAAGTGATAAGATGTTGCAGATAGTGTCACAAAGTCATAAATTTCACAAAGATAGGCTTTTGAGATAAGTCAAATGATAAGCTATTTCCTGATCCCCCCCCCCCCCCATTCATATCTGAAGATTCTTCTGTGGAGGAGAGATGTGTTTTTTGATCACGTCCCAAAGACTAGTAAAGAATCAGTTTATTGACAACTAACACATTAACTGAACAAAATATAAACTAAACCGTTCTTTTCTGTAAACTGGTCCGAGTTCAACAATTATGGGTGCAACCATTTAACCATTGTTAAATAGATCTCATTTTCCCACTCGAGCACTGTGGGCCCAAGTTATTTCTGCATCATTTCTAATCTGAATACTTGGATTGACTTCAACCCAGGACAGATTTTCCTCTATAGAAAATATACATATATATTTTTCCCTTTGCTGCATATTTGTGTAAATGTGTGGGCATGAGAGATTCAGTTTCATTATTAACGTAGTCCCAGTGTTGAGATTTTTATATGTTATGTGGCTGTGGAGGAAATTTCTTATGACTCCCAGACTTTTTATATACAAGTAGTTGCTTTTTTTTTATACAGTGTATATTAATTGTCAGTAAGCTGCTGTTTTGAACATTATGTATTTATTTTAATCGTCGTGAACAGAATGGCAGTATAATTTTTTTTTGTCATATCTCTGTACATATAATGTTTTCCTTAAAGGATTTTTTAATTGTTTGACTTATAAAAGTGATAGCATATTTTTTATTACTAGATGTGATTTAGAATTTAAAAAGAAGTAATGTTGATTGTGCAATTAAAGAGTTTCTGATTGTTTCCGCAAATCTCAATATGGAGTTTTAAATATTGAATTTCCAAAATACCAGAATCCATTGGCGGTCATACTTTTCATTGGAAATCATATGGAGAACTTTTTATACAATCTTTCCATTACCACTGTTGGAAGTTTTTTGGAATTGTGCTTTGGTGAACTGGAGTTCTCTGCTAGTTCATTGGAGAGCCCATATACATGACAATCCCAAGCAGCTCTCTGTCCTCTTTGTCTATGTATCTCTGTTTTATGTGTGTGTGTTTTTTTAAATAGATCTAATGTTTTAATTTACTTACATATAAATATATATTATACATAATATACTGAGCGATACGAAAGCCTATGCATGCTGTTGAAGCAGTTCCCAAACAAAATGAACTGATAGCTCTCTGTGATAGTTGTATCCACCTCAAATATGGAGGGGAAACATAGTGTAACTTTAAACTCGTATTGGTGCTGAAGAATGCTGACCATGTATATACCATGTATATAGTGAGAAATAGTCAATTTGACACCAATTTTCTAAATTATTTGTTATCACTTTTGTGACTTTAAATAGACAAGCATTTCTGGATGAAAAACTGAAATCTAACATTTGTTAATTTTTTTCATACCGTACTTTGAGGATTTTTTAAATACCTTAAGAATATTATTTTCGTATTGTCTACATCCTAATAATTTTGCCTTTCAAATCTACAAGCTTTTCAGGTTCGCTTTTTTATTTATTTGAGAGGTACTCTTATATTTGCAATGAACGGTTGACAATTTTATTGACTTAACATTTTCTTGGAATATGTGAGAATTTGAAAGAAGTTTACTTTTTCATAAAGTAGGTAGAAATATTAGAAACAGATCACACTGTTTCTTAGTTGTAGTTCTTGCAACAAAAGACAGAAATTTATTGGTGGATTAAAAGTAAAAGTTTATTGGTTTCCTTCCTTGCATTAATCAAAGTGAAAATTCTCATGGATTATTTTTGTAATAGCATATTACATAGGTGGATAAATATTTATGCAATGAACAAATAATTTTGAGTGGAAGAAAGTATGTATGATAGATGTGTGTCCGAATATATGAAAACTTAACAGGGTTATGGTAGTATCTTGCAAAACTGTTACTTTCGTTCTGAAATTGCACAGAAATGGAACTAGAACAAAAGAATATATTTGCTGATAATAGTTTTAAAATTTCAGTTATCACCAGTTTTGTAAAATTCTGCATTTTATTTGTGGTTGCCGGCATGAGTGATATTTTTGGCCATTTGTAAACAAATTTAATTTTATGTTTGAAGCTTTCCCGGTGTTGAGAATGCATGATGGTTTCTCAGACTTCGAGTAGGAAGATTGATTGCGAGCTTCTGACAGCTTGCTCTAAAGCTGTCTTTCATGGATAAATGAGCTCACCATGGGAAAATATCTGTGTTATATAAGAGTAACAAGAAATGCTAGGTGGGATAGGGTTCCGATTTTCTTACTAGCTCCCATCCCAATTAGTATGTCTCATCTCTTCTATACAACACAGATCATTTCCCACGGATCAGCTCACTTTCCCCACTAGATGGGAGTGGAGCAAACTGCCAGAAGCTCTGAACCAACCTCCTGCTCACCCAATTAGAAGTCCGAGAAACAGTCATACAGATCTAATTTTAATGAAACATCGCATGCCTCTAAGTTACTATTTGTACCGATAGTTAAAATATGAATATATATAGATTACTTCCACAGAAAATTCCAGGTGAAACAATGCAACAGTGTAGTAAAAGCAAATGTTGAGCACGGTGAATAATACACTAGCTATACATACTCCCATGTTATAGAATGAATTATGTTTTGGATTTGTGTATCAATTTTTAGGTGCAGATAGCTATGAATTTTAGATAATGTTTTTATGTATAAGACAGTGGTTAAGTGACTGCGTGTTCTGTTATAACTTGAAAGTTTGGGAACTGCTGATATAACATGGCATAGCTGTCTGACCAGGCCAGCCTCTCTTTGAAAGTTTTTAATATTAAAGCCCTCCACAGTTTTCTACTTAGGTTTATTCAGCTTTCATCTTTCCCAACATTTTCCACATTTTAGTGTATAAATACTGTAAATTATAAGGAAACAATTTAATATTTTCAGAAACTAAGCAATGCAATTATGTTAAAAGAGTACAGACACAACACACAGCTAACTGAAAAAAAAAACAGAAAGTGAAGAGTGTAAGTTTCAGGACAAGAAGAAATAAAAGAGAAAGTTATAAAACATAGGTTTTTCAGTATGTGTTGAAATCACTATCTGCAGCACGTTCCTATAAGTTTGCCTTATTTTCCTTTCCTAGTTTCAGTTCCCAACAATTTTAAAGTTATTGAAAAAGCAAGCATATCTTAAAAGCTTTCTGTTATTGTCGTATAGGCTTACTCTAGATCTTCACTTAAATGCATGGGAGATGGTTAGATTTAGTAGACTAGCTATAAGAAGAGTATAGAATTAAAGACTTCTGCTGTTGTTGGAACGGTGATTTGTTTATTTATTAATCCACTCAATATAATTACAGAGTATACTGCTACTGTTTATATAAAGCAATAAAATATAAAATTAAGAGAAACAAGTTAAAATACACAATTATAGTAATAATGAGACACACTAATTAGTACAGTATACAAATAAGATAAACAGAATTACATACATTTTGGGAGCCAATAGTATTAAGATAGAATGAAAATGAGTCATCTTGTTTACATAATTACAAAAGGAGTGAGACTAATCTATATATAGTCCATTTGCTAGTGCCAGGACCTTCTGGTTTGGTGAAAACTTATTCGTATACACAGTGCTTTTTTCTAGATAAAAGTTTACTGATATTCTGTCATTGGCAAAATCCTTGTATCAATGTTACTTCTTAAAGGTGCATTCAACAAGAAAAGAAATCATTAAACCTGTTAGGAGAAATTTTGGCAAGCCTTGGGAAGCGACATTAAGAGGGATTTTCTATCATCTCACCACATTACTTAAGCACTAGTAATCCTAATTTTTAAAATGACATTAATATACTTATATGTATGCTGTGGTGCAGTTACAAACCGAAGGTTGCAAGTTCAATTCCTGATTAAGTAGAGATTTCTCAGTTATCTAATCCTTGCAATCGACTCAGCTGCTAACAGAAATGAATACCAGGGAGTAAAGGCGACCGGTGCATAAGGCTGACAACCTTACCACCTTCATGTGCTAAATGTCTAAAACTCTGGGAACCTCAACCTCCTGGAACTCAAGGGCCTTCATGGCCTGTATAGGGATTACTTCACTTTCCTGACGACAATCAGTGAAGGTCTCTCGGGCTTCCAAATGGGTGACCATACACTTTGTTTCTTCTGTACCAATTTCCAATCCAATATTCCTGCAGGCATCGAAAAGACATTCTGCATTTCTCCTGATTGTGTTTATATCATTGCCCAACAGATAAACACCATCTGCATTAGCTTAATCGGGTGACTACCTTGTTTTCCTAAAGGGTATAGACGATAGATCATGCAGAGATGCCAACTGCTATGGAATTTCCGTAGTTTCTACGATTTTCTTGACTGTGCTACGGCAATACGGAAATTGCACTAAATATTACGGGTTTTACGAATCCCAATATCTATTTTTAAAATTTTTTGTTTTTCGTTTTTGACGTGAGAGTGTGTTAACCAAAGATGTTATATCTTACAGTTATATCATAATTATTGTAGTTATAACATCTTTGGTGTTAACATATTTCCTATTTTTTATTATCACTGTAATGCCGCTGACGACTGCCGACGCCGTTGCTTGCTAGAAGTTTAATTGAGTGTTGCAGTGCAAGTAGCATATTGAGGAAATAGGTCGTGTAAACGTAAAACCAGTGATGAGTGTGATGGACAAAAACGAACTGCGGCAAATCAGCAGTATCGAAAGCAGTATACAGAAGGCCTGTGCTTAGTGCATGTTGAAGTTTGAAATTGGATATACTGTATTAATTTGCCCGAGACGTCGAGTCTCCCACCATCCGATTAGACTCACACTACTGATAACCACCTTTCAAGGTTGGCATCTCTGGATCATGCATCTCCTTGCTTCAAGCCACTTTTAATGGCAAACCTATCTGATATAAGTTTCCCTTCCCTGACTGCTATAGGTTTCATTTAGACACATTTTGATCAGCCTAACTAACTTTTTTGGTATTCCTAACTCAATGAGTATATTGTACAATTTGTCTCGCCTAGCAGAACGATATGCTTTTATTAAAATTTATGAATAGCTGGTGAACAGACTTATTATATTCCCACTTTTTCTCCAAAATTTGACAAATACATTTGATCAATTGTTTACCTGTTTTGCCTAACTCCACATTGTTGATCTCCAATGGGATTAAACATGACAGAAGTATATTAAACAAAAGTTTGTGTGATGATAGAGAAATTCCTTGATAGTTATTACATTTGGGCCTATCTCCCTTTTTATGGATGGGTATAATAATTCTTCTTTCACCGCTATTGATGTATAATTTCATCTAAAAATATTGTACAAAAGGAGCAATATAAGCTTAATAGACTATTGTTTTATGTAAAATGTTAGGATTTTCCCCTCTTGTTATGACTCTCACTAATAGATACCAGCTCGTCTACTAAAATTATCCTCATTGATTCGAAGCTTAGAGCCCACTGATGATCTGACTTAAAGATTGCATATATAATATACAAATTTAGAACAGCCTTAATGCAATCAGTACCGTAAGCCAATTAAGGTGTTTAAGGGATCCATATGTGTGCAGCCGTCAGTCAGTTAAGACGTTTTGTGTTTAAGAAGACTTAACAAGACAAACATGGTTACCTTATTTGAGAGGCTCTTTCTGACTCTTCTTCCAGGTTTCTAACCACCGCTTATTTTACCATGCCCTCCCTCCATTCCACAGCCTAGAAACATTTCAGAAACATTTTGTCATCTGGCTAGGAAGACACAATGCTAAGGTTGAGAAGTCTCCGAAAAATTGCATATGTAAGTTAGTTTGAAATAAGCAACACATTTTGAAAGTGAAAACTTTGCAAAAGTACCTTTGTAAATTTTGTGAATAAATATTTGAAAATCATTGTAGCAAAAGATTAAATATCTACCCATGAGTATGAATTATATTTTTAAAAAGAAATAGAAGCTTTTCCCCTCTTCAAACCTTAACAAGCGTCTTTTAAAATGGCTGGCCTACAGCAAATAGCGAACCACTGCATGGCTGGAATGTGTTAATAGTGTAGGTTGAGGTACAAAGAAGATAGCACACATACAGACATACGAGGTGCTATTCAAAAGGTCTTAAGTTGCATGTGACTGAGTGGTGTATGCAGCCAGGTGACACTTTAAACATCTCTTGAGCCATTGTGCCATTGAGTGAACACATTTAGTATTTGTGAGCGTTTTTCCATTGTATGTTGCTTACGTTGTGGTTTTCACAGTGACGGGCTTGAGGGAGTAGCATGTAAGCATCAAGTTTTGTTTCAAAACTCAGGAAAACTGCTGCGGAAACGCATGAAATGTTAAAGCAAGCATTTGGAGACAATGTTGCAGACCAGATTCAAACCTGTTAGTGGTTCAAGCGGTTAAAAGTGGCCGAACATCAGTTGATGTTGATCGTTCTGGATGGCATTCAACTGGCATTACACCCGAAAATGTTGCTCCTGTTTGGGCTATGATCTTGCAGGATCGCAGGCCAATGATCGAAGATATCTAGGACAATGTTGGGCTATCATATGGCACATACCAGAAGATTTTGTTCGATGAACTCAACATGAGAAAGATTGCGGCAAAGTTTGTTCTGTAACTGCTGAGTGCTAGCAGAAGTAGAATCACCTGAAAGTCTGCAGGGATCTTCAGAATCAGCTTCATGGTGACCTGGGCTTCCTTTCCAAGGTTGTCACAGATTTTCCCAAGTTTGAAATGAAACTTTACGAATATGCACTGCATCCCAGACATGTCATTGAGAAATCGCAATGTAAGCAAAACGCAATAATGGACACAAATACTAAACGCATACACTCAGAACAAAGCCGCTTGGCACACTGACTCACAAGAAATATATAAAAAATCACCTAGCTGCATTTTCTCTTGCTAATGCTCAGTTGTGCACCACATACGGATTTTGAGAACTTTTGGATAGCACATCGTATAATGCAAACTGCTTGCTTATACTAGTAGGAAGTGCTTTTTATCACGTCCTTTTCATTTAAGATATTTTACAACATTGCCTGCTTTTTTGTAATATCTTGTAGAACTAGCCTTTCAGATAAGCTGTTTTACCATTACTCTCAGATTCTTTCTAATAGTTTAAGATGACTAAATGATGCAATTTATTTGAAGTACATGCAATCTCACTTGATATGGGAACAAATTAAATAATACTGACATTACCTAATATAACTAAAAACTAAACTCCATGGCACCTCATTCCATTGAGGGACTACTGAACCAGAGCTGCTGCTATTTTATCAAGTAGCTCCTCAGCTTCTGTGATTAGAATTCTAATGGTAGACTCAGGCTCAATTTTATGTGGTGTTAATCCCTGGCAAATTGATTATTTAGAATTGCAAAACTTTTGTACGTTTATTCTGTACTGTCATTCTTGATCTTCCCCATTTTTATCAAACTTATTCTCAAAATCATACGTGTTATTTAGCACCTAATTTTGACTTTGGACTGCTGCTAGTTTCAAGATTTAAAATTCCCGTAGAAATGTGCTGTAGCAGAAAGGAGTATGTTATTTTACATCTTAAAATTGGATATTATTCTCTCTTAATATTATGTCGTGTTGAACTGGTTATGCAGCAGTTTTGTCTGTACTCTTCAGAATTACAGTCCAGTCCTTTTTGTAGCTTCTAACAGAATTTTCAGAGGAAATTTACTCTTTGGTGTTGTTTAAAACTTTCCTTCCCACAGATATGGTCACTAATAACTGAATGCTGTTTCAAAACATTTTTGCAAATCTTAAAATCATTGCTTACTGTTTTCCTGTACGATTTACAGGATCTTACAAATTAATTTATTGAAAAAGAGCAATTGCAAATTATTGCCTTCCCATGTCTTCAGAACAACTCCCCTGGCCAACTTAGGGAAGTACTATACTTATTTTCTCCCTCATAATCTATGGATATATCATTGTTGATGACAGAAAACTTCTATGTGGCATTTCTACTGACACAAGATTAATGGCTCTAAAAGTATGAAGAAGTGTAAAATAGAATGTTTATAAAATATTAACTGGTGGTATAAATCATACTAGAACTTTCTTACGTCGTAAGTGGAGCTTAAAGTGTATATAAGTTGACCATCAATACTTAAGATTCATTAGTTTCACTGTTTATATCACTTCCCGCGTTTATTGTTTTATTACATACTAGAACTGTTACCAGTTTACATTTAAAAAAATATATATATATGATTCAGTAGTTTTTCCCAGCTAAAATTAAATTTAGCATTGCCACATAGGAGGTTATAGTTAGAAAAAGTGTATCTTTTTTTAAATATCAAGATGCTTGTAGCAACCCTTCTTGAAGAGTAGATGATTTTTTTTTTTTTTTTTTTTTTTCACTGTACTGCATACTGTCTGGGAAGCAAAGAATAATTTTCACTCTGAAATGATAAAGGGTTATTGTTCTGGTGTGCACAAAATTACATCCACTCATTAATACATGTTGCTGGAGATGGTGATAATATATTATTATGCTCTTGATATAAGGATTCAGCTTGCAAGTTAACACATTAAAGCATTGCCTGCAGCTAACAAGGGAACTGTACAGCTTGTCATGTCGAAATCTACCCTCACATCTAGCACATCGGTAGGTCATCATTGCAGATAGACACATGCCAAAAATTAGCTACTCATATAAATTTTCAGTGAATGAATTGCCAATCTGGAAATCCAAATTTTGAGTAGCCTCACACAGTTGTCAGTGAGAGGAATTGGGACCTTCCCTACTAGCGCATGCAAAGGTGCAGCAACTGTCACAGTGTTGCAGAGTTGCTTATATAGGCCTATGTGTAGTTTGTCTGATCTCTACTTTTCCATCGCATTATGGGAGCGAGTAATATTATTATAATGAATAATAATACCTCACACACACACTAGCAATCATAACGAACCCCTCAATGTTTATACACATTGTAGTTTCAAAATGTGGAAGTGATAAATTATTATCTAAAAATTATCTTGTGAAAACATTCAAGGAGTAACAAGATAGGTATTCCCCGTTACTATATTGCCTGCCATTGCTTATATTCCCAGCATGTGGGCTACATAAGTGAGCTCTACAAGTGCCCGCCATTTTTTCCTTATAGAACAAAACAAACACATTTTCACCCACTTACAGTTCGTATGAGCAGCTAATTTTGTGCATGTGTCTATCTGTAATGAAGATCTATCGATACACAAAATGTTATGGTAGGTTTTGACATGACAACCCATACAGTTCCCTTGTAAGAAGGTCCACTTTTATGCAGTGCAGGGGTTCTTAACTTCCAGTTTTTAGTTACTGAATAGAATATGAGAACTGTCACAATGAATATAGAATTAAAATTTTTCGTTGATAAAGTTAACATCGAAACTAAATCAAATTATGATCCTCTAAGATTACAATCATCCCTATATCCCAAACTCTGGTTAACTCAGACAACATTTTCTGGAAATAAAACCTTCAAACCTGTATCTGGGAACAAAAATATGCTCTTAGTAACACACCAATCTCCATCGTGCTCTTACAAAACAGAGAAAAAAATAGATCTTAACACGTCTATGTGAGAAAGTTTGTCACTTTTTTTACACACAGTAAGCAGCTGTATAAGGAGAATATGCGTTCTATTACCTCTTACCTCATTCAAAATGAGTTGTCAATGAAGTCGGGTTTAATCCATTGTCAAAACTGGATTAAACTGGTAGCAGCAGTTTATAACTACCAGTACCTTTTTACAGGAAAATGTTTCAAATAAAAGTCATAGGTTTAATTTATAAAGCGGTAAGTGAAAAAGTTCTAAATCTCTATAGAGTAATTTGCTAGATCAACAAAAACAATTACTGTACTTAAATATATGTCAGAATTTTACAAGACTTACGGTAATGCAATAGTGTGTGTGTCTGCCACCATGGAGGAGTGGTAGCATGCCTACCTTCTACTCCAGTAGCCTGGGTTCCATTCCCATACAGGTGAGGATTTTTCATTAGCAGAAAATGTCCTTCCTGGATTCAGGAGTGGTTTTGTTGTTGTCACTTCAAGGCACTGGAAAACCATTGCAGGATCATTCTTGCCTTGTACACATGGTCAAGTCACACGTTATGACTTTGCCCAAGGATCCAATTAATCTTTGAGCTGTTCCCCTCATCATAATCAGCGATAGTAACTGTGAGAGGAAGTCACCAACATTCTTTTTGTCATATACCCTGAAAATAAAATTCTATTTGTCATACAATTTTTCATTTAATAGGTACACCATTCACAGATAGGCCCTTCTACAAACTTTGAGTTGAGTGCAAGCAGCGAAGGTGAACAGACATGCTAGGCAGTAGGTGAATCAGCAACGTAATAATCAAGTTAAACGTATACAGAGCCTAAATCGGGAGATGGAACACTAGGGCAAAACAGGCAAAAAAAGACATATACAGTAATAACAAAACAAGTGCAATGAATCTATTAGTTACTGGACTTATTCTGTCAGTCCTACCAGTTATAGGAACTACAGAACTGCACCCAGGCCCACCAGAATGTGTGAAAAAATTTATCAAAACTAAAAGAACAAGGAAAGAAAATCAAAGCTTCCCTCAAAGAAATCAATGAAATAAGGGCAGTGTTGAAAGATTTTGCAGAACAATTTCTAATCTTAACCAGTGAACTAGAGTCAGTGAATAAACAGTATAATGAACTCAAGAGTATGTTAAATCATTAGAGGATCATGTTTACACGCGTGAAAAAGCGACAAGAACAAGACTAAAAAAAGTAGAGCTAGAAGAGAGATGAAACAACATAATATTGTATAGAAACAACGAAACTTTACATACTGTGCGCTGAATTCTACAAGACAAACTAGACAGAAAGACATGAAAAGGTGGATCGACTCAACAAGCAGGATTGGGAGGAAAAACGGTAAGCACCCTATAATAATTAAGTGCCTCGCATTCACAAAGAAAATCAAAATTCTAAGCAATAGAAGATATTTAGCCAGTACCAGAATCAGACTGGAAGATTTTTCACCGAAAGTATGAGAAATAAGAAAATAATTACTTAAATATATGTTCGATGCAAAGATTAAAGGGCATAGAGCATATCTAAAGAAAGACAAACTAATAGGTAATGGAAAACAATTTGATGTGGAATACCTAAATAAGAATGCTACGATTGACGAGGGGATTGTACTTGAGAAACAGGATACAACACAGCAAAATCAGAGACCAGCAACTGAGATTCAAATACCTACACAGGATGAAGTATGTGAATTAACAGAAGAGGCAAATGTCACACAACCAAGAACATCATCAACATCGTCATCAGTAAAGAGACAACACAGCGGAAATGATGAGCACCAAATCGTATCATCACTGGCAGCTTTATTCAAACAACTGACAGGAACCCACACCACGAAGTCATAACCAACAAGCTAAGGAAGACATCAGAATATGGTCGACAGTGACAAAAAGAGTGACCCAAGACTCACAAGAAGTCATGCCAAATCCCTTACAACTCCGAGTGACGGGCAAACAAGTGAAGGGGCAATAAGCAGAACTCAAAACAAAACTAGGTTTCACGTACCCAATAGTCACTGGTTAAAAGAAGCTAGCAAGGAAGTGTGAGAAATTACAGAGGGTAGTAAAGGGAGTGAGACATGTGGAATACAGCTTAGGAGTAGAAAAAATCTTCAAGCCTTCAATTGTAGTAAATAAATGTATTTTAAACAGAATAACAGAGTGAAAATTCCTAAATGAATATGTAATGTGACTTAAAATAACGAATTGGAAAGCAATTTTCTTTATGAATACACCCTACATTTATTGATACCTTTATGCTGGTTACCATTCTCAAGTTTTATAACCTACCTATCTCACTCTAGCACCGTCCTAATGAAATAAGAGTAAACATATCATGCTGAAGAATTTTATTTTATTTCCAAAGCGCAGCATATATTTTTTTCTTCTATTTCTGTGGTGATAGGAATTAAGTGTTCGCATATGAGTTGAGAACTGAAATGTGAACTATGAATTAAGTTTAATGAAAATTCAGCAAACAGAAATTATACATTTATCAAAGCAATATGAACATATGTATAGTTATATAAAACTTCAGAATGATGTAATGCTTGTTATATGTTCATAAAATGCCGAAAGGTGAAATCAACATGCAACATTGTAACCTCTTGCACTCTATAGTAAATATGAATATGAATTCCCAATATCAGTATCTATGAATATGAATACTTATACAATTTTTTTTTAAATTGTATTTCTGGAATCAACATGTCTGTGGTGAAAACTTAAGGTTGAATACCATACTGGATAGTTACTTTGCCACATATCTGTACATAGAAGTACTTAATTTCTTGGCCTTTCAAATCCCTCTTGAGCATCTTCAAGCTATGTTTTTGATTGCCATTCAATTCCAAGTTATTGCCAGGTAATAGAGGTGCAAGGTAGTTTTAAAAAAATATGCAATTTAGTCTACCAGTACTTCCTTTTTTAAAAAAGGTGCTGAAAATATGGACTTTCCTGGATAGACTCGAATAATTCTGTTCTACCACTTGGTCCCAACTCATTTTTTCGTAGATTTGTGCTTCTTTCTGCTGTTCATGACTCTAAAGTGACTCAATAACCTTAACTGAAATTAAAATGATATTTAAAGCACATTTCTTAATTTTGAATAGTTAAAACTAAATGATAAAATTGCACATAATTGCCAACTGTATTGAGTTTTTTTGTCTGATTTTCCAGGGCTGTTATTTGAAAATCTGGTTGTAAATAAGGTGTGATAATAGTTTCTCATGCCGAGTGAGTAGGAAAATTGATTTCAAGCTTTCAGCAGATTGCTCCGCTGCCATCTTCTGGTAGAAGTTAGCTAATTGGGAAAAGGTCTGTGTTATATAAATGTTAGGTGGAGTTGGGGACCAATAGGAAGTGGAACAAATAGATGGAGATCTCTGATTGGTCAGGGAGGAAAAATTGTATTGAATAATAGTGTGGGATGTTTAATTGATTCTTTTCACAGCCAATGCCCTTTTTAGGAGTGAGAGAGACCAATACTGGCAGCCAGGCCTGGTTAAGCTGTAAACCGCCATCTCTATTGAAGTCTTGGTCTTGGACTTGGATTTCCAAGGCCTCTGCTACAATACGGCCCTAGGTTCTTGGTCTGGTTGAATTGGATCTCGTGGCCAGTGTCGACACAGTGCTGGGCCACTGTAGACTTGTCTGGGTACAGCCTAATGCATCTGCAGTGTCCATTGCATCTTTTGTCTGAGATGCGGTCCATCTGCCCAATGTAATCATCTCCACATTCCCAGGGGATTTGGTAGATGCCTGGTGTGCGTAGGTCCAATGAATCCTTCATGGGATTACCACTTGCTGTATTTTTGGAGGGGGTGGGTGTACAGTTTTGATATTGTGTTTTCCTAGGTGTAAATAACGTAGTTATTGTACCCAACAAGCTGCCCAAGGTTTGATACCTAAGACAGAAGTCAATTATTTGTTGCACATCTCACGTGAACATAATTATTATATCCAGTATCAGAAACAATACTGATAACAAATGTTATTCTCGTGCATCCAGAACATTTCATTTGAATACATTTATTTGGAAATACCCTTTAAAATTTGGGTTCCCTAAATAAGTCAATAAATATTAGACCTAAGCGAAGAGTGGATTGTTCAGAATCCCTGTACTGATGTGTCTTCATCACTGCCAACTTCATTACTAATAAAATTGCGAAAATAATATTGTTTGTATGGATCTCTAACTTAGAGGCTTAATTAAAGTGCATTAATGTGTATGCTTCTTGAAAATTCAAGATTACCAATCTGATCCCGTTCAGTTCTGTAGCAAATCAAGTTCTTGTTATTGTATTTTTTAAAGCTGAAACCTTAGAACAGTTGCTTGATTGAAGTAACAATTAACTGTCTTCATGTTTCTTAGCAAAATTACTTGCTCCCTACTTTTGTAATGTTCCTAAACACGTTTTTGGACTGCTGTGACAGTTCCTGAAAGTTCCTGGTGATGATGAATCTAAATAAAAACCATAATGCCATTCACGGCCTCCTTTATTGTACCAGGCCAGGACAGTCTCTCACCAGCTGATCTGTTCTGGCCGGTTTGTGTTATGGCATTACGCTAATGCTTCAAGACATTTGTACATCGCGTGGGAAGCTGAAGTCTTTAATGATATTTATTTTCAGTTACTGATAATTTTACATGTAAAGTAAACCTCCAAGAATAAAGATAGATTTATTATGTCGATTTTTAACATAAAATGAAACCACTCGTACTCGCGACATAACACACTCATCTTTCTGAATCCGTAAAACAATATTATGCAATACTTCATTCCATATTATATTACTATACAAATGTCACACTATATATACAACATACTATGGTATTACATCTCGTAATATACAGCTGGTAATTTCTATGAGAAAACGTAGTAAAACACAGAACACAACGTTCAATCATCCATATCCATATCCCAACACTGAAACCAACAACTGCCGGCCGGCCGGAATCAAATGTTCCCAGATTGAACTGCTCCGGCCTGGTACAATAAAGGAGGCCATGTGCCATTGCATACCTAGGTATACTCGCTATGATCATCAACAAAGACTGGCAACAATAAGATGTAACACATTTTTATTGAAATATTGTAAACCAATAATGTTTATAACATTTTGTGTTTGTTGGGATTTATGTACACTCACTGTTTCTTCATTTCTTTAAAATTATTAATATTTCTTCTATTGCATTGGTAATTTTGTTCTAGGTCTTAAAAATCATTAATGGTTGGTGTCAGAAAATTATAGCATTTACAGAAATTCTGCGGATAAGATATTTGAATTTTTCTGTGGTTTTCTATGAGATGTGGTCTTAAACTACTGTAACTAGTATTGTCACCTTTCTTGACACATAATGAGTATTGTACGAAACATTACATTCTGTATCATATTATATGCTGTTATTTTTATAACAATTTGAATTCTGCAGTCCAAGTAATACTTATACTATTTTAGAAAATGCATAACTATTTTTTAAATTTTCTATTGTTCATGGTTGCAAATCCTTGTCGAAATACAAATATTGTTTTAGTTATCAGAATGTACTATGGATGTGTCCAAAGCCAGTTTTTAATCTCTAGAGCTTGGATTTCTATGTAAATACATATTTTGCTTTTTATATATAGACTGTGGGAAACCATAATTGTCCATATAATGATTATTTATTTTAGTGAAGTTTCAAAAAACATATTTTTACGTTAAAGAATTTGTGAAACCAAATTTTTACATACTTATTGGCATTTTATATGTGCTTGTGATATTACATGAAATTACATATTTGACAATTTTCATATTTATTTATTTATGTAAATTCCTGTGTTGAAATTCAGAACTGAAGCTATGGCTGTCCTCCCTTGCCACAATAGGTGGATTAAAATGACTGACAGCTCTATAAGAGATGACCACAACAAGTAAAGAAATCTCTTAAATGGGTTTTAGTAAATATTCCAATTAACTATACAGAGGAGAGGTTCAAGCTATTGTATGCGTTTTCGAAAGTTCCAATGCCCTGTACAGTGACACTGGGCAAGTCAGTGCCCACATAGACGGTAGTGGAAAGGAATGGATTTGTTTAATCTTGCAAAATAAAAATTGTATGATATTATTGTGCTTACTTTGATTATAAAAAATACTAGGAGTGTTGTCCCTCTTATATCGCACATTTGTGACATCTTCTTAGAAACCTTGGATTAGACCTATTCTAGGTCGATTCTAATGAAAATTATTTATTAGTCTACCTATTGCACTTCTGTCCAGGACCGAACCTGGATACTTACAAATTTTCTGTGCACTTTTTAAAAATTTGTCTGTACCATAAATATTCTTTGTTGTAACATTTAATTGGTGCCATCTGTTACCTCAGCTTTGACAATAACAAGACAAACCAAACTGACACATTACCCCATGACCAAAAATGTGACTGCCATTGTGGTGGACAGAGACATGCTAATAACAGCTTTCTAACTTTGTGATCTCGTCATGGTGATAAAAAGTTTTAATTATTTTTTCTATCACCATGATGAGATCACAATAAAATACCACTTTAATTTTGAATAGTTAATGCTTTCACGCCAACGCAGCAAAGTGCCCTGAAGATGACATACAATTATTGAAAGTTCTATTCATCACAAAATAATTATATTGTTGAGCTAATGGTTTTAATCGTACA
Source organism: Ectobius pallidus (assembly GCA_964059195.1). Taxonomy (NCBI): domain Eukaryota; kingdom Metazoa; phylum Arthropoda; class Insecta; order Blattodea; family Ectobiidae; genus Ectobius; species Ectobius pallidus. Next base: position 113,086,935 of record CAXKWD010000003.1, read on the forward strand.
TTTTATTGTATTTAGAATCCACAAATTTGAAATGGAGACATTATTCAAATCAGATTGGTGACAATACTACTTTGTGTGATAAAGTCAGTCTCTTAACACTGTTGTTATGATGATACCGCTCTGTAACTCATTTCCATATTGTAGTGTTTAAATTATACAACAAATCATCCAAAGCAGTATTTCTCATCTTGCCATCACGTCTTGAGGAATTTTTAGGAAATAAAGCATTATTTCATTCAATAAACGCATGGATACAGTTATTTCATTTTTTTAAATAAGTATTTAATTGTGAAAAGCTATTCCATTGTTAATTAATAAATAGATAATTTATTTTATTTTATGCATACATAAGCTAATTCCTACATTTTTATTCATTTCAGGCTCAGCAATTAATATTTATCTCTGCAGTTTTAAATTACAACAAATGTTCTCTTTTTTAATAATCGAATTACAATGATTACTCTTTGTACATCACATTATAATAGAAAGTATTTGCTCAAAAGTACAAATACTTAATGCCATACATATATTATACATTAAAATCTGTTATTCACATGAAAAAGGATATTTTTATCTTCTAATTTACACAGTTATAAAACCTTCACAAAATACATCCTAACCTTAAAACGAGTTGAGCTTCCTTCTTCCTCCTCTTAAAACCCCCAGTGTATACATGGTGGGCTATAAGCCATTAATGAATGTTCACACAGTAGTGGCTCCTGTACCTGCACAACTTGGATGTCTGAAATGACTTGTAAGGGGACATATCACCTAGTGCTTGAATATCTTGCAAACACTTCTTCCAAACAAAAGCTGCACCACACGACAAAATAGAGTGGGGGGTTAAGACGCAGACTGCATTATTGAAATTTCTGGGGGGAGGGGTGAAAATTGTTGCAAAATTAGCATTTCGTATGTTAAAAAAATAAAAATGGTCAAGTTTTATAACTTCAAAAAGAAAGAAAAAAATCTTATTCTTGAGAAGTGAACAAAAAATTCTTTACAACTAGTAGACCTAAAGTTGTAATCGTGGTTAGCAAAATGCATTTACTTGTTATCAATTAAAAATAAAGTTCTTCTTAAACTTCTCTTAGAAAATAGGCGCTGACTTTGGGGGCAAGGTACTCTGTGCCCCCCTCCCCATCACAACTACTAAAAATCCAATTCTTGTCCCACCCCCAAATATTTTCAGGTTAGCACCTCTGTTTTAGAATATATTGTGTAGTAATGTATATAACTTGTAATGTAAAAGCAGCCTCATTAAACATACTTTTTCAATTTGTTTTTTTTATTATAAATCGAAAGAAATGTATGAGTTTTATATCATTGTAGTTTTCCTTGGGAAGAAGATTTAGAGTAGTCCTACTGTAGGCTGGTGTGATACGAAGTTTGGAGTTACTTTTTAATGAAACAGCGAGAGTAAGTTTATGAAACAGAGGGGTGAGTCATGAAGCTAAACATGTTAAATATGTATTTTCATCATCCAGCTAAAAAATGAAGTGGTTAAACAAAGCATAATGTATCACTCCACCGAGCACTCCGTTTCCCCAGGCCCCAGTTTCAGGTACTTTGCTCCCTGGGCCAAGCTTTGAATAACCTCCCCTGTCACTTTAATCCCCATCTACCCCCACCCTAAAGTTATTGTTTTGGTGTTTAGTTTGAGTTTTACCCAAGTATCAACCAGTAGTATTCCGATAGCATTTTATTATTGCGAGTGCAACCGTCCGGCTGGCTTCACAGAAGACAAATTTTAACAATCTCAGGGTAAATTAAATCACTTGGGCGTTTTACTTACTTCTTTTATCGTGTAGATTCCTCTGCCTATTTTCTCAGCCTGACATGCAAAATACCACAGCTCAGGTCAGTCGGAAAGACATGGACATGGATCTCAGGGTAATGTGGTTGTAGTAACTTAATTGTATATGCACCAATAATAAATAATAATACTTATATATCTTCCACAATGATTTATCTTTTATTTAAAATGAAACTGTTCGTATATTAGACGTGATTAATTATTAAAGCAGATTTTACTTACAACATATTCTTATATTTTCTCCTTGGAACTAACAGATGTACTATATGAATGTTTATATATGTGCCGATACTTTGAGAAAGAAACTATGCTACAGGATAGAATTATTCTAAAGGAAATACCTGGTTTTGTTATCTGTTATCTTCCTGCACTAATTTGAAATGATACTCCTTCTTTCTTCCAGCACTTTTAAAATAATACTTTGATACTAGCAGTTTTACATGCGTAATTATAGCAGTCACTTGTAGCACGTCTTCTCTATTCAGGATTCCACCGCAGATTCCCCGATAGTAGTTTACTTTTAATGACGATATCAAATCTTATTGGCTCTTTTGCCATACGGGGTCTACGTTTATCTTCAACAATTTTAAAAAAGCAACGCTATGCATCTAGTAGTGACTTTTTCAGGAAATCCCCTGCTTCTCTGACACAAGCGATCTAACTGCTATGCACCTGCATCCTGTTATGCAGTATTTTGGAATCCATTACTACAATTATTTCCAGCTATTATAAAATCATTACAATTTCCTTATTTCTTAAATAAAGTGATTTGGGTCTATTACACGAGTAGTCCAATCAGTACCTACTCTACACAACAAAAATCAAAAATATTTTTTTTCTAAAATAAAAGAAATCACGTTTTGGCAAAAAAATGTATGATTGCTACTGTAATTTCACTTACTAAAAACTCTAAAAATATTTATAATATGTAGTCAATCTTTGAAATTTTACAAAAATATTTAATACATTAGTTAATTGTAAAACATATGCTAAATTATATTTATGTTCATAAAAATATGTAGGTCTATTACAGATATATTAAAATTATTATTTTTAGAACAAAAAACAGGCCTTATTTCTACTTTACAAGACTAACATTTTTTCAAGTTTAATTCTTTTAAATTCAATTGGCATAAAGTTTATTTTACAAAAATTTGGTAACCTTTCTATGTTTTCTGCCATGGGCAAATGCCCAGTCTACCTAGTTATAAATCGGGGTCTGCGTTTCCTGCATCAGACCAGTTCACGTCTATCGAATACCGGTACTATAAATTGCCCTGAAAAACACAAGTTCGTTATCAAAATTCAGTTAGTGCTAGTTCTGTAAAATTAACTCATTATTTAAAGTATGGCAACATATGGAAAATTCTACAAAAATATTGGTAAAAAACATTTGCTTCTCCTGGTATTCCACTTCACATCTTTTGAAATGAACTGTTTAAGAAATGGATAACAGCAGTATTTAACCCCTGATTGCCATTATTTTGCTTACTAACTGAATTAATGTTTTAATCCATTAACCAAGAACTTTAATTTTCCCTCTAGCTGGGTTTGTTACTTTTGACTAAAAAATTTTATCTAATTAAGTTTGTACATTGCCAATTGTTTGTGTACAATAATGGACTACTATTATTTCTAATTTACATTGAAGACCCACAATCACACATTAATCATAGGAAGGCAACGCATCCCATAAAATATATATTTTCAGGGGGATTAAATAAATCTATTCTATTCTGTAGATTGAGCATTTTGTTCATTTTGCGACCAATAGTTCTTGGGCTTTCTCGCAGGTGCAGGCAATAAATGAGCTGCTCAGGGGAACAAAATGGTAACTGCCACTGCCATGAAAGAAGTAATTTTTTACTTTCCAGCTTGTTTGGTGTAACAGAATTGTAGGTGATAGTTATTGATCTCTATATGTTCAAAAGTATTGAGTAAAAAATTGAGCTCAAAATAAAATTATTCAGATATCTAGGTTAATGAGAAATTTATTTGTTCTCTTTTTCAACAAACCCCATTTGGCACTTACCATTTTGTTCCCCCGAGCGGCTCAAATAGTTTTGCACCAGACCTTGCAGTCTTGCTTGTATACTGAAAAGAAGGTTTGTTTTGAAGGAAGTAGGCCTACTGCATCATCGTTTGAAGCTTGTTTTAAATGTCTCTGAGATTTCACGAAATTTATTTGTCAGTAGTCATTGAGTATAGTTGTGTTTTTATTGGTGTGAAAATGAGCAGCAGAAAGAGATTCTTCTTACATTGGCGTTGTCACAACAAAATTAAGAAGTTTAGACAGTATTTAGAGCCGAACCAAAAAAAAAAAAATACGAGGTACTCTAGGCCAGCTATTATCAAGTACTGAGCAGTCTGGTTTGGAGCTTGCCTGCTCAGTACATAAGGGCGATGGGAGCAATGGAAAGAGGAGCAAAGGGTAAAATGTTGTCATTCATACCCTCCCTCAGCGCAGTGGTGGGTCAGGTTCAGTCCTGTTGGGTAGTGTTCATTTACCATGGAGGACAGTACATCAAAAGATAGGTCATCAACATATCATAAAATCATATAAGTAATATGCTTCCAAAAAACAATATGATTACAACTCTTCAAATAAATTTGCATTGCTCAGCTTTTCTTGTGGTAGACGCTAACAGGAGTGGAGCGGGTAAAGCCAGCTCACTAGAGTTCTGTACTGATTATTACTGCTCTGGGCAGACACCGTTCCTCATCAGCACAATGGAAATACAAACAGCAGCTTATTTACGTATAAAGTCAATTATTTATGTAAGTATTACACATTATTATAGGACATGTCATTATATATTCATGCCATTAATTAAAATAAAAAAAATTTACATTATTTATATAATTCTGTAAAATAGTTATTGCAAGTATGTGGAGTCCCTCATATTTACACACCAGTCCATATGTATCAAACTAGAATTCAAAACAATATGCATCGAGTTCATGGTCAATCTAAAATAAAAAAACTTCTCCTTTCAATAGAGGAATTACTTTGTATAATAAAATACCAGTACTCTAAAAAATTGAAGGAAAAAGAAGCTTACTATTCAAAAAAGCCTCATACAATTCCTAGTAATCAGTTGCCTCTATTCTTTTGAAGAATGTTAAAATACAAAAGGTTGTGGTAATATTGATCTTGATGTAATTATTATTGATGTAGTGTGTGAAAATATTAATTAAGATTTATGTAGTGTATTGTATTAATTTTTTACTTAAGTTAGTTGTTGAGTCTTTGATTTCGCTCAGAGGATTGTGTGATTAGATGACTGAAATAATATATAAGATTTTACTTAGGACAATGTCCGAAACAAGATAATTGTATGGTCTATGGACAGTATTTTTATTGTTACTATTATTAGTATTAATATAATTATCATCAACTGATCGCCTTACCCAACAGCGTTGGTCCAGACCAAAATAATCTATGAGAGGAGCCTTCCATATTTGTATACGAAATGCATTGTTGGAAATTGGTTAATTGTGCTTATCCTAGTGACTGTTCATGCAGGGTTCCAATTTATGCAGGCCAAGTATAATGGGCTTTTATGGGATGGGCTGTGACCCTTTATATAGTTCCAGTAATCACCTTACAACAGAGAAAACCACAGAAAACCCTGATCAGAACATACAAATGTAATGATTTTATTCATCCCCTGGGAAATGCAAGCCCATTCAAGTTGCCGCACTAAAAAGTTCTCTGCACCGTGAAGCATGGAATCAAAATTCTGTGTAAGACAGGAGTGGAACCTTTGTGGATCTGCCTGTTACTGATGTACGAAGGTGAACCCGTAGCTAGGCAAAGACATTTCGACTGCACAACTTGTAGTCTTGCAACATGAGTGAGTACTGTGGACCTCCAAACTGGACTGGCTTAGGCCAGAAGAATTGAATGAGATGCTTACAGAGCAAAGCTTCATTCGCAGGTGAAAGTCTACCTTTTGTGTTAAGCAGAGAGACTAAAATTCCAAGCCATTTAAGGGCTGTTCGTCTAACCTGGGTAATGTGGGATTTGCAGGTCAGGCTTTTATTCAGGATTCCAGTGAAGAGCAAATCATCCTCTTAATGACAATGATGGAAATTCGCCTCTTTGTCAGCCACACCTCTAGCTCTTTGAGATAAGTCTCAAGATATTTGACAGTTAGTGAAGGCTATTTTGATGTTGTCAAAAGCACAGTGTTGCAGCATAAAGCACCAACTCAATGTAGCAGTATGGTGAGGGCATGTCGTTCAAATACAGACTAAAGAGGACAGGGGAGATATATCCCTCTGGGCAACTCCAGTTTAGATGGAACGATGAGAAGATGTGGCTGATTGGAAGGGTTCTACAAACGTCCAATTGGTAAGGTGGGGGTGACTAACTTTCATCAGTTTAAGGTGAAAAGTTAAGAAGGAGTTTATATAGGAGACCTTTAACCCAACCTGTGTCATGGGCTTTGGTCACAACAAGGAATACTGTGCTGGTTAGTCATTTTCACAGTTTCTTTTGACTCTCTCAACCAGGATCTGCTGAGTCTGAAACCAAACTGATTTTGCTTGTTGACATGCCATAAGATTCTGTTAGCAGAATCTTCTCGAAGAGCTTCCCCACTGAGTCAAGAAGACTTGTGTCCATAAGACGGTGGAAGTGTTGGATCCTTTCCGAGTTTCCAAACAGACACAATGCTGGCATGTTTCCATGAGGTATCTCAAGGACCGAATTAATTTTTTTTATTATGTAAATGATCCTGCATTTTGGGGTGTTCCTCAGGGCCCTATTCGAAAAACTGCAAGGATCTTACCAAGCTTGACAAACCTTGACAAACTCTGATGGAGTACTTACTTTGAATTGATTGGACGGAGCAAGAACAAAGCCAGTTCCATTTCAACCAGTCCAATCATGGCAGGATCCAAAGGATCATCAATCAGCATAAGTTGAGATTCCAGATTGTTGACCAGAGCCTCAGATTTCTCAGTTTGATAGAGCGAGACCACCTGGTACTTTTGAGGGGATTGTGGAATCAGAGATCCACATCACTCTCTTTGTAACCTCTCAAAGGGAAATGCACAAGGTACAAGGATGAGAGCATCTCAGACTAAATGCCATTCTTCCACTTCTTCAGCTCATTTGCTGATAAATTGTTGCAGCTTATTAACTTGTGCCTTGATAGTAGTGTCCCTAGTGCCCTGCCACTCTCTTCTCAGCCAGTTCTTCTGAATATCAGAGAGATTGGTACTAATGCCACCAGAGCTTCTCTTTGGATAATTCCTCAATCTTGGCATCTATGTCCTTCTTGGAGTTTACCATGAGATACCCCGAGAGTCTGCTTGCAAGCGGTTCTGAAAGCCAGTCCAATCTACTCGTCTGGAAGGGCTGTGAAGGATGTACAACCACGGAGGTCATCAAGGATGGGCAAGTTGTCTGAGATGAGTGCAGAGCAGGCAGATTCACTGGTAGGGGGAAGTCCTTGACAGCCACTAAGTCAAGAACATCAGGAGAATGTGTGGTAGGTTTGTTCACAGTCCATAAACGATTTAGGAAGTCTCAGTTACATACTCTGCCAGTTGAGAGCCCCTGGCATTGTTTATCCTTGAGTTCCAATCTGAGTGTTTGGCATTGAGATCGCCGGCTAAAAGCACAGACAACCCCTGCCTCCAAGGCACTCAAACAGATCTGCATCTACCAAGTTGACGTGTGGACCTGGAATGGATAAATCTCACTCTCTGATTCTCTTACTTGGACTGCTGAACCCATGTCAATTAACAGTAACTTTTTTTAACTCTAGATTGGTAGTAGTTAGCTAGATTAAGAATAGTCAGGGACGGCTCTAGGTATTTTGGTGCCCCAGGGGAGAAATAATTTCAGTGCCTCCCCCCCTAAATTGACCCTTAAATAATTCAATTTTTTTACCATTTGATTAAACATGGAATTTCACATTCTCTAACCAGATATTGGTGAGTAGCAAAATAAAATTGATTTGAATTGCCCTAATTTGGGAAAGGCTTGTATTTATGAAGGCATTGCAACATATCTAGTTAGTATGGGTATTAAATAAAAATATACATTAATTGAAGGGGTTATAACTTTTTAATTTTTATATTCATCCCTGCCCTGACAGGTGCGAGTATACATTTTTAACGAAGCCAATAAATAGGTTGATGTAATGTAAAATTTGTTTCTATAATTTCCTGTCCTTTTTAGTCTTACTTGACTACACTTTTTAGTTTTAATGTCGTGTTGGATATTTCATTTGTTAAATCTAAATCTACCGGTATGTGGCTGCCTAGTTTACCCTGGGAATAGTAATTTTAGTTTAGCAGTGGCAGCAATTTACTTTTTTGTGATAACTCTAGATTAGTGGTATGGTAATTAGGTTAGGAACAGTTATATTGGTTTAGCAGTGCCATTCCTAGGTATGTCGTTACTAAAGTGATGTAAAAGTAAAGTGTTCCCAATACAGGCCATGAAGGCCCTGAGGGTTCCAGGAAGTGAGGCTCCCAGATTTTTGGCATTCGGAAAGTACGTAAAGGTGCTCAGGCTGTCAACCTTATGCTTCGGCCAACTTTACCGCCCCAGATTTCTCCTGGATCTCATTTCTGTTAGAGGCTGAGTTGATGCCAGAGCCATAGTGTCAGTTTGAAAATAATACCAGTAATCTGTGCTCATATAAATAGCTTTATTTGTGACTGGTTGTTTAAAACTGATAAGTTAAGTTATAACAAATCTGATTAAAATGTATGCTATATTCTCAATTCTGTGTAGGACATAATAATAGGCTACTTATACAGGGTGCGGCAGAAACAATGACCCATTTTAAATTGCATGCCATTGTTGAACCCGACTTCCTAGAGAGTTGATGTTGGTACCAGTGTGCAGTGCAGTTCAAAGCATTTCCAGTCAGTATGGAGCGTTGGTCGAATGAACATCGTGCATTTGTAATTGAAACGTTTTTCAAATGTGGTGATAGTGTCATACGAACGCAGCGTTTATTTAGGCAACATTTTGACTTAGGTCGGAATGATCATGTTCCGTCCCGGAAGTCGATTATGAGATGGGTCCAGCAGTTCAGAGCAACAGCATCTGCAGCAAACAGAAAGCCCCCTGGAAGGCCACGTACGGTTCGCACCCCGGACAGCATTGAAAGAGTAACAGCTGCTTTAGAGCAAAGTCCAACGCGATCAGTTCGTTGGCATTCTCAAGTCCTTAACATCTCGGAAAGAAGTGTGCGACGGATGTTGCATCTGGATATGAAGTTCCATCCCTACAAACTCCAAGTGGTGCATCAATTATTGGATAGAGATCTGCAGGCACGTCAGGCTTTCTGTACACGGCTTCTGGAGATGATCAACACTCAACCCGATTTTCTCAACAATTTCATGATGTCTGACGAGGCCCATTTTCACTTATCTGGCTATGTGAACAAACAAAACTTTAGGTACTGGGCGCCTACCAATCCTTGTCAGATTCACGAAAGACCACTTCATAGCGCAAAAGTTACCGTGTGGTGTGGCGTGTCTGCGCAGGGTATTCTTGGTCCGTATTTTTTTGAGAATGAAGCGGGTAACAGTGTCTATGTAACATCAGATCGATATGTTGTTATGTTGCAACAGTTCGTAATGCAGGAAATGCGCCATAAAAATATTTGTTTGCAGTCGTTGTGGTTCCAGCAGGACGGTGCAACCTCTCACACAGCCAGAACGTCCATGACAGCCTTACGCAGAATGTTTCCAGGGCATCTTGTTTCCCGCTTTGGTGATATCAACTGGCCACCCCGTTCGCCTGATTTATCGGCCTGTGATTACTTTCTGTGGGGATTCCTGAAATCCAAAGTGTATGCTAACAGGCCAAGAACTATTGAGGACTTGAAAACAAACATCCGCGCCGAAATTGAGGCCATAACAGGTGACACTCTTCGTAAGGTTATGGAGAGTCTGCGTGTTCGTGCCGAAAGTTGCATCGCCAACAATGGTGGACACCTGAAGGACATAATTTACAAAAAGTGACATGTGTAATAAATGGTATGAAGTGTTCTTTCGAACAGTCCACTAATAATGTGGAAATGCATTTTTTCAAGCTTAAATAACATGGGTGTAAAATGGGTCATTGTTTCTGCCGCACCCTGTATATATTACATATATATGTGTATATATATATATTTATATAGGCCTCTATGTCATCTATATCAATTTCCATGAAGGGTATTTTCATGTGATGTCTTTTATTGATTTATAAATTAATAATAATGATTAGGCTTTGAATGATTATATAGGGAATGAAGACTCAAGTTTAGTGTGATTGTACTCAACATGACATCACTATATACGGACAGTCACTCCATAGCATAAGCAGTGCATCTTGAGTGTATCTACTGTAGTGTACACAAAGATGATAAAAATACAATATTATTTACATTCATAAACATCACTGGTCACCATTTATATAAATCGGAGATAGTTTATTTGATCACGCCTTCATTACCGTACAAAAACAATAAGGAACGTGTTCACCTTCTCCTCTACCTGATTATACCTACCTTATTTACTAAAATATAATGCTCCCTCGAATTGAATGCGCACCCCGATTTTGAAATTTTAGGCCTAAATCATAAAAAAGAGTTTGTTGGCGAATGTAATGCGCATCAATGGTAGGATATTCTTCTCTTCTTGCCCTCCATTTCGTGACTACTAACTAGTAACTAGTAAATAGTAAACAGTTTACTGAACAAAGGCAAACAATTTATTGTAATAGGTGATCTGAATGTAGATTTCTTAAATCATAATATAAATATGCACTTGCAATCAATGTTGGATTCATATGGCTTAAAAGCAATTATAGATGTTCCAACAAGAATAGGTGCAACCAAACAGTCAGCTGTAGATCAAATACAAATTTATGGGAATATAACTTTAAAGTATTAGAAACAGGGTTCTCTGACCATTATGCACAAATTTTAGAATTATATACTCAACATACAAGTAAAAAAATGAATGAATTTAATGTATACTCCAAAGAGGTTAGATTTAGTAATGAAGGAAATATCCAGTACTTAAATTATTTACTTGGTAGGGAAACATGGGATACAGTTTTTGCACAGCTTTCAGTAAATGAAGCTTACGATGAATTCTTAAATACATTTAATTACTGTTTCCAAACAGCCATGCCTAAACTTAAAATTAAATTAAAACTTAGAGACCAGAAAAAGAACTGGATTACATCTGGCATAAGGAAGTCAAGTAGGAGGTTAAGGTTTCTTAGCAAAATAATAAGAGAAGAAAACATTACATTACATTTTAAAAACTATTATTGTCGGTATAAGAGAATCTATAACAATGTAATTGCTGAAGCCAAGAGAATGTACAATGATCGTCGGCTTAACTCTTCAAATAATAAAGCAAAAACAATGTGGGAAATTGTTAAAGATGAACTAGGGTCTGGTAAGAAGAATATAAAGAATATACTGGTAAACACTAACGGTGAAGATATACAAGATCCAAAAGATGTAGCTGACTTATTCAATGATTATTATGTAAATATATCACAAAATATTTTAAGCAACAACTTACCACCCAAAGATAATAGATCAACTATCCCTATGGCCACAAATAGCAGTAGTATGTATTTAAAACCATCAAATGAAGAAGAAATCATATCAATCTACAATAAATTCAGTAATAAAAAATCCTGTGGCATTGATGAAATATCTGATTACGTTTTTAAGAAATGCTGCATAAATATAATAAAACCACTAACACACATAATCAATTTATCATTATTGTCAGGTTGTTTTCCAGAAAAACTGAAGATAGCAAAAGTAAAACCATTATACAAGAAGGGTTCACAAAGTCAAATTGAAAATTATAGACCAGTTTCACTGCTTTCAGTATTCTCGAAGATACTCGAAAAGGTAATGCATACAAGACTCATGTCATTCTTGTTGAAACATAATATTATAAACAGTAATCAGCATGGATTTTGCAAAGGGAAATCAACAAATACTGCAATTATAAACTTTCTAAAAAGTGTTTATGAATCCGTTGATAGAAAGGAAACAAATATAGGGTTGTTTTTGGATCTTTCGAAAGCATTTGATCTAGTAGATCATGACATTCTTTTAGAAAAGTTATCAGCTATAGGAGTAAGAGGTATACCTTACACATGGTTCAAATCGTATCTAGAAAATCGCGAACAGAGAGTGGAAATTACCTATAAGCATGAAGATAAAAACGAGATTACTAACTATCTGTCAAATATAAGAAATGTAAATCTCGGTGTTCCACAAGGACCAGTATTATTCCTAATTTATATTAACGACCTACAATCACACATTAATCATGGGAAGCCAACATTTTTTGCGGATGACACTAGTGTCTTTATAACAGGCTCCGATAGCAGTAATATGAAAAGTAATATAAATGAAACAGTAAAACAGATATTTGATTGGTTTCAGAAGAACCGCTTGATAATCAATAAGGAGAAAACAACAGCAATTACATTTCACCATAAACAGAATAAATTCCCTGAACGTTTACCCATAGAATTTGAAGGTGAACAGATTATCTATACAGACAGCACAAAATTCCTGGGGGTGTGGCTTGATGAAAACTTAAAATGGTTAAATCATATTCAATATATATCAAAAAAACTAAGTAAAACATGTTTCGCTTTACGAACAATCAGAAAGGTTTCATCGTTAGAAACTACCCGCAATACATACTATGCCTACTTTCATTCAGTCTTAACATATGGCATAATGTTTTGGGGAAATTCACCACATGCCAAAGATATATTCAAACTACAGAAAAGAGCTATAAGAATCATTGTAAAAAAATCTGATGTGAAAGTCACATAACTTCCTCTGCCCAAAAAAGTTAGCAGTATTCACATATCCTTTTACAGAATTGCAAGACACAGTTTTACGCTAATTATTCTATAAATACCTCTTCTTTCAATAATGCGACTAAAAGCGCAGGCTATATAACAAACTTTAGAAAAAAAAGAACAGGTGACTGCAGACGTTTATTAACTTTCCGCCATAAAGAATAATTTCCGAAATTTATCGAATATTTCCCTCAGATACTTCTTTACTCTATACCTGGCCAACAATACATCTTTCTCACTTCACATTCTTATATAGAATAAGAGGCCGTGAAAGAGCGCGAATTCAGTTGTTCATCACGCAAGACAAACTTTCTACAAACAGTGGGTGAACAGTGGGTGGCTTGTAACTACCCTCAGAGAATTTTTTCGAAAAAAAGTTGCAAATAAAAGTTTTAGCTCTCAGTAAAAGGAACACATGTGCAAATTTTAAAGAAAATCGTTAGAGCCGTTTTCGAGAAAATCGCGAAAAACGAAAATTTCTTCATGTAAAGTCCCCTTAAAAATAAGAGAAATTTGTCGCCAATCTTCGAATCACATCTTCAGAAGGTACCTGACCCAAATACGAAATTTTGTTTTCATACGATTCTCCGTTTCGGAGCTAGCCTGTTCACAAACTTCCACACAGACAGACACACACACACAGACACACACACAGACATGTTTCCAAAAATAGTATTTTTGGATTCAGGGGGCCTTGAAACGTGTATATATGCTAAAAACTCAACTTCGAATTTTAGGGTCGAAAACAATACTTCCTCTACCTATAGTACCTATGGTACGGGCAGAGGAAGTAATAAGTAACACAACTAGCTGTCGACAGTTCTTTAAACATCAGAAAGTGCTACCTTTACCATGTATATATATTTATGAATCAATATGTCACATAAAGACTAATTTAAATTCACTCCTAGTGAATGCAGATGTCCACTCATATCATACAAGGAGGAAAAATGATATTTATAAACCTCACTGTAATACCACCTTGTGTAAAAACAGCTTCATTTATACTAGCTTCCAATTAATGTATAACTCTTTGCCAGGTTACCTCAAAGAAATATCTGTACTCCATAAATTTAAAAGGGGCTTACTATCTTTTTTGTTGGAACACTGCTTTTATACTATTAATGAATTTTTTGATGAATGCCAACAATTTACAACATAAGAGTTATTCAGACAGTGATCTTTGTTTCCTTGTTTCAGGTTCCCAAGACGTCGGCCAGTTTTGCCAGGATAAATTAAGTTAATCAAAGTTAACCTCATATTATAGACAAAACTGTTCTGATTATGTTTCTAATTGTATATTTAAATTGTATATTTTGTAATTAATATTTTAATAATTGTAAATATGTAATATATAAATTTGTTTGTAATTGTTTTGACGCGTCCCATAACATGTACATGTTCAGCTGGACTAAATAAATCTTATCTTATCTTATCTTATCTTATCTTATCTTATGCGCTCTATGTAATGCTAGTAATAGACCAGGCAAATACGTAATGATGCATCAATGGTAGGATATTCTTATCTTCTTGTCCTCCATTTCGCGACTACTAACTAGTATTTTTATACGCTCTATGTAACGCTAGTAACAGACCAACCATAAAATTAATGAAGTCGAGAATTACAGCAATGCATTGTTACGCAGAATTTAATGCGCCCTCAAATTTAACGCGCACCTCAGTTTTGAAAGCTACAAATGGACAAAAAAAAAGGTGCGCGTTATATTCGAGTAAATACGGTAGGTGCATTCTTGTCATCGCGTGATACACTCACCCACCTCTTCCTATAGAACGTGCTTGGCGGCTGTATTTGTGTTAGCCTATCCCGCGTTAGGTACCGGTATGCTCGGCTGTTTCAGTTTTAGCACAAGTAATTGCTACAAACATTTCTTTAGCACTGGTAACCGTATCGGAATTTTGAAGTCTGTAGCGGATTCGGCGTCAGTATGCTGCTGTTGGCCACAGGCCTTGGGTACACAGAATCCGGTATCGTGGTCGGTTGGTTCGGTTAACGCTGTTTTAAGCCGGAAAGGGCTGCTTTGGTTTGTGTCTGCTACTGAACTGACTGCATTTACCGCGGCTTACATCTTAAAGTGCTATTATTGCTTCTGTGGTGAACGAAAAAGCATTAGTAACTTAAATTAGTTTTCCCTTGGGAAGAAGAAAGGGGAGTTTACTCTTGATCAAGGAATCAAATCAGTGTAATCATTTCGTTGGGTACTTAACTATATTCGATAGACCGAATGATAAGTAGGCAAGCACAAGTAGAGCATGTAGTTGGACCAATTGGACTTGAGCAGTTTGTCATCTGAGCAGGATCGACTGCAGATGAACAAAGCCGATAGCAGTCAACTTCGACCGTAGAAAACGCGCGTGTGTGGTGTTAGAAACCTAAGAAGGCGGCGAACATTGGGACGCTGAAATGCGACTGCAAAAGCCATCCGTTTATTTTGGTTTTTCAAGATCCCTTCCACGAATCTGTGTGACGGCTACATGCTCTCTTCCTCGCCACGGATGACATCAGTAAGTCATTAGTCCTAGGGGATGCTACGACTCACTGCATGCTGTGTTCTTTATCCCTCCCCAGAATCGCAAAAAAGCCATATTTGAGGTTGTAATATTAGGCCTATTTAAAACCTTACGAACTCAGACTCAGAAGAACACCTGTGAAGAAGTAGACACTTCCAGGCCTATAACCTAAAATGGAATAATTTATAAGCTACTAGTTGCTCCAGGTGGTCATGGCATTGGGTGGGTTGGGGAATGGATTGCAGAATCGATCGCATCGTGAAACAGTGTAGGAAAGTTGACTGTGCTTATGGTGCTGCTGCTCGAGCTACCTGTCACTAACCTAACCTAACCTATCACTAACCTAACCTAACCTAATCTGTCACTAACCTAACCTCACCTAACCTAACCTGTCACTACTCTTGTGCTTGTTCTTCCGGCATAAACCAAGTATCGGGTGCTAAATAGGCTCCGCCCATCCCGCATTCCGTTGCCATGGCGACAGCAGCTGTCGGCCGGCGACCTCTCGCCCCGATCGTCTTCCGACCGTTCCCGAACGTACTCCCGACCGTCTCCCCGCCTTCATTCGACAGTCAACACTACCCCTATTGAAAATACGATTCCCACGATGCGACAGTGCCCCTTGTACCAAATATTCAAAATACGAGATGCCCCTTGTACCAAATATACCCACCTAAGTATTTACAAGAACATTATCATTCTTATTACTCGTCATGTATTACACGTCTCTGTAGTACAAAGGCTAGAAGTTTTCTCGATTTTTATTGCAACGATCCTCGTGGTGTAGTGGTCAAGGCGATGGACTAGAACGCTCGCGGTCCCCGGATCGAATCCCCGTAGGTGCGAAAATTAGTAGGTTAGGAATAGGTCCCAAATAGGTAGGTAGGGTGAAGGAGAGAAAGGAGATAATAGGGAGGAGAGGAGGAGAAGAGGAGAAAAGAGATAAAAGGAGAAAATAAAAAAATTAATTTTCTTGTGTTTCTGCTATTTCCGCCAGATGTCTCTGCGCCGCTACTACTAATTCCACCATTACCTACTAGATGTCTCCCACTGTTTCATTTAGTTAGTCTCCGCCCTAAACCCCTCCTTCCCGGGCGGGTCCCGATAGCGAGTATGGGAGGAGCCTATTTGGCACCCGATATTTGGTTTTTCCCGTTCTTCCTGCTTGTAAAGCTGTATGCAGCAACCATTGAAACAAATGGTGATAGGCAGCCAAGTGTGGTAAAAGATAGATATATGCCGTTCACCACCCAAGCTCTGCTGTTTTGTTAGGTTAGGAACGTTTGTTAGTTTGGGAGCAATATACTGAATAGCGCGAGGTATTTTATGTCTCACATTGAATCTCTTCTGCGACGAAACCCTAAACCCCACCTTCCCAGGCGGGTCCCATTAGAGAGTTGGTGGGAGAAGCCTAGTGCGCGGCATAAAACTATT
Organism: Ectobius pallidus; assembly: GCA_964059195.1. Classification (NCBI taxonomy): domain Eukaryota; kingdom Metazoa; phylum Arthropoda; class Insecta; order Blattodea; family Ectobiidae; genus Ectobius; species Ectobius pallidus. Next base: position 113,103,587 of record CAXKWD010000003.1, read on the forward strand.
TTTTCCGGTAAAATCCCATCTACGGGGACCATTTTTTAGAACCGAGATTCTCTTCATAAAACACTTTTTCACACGAATTTTGTTATAGATAGATGTGTGGAGAGGAGATGTTGTCTTGGCGAATGATTTGGTCCGACCCACCCGCCCTAATTGATACACTTTCTTTTATATCACGATCTAGCGAAAACTCCCTTCTTCTCCACCATTTTTCTGTCCTCGTCCTCCTGATTGGACGTTGGAGGTGTGACGTTATATCGCTAAACAAGATATGATTGTGGATGAACAGTGTGACAAATCTACAAAGGTACAAGCCACTAGCTGCTCTTAAGAAATGGTGGTTGTGCTATTCAGTATATTGCTCCTTAACTAACATAAGCGTTCCTAACCTAACAAAACATCGGAGGTATTCAGTACATTGCTCCTTAACTAACATAAACATTCCTAACCTAACAGTTGGCAACCGGGTTTCGCTCATAAACAAAAAAACATCACACAGTCCGTGGAAATGTGAATATCGCGTGAATTGGTCCCCGTAATTTGGATTATGCCTTTTTTCCCTCAAGTGTTGGTACACAGTCTACAAACTGCATATTCCACATATAAACATCAAAAGACTTCATGCAGTGTGTCGTAGTAGACCTGTCCTTTAGTTAGTGAGTAAGTTAGTTCCTTATATATAGGCTAACGTACATTTTGTTTTATTTCTTTGTTTGCAATACATGACATGGTAGCCTATCTGCTGCACACATCTTGCAGTAGATGGTAGCTACTGTCCCTACAGATCTTGTGGCTAAAGCCATGACACTGAGAATCTAAATCATTATGTACCTTATAAAATCCCAGTAGACCTTTGGCATAGAAATTGCTCTATACCTCTTTCCTCTTTACGTTAACTGTAATCTTGCTTATCAGTTCTCATATCCAGATATAGATGGCGGAAGTGCAGTCTTACTTCTTCACAATGTAGGGTCTCTCGCTAGCAAATCCACTAACCAGGATGTGAATATCGAATGTCATAATATCCGCGTCAGGAAATTTGGTATAATTTTTTCCCAACCTGACAGATGCTTGGCCTTCAGATGCATCAATACATGACCAAAAGGAATTAAAAACACTATTCTAAAAATAATTCATAGCTAGCCTAAAGGCTATATATTCAAATACATAAGATAGGCTATATGAAAATTAAAAGGAACATATAGAGTAACGTTTACTCCACTGGTGCAATGATCTGTACTAAATGGCAAGGAGGAGGATATGAGCTGATACACTTGGTCATGGGTTTTGCCATACATGATTTCCTTTATACGCTGTGTAGCGTTGAAAGGTTCCATTACCTAGCCTCTGATTGCGTTTGTGAACGTTTAGGCAAGAGATTCAAACAATACTAAGTTATGCCATGAGCTGCACACTCAGGCACGAATTTTTAACAGCCTTCTGTAGTGAGGATTAACATCAATGTTCTGTTTTTTATGCATATTGTGTGCTATTTCTCTTTTATTAAAATAAAAAATAATTTATTATCCTTCATTCCAATAAATTATATAGGCTACCGATATCAACCATTTTCACGACTGAAGCGTCAAGTGATCACTGGACCAATTTTCAGGTGAAACAGCCTTAAAGCAGCCTTTAAGGATAGATTATGTATGCCTACATTTTTTTATGTCGCACATCGCCTTAACTGTGCGTTCCCTCTCTCTCTCTCACTGACATGTAGACCTATTGTTAAAACATTCCCTGTCATCTGCATTTTGACTCCCAGATAGGCCTACTCGAATTGAGCCACTGATGTTAGTGGTTTGTCTCTGTAGAAGATTGTGCCATGTCTTCCTCCTTTTCTGAACGTTAATATTACCACTTTTTCTTTATTTAGGCATACCGGTAACTTATTACCTGTTAGTCTGTTGAAAGCAATCTGTAGACTAGTTTTCCAGGTTGGATGAGGCCAACATCATATCATCTGCATATAATCAAAATCTTTACATTGTCAAAGTCGACCATCTTCAGAGGTCTGCCAAAACGATGTTAAATAAAATGGAGCTAAGGGGCTCACCCTGGACAACTCTATTGGGTGTCATGGTTTCTGCTGATAATGGAGTCTGGGGCGGTAGTTTTCTATTAGCCTTCCTACCTTAGGCCTATTCACTAGGACCTGTCTTTTTACTTTATTTTAAAGGCCTTTGATTAATCAACAAATATTGCATGTGATTTTTCATATGTGGTGATGCCGGAGCTTTCTCTATCTCTGTCTGTAGACACTGGATGGCTTGTTTCATGGATCTACCTCTCCTGAAGCCAAATTGCTTGGGTATTTGAGATTCTATTGTGTTGCTGTTGTTGTAGTAGCACTGAGTGCTAATAACATATAATGTGAAGTCAGTGTTTCAATTTAATTATTAAAACTATCATCTAAATTGTCTTTCAGCCGTCTTCTGAATTCACTGACATTTTTACTGTTCTTAATTATTCCATCCAACTTGTTATATTTTGATATGCTTAACATAAAAGGAGATTTTAGCCGTCTATATTCTAAGTGATAATGATCATGGCTCCGTGTATAATGTGAATGAATTAGATCATTTCTCAATAACAGATCATTAAGATATTCAGGGAGCAATCTTTGTTTTGCCTTAAAGATGAATGTCATGGTATCCAGATAAATTAGATCTTTGAAGTAAAGTACGTCCATTTCTTTTAACAAATCTCGCACTCAATAATCTCGGGGCACATTTAGTATGCTTGGTTTTGTAGCCGGGTCAGTCCATGTGAAATCAACCAATGGTCTGGACCTTCATATCTCAGAATAAGATAATATTTTGTATGTTGGTAGTACTAGTTATTAATGTTAAAAATCCAAAATTTTTGATCATTTGAACCATCTGTTTTTGAATTATCGAGTTTCAAAGTTTTAAAAAAATTGTAATTTTTGATGAGTTTTGAATTTTTAAATGACCGTATCTTCAAAACTATTTGAGCTAGAGGGCTGAAATTTGTGCCATTCTCTTTAGATTTTCATAAGCTTTAATATGATGTACAACTTGCGTATATTATTATTTTTTAAATTCTTTAAATTCTTAAAAAGAAAAGTTTTTTAAATATTTAAAAAAGGATTTTTTTTTTTTTTTTTAATATATTGCATTCATGAACCTTTTGAGAGCATATGTACCAATTTTAAAGATGGGATTCCAGTTAGTTCACATTGAAATAAATATTTGTTTATGGCAGTGCACCTACAGTCAAGTTTGATATTCAATGCAAAGTGTCATGTAAACGTGTAACCAAAAGCCCAAGACTAACAAATTTTAAGAACTTAGCGTATGTGTGATTCTAACTTACTTTCCTGTAGCCTATATAATAAAATTTAACACCTTCAGTGATAAATTGTTTTTTTTGTAAACTATTGATAAAGAAGTTCTTGTTTTTTTAACAGAGTCTGAGACACCATTGTAATTACTTCTTCAGTTAGTTTGTAAGTTCTCCCAGTAGCTGTTGTGGATTTACTTTGCAAATTATGAAGTTCTTTGATATACTTAAAATATCTGCTCTTCTCCAATAAGTAAAGGAAGGGCATGGTCCGGAAGGATAGAGAAACGATACGTTGACTTCTTGTTCAATATCATTTCTTGAATATAGGCCTACACATGATAGCCACCATTTGTTGTCATATCCACAAATTACAAATCCTGATATTTGATCAAATGGCATATCTTCAACACCAGGTCCTACTTGAATCTTGTGCACATCATAGCTCTCACTGTTAGAAATTACTTTGGTTTTGATCTTAAATTTCGATTCTGGTATGAATGCATGGTATTTTTGCATACCAGCGACTGCAATTGCATCATTGAATCTCTTTTCCAGGAATTTCTCGTTTTCTAAATAGTTTTGGTTTGGTACATTAAAAAAATCTCATTTTTGAGATATGTTCTTTACTCCACTCAAACAACTGAAGAGATGTTAAGATAGGATTGTCCAGAGGATTTTGTAAGCTAGCTTTAGCTGCAAGCCTTTTTACTGTGCCATCAATACCGTCACACACTCCTTTACCATGCGATGTCACATAAAAGTGCCACTCTGCTTCTACTCCGTCAAAATCTTCCATGTGAAAACATAAGTTTGAAAATTTTTTACGGTTCTTGTATTGAGCAGCAGAACCATCGCTGAAATAGTAAGTTACACTTTCTTCAAACTTGGAAAATTTTCATCTTTAATATATTCAATGAGCTTTCTCTGGAAAATGTTTACAAGAACTGTGTTATGCGATAATCAATCAGAAATAAACACAACACTTCTGTATACAAGGACCTCTTCTTGATCATTGCTGTCATCTTTGCTCTTAAAGTAGACTGCACATGGATGTAGGCCTACTGTAGCCATGGAACTATTCCAGTGAAAACCTTGAGCTTTATCTTGGAGCACAAATGAATAGTTTTCAGTGAAATCACACTGAACTACAACTTCATTATCTAACAATGAAGATTATTTCTCAGAAAAATATAAAGATTGTGGTTTGGCAACAAAATCATGCCTTTTTAGTTGCACTAATTGCTTGCAGAAATCCTCAACAAAGTCCTTTATTGGTTTAATCACAGTCTCAAAGCTACAGCGATCAACAGTGATCCACTGTTTGTATGTAATATCAAATATATTCAACCATTTCTTCCTCTAAGGCTGTAAGCAAAGATTCTTTAAAGTCATTTATGTTTGGAGAACAATCACATTCATTCATAAAGCACAATTTAGTTGGAGGGTTACACGTTATTTTAGATATAGGCTACAGTCATTGTATGTCTGAAGTGGATGGTTTGTATCTGAGAGAGTGATCTTGTTTAAGCCTGCACCATCTGTCATCAATTTGGTATTTTAGTGAATGGTACAAACACAATCTGAATTAGTACCACTGGCTCCAGCAATTATGCAGTTTTTTGGTCTCAATTCAGCAAATTTAGAAAATCCAATTCTTACTTCAGGTTAAGTTGATTTGAAAAGTCTTCAGAATGAAAGTGGTTATGAAACCTAGTGTCATCGTGTAAACTAACTTTATGATAAATGTTCCTTTAAATTATTTTAAATGGTAATCTACATTGTTATATCTACAATGATAACTTACCAACTGGGCCTATGTTTGTGTAATGTTTTACACTTATTTTAGATGTATTAAAAGAGTTTTATGACCAAAATTAACCAACTTCATTTTCCTTATGGAAATTTGCTCAAACAAATATTTATTTTAACGTGATCCCATTGTCATCCCATCTTCAAATTTGGTACACACGCTCTCCAAAAGTGTATGAATTCAATACATTATTTTCAAAAAAATTTAAAATTTCCTTTTTGAGATATTTTTCTTTTTTTAAATTGAAAAATATATTACAACATATTATATAATATAGCCAAATTATATATCATATTAAAGCCTATGAAAATCTAAAGAGAATGACATCAGTTCCATCTCTCTAGCTCAAATAGTTTTTAAGTTAGAGCCATTTAAATTTTATTTTTCATTCTTTAAAAATTAATAACTCAAAAACGGATTGCTTAAAAAATCTAAAACTTTATATTTTCTATCCTTTTAACTTAATTAGTTAAACAAATGTTGCAAAAATTAACTGAATTGGAAACATCAAGTTCCAGAATTAATTTTTTATTGGTTGATTTCACATGGAATGACCCAGCCGTTGGATTTCATTTAGGCCTACCACCATTTCTGTTGCATAAACAAATAAGGTGTTACAGTATTGTAAATGTGGCCTCAATAACGAGTTATATAGTAATTTCTTAATTCCACGAGGTAAACAAAAGCGAAGCCTTTTTAAAACTGAGACTTTTTAAAAAATTTTGTTTATAGTTTTCTTGAAATGACTTTTGAAATTCAAGGAGCTATCAATAGTAACACCAAGATATTTAATTTCATCAACACGCTCTAATAGATCTTCACCAAATTTAACTTGGCTGACTATGTTTATAGGTGAACGACTAACCACCATCCATTTAGATTCATTCTTGTTTAAACACAACTTGTTCATACACAACCACTTTTCAACCACTGCAAGATCTTCATTTAGTCTACTGATTCCATTTTCAATATCATCACAATTTATATATAGCCTATTAAGGTGTCGTCTGCAAAAAGTTGAATTTTGCAATATTTAAGAGTGGAAGTAATTTCATTTATGAACAGTATGAAGAGCAAGGGTCCAAGTTTGCTTCCTTGTGCAACACCATAGTCATTGTTAACAAGTCTTGACTCTTTACCTCTGAACCTAACTTTCTGTTTACGATCTGTAAAATAATTTCTTAACCATTGTAGAACTGAGCCACGAAAACCTAAGAGATCTAATTTCTTTATTAGGATATCTCTATCAATTGTCTCAAAGGCTCTCTTCAGATCGATGAATACAGCAATGACACATTTCCCTTGATCAATATGTATCGACCATATATTAAGAATAGTATTAATTGCCGCTTCTGTCGAATGCTTTTCCCTAAAACCATGCTGTACCTTGTGTAGGTTATTGTTTTTTATAAATTTCAACAGTTGAATTTTCACTATTTCTTCTATTATCTTCTCAATAGTTGGTAATAGATTAATAGGCCTGATTACATTTAAAAGGGTAGTGTTTGCCACTTTGGGAATCGGCGATGTGGTTGCAATTTTTAATTGCTCAGGCAATTTACTCTGACTAAGGGACTCTTTAACCACTTCGTACACATTATTGTTGTTGTTGTTGTTGTTTATTATAGTAGCACTGAGTGCTAATAACATATAATGTGAAGTCAGTGTTTCAATTTAATTATTAACACTATCATTTAAATTGTCTTTCAACCGTCTTCTGAATTCACTGACACTTTTGCTGTTCTTAATTATTCCGTCCAACTTGTTATATTTTGATACGCTTAACACAAAAGGAGATTTTATACGTCTATATTCTAAATGGTAATGATCGTGGCTCCGTGTGTAATGCGAATGAATTATATCATTTCTCAATAACAATTCATTCAGATATTCTGGGAGCAATCTTTGTTTTGCCTTAAAGATAAATGTCATGTTATCCAGATAAATAAAATCTTTGAAATAAAGTGCGTCCATTTCTTTTAGCAAATCACGCACTCGATAATCTCTGGGCACATTTAGTATCGCTCTATATGCCTGGTTTTGAAGCCGTTGGATTTCATTTATCACTAAGTCTGTTGCATAAACAAATAAGGTATTACAATATTGTAAATGTGGCTTCAATAACGAGTTATATATTAACTTCTTAATTCCACGTGGTAAACAAAAGCGAAGCCTTTTTAAAACTGACACTTTTTTTTGAATTTTGTTTATAGTTTTCTTAAAATGACTTTTGAAATTCAAGGAGCTATCAATAGTGACACCAAGGTATTTAATTTCATCCACACGCTCTAAAAGATCTTCACCAAATTTAACTTGGCTGACTGTGTTTATAGGTGAACGACTAACCACCATCCATTTAGATTTATTCTTGTTTAAACACAACTTATTCATACACAACCACTTTTCAACAGCTGCAAGGTCTTCATTTAGTCTACTGATTCCATTTTCAATATCATCACAGTTTATATATATTAATGTGTCATCTGCAAAAAGTTGGATTTTGCAATATTTAAGAGTGGAAGTAATTTCATTTATGAAAAGTATGAAGAGCAAGGGGCCAAGTTTGCTTCCTTGTGCAACACCATAGTCATTGTTAACAAGCCTTGACTCTTTACCTCTGAACCTAACTTTCTGTTTACGATCTGTAAAATAATTTCGTAACCACTGTAGAACTGAGCCACGAAAACCTAAGAGGTCTAATTTCTCTATAAGGATATCTCTGTCAATTGTCTCAAAAGCTCTCTTCAGATCGATGAATACAGCAATGACACATTTCCCTAGATCAATATCTATCGACCAAATATTAAGAATAGTATTAATTGCCGCTTCTGTCGAATGCTTTTCCCTAAAACCATGCTGTACATTGTGTAGAAGATTATTGTTCTTTATAAATTCTAACAATTGTATTTTCACTATTTCTTCTATTATCTTCTCAATAGTTGGTAATAGATTAATAGGCCTGATTTCACTTAAAAGGGTAGTGTTTGCCACTTTAGGAATCGGCGATATAGTTGCAATTTTTAATTGCTCAGGCAATTTACTCTGACTAAGGGATTCTTTAACCACTTCGCACACCTTATCACCAATAATATTCCAACATTTCTTCAGAACTTCGGCATTTGGTTGATTACTGTCTTTACCTTTCATAGAACGAAGAATCTTATAAACATCTTCATAACTAGGTTCATGAAATTCAGATATTTGTTGTTCATTAGGTGTGACTAAGTTTACAAAGGGAACTTGAGGAATAGAATTATTAATCTCAATGATACTGTTATAGAAATAATCATTCATCGTATTAGCTATAACTTGTTCATCCACTAGCGACTCATCATTAACAGTAATCTTATTAATTACACTTTTTTTAATGTTCAATGATTCTTTAATTATACGCCAAATTTTTTTGCCATCATGACCTGCTTCTTGTAGCTTATTGACAAAATATTGATTCTTGCTTCTTCTTAAAATTGCTACAAATTTATTTCTTGATGATTTAAATTGGTTCCAAGATGCTGTTAGTGTTTCCTGATTAATGTTACCCAGATCAAACTGATATCTATTGATTTTAAAGATTTTATAATCACTAATCTTCTTATTTCTGGCTTCAATAACTTCTTTATTAAAGAATGCACAATATCGTTTTTTCTGTAAGATAACATCATCTTTACGTGAGTTGTCTATACAATTCTTAATGATTGTGATGAATTTATTAAAGTCGTCATTTAATTGTTCTTTAAAGTCAAAGTTTATATGATTAAGATTCTCTTCCAGATTTGCATATAATTTATCCCAATCAATTTGTCCTTGAATATGTAAGTATTTGTCTGACGGAGTACTAAGAATATCAAGCTCAATATCCAATATTTCATGATCGGAGATAGGACAATCAATAGTTGAATAATTTATATTAACTTCACTAGTAAAAACCAAATCGATGATTGTTTTAGATTTGTCCGTAATTCTTGTACAGTCACCAATAATCTGCTTTAATCCATGTGAATCCATAATATTCTTTAATCTGCATACATTGTGGTCTTCGTTAATTCTGAGCCAATCAAGATTAAAGTCACCAATAATTGTTACATTAGTCTTCTGAAGTTGAATCCTTCCCATAAGTTCATCCATCCAATTTTCAAGATAGTTGAAAAAACTCACATTAGCCACCGGTGATCTGTATAGCACGCCTATAATATTTTTACAATTTCCCATTTTGACTTCTATAGCAACACACCAAACCATATAGTCTATATTCAGTTCATTAATAATTTTAAACTGATAGTCTTCTTTGACATATATCATAACTCCCCCTGTATGATTAGAATTAGAAAGAATAGAGACGTTGTTATACCCTTGTAATGCAATTTCAGTCACATCATTGCAATTAGTAATGTGTGTTTCAGAGAGCGCAATTATATCGGGTTCATTAAGATGTAACTCACTGTAGATTTCGTTAATGTTTTTTGTGTTTAATCCATTAACATTTAAATAAATTAATTTCACTTTAACAGCCATGCTGGTGTGCTAACTGAGGCTATTCTACTTTGTATGCTTTTTACAATATCGATTCTACAGGCACAGTCTCGTGATGAGGGACTATGATTGACATCACGTATGGAGTTTGTTCTTTGATTGAAATTCAAGCAATTTATACACTTTTCGGAATTGTTACAGTCATCAATTAAATGTTCACCAATAATATTCCAACATTTCTTCAGAACTTCTGCATTTGGATAGTTACTGTCTTTACCTTTCATAGAACGAAGAATCCTATAAACATCTTCATAACTAGGTTCATGAAACTCAGATATTTGTTGTTCATTGAATTTGACTAAATTTACAAAGGGAACTTGAGGAATAGAATTATTAATCTCAATGATACTGTTATAGAAATAATCATTCATCGTATTAGCTATAATTTGTTCATCCACTAGAGACTCATCATTAACAGTAATCTTATTAATTTCACTTTTTTTTTATATTCAATGATTCTTTAATTATACGCCAAATTTTTTTGCCATCATGGCCTGCTTCTTGTAACTTATTGACAAAATACTGATTCTTGCTTCTTCTTAATACTGCTACAAATTTATTTCTTGATGATTTAAATTGGTTCCAAGATGCTGTTAGTGTTTCCTGATTAATGTTACCCAGATCAAACTGATATCTATAGACTTTAAAGATTTTATAATCATTAATCTTCTTATTTCTGGCTTCAATAACTTCTTTATTAAAGAATGCACAATATCGTTTTTTCTGTAAGATGACCTCATCTTTACGTGACTTGTCTATTCAATTCTTAATGATTGTGATGTATTTGTTAAATTCGTCATTTAATTGTTCTTTAAAGTCAAAATTTATATGATTAAGATTCTCTTCCAGATTTGCATATAATTTAGTCCAATCAATTTGTCCTTGAATATGTATGTATTTGTCTGAAGGAGTACTAAGAATATCGAACTCAATATCCAATATTTCATGATTGGAAATAGGACAATCAACAGTTGAATAATTTATATTAATTTCATTCGTAAAAAACAAATCGATGATTGTTTTACTCGTAGATTTGTCCGTTACTCTTGTACAGTCACCAATAATCTGCTTTAATCCATGTGAATCCATAATATGCTTTAATCTGCATACATTGTGGTCTTCATTAATTCTGAGCCAATCAAAATTGAAGTCACCAATAATTGTTACACTTGTCTTCTCAGTCTTTCACATATTGCTTAGTCAAAATCATAAAGAGAGTAACTTATATTCGAGTGCTATTCCCATGAAAATTGATCACAGGCCTTTTTATACATTTTGTTTCTTCTGGCCAGCATTACTTCATCTTCTGCAAACAACTCTGGTTTTCCTGCTACTTTAGGCTTCACAGCCGGGTGGATCTTTGGGGTAGGCATATTATTCCTTTCATGAAGTACTATTACTAGGAGCTCCTCCCAGATATTAATAGGGATGCCTCTTATGGTTCTTGGTAGTCTGACCGTCAGATTTATAAAGCTCTGCTAGGTATAGGGGCTTACCCATACCCAGCTGGCAGGCCCCTTGGAGTTCCGTATCGTAAAACCTCTGCCAGCGGAGGTTCCAGCAGGAGTTCGGATGTTGCAGTAAATGGCAACCGTGTAGATGCATCACAGTCGAGCTAAAATGGCTACTTCATAGTAACCAATATGATAGGGAGGAAGTCAGTATACATTTTCACCAGTTGTATTATTTAAGAACATTTATGAGGAATACTTAACATTTTCTGAATAAAACCATCTAGTTTTACTATTATAAAACGATTATCGTAATAGTTTTAAGCATAAGAACATTGTATTATTCTAAGTGGATGTTGGCAATATGTTAAGCTGGCCGCGCCTATCATCTCCACCTACTAAGCACGCCTTCGGCAGTAGCACAGGGGAGGGGCCAGCAGGAACTGGTCTTCATTGTTTGTTTACCTTTAAAATCTGAATTGCACCTTAAATTTGCAATCCCTATATTTGTGAAAAGGGTCCTCCATGTCGCTTACATATAGCTACGACAACATTCTTCTTGCTTGCTCGTCTATGATTTTCACATTGTTTGCAAACTCCAGCATATCGTCAAAGTTGACGCGGGAAGTTCGTGCCACGTGGCTTGCAGACGGAAAGCGTGTTGGTGACAGTTCTGGGAGACCGCTAGGGGTTTGCCAGGTAGCAGACCTCTGTCGATAGCTGCCACCTAGGTAGGTAAGCATGCTTACTTGGGGGAGGACTATAGATTCGGCGGTCAACTCCATGCCCTCTAGAAGTTCCATTCAGCTTCTATCAGCTTTCTCTCTTCTTCTTGAAATGATTTTTGTACTTCTTTTGTAATTGATTTAGCCTATATAGCCTATTGCATCCTTTAGTTGTTGTATTCTTAAAGGTTCTCTGGGTCCTTTAAGGCTTGGTGAAGGGCTTTCAGGGTTTTCTCCGTGGGCTTTGTAGTAGGCCTATATTCTTTGATATTCTTGTTTATACTGTGGGGCAGTACTTTTTTTCTGAATGGAAAGGTGGTGGGACTGTGGGCAGTATTATGAACAGCACTTTCAACTTTCTTACTGACATGAACCGCTGTTTTCTGCTTTCATCATCTTAGACCTAAAGCACTTGTTACCCATATTCCTTCGCCATTCTCATTCCCATGTCTTTCTCAGGGTCTAGGTTACTCACTTTCTTGCAGATAGTCTACCCTAATTTTCCACCAGTGAAACACAGACAGTTGTGTTTCTTAAAAAAAAAAAACTTGTCCAATTGAGACAAATTCCAGCAACTAGGACAAGGAGTATTTTCGCCAACATGAGGACTTGATTCGCACAAACCTTCAACACTGCATTTAATATCCGGATTTTCTGATGCTGACTTTCCTTGTGTTATGGCGGATTCTGTATCAACTGCAGTTGGTGGCAAGGTTTCTGATTTACCATATCGTTCAAGTAGGTCTAAATTTGCTCTAGATGCATGATCCTTTGGTGATGAAGATGAAATTCTATCATGCCATATTTTTGCCTTTTTGTTCATTGGATCAAATACGAAGAAATATTCTTTATTGCACATTAATAAAGCAAATTCAATTGTATATTCCTGTAATAACCTCCGAAAGAAAACAATTCACAGGTTCACGAACTGCAAATAAAAAAAATTACAGCCAACATTTCCTATTCACTGAATAATGTTCAAACTATAGTGAGTCCCATGCAAGAGTTGGCCAATGACGCGGGTTTCTGTGTCGCGGCGGGCATAGCTCCAACTCCCAAGCGATCAGGTGAAATATCTACGCCAATAAAGCCGCGATCGGTGTAATGATTCAGGCTTTCACATTTACAGTTAAAATTACAATGAAAATAACCACGTGCCTCATCACAAGAGATGTTAGAAATGTTCTCCTCTTGCATACGCACAACACTGGCGCCTTTTTTAGAAAATTTCCTTTCATGCGCTTAAGTTCATCTTCCGAGATAGAGTTAATTTCTCTTCTAATATCCTAATGTGTGGGGAATTGACCTATGCAATTTATTGTTCAAGTTCCCCATAAATAATAGTCACATAGGCCTAGGCTATTGTTAGAAGAACTTAAAGACAGTATCACAAGAGAAATTAACTCTTGTCTCGAAAGCTGATGTGCGTGAAAGGAAATTTCCTAAAAAGGTGCCAGTATTGTGTGGATGCAAGAGGAGAACATTTCCAACATCTCGTGATGAGGTACGTGGTTATTTTCATTGTAATTTTAACTGGAAATGTGAGAACCTGAATCATTACACCGATCGCGGCTTTATTAGCGTAGATATTTCACCCGATCGCCCGGGAGTTGAAATTGTGTCCGTAGCATCGCAGAAACCCGCGTCATTGGCCAACTCTTGCGTGGGACTCACTGTAAATGGATTTGCTTTCATGTCTATCACCACAAACTCAAAAGACATTCAAGGTTAACAATGCTGCCACAACATAGTTTGTAAGAGAAATGTCGCATGTACACCCAGATAGTATAGAACTTACCATACTGTCTAAGTATAGGTAGGGCTACCCTTTTGGCAGCCAGCTTGGCAGTTAGTTCAAACACTACTTAATAATGGAAGAATTAAAATTGAAAAAAGAAAACTTTTGAAAAGATAGTGGAATGACATTATGGTGCATTCCACCAGAGAAAAGCACTGCTGGTGGGGGTGGGATAGCATAGCTTGTTCGATTATTTGTTCAATTTTGGTTGCTGCTCAATCAAGGGCACCTGAAGAACTTAGCCTATTTCCATCAGTGTATTCGGCTATCCGTTTGTCTCAGAGATGCTATACTTCTGTGATGCTAAGGCTGAACCATATAGACCTAGATGTCAAAAGCCAATTTTTGTTTATATGCTTAAAGATAGAGATTATGGTGAAGAATGTGAATTGTAATGGCAAAACCCGGTGTGTTTTTGATTCTCCTAGAATAAGTTACTTGATTATAAAAAAGAGATTCTGGTATTATATTCACATATCAATCTGGATGTCAGGTGCTATGCACATGAGTGGCATATTTCATTCATTATGGTTTTGTCATCTTTGATTTGATTTTTGTGCTTTTTACATAGGCCTACTTAAAGAATCAAAATAGGGGCTGAGCTTTTTTGATATGAATTCATCTGGTTGCCTAAATAGCCTACAGAAAATAGTTACAGAACGTATGCTACTACATTCTCATTGGTTTGAACTTTGATCTCCTGTCATATTGTTATGTGCAATCTTCTTATATTTTGTGGATATTATTCATGCTGTACTGGTATTGGCACCCTTACTAACAGTAGATCGTCGACATCATCGTTGTCGTCTTCATGGGCCCGTTCCAGTCTCATATTGTGAACTGGTCTTTTCATCTCTTCAGTGGATGTCCTTGAGTTCTTTTTCCTGTTGGCTTATATTTTAGTAGTTTAAACAGCTACTAAAATAGTCCGATGGTCTTCTATCCTTTGAACATGCTTGAAGTAATTTGTCTGATATTCTACTATTTTTTTCATTTAAATTAAACATATTTACTTGTAGTTCTCTTCTAATGTCATCATTTTTCTTTTTATCTGTTCTTTTATAGCCTGCCACCAGTCTTAGAAATCTCATCTTTGCAGATTTTAGAGATCTGACTTTTTTTTTTGTGTGTCTTAATGTCAAACATTCACATCCATATAACAGAGATGGTACTGCGAGCACCTTAGCATATTTTCTTGTTTTGTTCAATAATTTTCATTTTATTGTACCACACATGTAATTGAATCTCTGTATCTTCTTTTGTAGGCTATATCATTTTGTTTAAAATGATCTATTTTGCAGTCTAAGTACCAGTAGTTAACATTTTTTACCTGGTCAATTATGTTAAAATCTTTGTTCTCATAGAATGTTTTCCTTTAAAAGCTAAAATCTTTGTTTTAGAAGTAGATACTCCTATATTTATTATATGCAGAAGACACATCATATAAAAACCGTTGTAGAGAATTCTCTGATACAGTCAGACTTGGTCAACTGCAAATAACAGCGTCATTAAATTATAAGTTCCATAGGAACTACCGTAATCTTCTCTTATCATTTGATTATGATATGGTCAAGATATAAATTAAAAAGTACAGGGGATAGAGGACATCCTCGTCCAACTCCTTGATTTATTTAAAATCTTATTTGTGCTAGTTTTATCTCCACAACCAATTCTAAAATTTGTCTCTGCATAGGTCTTTAGGCTTTGTATTGATCTAATGAAGTGTTTTGGGAGGTCTTTCTCATCCAATATTTGCCCGAGTTTGTTCCTGTTTACGCTATCAGACACCTTCATGTAATTTACAAAAGCTGTATACATGAGTACTTACTAAGTTACATTCTTTGCGTTTCTCTATCAATTGGTCATCGTGAAAAAACAGTCTATAATTGATCAGCCCTTTCTGAAGCCATTCTGATGATCTTGTAATATTGCTTTGACAGCTATTTTATTAAATCTATGACTTATAATTTTTGCACAGATTTTATAAGCTGTGTTTAACAAGCTTATTCCTCTATAGTTTGAACAGTTGTCTCTAGTAAGTTACTCTTTATAAATATATGGATTGTTAAGCAGTGCTTTAGTTGGAAAAAAATATTTGGGGGAGCTCACCAAATTCCGTAACATCAAATATAGAGTACATTTGCACGGATCTACCTAGAAACTGACCACTGCCACCGCCGCTATTCAAAATATCTCACCAAAGACGGCGCCGTAAACAACTTTCACCCTCAAGGCCTCAACTCCTACAACTGCAACCTTTTCTTGCATTCCAAGAATTCAGGATCAGTCAGAATCCTCTATTGGAAATGAAAGACAGAGACAAAGTTGCTGCATTATTTATACAGTGGAAAATTTCTTCAATGTTCAATTCATGTCTGTGGAAAATATGAGATCTCCAATTAAAAAAAAAAAATAGAAATACGGAACATTGAGCAAAATATTTCCCGGAGCACAGCTCCGGTGAGCTCCGGCCCAACTAAAGCACTGTTGTTAAGGCATCTTTCCATTCATCTGGGATTGAACCAGTTTTCAATGTGTTTATAAGATTTAAAAATTTACAGTATAAATGGGATAGGAGCGCATTTAAATACAGTAGTTCAATATATATATCTTCTGGGCCTGGTGATTTCTTGTTTTTGAAACTTTGCATGGCGACTAAAATTCTTGGTTTGGCTACTGACCCTAGTATAAACTATATTTTCCCTCAAATTTACAGTTTTTTTGGATGAAAAGCTTTTCCTCTCATGAACTGAGAATCTATCTTCTATCTTCTTTATACCTTAAGCTCAGAACTCACAGTTGAATAATGTAAGTTTTTCAAGACTTTGTCGTGAAATTTAAATGACAGTTTACGCAATAGTTTATCTCGTAGTAAACAAAGTATAGGTAAAGAAAGTTTCCTTTTCCCAATATAAATATTTATTTAATTTGTTACCAGTTTTCATAGTTATTCTAGACGAATATCCTTAAACGTTATCCTAGTTTTAAAATATGTAAATCACTTTATAGAATGATAGACATTTTATTTTACTGCCATGAAGCATGTGCTTTTCAGAATATTTTTAATTAGTACCTCCATCTTAACACCCGTAACATTTCATTCATCACTACAGCTAAACCACCTAAAGTTTCATAAAGGACCATTTCACTTAAACAAACTTAAAAATATGTACTAAAATGAAAAATCTGAGACTCCTTGGTCATACCCTTTTAAATTTTGTGTGGAATGAGATATATGGAATTTGCACACATAGTGAGTGGTTCAGTTGTTTAGTTGTGCTTTCATCCTAGAGATTTTGTGGCAGTTATGTGCCCAAACAACTTTGTGGTTACCGTACAACACACCCTTATATACTGTGAGGAGCTAGACAACTTACAACCCAAGTTAAAATGTAAGGTGATCTAATTATTTTCCCTCATCATACAAAGAACAGTATAAACCCATTAACCAGTCAGGACACAGTTTTTTTTTCAGCACAGGTTTTGCCATATTCTCATAAATCGCCGCAAGATGGCATCTAATCTAACCTAACTTAACCTAAAGGGGCAAAACCTATGCTGAAAAAAAAATAACTGCAGTCAGGACAACTCATGTCAGAACCTTTGATCTACATATTTCCAAATACTGATAAATAAATAAACTTTGCCGCTTAGCTAGAGTCCCTGCATGATAAGTTAACATGCATAGAGAAGGACATTCTAAACATAATAAAATATGATTAAGGATGGAGAATGATATATATTTTCCCAGTAAATTTTGGTAAATTCATTAAGTGCCATGTGAGAATTAAATATACCGGTAATTAGTATTTTTAAAATGTGATATGAAACATTCATATAACTCCCTCTACCCTTAATATAGCCTATTCTAGTGTAGAGTAAATGGCTGAATTGCAGTAGTGTGCATTCACTTGTATCAGCCTCGTTTCCAAGTCGCATTATTCGTGAAGCAAGACCAAAAAAATCCAAGTCTATATTGTATAAAATGAATGGCTTATAACTAGCCTTCAGAGAATTTCTTGGAGAAGTTTTTCAAATAGTACTTATTATAATAGTAGGCCTACATAATAAGCCTATAAAATTGTTAAACCTATTTCGAGAAAATTAAGAAAAATTAAATTTTCGTCAAATAAAGTGCTTATAAAAATGAAAAGAAAGTCGTTGCCGTACCTCGTGTATCCCTGAAGGATACACAATCCAAATAAAATCTTAATAAATGCACTCGAATACTTTTCTATAACCTAGGTGTGGCAATACACCTTTCTTCAAATTCTAATATAGAATACATTGCAGAGAATAGGTATTCATTTGTTTTAGCCTGATGCAAAGCTTTACCGTTCACCAGACAAGATTGAGTTTCTATGAACGATGCCTGCCTTGTAACTACCTGTCATAGAACTTTTTTCAAAAAAAAATTTCAAATAAAAGGTTAGCTCTTAGCATAAGCACCTAAAGTACAAAATTTAAACAAAATTGTTAGACCCCTAGTACCTAGTACTGACAGAGGGATTAAAACTAAAAATTTGTGGTTTTCATTCTTTCTGGAATGTCCATATATTCCATGCGAATCACCCTAGTAGCATGCTGTGAGTGAAGTGTGTGTCCCGTTTTGGTAGCTCACAAATTTCCTACTTAATACTCCCGCCGCTCAGTCTTATTGCATGCAGAATTGAAGCGGGCACTAAGCGACAGAGTACAAAGAGCGTCATGTCACGTGGGCCGCAGTGGGTGGGGGAGTCCGCAGGCTTTTTATGCATACGACTGCAAGTACAAACTTGAAATCTGCCAGTAAGAACTTCATACTCTTTTTTTAGCATATCCCCCATTGGCTTTTAATGAAAATAACAGGTAACTTCTTCCTCCAGGAAGCGTAATATTCTGGGGATTAGGCATAGCATCCAACAGGAGGTTAAAGAGACTGAAGGTTAATTCATGTAATGAAAACTTAGTGAACAAGAAAAACTCTTCTGGTTTATTGTGCTACATTTACAACATTATCCGCTTTTACCTTCAGCTTTTAATGCGCTTAATAGCTTCTGGACGTTGATGCACTATGAGATCCATGAAAGTCATTATAAGTAGCAAGGACCAACACATACTTTCTTTTTCTATGCTAGTTCTGTTGAGATATGATTCTTTCAGTTCTTCACTAACTTCAATATGAGAATATGTTTCTGCACTTGTATTACTCTCCTTTGAAAGAATATCTAGGACCACTGATTGTGCTGAAACCCTCTCTGCCCCAACAAGTGTCCTGAAGAGGCGTGCTGGGAGTCGAGAACGTAGGAAAAATACTAAGTGTTTAAATTGACACTCATTGTTTGCAGGATTGTGGAACTCTGAAAAAAAAAATTAAAAATTGATATTAAAATCCATTGATTTACCCTTATTTGAGATTTATCTTACTTTCAGATGCTATTTGTGTTTTTCTTTGAATTTTAATTGCAAAACGAGATGTCCCTTAACACCGCTCCACTTATTTTTTTATAATGTGTGCTTTCACCTACCTGGAAACTTTAATTGCTGACAGGTACTTCATCCGTCAACAACTGAAGTTACCAGGAAGTTTAGCAAAGTGCTCCTGTTTAAAAGCCATCTTCCATAAAAGCGAAGTTGTCCCTTTTAAAAGCTCTCGTGACAAGAAACCTAGCTTTAAAACTCAACGTCGATATCAGCAATGGTTCTTGAGAATTATTTATTTATAGCAGAGACCATGTGAGGCAGTGATGTCAGTGTCACCATGCAGCCTGAAGACAAGCATTTCTCACTCAAGGCGACGTGAGTTCCGTTCACACAGAGAAAATTAACATCTACTATCCTACCATAGAATATTTCAAGGATAAAAAATCACCTGCTAGATCTTAAAGGACTTATGGCTGTGGAGCTATTCTGAAGCTTTTCAAGGACTTCAGGAAGGAATTTGACCTACCAGCTTCTTTGAAGGACAACATTGTTCTAATAGTCCTTCACAAATCGTGGCAAATCCTGCACAACCATGTTTTTCAATGATGGACTACAAACGTTTTTGTACTTTTGTTCTTTTTTCATGTGTAATTTTATGCGTATACTGAGTCCACTAGGATACCTCCAATGGGAGGCAGTTTGTTTGTTTGTCATTCATATTGTTATTCGCTTATTCTTATAGGTACTAAGAACTTGTAATATGTTACTTTGCCATGTCTTGATGTTGAAATTTGGTTGCAACAGCAACACATGAGAACAAGATACAGAGTTCTGTAATAAAGGTATATTTCCGGTACAATATTCTGCTTGGTTAAAAGGAATTCAGTACACACAAAAGCCAATGAAAAGAAGGGGAAAATTTATTTAAGCCAAGAAGAATCTGATTGATGAAAGCAGTAAAGGAATAAACTCAAGTTAGTGTAATTTTTTTTTATTTCTGAAACAAGTTTGTCTATGCACTTAAACTCTGAAGGGCAAACAAATGTAAGATGACAGTAATACAAGATATAATAGGAAGAGAATATTAATGCTATGTGAATGAAAGCAAAATTGAAAATAGTAATAAAAATAAACAAAAATATTTTTTTTTAAATGTAGGCTATCTTCTTCAGGCTCATCCACTCATTCTGATGACTAATGAAATGAAATCATTAGTCTGAACATGTTTTATGTAACTTCTTACTCACCTTATTTTCCTTCTGTTTCAAATGCGGGAAGGTGCAAAGCAGTGAAATTGATAATACAATGTTTACAATACAATGTCATACAGACCTATGCCGACTACCTGTTCGTACAACTATTCATTTACTCCAAGTCTCATATTTCAATACGAGCGTTCAAACATTGAACTCTGGTAAATACATGGCCTTCTATAATATGTAAACCAAAACGTATTACCTATATAATAAGGGAAAGTATTTGTTTGTATGTTTATAAGCGATCTCCAGCCAAATCTAAAATTTTTTACGAAGATTGGACTGAATGTACCTCAAAACATTTTTAGTTTTTACTTTCG
This sequence comes from Ectobius pallidus, assembly GCA_964059195.1. Classification (NCBI taxonomy): domain Eukaryota; kingdom Metazoa; phylum Arthropoda; class Insecta; order Blattodea; family Ectobiidae; genus Ectobius; species Ectobius pallidus. The sequence continues at coordinate 113,124,189 of CAXKWD010000003.1, forward strand.
ATCATGAGTTATGAGCAGGGCCCGGATTCTAATGACATGTCATCTTTTTATTGATGCTTCATAGACATTGCCGACTTGTGGATAAATCCTAATCATGGCCTCTAGATTATAGAAATGCATTTTTATTAGGTCATTTTTTGTCATTTTATGCAATTTTATATTTTTAGGGCATTTATTTCAATTTTAGGTCATTATTTTGTCATTTTTATGTCATTTGCTTCCTTATCTAGTCATTTTCATGTCTTTACTTTGAGTGTATTAACTTTTTTCGTCGCTAGCGGTGCTGTCTTTGAAGTGTTGTTTGTTTAATGCAGGAAGGAAAAATTCGGCGTTAAAGTGTGGTCATGTTTCATTCGGAAATGAGAATCAAAGAAACACCAAAATTTTGTATTATATTAATATTGTTATTAGATTGACTTGGCACCAGAGTCTGCCGCCTGCTTGGATTTGAGAGTGCAAACTACTGTTTACCCACAATAAACAACAATATAGTCCGGCAGACCATAAAAGAAAATGCCGAATTTTGACTCGCCAGTGCCTCAGTGACAGTATAAATTTCCGTGAGAAAAGAAGATTCACAACATTACAGTTATTTACAGTTTTTGCAATTATGTACAAACTGGTCTATAACTTCGTGTGTACAATAATAATTTTTTATAATAAAATATCAGTTTTTAGGTCATTTTTTATAATTATTAAGTCATTTTCTTTAAAAGTTGGTGATCTTTAGTGCTATCGAGGCATCAGATTTCCCTAATACTTTTCAATTGTGAAATTAATTACACGTGGCCTTGCTCTGTTGCCATAGCAACTGGAAAAGAAGTGCATCGCTGAAATAGAACAATTCATCACAAAATCAAGAAGACAATCAATTATAGAGTTGTAGGACACTATGTTCAGAAACTGTGCTCCCATGGTCAACTGTAAATGTGTTGTTCAAGAGTTAGAATGCAAACAATGTACACATCTTAGCTCCAAAAGGAAAGGACACTTAATATAGTATGTCCAGAAACTGTATAATAGAAATTAGTTTGTTTTTGTGTACAGTATTTAATCTTTTATTTTTTTACTATTATTTGTACCACCACTAACTCGGTATGCTAAACATTGAAAGTAACAATATAATTTTTTTTAAATTGATATAACATGCAAAATATATATTTTTTTAAATGTCAGTGTTAAGCCGCGTTTAGACCTGTGCGCCTTGCGCCTAGTTGCCGTGTCTCTCCAGTGCATCTGCGCATGCAACGGTGCAAGCTCACGCATGCACCTTGCCTCTTGTCAGATGGTTATTGTAGGCGCATGCCTCTTTCTGTTCACACCTGGTAGAAGTGCGCAGATAAAATGTCCGCTTTGGATTTAAGTGCCGTAACTGCTGCTGCAGCTGGTGTTATTTTGTGTCAAAGACGAAACCGTAAGAAGCGTGAAATGTGCAAATAATCCATTGTCGTGTCAACTTAAAAATAACAATTTGCTGACCAACTACAAAGAAGTACATTAAAGGAACAATTTCAGTCAACTTATTTTTGTAGATAGGAAGTTAACTGAGTGGGTATTGAATAATTGTATCATTAAAAAGGGTAAATATGTTTATGCTATTTTTCGAGTGCCAGTTACTTGTTTATTTTGTATAAATAAAAATAAATAAAAAAAATAAAAAGAATTTAAAAAATAGGATAACTCTGTCAAAATTATAATACAATTTTCGGTGTTATATTAGTGTCCATAATTATGTTTTATTAAGATGGCTCCACTCGTTTGTTTAAAAAAACCTAAAAAGGGCTGTCCGTTGAAATAATACCACAGCTGAAAGATGTATGAATGTCAACCTTTTATATTTGACCAGCACAGTTAATAATAATAAACATGCAGAATGCTGTGATGGCATAACAGCTTTTCCATTTAAGACGTAAGTGAGCAATCGCGGGTTAAAGTACTGTACTGTTCGAATTTGTACCTAAAATGTGTTCGTATTTGTACTTTGCGGTAGTTTTTGTAAATTACCACATAGTTACAAATTCCACTCACGAATGACACATGTTGTGCCAATGACTTACGTATGGACAAGAGCGATAATCCTCCACGAACTCAATATTCCTTTCATTAGACCACTCCACCATAATGAAAAATCAGAACAGAACCTTGGAAGACGCACGACTGTTGCACGTGTCTCCCCGTCTCAAATGGGGAGCTACTTGCACCTACGTGCACTGGCGCAAGGTGGTCCGTGCGCACAGATTCCATGCATGCCTCACCTTACACCGTTGCATGCTGCCTCAGCTAGCATCTCCACCTGACAGGCACATGCCTCTTGTGCACACGAAATGTTGCACAGGTGTGAACGCGGCTTTAGTAAATAAAATGTTTAAAATTATTTAGCTTCTAAATAAATGATTTTTAAAAACAGCTAGTGTTTGAATCAATAAATGCATTTGAAGCCACAGCTACCTGCTAGCATAGATATATAAAATAATTTTTAAACACACAAATCTATGTGACTTGAGGCTTTCAACCTGGTGTGTAGGAGAATTGTTTTAAACTTCTGGCAGCTTGCTGCACTGCCATCTTCTGGGAGTAGTGAACTAGTTGAGAATGATGGGTCTGTATTATGTAGGAAATATGAATAAGAGGTAAGTGGAGAGGAGGGCCAATAGGGAACCTTGGAAGTGGGACAGATAGATGGCGATCTCTGATTGGTAGGGGAAGGAAAGTTGTGAACTCCTGGCTTTTCCATTGTTGCCCCATTCCACCTAGCCTTTCTTAATTTTTTTTTTTTTATATAGTACGGACTTTTTCCAACTAGCTCACTTCTCCCAGAAGATGATAGCGGAGCAATCTGCCAAAAGCTCAGATATAATCCTCTTACTCAACTGGTTGGAGGCCCAAGAAACCATTATCTAATTAAAATATTTTTCTTATGGAAATTGAAATTTTACTTACTGTTGAGTGATGCAACAAGCATGGCAATAAGTTGACAGTTCTGTAGGTTGATTGAAATGGAGGCTGGTTGCTGCCCCGACCCAACTGACATCACTTTGTCTTCCAAGACATAAACGTCTGCATTTGGAATCTTCTTACATAATAAATCAGCCTGAAAAGAATAGTGTATTTTCTATGAATGTGACATATTTAATGGAATCTGTCTTAAGACAAAGTACCCATCATAATTATGTTTTCTTAAGAACCGATGTAAAACCCCATGAAACACTATAATTTTTACCTCCATTTAAAGAACATCCCTTCTCCATCCACTGACCAGCCATTAGGAAAATTTGTTGGACTCAAGATGATATTGCTTGAATGGTTGAAGTTCAAAATCATGGATTCAGAGTTATTTTTTATGCATGTAAGCTTTGTTTACTGTAAATAAGATTCGGCCATGTGACAGCAGAAAACACCATAACAGATTACATTAATGACTCAATAACTAATAACTCAAACCCTACAAACATTAATTAACACTACAAAAATTATTTAAAAATAATACCTGTAATTAGGAATAAAAGACTTGTCTGGATGCGAAATCATCCATGGCAGCATTTATATAACCATTGACAAAAAGATAAAATGCGTGGTCCTACTTTCCACTAAAAACTCAATAACATAAAAATGAAGAACATTTGATAAAAACACTTAGCTATGATAGTGGTTAAAAGATCGGTTAAAAACAATAAAAAACACACACAAACACAAGACGTTTCAGCCCGCCCTCCGGGCCTTCCTCAGTCAGACTGATTATATGGATCACTTCTTTCACAAACGGTCGTGTTGTTCAACTGCTGTTGTTGTTGTTGTTGTTGTTCGTCGTTGCTTGTATTGTCCTCAAGTTCACGTTCTCTGTATCTGTTGCTTCTATAGTGTTCCAGTATCCACGCGTGGGGAATGTTAAAGTCATTTTCACATCTTGGGGAAATACAGGGAAATTTAGGTATGGGTCTTTTACTTCGCAAATTCTTAATAATGCTTAGCCATGGCTCCCCCAAATCACCCTCATAGTTATTGAGACAGATTTCTCCACTCTCCGCGATGTGGGAAGCTTCGCAAATTTTTCTACGGATCTTGTCAGCTTCAATTTTTAAAATTTCGAAGTGACCTATGCTGTGACCTTCCCCAACCATATGCTGGCTCAAACCAGTGTTGCACTTCTTGTTTCTTACATCTCTTTCGTGTTCGCGTAATCTAACATTGAAAGTCCGGCCAGTTTCCCCGATGTAAATCTTCCCACATTCCTTACATGTGATGGAATAAACGCCTGGATTCTCCATTCTTTCTTTCTTTCTTTCTTGTTGCCAAAATGTTTGTATTGTGCGAAGCATTTCTCTATTGTGTTTACGGGTTTATATGCTGGTGTTAGGTCATGTTTTCTCAACACTCTACCTATTTTATCTCTTGTATATATTTGAATATATTTGATGGATACATATTTTTTATTATTACCGTTAGCTGTTGGAGTTCTTTCATCGTTTGAGTTGGGTGTTGTCATGTTCAATCTCTTCCTTCTTTCATTCTCCCATAGTTTCAGAATTTCACATCTTCTGTACCCATTTTTTACTGCCAGTCTAGAGAAATGCTTCGCACAATACAAACATTTTGGCAACAAGAAAGACAGAATGGAGAATCCAGGCGTTTATTCCATCACATGTAAGGAACGTGGGAAGATTTACATCGGGGAAACTGGCCGGACTTTCAATGTTAGATTACGCGAACACGAAAGAGATGTAAGAAACAAGAAGTGCAACACTGGTTTGAGCCAGCATATGGTTGGGGAAGGTCACAGCATAGGTCACTTCGAAATTTTAAAAATTGAAGCTGACAAGATCCGTAGAAAAATTTGCGAAGCTTCCCACATCGCGGAGAGTGGAGAAATCTGTCTCAATAACTATGAGGGTGATTTGGGGGAGCCATGGCTAAGCATTATTAAGAATTTGCGAAGTAAAAGACCCATACCTAAATTTCCCTGTATTTCCCCAAGATGTGAAAATGACTTTAACATTCCCCATGCGTGGATACTGGAACACTATAGAAGCAACAGATACAGAGAACGTGAACTTGAGGACAATACAAGCAACGACGAACAACAACAACAACAACAACAGCAGTTGAACAACACGACCGTTTGTGAAAGAAGTGATCCATATAATCAGTCTGACTGAGGAAGGCCCGGAGGGCGGGCTGAAACGTCTTGTGTTTGTGTGTGTTTTTTATTGTTTTTAACCGATCTTTTAACCACTATCATAACTAAGTGTTTTTATCAAATGTTCATCATTTTTATGTCATTGACAAAAAATTATGTTTTAATCTAAATTCATCGTATCGCTTTTTTAATGCCTACATTAGGATTCACACAGGGTAATTTTTTTCATTTACCTTAGTTAACTGTATAGTAAAAATTGTTGTTTGATGTTTTAAATAACTTCAATAAAGATATATACTAGCCACTGATTTTCACATTATGCATATTTTGCAACATTTTTTAAAGCTGTCTTTGAGGATAAAATGTGTATGTTCTTTTATATCGCTCCTGTCCTTAACTGTGGTGTTCACTCTGTCTCACGCGGATTGTTTAAACATTCCCTATCATCTGCATCTTGACTCGGCCGAAGCTGAAGTGATCCACTGATGTTAGTGGATTGGCTATGCAGAAGATGGAGCCAAGTCTTCCTCCTTTTCTGAATATTAATGTTATTGAGTTTTCTTCAGTGAAGTATACCAGTATCTTCTTATATTCAGCCCAACCTGTTAGTCTGTTGAAAGCAATCTGTGACAATGTTCGAGCATGCATTCTTCTCGTAAAATTTGGTGATCCTCTATACCAGATTCAGTGCCTTGATAACAAGGTGCAAGTCTTATTACCAGGGCCCGGATTCTGATGACCTAAAATTGTTTGAAAAATGACCTATAAAATGACCGTATATTTTAAAGAAAATGACTTAATAATTATAAAAAATTACCTGAAAACTGATATTTTATTTATAACAAAATTATTATTGTACACACAAAGTTATAGACAAGTTTGTACATAATTATTGTAAAAACTGTAAATAACTGTAATGTTGAATGTTCTTTTCTCACGGAAATTTATACTGGCAGTGAGGCACTGGTGAGTCAAAATTCGGCACATCCTTTTGTGGTCTGCCGGATTATATTGTTGTTTATTGAGGGAAAACGGTAGTTTGCACTCTCAAATCCAAGCAGGTGGCAGACTCTGGTGCCAAGTCAATCTAATAACAATAGTAATATAATAGAATATTTTGGCGTTTCTTTGATTCTCACTTCCGACTGAGACGTGTCAACACTTTAACGCCGAATTTTTCCTTCTTGCATTAAACAAACAACACTTCAAAGACAGTACCGCTAGCGACGAAAAAAGTTAATGCACTCAATGTAAGTACATGAAAATGACTAAATAATGAAGGAAATGGCACGAAAATGACTAAATAATGACCTAAAATTGAAATAAATGCCCTAAAAATATAAAATTGCATAAAATGACAAAAAATGACCTAATAAAAATGCATTTCTATAATCTAGAGGTCATGATTAGGATTTATCCACAAGTTGGCAATGTCTATGCAGCATCAATAAAAAGATGACATGTCATTAAAATCCGGGCCCTGCTTATTACAAAAGAAATTTCTTCTTTGAAGAAAGTTTGATGATCATCTTCTGGTATCACAGCATTATAATGTCCTGATCACTTTTTACACTTGTGTTAGAGTTGGAATCATGATTACTCTTTTGTATATAGTCATTCTCGGGCAAAGACGAAAGATTACCATTACATCATCTTTAGTCAATATTTCTTTATTCTATTCATATTTGGTGACACACCATCCAAACAATCTCTCTATATATAAATCCACGAAAATAATGCAGTCACATAACTTTCTCTACCCTGGACATAGAGAAAACAATACGAGGTATTGTGTTATGTATATTATTATATCGCAGGTTTTTAGGGAGAGAAGTACGAAAGTGATATAGCATTTCTGTTCAATTTCATCCCCAAAAAGGTTTTGTGGTAACATGAGAGTGAGAAATAAATATTCCGCAAAGACAATACAATTTTATGTTACTGGAATTTCTATTTCTTCTTATTTGAACCCCTACCAGGCTTGCTGTGTACAAGCGATGGAATGCAAAATTCTACATCCTCTATGAGCCATAAAAAGCTATATAAAACGTTTTCTGAGGGAATAGTTTGAGTGTGATAAGTCGTTCTTCCTATTTCAAATTCTAAATAGGCCTACCTATATAAGGACCTATAATTTAAAAATCTAAGTCCTTCATAAGTTAATTTCCAATTATAAAATAAAAAACCAGGTGACACCGGGCCTTTTAAGCTAGTACAAGTATAAGATGAAAAGTATGTTAGTTACAAGCAGGGTAAAAATTTCCACAGACAGCAATAATATACTTGATAATAATGGTAATTAAATCATGGAGAATGAAATCGGCTGGACATGTTGAACACATGAGGGAGGAAAGACATATCTCAAAAATATTGACTGGGAGGTCCGAAGGGAAGAGACCACTTGGAAGACCTAGATGTAGGTGGTAGGACAATATTAGGGTAGATGTAAGGGAAGTAGGATTTGCGAGAGATGGTTGGATGGAGTTAGCACAGAATGGTGGGCTCAAGTAAGCGAGGCAATGAACCTCCGGGTTCCATAATATAGATAATGTTCCTTTAACTTAGGAATTGTTTATTGCCATTGAATAAGTAAGCAATAATATACTTAAACAGTTATAATCACTTATTAAATATTGCAGAACAGTTAAACATAGGAATACACGTACTGGAAAGAGTCCACTTAAAATTAGGTGTGTTCTTAGACTCCTCACAAATAAACTCAGTGTAGAATAGATGCCTAGTTCTTCTTCCAGGAATAATGATAAACTCGCACACTTCTTTAATGGTAAAATAATTCATTGTGTTATAAACAATATTGCATCACTTATTTTAATTAAAATAATGTTCTGACTTTGAATGAATTATTTAGATATTAAATACACTTAGAGTGTTTCAAAAAGTTATAAAATATATATCCAGTCGTTCCTGTGCATGCATCTGTTGCTCTTTCATGAAAAAATTATAGAACCGATAGAGATGAAATTCTGCATGAATGTAGTTTTTATAACAGGAAAGAACATAGCCATTTTCAAATCTTTCACTGTTTCAAGATAATGGACATTTAGGTTTATGGTAAAAACCAATATCTTCCTTGCAAATATTTAGTATTACCAGATTATGGCCAGACTGCTGACAGATTGATTATTCTTTGTTTTTCTACAAACAAAACAAAATTCCGAGGAAATAGGTTTAGTAATAATTTTGCACAGTACACAAAAGTCAGATTAATGTCCTATGCACAAAAAAATGAGTCAAACCAAGGCTGTCCACATAGATTAGAATTAAACACTGCAAGACGTTTTTCCAGGATGTAAGGAGGCACCGCAGGAACTATCTGAATATACACACTCTGGAGAGAAAAGCTGTAAATATTGTAGACAAGCCATTCGTCAGATTGTGTTGCTCAGAAACTGTTTCACAAAAAACACAAAAAGTTTCAAACGAGAAGTGAAATACTATCACTTTCTTCTGGAGTTTCTCAGATAGTGCTAAGAATTGTGTAAAATACTTTTTTAACTAGCTAGTATGATAATAAATACACGTTTAACTTATCCAATGCCCCAGAACCTACAATTTCTGCTTTATGTGAAGATAATTTTCTACAGGTGCAACTACTGAAAGGGGTCTGCGTAGATTTGTCCCCCCTCTCAGGCATTTTATGTATTACATTGCCAGAAAAATTCCTATTTTTCAGCTTTAATTTTAAAATCTGGACTTGAATTATATTTATTGAGAGTATATTTAACGAATACTTACATCTTTGCTTTTATATATTATAGGTGACCAATTTATACGAGGGCTATTTTTTTTCAAGGTCCGATGGGGCATAAAATGAAAACGGTTTTATTTGGAACATTTAGGTACACCTTCTAGCTACTTTTCTACGTAGTCGTGCTCCGATTGAGACATTTGTTGAAGCGTGGTGCAACTTTCAAATACCATCTTCATAGAAGCTTGCCGCCAGCGTATTGAGAAGGGTCTTCACTATATTTTGAAGTGTTTTGAAAGTCTTCATTGGTGTGGACTTTTGCTATTATTAGATACAGCAAGTCAAATAATAAATTTCACTTACAGTTTCAAATAAAGATGTTAGATGTAATCTCTTTGATCCATAATCCAAACTGAAGATGTTCCAATCTAGCAGCTTGCTGTTGCAGTCAACTGCTGCCCAAGTCACTGCGTTGACACCAACATGAATTCCCACAGCAGTCTGCAGTGCCTATGAAAGAAAGTCCAGGGAAACATGTTATAAAACCAGAATTATGAACATCTTCTAGAAACATGTTTGTATTATTGTATGCTAGATTGATGGGTTAGAAGCATGTGGTGGAAAAAGAGAGAAGACACTGAAAAAAATCTATGTACATTGCAGGATTGGAGTGGTTTTCTTGCCATTTTTACTACTGGAAGAGCCGAAAAGTGCTATTGAAAAAGTTTGTCCTAATGTAAACCCAATTATAGACCAACTTCTGCCTGCCTGCTCTTGAGGTAGCATAGAAAGAATTTTTTCTTCCTTTTGTTTAGTGTATCCACATCTTCGAAACAGACTGGAAACTGAAAAGGCTTCAAAATTAGTGTTATTATTCAAAATGTTTAATGCTAGTGATGCTTAATTTATTGTTTTGTTGTCCCCTCCCCCCCCCCCCAAAAAAAAGTATTTTTTTTTAGTTCTTTATTTAAGACTGATTAACTGTTTAGTCTTATTGAGACCAAACTACAAAATGCAATAAGTTGAAACAAGAGACTAAATATACAGAGATATCAGGTTATAAATGATTATTAATGCTATTAGTCTACTGTATAAGAACAGATGATCTGTTTTCATTTGTTGAAGTCATTAAATACAGAATTAATGTTGTTTTAGGCCTCTTGCCTCCTATATTGAGGACAAGACTGGTGGAATGTCTTTTAAGCAGAAATTATTTTTGAGACAAGTGATGATATTGCATTGTATTGTTAAATATTAATTGATCAGATTTAACGTTTTCAATTTGAAGCTTCCTAGTAAGCCAACATTCTACATCTGTGGCCTGTTCCAGATTTTGGATGTGAGAGGTCTAGGAAATAATACTATTTTATTTCATATTTTTTTACACTACAGGGTCATTCCATGTCAAATCAACACACTTTTGATGAAAATTTAACCTCACCATCTCAGATTTGGATGAAATTTTGTGGAGAGGTAGTTTTCATATATATTAAGAGAAATGCAAACTTTTATTGAAATATTTCAACCCAGTTTGAAAATACAGCCATGTAAAGTATTACAAAAATTACAAAAATTGCATGAACAACGTATCTTTCAACTGATGTAGCAACTCTCCTAATTAACCCACAGGGTTGGGTAAGGTGTCATTTTTTAGCATTTTGTACAAGCTTTCCAATGATATGTAACACATAATAGTTCTAATGAAAATTGTTTTTCAAAATTCAAAGTGAAAATTTTGATTTTGAATTTTGAAAAAAGTACATTTTTTAAAATTCTCAAAATTTCCTAGGAAATAGGTTATATCAATATTAAATGATGTACCAAGTTTGAGGATGGGATGGGAATGGGTTCATAGTTAAAATAATATAAAACAAAAGTAGATTTCCCCTATAGTATGGAAATTTCATTGGAGGTGTGAGATGAAGGTTTTGTTCATTTCCTTTTCAAGTTATGATTGTCACAGACCTCATTTTTAAACTCTTACTAATATTATTTATGGTTGGCAACCCTTGTCTACATGTCTTTGCAGGCTCCAGACAAGTTCAGACAGGCCTATAATATTGCAGTTCTTTTGCTTGGGCAGTCTGAAACTGGAGTTATGTTGTGTTTCAGAAGTGGTATAATTAGTGTGTTTAAAATCATTCATATTTTATATATCTAATTAGGCTACCTATAATGTAAACAATCAGTGAAAAAGTGCAGTTTTAAGTACAATATGGCTCATAGTGTAATAGTATTGAAATTTCAGTGTTTTAATCCGTTGAGAAAAAATAATCATACTATTGGGGATGGGAAAAAATTAAGGAAAGTTACTAAATGGATGTGCAGTTTGTATCCTAATTTGCCAAAAACCGCAAAAATGTGTGATAGATGTAGAAAAGAAATAACAAATAATCGAAATGCTTCCACTTATCATCAAAATCAAGAATCGAGCTCAGATTGTGATAAAGATCCAATATTTTCTGCACAATCAGAGGTGATCGAGACACTAAACACTTCATTGCAGGAGCTAGGGGAATCTCTTATTAATAAAAGGAAAATCAAGTCTAAAAGTTATGCAACCAGAAAAGCAAAAAAAATCTACTCAGTAATGAAAAGAAAACATTTGTGACAGCGGAAGATTCTTCAGAACATGATGATGAGGATCTAGATGAATCAGTTTTGCAAAATCTTAAAGCTAATTTTTTGAGTTCTACTAGTAGGACCAAGAATCTTATGATTTTAACCTGCCTACCAGAAAAGTGGGGAGTAAGAAAAATCATGCATGAATTTAATGCTCCAAATTACATGGTAGGCTACGTCAATCAAAAAAACTTTTAAGAGAAAAGGGAATCTTAGAAAGCCCCAACCAATGCCTGGTAAGAGCCTTTCAGTAAAAGTGATTGAAGCTGTACATTTATTTTATGAAAGTGACGAAATTAGCAGAGTGATGCCAGGTGTTAAAGATGGATACCTCTCACAGATGTATTATGTACAGTAAATCCTGTGACACCGACTGGAAGGAATTATGTGCTATCCGAAAATGACACTTTGCAAACCAATAAGGCATTAAACAAGTATCTCCATTGAACAACAAGATGTCAAGCATGTGATTGTTATTTCCCTTATTTCAATTTATTTATTGAATTTTTTTTAAGGTTTAAGTTTATTTATTTTTATTTATTTAATATATATAATATAATACAACCCCCAAAGAGCAAAGCTTATTCAAGGGGTGACATAATTACATTGGTTCTAAGGAAGAAATTATAAAACATACTACAATTATTTTATTATGCTTTCCATTGGGGCATATAAGTTAATATGGCCTGATTTTTTTCAAAAGTGATAATGTTTTAATTTTCTAACTATGAACCCATTCATATCCCACCCTCAAACTTGGTAGATAATTTAACATTGGTATAACCTATTTCCTAGGAAATTTTGAGAATTTTAAAAAATGTACTTTTTTCAAAATTCAAAATCAAAATTTTCACTTTAAATTTTGAAAAACAAATCTCATTAGAACTATTATGTGTTACATATCATTGGAAAGCTTGTACAAAATGCTAAAAAATGACACCTTACCCAACTCTGTGGGTTAATTAGGAGAGTTGCTACATCAGTTGAAAGATACATTGTTCATGCAATTTTTGCAATTTTTTAAATACTTTACATGGCTGTATTTTCAAAACGGGTTGAAATATTTCAATAAAAGTTTGTATTTCTCTTAACATACATGAAAACTACCTCTCCACAAAATTTCATCCAATTCTGAGATGGTGAGGTTAAATGGGTGTGTTGATTTGACATGGAATGACCCTACAGTAACTATTAATAGCAGCAGCAGGATGTGAGAGGTCTAGGAAATAATACTATTTTATTTCATAATTTTCTACACTACAGCAACTATTAATAGCAGCAGCAGTACAATAATAATAATAATAATAATACCTTTAATAATAATGGGCTAATGTCCTGTCAGCCTATTAAATTTGATATAGCCTATCCAGCGGTCGAAGTCATGCTACTGAACCCATATCCTTGAGTGAAATTTTTTTATGGGGCCCAAATTAAACTTTGCAGGGGGAGCCAGTCTTTTTCCATTACGTCACTTCTCAGCTATGATAGATTAAATTTTAATGTGCCTATTTATTCTTAAGTTTTCACCATACCGGCAGAATCCCAAGATGTGTCAAAGTGATTTGATCTCACTACAACAACTGCAGCAGTGGTTTCCATCTTGTGATCTACTAGGAACAGCTCTAACTGGACAGACATTTGCTGAGGGCTTCAATGCATCTCTCCACTGACTGCTGGATAATTCAGTTTATGAATCCAGGTATTAGCAATGTATATTCTTTGTAAAGAATCACTCTTTTACCTTTAAAGGTAATGAGCACCAGTACTCCAACTCCTTTTCTCTTAATGCATTTCGAATAAGCTGAACATTCACCTCAGGAATCTGATTATCTAGATGCTCTGTAACTGGAGCTACTGAAGACACTTACCTCCTGCTTCAGACATTTCAGAAATTTCATTCTAAGAGTATGCTTCAAGCCATTTCCTACCTCATTTTCTTCTGTAAGAATTTAACGTGTAGAATATATTTTTACAATCGGGTCATGGAACCAAAAAATTATTTATTTTACCTAATACTGAAGTTTGTAATGGAACTGGGCTGTTAAGGAATTTATGTCTAAATTTCTGCCTTGTTTCTACCTCACGATTTCTTGAACTTTTTGTAAAAAATGAATATTCAGTACATTTAGGTAATGAATATCTAATCACTGCACAGCATAAAACATGTTGTAGGCTTACTTAAGTTGCAAGAATGAAGGTAGGTTATGTTTATGCAGTAACTATTGCACAATATGAAACACATGAATGTACTATTTATTGCATTATTGCCATGAGTTTATGGAAGGAGATGCCAAGTAAACTATTGCCTCAACAACCCGCCACTTTTAAAATAAGGGCACTATGATGACATGGCTGCTTTTGAAGACTACTCGACTATTATTATGATAAACTATTATTCTTTCCTTGAGGGTCATTCTTATAAAATAAGTTAGCCAAAATATATCTTACCTTTTTCTGAACATCACGAAGTGGTGGGGTTAGTATTTGTGTCTGTAAACTTTTGGCACTGGACTTTGACTTTTTAGATGTACTTGTAACATTTTCCTCCAAATAACTCCCAGACTTTAATATACTATTACAAAGCTTTTCCAATACTTTAACACCCAAACCATCTACTTCAAGCACATCTTCTAATGTAGAAAACTGGCCTCTTTTTTGCCGAAACTGCTGTAAATTATTTATGCGGCTTTTACTGATTTCAAACCTGAAAGAGGAAAAAAAAAAGTCTTCATCTATTCAGAATTTAAGCATATTATCCAAAATTCATAACCAAAGCACTCACCAGTTTTGCATAGTGTTAGATTTTTGTTCTCAAGCCTGCAAGAACATTTCATTTTTTCAGAACTTCCCCTTTTTTATTGCCCATGGTACTGTATCATTATTAGGGACCGGATTCTTAGGTTTTTACCTATTTTTTTTCCTTGCTTTTAAAACAAAAAGCGCTCATACACTTTTTCGAATCATCTCCATAGGATTCACCCACATTAATTCTGTGGCACCTAAAAATACCTAAATGGGGTATAAAAACCTAAATGTACCTAAACGGAATATAAAACCTATAATATCTAATTTAGGCTAATTTTTCTTTTCTTTTTTGTTTGTCAGTTGAGAAATCAATATTTTGCGGAGAGACAATAATTTTTGTCGGGTTGAAATTAATACCATCAGCGTTTCGTTCAACCCATTGTCGTCTAGGATGGACAGTATCAAAAGAGGAAGAGTACCGGCATATTCCTTTTTGTTTGCCTTTATTACTTCCCTGGTATTCATATTGTGTGGTCACACTGTGAGTTTTAAGAAGACTTGTTAATTATGCCGAAACAAATGAAATCGAGTTTATTACGGCAATGGATTGGCGAAGACCTGAATTTCTTCTTCTTCTTCGGTTATTTTATGGCGTTGCACCCCGCGTGTTTCTACGTCTGCTCTGTCGTTTTCCAAGTTGCTCCTGCTGTATATGACAGACGTTGTCATTCAATACAACTCACAGTTGAGAATCTTGAAAGATATTTAGTGATATACTGTAACCAGGAAATATGAGGCAATCTTATTTTCACTGCTTCTTTTGATTGTTTATGCTTTCTTTCTTCAATTGTTTAATAATTTCCTAAAGCAAGTTTACACAAATATAAGTCAATTTTGTTAAGTTAAACTTTACAAGTATTATGTATTGAATCCTATGTAGCACATTCAAATTCATTAAACCAATTATTCTACTCGAAAACTATATTTTTGGACAAAAAACCTAAAAAAACCTATTTCACCTAATGGAAAACCTAAAACAGTGTTTTTAAAAACCTAAAAATCCGGTCCCTAATCATTACTGTACAATCCAGTGCAAAATTGAAAGAAAGGATATAAAATCTTTCCATTTCAAGCCAAATAATGTTTATAATATGTTATACAGCTGATTTATCTCCCATTGTATTCAAACTTCTTTTATACAATAATCCAGTGTAAAACACAATCTACTGTATACCCATTTTTCCAGTCTGCATTGTTATTCCCTTATTGTGTAATCTCTATATGGGTCTACTTTATCAAGTAATACATCAAATAAAATGTTGTAGCAGCATGTTGTAGTTAACTATAAAAGAAGATACTTCAGTACATTACATGAATAATTCTTTAATTCATAGGCCTATGTCATATCTTTCAGATATGGTGATGCATTTTGTAAAGTTAGTATAAATTTCTAATTTTGTAAAGAGAGAAAAAATTCAGCAAAAATAGGTTAATCAAAACAAAATCTACAAAAAGAGATAGAAAAAAGTACATGCATCAGTAATCAAATCCGGGTTTCCTGAATGGATTCATCACACCCTACTCCTGTGCTATAAAGTTCCCTCAACTTTGGTTGAGGCCACACTTAATTTTATTCAGAACACCATTTCACAGTTTATCACTTGCCCTGACATTGCTTAGTTTGTATCTAGTCCCGACACTGTTTATATTTATAAATAGTCCTGATACTGCTTATACTTATGACTAGTCCTAACCTTGTTTGCACTTATAACTAGACCTGACATTGTTTACACTTTAACTAGTCCTGACACTGTTTTCACTTGTATCTAGTCCCGTCACTATTTACACTTGTTTCCGGTCCCGTTTAGGTTTGGCCTGTTGCTAATTTGGTCAGATTTCTCCATGATTTCTATCTCTGGCGATTCTTGACCATTCATTGCCGACTGCTCTTGTAAAATCGTCCAACCACCTACAATTAGGTCGACCTCTGTTTCTCTTCCCTTCTCTGGGGTCCCACATTGAAGTCGTTTAGGTCCATCTGTCCTGATGCAGCCTCGCTGTATGGCCTGCCCACCTCCACTTCAGCCCTTGTGCCTGGATTGCTGCATCCTTTATTCTCGATCTCTTCCTCAGTTCCACGTTGGATATTTTGTCGCTCAGTTGTATGTTAAGGATTCTTCTTTCCATTTTCCGTTGACAAACTTTCAAATGCTCCAATTTTACCTGGGTGCAGGACCATGACTGGCATCCGTATAGTAATACGGGAATGACGCAGCTTTCTAGGATGTCAGATTTTGTTCTTTGGCTTAGGTATTTCTCCATCAATATGAATTTTAAGCTGTTGAACTTTCCCCAAGCCAGCGTGATTCTTCTTTTTATTTCTTTGTCCATTGTATTTCTTACTGATACCAGCTGACCTAGGTACACATATTCTTCTACATATTCCACTGGTATGTTGTCAATCATTATTGGTGTTGCCATTGCATGTCTCACTGCCTTGGTTTTGCTGTGTTCACTGTTAGGCCGACTTTCTTGCTTTCCTGGCTTAGGTTTGTACGCACATGCTCTAGCTGTACTCCGGATTTAGCAAATAGCACTACATCATCTGCGAAAAGTAGATTCGTGAGCCTCCTCCCATTTATGTTGAGACCCATTGCTTTATCTTCCCATTCCATGTTTTTGAAAATCATTTCAAGAAGGCATGTGAATAACTTAGGAGATATGGGGTCGCCCTGCTGTACTCCCTGTTTGAATGTTGTTCCCTCTCTCTCTGTTCTTAGTGTGGCATGGCTATTAGTGTATATCTTGCTGAGGATCCTTATATATTTGTGCTCTATTCCTGTCTTCGCTAATGCTTGTATAACACGAGGATGTTCGACTGTATCAAAAGCCTTAGCATAGTCAACGAAGGCTATGTATAGGGGTAGGTTGAATTCTTCTGATTTTTCAATTATTTGTCTTACCAACTGCACATGGTCTGTTGTGCTAAATCTGGCAAGGAAACCTGCCTGTTCTGGTGGTTGATTGGTGTCTAAAGTCGTTGTAAGTCTTCTTGTCAGTACTTTTGTGTCGCGACTTCCTTCCTTGTGTAGCAGCACTATCGTGCTGCGCTGCCTCTGATCTGTATTTCTTCTGATGTTATTACTTTGTTGAATAGGTTGATGATCTCAGTAGCAGATGTTCGCCTCCCCATTTTAAGTATTCGTTTAGTATTCCATCCTGTCCTGGTATTTGTTCTACTTTTACATCTTCAATTGCTTTCCTTACTTCGCTCTGCAAAATAGGGGGGGATTTCCTCTTCTTCTTCTTGTTCATCAGTGGCCCTTAGGTGTTTTCATTCAGTGGTGTTTTTGCTTTGTAAAGTGTTTTGTAGAAGTCTGTGGCTGCAGTTATTATTTCCGATCTTGCCGTGATTCTCTAATCTGTGTTCTTTGTTACACCCAACATCCAATGTTTCCCCTCTGCCATTTCTTTCCTTGCTCTTTTTGCTGATTTTGTACTACTCATTATGTGTTTTATCTGCTGTAGCTTGAAGTTCCTTATATTGTCTCTTATTTTACGCTTTGTGAGTTTGTTTATTTCTGCATATTCAATTTTGTTCTTCTCCAATAGGGGCATGTTACACTTCATTCTTTCCCTTTGTTCTATTAGCTCTAAAGTTTTTTTGCTCAGTTTGTGCCTGTTCTTTGTTGTTCCTTGACCCTCTGCCTCGTTTACTGCTTCTACTATGCATTCTTGCAGCGAGTTGTATATTTCCTGTGTGTTTGTTAAGCCATGCTTTTGGGTTGTTCCAGCTTCCTCTGGAACGTGAGTGCGTATTTGTTCTTTCTCATTATGTGCAGTTTTGGTTTATGGTGTGGTCTGTATGGCTTCCTATAACTTTTTACTTTTATCGTTGCTCGAATCATTCAATGGTATGTAGCAAATTTCAAACCGTTGATGACTTGAATATTTGTTACTTCTTCAGTGTTGTTTGTAAGTATGTAGTCAATCTCATTTTTGGTTACCCCGTCTGGCGACCTTCATGCCCATCTTGCTGGGGGAGGTTTCTTGAAAAACGTGTTGGCCACCTTTAGCCTGTGTTCGTGTCCAAATTAGACTAGTCTGTTGCCCCTAGTGTTTCTCTCCCCATAGCCATGCGGCCCCACTGTTTGTTCTTTGTTGCAGCCCCTTGGGTCCACCTTGCTGTTGTAGTCCCCAGTGATTAGCGTTGTGTGTGCTCAGTGCCATTTAACAATTTATAAAAAATAGTTGATAATAATATAATAAAATAGTTTTATTTAATCATGATTGAATTAGCTCTTTACTTTGAGCGAAGAATTGAGAGAGTTGTGTGGTATTACATTGTACTATTTGTATTAGAGCTTCTGTCAGCTGGTGAGCAGAGCTCCAGATTGCAAACTTCTCGCATAGCTTCAACATTGCCACAGGCTGTTTAAATCAGACTGTAAAGTCTGTTGTTTCGGAGCCTATCAGTAGCGGCTTGTGGCTCAAAACGAAAGTGTGCTGCAAATACTATTTCATACAGCAAACTTAAAATATTTCTAAAAATTATTAGTAGGCCTATCTAAACTGCTCGTCTCTTAATCCATCTCTGGGAACTCTCACGCGATTTTCTCTGCCCTAATTATTTTTTTGCTAATTTCTCTCGTCTCGTCGAACGTTGTGTGAGTTGTGTGACGAGAGAAAATAGTAAGAATTAAAATAAAAAAAAATAATAATAATAATGATAATAATATAAATAAATATTAATAATAATTAGGGTAGGGAAAATCGTGTGAGAGTTCCCCGAAATGGAATAAGAGACGAGAAAATAGTATTTTTAATGATCGAGGTAGAGGAAGTCGCTTAGTGTTCCCATTGCGAGAGAATACTTAATCGGGGTTGTGGAATCCGGGTTTTTCTGAATTTAACACATTCGAATTTGGTGGTGAAGATGAAAAGCATTGCTTACTCGGTACATCACGGTCCCCTACCGTCAGATGGTGGAAGATCTTCTCACATAACTAACAGCTTGCCCGCCGGCGAGACGTGAACCTCCCTCAGAATCCCACTCTGGGCTGCCTGCTGCCGCAGCGCATTTTGCAGGTTAAAACTCTCATATACGCCAAGCAGTCAAGATCGAGCATGATGTCACACCCTACGAACGCTGCGCTGTTCACAAACTGCATTCACGAGGTGGAAAAGATAATATTCACATTACCGACTCTTGACTCCCAAGCTACCAGCTAAGAAATTCTCGCGTGGACGCGCCAAGTTCAAAATCTACGCAAAAGAAAATATAATATTGCGTTTGAAAATAACATTATACGACGAGCAGAAAACAAGCTGAGTGCTGCAGCACTGCAGCACATAGGAGAAACCGCCACTGGAGCCTATCTGAGGCTCCATTGTCAAAGAGAATGAAGTGCTGTGACTGAATTGTGTTCTTTTTATAGAGCTCAGGCAGCATCCAGATTGGAGAGGATTGTTGGGAACCAACTGTGGACTGAATGAAGTGAAGGTCGGATAATATGGGGATGAGGTGTACAAAACTGTCAAAGTGAGGAGTAAAGATTTTTTCCGCTCTTCATAGTTTAGTGTGGGGAATTAGTTGGAAGTGAGGTTGGCTTGGTTGATCTTAAGCGATTCAATAACATGAAACCAGCCAGATGTTGGGGACATGTTTTGTGCAGCATACTTTTACCATGCAACCAGTATGTCTTATGTATTGCATGCCACATTTGCAGGGAATACATATACACCTGCTATCTTCAGTTCCAGGTTGTTCTTTACAGGATGGATCAGTTGTTTTATCTTTGGGGGTGGTAGATGGATTCTTTTTATGTCAAACTTCTGGAGGATATGGCTGATTTTCTTCAACGATGTGACCATGTATGGCATGGATGATATACATCAACTTTCATAAGAATCTTTTTCTTTTTCCACTGCTGGGTGTGGATTAAGGGTCATTCCATGCCAAATCATCACAAAAAAGTGTAATTTCCAACCCGACCATCTCAGATTTACATGAAATTCGGTAAGAAGTTAAAATACATGAAGTTGTACACACACGCAAAATTTTACCCCTCAGTGATTTACGATATTCATACAGCAGGGTTGCAAACATGACAAAAAATTGTAAAATTTTCCCTTGCATGCTCTGCAAAAATAAATCATAACTTTACTTCTAATTGAGGTAGAACCTTCATGTTGGTCTCATTTTGAAGCTAAAGATACATAGTTTTCATTAAAAATAGTTGCATTTCAAAATATTAATTTTTTCATTCCAAGGTCAAAAGGTGTAACCTTCGACCTTGAGTATCTAAGAAACTGTATCTTTAATTTTATTGAAGAAAAGATATATTAGGCAGTTAAATGCATTCTATCTATGGTACAAATTTCATTTTGGGATGGCTTTGGGAACAGGAGAAAAAAATTTTCCTATAATAAAAAGCCACATGGCTGACTCACTCACTCACTCACTGACATTAATGTTTTTTTTTTTTTTTTTTATTTGTTTAGTTACATTACAACCCGTGTTTCACCAACTGGTATATCACGGGATATTTACAGAATTATACATAATTACTATAACATATTATAATATGAAAACAGTTCATGTGATGGAGCGGAAGACGTGGTTGATAAAGGTGGTTATCTGTATCGTATTGATATGATACTTGAGCACAATTGGCAACGGTAGTGACTTTAGAATAGATGGTCTTTCTCTTTCAAACCTGGAGCACTGTGTTAGTAGGTGTATGGCGGTCTGAATGTCTTCCTCACGACAGCTGCATGTTGGTGACTCTGTTTTTTTCATTTTAAATAGGTAGGATCTGAAGGAGCCGTGATTTGTTAGAAATTGAGTGAGCATATAGTTGGGCCAAAGGGATAGGGAAAGCCTGTGGAAGATGTTTGGTGTGAGTGGCTACTTCAGAGTTTACATAAGTAGCATTCCAAAGTTCGATATAATGGTCTTTGAGGAGCTGTTTGCCCCTGCACAGGGGAATTGCACTGTAGTCAATCGTGGTTTTGTAACTGGCCGCCGTCTTGGCTAGATAGTCAGCTCTTTCGTTGCCCCTGAGACCCGCGTGACCTTTGACCCAATGAAGAGTGACTGATGTGGTCTTCTTTAGGTTGATTATTATTTTCCTGATTTCCAGGGCGATGGGGTGAGTTGTGTGCTTATTAGCTACCGCAAACAAGGCAGCTTTGGAGTCCACGTGTATGGCGAAGGAGGACATTAATGTTTACCCACTTTCAGAATAACTAGAAACTTGAAATTTGGTACACGTATAGCGTTTAGGCTGTAAACCATATACAAATTCCAAAAAGGTTATTTATTTTATTTTTAACCCTAAAAACCCCCCGAAAAAGGGCTCGGCTCGGCTCACTGACATTAATGTTTGACCACTTCCAGATGAGCCAGAAACTTGAAATTTGATACACTTTTAGGCTTTTTAAATTTTAGGCTGTAAACCACAGGAAAATTCCAAAAAGTTAATTTTTTTTATTATTTCTAGCCCTAAAAACTCCCGAAAAAGGACTCGACTCTACTCACTGACATTAATGTTTACCCACTTCCAGATGAGCTAGAAACTTGAAATTTGGTACACGTATAGCATTTAGGCTGTAAACCACAGGAAAATTCCAAAAAAGTTTTGTTTTAAATTTGTAGCCCTAAAACCCCCCCCGAAAAGGGCTTGGGTCGGCTCACTGACATTAATGTTTGCCCACTTCCAGATGAGCTAGAAACTTGAAATTTGGTACACTTATAGCTTTTAGGCTGTAAACCACATGAAAATTCCAAAAGTTTATCTTTTTTAATTTTTAGCCCTAAAAACTCCCGAAAAAGGGCTCGGCTCACTGACATTAATGTTTGTTCACTTCCAGATAAGCTAGAAACTTGAAATTTGGTACACATATAGCTTTCAGGCTGTAAACCACAGAAAAATTCCAAAAAGTTAATTTTTTTAATTTTTAGATATTTCACCCAATCGGTCAAGAGTTAGAGCTGCAGCTGCCGCGAGGCAGAAACCCACACAAATTTAAAAAAATTTTTTTTGGAATTTCCCTATGGTTTACAGCCTAAACGCTATACGTGTACCAAATTTCAAGTTTCTAGCTCATCTGGAAGTGGGTGAACATTAATGTCAGTGAGCAGAGCCGAGCCTTTTCTCTGGAGTTTTTAGGGCTATAAATAATTAAAATATTAACTTTTTGGAATTTTCCTGTGGTTTACAGCCTAAAATTTAAAAAGCCTAAAAGTGTATCAAATTTCAAGTTTCTGGCTCATCTGGAAGTGACCAAACATTAATGTCAGTGAGCCGAGCCGAGCGCTTTTCGGGGGGTTTTTAGGGCTAAAAATAAAAAAATAACCTTTTTGGAATTTTTATGTGGTTTACAGCCTAAATGCTATACGTGTACCAAATTTCAAGTTTCTAGCTCATCTAAAGTTGGGCAAAAATTAATGTCAGTGAGTGAGTGAGTGAGTCATCCATGTGACTTTATATTATAGGGAAATTTTTTTCTCCTGTTCCCAAAGCCATCCCAAAATGAAATTTGTACCATAGATAGAATGCATTTAACTGCCTAACATATCTTTTCTTCAATAAAATTAAAGGTACAGTTTCTTAGATACTCAAGGTCAAAGGTTACACCTTTTGACCTTGGAATGAAAAAATCAGGGTTGTAAAAAAGCCGGCTAAAATTGAAAAAGACCTGACCAGCGGTTCTTTTCAATTTTAGCCGGTTAAAATCATGATTTTAGCCGGCTAAAATCATGATTTTAGCCGGCTAAAATCAATTTTTCCTGGTTGGGGGAGGTGGGAGCGGGTTGAAATTTTGAAAAAATTATATTTAGGGCCCTATGGGGTTTAGAGGGAAACTTAGTTTGCATAAATTAGACACCAATGATTCAGTGGTTGTGGGGGTGAGGGTGGAAATTAAAAATTTTTAAAACCATGTTTGTGGGGTATCGTTGAAAAGCTCTTGATGAGTAATCTCTAAATCAACAACTAGTTTCTCAATAGCGCTCATATAAGGAGAGATTTGAATTTTTGAAAGTCAAAAACACTTTAAAATATACCTCAGCCAATAGGCATGCCGAAATGAATTCATGAGGACCAACTGAGGCTAAAATTACCAATGAAATAAAGTTTGAAATATTAAAAATAATAGTTAAATATCTTTAGAACAATAATCCTTGGCCAAATTAAAAATGAAATAATAAAAGATATCAATTAATACATAATTAACAACTCTCTTTTTATAAAAAAATTTCAGTTTTTATTCTACTTTTACCCCAATAAATTCATAAAAAGCACTATGAAATCTACCTCAGCCTGTGCCCTGTAGGCCTACCTAAAGGGATCTTTTATACTTATTTCTCCATCAATTACACAAATCTGAAGCGTAATCACCTATCGCTGGAATTTTTTCAAGCCATAGAATCTTTAGATCGTATGCCAGCCAGTTCTGCATCAATCGAAAGAGTATTTTCTTCATTTGGGTTAATACAAACAAAATTGAGAAACAGACTAGGCAATGAAAAAGCCCAGAAGCTTGTATACATCAACAGGCAGAATAAAGCAAATATGCAAGAGTCTTATGATGAATGGTGAATTTACATATATTTACGTGAATATAACATGCCCTATTTTTGTCCATTTGTAGATTTCAATACTGAGGTGCGCGTTAAATTCTAGTACAAATCCGTTTCGTAGGTCGGAGGTAATATTGATCTACATAACAAGGCACTGCTATAATTCTCGACTTCGTTCATTTTATCGTTAGCCTACACAATATGAAATTTAATTTCTGAAACATAATGAAAAAATAGTTTTTGTCAGTTCTATAGTGCAAATGTGGAATATTGTGCATTGTCGATTTTAAACTCATTTAAGAGTGGTATCAGCTTTTATTGTGAAACATGCATTTAACATTTTGTTTGTCCAGTTAGCAATAAAAATAAGCACCTCCGAGGATTCCAGTGATGAACACATTAGTGAATATTGATGAGCCATGCCTATAGGCCTACTTGTAGGCCTAAAACTGGCAGTTAACTGTAAATGTTTATGTGTTGGTTCATTATTCTATACATACTAAAACAAAATTCCAAATAAAATATCCTATTGATGCGCATTACATTCGCTAACAAACTCTTTTTTTATGATTTTAAGTTTCAAAATCAGGGTGCGCATTAAATTCGAGGGTGCATTATATTGGAGTAAATACGGTAATTAACTATTGCTGGGAATTACACAGTGAAGTGGTACAGTGAGTCCCACGCAAGAGGTTGGCCAATGACGTGGGATTCTGCGAAGCGGCGGGCACAGCTCCAACTCCCGAGCGATCGGGTGAAATATCTACGCAAATAAAGCCGCGATTGGTGTAATGATTCAGGTTCTCATATTTACAGTTAAAATTACAATGAAAATAACCACATACCTCATCACAAGAGCTGCTGGAAATGTTCTTCTCTTGCATCCACACAATACTGGCACCTTTTCAGGAAATTTTCTTTCACACGCATAATTTCAGCTTCCGAGACAGAGTTAATTTCTCTTGTGATATTGTTTTTAAGTTCTTCTAACAGCATGTGACGATTATTTATGGGGAAACTTCAACAAGAAAAATTAACTCTATTTCGGAAGCTGAACTTAATGCGCATAAAAGAAAATTTCCTAAAATGGTGCCAGTATTGTGTGGATGCAAGAGCAGAACATTTTTAACATCTCTTGTGATGAGGTACGTGGTTATTTTCATTGTAATTTTAACTGTAAATGTGAGAACCTGATCATTACACCGATCGCGGCCTTATTTGCTGTGCCCGCCGCAACTCAGAAACCCGTGTCATTGGCCAACTCTTGCATGAGACTCACTGTATTAAATTACACTAAATACAATTTTAGGTTTCTGAGCTTGTATCTTTTAAATTTGTGATGTTTGGAAATAAGAGCATGAAACTCCAATTATTTTTACTCAATTTGATTTTATCCAGATAAAATGCCTGGCATTTTTCAAGTGGATAAGACTGGTAGCTCTGCATTTGCACTCAGTAGGCCTACTACAGGTTCTGAGCTTGTAACTTTTAAATTTGTGATCTTTGGAAATTTAAACATGAAAGGAACTTCAATTGTTTTTATTCAATTTGATTTTAGCCGGATAAAATGCCTGGCTTTTTTCAAGTGGATATAACTGGTAGCTCTGCATTTGCACTCAGTAGGCCTAAGTAGGCCTACTACAGGTTCTGAGCTTGAAACTTTTAAATTTTTGATGTTTGGAAATAAAAACAAGGAAGGAACTTCAATTATTTTTATTAAATTTGATTTTAGCCGGATAAAATGTCTGGCTTTTTCAAGTGGATAAAACTGAGGCCTACTACAGGTTCTGAGCTTGTAACTTTTAAATTTGTGATCTTTGGAAATTTAAACATGAAAGGAACTTCAATTGTTTTTATTCAATTTGATTTTAGCCGGATAAAATGCCTGGCTTTTTTCAAGTGGATAAAACTGGTAGCTCTGCATTTGCACTCAGTAGGCCTACTTCAGGTTCTGAGCTTGAAACTTTTAAATTTGTGATGTTTGGAAATAAGAACATGAAAGAAACTTCAATTATTTTTACTCAATTTGATTTTATCCAGATAAAATGCCTGGCATTTTTCAAGTGGATATGACTGGTAGCTCTGCATTTGCACTCAGTAGGCCTAAGTAGGCCTACTACAGGTTCTGAGCTTGAAAGTTTTAAATTTGTGATGTTTGGAAATAAAAGCATGTAAGAAACTTCAATTATTTTTATTCAATTTGATTTTATCCGGCCTGGCTTTCTTCAAGTGGATAAAACTGGTAGCTCTTCATTTGCACTCAGTAGGCCTAAGTAGGCCTACTACAGGTTCTGAGCTTGAAACTTTTAAATTTGTGATGTTTGGAAATAAAAGCATGTAAGAAACTTCAATTATTTTTATTCAATTTGATTTTATCCGGCCTGGCTTTTTTCAAGTGGATAAAACTGGTAGCTCTTCATTTGCACTCAGTAGGCCTAAGTAGGCCTACTACAGGTTCTGAGCTTGTAACTTTTAAATTTGTGATGTTTGGGAATAAAAACATTAAAGAAACTTGAATTATTTTTATTCAATTTGATTTTATCCGGCCTGGCTTTTTTCAAGTGGATAAAACTGGTAGCTCTGCATTTGCACTCAGTAGTCCTAAGTAAGCCTACTACAGGTTCTGAGCTAGTAACTTAAATTAATGATGTTTGGAAATAAAAACATGAAAGAAACTTCCATTATTTTTATTCAATTTGATTTTATCCGGATAAAATTGCCTGGCTTTTTTCAAGTGGATAAAACCGGTTAAAACCGGCCGGTTAAAATCAGGCCGGCTTTTTTCATAACAACCCTGGAAAAAATTAATATTTTGAAATGCAACTATTTTTAATGAAAACTATGTACCTTTAGCTTCAAAATGAGACCAACATGAAGGTTCTACCTCAATTAGAAGTAAAGTTATGATTTATTTTTGCAGAGCATGCAAGGGAAAATTTTACAATTTTTGTCATGTTTGCAACCCTGCTGTATGAATATCGTAAATCACTGAGGGGTAAAATTTTGCGTGTGTGTACAACTTCATGTATTTTAACTTCTTACCGAATTTCATGTAAATCTGAGATGGTCGGGTTGGAAATTACACTTTTTTGTGATGATTTGGCATGGAATGACCCTTAACCGTCTTCCTCAGGACCAATTTAATTTCTTTGGGCTTATAACAGAATGTCTTCTTGAAGTGGTTTAATTTCTCTGGTAAGTTGTTGCAGTCTGAAATAGCAATAACCCTATGGAATAGGGTTTTAAGTACCCCTCTTTGCTGGGATTGAAAATATTCCTTATTATCAGCATAAGGAAAAGTTCCAAGTACATTTCAGACCTGTTTAATGTTTACTTTTCTTTTTTATTTCCCCGATGTCTGGGGGATTTTTGTTCTGAACAACTACTTTAAGAGAGGCCACTATTATATTTAAAGTATTAAACTAAACCGCCATTTCTCCGCGAACATAAGGATTTTCAAAAACGATATTTTATTAAATGTTTTGGCTGAAGTCCATAAGCATGGAACTGACCCCGAGCACAAACTCCTGCTCTTTCGGGGTTTCAGGACCTTATATCTATGATTTATGTAATTTTAAAATAAAAATAAATCAACATCGAAGGCATTACCTGCTTAATCCTTCAGCATTGGAATCATTAAGAATTTGCAATATCTGTTTTTGCTCTTCGACGGTGTATCGAGAGAAAAGCAGTTTCAATGCTGATTGAACCTGAACAAATTTTTGAAGGAAGGTGACTGGAGCACATGCCTGGAAACAATTAAATTTACAAATTAGTGAGTAAACATCCAAAACAACTTACTGTATATATAACAAAATATCTGAAGCATAGTTCCGTACTTCAGAAATAAAGCAGAATCCTCATGCATATGTGTGTTTGACCTTCCACCCATCCATGTCACAGTCACTTTTCAGCCATTCCATGAAAAGTGGGCCTATTTTACCATTATTATATTTTTAAGCAATGTAGACATTTTGTATGTCAAATGAAAGCTAAAAGCTTATATTTTTAAGTGTCAGTAGTCATTTCCTATGATCTGGAAGTAACATTTTGTTATTGATTGTTAAATTTGAACATAACAAAAGCAACCAATTTCTTGAAAAATTAATAGTTTGTATTTAAGCATTATTATTGCTAGCCTGGAGAATCAGCTGATTATTTCTCTCCAAAAGTTGTTGTTCAGTATATTACCAGTCTTATGAAGTATTATTATTTACTACCGAGAGGTAATTATAAATTTTACTACTCGTATTTCCAACATACTCTACATTTGTCTGAACCGTAACAAAATAGTGAACAAGTTTATTTTATATGTTAACAATAATTTGTACAATGGTAATATTTAAAATGTTCTAACAAGAAGGGTTATGTAACATATCACTTGCTAAAATTTTAGCACATTAATTTATTTCTATTTAATGAGTGTTACGGTCCAGACACCACAATTTGGGACAATTAACCAGCGGTGACCCTAGTTTTAAGTAAACCTTAATTTGAACAATTTATAGGTCAAAGATGAACTTAAATGACAGGCTGTGATAGACTGGATTTTGGGAAAAATATTACAGTGAAAGAACTAGTTTCAAAATTAATTATCAACTCCGTTACCGAACGTTAAAAGACATGTAGGCACTCATCCTATTTTGAAATGGAACAAAACTGAAGTGGAAATGGATGAACTTGTATAGTGTATTACAGATGGATTTTGCTGAGAATTACTCACTCATTGCACAGGATGCATTAATTCAGTCAGCTCATTGGGTCCATCAACAAGCAACACTGTTCACAGCTATTGCCTTGCTCGTCTATTTAGACGAGATCACAAATTTTGTGATAGTGAATTAAGATATGGATGATGGGAAATTGTAATGTAATGTGTTACTGCATTCCAAGAGATCCCAAAAGACAGTAAGTCACAGGATATGGAAAAAGTTGAAATTAATAAAGTGGAGAATACAAATAACACAATCAAAATATAAACAAAAAATAAGAAAATTAATGTAAATGCATAAAAACTGAATGTTCAGACAAGAAGTCCTCCACCGAGTAACAGTTATGCAATAAAAATATTTTTTCAGCTGTAATTTGCTGTCTGGACGTTCCTGAAGACGATCATATGAGAACCGAAAGCAGAATTTACTAATGTAGGCCTACTAACATAGTTAAAGTATTTTCTAATGGTTCAGCAGCACAATTAAAAAAAAAGTTGTAAAACTTTTCTCTCCTGTTCTTCAGAAACAAGTTTTCTCTAGAAATTGAATGGAATATTTAGGCACCACTCCATGGGAAAGTGGCAGTGGATGGAGTTGGAAGATTAAGCACAATGTTCGGATTCCAGTGAAGAACCAAACATATTCTGTGAATATACCTGAACAGTTTTATAATTTCAGCAGTGAGAATACTGTGGGTGCCAGCATGTGAAGTCAAATCCAGAGAAAAAGTAGTCTGGTATTCTTTGTAACCCCCGTTACTTTCAGGTTACACCAATCAGA
Source organism: Ectobius pallidus (assembly GCA_964059195.1). Lineage (NCBI taxonomy): Eukaryota > Metazoa > Arthropoda > Insecta > Blattodea > Ectobiidae > Ectobius > Ectobius pallidus. Next base: position 113,153,477 of record CAXKWD010000003.1, read on the forward strand.
AATAAATTACTAGTCGGTCAGACCAAGTTCAGGTGCTTCACCAAGACAATTCATTGTCATCCTTTCTTAATCATCAGAGTGAGTTAAAAGTCCTCCTTGAATTAAATTTTGTGATTTTGTCTTTGTCAAACTGAAAGGTGGAAAGAAGTTATCCCCTGAAAAGACATACTATGCTGAGGTAGGTCTACGTAACATTATCAACTATATGCATTCCAGTGGTATTCCCATATGGATATGGCCTCAAGAAAGCCATCTCTATAGAACAGGCTTCACTCATTGTCTGTGTTGTCAAACTACCTACTGTCACTAATAATAATGGACAGTTTGTTTTTAATTAGACATAATGAGACATACTTTTAAGTTTTCACAATTTCTTTGTGACAGCAGTTTTATAAACCCTACGAAAGGCCCTAAGTTTATGTTAAATTACTTATTTTGACTAGTTAAATGTTCATGGTTCCTAGATTTTGCAAAACATGTGTAAATTTTCTAGACTCTCAATTTGTTAAGTACGGTAATTCTAACTTGTGTGATTTTACACAGTGTCTGAACCGTAACAGCATGTGTCTGGACCGTAACATATTTTGAAAATTTATTGTGTGTTAATTATTGAAAATATGAAGCTGATCAATAGTGCATAATTACCCTTGAACATTTGTATAGAAGGAAAAAAATATGATTCACTGTAATGTTCTGACAACTCTCAGAGATTTGCATGTCTTTAGAAAAATGACATGGGTAACCTTCTGTGTGAGACTGAACTGTAAATGGGTACTTTTTTTATCAATTTCTTGAATGATTAATGTTGACATCGGATTAAAATATATATCAGGGGTGAAGTACTGTTTAAAGACATTTCATACGTATTATTAACACTTTTGAAAATTTATCTTAACTTCTAAAGTGTTTAAATGTCTGGACTGTAACAATGGAATGGCTATTTTCTGAGGAATATTTTAATCTACTGGCCAGAAATTTATCCACACCTTATCCAGCTACAAAATGTCAATTCTGGGGTAGAATAATAATTTCTAGGTAAAAATGTTTCCACCCTTTTAAATAAGGTATTGTTTGAAACAGTAGGCTATCTAAACTATGGCTTCATTGGTTTTAAGATATTAGTTGAAATGTTTTCTTGAGACTGTGTCCATCTTTCACTTCCAAAAGGAGGAAATTATTAAAAAAATTAAGAATTTTCAGCCTAGTAAAGTATAGGGAACTATACCAATCCATTAATTGAAATTAATATGCTATTTATAGATTCCTTGACGATCTAGTTTTGGTTACTATCTTTGCTTGATCCTTCTTAACCCAGCCAGTCTCTGGACATTGGAGTGCCCGAATGCTGAGGGTTCTTAAAGTTATACACTATAATAGCCAAAATATTGTCATTAAAACACAAATTCAGGCTTTTCACTAATAACTTTCCCCACACCTTGATCAACTTAACTAAATTCTCCATTTATTTTTATATGAGTTTAAAGAATTAAACAACCACAAATGTGAATTTTGGAAAAACGATGTGAAGCATCAGTATTATTGTACATTCAGCTTCACTTCATTATTGTACGTAAAAACTTACCAAATTAGCATGGTGCATAATTTCTGGTTGCCACAAAATTCTGATGTGGGTGACAGAGATTCAATTTTGAAAAACTGCTATTTTATTTTAATTTCCCCAATAGTAAATCAGTATTTAGTCAAAACTTTTAGAAATATCTGGAAGTTATCAATTTAATTTGAATTTCTAACACAACTTTCATTGTTTTGGTTCCCTGTGTTTTGGCCTAGATCTTATCCTTAGCTTCAGTGATGTATTCGAGGGTATACGCCATATATCCTTATAACTTTACTCATTAGTGTATATCTTCTGTTTTATTGCATACTAGCTGAAAAGGCCCGGCGTCGCCCGGGCTTTGTATTTTGCAATTTTAAATTAACTTATGGAGGACTTTCGATGTTGAAACTCTAGGTCCTGATATAATGATGTATGTAGAATTCGAAATGAGGAAGAACAACATATGGCACTCAGAAAACGCTAGATATAGCTTTTTATGGTTCATAGAGGATGTCGAATGCTGCATTCCGTTGCTTCTACTCATCATGCCTGGGAGGGGTTGAAATAAGAAGAAACATAAATTACATAAGATTGTATTGACTTGACGGAAAATTTTATTTCTCATTCTCATGTTAAACCGTTTCGGTCCTGAAATAAAATAGAAATGCAGTACCACTTTCATACTTTCCTCCCCTAAAACCTGGGACATAATATACTGCGAGTATAGGACTCAAAATGTTCCATCCCATGCTTAGGGCCTATGATAAATCTCAACTAATACAAAGCCTACAGCTATGGATAACTGACTATTTACCGACTTCTGATATAACATACTCGCACACTTAAGTTGCTCCTGCAATACGACCTCTTATTCTACATCAAAATGTGAAGTGAGAAAATATTTCTTATGTCGAAGGTAGAGGAAGTTATGTGACTGCATCACACTGTGCTTTATTTTCGTGGATTTCATTTTCAGTGATTATTTTCGCCAATATATTACATCAATGGAATCATAATTCGTTAAAGTCCAGCATTAAATAGTCGCCAAGGCCCTATGTCATCACAGTAAACAATTCACTGTTGTCATGTGAACTAAACAGCAATTCATTTTTTTCAGTACAAAATTCTCAGAAATTATATAATTTTCAAGGGAAGGAGTATTTTGTTTGAATTTTAATGTTGACCGCTATACTTTCCGGGCTTAACTGGGTATGTGTGCAAAATTCCGTGTAAATTGGTAAAGAAATGTAGATTTGTATAAGGAACAAACATACCCACAAACACACATTCGACTTTATATAATAGATATCTTCTGTTTTGGTTATGTTTGATTGATTTACCAGTATTAGTTTTTTTTTTTATATATATATACAATTTGAAGTAACTTTCGATTTAGGCATGATTGGAGTTAATGTTCAAATATAATGACGAGAAGTATTATCGTAATTTCTACTAAACACCATCAAATAGCCACTTGCAAACAGAAGTGCCAACCATACCACTGTGGATAAAAGGCAAAATCTGTTGAATACAAGTAACAAACATTCTACACTCTTCTGCTGTAATCAATCATAGGCATCGCTAACTTGGCAAAGACATAGCAGGAAAGGAGTGTACTCAACAGTACAAACCAGGTCACAGACAATCTTTGTGTAAATTCTGCAATCTTTGTAATCAATCACAAATATCGATATATCGGTAAATCTTCGACAGTCACAGAAACAGCAGAAAAAAAGCATGCTGCTAAGAAATAAAAAATACAGTACCAGTACACCAAAACAATATCGTGATTTTAAGGCACATTTTCATGCTCGTTTCTCACTTTATGGACAGAAGGGGCATATTTTGCACTTATTTTGCGGAATCTAGTCAATTTTGCGATATTTCGTGGATTCAATTTGGTTCATATTGGTAGTTTAAGCATATGAAAGCTAAATATAGCTAAGGGAGGTTGTTTTATAAAATTTCGTGCTCATTGTTGTTACCAAAAAATACGGCCCCTATTCATTAGTGTTGTAACTGCAAGAATTTGAATCCTTCATTTGTAGATAATATTTATTGAAACAACACATTGAAAAAGTTCGAAATTATTCAGTAAGGTGTCCTGGTTTTTTTTCTGTTACAATCTGGTCACCCTGATCATATCGGATTGAGGTCATGTTAAATTCCTTGAAAACACCTACCATACAGTATTCATATCAATTTGAATATGCTAAGCACATATTTACATTGGTTCCTGGGTATGCAGCCAGCAGATCTTACAGACTCTCTTGGAAAGAGTGAGTAGTGCAACACTGCATTACCATATCAAATACTGTATGAAAGTGTACCTATTCAGATCAATTTGAATTCCAATGGAAATATATGGCCTAGCCTACTGTGTTTCATTGAGAACTCAAATCAATCTGAATATGCTTACCGTATTGAAACTGTCATGAAAATATGGATTCAGATCAATTTAAATCTCCAAGTCAATTCATCTAAAAATATTGGATCAGATGAGATTGTATTCAACGCCATGAAAATAGTATCGTACAGCCATTTCATAATAATATTACGGGTGGGACATTCTAGCAAATTATAAAAACTATTTTTGTTTATTACATATCATAAATAATAAACTAGAATTGGTTCTTCACATTCTGTAAAATTTACAATGCCTTCTCCTCCACACTGCGTGCAAAGCATTATTTAAAATTTATTTTAAAAATTTTAAATTTGTTTTTCAAAATCTGTTACGGGTGGGACATAATTTGGACACTGATTTTAATGATGCAAAACAGAAGCTCATTTTCTGTTCTGCTATTACTGTTAGGGTCTTAATGTTGTTATTAATGAAGGTATGAGGGATTCAATACAAATTATAAACTGTTTCCAGGTTGTCAGAACATTTATTTAACTCATCAATAATAGTTTAGCAAAACTATCACTGTTACGGGTGGGACAAAAATTCCCTTGTTTGTTATTTTACGTAGTAATTAACCACACATATTTTTTGAAGTTAATCTTATATAGTGACCGCGTTTAAAGGATCCTCAGGCGGCAACCCTCTAATACAGTATCTCAACCCCACCCCTGACCAAACCCTCCATAAACATCTTGCGGTTGAAAAGCCGGAAAGGAATGATGGAAAATGTTGCGCGTGCCTAAGTATAAGATGCGCATTGTTGCCACAGTTTAAAAGCCTTGCAGCTGATTTCCACAAATCTGGAGAAACAACACAAGTGACATTGCAACAAGGCCTGACCTGGTGGCAGGGACCACCGCATTTGTTTAGGGGTGGGTAGACCCTAATAATCTTTTCCAGATAAGAGAAGTGGTCTGACTTAAAAGCGTTCCGCCCGCTTTGTAGCCGACTGGAGATCGTTTGGGCGCGAAGACTATACCAAATTGTACCTTAAGATGTATATTTTCTCAAATGAAAATGGACATAGCTGATTACTCTTGACCACTTGGTATTAAAGAGTGTTAAAATCATGCTAAAAATGGCAAAAAAAAATAGTAACTCAATGCAATAAATAAGTAAATCGACAGATTTTACACATGAAACCAATTCCTTAAAATTCAGATAATTTGAGGTTTTACACTTATTTTTGACCACCCAATTACAATAATTTTATAACTTCTCTCTTTGAGGGAAAAATTCCCATATTTTATGAAATGGCTGCGTATTCAAATCAATCTCAATGTGCTAAGCAGATGTTTTATTGGTCGTCGGATGTGAAGCTAGCACATCCTGTGGATTCTCTTGGAAACATTTACATTTTCATAGAGAATTTGAATTCTGAATACGCATGTACTGAATTTATGGAAACAAATCTAGATCGAATTGAGTCTCAAGGTTGACAGACCTAAAAAGTAGGATCAGATCGAGATTGTATTCAATGCCATGAAAACACTATATCGTATTTCGATCTCAACATGCTAAATCAGGCATTGGCCGTTGTATGTGAATGTGGATGCAAAGATTGTTTTCAATACCGTGTCAAAAACTGTATGAAGTAGGATTGGGAAAAACCAAGAACAGGTCACCCCTTAAGCTCCTCCCACTTGAGACATCTAGGCGTGAATGGTGGAACTACTAGCAGCATTGAAAATTTGTATACATTTTTTTCCCCTTTCCCCTCTTTTTTTCATCTTTCTAATATTCAATTTCTTTTCTCCTTTACCCTACCTACCTATTTCTATCCTATCAATTTTCGACCTAAGGAGATTCGAACACAAGACCGCTAGCATGATAGCCAGTCATCTTACCCACTACGCCATTGAGTGATCATTGTGATGTGAAGCGAGAATTCATGTATTTAAGTTTGGAGAGCTGCATGAAATAGCGGAGATTGATAATTTTGTATTAATTGCAATTGGTTCAAGGGAAGTTTTAATTGGTAAGTTACAAGGGTCGTTTTGGTTTTATTAATCAACTCGTATTGAGGGTGGCATACCATTGATCAAAATCTAAAAAACTCGTTCCCATATCAACCTCTACCGTCACATGGTGGGTCCTGAGTAATGCTAAAGATGCTGTGGTGATGATTTGGGACAAGAATTATTTTCGTATTATAGTAATTATAATGCTTTGGTATGGCAAAAAAAGGCTGGTACTGGTAGCTAGGGGAGCGGGGTAACCGGGTCGCTGTAGCAACGCATTGGCTGGAGTGGGCAGAGCTTGTTCTTGGTTTTAGGCATAGGATCATATTGTAATGAGATTGTATTGAGATACATTTGCATTCTTCATGAAAACTTGGTAATAGAGAACTACCATAACTGTAGGCTAAGACGCTTGTTAATAATTTAAATCATACACAGGAAAATGTATTATTGCATCCTGCTGCAACTATACACAATAACGTTCCCCATAAATGTATGGGTGTGTATTTTATGTTCAGGTTGCATTTATTAATCAACTTCAGTACTTGGGTATATATCTGTACAACTATGGGATGTACTGGTACAAGAAAATGGTGGTGTAGGTTATTTTTAATGTGTAATATTTTTTCCCGGTAACAGACCGAAATACGTGGCTTTCACGTGCCCTAAATGGGTGCCCCAGGTCGAAGGTAAAGATCACACACTTTATCTTGAGCTAAACACTCCATAATGCTGAAAACTGTCCATATCAAGAAACCCTCGCTAAAAAAAAAAATGAATGGATAAACTTTGATATAAAAAGGAAGTATTGCCATACCAAAAAACTTTCGGCATCCCAAACTTTCCGTAGCGGCATTCTTGAACCACTGCATTTTTGTTATTTGTTTACAACATATGGCAAAAGATAGATTTATGCTGCGCACCAGCCAAGCTCCGCCGTATTGTTAGGTTAGGAACGTTTAGTTAGTTTATGTTATACTGAATAGCACGAGGTTTATTATGTCTCACATTGAATTTCTTCTGTGACGAAACCCTAAACCCCACCTTCCCAGGTGGGCCCCATTAGAGAGGAGCCTAGTGTGCAGCATAAAACAATTTTTTTCTCTTATAACCTAACTTACTCTGCAAAGAAGAGATACTGTAAGTGAAAACATCTCTCATGTTTCAGGAAAACAATTCATCGCCCGTTTTATTTATTTACAGTGAGTTGTCCGCTGTTTTTCTATACTTGTTTCCTGTAGTTCTGATTTATTTTCCTATATTAGTTTCTATCACAAAACAGGAAAACTACAACCGTTTCACTGACAACATAACCAAAACTCGCTTGGTTTGTGTTCTGTGCTCGCTTGTCGCTTCATTTTTTTTTCTGCATTCGTTTGTTTTGCCTTCGTCGAGTGACTGCTCTTGCCATCTATCCACCATGCTGCCACTTACGATGTTACAACATCGATATTTCTGTTCGACTCGATGCTGTTTGCCGGCCAAGGCTATCGACTGACAGAACTACTGATGCGTTCATGTGAGAAGACACCTTCTTTTATTAAGAAATGTTAACGAGAAACGGTACACTTGTTTAATGTAGGACGATTTTAGATTACAACCTACGAAACATAATCGCTATATTGATTCAGGGGACGGGAGTTAACGAAGTTTTTTCTTAACAGAAATAAGGCTTATGAAGAACCCCAGTTAACGAGAGTTTGACAATAGATTTTCCAATAAGCGCTTCAGTATTTCGTATCCCACAGTTTTGTTTTACCTCTTAAGAGAGTGGTGTTCACTGGCGTAACATCAGGATAAACAAGGCCGGCAGGCAGGCAGGCATGACACAAGTACTTTTCTACAGCCAGTGTGGACCTAAATAAACCGTGGCAGCTGCAGCAATGCTAATAAGCCTAATGGCCTTTCAGGACTAGCCAGAATTTTCCCCATGGTCCGGAGAGCGAACCTGCATTACAATAGCCATCTCTATATATATAAAAGGCTTTGTCCTGACTGACTGACAGGAATCAACGTAGAGCCTAAACTATAACAGGTAGAGACTTGGAATTTTCACAGTGCCTTCGTTTCATAATGTAGGTACTCACTAAGAAAGGATTTTGAAAAATTCTGATTTTAAATGCCAAAAATCAAGTGTTTTTGAGAATACTTAATCCCTTCTTACACAGAATTATCGAATCCGAATCACATTTGACATTAAAACATATTGTTGCCAGAGGGTTTCAGATGGGTTTGGAATTAAATTAAATGGAAGTTTGACAATTACAGTTGGCTTTGTCTATTTTTGTCATACCTTGAAATAAAACTTTCGCGATCGCTTGAATGTTGTAAGCCCTAATATGGTCAAACATTGTTTTATTTGGACGAAACTCACTATACAGGGGTTTTCTGGACCAGGGAACTCGAATCTGAGGTCGCTTTTACCAGGTGACGCTATGTAATCGTGGTATGTATTCCACGTGATTTAGGTGTTAATAAATATAATGATTTAACTATTATGCTCTTAATTTTTAATTTTTGAAATTATTATCGCGGGCGAAGCCGCGGGCACATGCTAGTCATACATAAACGAGAACCAAGTTTAGAGTTGGTACGGTCTGTAATATTATTATTTTACCTGTTACCATGAGACCAATATCAACTATAGAATTAAGTTTTCTATTATTTACATGCGAACGTTGGTATTAAGTAGGCTAGTGAGTGCTTTAGTTCGATACGCGGTTTCCACGTGGTTAAATGATTCCAAGTGTGGTCAAGTCTCCCGACAAAGAGTAAGTTACGTGATCATATTACGGCAAATTGTGTTCAGCTGTCTCAATCTGATCCACACTGTAGTCGAACTTTTCATCAGGTAAGGCACAGTGGCGTAGGAAGGGGGGTGCGGGGGGTGCGGACCGCCCCGGGTGCCATCACTCGGGGGGTGACAAAATAAAAATGTGTCTTTGTAAGTAAAAAATCGCTCAAGGGAATTTAAATAGAATAATAATATTATTTAAAACAATTAAATAAGCTTAACTTTCTAAAAGTCAACATGCGTATTGAAACTTCTTTTAGTTTTAAATTCAGTCAAGAAAGGTCATAAAACGCGGCTGAACTGGCCGCTGTGTTGATACGAACAATAATATTATGGTTAGGGGAGGGGTGTTTATTTCTGCCGATGCTTGTCTCTGCAGAACGGTGATATTTTATATCACTCAAGCTGCAACCAATTCTACCCGCTGCGGCAGTCATGACTTTGATGAAAATAAACTTCGAATGTGAGTTGACTCCGAAGTCTCCTTCAATCTAGATTTTGAACTGGGATGTGCGCATATTTAAGAATAGATTATTAATAATACAGTTCCGTAAACTAATTACATTACTTGTTTATGAAATTTATTAGGATCAACCTATAAAAAATTATGTATAAATTTATGCTTGCTAGACGTCCCGGTTTCAGACAAAATCCCGGTGTCCGGGTCGGTTTACTTCACGTCCTGGTAAAAATTAAATTTGATATTCTAGGTGACCAAAAAAGTCTAAAAATAATTAACTATGAAGGATTATTTAGGATAATTACTTTTTCATTTATTTCTGTACTGTATGAAAAGTGAAAACAGTGGAAGCAAGAAAAGACTACCAGAAATGTGATTATTTCATTGAAGAAAAATGGCTCAGGCTGTTTTGTCACTTCAAGGAGAATCACATAGCAGCCCCCAATCTGATCAAGATTGTTGAGTATGCCTTCTGCGTACCTGCGACATCAGCACCAGTTGAGAGAGTATTTTCTTTGATGAACAACGCATGGACTGATGATAGGGGTTTGATGAAGGAATCTACGGTTAAAGACTTGATGACATGTAAAATTAATATCGGATTAGCTTGTGAAGATTTTTACAACAAGATTAAAACAAAACAAAAAAAACTTTTTAAAAAAAGTCCTAGCCAATGAAATGTACATGTAAATATTGTTCAAATTTTTATTCCTCATTCAAAGTCTTTCTTCTTATTTAAGTAAATTTTAATTATTAACATGTCAGAAATAAAATGTTTAAATTTATATGCTTATGCTATTTATTATTACACCTGGTTTAGGTTCCTAATCAGTAACTATTTATTCATAGCATTGAGAATAAACTACCCTCTAAAACATTCTAAAAACCCGCCAAGGGTGTGTACCCTTGAATATCCGCGACGCTGGGGGGCATTCCGGTGTCCCGGTTGAACATTTCAGAAATCTGGCAAGCCTATGTATAATTCACATAACTTCCTCTGCCCAAATAAAAGTTAGCCTCCCCTTAAAAATAAGAGAAAGTTGTCGCCAATCTTGGTGTCATATCCCCAAAAGGTACCTAACCCAAATATAAAATTTTGTTTTCGTACGATTTTCCGTTGCAAGAGGCCGTATTGCAAAGAGCGCGTATTCAGAGCGGGTGGCTTATACTATGCCACCAAGTTAAATCTGCACGGCGATAGGGGAAGTGTTTTAGCGCTAGTGTCGTCCAGCTACCACTATACGGAAGGGATGTAGGGGAAGCAGGTGGCGAAAGATCATAACATGGTTGCCAGATTATTCATTTGGACAGTGACTGTCTTAGGTGTCAGGTCATTTAAAAACACGGTAATTCCCAGCGCCCCTCTTCCAGCCAAATAACCCAACACAGTGGACAGGAAGTGGCAGCGTGGCGGCGGGGGTGGAAGAAGGGACAGCTCATTTTCTCCAGTTGGGACATGGTTGCCAGATTATTCATTTCAACGGTGATTGCTGAAGATGAGAGGTCATTTTAAAACACAGGAATTCTCAGCCCTCCTCTTGTAGCCAAATGACTGAACTCAGTGAATAGGAAGTGGCAACGTCAAAGGAGGGAGATCGAGATTTAAGGCACATTCCTAACATATTTTCTGCATGCAGAGATAACTTGGTGGCGTAGTAACTACCCTTCAGAGAATTATTTCGAAAAAGTGTTTCAAATAAAAGTATTAGCTCTTAGTATAAGCAACCCCAGTGCAAAATTAAAAGAAAATCGTTAGAGCCGTTTTCGAGAAAACTTTCTTTATGTAAAAATAAGGAAAACTTGTCTCCAATCTTCGGTTCACATCTTGAAAGGTATCTGACATAAATACAAATTTTTGTCTTTTTATCAAAATTCATATTTTTTAAAAGTTCGAGATTTTGCTTGGAAAACAAAATATAAAAATATAAAAAAATCACTTAAAAAATAAAAATTTGCACAATTTCGGGAGTGTATTGTGGCCTAGATGTTCACTTTATTAACGGTAACACCCTCAGTCTGTCGCTCACGAAAACAATGTATAGGCCTACCTGTCTGTCTATAACGTACTTTAGATTAATAATAATAATAATAATAATAATAATAATAATAATAATAATAATAATAGCATTTATTGTCGTTTAACAGTACAGTGTACAATGTACAGCATAATGTGCTTGATATGTATGTCTTTCCTTAATCCTAACAAAATTGACTGAATTAGGTTAACTATGTCTTATATTCACCTTTGGTAGCACTGGTTACAACATGGCGATAACATGGTAACTCGAATCGCTTTATGGATGGTTGATTCATAGTATACCATGATTTCGGAGCTTAGTTTTGTTCTTATATAACAATGTAATTATTACTAATTTTGCATAATCCGTTGAGTTTACGACTTAGGCCTACATCAGATAAATTCGATGCAGCTGCATTTATCGACAAACTCTTAAACTCTCGTGGGATTACCTTTGACTATCCAAAAAATAACACTTGGAACTGTTCCAACTTTTAATAATTTAAATGGGGGGGGGGACAAGAAATTTTCCGCACCGGGTACCACATAAGCTTGCTACGCCACTGGTAAGGCACATTCTGAGTTTGGAGATGGCTCGCTACCCTTCAGAGAAATTCTAAGAATACTTATTTTTAAAAAGTTGTACACCATAGTAGAAGCAGTCTGAGTACAAACATAAAGAAAAGCCATGCAGCCAATTGAAAAATTCACGAAAAAAACGCAGCAGACTCTTGGGGAGTTAAAACGTTCAGTGTTATTAACAAGTACGCTATTAGCGTATTAAACAATTTCACAACGTTATATCTCTCGTTACCCATAGTTATTAACTATCAGAATCCGCGGATCCGCTTATTTTGAAACTGATAAAGTCATTGCAGGGCCGTCGCGTGGTTTGTTGGCGCCCGGGGCAAGATTTCGTCAGGCGCCCCCCCCCCCCCAAACTCAATCCCACGTGCACCCACCCGACATTCCAACTCCTAGCGGAGAGTAGAGATGGGAATCTGTTACTTTTTTTGGAACAGTTACGTTACTGTTACAGTTACACGAAAGTAACTGTTATTTATAACCGTTACCTGTTACTTTTCTTGAATATTACGTAGTTAATCGCCAGATCACTTCCCACTTGTAGGGGAATGCCCTTTATCTCCCCCCCCCCATAACGGTTATGGACGTAGCCAAGGCTGGGGCTCTAGGGAGGAACCCCCCCCCCCCCCCCGAAATAAAAAACAGTTGTAAAATTTAGCTTTCAATTAGGGATGATAATCGCTAGTTAAAATATCGAGGTTAAAATCGGAGAAAACCATCGATATGACGATAATATCGGCCTGAAAACATCGATGTATTTAGACAAAAAACATCGATGTATATTTAAAAAAGGCCATGGTATCAGAAAATTAGGCAAAATTCATAAATAAACAGAAGTATTTCCATGAAAACAATCGATGTAAAAAATCAATGTTTTGGGAAATTAAACTCCTGTAAATAAAGTGATATCGTAGAACCAAGGTACCCACGCAGCACGATATGTATAATATACGTATGTTTTAGAGCTACATATATATCATACGTTTGGTCAAATTCAAAACGTAAATTATACGTATATTTTATATCCAATATATGCATGTATAAAAACTGTTGTAATTTAATCCTGCTTTATGTTCATAATATATCAAAATTAAGTTATTGTTACATAAGCAATTTATTATTTAAAAAAATCTAATTTATTGTTCATTTGCTAATATCGAAATAACATACAAAAAAATTGGCAACTATACATAAATTTTACGTCTAGAATTTGACATTGTAAACACACCTGTTTATTGTGTTTTACTCAAGTAAATCGCAGGCGCGGCTCGTGGAAGGGAAGTTAGGTGAAGAGCTAGAGAGCGGCCTAACTAAGAAGACGCCTGACACCGGTAAGGGTAGATTGCCTGGAATGGAAGCCTACCATTGCATTGCATTGCACCGTATGAAGAGCGCGTGCGTAAGTGAAGTAGCACTTCACCTACTTCCCCTGAATAACCGCCACTGGTAAATCGATTTGGTTAAATTAAGGGAACGCAATACAATTTACTCACGCTAATAAGAAATTAATAAAAAAAATGGTTTAAAATGATTACATCCGTAAACTCAGTAGGACTATTTTCCTTACTTCTTTGGTAAGCACAGAACACAAACATAAGCTTGCGCGGCGCCATCTTGTGCTGCGTCGGAACTCTGAAGGATACCAACGGTCACGCGTGGTTATAAGTTTCGTTTGTTCTTTGAGTTTGTTATTTTGACTCACTGTGCAGAAGAATAATTATACGTTTTGTTTGTTCTTTGTTGTTTGAAAATTTGGAAAGGAGGTAAGTGCTTTTTAATATTTGTAATATAAATTTTGTAGATATAATAACACGTTTTGGCAACCGAATAGGGCCTCGTTTTTTCACTTTCAAACAGTATTTGTGTTTTCTTTAAGATAATATTTTATTTATATCAAGCAAGTATCATAAGAAAGAAGGCATGCACTAGGAAAGCCAATATTAATTTATTGTTCTATCAATTTTGGTTCTTAACCTAAAACTAACCTATAATTTCATAAGTGGCAAAAACCATTTTAGCGATAGTTTTCATCGCAAAAACCGACGGTTGACCAGTTTTTTTAAGGCTACAAAAAGATAGGGTTTTGTTACCTGTGTGTTTGTGTATTTTTTTTACTACTGCGGAAAACCACTTAAATTACTAGCCCTAACTTAACCTGTAAGTAACAAAATTGCTCATTTATATAAGTTAATATACCAAATGGCAGTTCTCAGTATGATTGGGATGGGAAAAAATAAATGTAAGTCGCACCTTGGATGAATGTTCCAGCCCTCCACTCCCTCGCGATGCACTTTCTTTTATACCACGATCTAGCGAATTCTTCTGTCCTCATATTACGTACAAACTCGTGATTGGACGTTGGTAGTGTGACGTCATACCGCTAAACAAAAGGTGATAGGCTTACTAACCTCTGGAAGATATAATATGCCACATTTTTGAAACCTACAAACGGTGTACCGTACATTATTCGAAAATGCAAGGGCGCTTCGCTTCAGCTACTGCCTCCGCTTCGCGCACTTAACTATGTGGATAGTGTTATGCATTATTTAGACTATTTGCAGAGGTGATTGTGGTCTGATCGGGAGTACCGAGTGATCTAGCGGGTTGTCATTTCTGTGCAACCTGCTGGTATTTGGTACGATCGGGCGTTTGGAGAGAAGGAACGGTCGGGAGTGCCGAGATAACAAGCGTGTGGTCACCATAGCAACGCATTGTTCGGAGCATAAGGGGTGACTTACTCTTATCTTTCGCCATGAATTGGATAATCAAATCTATAAAGTTAGATACTATACACTACAGTACCATAACGTATATTCATGGTTTTGCACCTGTTAAGCATATTATACTAGCACAAACCATGAGAGGAAGTGATGCGGAATTAGAGTTTGGCTCCCGAAAGTTATTATATTAACCTTTCGGCTGCACTATCATAAGCAGTGCAAAACCATGAATATGTTACGGTACTGTAGTATCTAACTTTGTAGATTTGATTCCCCAATTCATAGGCTACCGAGAACTGCCATTTGGTATATTAACTTAGATAAATGAGCAATTTTGATATTTACAGTGAGGTTAAGTTAGAGCTAATCATAGGTTACCGAGAACAGCCATTTGGTATATTAACTTAGATAAATGAGCAATTTTGATATTTACAGTGAGGTTAAGTTAGAGCTAATCATAGGTTACCGAGAACTGCCATTTGGTATATTAACTTAGATAAATGAGCAATTTTGATATTTACAGTGAGGTTAAGTTAGAGCTAATCATAGGTTACCGAGAACTGCCATTTGGTATATTAACTTAGATAAATGAGCAATTTTGATATTTACAGTGAGGTTAAGTTAGAGCTAATCATAGGTTACCGAGAACTGCCATTTTAACTTAGATAAATGAGCAATTTTGATATTTACAGTGAGGTTAAGTTAGAGCTAATCATATGTATATTCACTTAGATAAATGAGCAATTTTGATATTTACAGCGAGGTTAAGTTAGGGCTAAGTTAGTTTACGTGATTTTCTGCAGTAGGCTATAGTAAAAAAAATAACAGACACACACAGTTAACAAAACCCGGTAGTCTTTGAATATAATACTGTGTCTCACACTGCTGCATCCCACTACAGTTTGCTTGAGTGCACCACCAGTCAAAACAGGAATGATTTTAATGTATGAATTATTCACTGTTAAATTCAATGTATTAAATTCACTAACACTGCTTTCACAACCCCAAGCTTGTGTTAAGCTTCTCTACCTTGATCATTAAATTTACTATTTTCTCGCATATCTGATTCCGGCTCTTGGAACACTCACATAATTTATTTCCCTCGATCAATAAAATTACAATTTTCTCGTGTCTTATTTTAGCTCCCCCCCTCCATGCTCATAAACCGGCAGTGTCAACGAAACGATAAATGATACCCTAGGCAGGAGCTTCGGTTTAGCTTGTTTTCTTATTATTTGTAACCGGTTGTGTTTTGTAAGTTACAAAGCAAGTTATAAGAAATATCTCTAGACTGCAGTGGGATGTAGCAATGTGAGACACAGTATTATATTCAAAGACTACCCCAAATCTTATTTCATATTAACAGTCTAAACTCTAATGAAAATAAACACTTGTTTTCTTAGATCAAGTGAAAAATGCCTAAGTGAAAACCATACAAACAATTAGCACATCAGAGTAAACTGCATAAAAACATAAATATTTCTAGGGATCTCAGAAGAGACCTTCCAGAACCTCATGCACAACTCCCAGCCAATTTTATTTTCATTGAAAATGATGGGAATAGCGATACTATAAATAAGATCCAACCGGTGATCAAAGATACGTACTATAAACTGTTCTGAACTCTGACCTCTGGTCTCCACCCCTATAACTTAACTTTAAAGTTCCCATGCTGGTAAAGAAACATTAACAGTATAAAATTAATTACCGGTATTTACTATACAAAAGGATAATTCAAAGAATACCCCTGTCGCATCAAACCTGCGCGTACTCAGTGAGATTCCAATGAAAACAATATACCTCACTACCACATGAGGCAACTCTGTAAAGTAGGTTATGAGGGTGAGGGGAAAATGAGCGGTACACCTCATGTGCCAACAATTCTGTTACTCTCAGACTTAGAACACAATTTCATTTTTTATTTTCAGTTAACTCTGAAGCATGAAGCTAATCTTGTATAAAATGCTAATCAATTACAGAAAGATCTTGTGGCAGCTTATGCTTATATAAATTCTGTTGCGCTCTGACATAGAACATTATTTACCCCCATACATGATGGGAGGGATTTTCTGCATTAACTTTTAGAACCTAGTCTTGTGTAACTTATATGTTGTGGCAGATTAAAGACAATCACTTGCATAATATTAATTTATTCTCTAATGGTGATAAATTATTTCCAGTTAATGATATTTTCGTAATGTTTCAGGTGTTTTGAATAATGGTCCTCATAAGGACACCTTCACGTACAAGGTCTTCAAATTCCGTCGAAGGGAATGGTTTTGCCAGGCAAAGACCAGAATAAATGGGAAAAAAGAGAAACGAGATCAATAACATTGTAGCAAGATTGAGCTTGGAATTATACTCACAACTTTTATCATGTATGATCATCAGCTGATGTGTTTATTTTCAATTCATGTAAAATGTTTGCCAATAAGTTAGGTAAATACTGTTCTGCTATAGTTTTACACTTTTGGAAACCGAACTGTTCTTTGGAAAGGATATTGTTTTTACTGTGAACTAATAAGAGCTTTGTCTAAGATTTTTGAGGAAACTGGTAATAGTGAGATAGGTCTGTAATTTTCGATGTTACTAAAGTCACCTTTTTTAAATACAGGGCAAACTTTTGCGGTTTTGAATATTTATTTGTATTTTCTTTAAGTTTTTGTAATCTGTTAAGAATAAAATATTGTAATACATATTGTTATGATGCTATTATTTAATTTCTTACCTGTAATCTGTATTAAATGCAATGTTGGGGTCTTTTTTGTCAATTATTCACAGCTAGCTTGTTTTTAGTAATTCCAAAAAGGCTACTGCTTCAAAATGCAAAAACAATATGGGAGATGCAATTTTAGAAACATTGTTTACATAAATTATACAGGGACATTATTTCTCAGCACCTTGCGTAACTGGCTGTCGCACGCACTGCACCTCATGCTGCAATGGCCAATGCATGGATCCTTTATGCCCCCCTGCATTAACCAAAGTCTCAGAATTTGTACTTGCTATGCTCATATAGAAGATGCTGTAATTGTTTCAAATTTGCTGCCACATACAGTACTATAGCGGTGTTCATGTGGCTGGCAGAGTGGAGTGTGTTTGTTACTGTTGTGTTATGACTATGAGGCTCATCAGAAGTTTCCAGATAGGCCTTATTCGACCTCAGAACCATAATAAGTCTTGCAAACACATTTAAGGATACAGGTTCTATGAAGGATCCATGTATCTGCAATTGCAGCATGAGGGGCTGTGCACGCGGCTGCCCAATACACGAGGCACTGAGAAAGAATGTCCCTGTATCAAATATACATTTGGTGGATCTCTCATGTATTGATAGTATACGTAAAATGTATGTGAGCAGTGTACATTTATGAACCAAAGGCCCTATATAGGCTACATAAATTATATATAAAATATACATTTGATGGTAATACCGCAGTTGACGGGTCCCTGTACGCAGCAAGCCATGTTGCCTTCATTCGGGCAGCGTTCCGTAAGGACAACTCCAACCGCCGCCGCCGCCAAATTCGAATGTGTTATATTCAGAATCCACAACGCCGATTTTCAGTGGTTAAAGATTTAATATTAAAAATAGCGCAAAAGCCCGTTCTTCTCACAGGTGCTCCCGGGTGATAGTTTAAATTGGCGTAGGGACTAGTACTTAAAGGTTTAATATTACGAGCAACGACCGCAAGAGCCCGTTCTATTCGCAGGTAACAGTTAAATAACCCCATTCTGCTCGCGGGTGATAGATTAAATTGGCATAGGGACTAGTACTTAAAGGTTTAATATTAAAACGACCGCAAGAGCCCGTTCTATTCACAGGTGACAGTTAAATAACCCCGTTCTGCTCGCGGGTGATAGATTAAGTTGGCATAGAAACTAGTAGTTAAAGGTTTAATATTAAAACGACCGCAAGAGCCCGTTCTATTCTCAGGTGACAGTTAAATAACCCCGTTCTGCTCGCGGGTGATAGATTAAGTTGGCATAGGGACTAGTACTTAAAGGTTTAATATTAATACGACCGCAAGAGCCCGTTCTATTCACAGGTGACAGTTAAATAACCCCGTTCTGCTCACGGGTCACTCTGTATATATTTTTATAATTTCCTAGCCGGTGGTCCTGGTGTTATAAAATCTTCACACGGATTTTTCTACTCTGTATATTTTTAACCATTTTTAACTAATATGTCTTTCTGCAGAGCAAAGAATGAATGAACGTATTTTTTTCTTTGAGAACATCTCGTTTGTTGCCATAACTTGTACAAAGCCTACAGCATATTTTACCGACTTCTTGCATGTACCTAATAAGCCTATTCAGATTTTTCGGATATTTTGTTTGTTTAAAATTATCATACGTAATAATAAAGGTTATTACCCTGACTTCACGACATGAAAATCACACCGATTAAAGAAAAATTCATTATATGGAGGAACTTTTTTATCCGACATGAGTTACATGTTTTATCCATAATTCGACCCTTCTCAACTCGAATATAACAATAATAATAACCAGTTCCTTGCGTACTTTGAGAAAATTCCGATTTTCCATTAATATCACAGATTTTGAACAGAAATAGTAGGAACAGTTTCAAAAAAATTCAATACATGGAAGAAACGTTTTCTCCCGACATGAGTTACATGTTTTATCTATAATTCGACCCTTGTCAACTCGAATATAACAAAAAAAATAATCACTTCATTCCGCACTTCGAGAAAATACCGATTTGCCATTAGTGTCGCACAGTTTACGCAGAAAAAGTAGGACCGTTTCAAAACAAAAATTAATTACATAGAGGGATTTTTTTTTCCTACGTGAGTGACATGTGTTATCTATAATTCGACCCTTTTGAACACGAATATAACAATAATAATAACCAGTTTTTCCCGCACTTCGAGAAAACACCGATTTTCCATTAGTGTCACACAGTTTACGCAGAAGAAGTAGGACCATTTCATAACAAAAATTCATTACATGGAGAGGACATTTTTTTCCGACCTAAATTACATGTGTTATCTATAATTCGACCCTTCTGAACACGAATATAACAATAATAATAACCAGTTCTATCCGCACTTCGAGAAAAAAACCGATTTCCAGTTGCAGCGCTATGTTTTAGGAGAGACGGTGGTAATGTTAAGGGCGCGGCAAACTAGCAAAGGACTCTGGAAAACGAGGATGATAATTATTGCATAGCTCTTTGTTATCAAAACCGTGTCAACTGTCCGCTACTTAAAAGGAGTGACTTTATCAATCATACGCCAGTCTTTTGTCATTGACTACTCGTAGCAGAACGAGGAGTTAAAATCAGAAGCCTACTGTTTACTTCTCCACGATAGAATTATTGAATAATACCACTCTCACTAACATCTTTACCAATGTCTTATGATAATTTTGTCATCATAGATGTCCAGGGATTTCAGTCTGAACCCAAGCAGTTCGTGGCGAAGGAGGTGGCACTGATCTCACACGATGGGAGAATTGGACACTTTATGCTTGAACCGCCAGCTGATGTTTTTCTGGACGCTCGGTGTCAGGAGTATGCAGAATCGTATCTTCACGGAATCCCTTGGCAGCTTGGATACATACCATATGTGGCATTGAAATCTATACTAGAGAGTGCTTTACAGTGTGAAGACAAACTTTATTGCAAGGGACTAGAAAAAGCAAAATTTTTTGAAAAACTACTGCAAAGAAGTGTTACTAACCTTGATGATGTCAGCTGTCCTAAGCTGAGTAAATTAAGACAATGTGACGTCAAATGTTTTTTTCATACTGCTTCACATATGGTATGTGCACTACAGAATGTGATGGTGTTAAGAATTTGGATGAAGACCCATTTTAATTTTTCCAGTTTTGTTCACGATATCATGTGACAAAATAAATATTGTTTCATCACTTATTTGTCTTTCTTTCATTCCTACCGTCACCCAACCAGAGGACTTTCGTAATTTTAAATGTAGAAATAACTTCATTTCCTGTGTCGATGGACATGTTGAAGCATGATTTGTGGATTAATTTAGTAGTTTTTCATCATTTTAGCACAATTGACTTTATTTTTTGCCCATTTTAAATGCATAAATGGTTTCGATTCCTCTGTCTGCTGTTCACGATGAATCATGTTTTGCGGGTGATACCTGTCCTGAGCCTCTCTACTCAGTATTGAAGAGCTGCTTTTGTCATATTGTTACGTAATTTTTGTGCACAATTTAATGTATAAAAGACTTCATATCCTCTGTCGACCGGACATAATCATAATTGTTTTGTAGTAATCTATCCTGAGCTTCTCATGTATCAACATGTTTATATTAGATTACTTGCTCTACAAGAAGTATTAGACAACCCTTTTCAACCCAATTCTCTGTTTTTGATCAAATTTATATTCCTTTTCATCGCCTATACGTAGTCATCTTGAAAGAGTTGAAGATCAGAAGGTGAAGAAGAAGAAACGTCATCATGTCTTCGAACGCTTGTCCTCGTACAAAGTGGCGTGCTCTCGATATGAAAAAAGAAAGTGATCGTTTGAAAACATATGGAAGATGGACTGTGTCTTTCATGAATCCAACGCTTTTGGCCTCCGAGGGATTTTATTACACGGGATACGATGATATTGTTCGTTGTGCTTTTTGCAAGATCGAACTTGGACAATGGAATGAGGGAGATGATCCTCGGAGGGACCACGAACGTTTCTCACAATTTTGTACATTTTTGAAAGAAAAGTTAAATAAAACTGTATTCTAAATATTTCAACTTGTGTTGCAATCCTTTCTTAGTGACACATATACATGACTCAACAAGTATGACATGTAAGATATGATTAATACATACCTAAATTTGATAATTTACAGTCTTTCTCATATTATTTTATAATACTGTTGGTGAACCTGAGGGAAATGTTAAAGCAAGACAAAAGTTATCTGTCAGTTTAGTGAAATGACAGACATTTTATTCGGATTCTAGTCAATGAAGTTAAGGCTTTAATGCACTAAAGTATAACTATTTTCATAATTTCTTTGTTAGTTTAAAGTCTGTAAGATATGATACATACCTAAATTTGATAATTTACAGTCTTTCTCATATTATTTTATAATACTGTTGGTGAACCTGAGGGAAATGTTAAAGCAAGACAAAAGTTATCTGTCAGTTTAGTGAAATGACAGACATTTAATTCGGATTCTAGTCAATGAAGTTAAGGCTTTAATGCACTAAAGTATAACTATTTTCATAATTTCTTTGTTAGTTTAAAGTCTGTAAGATATGATACATACCTAAATTTGATAATTTACAGTCTTTCTCATATTATTTTATAATACTGTTGGTGAACCTGAGGGAAATGTTAAAGCAAGACAAAAGTTATCTGTCAGTTTAGTGAAATGACAGACATTTTATTCGGATTCTAGTCAATGAAGTTAAGGCTTTAATGCACTAAAGTATAACTATTTTCATAATTTCTTTGTTAGTTTAAAGTCTTTTTGTTTGAATTCTGAAACGTTTAGAGCTGTTTTTGTAATATTGTTTAAATTAGTTGAACCTGAGGGATATAGTGTCAGGTATGCCGAGAGATCTAAGGCGCTAGATTCAAGATCTGGTTCCCTTAGGGGAGCGTGGGTTCGAACCCCACACCTGACAGACATTTTATTTCAGCCAATGAAGTTAAGGCTTTAATGCACTAAAGTAAAACTAGCCTTGAACGAGTATGATAATGATCATGCGTCATGAGGGAGATGGCCATGACTGTGCATAAAGGTTTTGTGGCGTAGTTTTATTCTTGTAACAAGGTCGTGAAGGTTTTTTTCCCCTTTCCAGGATATATATAAAAAGGCTTGTTGCTTTTGGACAACGATCAGCTACGATGGAACGTTGGCAAATGTTGCAGAGCGAGGAGCGACCTATCACCTATCGTGTGTATGACAACAGAGGTGTTGTTATCAAGGAGGTGGTTCATCCCTTTACATTTACCAGAATCAAAGGGTATGACCAAATGCACGAGGAATTAGTTCAGGTGTTTCCATGCGGGCGATCAAACAAAATGATTGCTGGTCAGCAACGGAAGTTTGATCATGACTTCAATCACCACGAGGAAGTGTGCACGGGAGAGGAACATTTCACAACTTGTTTAATTCCTGCCAATCCTCTGATGGGAATATGGAGCAGAAAATGTGACACCAAGTGTGAAACATTTAAGAGGACATCACAAAAGGTATAACACAGTTAAGTTTTTTTGTATGGCAACCAAATAGGATTTCCTTTTTTCTCAACACTTCTTTGGTTTCAGGCTGTAGATATGTTAATTGCTACGCATCAGAGGAAAGTGGAGGAGAGGGGAGGTGTCGATTGCAACAGCTTACGTCATCGAAAGGGTATATAAGCGGCTGCATCACTGCCGAGACCATGTTGTTGGAACTTCAAGATGTTGCGGCTTGCAATTATTTTAACGATTGCCCTCTGTGGCTGGGCGGAGGTTATGATGGTGGACGACGACGACGATCAAGAAATGGCAATTAATTATCTAAAGCAGTATGGATATCTATCGTGTAAGAGCAACACACTACAAGACAAACGAGCTTTCGAAGAAGCTCTTGCCATGTTTCAAGCTAATTATGGACTTAATGTATCTTCAAAGTTAGACAATGACACTTTGATTTTAATGAGGACACCGCGATGCGGAGTTGCAGATATAACGTACTCTGAAGAGTTGAACAAGTGGAACAAAACACATTTAACATGGAATTATAACACCATGGACCTAAAGGCTATAGAAATTGCATACAGGGCTTTTGAAAAATGGGCATCTATATCTGGCCTCACTTTCTCAAGAGATATAAAACAACCAGATATCTTAATAACTAATCAGAGAGGATACCATAAATTTCAGCTTCTCAATATGGATTGTAATGACGATTTCGTGACAAATGACCTTGTTTTAGCACATGCCTTTTATCCCGATAAGGATTTTCGTCCTGAAATTCACATTAACGACGACTTCCAATGGTCTACGAAAACGAATTTCACTGGTGATGACGAGATCAACAGTCTGTATTCCGTACTCATTCACGAAATTGGACACACGCTGGGAATACATCATGTAAACGATAAGAATGCTGTAATGTATGCACTTTACAATCCCTATCATCCACCACTCGATTTGAACGGTAATGATATTGCTGAAGCTAAGAAACGATATGGTCCTCCGTCGTCACGACCTAAACCTCAGCCGGCACCACCGCTGCTTCCTTCTTCGACACCTCGGCCTAAGCCTTCAACACCTAGACCTACGCCATCATCACCTCGACCTACGCCATCATCACCTCGACCTACGCCATCAACAACTCCTCAGTATGAATCCGGTAGACCTGTGCCGAGTATTGTTCCTGACCTCTGTAAACTGAAAAACGTTAACACATTTATGGTAGTTAATAATGCATTATATGTGTTTTATAGAGAATGGGTATGGATTATAGATTTAGTAGATATGGAAATAAACTCTCCCTTTTTCATACCCACTTGGGTAGAGCACTTACCTAAGGAGTTTAATGTGACAGCTGTTTATCAAAAACCAAATTCCTACATCGTTATGATAGTCGGTACTAAACAGTATCTCGTTGAACATCAAACATTTAGGCTTCAATCCGGCTATCCTAAACCTGTACCTACTTTTGATAATAGAAACAACTCTTTGACAGCTGGTGTCAACACGTATCGAGGAATAACATATCTGTTTTATGATGATGGTTTAGTTTTAGAGATTGACAATTGTGCTGTAAATCCAGCTAACTATTATTACGTTAAGAATATTTTCCCCGGGATTCCCCCAAAAATAGATAACGTGTTTAGGTATACAGATGGGTTTTTATACTTCTTCCAGGATAATAAAGTAATACAATATAGTGAATTTAACAACACC
Source organism: Ectobius pallidus (assembly GCA_964059195.1). Classification (NCBI taxonomy): domain Eukaryota; kingdom Metazoa; phylum Arthropoda; class Insecta; order Blattodea; family Ectobiidae; genus Ectobius; species Ectobius pallidus. The sequence continues at coordinate 113,177,883 of CAXKWD010000003.1, forward strand.
GTTGTTAATACCTTTAAGAATAGTCTTGAACTATTTGGAATAGATTGTCCACCTAAAAAGGGATTGATTAATGAAATTAAATCACTTGTATCTAAACTTTGATCGTTGGTCTTTTTACTAATTATGTGAACATCTGTGCTCCAAGCTATCCTACAGATTGTGCAAATAATAGACTATGTTTGTATGATTCTCCATCTGTGAATGAAATAAACTTTCTTATGATACATAAAAATGTACAACTTGATAATCTTGAAATAAACAATCTTTACTAACATTTTTCTTTGTCTTTCCTTTTACGTTCAACCTTTCCTTTTAGGAGTTGCTGAGCCTTCATCCTGTTATGGTGGGTATAACATTTTATTATTTTGAGGGTTTAGCTTTAGTGGGGATGGGGTTTATTTTTGCCCTGTTTAACATTTGCTATAACAAACCAATAAATTCTGAGTTTGTTAGGGATGATCGTTTCGTAATTTTATTGTATAAATGGCTTCATTTCCTCTGTCTATGTATATGTGATTTTTTAAATTTAAATACAAAGACGACAATATTTTTATCTTCTGCTTTGTTTTCACTTGCGTTCTCCCATATCTTTTTTATTTTACAAGCAGTTTGCATTGATTGCAGCTGTGTTTGTCCTAATGGTTCCAACATACTCTTTCTTACAGATGGTTTTTTTCTGTTTGCAGACATATTGTGTCCTCTCATCCTATCCTATAAAATATAACTCTCCAATGATATGGGATACCAATCAGATCTTTGGAACTGTGACGAATTCTTAGCTGTCATAAATTATTTTATTTTTAGGATTTGCCCAGTTTAACTATGACTATAGTGGTACTTATTCATACATTTGACGTAACAAAGCAAGTTTGTTAGGGCGAAAAAACATTTATAATAGCTTAAAATGTCCATTTTTGCAAAAATAAAACGTTTGAGATCCTGTTCTTAGACACTTGTTAAAGCATCAATATCTAAAAAATAATTTTTAAGTGGGTTAGATTGGTTGTGGGGTGAAAAACACCCTCTAGATTATTTATAATGGCTTATCTAGTCCATCTGTGGAAAAACTTGTGTAACCTTTAAAACCACCCCTTACATAAAATCAATCCTTTTTGGGAGTTTAAATCATGTCAGATGGTTGATATCACTCAGTATGATTTTTTTATTGTTGAAAAATAAATTTTTAACGGGTTAGATTGGAAGTAGGGGCGAAAACTACCCTCTAGAAGATTTACAGTGGCTCAAGTTGTTCATATCTGCAACAATCTGGGTGACCTTGAAAAATTACCCCCTTCATAAAATTAAATCATTTAGGGGTGTAAATCATGTCAGATAGTCAATATAACTCTGTAAGTTGTTTATATGTCGAAAAAATAATTTTAAATGGGTTAGACTGCAAGTGGGGGTGAAAACTACCCTCCAGACGATTTACAGTGGCTCAAGTTGTCCATATCGGCAAAAACATGGGTGACCTTGAAAACCACCCCCCTCATAAAATTAAATAATTTTGGGGTGTAAATCATGTCAGATAGTTAATATTGCTCTGTAAGATGTTTATATGTCGAATAAACAATTTTAAATGGGTTAGATTGGTAGTTGGGGTGAAAACCACCCTCTTGTTACGGGTGATCATATGGTCTTAATTCTATCACCTAAACATTATACTACTAGATTTTAAAATTTATATTTATTTTTATTTCTTAAAACTACCCCTCTAGTGGGGTTGAAAATTAATTCATAAGGGCATAACTCTTTTTTGTGTAACATTTATTTATTTAATTTTGTTACTACTCTGTCAGATATACAAATTAATAATATATTCTAAAAATTATTATTTTTATTTTTTATTTCTTAAAAAATACCCCTTTAGGGGATTGAAAATTAATTCATAAGGGCCTAACTCACTTGTATAACATTTATTTATTTCTGTGAATTTTATTTATTGTTTTTAGTTTGATTGTTTCAAGGTTGGTATTGCAGGTCTCTGCTTTACCGACCAAATCTTATATTTGCTATAACTTTGTTTAGGGGGATGATGGAGGGGTGGGGTGGTTTCATATGATAGCCATGATGGTCAAGATGGCGTAAATGGGTTGAGGAGGTGTTGGGATTGGAGGAGCTCAAGGTTAAGGCGGGACCCGGTCAAGAGTATATATTACTACTCATAAGAAAATATAGGGAAGACCATACCAGAAAATCCTCAAGAATTTCCAATAATTATGACTTGTTCCACAGACTATTGCTAAGCTCTGATCCAGTAATTTCCAGCACAGGAGGTCTACCAAAGAAGAAAAGAAGACAGTTGCCTCAGGAAGTGAATAATTTATTGGTAATACCAGGATGAAACGGAGCAGGAAGGAGAAGAAGAAGCCGACAGCGACAGCGACTCATCCGGATCAGAGGACGAATAAATATTTTTTTTTACCTGTAAGTACTGTACTTTTATGAACTAAAACAACAAATTGGCCTAATATTAGTATTTAGTTTAAAGTTTTGTGCTAAACTATTTCAATTTGTTATGGAAAATATTTTTGTCCGCTTTTTTTCCGATTCGGACCACTGTGCGGCGGCGGTTGGAGTTGTCCTTACGGAACGCTGCCAGAATGAAGGCAACATGGCTTGCTGCGTACAGGGACCCGTCAACTCCGGTATTACCCATTTGATAGATCATCTTTACATATTTTTTACGTATAGATATTGTACATCAATAGTATGTATGCGATTGTGTGTATAATTGATATATATTAGATGTCTGGATTGACATGAATTGACGTAAAATATACATAAAAAAGTGGGACATTTGAGCGTACATTATACGTAGACTTTATTTAACCAATATGTGTGATGTACATTACTTAGATCTAGGGATAACGTAATTTTTACATATATTTTACGTATGTGTGCTGAGTGGGTAGCCTATTAATCTTCTTTTTGTTACAAAAACATCCATGTCGGGGAGAAACATCGATGTAGCAAATACATCAGTTGTTTTCCATCGATGTAAAAAACATCGATTATCGTCATGAAAATAAACTTTTTGGAATTTTCCTGTGGTTTACAGCCTAAAAGATATAAGTATACCAAATTTCTAGTTTCTAGCTCATCTGGAAGTGGGCAAGCATTCATGTCAGTGAGCGAGCCCTTTTTTCGGGGGTTTTTAGGGCTAAAAATATAAAAACTACTTTTTGGAATTTTCCTGTGGTTTACAGCCTAAAAGTTATATGTGTACCAAATTTACAGTTTCTAGCTGTAATGTCAGTGAGCGAGCCCTTTTTCGGGGGTTATAGTGCTAAAAATTAAAAAAAATACTTTTTTGGAATTTTCCTATGGTTTACAGCCTAAAAGCTATATGTGTACCAAATTTAAAGTTTCTAGCTCATCTGGAAGTGGGCAAACAGTAATGTCAGTGAGCGAGCCCTTTTTCGGGGGTTATAGGGCTAAACATTTTTAAAAAGTACTTTTTTCGAATTTTCCTATGGTTTACAGCCTAAAAGCTACATGTGTACCAAATTTCAAGTTTCTAGCTCTTCTGGAAGTGAGCAAACAGTAATGTCAGTGAGCGAGCCCTTTTTCGGGAGTTTTTAGAGCCAAAAATAAAAAAAAAACACTTTTTGGAATTTTCCTGTGGTTTACAGCCTAATAACTATATGTGTACCAAATTTCAAGTTTCTAGCTCATCTCGAAGTGAGCGAGCCCTTTTTAGGAGGTTTTTAGGGCTAAAAATTAAAAAAAAATACTTTTTGAAATTTTCCTGTGGTTTAGAGCCAAAAAGCTATATGTGTACCAAATGTAAAGTTTCTAGCTCATCTGGAAGGGGGCAAACGTTAATGTGAGTGAGCGAACCCTTACTCGGGGGTTTCAGGGCTAAAAATTAAAAAAAAAAAAACTTTTTGGAATTTTCCTGTGGTTTACAGCCTAAAAGCTATATGTGTACCAAATTTCAAGTTTCTAGCTCATCTGGAAGTGGGCAAACATTAATGTCAGTGAGTCAGTCAGTCAGTCAGTCAGCCGTGTGGCTTTATATTATAGGGATTTTATTAGTAGTAGTAAAATTATCAATATTATTTCGAATAATTTACTACAGTTATTGAATTCATATTTCACGCTATATACCCACATTCTAAGTTTAAATTATCCAGTAAAGGCAATGTCGTATTTTGATAAATTTTTAAGTGGTATGTAAAGCAAGAAATATATATGAGATCAGACAGCATGAATTCTATGCATGAACTCTTTACGCCCATTAATAATTAAGAAAATAACTTTTTAAATTTATTTTTATTTTTTGTTATTTTTTATTCTTATTTTTTTGTTTTTTTTTAATTTCTTTTTATTCATTTTTATTTTTTGTTTTTTATTATTTTAATTTTTTATTATTTTTATTTTTTAAATTATTTTTGTTTTTCAAATATTGGAAGTAACAGATGTAACGAAAGGCGAAAGTAACGGATAAAACACTTGTAACAGAAATATTAGAATTAACTGTAACAGGTCAGAGTAACTGGAGCAGGTGGAAATAACAGTAACAGGTCAGAGTAACTGGAGTAGGTGGAAATAACAGTAACGGGTCCGAGTAACTGGAGCAGGCGAGAGTAACAGTAACAGGTCAGAATAACTGGAGCAGGTGGAAATAACAGTAACGGGTCCGTGTAACTGGAGCAGGTGGAAATAACAGTAACGGGTCCGTGTAACTGGAGCAGGTGAAAATAATGTAACGGGTGTAACTCTCGACACGTTACTTTGTTCCAGACCAGTTACATTCGCTCGACACCGACAAATTTCTCAACGCAACTAACAATAACAATAATAATAAGTAAATAAATGAAATAAAAATCAAAACAAAAAATAAAACTATTAAAAAAAAACCTGAGAAAAAGGAGAGCTGCTGAGAAATTTGGAGAAACTATACAGAATTCTTATATATTTATATATCTTTACACGCTAGCGGCCGTAATTTTGAAGATATTTGAACCAAATTTTATTATGTTATTTCTAGGCCCAATAGTTAATGAGCAAAATTGGCCCAAGTGGGGGGGGGTCGTGGGAGGGGGTTGAAATTTTGAAAAAATTATATCTCGGCCCCTATGAAGTATAGAGAGAAACTTTGTTGGAATAAATTAGAGTACTCCCTATGGAGTTCACAGTGACAGTAACGATTCGGGGGTTTTAGGGGTACGAGTAGGGGTGGGGGATGGAAATTCGAAATTTTTGAAACCACGTCTTGTGGGGTATCGTTGAAAAGCTCTTGATGAGTACTCTACAAATCAATACCTAGTTTCTCGATAGCTCTCATATAAGGCGAGATTTGAATGTTTTAAAAAAGTGCTCTTTCCTCTTTTTTTTTGCAGTTATTATTGCGGGTTTATCATGCCCAGGGTAAAGAAGAAGAGAACTGCGCAGTGACAATAAATTAAACCAAAAGCACTTCGAAATCTACCTCAGCCTGTAGGCCTGCCTAAAGGGATTTTATTTCACTTCACACAAATGCAATTAATTGGAAATTATCAATCTCCGCCATTTCATGCAGATGTCTAAACTTAAATAGATGAATTTTCGCTTCTCATTGTAATGATTGCTCGATGGCGTAGTGGGTAAGATGAAGGGCTAATATGCTAGCGGTCCCGTGTTCGGATCTCCTTGGGTCGAAAATTTAAAGGATAGGAATAGATAGGTAGGGTAAAGGAGAAAACGGATTGAATAGTAGGAAAGGGTAAAGAAGTGGTGAAAGGGGGGGAGTCAGAATTTCCAATACTGCTAGTAGTTCCACCATTCACATCTAGATGTCTCGAGTGGGAAGAGCTAAAGGGACGACCTGTTTTTCCCTCGTTTTTAAATAAAAAATCCCGGGGAAGGACCCCCATTTTTTGGATTTCCAAATAATAGCATGCCAACTTTCGTCTGTGTCGGTCCCTCCTTTCAGTATTTTCTGGTTCCGCCTTTGGTTGAGACGAAAATAAGATATCCTAGGAGGAGCTTTGGTAACCGTTACTTTTGATTTTTTGTAACAGGTCGTTACCGTTACATACATGTAACAGTTACAAAGTAACAGTTACAAGAAATATTCCCCAACTCTAGCGGAGAGGATCCTTAGAGAGTTAGGACGACCGGCGCAGGCCGGGGGCACCACCTCCACGAGGTTTTCCCTGGGAAACCACCCAGCTTGCTGGGTGGGCTAAGAGTGCCTACCTTCGGTTAAGTCCTATCTCCCCGCCGCCCGGCCAACTTATGTGCATAGGCCGGGTTGGGGGTGATCTTTCCGCCGCTGCACACCTGAAGCGGTGGCCGCTAGATGGATAGATTATATCCCTTCGCTCCACACCTCCCATCCTAGTCTCCCGTCTCTGGGCTATGCGCATTAGCGCGGGGTGGCCCTTGACAGGTGGATAATCCTATTTAGGACCCCATCCTGAATTCTTCTTCTTCTTATCTGTAAGGATTCAAGGATTTAAGGCCCACAGTGGAGTTCATTATTAGGCTATTATTATTAACAGTATACAAGTAAATCCAGCTGCTCAATTTTGAGCAAATATTTATTTTGGGATAACTTAGCAAATATAAAGTTATTTGTGTCAAATATTTAGCATATTTGTTCAATAAATACATACGTACATACATACAAATACATAAGTACAACGTAATATTTAAAATCCAGTTATACCTAACTTGAAAAAATAAGTTATGTACATCAACTTATTTTTTCAAATTTTGTTGTTTTATTTTTGCCGTTGCCACGGCTGGTCGCGGCGCCCGGGGCAATCGCCCCGCCCACGCGACGGGCCTGAGTCATTGTACTTCATCTATCAATATAAACTTCTTACCGTTCATGCATTGTATGTCAAATATTCCACACTCTCCATTTTACATACATGAACAATCGGTCTGTCGTATCAATGTGTTTACTCTGCATCAACATAATTAAGGCAGTTCTTCATATCTAAGCAGGGCTGTTTTGTCGTTCGACTATTCACGTCCTTGTCTGTAAAAGACCCTGTGTGCAAAGACTCAAAGGTAGTTGGTAAATACCCATTTTGATTTAAGGATTTTACTAGGTAGGTTGGACGCAAAGCTACAGCGTAATTAGGAGCGAAGCCTGTTCCCCATATGCTTAACAAGAGATGAACCTGTAATCGTCTATTGTTTTGAAACGCAGTATACCTCAGTCGTAATGGACACACTAAAACGTATCAGAGTGAGGTGGTAGATAAGAGGTCCTGGGTTCATATCAAACCTCATGGCCGGCCAAGTTGACTTGGATTTTTCACTTGTTTACTTCCACAACTCTTCGCCGCTATGTCAACGGATATTATAATCGTTTAAACTGAATACTGTATTATAAAAGAAAACATCACTGAACAATAGAAACAGATGCACACGAATTATTACAAGAGACTACTGATATGCTTACATGTAAACATTCTAAACACGTGATATGACCTATATGCAGTTAAAGCATGCAAAATAATCTAAGCAATAATAATAATAATAATAATAATAATTGTAATTATATTATTAATAAAACATAGGCTTAAATGTAGATTACTGCATTTTCTTGATTAGGCCTGAATTTTTAAAAATAAATCAAAAGTATTAAGATATTGTACTACATAGGTACATAAAACATCTCCATATAAAATTGCAATAATTTAAAGTGAACCTAAGTCATATATTATATCGATTTTATTTTATTTGCATTCTGTATGGTTTATTTACTTGACCTAGGAAATTTAAGTCTATTGAACAGGCGGAGCAATTAATTATTTATTCAGTTAACAAGTGTGATGCTACATGGGAAATATTAGTCTATAATCTATATGAAAAATTCAGTAAGATCCTTAAATGTATTTAACCTGGAGGTTATACATTAATTTTTTAATTGTACGTACTAGTTGGTTTCTTTCGCCAACCTTGGGACCTGAGTAATACAATTCTTAACCCATAGATTATATGTGAGAAAGTTTGTGCAACATATTTTGCACCGTTTATTTCGATCAGTAAACGCTTCGCCCTATAGAATCCGCTCAGATCAGATATTTTTCTATCATAAATTGTTTATTGATTGAAATGATGTTTGTTCAAGGTCAGGTTTAATAGTTTTTATATAGTTCGATTTAAGTGTAATACAGCAATGTGATGAAAATTTATAAATAAATATCATAATAAGTTATTTTGGGGATGAATAGAAAAAAATATTTGTGATATAGTTTTTCAAAGTCCCCCAACTTGATTTTATTTACAAACGTTACATATTGATACCACTATAGTTTTAGCAAATCTTTTGAAAATAATTGTGTATGTAATATATTTTTATGCTTTCTTTCTTTTCAGATCACTGATTAGAACTCCTCTGGGCATAGGGTGTCAAAATATGGGTTTTTCATAAATACACTGCTGCATCTGGAAATAAGAAATGACATGGAAAAATATATACTAGTAAAAATTAATAGAGGAAAGGGGAGAACTGACTTGGTCCAACAAACATGACGACCAAGATAAAGTATTGTAGATTCAATGTAATGATAAAAATGAAATTAACAGGATGGATGGAAAAGAACTGACTTGTTCCGATGAAACTAGTGACCAAGACAATAAACTAATTTTTACAGCTCATGATAAAAGTAAAATTTTTGATACAAGTGATTTAAAATATGAACAACTTCTGCAAGACGTACATCTTTTTTGTGATGAAGGGCCTCCTCATTTACAACAGCGTGTGGATAATGGTAAGTAATTTTATGTCTAACCCTTTCTTAGAAATACGAGGGCAATTTAAAAAGTAACTGCAAACTAACACCAGCTTGATATGGATGGGCCACTTTTGGAGCACCTTCAGCAAAGGTGTGAAACAATGAATAGTGCCCGGTACAGCGCCATGTTGGAGAATGAGCCAAGTTCAGAAATACGAAGCCGTCACAGACGCGCGCTCCCACGCCGCTGCTGCAACTTTTGACGTAATTCGGAGATTGAGATTTCAGGTCTTACAGTATCCCCCATACAGCCCTGATCTAGCTCTTTTGGATTACCATATGTTTGTATCCCTGAAGAACGATTTGGAGGTGATGATGAGATTAAAGAAGCGGTGAATTCCTGGTTGCTGATAGAAACAAAAAACATGTTTTTCTGATTGAATGAAAAGTTAGTGGGAAGGTGTGAGACATGTATCGAAAAGGAGGGTGATCATGTTGAAAAATGACATCTTGTTTGTAATTGAAATACATACTTCGTGCAAGAATTAATTTGCTGTTACTTTTCGAATCACTCTCGTAGTTTTCATGATTGGATAATTTCTTTCTGTCGGATTATGATTTTGTAAACATGTACGTTTTTTAATATTGAACATTCAATCAGTTTCGAAATGGAAGTTCAGAAAATAAAATCAGAATCAGTGAATTAAAAATACTTTTTAAACGCACTGTGTATTTTACCTCGGTAAACTTCTGGACACTGCTGAAGGTGCAGGGACACTGCCTGCCAAACGGCCGTCCAGAAGGTTACCGAAGTAAATACAGTGCGTTTAAAAAGTATTTTTAATAAAGTGATTGTACTATACAACACTAAAGTCGAACACAAGCATAGGCGTATCGAGGGGGGGTTTTGGGGGTTTAAACCCCCCCCCCCATTGATTAAAAAAAGAAAAATTATATAGTTTTTTAAGTCTGCCCATAAATTACTTAATACAAGTATAAAGCGTGGGAAGCTTAAAACTCGTTATTTTGCGTCTTAATTTTTAAAATTTTCCGGGGAGGGGATCCCCGGAAGCTTAAAACTCGTTATTTTGCATCTTAATTTTTAAAATTTTCCGGGGGAGGACCCCCGGACCCCCCTCTCCCCCCCCCCCCGCGGATGTTATAACCCCCCCCCCCATATGGTCGACCTGGTTACGCCTATGAACACAAGAATGGATAATTTAGAGTTGCTATATTTCGCATCTGAAAATACAGGACACCCGTTTTCCAACAAAGGTCAATGTATCATTTTATGAATTAATTATTCGTATTAGAATCTTGTACACATAATAATAAACCTCTATTTTTAATTTTCCTTTTATTTACAATGACATTGACATGTATACCCTCAATCTATTCTAGTCTACGTTTATTCCATTTTCCACATGCACGAACAACAGCATTCATATAAAAAGAACACTATTTATTTTAAAACAATGCTACAGTTTTAAAAGTTTCTTGTTTATGAAGCTGGAGTTTATTTCTACGCGCAATACAGTAATAATGTTCTTTTTTTTCCAATATTATATACTCCATCAGGTCATGTACACGCGGCTGAAGAGGAGCAGCAGGGTAGACTATAGCCAAGAAAAGAAGCAGATTTGCGATTTTATATAGACAGGTAAAATCGAAAAGTTAAAAGCCGTCGCACTTACATGAACGAATCATGAACAACTATACCTGAAAGTTACTTTAAGCGTGAAGATTTCGAATTATTCAAGGCTCTCACAATGTTCTTTCGGGTTTCGAACTCACTGTCAACATTACTCGACGAATAAAATTACCCATAGAAAGATAAACTAAGAAAGTTTAGGCACCATATTTCTTAATGGTGCAGACCCCAAAAAGCTAAATTTACAATGAGAATGCATTGCTTGGAGTTTCTAAGTATTTTTCTTATTATACATGGGTAATTAATTGTTTTGTGACTTAATTTAACGGAATCATTATGTAAAATTAAACACGATATTTCCAAAGTTCTTAATTTCCGGGCAGTTACCTATCGATCGCTGATATACTCACTTGTCAGTGCTGCCGCCAGCGGCCATTCCGTGCAGTTTTACCGAAAACCATGAACCAACGAGCTAGAATAGAGATTATAGAGTGTCTGTTGCGCCGCCATATTTGAAGCAAATTGAATGTGCATCCGCCATGTTCTCAGCTGCCGGGCTGTCACATTAAAGTATTGTTGTATACTAGAACCTGGGACTATACATACTGTGTACTGAAAAATCACCACTGTATACTTCAATATATTAATCACATCACATATTATGTCAAATTAGCAATTAAATTTTCTTTAGGAATAATACGTAAAATAATATAAATCATGTTGGCTCGAAATCCTAGGCGTAAGAGTTGAGAAAACCCATTGGTAGGCTATTGTACTAGAGAAACAAGTCGAAACACAGTGAATTTAAAAAAATAAAAAATAAAACTTCAGAAACTCCAGTTCAGAAAATTATGTAGTAATGCAATAGGCCTACTCAGAATAATTTACAATATAGTAGACGCCATATTAGGCCTAGCGGAAATTGATAAATTTAAGTGTACCATTCACACTCAGACTAAACCAGTCTTCAAAGAACTGAATATGTTATCACTCGGCGGTGCAGAAGAATAAATAAATACAAAATGACATGAGAAAAATAGGCCTAAGTTTGTTGACAAGATACAAAAAAGAAGTGTGCGTGGAACACCACGCGACAAAAGTGAAACTTTATTTATTTTTTCACTTTTGGACTATTTGATTTTTTCAATTTTGGATTGCTGGACTTTTTTTACTTTTGGATTTTTAATTTTGGATTTTTTAAATTTTAGATCTTTACATTTTTTATTTTTTGGGTTTTTAATTTTTTTAATTTTGGATTTTTGGATTTTTAAATTTTGGTTCTTTTAATTTTGGAATTCTGGTTTTGTAATTTTTTGTTTTTAATTTTTGAATCTTTTTATTTTTGGGATTCTTTAAATTTGGATTTTCGATATATTAATTTAAAATTTTTAAATTTTGGATTTTTTAATTTTGAATTTTTTGATTTTTTTTAAATTTTGGATAAGCCTAATCATTGAGTTGATTGTTTTCTGTGCAGTCCGTTCCGTCACACCTCACTAATTTCGTGACGATTTTGAGCGTCACACAAGCTCTCGATCTACCCCTACCGCGGCTAAAGAAATTTCACTTCAAAAATTTTCAATTTTACACACTCTTAAAATATTTAAACAGTGACGGGGATCTTGGCGGTAACATTTATATCTGTACAATCTTATAGATGCCTAGAAATTATTTCAAACTTACTGTCCTTTGAACAATATTAATTTTGTAAACATCTGCCTCAGTTGCTTTCCTCTTTCCTGCTCAGACCTGTTCCTGCAGAAGTCATGTAATCTACAGGTGAAAAACAGTTTCAAAATTAGTTTAAGAAGTGAGGCATAATGAGATTCATCATCTAGTTCCGAAGCGGTAAACAAGAAGGCATATTTTTTACCAAAAGTATCCACACAAATGCAATCAAAATACATATAAAGATAGCAGACGATACGAGTAACAGGTAGGAGAAAACATGGCGGCTATGTTTCACGAAGGCACCACCCAGAGCGCTGTAAAGGACACAACAGCCACTCTATAATCTCTATTCTAGCTCGTTGCCATGAACTATTCGGACGCAGTTTTCGATCATAGAAATTGACATTATTACCCGTCCACACACACGAAGGTCATCCCAGATATTCAGAATGCCACTACTGTGCTAATATCAGTGCAAAAACATGTAGCTAAGTTCTCAAGACTAACTAAACAACACCACGAGGACTAGAAATAGAGGCTAGTTCAGTTGCCGGTAACCGTAATTGTTAAGTATTACAGTAGAGTCCCACTAATCTGGATTGTTTTGCTGAATAATCATTTTTTTTTAATCACAAAGATGTCTTGTTTTTGTTAATCCTACGTCAGTTTGTAGGTTAAGAACCTAGGTACCTATACTATTAAAACTAGTAAACGTTACCTATTTATGAGAAAGAAACATAGATTTTTGTCATTTTACCCACCTAAAACCTGTATTACAGTACAGTGCGTGCATTTTAGGCAAATTACGTTTAATCGGGACTTTCGGTGATTTGGACAGGATCCTATCCCAGATAGTCCGGATTAGCGGGACTCTACTATAGCATCAACAGAGTCAACTTAATATTACTCTTAGGATCCGTGGATTGAACCTGATTTTCTAAACATAACATTTCTAAACATAACATTTTCTAAACATAACATAATGGCAGTGCTGAACCTTTATAAATCAAAGTAACATGATTTTTCATTTGACCCTAAACCTGTTGCCTAACTGACTACTGTTGATATAATATTTAAATAATTCGTTAATTTTTAACCCAGTGTTTACATCACAACAAGACCTGGAAGAAGAAGCTGTGATTCTAACAAATACCCTAAGAGTGGGCCGAAATTGCTCAATAACAATCATCGCAAGTCTGGCTTCTACTCTTGGCACTCAGAGTTTTGCTGAGAGAATAAAATGCGAGATGATTAATCCAAAAGTCCTCCAGACCAGAAATTTTAAAATTATCTTACCTCACCCTTCTGTTCTATGACTTTTAAAAGACTGCACAATTTTGTTCCGACCTTGTATCTAGAAATTTTGCTAGTTCCAAATTTTCTGCAAGCCCCCCTAAAACTGTTAAACGCCCCCAGGTTGGCTACAAGTGATCTAATATAATGGGAAATAACATGTAGGTTAGGGTGGCCCATATTATATAGTCAATATTTCAAAATAAGTCTACATATCTAGGCACCCTCTAGTTTTTTTACTAGTAATAAAACAAGTATTCTGGCAAAATTTGGAGATGATATTCCAATTGGAAGACAGTGCTCAACACCTTATTGTTTTAAGAATAAATTCCAAAAATCGGGATTTTTAATTAAGTACAACTAGTTGGGAATAAGCAAACTGTGTGTATTTCCTATTAGAGTATTAATGAATAGTACAAAAATATTATATGTGAATATATTATAAGAAATAAACATGGATTAATCCTTTGAAGATGATGGCTTTAAACTGTCGACAACTGCTTGTTTAGTCGTCTGGGTTGGAACCCACTTTCTATTAGCTTCTACTACTTGCAGGAGCAACTGGATACTTTCTTTGAGAATAAACTCAAACCAACCAGTTCATCCGAAAGATACCACAGATGAGGTTTTAAGGCATTTTTCACGATCTCACTTATTTCAGGATCAAAGTCTTGGTATTTTGTCATGTCATGCCACAGGGAAAGATCTGACCAAGGAGCATTTGTAGCCATAGGGGCTTCAATCCAGTATTTTACGTACACAAGAGCTCCAAATTTTACAAAGCGTTCTAACTGAGATTTTTCCTTTTGTGTGGTTTTGAAACCATCTTCATCACAAAACAAATGAATTTTTATTCCATATAACAGTTTCGCCATCTAACGGGCATGGTGTACTGCACCTGGAGCTCTCCAATGAACCTTGACTGGAGTATTGCCAAGAGCAAGTAAAGAGAGCTCTATTAACTCCATATAGTCATCTCTGGGTTGGTTCTTGCTACCTAAGGCAGCTAATAAAATATTGACTGCAGAGAGTTTAAAATCTTCACTGCCAGGAATATCTCCCAAAGGCTGATAATTGTCTTGGTTTATATAATGCCATACTGCCTTGAATCTTTTGAATAACGGTATATCAGGAGAACTGGAAGGTCCAAAGCAGAAATTAAATACCTTACTCAGAACAATTTCTAAGATGTGGTGTCTGCATGCTAGCCATAATAATTCTTCTTCAACTTTGTGTTCCAGCAAAACACAAGCTCCATTTTTCAATCCTGTGTTAACTGAAGTAGTGTCAAAAGACATGCCCACTATCTTGTTACCCAAATCCCATTCCGTTAGCATATTATAAACTGCATTCGCTGCATTTGCACCAGTACCACTTACAAGTTTTGGCACACCAAGCAATTTATCTTTACCACCTGCAGGAAGAATTTTACCATCCCAATGAACAATGACTGGATCATCAAAAGAGACAGATTCCTTTATTTCTTCAAACAGAGTTTTTCTTGCTTCATTCCTTTTGCATTGAATAGTGCTTCGTGATAATGACAATGAATTAGGGTCATGACCCAGTGCTGCAACAATGGGTCCATTAATCTTAAGGCTTCCCTATCAGAAACTTTATTGCGATCTAATGCACTAGTGACATGTGTAGGAAATAAATATTTCTTTGCAATTGGTTCAGAGTGCAAATCTGTGCATGAATCCCCTTTTCTTATAGATGATGGCCTATACAGCTCTTCTTCTGATTTATGTTTGACCAGATCAGAATTTTCTGATGAATCCTCTTCTGAATTTGAAATAGTCACAGTTGGGGATCCAGTGATGAGGAACTTGGCTCTTGACCTTTTTTCAAGTCTCTTTTGTTCTTTAAATCTTCTTTTTAGAATCCTTTCTTGTTTTTTGCTGTATTTCTTGTCTTCTGATGAAATACCCATATTTCTTTCTGTCTTTTGATCAGTTAAAAACTCTCTATCTTCATCTACTTTGCACAAAGTAAGTGCTTCATTATGAGCAATATCAAATAGCTTATCAAGCTGCTCTTGAAATGATGTTTCACATTTCTTTTGGGCATCAGACATTCTTCCTTTATTTTTTTTTAACAAGAGCCATTCAGAGTGTACTTGTTCAAGCTTATCAACACAATGTTTCTTAAGTCTAATTGGTATAGCAGCCTTTTGCCAAACTGAAATGAATTCATCTATGGTGCTGTGACTTGAATTTCTAACAGATTTCTTTTCATGTAGAAAAAAATGGAATCTGAGAAGAACTTGCCTTAAGGTCGGTAACTGATTAAATCTAGATATTGGTTCTAGGTCTCTGATACCTAACAAAAAGACATATTTTAACAAAAAGTCCAAACAATCACTTGTAACAAAAGTCCTTACGAACAATTATTTACAGTTCTAATATTTTCACTTTTTTACACAGTTTTCTTGTTATTTAAACTTTAACAGAACAGTCCTCACAAACAACTTTTGAAAGTTCTAATTTTGTCTACTTTTTATTTAGTTT
Organism: Ectobius pallidus; assembly: GCA_964059195.1. Lineage (NCBI taxonomy): Eukaryota > Metazoa > Arthropoda > Insecta > Blattodea > Ectobiidae > Ectobius > Ectobius pallidus. The sequence goes on from CAXKWD010000003.1 coordinate 113,193,692, forward strand.
TCTGGATATTTCTATCACAAAAACAGCATCTGGAAACAAGCAAAAAATTAGAAATTATATATTAAAAAAATGAAGAAAAGAACGAAATTTTCATAACTTGTAAGACGTTGAGCACTGCCTTCTACTGTACCTAGGGCATTGAAATTTTGGCAATTTACTACTACCAGCTGAAGTTAAAAAAATAGTGGGTGCCCAGGGGTGTAGGATAAATTTGAAATTTTTGGGCCACCCTAATGTAGGTTATCAAAACCAAGATATAAGGCTCGCTCACTACCTCTTCAAAGACCAATTTGCGATCAAACCAATTTCACAATTATTGTTAGAGTTCCCAGAGCCGGATATGTACAGTATTATGAAGTGTTTTGTCAGTGTGTTCACATTCTGGAAAGTCAGGGAAATTGAAATTGGTCGGGGAAGTCAGCAAATTTTGTAACGTAAAGGAAAAAGTCAGGGAAATTGTTTAAAAAAATAAAAATAAATATAAAATAATAATATTAATCAGGGAAAATAACTACCTCCTTTGAGCGAAATGTGAGAGGCATGTGTTTTGTTCCAGTCTGCTGTTACCAATACTGTGTAAACAATTTTCTTTTTTAGTAGTTGAGCTAATCATTTCTTGGAATGATAATTCTTTCACACTGGCCGTATGTTGGCTAAAATGGAAAGGTAGAGTCAGACTGAAAATTCAATGCCATAACCGGGATTTGAACCAGGGTCTTCGGCTCTCCGTACCGCTGTGAGTCAGTTGGAGAATTGAATGTAGTACCGGCACGTTGCCGTGGTATGGTGGAGAGCCGAAGATCATGGTTCAAATCCTGGCAATTGCATTTAATTTTTCAGTCTGATTCTATCTTCCCTAATAATTTCTTATTTTTGTTACGGGGATGGAGGAGGCTTATTTTTTTCGTTTCGTTTACAAAGTACCTTGAAAACATTGATTCTTGTGGTCAGGGAAATGAAAGTTTTGGTCACGGAAACTCAGGAAAATGTATTTTTAAATCTCTGTGGACACCCTGTTTATTATTATTATTATTATTATTATTATTATTATTATTATTATTTAATTTAATATTTCAGCAGATGATCGTAAATTTTTACTATATTACCAAGTCAATTTAAGTTTCAGAAAACAGTTTCCCCGGGCAAGAGTTTCCTGATGGCCGCAGATGGATTCAGAAAGCCGGGCAGAGCTGGAAGATCTGGCAACCATAGCTATCACAACTCCATCTAAGATTAGAAAGGTTAAGAAGTTATTTGGCCGCAAAGCTCCAGGAAAGGACGAAAGGTTTCGATCACTAACTAACATAGCAGTCAAACATTTTCCTTGTAAAACCGTTGCTTATTTGGTTAATATATTTAACAAATGTCTGGATAAGAACTATTTTCCTACTGTGTGGAAACATGGAGCCATAGTATTATAACTAGGGTGACCAGGTGTCTTTTCGCAAAATACTCATTTTTTTCAACACCTTATCCTGCGGCCCGCGAATAGGCTTGCAAAGTTCATACATGTCCTGAGAAATAGAATGTTATGTAAAATACAAGTACACCGTGTCCGGGAAAGACCTGACGAAAAAGAAATAATGATATATTAGAAACTATTACAGTTACTACCTCAGTATTTTAGTTAGAAAGACAAACTCAACAAGTTTTGTTTTGTAGCATCCCGTAATGCGCATGAGCATGCACATTGTTGTTGCACGAGGAGAAACGAGAAAAAGCTTGTTCTGCGCAGCGTGTGTAGTCAGTCTTATTCTGAGAACTGGAAATGCAAGTTGTGCGTAGGCTACAACGTCGTTTCCAAACAGACAAAGGCCGAAATCCTCCCACCCGAAACAGCATCCTTCATTGGCACAAGCAATTCTGGAGATAGGTAATGTTGAGTCACAGCAGGGAAAGGCAAAGAAATCGCGCATAAACGACAATGACATTGAAAGGGTACGGGCTGCTTTTGTAAGAAGCCCGAGGAAATCCATTCGTGAGGCGGCAAGTCAACTGCAAATGCCAAAATCCACAGTCCATGGGAGAGAAGGGCCTACACCATGGCCACCAAGGTCACCTGACATGACCCCAGATTTCTTTCTCTTGGGTTTTGTGAAAGACAAAGTGTATCGCACGCCTGTGACCGATAATGCAGATTTGCGTGGCCGAATCTACGATGCATTAGCACTAGTCACACCGGAGATGCTTTCGCGTGTGTGGCACGAAATTGAGTATCGGGCCACAAATGTTGCTCACATAGAGGCTTATTAAAACGCATCGTGTTTCTCTTTGTAACCGTGAAAACATCACGTCAATAAATGCAATAGTTTCAGATATATAATTATTTCTTTTTCGTCAGCTCTTTCCCGGACACCCTGTACAGTATTTTACCATTCCTATAAAGTTTTTTTTTTTATGTAAGAAGCTTATGATTCAAAGATAATTAAAACTAACATCCATAATGACAACTATATCACATTAACCCTTAATTAAGTATAAATAGGCTAGTAAGAATTAATTGTAATATAATCTTATTTGAAAATTATTTAATTTTTTGGTTGCAATAGTAAAGAGACTATGATATGAACATTAAAGTGATTGTTTTAAAACTTTCTTTATAACCTGTTACATTAGTAAGATGCAAAAAAAGTGGTTTAGTGGTTCAAAGCCATTTTGAAGTTTGGGTCCTGCGTTTTTTTTTGTCTGAAATTATGTTTATTATAATTATAACAGGGGTGCCCACAGAAGGGGATTAAGACGCAGAGTGTGTCATTGAAATATCTCTTGGGGGGGGGGGGGGGAGTTGATTTTTTTTGCAAAATTAGCATTTTATATGTCAAGAATAATAATGGTCATGTTTTATAACTTCAAAAGATAATAAAATTCTTTAGAAATGAATTAAGTATACACTGTATAACTAGTACCAGTTATGTACGAGGGTCATCCAGAAAGTAAGTTCCGATCGCCGATAAGAAAACAAAAACATGAATAAGTAAGAAATATGTATTGCAATATTTACAGAGATTCACTGGCTACTTCTTTACATAGTCGCCACCGTTATCGAGGCATTTATCTTAGCGGTGTACCATCAATTGTACGCCCGTGTCATAGGACTCTGCCGCCAGCGGTACGCAGAGAAAGGTGACGAGTTTCTTGACAGTTTTCACTGGAGATAAAACATGGGCAACGCATGCCACACCAGAAACAAAACAATCCATGCATTGACCGCGTAGTGATTGTCCTCCTGTGCGAGGTTTTACCGCGAGGGGAGGTCGTAAATGCTGATCGGTGTTGCCAAACATTGAAAAATCTGAGGGTGATCTAAAACAAGAGACGTGGAATGCTGAATGCAGTGATTTCATGGCTCCAGACTTTGGCGGCATAGTCCTATGACATGGGCATACAAATGTTGGTTCAGTGGTATGATAAATGCCTCAATAACGGTGGTAACTACGAGGTCTGATTGGAAAGTTTTAAGAATGGGTTTGTAATTTCAAAATGGCGGTATTTACATGCTACTGTGATGCATCTCCTTCAAAATAGTCCCCTTCTGACTGAACATACCGACTCCAACGGTGTTTCCACTTTTGGAAACATTTCTGGAATTTTTTTTTTTTCTGAAGTGTGTTAAGGACGCTCTCCGGATTTGCCTGGATGTCTTCAATCGAGTCAAATCGCTTCCCTTTCAGTGCAAATTTCAGTTTAGGAAACAGGTAGAAGTCCGCAGGGGCTATAGCAGGGCAATAGGACGGTTTTGGAAGCACAGGAATTTGGTATAAAATTCCACGATTGAGAAGGCACGATGAGCTGGCGCATTGTCGTGGTGGAGCACCCAACGCCTATCTTTCCACAATGGAGGTCTTTTCTTCTGCACCTTTTCGCGCAAATGCTCAAGGACACATTTGTAGTATTCCTGGTTAATTGTCTGTCCTCTAGGAGTAAATTCATGATACACAATACCGGTAGAATCGAAAAAATCACCAACATTGTCTTCACATTCGACCGACTTTGCCGTGCTTTTTTCGGTCGTGGTGAACCTGGACTCTTCCACTGCGAAGACTGAACTTGTGTTTCAGGATCATATCCATATACCCACGATTCGTCTCAGAAGCTGATTTCCCGGTTTTAAAACAAAATTCCACACAAACTCGTTGTTCTGTTTTTACATCCATTTTCACGCAGACAAAATCCGGCAACAAGCCCTAACAGACCCTCACTCAATCAGCTGCCACAACGAACTGAATAAAGGAAACGCACTTTCCTGTCAGAGGGCATTCAAAGACAAGTCAATGATTAACCCCCCACATTCGGTCTACCTGCCTGCCAAACCAATAAGCAGTGGCGGATCCATTCTTAAAACTTTCCAATCAGACCTCGTATGTAGAGAACTAGCCAGTTAATCTATATAAATATTACAAGTATTTTTTTGCTTATTGATGTTTTTGTTTTCTTTATCGGCGATCGGAACTTACTTTCTGGATGACCCTCGTATGTATCGTGTAAAAGCAGCCTCATTAAAGATACTTTTTTCAATTGACACTTTTTATCACAAATATACCAATACCTTCCCATTGGGAAGAAGTTTTAAAGTAGGGTTGTCGCCGTTTATGTCCGGGGTGGATTCTGTATGGGTGTTTTACTTGGGCGCCAGCTTTTGGGATCCTAATTTGTCAGGTACCTCAAAAAGCATATTTATTCCTTACCCCTTCCTCGGCTGCCGTCGATCCTCAAGCACTCGAGACGTCCGTCCTCAGGGAGACCAACTGATAACATGGTGATAATGAAGAATTGCCCAGGAATAAGTACACGTGTTTCTGTTAGCTCTAGTACAAGACAATTTGCACTTTATTGTATCCACTTAATGCATAAGTACACTGGTAATGATGAGTCACAGTACACTTGGAATATCCTAGAAATCCGGCTACAATGGTGATCTCAGAAATTACGATGAAATAAGTTTTATGTTACTGGTCATGTGTGCATAACTACCCTTAGGCCACAGCGAGCCTAAACCACTATACGCCTTCTGGCATATATCTGAGCTAGCTACTTCTCTACGGCTTCTTATGGGTGTAGTTGTATACTCCCAAACCTACAAAGCACTTGGGTATCTTACTGTAATTATGTTATCTACCCTAACACACATGACTCCTTCTTAACAAAATCCTCCATCGAGCGGAGTTGGGAATTACGTGGTCATTCCACTGAAATTATTAGTCGAGTGATGTCTCAACATCATGAAGACAAAAATCAACTGACTATTTTGTCATCAAAATACACGCCCCTCATAGAGTCTAATTGGTCAGATATACATTTGACAATATTACTGGCTATCGCTATAATTATAGCTCAGCCAATGATATCGTCAGCCTTTTGAGTTTGCAAAACGCCGACTTTCACACATTAATTATATTTACTTGCTAAAGTTTCACATGACCCATGTTCATGCATTAAAATCATAACTTAGAAATCACCTTAAATATTACCTTACGTCTTTTCACTAGCACATAACCATGTCTTATCTTAAATCTATCGGCTTAAACTAGAACCTTACCATTTCTACAGGTATCCGACTTATTTTCGTGAGACTGAGGTTTTTTTATTGCCGGAAGCACTTAAACAGTATTATACTCCATTGAAACATTTCTTCCCCCATTGATTCACATTCTTTTATAGTTACGAAGCGGCAATTCTATCTTTGCTTGTAAATCTCTAGTTTGGTAAAGACCGACTTTATTATATCCCAGGTAGGCCTACAAGCCTCTCTCCGTGGGAAAAGGAACTTTCACCAGATATGTAAAAATCATCTTAATGTACCATTGCATTACTTTGCTAACTTGCTATGAGTACCAAATAATTATAATTAATCTAGTTGTTAATTCATTCGAATTAAGTGTATTGTTTAGGCCTTAAAGAAAACCGCTACACGTGCCCCGAGATAATACCAGGTTAATAGTCTGATTGTACTCTCTGATTATGTAACATGGCATTAACTCGCATCCCACCGAAACATACTAGACAGGTACCAACGACCTCCATCTACTGTTGTACAAACAGCTGAGTTTGTTTACTAACAAGTTCATGTTTACTTTTGTCACCTCTGAGCTTTCTACCTGAGTGACGTACCCTTCTCAGCTCTTGAAAGAAATTTTACCTGTTGCAAGATTGTCAATGGCTATAACCCTCTTAAACTAAAAAGTACATAAACATTACCTCACTCAATACAGACACAGTATTAAACCCTGTTATACAATCAATCATACATTCTACTTCCTACATTCTTCTAGTGATATGTCAACCTCGTGCAACCACACACATGATTTACCGTTATTTATTTTCACATTTCATTTAGAATAATCACAGCGTCGAATGTGATGCGTAACGTCTGTGGATTATGTTAACTTTACTTACACTTATTTTCTCTTCTTTTTAGCAACTATTCCTTCACCTTTAGCGTAGAGAATAAATATATATAAGCACTTCACATGGGAAAGATCGATCCTCTGTCTATTGCTCACATAATCATCTCACTCACTCCACACAAAATTTTCATACAAAAGAAAACATCCTACACTCCAACAAATACAGTGATAGTTACATTTTCATGTCAACTTAGGATTTTTGCACTCAATCTGACAAGATTTATACAAAATATCCTTACTCCTTGTACTTTTTCAAAAGGGAAAGATTGAATCGACCTACAATTCGGTTCTTTTTAGGGTCGAAAGCCTCTTTGTTTACTAAAAACAATATCCCTTACAACAGAAATATATTTATGTCTTGAACAAACCTGCACTACCCGATAGGTAATTGTAACATGAAATGATGTGCGCACTCCACCTCTGAAGTAATTACCCTCTTTTACTTACTTATGTTAGTTAATAACGCTACAACTCATTTTAAAAACTATCCCTCTCATTCAAAACGTCTTCACTATATTATTATTAACGTACCGTACAAAGAATCGACCTAGGAAACAATTATCAGGGCTCGTTGCAATGTATATATTTAATTTCTTCACTCTGAACTTTCCACTTTATTATTTTAAAACTTCATCATCGTTTTCCTTTTAAACAGACTTCACCAGTAGTATATATATATATTTTTTTTTATATAATCTTAAACTGTTTTAATACAATTCTCGGCGGACAACTCATCATACTACTTCTGTTATCCACTCAGTATACATATTTATTAAACGCTTGTGTTCATCAAATTTTCGATCATAAATAACCATAACTTCACCTCAGGGCATTTTTAGTTTATTATTCCAATATTTATTTTATGCAATTTCTTTTTAATGGCACTGCACGACATTTGAATTATGGGTGTCTATTTCCTCCGTTTTAAAGCTACACAATGTTCTGTAACTAAGCTTCCTGCTATGATTGTATTGGCTTTTTCGCAAACATTTCGTCTTACAGCTCTCTTTCTTTATCGTGGGTTATTTATGGTACCTCTGTCATAATTTTCATAAATACTTACTTCTTCGCTTTCATTTTTTTTTACGTGACTGAAATCACTTTTTTTTCAAATCTACCGCTTGTATGTGCATCGCATTCTGTTGTGAGACATATTCATCGGAGTCCCGGCTCCTCTGTTGATGTGATATGAGTTATCTCGAATATCATCACCAATTAATTCTACAGTCGTGCATTTAGCTACGCTGTCTCCATTTTCTGCTTCTAAGCACCGTGAGTTCTACGACTTCACTGCTGAGCTACTTTAATAAATCCGTCGCTTCGACGTCTTTTAATTACACGTGGTTCTTGTAACCACCCCACTCAACTTCGTCTCCTCTTTAAAGAATGGCACACGTACAAGTATATAACCTTTTATGTATTACCTCAACATACCCATTTTCACGGTTTCTTCTTAAAATCAACTATTGACTTGAGGTCCAATAAATAAATCACAACCCAAAATAAACCGATTGTAAAGTTCTTCACAGTCAACAATTGCATCCTGAAAAACGTGGTTCCCAATTTTTTTTTATTATTCATTTTAGCCATCTATTTCATGTCTTCGTGCTACATGCATCTCGTATATATTTTCATTACAAGTGTTTTCTGTATACTGGTCTCGCATTAATTTCCCTTATAATATATCCACACCTGATTTTTCTTTATTTATTTGTTTATTTATTTGTCATTGCAAAACATCTCCGCTCCTGATATGTTAATCCTTACAGTCTATTTCTTTGTAGGTCGCTACCCTAACATTTTGCATGGTTATTTTAAAAGCTTGGTGGGTCTTCACCCCTTTCTGCCTGCCTGTCTCCATCCGTGTTTACATTCCCAGACTCGTATGCCACTGCCTGAGGGTTTAAAACTCCCCCGTCTGACTGGTTATTCACAAACTCTACATTTTCACGGTCATGTTGACCTGCATTCCGACTGTTTCTGCAAAATCCTCTCCCCCTTCCACGGAAACTTCCTGTTCTATTCCTAGCAGATGGTACGTTGTCCGAAAATTCAATGTTATTTACTTGTGTCTCTCTTGCCACGTTATTATTATTGTTATGATTTGCACCGCGACTCGGGCCTCTGAATTGATTACCTTGGTTCGCACCCCGGTTTCTATCCATATTCCGTTGAGAGTAGTAAGGACCGTTATTCCGGTTATCTCCATCCGTCCTGCCCCTTGGTCCTTGGTTCATATCCCTCGGCCTAGTGGATCTATTTTCCTCCCTGCAACGTCTCGCACTTGCATCGAAACTGGACAGTAATTCAATGGCGCGACTAAATGTAGTCACATTTGCTACCGCTAAAACGTTATGAACCTCCGGGTCAAAGTGCTTAATAATAAGCCGTGTCATAGATTGTTCATTTAAATTGGACTCGAGCAATCTTGCTCGGCTAACAATAGAAACAAAGTAGTCCACTAAAGACACATTTCCTGTAGGGTTATAACGTCCGTTATAAAGCTCAATCCTAACTTCGGCCTTTTTATCTTCTCCCCAGTACCGCTCCAGAAATAATGTTTTAAATCTTTCATAAGTACTGCTTGGGCCAATTGTTAGATCGAACCAATCTTTCGCCTTATGACGCAGTGACCTAGAAACCATGAGCATTTTGTATTGCTCGGGCACTTGTTTTAAATAAAAATATTCATCCATGCATTTTAAGAACGCTTGGGGTGTTTGACTGGCATTCTCTACATAACTCGGTAAGGTGACTTTATTAAACAAGGAACTATTTACATAAATCTTGTCGTTACCAATTGCAGATACCCCTATACTCTCGGGAGGTCCAGCAGTGATCTGAGTGATGTCAGAACTAGGGCCTGCTACAAAAATGTTCCCGCTAGTCATATCTTCAACTGCCCTCATCGTGATGTTATTACTCTCATTCTGATTAACAGCAGAAACACCCTGTATGACGTCACTCCTGACACTATCTCCCCGCGAACCCACTTTACGCGCTTCTTGCGATAAACAAGTTATTTCCTTGTTCACGCATTCAAAGTTTTTATCCATCTTACTCTCTATCTGCTTCACCTTAGCCATAACTTCCGCTTGTATCTCCTGCCTAGATTCTTTTACTGTCTTTTCTGCATCTAACATTTTTTTAGACAACTCAGCTGTCTTACTTTTAACATTATCAACACCTAAACCTATCTCAGACAAGCAATTCATCATTTCCCCCTTTAAGCTATTTACTTTCGTTTCAACTTTTTCATTCATCCTAACTTCAGCTTTATTAATTTGATCCTCCACCTTCTTTATTTCAAGAGTAACTCTTTTCTTACATTTCTCATTCTGAATATTTATTTTATCATCCAGCTTCCCTAATAATTTCTCAAACCTCTCATCTGTCTCCTTACTACCCTGTGCAATTTTACGCTCTAGTTGTTCATAGTTTATCTTAACCTGTTCATTACTGGCTTCGATCTTATCATTTATATTTTTCATCATCTGCTCATTATTGACTTTAATTTCATGGTTAGTTTCCTGAATTTTATCATTTATATTTTTCGTCATCTGCTCATTAGTGACATCGATTTTATCATTTATATGTGCCTTCATTTCCCCCAATAGGTGGGCTAACATGGATTCTATATTTGCTGGAATAACAAGATTCGTGTTTACATTTTGACTTGGGGTCTCTGAACTTCCTTCTAGGTCAGGGTGAACAATGCCTTCACTCTCAGCAGTCCCCTCAGCTGTTTCATCTACCTGGTTCACTACCTCATCTCCCTCAGACAGCCTACTTCCTAATACCTCATTTTCTGGAGTTCTATCATCTATCTCACTATTAATTTCGGGTTCCTGGCTGAAAAAATTCTGCCCCCCACCGAGGTCTGAGTCTAAATCCATTTTTGCGTGTTTCTTACGTCCGCTCCTAAGTAGCATATACCTATATTCACACAGCCCTCTTATAACTAAACACACAAAAAATGTTTTCACAAACAACAAAACAAATTACTCTGAATATTTCGCTAGAAGACCTTCTATTTCAACGTTTCGTCTTCCGCTAAAACCTCTTTCACCGATCTTAAATAACAGTGGCGTTATTTAAAACTGGCTACGGAGCATGATTTGAGTGCTGATATCTGCTGGACTGCCTTCAATTTACAATCAATCTAATTTTATTTTAATTCAATATATTTTACTTGGTTTTAAAACTTCAATTGTTATTTAATTTAAAACTTTCTTTCTTTACTTGAATTAACTATGCTGCTATTAATTTTAAAAGTTATCAGCGCTCACATATACATAAAAATCTTATCTTTTGGTGTGTCATCCCTCGGTGATCCATCGTACCAAGTTCCTCTTCTGTTCTTGTTAATTTCCGTTGGCTCTTCATCTTTCCACGCCGTTATAGTTGTCTTCTGGGTTTTGTAATTGCTGCCGCAGTTGGTGATCGGTCCAGTTCATCCTTACGATGGGTCAGCAGTTTTGGAAATGTAGTGCTTGAATTTTATCTAGCATCTTCCGCTGTTCGAGCCCCAGTTGCTGTGCCACTTGTCGCCGTTTATGTCCGGGGTGGATTCTGTATGGGTGTTTTACTTGGGCGCCAGCTTTTGGGATCCTAATTTGTCAGGTACCTCAAAAAGCATATTTATTCCTTACCCCTTCCTCGGCTGCCGTCGATCCTCAAGCACTCGAGACGTCCGTCCTCAGGGAGACCAACAGATAACATGGTGATAATGAAGAATTGCCCAGGAATAAGTACACGTGTTTCTGTTAGCTCTAGTACAAGACAATTTGCACTTTATTGTATCCACTTAATGCATAAGTACACTGGTAATGATGAGTCACAGTACACTTGGAATATCCTAGAAATCCGGCTACAATGGTGATCTCAGAAATTACGATGAAATAAGTTTTATGTTACTGGTCATGTGTGCATAACTACCCTTAGGCCACAGCGAGCCTAAACCACTATACGCCTTCTGGCATATATCTGAGCTAGCTACTTCTCTACGGCTTCTTATGGGTGTAGTTGTATACTCCCAAACCTACAAAGCACTTGGGTATCTTACTGTAATTATGTTATCTACCCTAACACACATGACTCCTTCTTAACAAAATCCTCCATCGAGCGGAGTTGGGAATTACGTGGTCATTCCACTGAAATTATTAGTCGAGTGATGTCTCAACATCATGAAGACAAAAATCAACTGACTATTTTGTCATCAAAATACACGCCCCTCATAGAGTCTAATTGGTCAGATATACATTTGACAATATTACTGGCTATCGCTATAATTATAGCTCAGCCAATGATATCGTCAGCCTTTTGAGTTTGCAAAACGCCGACTTTCACACATTAATTATATTTACTTGCTAAAGTTTCACATGACCCATGTTCATGCATTAAAATCATAACTTAGAAATCACCTTAAATATTACCTTACGTCTTTTCACTAGCACATAACCATGTCTTATCTTAAATCTATCGGCTTAAACTAGAACCTTACCATTTCTACAGGTATCCGACTTATTTTCGTGAGACTGAGGTTTTTTTATTGCCGGAAGCACTTAAACAGTATTATACTCCATTGAAACATTTCTTCCCCCATTGATTCACATTCTTTTATAGTTACGAAGCGGCAATTCTATCTTTGCTTGTAAATCTCTAGTTTGGTAAAGACCGACTTTATTATATCCCAGGTAGGCCTACAAGCCTCTCTCCGTGGGAAAAGGAACTTTCACCAGATATGTAAAAATCATCTTAATGTACCATTGCATTACTTTGCTAACTTGCTATGAGTACCAAATAATTATAATTAATCTAGTTGTTAATTCATTCGAATTAAGTGTATTGTTTAGGCCTTAAAGAAAACCGCTACAGGGTTACTGTTATTCCACTGTTTGTTAAGGAGGCAGGTACGAGTACTCTTCATGAGGTTGGGATGATACGATGTTGGGGTCTTACGTTTCTTGGTCACCCCGATTATAACAATGCCAAAACTGCATAAAAATTCCCTTATTGCAGAAAACAGAAGATCTAATAGTTTGCTAATAGATCTAATAGAAGATCTAATAGTCAACAGTAGCACGGCAGTTATTTGAAGGAGTCATTCTACAGTGCGCCCGAGAACAGTCTCCGCAGTTGCTATTTGATGGAGAGAGGGCTAGCTGCAGCAGTTACGTTGGCAACACGAGCTTTTATAAAAACAAACCGCCAGCTGTGTATGCAGGCAGGCAGAGGTCATTGCCACTTTATCAATGGGTGCATTGTCTAATTACTAATCACTACATATTGCAGTGTGCAAGCATTTAGATTGAATATTCTTCCAGCACCTGCAATGATCGGCTGTGGTGAGTGCCAACTTAACTGCTGCAGCTAGCTGCCTCTCCAACAAGTAGCCGCTGCGGAGACTATTCTCGGGCGCACTGTAGATAGGATTAGTGACTTAAATATTAACAGTGTTCCGGACCACCAAATGGCTTTATATCAGATTAAATGAAAGAAGGATCAGTCTTTTCAACAATCTCATTAGCGTTGCTCAAAGATCTGTGATTGGTCAATTGCCGATCTATACCAGGAGCGGATCCAGAGAGACATTTTTTTTTGGGGGGGGGGGGAGGAACCAAAGTAGAGAGGGAAGTTTTTACTCATAAAAATTAATTATCCACAGTACACAATTGAAATCAAAATGAACATTTCAGCATTTTATTACAAAGGTATTTCAAAATAATGAATGCCGTTGCTTCAATTTAAGTATTTGGGTTATGTTGTCTTTACAAAATTTATTAGAATAATACATTTTGAATAATTTGCGCTTAATGTTACAAATTGGGGGGGGGAGAAATCCCCCCCCCGTGGATCCACCCCTGATCTATACAATACGATACGTCGAATCTGCGAAGTTGGAGATAGAAAGCCGGTGCCTTACTAAATGCTCCACCCAGATCGACCTAAAGATTTAAAATTGATAAGTACTATTTATTAGAAAGAACTACAACTTTGTTTGATTTTTCTTGTAATAATTATCTGAAAGGTAACTCCCCCAGTATCCATATTCACTTACTCTATGTGGGAATGTGATTCCAAATTGCATGCATGCATAGGTAGAGAAACTCATTTAACTGTATCATGTCAGATTTTTATAGTACATAATAAATGACACATTAATTATAATTATTAATACCGGTGTAGTAGTAATACTAAAACGATAGCAAGCAACTAATCAATAATATAACCTTCTTCGAAAAGTTACATCCAGTATTTCTTCCTAGGATTATTCTTATTTAATTATTCACAACACCACTTCTTCCGCTGTTCTCGGCAATTCCCCAATTTATCTTCAGTTCCAACATCAGGGCCTCGATCAAAGTACATTCGGAAGTGTAGGCCTAGTAAGCAAGTGAATTATGATTTTATTGTGATTCTGGAATGCGGCTCTCATCGCCGTAGACAAACGCTGGCATGATATTCCTTACAGTAAAGAGCAAATTAAAATTCGAAGACAAAGAACAAAGCCCAGTATGAAAATCCCTTCGGTCACCCAGATATCAAAATTCGAAGACAAGGAACAAAGCCCAGTATGACAATCCCTTCGATTAGCCAGAAATCAAAACATAATATTGCGCATTAAACATTACCAGCAGAATCCCGATATTTTGTTGACTTTATTACCGGTAATTTCCTTAAAATACTTTCACCAATAGATTCAGCGCCAAAAATAGCGTGGGTACTATTCCGTTATACTGTATACTGTACTGTATAACGATAAACCGTTAGCATAGCCACAGTCAAATAAGACACGTCATACATCAGGCTTCATGCATGGTGCGGTACGGTACAGCAAAACTTTCATGCCTGTCAAGATGGCATGCACTACACCAGCAGTCCCCTAACTTTTAAGTGTCGCGGTCAACTTTAAATATTAACTTTTGCTTGAGGGACCCCTCATAATTACTGTATCAATATTGTTTTGACGTTTTATACCTATAATGCAATCCAGAAAACTGTGTACCGACAGTGGCGTAGTCAGAAAATAATTTCGGGGAGGGTCGAAAGTGCCGGGGGGTTTGGAGGGTCCGGGAGCCCACCCCCGTAACATTTTTAAATATTGAACCTTATGAAAATTACATTTTACGCTATTTTAGCACTAAAAACTAGTATGACAACTTAAATAAGAAATCGTTATCAGGCTCGTGTCCACGTGAGAGTACTCTCAGATGGTGTGTCCACTTGAGAGCTCTAGTCCAATCCTGAGAGTAGCTGAGAGCAAAACTCGCGACATTACTCTCAGAACCGTGTCCACTTGAAACAAAATCGCGCGAGTTTTCGTCTCGCATTTACAAACAAGATGGACGCACAACAATGTATTATTCGTTGTTAATATTAATGTAAGCATTTTATGAGGGCTTGCTGAATGCTTTTAAGTGAGTACATTCATTTAATTACTAAGCGTTTAGAAGAATTTGACAATCTAATATTGTCAGAACATCATGAAGTTTGGTGAATTCGAATAGGCCCACAAATTAACTAAAAATACATTGAAATGTGATATGAGATTCTTGTTAAATATAAACTAATTGTGACTATGTGCTTTTCCGGAATCAAGCATGTGATTTTTAATGTATAGCATGTCAATTATTCGAGTGGAGTGATCCTATCAAACTGTGAATCTAAACTCCGTGCATCTACATGAACTATTTATCCTCTGCGTCCACAGACCAAGAGTCAAAAAAGTGTTCCTTGTTGATTGGTCCTTTAGCACTAGAGCAAAAGCATTTTGTGCGTCGCTGTTACATGTCTTCTTTTATACGCAATAGACTCATGTACGTCATCTTGGTCCCCTCAAAAAAATACAAAGACAACCACCAAGACTGATTACGCTATAGGCGCCGTGTTTCTAAACTCCGATTTGCAGAATATTTGGAATCGTATGTAGTCTACACTAATATTGCAGTGATTCCCAAAGCGGGGTCCGCGATGGTGTTTCAGGGGGTCCGCATGTGGTTTAAGAAGAAATAGGATATCTCGTAATTTTCTCAAATTACATATCTTCTAAAGCAGCTTCACTGTTCTCATTAAGGAGTAAACTCTGTTTGTTACCATTGATATTGTTCTTTTGACTATTGAGTTCAATACATTTAAATCAAAGTATTTATTTAATTTTTTTTCAAAACCCAGAGGGGATCCGCGAAATTTTAATTTTTTTTTCAAGGGGTCCGCGGACTGAAAAGTTTGGGAACCACTGTAATATTGTGTTCGTTTATTTTATTACTTAACGATTGCAACTTAGGCCTATGGCGGTCCGGAATTTTGTCTGCGCAGGAGATCCCTACATGTCTCTAATCTACAGACATGAGGGTTACTGCACCCGTTACAGCCTTCTTCGCCTAAGAATTTTCTGTAGAGGAATCGATGATCGCCGTAGTGAACCATGGAGATTATCAGTGTTTCATTATCTATATATATAAAAATGTATGTGTGTGTGTGTGTGTCCTTTATGCATTACTACACCATTCATTCGATCGCCATGAAACTTTGGGAAGTTGTTGGGTACATTCCCGGGAAGGTTTCTGTCATACTACATTTTTAATTTTAGCTTCCGTTCGCGAGTTATGAGTGAAAAACGGGCAGAAAACGTGTATTTTTTTGCGTTTTCGAAGCATCGGTTTTCAGTAATACATTTCAATGCCAAATCAATTACGGTAGGCTTTGGCTATTTTTGTCATACCTTGGAAATTAAACTTTCGCGATCGCTTGAATGTTGTAGCTCACGCTGGTCGATTCATTTGTTTATAATGTCAAGGCCGCAGACATATGAAATTTTCAACCTACACCGAAGAGGATTATTATTATTATAAGAGGGATAGTCAATATAGGCCTAAATATGGTCAAACGTTGTTCGATTTGGACGAAACTCACTATACAGGGGTTTTCTGGGCCAAGGATCTCGAATCTGAGGTCGCTTTTACCAGGCGACGCTATCTAATCGAGATATGTAATTCACGTGATTTAGGTGTTAATAAATATAATGATTTAACTATTATGCTCTTAATTTTTAATTTTTTAAATAATTATCGCGTGCGAAGCCGCGGGCACACGCTAGTGTTTCATTAATGAATGTAATGTAAAAATTTTCTTATTGTTCAGTAGCCTAATTGCCTTATGAACTTCCTACATTATTTCATGATGAACATATGAACATTAAACGATACCGTATTATAATCTATTATCATTGAGTATTATTGGATTTAGATTTCGTTTTTAGAAAATATAAATAAATATTGAAGGCAAATTAAATAATTTTATCATATGGCTTGTTGGGCATAATAGGCCTATACACATTATCCACTCTCAGAGAACTCTCAGCTTTACGAAACAGATTGGTATAGTGCGAGCTGCTCTCGGAGATTGATTGCAAAGGCGTGTCCACCTGCGAGTTGACATTCTGAATGCCACTCTCAGCTACCTCTCAGACAGTGCTCTCAGACGCGTGTCCACATACCGAAACGGAACTCTCGAGAGTTTCTCGCACTCTCAGCTCTCATGTGGACACGAGCCTTAGGGCCCGGATTTTTAGGCTTTTATGGAAGGTACTTTAGCCCTTTTTAGGCTTTAAACAAACTATTTTAGCCATCTTAATAAAACATCATTATAATGAACATTAATATTAACACCCAAAATTGTATTATAATTTTGACAGTTATTCTAGTATTTTTACAAAATAAACAAGTAACTATTCCTTATATCGGCACTCGAATAATAGCATAAACAATTGAGATATTTACCCTTTAATGATATAATTATTCAATACACCACTCAATTAACTTCCGATCTACAAAAATAAGTAGGTTGTCACGAATTTGTTCTTTTAAAGCCGCATACACACAGGACCAACGAAGGCCAGCGAACGACAACCAACCGCTTCGTTGGCCCTGTGTGTACGGGAGGCAAATCAGAGCCAACGAATTCGTTGGCCTTGGTTTAGGTTCGGACTTATGGCGGTAACATCAAAAGGTTGGCTTTGGGTCCCCTCTCCTGGTGTAGACGTAGTGTAGTGTACAATCCCTTGGCCCCAACCCCTTGGTTTGAATTGGAAGAGAGGCCTAACGCCAACGCGTTGGCGACCAACATTCGTCCCAATGTCTTTCGTTGACTTTCGTTGGCCCTGTGTGTACGCGGCTTAATATACTTCTCTGTCATCGGTCGGCAACTTGTTATTTGAAAGTTGAAACGACAATGGATTAGTTGCATATTTCAAAGTATTGCAGACGGCTCAAGTTTCATTTCCTGCGACGACGAGGTGGCACATTTTCGAGTTACAAAGACAAGCGACATATACTGTACATTGTTAATTTCAGTTCTTTGTATAAATTTATTTTTATTATGTCTTTTCTTAAAATGCACAAATTCACATATTTATTTGTTTCCTTTGCATTGGAAAATACATTTAAAATCGTATTTTTCTGCAAAAGCCCTCTTTAGCCCCTTTTAGGCCCTCGGTTCGATTTAGCCATTTTTAGGTTCTATAAGATTCACATATTCGGAAGGAAGGGGCATGAAACGGAAAAATACGTTATAATCTTCTAAATAGGAAGCTGGAGAAAAAATAGGTTAAATTCTTCAAATCCGGGCCCTAGTTATAACACATTACTATTTATAAGAAAAGTTAACAGTGGAAACTCTCCCCAAATATTTCCGATTGACCTCTTTCTAGTGGAAATGGACTTGCAGTAATGGTTTTCATGTCATGCCTTGCGAAACTTTCTCTTCCAATGAGTTATGAAAACAAAATAACTGCTATGTCATATTTGACAAAAAAAAAAAAAAGTATAATTTAATAAATATAGAAGATACAAAATAGAATTGATTTGGGGGGGGGGTCCGGACTCCCCGATCCCCCCTT
Source organism: Ectobius pallidus (assembly GCA_964059195.1). Classification (NCBI taxonomy): domain Eukaryota; kingdom Metazoa; phylum Arthropoda; class Insecta; order Blattodea; family Ectobiidae; genus Ectobius; species Ectobius pallidus. The sequence continues at coordinate 113,211,995 of CAXKWD010000003.1, forward strand.
CCCTAAGCCACTGTATACCGGTATTTTGCTTAACATAACACTCTACCAGTGGCGGACGCAGAGGGGGGATAGGGGGTTACATCCCCCCCCCCGAAATTTGAAAAAAGGCTATATATGTACTCTAAGTGGCCAGTTTTTATAAACTAATTGTATATGTAAGTTGATTGTTTTTTTTTTTAGTATTCTTTCTACCTATTCAAATTCCCCCCCCCCCACCCGAAAAAATTTCTGCGTCCGCCACTGCACTCTACATATTATAAATTAAGTAAAACGGCGTGTAACTTATTAAAAGCAGCCAGTGTGATTGTTATAAAACATCGAATGTGGTAAATTTAATCGGCATTTTTCGTAGAGTATTTGAATCGTTCCCACGAATCCGTGGACCTCAGGTTGGGAACCACTGCATGACACATTGAACACACTGGTAAGCCAATGCAAAGAGGATCTCATCTGATTTTTACTAAATTAAAATTGGCTAATTCGGTTAAATGCTTCATTTTCAGTGCATAATATGTCTACGAATTGCTTAAAAATTACACACTTATCTCTAAACTTACGAAGTTCGACATAGTTCTGCCATTCACAAATCTAAAATGACATGGCAGCCGATGTTTAATAGTTTATCGGGCTTTCGGCAGTTTGCTCCTCTGTCATCTTTCTTCCAAGCCCGAGAAACCATTTTACATTCTCAAACCTCAACACTGGAAAGCCTGAAATCACACGACACACGGCAGCTGATATTTTGAAATAATAATAATTACAGCATAATAGCAGCGTTATGTCATGGTTATGATTACAAGATGTGCCACATCCTTAGACAACGAAAAGACTCTATGCCACGTAGGCCAAACGCATTTTTTTTACGGTTAGCAAGTTACATTTATTTAGTGTAGCTGCTTTCACTCTGCGTGCCGTTTCCGTTATCCTTACGGGGAATAAAAAACATGCTGTTAATATTAAACCATTGTCAAATTTTCAAATCACGTGATTTCCGAACAGAAGTAGATAACATATTGATTGTTGAAAAACGTTGAAATCAAGTTTGAAATCTTGGAGCTTCGGCTAACGAGCTGATAATTATTGTAACTTCCCTTCGATATAAGCATAGGCTGGTAGACCCAAATCGAGTTGCAGATTTTCACCGCGAAGCGCTGCAATGTCCCTACCACGGTTCTCATTGGCAGCTTTCACGCGCAGGCGCAGCTGTGCAGAATACGTCACTTGTGTTTGTGTATATTCAACATCGAACAGTTGTAGTGAGGAGGACCTTTACGCCATGTAATTGGTGAGTTATTTGTATATTTATTTAAATTAAGTTTGAAGGGTAAAATAAGTATGTCTGCTTGTAGTAGTTTTATTTGAATGACTGTAGAAATAAAAGTAACTCCGAAATGCTTGCCCGAAGAGAGATATAGTACTATTAATAACTAATATTTTACTAGTTTCATTCCTATTTTTATTTTTAATTTTGCCCTTAAAACAAATTCGAATTGAACAATGTTCAACTTAACTCGTCTTTAGCTGTGTTATGAAGACATGAACTCCTGGAGCACATGTTATTTTAATGTAAACAAATGTGGTACATGGTTGGCGTCCATCTTATAATATCGTCATATGAGCTCCGAGCTTTCAAGTTAACAAAATGGCTATCGTGCTTTGTGCTTTCGCTAGCTGTTGAAAGAGGGTCACTGTTCCGAGAAAACCAGGCGCAACTAACCGATAGCAGTGCTGAGCGCTGTTAGTACACTGGTGTTCGATTCGTGAATCAAATCAGAAGCTTTTATATTTTGGACGTATCTGTACTGGAGTTAGAGTTTTCATTCACGCTGCATTAACTATGCCCACGATGACGCGTATTATTTTAACTGTTCCTGATGAAATAATTTTACTTTGGTAACTTAAGCCGAAATTATATTCTTTCCTTCGCAACAAAATAAACATTTCTATATTTAATACGCATTTGTATCAGCCTACTCGAGTAGTGGAAATTAATGACCTGCAGGCGCAGCGTTCGAAGAACATATTGAACTGGGCTAAATCAAATCGCTGGAAACCACGGTTTGAATTTTAATGCCCTAGACCAGGGGTGGCCACAACGAGGCTCGCGAGCTGCATGCGGCTCTTGAGCCAATTTCGTGCGGCTCTTGAAACCAAGCTAAGCGTTAATATGATACAGATTTTAAAAAACGTACATTTAATATAATTTAATGAAACCATATTACGAGGAAGTGAAAAGCTTATTTCTGATTTAGCGCAGTGTAACTTATTTAGTTTCAGAGCAAATTAAGACTTTCGGAAAGACCTTGAGACTAAAACATTAGCTCATTTCAAATGTTTGAAGAAAATTACTGAAAGCCTTCCTGACGTTCAGGTGGAAAAGGATTATTTGTGTCAAATGTCTGGTCTTGCTAAAGAAATCAATGGCAGATTTAATGTTTTGAGAACACTTAAACCTTCATTTTCATTCCTGGAAAATCCTTTTGCTGTTGATGTTGTGGGCGATGGATGTTTCATTACCAATTACAAAGGATACATTTGGAGTAGATTTAGAGCTACTAGAACTGCAAGAGGACGGACTAAAAGGACTGAAACGAAGTGTTGTTTCGGCGATAGAATTTTGGAAGAAAGTTCCGGAAGAAAAATACCTACTAACAAAAGAGTGTACTAAGAGATATTCTTGATATTTGGGATTACTTATGTGTGTGAATCTCTATACTGAACGCTTCATTAAATCTAAGTATCGATCTGAATTAACTGATGAACATTTAGGCCTAAATGAACTCGTGCGAACTGCGTTTACGAATTAGCCAGATTTCAAACAACTATCAGCAAAAATGAACACTGGAAAAAGCACTTCTCAAAAGTAAAATCTTATTTCTTGTTGTGTAATTGAACAATAAGGTTTATGTGTATAGTAAAAACAATGTGATTCGCTTCGAACAGCTTCATAAATTTGCGGCTCCCAAAGTTAAGGTTAGTGGCCACCCCTGCCCTAGAAGGTTACTAACCAGGTTCTTATCTGATTATTTATAATATAAAAATATAGGCTATGTTTAAAACGGTTGTTCTTATGCCTATTACTATTAATATTAATATTCTAGGCGGCCCATGGAAACAGCTTCTAAATGGCCTACAAATTCCACGAACAGACTCAAACTGATAATGTTAGGTCAGTAACCAGCTGGAATCTTCTTGGCTTCCGGGTATCTGCCGCATCATATTTAAGATGTCTACCGACGTTTCGACCATCTTGCTCTTTATCAAGGAAGCGAAGAAGTATTGTCAACTCGTGTATCGGAAGCCTACGATCTCATAGTAACTAGCTGGGATAATTTTGGATTCGATTATATTATTTATCTGTTATTTTCTAACAATTTAGTAATAGGCTAATGTCCACCGTTGGCCTATGCACTGAAATTTTTTGCGGGTTTTTTAATAGCACATGTTTTTAACTTTCTTACGTGGTGCGTGTTCAGGTGTCCAGTTTCGTGGAACTTGCCATATTAAGATAAATTTAAAAAAATAAATACCGGCACCATAATTCTTCGGGTAGGCCTATACAATTTGGCACGCCTCTTCCATACACTTTATGCATAGACTGTAGGCTATTGATACCTAAGGTCTATGTTAGATGTTTCTAAAGACTTGTAAGTTCAGATGAGATTTTGGCTGTACTTCTTGGTAAATGCTATTGTAAAAAAAATATACAAGACTTCCCGCTGACTTAAAAAATGGCCAGCTTTTCATATGTGGACAATCTTCATTGTCTTCTACCGGAGCCCATTTGTATTGATTAGTTACGTAGAGATCTATCAAAACATTACTACATTTTCATGTTCAGCAACAACATTGTGTGGAGTACACTTGTACAGTGGCTCCGAAATGTCTGTATTCTGAAACATAACCTGAAATTGAATGCCAATTTGGAATGAAGAACATTTTTGGTCTTTGCCAAATCTTTCTATACAGACAAGATGACGTTGTACTGTTCATAAAGCAGCTCCACAGATCATACTACTCTGTCTGATACATACACTTTGTTGAGGATTTTAATGCTTTCAGATGAGGTCCAAACTTTAACGAAAAGGCATTTTAAAATAGAGCATTAACATATATCACTGGCACCCCGCGCGAGGCTATGATTGACGACGGACGAAGTGACCGATTTCGCACGAACGTGTCCGAACTCGCAGGGAAGCTCAAGCGTCATAATGCTTTTTGGATGTTTGTCTTTTGATCGTTGTTTCCAGCATAGCATAATCCAATTTTATTATTATTAATATTTCTTCTGTTCGCACTGCTGGTTTCGGTTCAAAACCGATTAGAGCAAGTTATTCATTTAGGGTTTTTCATCTATTAGTATATTCCAAGGCAAATAGTAGTGACTTTCTCAGAGAATCTGATCCTCCGCCTCAGATTACTATCCCACTTCGTGTCCTGATTTTCTAGCAACTACTTTTAAGTCAGATCAGCTCTCCCGCTTACCGATTGGCACCTTTGAGTCATTGAGTTTGTATTTTGTGAGAGCTTGAGATGAAAACTTGTAGAAAATCCGTAGTGACCCTGTGCGAAATATACGAAAAAAGTGACGATCTTATTAATTTATTAAAACATGGATTTATAACACAGTTATGAAGACTTCATTATGAGTTAGATCAAAGTAGGCCTACCAAAAACTATGGGCATACCGGTATGTTCATAATCATAATTTCATCAGTGCGAACAAAATTGTGCTATGCCAAGATTTAAAACAAAATTAAAATAACTCCTTTGGGGGAGGGGCCTTACAAAATGTAATTCCAAGAAAAGTGAAAATAATAGGCCTATATAGTTGAAAGCAGCCCAATATCTGGTATACTACAGTATTTACACTTACATATTTACATGCATTCATACATACATACATGCATAAAGCATACAGTTTGATTTCATAAAGTGTCAGCCTGGGTGGAGTAGGCACAGGCTTTCTGTTCTCTCCCAAGTTCATGATCCATACTAATGTTAATGACGTTTTCCGATTAGTGTACGCAAATACGGAAGGCTCATGTTGTAAAGTAAAGTATTCCCTATACAGGCCATGGAGGCCCAGGCTCCCAGATTTTAGACATTCGGAACATGAGGGTGGTAAGGTTGTCAGCCTTACGCACCGACCGCCTTTACCCCAGAGATTGCTCCTGGTAATCATTCTGTTTGAGGGCCATAGTGCCACCAGAAGGATTAGGCCAGTTGAAAAACTCCAACGACCTCATCGGGGATCGAACCCGCGACCGCAGCGCCTCAACCACTACGCTATGGCGTACCCAAGGCCCATGTTGTAGCCAATAAATATATTGTTAAAATAGAATAACGATTTCCCGTATTTGCGGGCTGCCAATTGTGTTAGGGCAGTAAGGCGGTAAATACAGAATTGAAATTTAAAAATCGAATATGAATTTAGATTAAAACTATACCGTTCACACTGAATATATATGTTCAGAACAATCAATACAATAGCAAAACAGTTTCGAAATTTAACGTTGAGAGGAAACATTTGAAGAAAAGCTCAGTAGGTAGATTATCGGCATGGATAGCCGAAAGTCATAGATTCGAATCCCAGTGGTTATCCACACATTTACTGTGTACTGTATTTAAAATGCTTTTATTTTAATGCACATAGCATCAAATGACAAGAATTATATGCAGTATTTTATTCTATGGCGTTTTAAAATTTAAAGGTTGCGATTTACAAAATGTAGAAATGTGCTTAAATTTTATAAGAAAAAAAGGCGCAATATTTTCATTTTGGCATGCGACTCTTGGACATCTATTTATCAAGCTGGCCCTTTGTAAAAGTATAGTTTGACATGCTGAGCAACGATTGGCTAAATCACAGGGAACCAAAACCAATCAAAATCGCGTGGAAAATTCAAATTACTGTATATCGATAACTTCCGGATATTTCCGAACGCTTCAGAATAAATTCAGTCATTTTTCATGTAAAAAGTGACTGCATGTGGCAATACCTGCTATTGATTCGAGTTTTTTAAAACTATAATGAAATTATATAAGATACTGTAGCAGTTTTCCAAAATAGAATCTTTGTGGTCGCCAATGGCGATCTGGTTGCTGGAAATCTCTCGCCCTGCAGATGGTTCTATAAATGGAAATTTAAATGAAGTATAATGTGCCAATATCCTTGTGATTAGTTGAAAATAATCATCGTTTCAAAAGTAGGATGACTGAGAGTTAAAGGTGATAGATTGTAAATCTATTTAGGAGTATTACTCTCCTACTAAGTCTTATATTCATTTAATGATAGTGGAATGCAATTCTACAGGAGTAAAACATTTACTAAGACTTAAAGAATATTTCTTTATTAATAGCTTTGAAGGATATCAGTTTATTTAACTTAAAGTATTCAGGATTACAGGATCAGTCTACAGTCTTCCTGACACTGGCGAAACGCAAGTGGGGGGAAAGCCGTTCAGAGGTGGGAGTTGAATTCAGAGAGACAAGCCACCCTTCCTCTCCCGCTAGCCATCTTAATCAGCGCGATGTGACTCTCTTTAAGACTGGCATATGAATGAAACTTCACCCCTTCAAATAAAAATTTTCAATAATAGACTCATCAAGGCTACTGAACATCTATCTGAGCAGGGTCGTTGGGAAAAATTATTGTGCGGCGTTATCGTGTTGTGAGAATTGACTTCCCAGATTTATGTATCCAACCCTGTTCTTTACCTAATGTCTATTGGAATCAGGCTGCGCCTCAGCTGCAACCGCCTCTGCAGATTACGTACGACGCTTACTTGTTAGACACGTCAGAACTAATTGGTCGTTCAAACCAGTTTGATTTCTCGCATTCATTCTGACGTCCACGCGCTTCGCTGGTAGATAGAAGCAAACTGATATAGACTACAGAACACGCCTGCACCGCACTATGTTCTGACGGACAAATCTGAGCTATTCTGATGAATTCATTTTAGCATCCACTGTAACCGTAGCCTTATTCTATGCGATACCGGAGACATACAGGTATTGAAAAATGAAAGAATTGCAATAATCCTAACATGTTGGCCTGTGACCGTCACCGGTGTGCCAGAATTTTGTCCCCCTGGAAAGAATTTTATTCTTAGTGTAGGGCCACACGGGCTTGTTTCCACTGATACTGGAGATCTGGAATCTAGAAGTGATGCCACAAGAATGGTGTAAGAGTAAAATCCGTCCCATTTACAAAAAGGGTACAATATGGATTGTAGGAATTATAGGGGCATATCTCTCCTATGCACAGCGTATAAAATTTATTCCAAGCTATACTAAAGAATAAACTGAAACCTTATGCGGAGGAGATATTAGGGGAATACCAAGCGGGGTTTAGATCTGGAAGATCAATTAAGGACCTCTATTCACAGTCAGACAGATTGGAGAAACGTTTCGGGAGTGTGGCATAGACATCTATGAGGTATTTGTAGATTTCAAACAAGCATATGACTGCATACTGAGACATACATTATATGAAGCACTACTATCATTTAAAATCCCAACAAAATTGATAAGACTAATCAAAGGAACCATGACTGACACAGTAGCACAGGTAAAAATTCAGTCGGAATATACGGGGCAAATTCAAATGTCGAATGGACTTAAACAAGGGGAAGGGCTGGCCCTAATCCTTTTCAATTTGGCAATGGAATATACCGTTAGGAAATTGGAAGTACACACAGATTCAACCTTAATGTACAAATCAGCTCAACTCATAGGATATGCAGATGATATCAATATATTAGGAAGATCACAAAAAGCAGTAGAAGAGGTATATAGGACATTAGAAGAGAAATCAAAGGAAATGGGCCTGCAGATAGACACTAAGAAAACTAAGATAGTAATACAAACCAGGTACCAGTTGCATAATAAAATGATTCAATTAAACAATACAGAAATAGAACAAGTGGATAGCTTTAAATACCTGGGATCAATAATAAGTACACAGAATGATGAGATGTTGGAAATAAAGGAAACGATATTAATGGCTAATAAGGCGTATTTCTCAATGAGTCATATTTTTAAGTAAAGATTTATATACAAGAATAATAGAATTCATATATACTGTATATATATATATATATATATATAAAACAATTATCAGACCTATACTGTTCTACGGGTGTGAGACATGGACAATGTTGGATAAAGCCGAGGAAATGTTAGATTGTTTCGAGAGGAAAGTTTTAAGGAGGATTCACGGCCCAATCCAGGATAGGTCAGGATGGAGGACCAGATATAACACGGAAATTTACGGCTTATACAAGGAGCTGGAAGTATCTGATTTTATTAAATTAAGACAACTGCAATGGGCAGGACATGTTGTAAGAATGTGAGAGGATCCCCAGAAAAGCCATGACACATCAATTGCATGGAGTGAGAAGAGTTGGGAGACCAAGGGAAAGATGGGAGGATGAAGTTAGACGGGATGCTAGTAAAATACTTGGAATACGCGCATGGAAAACTAAAGCAAAGGACAGACAGTTTTGGAGGCGAAGAATAGAGGAGGCCAAGGCTCAAATTGGGCTGTAGCGCCATTGCAGAGAGAGAGAGAGTATATTCAAAGGGGCATGGAAGAGTACGTGAACTACTGCATTACTAGTTAATGATGAGTTGTCAATTTGCGCGCACAAACGCACAGCTACAACAATCACTGAAATGAACAGACCACGTTTGTTTTCACTAACATTCTCAGGGAGAGAACAGCCATTCTTTTATAACGTACACCTCATAGCAAAAAATAAAAATTGCTCATTCTATTGTTAAAATCAGGTAGGCGTACTACAAAGTAAAATGTCTGAATGTACAGGAACGGGTGCTTCCTTGGTATAATTTTGTTCAAAATTATACTGTTTTACAGTGTTAAGTCAGAGGTCCAGAAAAGTTGAGGATTGAAGACAAAATTAGCTGTTTTAAATTAACAATTAAATTGAAGATTGTGAGTTGTTGTGGTCTTTGTGTATAAAGGAACAAAACTCACACAATTGTTGTTATTTCCACAAATTTTCAACCAGTTATGGTAAGGAAAAGTATATTTTTTCTAGGACTTAAAAATAGAGTACAGTGTGTCATATCCGTTACAAGAAACACTGAAAGTTTAAATTGCATCAGATTGAGTACTGAGATCAAGTTGTAACTTCTTTGTAATACTGTAGTAATTGAATTTTTTGGATGGAACTAATATTTAATGTTAAATAAAGAAGTAACTTGGTTTTTATGTATACCTGTCACATCCGTTACAAATTCATGTCACATCCGTTATAGTACAAAACATTTTCTAAAAATTGAAATAATTATGATAATCACCTACTTGAGCAGGTAACGTTAGCCTTTATGTACGGTACCAGTATAGTATTTTTAAATTATATTTATTAAAATATTTTAAAAGATTTTGAAGCCAATGTAGTTAGAGGCAGGTGTCATTTTTGTCACATCCGTTACGCAATATAACACTGCCCAACAAAAAAACATTTTTTAAATGTTTCCGTCACCTCATGAGTCAATTCCTACTAATTTTGGGTTGAGAAAAACGAATATGACAAAGAAATTTTTTTATTGGCTCTAGTTTCTGAGATAAACAATAGGTGAAAGTTTTAATTTTAAAGGATTAAGAGAAAACAGTAAATTTAACATTTATAAATATTAATTACTTAATGTGCTAACAACATTAAAAGTGTGACCGTTCTTTTATTAATGACAGTTAACATCCTAAATTGATTAAAGAAAACCTACCATGCCATTGGATCTACAGAGAATCAATAGGTGGCTTCATGAGATCTCTGCCTTTTGGCTTTTCTCTTGTAATTGAGTTCTGGAGCATCCCCACACACAAACCAGCAGTAATCCACAAGCATTGCTTCATTCCAGAGGCCCTGATATCTCCGTTCCATCACAGAAATATCCTCATGGAACCTTTCTCCATTCTCGTCACTGATAGCTCCACAACTAGGTGGGGAAAAATTGAGATCGGAGTGGAGAAAATTAATTTTTAGGGACATGTTGCATCTGAGTTGATGGTATTTTTGTAGAAGTACTGTCACCAACTGAGTGTAGTTATCATCTCTTTTATTCCCTAAAAATTCCTTAAGAGCTTCCAAAAGTAGGTCGAACGCAGGATCCTTTACAAGTTGACGTATCTGTGGCCCAACAGAGATGCCTTCCTTGACTTTTGTATCACTTAGTCCAGAAAATTTCTCTCTCAAATATTTAAAATCCTGGCCTTCTTGGTTCATGCCTTTGACAAAATTCTTTATCAAACCCAGCTTGATATGTAGAGGTGGAAGAAAAACATATTTTGGATCCAGAAGAGGCTCGAATGAGATCACTCAACTCCGATTGGCTCAATCTGTGCAGTTGATCATCTTTCACTTCAAAATCAGGGTCATGGGATGTTGAAGGCTTGTTGAGTTCTTCTTCTTCCACACTGCATTCATTTTCTACTTCCAACTCATAATTTTGGGGTGGAGTAGGAACTGGTAAACTGTCTGAATGTGGAATAGGTTGAATAGCAGATGGAAGATTGGGTACCTTCATACCAAAATAATGTTGGTAGGCAGTCTTCACAAGAGGCGTCACTTTGCGTTTCTGTGATGAAAATGTTATTTCACCACAAATGTAACATAAATTCTTCACTAAATTTACACATTTCCGTGGCATGTTAATGTAACAAATTTTGCTTTTTAAAACTATCCAAAACAAAAATTCTGCACTAATTACAACAGATAATACGAAATTCACTGTCAAAACAATAGTGTTTACATTTATAATCTACCCACAGCTAGACTACTGTTGTATTTTGACAGTTGACAAGTGTGTCAACATCCAAAAACAAATTTTCCCGAAACTGAAAATGTTGACTATAGAGAATACAAAAGTCACTGTATCTCCAAAATAAGAGCTAATCGGTAATTTCTATGGCGATTTCTGAATTCAGCAGGTGGAAATACATAAGAATCAGCTATTTTTGAGCCCGAAACATTTTCATTGTTGGGCAGTGTAATTAGTTATTTACTGTAACTTTTCAGTGCAATAATAATGAAAATTCACATATTGCAAAGGGAACCACAAAGTAAGTAGGCAAGTATGAAACATTGTAAAAATGTATTTACACTTTTTTAAATTAGCTGTTACCTCGTGTACATGTCACATCCGTTACTAAAAGAATGACTGAGGACAAGCACGTGAGTCCATGAGTACTGCAGACTTTCCGACTGTGTTTTCACGCAGAACCGCAACATGAAAAGAATCCCGTGTAGCCCTAGCCTTAGGATGATAGCCAACGCATATGACGCATACACGTTATTACGATATCTTATAATTATTTTCGTAGAAGACAACGGAAACCACTATGAGTATATTTTTTACTTCGGTAAATAAACAAAGATATGCTTATGAAGAGGATATTTGGGAGATGTTCAAACGATCTGTAGGATGTTGAAAAATATTGGCTATAAGTCATCAGGAGATTATAGTATGAGTGCACACAAGAGCTTTCTTCATGGTTAGCAGCCAAAGGATCGCCATATTGAATTAGAATAGAATAATCTTTCTGATTTTGACAACATAGTTAGGGGTTTTTAAACACTAAAAGCCATAAGGGCAGCCTATGTTTGTACTTGTAGGCGATAGAAGCTATATTCCAAACTGCTCCGTTGTAGAAGATATTATTGGTGTAGCACTGCATCATCTTAAGCTTTATTAGGAGGCGCTGTGTCAGAAAGAAGTTGCGTGGACATTCTTGATCTTATTCAGTTTTCGTTTTATAGTCTTAGCAATATCGTGTACCTTTGTAGGAACAGGATAATTCTTTTCTAATGTAAAACAAATTCTAAAAGTACTGGAGCTTTTCAATCCAATGCAAGGGGTAACCAACCCTATGTCCGCGGGCTAAGCGATGGTCCGTGAAAATTTGATTTGCCATCGAGCTCAAGAACCAATGCGAACCCATGTACCATCATCATTAATTATTATTAAACTATGCGACTCATAAAAGCCTATTTTCAGGTACTGTTAATGTCCTTCACTTTCCTTCCTGTCTGGTTTTAAAAAACTGTCCATGTATCATTTCTTTGTGATGTTGCTACACTGAATTGCAGCTTGTGTTTCATCACTCTTAATAGAAGGAACGAAATTAGAGTGTCAGAGCATCCAACGAAGAATGGGAAGAACAGTGTCTTTTCAATGGGAAATGCTTGGAAACCGATTTGCTTGATCTGTTCAGCGACAGTAGCAGTGCCTTAAGAACAGTGCTGGGATAAATAACGGATAACGGTTAACTGCACAGACAATTAATTGCAGAGGAGATAAAACAGTTAACTGCTATTGGAACACACAGTTAACTGAATATCATTTGCAATTATCTGGATTTTTATTTCGGTTATCTAAAAAATTAATTCCACTGCAGTTAATTCCTACAACAATTTTCTGGATAATCACAAATAACTGGATAAAATGACGTCATTTTTCAGTTATCTGGTTAATTGTTATTCGGTGAATCGGACAAGAGATAATTTATGGGACTGTCCATTGTTAGTATCAGGACACTTTGGTTGAAATTTAAACTTCATAATTTGAAGTACAGTGTGATATTTGACTTACAGAAAACAATTTTGCTGTATACATCTTGAACACCACTCTTAGTTTCTATTCCCAGTATCTTATTTGGGATTGATGGCAAAAATATACTGTTTATTCATTTTTGTTTTGTTAGTATATGGACGAGGAAATAAGGTTAAAAAATTTGAATGAATTATTGTAAAAGTTCCTCCTAATTTACTGCATGTATTAAAATTTTGCTTAAAGCAGTTGAATCATACATTATTCAAGACTCAGTTGGTATATTTTGTTTTATGGATTTTTAATTTTAATACTTTGTAATACTAGTAATTGTAACTGCATGTGCGTTAGTATCCGGACAGTTAGTATCAGGACAAAATGACTTTCAAATGGATGAACATATTGCAGTCAAATTATAATTGTAACTAATGTCATTATTAAGTGCCAGTGTGGTACTTTATGAGATTGTGTGTGGGGGACGGAAAAATGTCTGTCCGTCTGTCTGCTGTCTGTCTGTCCATGTGTCTGTACGCACCATAATTCAAATACGCTTTATCGGATTTTCATGAAACTTGGTATATACATTTATAATGTCCATGGGAAGAACCCTATTGATATTGAACGAAATCGGTTCACCGGTACCGGCGTCAAACCCAATTTAGTGTTTTTATTTAAAAGCGCCATAACTCAAATCCGCTTTATCGGATTTTCATGAAACTTGGTATACACATTTATAATGTCCATGGGAAGACGTCTGTTGATATTGGACCAAATCGGTTGGCCGGTACCGGAATAATGCCCAATTTAGTGCATTGTTATGGTATTATATAACAAAAGCCCCATAACTCAAATGTGCTTTATCGGATTTTCATGAAACTTGGTATAAGCATTTATAACGTCCATGGCAAGAAGCCTATTAATTTTGGACCTAATCGGTTGACCGATACCAGAGTAACAACTAATTAAAGGTCACATGTTTTTTAATTCTTGTCTAACGGTATAATTTGACAGTTAACACTATTCCTTCACATACGCTTATCAAACAACACGGTCAAACTGACTGAGTTGGCCAAATGGTAACATCTTGGACTCGTATTCTGGAGGTCCCCTGATCAAATCCCGGAACCAATCAATTTGACATATATATATTTTATGTGAGTGCGCAATTGTCAAGATATCACAAATCTGTAGTTCTGCTGACGCTGGTCGATTTTAATTTGATTAGAAAAACTTATTTTCTGCATATCATAATTGCAATTATAATTGATTCAACATTAACATACTGGCACTTTGTCATATCAGTTTACCTGATTTTATTATTATATAATATTAATTTTTTAAAATAGAACATAACAAGTTGTATTAAATTACATTGAGGCCAACGTTACGAAGTTACAGAATACATGTTTACAATGCAATTGTATTGTTATTCAGGAAAGGAGCACACTGCTTGTCTTGAATATGAAGCTAACTCAGGAACTCCTTCTATCACAGTGAGAATAGATTTATATGAAATTGTATCAAAGTCATATTTTGACTTTTATTGAGCGGTAGGCTATTCTAAATTTTAAGCAAGTTTATATGCCACTTTTTCTAGAACTTCTGGCATTGCTCTTTCAGTTATTTTATAGGCTTTACCAACAGCAGATGGTGAAAGCTTTATCTGCTTGCTTTTTAGTAGCAGGCTTAGTCTTTTTCTTTCTGCCTCCTTTTCTTAATGTTGCTTCTAGTGCTGTTATTTCTTTTTCAGTTTTTTCACCCTGTATAATTCTTTATTATGTTCTTTCTCTTCAATTTAAATTTTTCATCAGTCTTGCGACTTTCCATAAATAACTTCTGCCTTTCACAATTTGTTTTGCCCATGTTGTTGTAAAAAGCATACGTACAGCTTATAATTTCAAGGAAATAAAATATTTTTGGCTTGTAAATATATTCAGAAGTATATCTATTTGTTGACAGATATGTACCTACAGTTTTCTCTCTTGAAATTATATGAATATATTGAAAATATGCACACAAAAGCAGTCCAACAGTGTGCACTTTAGAGTTTCTCTCCAGAAGTCGTTAGTATCAGGACATAATACAAAACATGATAAAAAAATTCTAGATGATTTTTTTTAAATGTGTCTACTGCTATCTATTACCTGGGTCATAAACTAGCAGTTCCTAGCATCTTGTACACATAGCCTCAGTGAAAACATTATAACACAACTTTTTTGTATTTTCTGTTAGTATCAGGACAGCAAATACTTGTCATTTTTCAAAGTGGGGTTTTCAGCATTTTGAAAAATCTTATGCTGAAATAAATGTTATTAAACATAGCTTAAAAACACAGAGAAACATTCAGCAAATGTTTTTGTCCCATGTCTTGGTAGTTTAATTAAAATATAATTTTTTTTAGTATACAAATTTTGTCAAGTACTTGCTGCAAAATTCAAATGTAAGTTTGGGCTTCAAAAACATGGAGAAATACCCAAAGTAACATATTTTAAAATTGAGTTATCAAAAATAGTGTATTATAGCTTTCTTTTAGTGTACCAATCAACACTGTATTATTACTTTCAATTTTTGGAGAATGTGGACCTCTTCTCTTGGACAGACCCATATATATATATATATATATATATATAACAGATATTTGCTCAGTGAACCAGTTAGAATACAATATGGGGGCATTTTAAACAAACATATGATGCAGTTAATCATTTATATCTCCTGCCTGTGCTTTAAAAAATAATTACATCTCAAAGAAAAATAAAGCACTTCGTTGTATGCAAAATTTGTTAAACGTAGCAAATAAATGAAAAACATGGTAAAGGACGAAATATCGCTTCTCATTAAGAAGAAATCGTTCTCAGAAGGTGAGAACGTTGCAGAAAACGCTGGTGATAACCAGAAGATAGCTACAGACAAATATCAGCCGAAAGTTCGAAATATTGGAGCTGCAAGTTCTCTGTCTTCAAGAGGCTTAATGCACCTCGTTACAGCCTTCTTTTCCTTAGAAGAACCGATGATCGGGTCCACAGCAAGCTACGTAAACCACTGAGCCACGGAGAAGTTCGATAAATAATACAAATATTATAATGTAATATTATTACTCCATATTATAATATTATTCCGTAAATGTATGTATTGTAATAATGTTATTAAGTGCCAGTATGGTACTTTATGAGATTGTGTGGGGGTCGAAAAAATGTCTGTCTGTCTGTCCGTGCGCACCATAACTCAAGTACGCTTTTTCCGATTTTCATGAAACTTGGTATAAACATTCATAATGTCGATGGGAAGAACCCTATTGATATTGAACCAAATCGGTTCACCGGTACCGGAGTAATGCCCAATTTAGTGCCTATTTTAATAGATTATGGCGCCTTTCTCATAGAAGGGCGCCATCACTCAAATACGCTGTAACGGATTTCCATGAAACTTGGTATACCCATTTATGACGTCCATGAGAAGTGCCCTATTGAATTTGAACCTAATCTGTTGACCGGTACCGGAGTAAAACCCAATATAGTGTATATTTTAAAGACGCGGTAACTCAAATACGCTTTACTGGATTTTTATGAAAGTTGGTATACACATTTACAATGTCCATGGGAAGACGTCTATTCATATTGGATAAAATCGGTTGATCTGTTTCGGAGTAATGCTCAATTTAGTGCCTATTTTATGGCAATATACGTATTCGAAAGAATTTATAAAAAAAATGAAAATCAGTTATCTTGACAACATAGCCTATTGTTTTACTGTGATCTTATAAGGCCTTGGAAATTAAAATACAGGTAGCTATGACAAAAAACACTATTGTTTTACATGCGCTTATCCAACTAGACCGTTAAAATGACCCAGGTGGCCGAGATGGTAGACCTTTCTTCTTCCGTAAGCCCTGCTTAATGAATAAATCTGGAGCTTAACTTGGAAATCAATTTAAAAAAAAACATATTCTGCATATCATAATTGCAGTCATAACTGATTAAACAAAAACATACTGGCACTTTTTACATCAGTTTACCTGATTTTATTGTTTGAACGATTTGTCTACAGTACATTAATTTTTTACATGATGGCCGGTTTTGCTAAGGCACTACTCATGCATTACCCACAAGGAGAGAACCCTCTCAGCTATTCCAAACGGTTTCATACTGCCTGAGCTGCTCTTGGAAAGCCTGGACATAAAAACAGGCCTGTCCACCCCTCGAGCTGAGTCTGTATTTAGCTCTCCACAATCTCTCGGACTCGGGCCCACATACTGAAACACGATTCGAGAGTATGATCAACGTTATGTCACCTTAACGATGATGCACAGTAAGCAGTAGTACTATAGCTTGTGTTTGTATCTACTGTACAACCCTAACATACTCTTTTCATACAGAGTTCCTTTTTATGGAGTTTCTATAGCTATCATGACATTTTAATGTTTCCTGAGCGTAAATGCTAGTTTACATAATGACACTAAGTTTCGTAACTGGGTCATTCTCAATAAAATTGCCGTTTTGTCTCCTCGACAGGATCCCCAGATTAAAAATTCAACTTTTTTTTTTTTTTGGACGGCTTTCCATGGCATCATACCACTATTGTAGTTTACAAAGCTGCATAGGAATCATGAGTTTTCTCGTTTTGTGATTGTGTATGAATTTTTGAAGATGGTGGAACGTATTGACTTTGTAATGAGTGTTTCCATATTGCATGTTCTGTTTCAAAATGTTGTACCTTTGTCTTGAAATGCTGGAGACGAATGAAAGCAGTTTACAAAGGACGTGACACAGCAATTTCAGTAAGGAGTGTTACCCAAACAAATTTTCCTCAATCTAATTTTAACTTGTTTTTCATATAGGCCTACACTTTTGGGGGGGGCAAACCTTCAGCATTTCATCCCAAGAACTGCACTTTGATACCACGAGGAAATGATTGTGATGTTCATCTTATGATAATTGTCGTTCATAACGTCCTCCCTCCTCGATGTCTGATCGGAAATTGGTCGTAGGGGAAAAAGACAAAACAATATTTCATCCCCTCTACATCACCCTCCTCCCCACCCCTTAATTCTTTGGAGGAGCACTAGACCCGGTAACACTCTTCACCATCTTTTTTTCACGATTTACTCAGACAAAGATTCAAATGAACTTCCTGGCTCGGATTTTCTTTTTTAATTCATTTGGATGTTGAGTTAGCATTCATTTTAGGCCTTTTCGTGTTAAAAAAAGGTAAATGTGGATGCAGAATATGAGGTGAGACAGTCACACTCCTTACTTTTCCCCATTTTTTAAGCCTACACCAAATTTTGAAGATCCCACCATGATCTCTCGACTTAAATCTCGATTTAAATTTTCTCGCCACATAAAACAAATAGCGTAAGTCATTTTGTTCCCTTGTCGTTGTCCCACAATTACTACAGACTAAACCAGAATCACGCTTCAGCTGGAAGGTGTACGAAGGGCGAGGGAGAGTGGGCGAGAGCAAAACAGGATATGCACGCATGCATAATTGAATCCAGCCTAAGTTTCGTAACTTTTTTAAAACTTGACTTGAATGGTCATGCACGAAATGTACAAGCGACACTACGACTCGACGCATACTCATTTTTCGCGAAACTATAGTGGTAGTGTTCAGGTTGTTAGCATTTTGTACAAGTAGATTAGAATTAGGTGGAAAACGTAGTCCTTGTTGTATTGAAACAAACAATCAAGGAGGGGTTTACGTGAAACGTATGGACAGGTCACAACCCGGCAATCTGGGTCACGGCGGTGAAGCCTAGCCTTGCGCTATGCCGCCATCTTGCCTCACCTGAAGACACCCATTGAACTACACGTAATTCAATGGGAAACTATCATGAGAACTTAGATTAAAGTCTATTTTCACAATTTTCTATTGGAAATTTTGTATCCACTAGTGAACACACTGAAACCACATTGAAAAAGCACGTCCTCTTGCTATTTTTCTCAAGTATTGGTTCCTATTACTTGCTAAAAATTAGGTTTTTGATGTGAAACTTCTTTAGCCGCGGTAGGATTAAATCGAGTGCTTGCATTACGGACAAAATCGTCACGAAATTAGTTATGCTCAAAATCGTCGCGAAATTAGTTTGGTGTGACGGAACGGACTGCACAGAAAACAATCAACTCAATAATTAGGCTTATCTAAAAAAATAAAGAATTCTAAAATTTAAAAAATAAAAAAATTCAAATTAAAAAATCGAAAATCAAAAATTTTAAGTCTAAAAATCCGAAATTAAAAAATAAAAATATAAAATTAAAAATCCAAAATTCCAAAATTAAAAAATTCAAAGATCCAAAATTTAGAAAATCCAAATTTTAAAAAATAATCCAAAGTAAAAAATCCAAATATCCAAAATTTAAAAAATAAAAAATCTAAAATTTAAAAAATAAAATAATAAAAAATCCTAAAACCCAAAATTGAAAAGATCCAAAAAATAAAAAATTCAGAGATCCAAAATAAAAAATCCATGCATGCATGCATATCATAAGAGCCTACTTATTTATTTATTTACTATCCAAAAGTTTAACCTTATTGTACCAAGACGTATATTAAGGTTATAGTTATTTACAAACATAACATTAAAGCATAACATATGAATATTAATTATAGGTCATAAGATGGCTTACATATTAATAGTTACTTACAAATATTATAACACATTCTTAAATTCTTAAGGAAGTATGAATAATACAAGAAATAACTATCAATGTATGCTTACAGTTATTTATAAAAATATAAAACATTCCTAGTAACTAAAGCATAATATTATTTACAATGCAAAAAATACGCATAAATTGAGTTTAAGTTTATTTGCAATTTCTAAATGCTAAAGTAATATATGACTATTTACAGTGTATGAAATAGTTAACAATATTAGGTTATGGTTATTTACAACCATATAATACAGTCCTAGAAACTGAAGCATGTATAATGCATGAAATGGCTAACAATAATAATGAAAGGCCTACTTACGAATGTATTGAAACGTGTTCCTTTCCTTGTTTCTTTCTGTCATAGTATGAAAAATTACACCCGAATACCACACAGGTATTCACCATTTTAGAAAAAGTATTTATACTCCTCAGTCCAATTACATTATTAGCTAAAATGCTAAAATTCACATCGCTGTAACGCTCTTGTGGCTTGTACTCGATCAGCTGCTACAGTGTAGTAATATGGCGGTCCGTGCATCAACGTGGCTTCACTGCCGCCAATAGTGCAGCATACACCATTGCCGATCTATCTCTATATCTGTGGGACAGGTTAGCCGTCACGGTGGCGCATGCTTAGCGCGTGGGGATGCCATACCAGCGGTCCCGGGTTCAAACCCCGAGCCAGGCGGGCGTATCATTCGTGGTGGACGAAGGCATGTCCTTTGGGGTGGGGTTTTCTCGGGATCCTCCCGTCTCCCCCTCTCATTCCACCAACACTCTCTCCCCCTCATCACCATGTTTCATTTCCCGGCTTTCGGGCCATCTCCCGCTATAGCTTTCGCTGCGGGCCTCTCCATTCCTGCCCCGTGGCTTATGGCCACATGTGGTTTTTGGTGGTGTAATGCACACTTGGGGGTTCTCTGGTGTGCCCCGCGACTAGTGAGGAGCAAATGCATGGTCGGTGTTGGTCTTGCTAACGCTGACGCGGTCTTGCATTTTCTGCATTTTCTGCAAGACCAGACTGGTCTCGCTCATCACTAGCCGCGACCCTACACCTCTCTTCGTGAGGGACCGGGGGCATGGCGCACGTTGTTAGCCTAGGACCCCTGGGGGTGTGGTGCACGTGGTGTGGCTTCTGGTTTCGGCTGGATGTTGGGGAGTTCCGTGGGGGCTCGCGGTGGAATCTGCTTCGGGGGGGCCTTAGGACATTCCAATCATCTCATTCCCAAGGGATTGGCAAATTGGGCCCGCAGATGTGGCCTACGTGTTAGGGCCGTTCCCAACCCGCCTCTGCCCCTACGCGGGGAGATAATAGATAAGTGGGCAGGTTACCTGTCTAAATATGTAGGAGAAAGACGAGTCTGGAAAATAAAAGTAGTTCTCTTCATTTGCCTAACCACAGCACTTGCTGATCTATAATTTGGGATACGCATTGCTTTTTCGATGTCGCTATTAGGAACTAATGCCCTTCTTAATTGAGTCATCAACAATTTCAGCACTGTGGTCACCTAAAGATACAGGCGCTGTTTTTGTAGCATTAACGATAAACGCGATAAGAAATAGATTACGCGAAGTTTTTGGTAACTAGGCAGATCATGTATCTGTAGAAAAGAATATACTGTAATATAGGCTAATATGTATTTTATTTTTTGAATTACAGCGATTAAGATCGTTTTGAAGCAGAATTTTCGATTACGCGAAATTATAGCGATGTTAGTTTATTAAACTAATTAAGACATTGTTTCAATTCTAGGCTTTTTGAATATATTATATTCTGGACTTTTCTGAATTTCCTGACTGGAATTGAAGGGACAAAAGGAGTACTGGATGTTTCGTCCTTCAATTAAGGCCTCCTGAAGGCCTCCTCAGTCCACTGGCAGTGAGGGACTAACCATTCCACGCCATGGTACCTAAATGTTTTATGATTCTTCTACTGGGTTTTATTACCAGTTACTTTCTCTCCGACCGGTATAAAACCACGAGGGTTAATCTTCATGGGCCAGTCATATAAATGCAAGCCAAAACATATCAACTCTGAGAAACCTCATATGAGTGATAACTAGTGATATTATTTTGTCAAAATCAATAAAGAGCTCCTAGGTATGGAGACTTTTCCAGCTTGTTTCTAAGCGAATAGTGTACCTTTTAGGTAGATTTCGAAGT
Organism: Ectobius pallidus; assembly: GCA_964059195.1. Lineage (NCBI taxonomy): Eukaryota > Metazoa > Arthropoda > Insecta > Blattodea > Ectobiidae > Ectobius > Ectobius pallidus. Next base: position 113,233,387 of record CAXKWD010000003.1, read on the forward strand.
AAAATCTACCTAGTGGGAGCGATACCGTGTCATGACTTTCGAAAAATTCTTTCATATCTTTACGTTTCATGCCTCCCTAAGTACGAAACCACTGCCCGTTCAAAAAAAAAAAAAAAATATATATATACAGTATATATATATATCTTTATCTTTACACGCTAGCGGCCGTAATTTTGAAGATGTTTGAACCAAATTTTATTATGTTATTTCTAGGCCCAATAGTTCGGACAAGTTCGTTAATGAGCAAAATTGGCCCAAGGAGAGGGTCGGGAGAGGGGTTTGAAATTTTGAATAATGTATATCTTGGCCCTATGAAGTACAGAGGAAAACTTTGTTTGAATAAATTAGAGTACTTCCTGTGGAGTTCACAGTGACACCAACGATTCGGGGGTTTTGGGGGTACGAGTGAGGGTGGGGGGTTTGGAAATTCGACATTTTTAAACCCACGTCTTGTGGGGTATAATTGAAAAGCTCTTGATGAGTACTCTACAAATCAATAACTAGTTTCTCGTTAGCTCTCATATAAGGCGAGATTTGAATGTTTGAAAAACAATAACACTTAAATATATACCTCAGCCTCAAGGCCTGCCGAAAGGAAAGTGTGAGGACCGACTAAGGATAAAATTACCAATGTAATAGAGTTTGAAATATTAAAAATAATAGTTACACACCCCTAGAACAATAATGCATGGCAAAATAAAAATAAATAATAAAATATATCAATTTAAAACATAATACACAACTCTTTTTATAAAAAAGATTTCAGATTGATTTCACAATGCACCATATGAAATATAAATCAATCTGAAATCTTTTTTATAAAAAGAGTTGTGTATTATGTTTTAAATTGATATAGGCTATTTTATTATGAAATGCACCATGCACTTTGATATTGTTGTGATAAAATAATTCTCAGTAAAAAGGAGTTTAATATTAAAGTTACGGCTCAATGAAAAAAGAAGTGTTGTCCTCAAAGAACATTGGGACTACTGTTCAGTTATGTTGATACCTTGAGTTTGATAGAGTTATCACAGTCATGGCTCTCTTTAAGAATTATTATAATATTAATTTTGTCTTGTTTAGCGGCTTTGCTAATTTTATTCATTGCCGATCTTGCGTACGGCCTCCCAGAATATTATGTCCTTTTCTTGTTGTCCTCTTTACCGAATTCAGTTCTTATTGTTGCGGGTTTGTTATGCCAATGCTAAAGAAGAAGAGTGCTGCGCAGCGACAATAAATTAAACCAAAAGCACTTCGAAATCTACCTCAGCCTGTAGGCCTGCCTAAAGGGATTTTTTTTATTTACATCTCGCTCCATTGTCAACTGTAGAAGACAGCAGCCGACTTCCCATTTCCAGACGCCATCACAATCACAGGGGTGTTTTGAACGGTCTTTGCTCCTAGCAGAAGGAATTATGTTCGCGAATTACCTTACACTAAGGTCCAGGAAAATGGAAACACTTGTAAAAATTGAAAAAAAAAAAAAAAAATTAAGTGAAAATAATTTCTATACTTCTTTTTATGATAGATAGTGATTATACAATTTATGACTCGCATTTCCTTCGTTTATAATTAACATTATTGTTGAAATGTAATATTGACTTGATTTGCAATTGAGATGATTTTCTGGCTATCAACGCTTAAAAAGAAAGCGATTAGTTAGGGCCATTGTGAAGCATACTGTGCTTCTTCCCCCACATTTGTCACTTTTTACACTCAATACATGCTTCGTAATGATGCTTAATCCTGAAAATTCTTCAAGAAACGTCACGCTGGTTGAGGATGGTCGCAGCCTCCATGTGGCAGTGGTTGTGAGCACGTTGCACGGCAGCAGCGTAACAGAGTCGTACTACAGTTTAAAGAAAGGAGTACCTACACCAAAAGACCAAGTTTAGGCCGTTTTTCGGCGCTCGGATCCTCAGAAACAGTCATAGAACTTTTACAGCTTTTGAAGCCAGCAAGCACAAAATATGAAGGTAACAGAAGCAAAAGTCCGGGGAAAACATAGCCTACGTTAATTATTGGAGGCAAACTTGAATTCTAGGAGACTGTCTTAGGACCCCTTCCTGAAAGAGAACATCACATTCCTAGAATACAGTTTGCAGGTGAACAATGGAAACTGGACAGTTTACTTTGATGATCTTGGATAAAACTCCTTTCAACATCACCAGATGTTATTGAAGGATATTTGAAAAGCTTACTATTGAATTCAACCACACCTACTTCGAACGTTGCCGGCTTACTATTCAGAACGTCAAGAATATTGCATAGTGCTGATCACCCTTCATTCCGACTCTCTTTTACGGAAACATCCCTTTCTAAGTATGTAACCGTTTTCTGAACATTACAGGAGATATTTTGTGAAAGGTTTTGGAAGCAGGTAGTCAGTTTCTATGAATAGGGCACAAACTTGAAATTTGGAATAAAATTGGAAGTTAAAAAGGAGATTCTGAAAATTACGGATAATTCAGGGGTGTGCAAAATAGATATCGTAGACCACTGTTAAGCAAATGGATTAAAATGGAATAATATAGTAATTACGATAAAAATCGATGGCAAAATTACAACAAAAAACAACTAAACGGTTTAATGATATCTTGACAATCAAAACTTAAAAAACAAAAATCAAATTGCCGGTTACGGGATTTGAACCAGGGACCTCCAAAATGCGAGTCCAAGACTGCTACCTTGCTCGGTTTAACAGTCTAGTTTGAAAAGCAAACGTGAACGAATATGTGGGTGGTGTTATTTGTGAAAGCTATATGTATTGTAACTTCCAAAATCGTATATGAGCACTGTAAAACTATGTTGTCATGAGAACTGATTTCAATTTGATAGATTCTTTCTGATATATTACTATAAAATAGACACTAAATTGGACATTACTTCGGTACCGGTCAACCGATTTGGTCCAATATCAATAGGCTTCTTCCAGTGGACGTTATAAATGCGTATACCATGTTTCATGAAAATGCGAATTTGAGTTATCGCGCGCACTGACAGACAGACGGACAGACAATTTTCCGTCCCCCACACAATCTCATAAGTATCATTCTGGCACTTAATAAACCATAAGAAAAAACAACATATGAATAACAAGCATTTTAAATACAAAATATAGAATGGCTTACTAAGGGCCTGTATTACCACCTGCCGACAATTCCTCCCGATACGTGACTTTCAGATAGCTTAACTAGAAGATGTCTTTAATACCACCGCTGAACTGCTGTCGGGAAGAACGCAGTACAATTTTGTAAAATGGTCCTTAGCTGATTGTAGTTCGGTAGGCGTCCTCTAGGTGTGGCAGCTCGGATTTGTATTTGTACAATTAAATTACACAAGAACATATCGTTTTAAGTGCATTAATCGATTTGTGCAATTCTATCACATTCATAAGTGTGCTTAAAATTACATTTTTGTGTAAATTAAATCATCCGGCATCAGTTCTAAAATTCAGGTGGCCAGGAAGCTTCGGCGTGCTGCCATCTTGTTTCAACCAAGCATCCCTAACTAGCAGTTGGAAATTTGTCAGCCACTCCGTCCTCCTGCTAGCATATCTGGAAGTTGTCTTGCCAGACAGATTTTAGTCAGGAGATCATAATACGCAATTCTTGGCCAACTTCCAGATAGGTTCTCTATCTGGCAGATAAATATGATATCAGCTTGTCGTCGTACAGGCCCTATGTCTGAAGTTTTACAAATTGAAAATTTCGATGATTAGATTCTTATTTGCCATATCATAATATGTTTTGTCATACTCCTTTATTTTGTCTTTTTTCCCCCTTCATTTACATAATAACGGGTTACCAGTTTACTAGCTAATTAATATAAACGTTATTTGATACACTACACAAGCATGACGTATAAATAAAATTTCCACATAATTTCCACGTGTCTCCTGCTACCTTCAAAACATCGTCCCAATACGAATTACAAGAGAATTGCTGTGGATAGTTGTTGTATTGAATCCAGCCCTAAAAGGGCAAAAATGTTAATAACAAAGTTTCAACGTAAGTCTTTTATTATGACTATTCCATTGATATGCCGCGTGTTTGATATGAGGGTCTATTACTATTAGCAATCTCCATTTTAAAGAAAGATTGAGATGCTATTTAATAATGAAAGTTTAATGCATTTCCTATTGCATATTTAGCGTACATGTTGCAAATCTGAGATCCTCCCTTATATGGGAAGTCGGATTTCCAACATATACACTAAATATGTAATAGAAAATGCATTAAAATTTCACTACAAGTTAGCATATCTCTCTCTCTCTCTCTCTCTCTCTCTCTCTCTCTCTCTCTCTCTCTCTCTATATATATATATATATATATATATATATATATATATATATATATATTACTATATAATCTTCATTAATATATATATATATATATATATATATATATATTAATGAAGATTGCCGGGTTTGCTAATAGATTCGTTTATCTTATAATATGCTTCCTCGTGCCACAAGGATGCAATTTTGTCCGATAAAACGTCAGCTCGTTACTGAACACATAAGGCATCAGCGTGCCGTGATTAATACGTCACATTCTGCCAGTGAACAGAATTAAAACATTATTTTATACAACATAACGTGTTTAGAAATTGAAATAATGTAAATATCTATAGATTAAAAACACAATTTCGATTCGGTGCAAAGCCAGTTCGTGTGATTTTATAATGTTCTGATGCCGACGCACTCCATCTTATGGTAACGCCCTATTGGTAGCATTGGGAACTCGAATCGATGCATAGACTGTTATGCCGTGATCTTACAGCGGGCATAATATTGACAAGAAAGTATGAAAATAATTATTTACCGGTACAAAAAAAACCGTTACATTCTATTCGTGGAATAGTCTTAATAAATCTTTCTCGAGATTACGAGTTTCATCAGATCAATTCGTAGTCTCTTGTGGGATTAGGCCTACCAAAACATTTTTTGTCGGCTTTCCTGTCGCGAATAAATTATGTAGCTTTTAATCACTTTTGAATTATTAGTTCTCATGCTGCAAGGCGGCGCAAGAGGAGAAAAGACTGTCATCTCACAGAATGCGTTACCCTCTCTATATACCGGTATGCACTGGCTCTATGAAGGCTTACAATGATGGAATAAAGGTCCAAGTGTTCAAAACTTATTGAGAGACATCTAAACATTAATTAATTGGAAAGATGAATATAATGACGATTAAGGTAAGATAGTGATGACATAATTTATAATAATTCATGTGCGTGTGTATATCGAATGCCAACCCCGTTACTCTTACGCATTTGGAGTCCCTCCTGCGGCGGTTAAATGATGCTAGTGTGGCTCATTTTCGAGTTATGCGCCACCTGGGTGGTCACATTACAAGTAGTTGATGTGTATCAGGCAGAAATGTAAGGTGTGAAGAAATTAGTAGGCGTAGTGGTGTTTGTGTAGTGTAGTGTGGGGTATGAGTGACAATAGTGAGGTGAGGAAAGATGGAGGAGAAACCCGGTGCTGGCATTAGTGTACTCTTGTCGAAAGACACCAAGGGGACCGCCAGCTTTAACATTCTCACCCGACGGACGAATCTGTATATGCCTCCATGCCGTACACACTGCGGAGAGGTTTGGGGTTGAGCCCAGGTATACTTGTGCACCACTACCTCTCCAGAACTCAGCCCTGAGGGGTCAAATAAATAAATTAAAAAAAATTCTACCCGTACTGGTTAACGAATCGGTCGGCTTTTCCTAAGCTATAGCACCGAGGTTGACGATGGTGATGATTTCTGATGAATGTGTCATTTTGCCGAATGAGTAGTAGGCTACACGATACTGATGCAGTGTTATGGGAGAAAGTTAGTCATCAATAAATTAGAAAAATGAATATTATCGATACGCATGATATTATTGGAGATACGCCGTAGCGTAGTGGTTGAGGCGCTGCGCTACAAACCGGAAGGTCGCAGGTTCGATCCCCGATGAGGTCATTGGAGTTTTTCAATTGGCCTAATCCTTCTGGGGTCGACTCAGCCTTTAACAGAAATGAGTACCAGGAGGAATCCTGGGGGTAAAGGCGGCCGGTGCGTAAGGCTGACACCTTCATATCCCGAATGTCTGAAATCTGGAAGCCTCAAGCTCCTGGAACCCTCTGGACCTCCATGACCTGTAATAGGGTACCCTTTTACTTTTTTACATGATATTATTGTTGGATAATTATGAAGGTACTGAAAATGGTTGTACAGTAGTGGTAAAGATGAACATGTTTATGGTGAAGATGTTGTTTATGATGCTCGCATGAATATTCAAGCGTGAATCAGCCACCGCTACATTTTCATAGTTAACATGACTGGTGCTTTTGAAATTACCTTATCAATAAAATGTCCGATCGACACAGTCTCGTCACTTGAATATTATCATCTACTAACTCCACTTTAAACTAAACTAAGATTTCGAAATATAAATAACCTAATTTTTTTGCAGAAAATGGAGTTACTCAGTGAACTATTTGTCTGGAGAGAGGTTCAAAACCACCATTTACGTTGTACAATGGCTATTTCTCGAATCAAATGCAAATTGATCAAGGACGGAACACATGTTCTTAGGATATCTTTACGTAGCGCCAAAGATAGACCCGTTGTACTTTTTAATGAATATTTTAAACAGATTACATCATACTATAAGAACATAAAATGAATAAATTTACTTCAAATTCCACTAAATTTGAATAAGCAATTTTTTTATAAGACTTAATTTCGAGGTTCAGATAAGAATTTAAGCTTGCAACCGGAAATCACGATGGTTCAGCATATTATCGAAATTCCATGATTGGCTATTTTTAAACAAATACTTACACGTAATTGGCCCAAATAATAAGTGACGTATGACAAATAGACCATCTAAGGACGATGGGCTTACTAACAACATTTTATAAAACCAACCTACAGTCCTCTAGGAAGGCATTACTATCACTGCAGTGTATATAGATAGCAATGCTAAATGCGCGCGCACTCGCTGGTTGCCACGCGGTGTCTAACCTCGCTCGAGGTAGCACAGCATGCAGTGCTGGAGTGAGACCTGGTGCCAGACACAACTGCTCCGAAATAAAACTGGTTATCGAGTACTGCCGCCTGGCTGGATCTAAGCGGCTCAGCCCCTAGAACTGTACAGGCTTACAGCTTTTGGGCCCTGCTGGTTACAAAATTAAATTTCATACAATTTGAAACATTGTAATTGATGTCGATCCTCCATAATAATACTGCACTGCTATTAGTCATCCAGATAATTAATAAATCATGTATTGTTAAGAAATAATAAAGGGAAATAAGGTACGAGTTATTATGTTCAATCAGATATGCTCCTTGTCAAAAATACCATATTTCTTTTTCTACTGAAGGAACCACATATCACCGTATAGAGGCATTTCCAACGTTGCATGCACACGGTCCTACTGCGCATGCGCTGTTCTTGCTTGTTACGCTTTCGGTGTTGTAAAGTTCCATTCCTACATTTTGTCATTATATGCTGTAGAAAATCAATATGTAGTTTACTTGTTGTACACTGGCACAAAGTATAGCAAAGTAACATAGATTAAATAGGTGTAATCGAAACTGTAGGTAACTACGCCTACTACAGTATTGTATTGAGAAACGGATAAGATTTGAATATGGCATCGTTTGGGAAGTGGAACGCGCAAGCTTATTTGCCAGACGGTACAGCGGTCCTGTACAACGTGGCAACACTGCATTTGAAGCTTGTTTGTCTCGCTCGTTGATCGGTAGTTGGTGTGCTTCCCAAGGATCGGCGTGATGTGGCTTTGGTGATGTCTGTGTAGTGTTGTGTTTGGGACAAACGTACAGTATTATTCTTTACACTGTGTTTGGTGACGCTGTATATTGAAGATGACAAACTTTCTTGATTTTTCTCATGGGTGGCGATCCCTCCCCATGTGATTCGGACGCCAGCTTGCGCAAAAAGGAACGCGCATGGTGAGTCATCTACTGTTACAAATAGTGCGATCTCTGCGCACTGTTACGTAAACCTGAGACAATCCAATATGGCGACAGATGTATAAAAATAAGTAACATTTACTTGGGTGCAGTAGTATTTAATTTTATTTCGCAACATTATTGATTAATCTAAAAAATGCTGAGACCAAGCTTATAGCGATCCCTCTTGACCAAACGTTGGCAGGGTCTTTTATTGATTAGATTATATCGCGTTAACTATTGGATTCTGCTTTCTCGAGTTTTCCATTATACAGAAAAGCTGGTAAATATCGCACTGTTCTCGAATCACTCTATCACTGTACGTTTTTAAGGGATGTTGAGACTGCATGTAGGCACCCACCCACCTTCCTGTGGATTTTGGGAAGGTAGTAGGAATAGGAGTGGGAGGCTAGGGTGCCACAAGTATTTATTTTTTCCCCTCAAAAAATCTGTCTTATTTTGGAAGATCGACGAATGAGTTGTAATAATGAATACTGTACTTTCATGTGCTACTAGCCGGTTTCCCGTTCTTCGAAGGGTGAAAAGGTATTTTGTACGGTTTTTAGCCTTAGGCTACTCGAGAAACATCAACGGGATGTAACGTACTTCTTTTTCTTTTTACTGCCCCTAGCATTCTTCCTGGGTTTGAATATTATTTTTTTTAATTTTTAAAATAGTATTTTAATATTTGGCTTGTGTATATGCTATTACCAAATGTTTGATCAAAAGCCAGAACAATGTCGTCTGTGCTAGGAAATGAGTCTGATTAAGCTTGGCAACAGAGATTAAACTTAGATAGCGGAAGACACCAGTGGCGGACGCAGAATTTTTTTTCGGGGGGGGGGGGGATTAGAATAGGAACAGAAGGAATACTAAAAAAAAATAATAATAATTAGTTTATAAAACGGGCCACTTAGAGTGCATATATAGCCTTTTTTCAAATTTCGGGGAGGGATCTATCCCCCCAATCCCCCCCTCTGCGTCCGCCACTGGAAGACACTATGCCAACATTCTAGCGAGCCTGAAAAAAAAGTAGTGGGAATTCATACTTCATAAGTGTAGTCTCAATGAAGTGTATGTTTATTTAAATATAGTGATTTAGTGTGCTCCAGTTGTTTCTGATTTCAACATGCTTTAATCCGTTCTAAATACTGCAGTTGGCTTGATCGCACATTACATCGTTGCCTCTGATATCTTAACAGATTTTCCTGAAGTCTGGAATGGGGTGCACTCAGCCTCGTGATATAAACTGAGGAGCTACTTGATTGCGAAGTAGCCGTTCCGGTCACGGAAACAATCACAAACGGCTGTGGGTGTCGGCATGCTGATACACGCCCCAATCCTATTATCTGCCTATGCTGGATGACGCAGCGGTGAATGGTAGGCATTGTCCCTCCAGGGATGTAGCGCCATAGAGTGTAGTTTTTTGGGACATTGGCAGTCCACCCCTGTCGTAGGGGATGCGTTCGCTCTACTAATGCAGTGGGCCCAGGCTTGATTCTCGGTCGGGACACCTTTGGCCTGTCAGGTGAACATCAGGAAGCTTTTGGCCCCTGTGGTCCCCCGGACATCATCTGGCCATCACTTTCATATCCGCCGGCATTAGTGTGGGTGCGACTGGGTGTGTCTTGTATTTTTGTTCTCTCGGAGGTGGCTTTCCCATAGTTCGCAGTCTTGTAAGGGCCGGGCGGCGTGAGCCGCGTAAGAGTTCCTATAACGGGAGAGAGAAAACTGAAAGAAGGAATATTGGGACAGGGTGCATTCACCCTGCTGAGGATATTGAGAAGTTATATGAATAAAAGATTTGTTAACGCTTCCCTGTCCTACAGTCTAAATGTGATAGAAACTTTCCCGGTGAATATTAGTGACAAATCTCGGGCTTGCACCCGATAACTAATTCTTAGATTAGGGTGGTTTAATTTTCACTTAAGGTGAATACCTGGGTTAAGATTTTATTTTTGATAGGTCTATATTATATTAAATTATAAAATAGGAAGAATTTTTTCAAGCGACCCTTTCAGAGCATATTTAAATACCGGCATTAGCTTCTTTTCGTGGAGCTTTAATAATAATAATAATAATGGTAAAAAGTTAATGTAAGTTTGGATCCCCATACAGATATATGTACATTTGTGCTAAAATGACACAGATAAGAATGGAGCACATTAATAAAAATAAGCTAGTTGAAAGGTGTTTGGTTAGGAGATTTTGGATGAAAGGAGTTTGCACAAGAGAATGTGGTTGAAATAACAAGAGGCCTCCGAGGGTTATGGCCTGCACCTGTTATTATCTTTCGCTAAACTTGAGAATAAGGTGACCGCCGTCACAACCGGGCCGTACCGAGTGGGACCAAGTCTAAAATGTAGCCAATATTACGAACATGATTACATGCAGATTGAATTCGGCAGATAAACGACTGTTGTAGCGATGTTTTATGAAAGATGTGGAAGGGTAAAAAAGCTTCTACATTAAGAATTCTAGGTCCGTGACAGGTTATGTTAGGTTAGGAATAGTCATGTTAGTTTAGCAGCAGTTCGTGCCATGTAACGATGTTTTACGAAAGGCGTGGAAGGGTAATAAGGCTTCTAGAAGTAGTGACTGCCAAATTCGATGTCAGTGACAGGTTATGTTAGGTTAGGAACATTTGCATTAGTTTAGGAGCAATTTACTGAATAGCGCGGGGTTTATTATGTCTCACGTTGAATCTTTTCTCCAAAGGGAAATTTTACCCTTGCACCGATCGTTTCTCTTTTGTTCCCCGCGGCTCGGAGGGGTACGGTCGTTAATGGCAGAGCATGGCTGGCTACGCTATTCTGAAGGAGTTCCTTATCTTTATTATTTTTAATTATTATTATTATTATTATTATTATTACAATTTTTTGTGTGCAAAATAATTATTATGTTTTGATCTTCTTATCTAAACAGGGTTAGTTAAAAGTCCCACACAACCTAAAATAACTGTTGAAGCGTGTGGTTCAGTGACATGAAACTCGGCGTGTTGTATGAAGAACTCAAAAAAGTTGTTAATCGAATTTTTCGGACTTCGGTTTAAAGGGAAGTAACTCCAACTCTATTATTTTAAATGACACACACAATATGTACTATATAAAAACCAATAGTCGGACACAAGAATGAATAAAAACCAAACTTGTCATGAACCCACAGCCAACGCCACCTAACAGGACCGTATTCAGGTGTGATATTAATTACCATAGTAACCGGGGGGAGAGGAAGAGCATTGAATGACTTGGACGAAACTCACTATGCGTTTCCCCCCCCCCCTCCTTTTTAGGGAACTCGAATCTGAGGTTTTCTTTCCCCCGGGCATCGCACTTTAATCGTGAAATGTACATCGAAACCGGGATATTTAGTTTTTAGATTATCAGTTTTAATTAGATTTAGGTAAGGTTCATGAATCAGTGTAGGCTACGTTTTAATCGTTTAATTTCGAATCATTAACACCATACAGAAGCACAAGATTCGTTCCATTCGTTTAATTATTTATATTTGTTAAGAAAAAAGGAATAAAACTATACATTTTATGCAAAAACGATGTGCTAATATATATGTTATAATTATTTTTATGTTAAGTTATTTAAATAAAACATCTAATGGTTGAGTAAATAATCGCGGGAGAAGCCGCGGGCTCATACTTGTATTTCTTATTTTCGAATAGTGCTCATTGAGAGCTTTTCAGAAAGTAGCCTACCACACGAGATTCTTCTGTCCAAACTTGTTTTTTTCTAAATCAAGAAAGTATAAATGTATGTGATAATAAAGTAATTAAATCCTTCGTTAAAAAAAAAGCTAGGGTGCTTACTAACATAAGTGTGTTTTCTGTTTTCTTGATTTAGCAACAGTAAATTTGCATAGAAGTATCTCGTGAGGGTACTTTCTGAAAAGCGCTTAGTGAGCACTTTTGGAAAATATAAAAATATATAGGGTGTTCCGTTTAAAATAATAAAAGTTGAAGCTATTCCGGTTAAACCGGAAGTCCGCTAATTTCGATAGGCCTAGTGACGTTTTTGAGTTCTCCATATATGTTTATCCCAACACACCGAGTTTCATGTCACTGTACCACATGCTACGTAAGTTATTTAGATCATGGACTTTTTACTAACTCTATATGAGATACAGCTATAGACTCATATATCAGAGTTAAAGTGATCAACTGATCAGTCAACGGAACCTCGTTTACACACGTATTCCGTAGATCATGTGACACTAATCACCTGGTATTAGTGGTATGAAAACCTATCTTTAATGAGTTCGAAATCTCACCCACAGCGTAAATATTTACTTGCAAGACTAGTGAAGATCCCCCCCCCCCCCACGCGAACGCCTTATCGTTGAGTTTGACCCGTAAAGCTCTGGCTAAGAAGCTGGCAATAACCAAAGGCGATACATAATAATTATGCTCATTTTTTTAATTTTCCAATATCTGATATTTTCCTTTTGAAATTGAATAATCTTGAAGCATGAAGACTGATATTCGGTATTGCGTAATCGCAAGTATTCCTAAATTTGAAACTGTAAACTCACTTTGTGGTAATTTCCCAATTGATGTATATTTATCCTTTGATAACAGTTTCTACTACAATGTTCTACCTTTGTATAACTAGATCCACTCATGATCACTGACTGCTTTGACCATAAGAGATAGTATAATGCCAAAGCCTTTTTTGACTCACTCTGTAGTTGCCTATTTAATTGTACCGGCATTACACTAAATAGTTTCAGTTTGCCTGGGTCCGTTTGCAGTATTCTTCCTATTTCAGTATAATTTGCTGACGTGGTTTTACTTTTATACAGTCAGGCCATACACCTCTGCCTGTGATCCAGTTGACAAAAATTATTATAAGCTCACTTTCCTGTGGAAAAGTTTTTTTTTCCGTGGATAGTATAAAAGTACGAAAGGATAACATGTGGCGATTAATTGAGACACTTACAGCATAGCTTCCCAGAAGAATATACGAAGGTTTAAAATAGGACGCCATATTGGATTGTTTGCTGCTGCCTCTGCCGCTAGCAGGCAGCTGCCAGGCGCGAGTAATGCATTGACCTGCAAGTATGAACGTTGGCAACGTTGTGCTGTTGTACATACAGTATGTAGTCTACCCGTTGAGCGGTGCTGCTTCATGCGTCCATTTTGTGGAATTCTGGGTAAGGTTCTAAAAGCATGCATAAGGCCTTATATTATTGATTGTGTATGGATTATTAAGGCATGCCGGGTTTTTATTCATGATTGCACATATCCAACATAACAGTACATTTGAAAATAATGTTTGACTACTTTTGATGGAAAATATTGGAAATCATCATCTGTCTATTGTTATTTATAATATCGCCAAATCTAAATTTGGATCGATGTTTTCAAGTTTTGTATGCGGAAAAACTGTATGTAGTGCATTGAGAAGGCTTTCCCGTTAGAATAAACTGTCGTCGCCATCTTGAATATTCGTTGTGGGAAGGAAAGTTAGGAGACTCGCTACAGAGTTTTCTGAAGGAATTCGTGCGGTTCCTTCCTCCTAAAGAAGAGCTACTTTTTATTATCTTTTGTTTCATATTTGTATCATAAGTTAAAGGTATACACACATACACATTTTTTTATTAAGAAAAAAGTTGACGGGTACTCATTGTCATCGGCGAAATCCTCATATCAGTACTACAGTACTACTTTCCCACGTTTGATGCACATTCAGCAAGACAAGAAGCCATTAGATCTGATTAAGGAAAATTAGACGAGGCTGGGGAAGCGACGATAAGAGGGATTTGCTAACATCTCAACCTATTATTTAGGTATTAGTAACCGCAAATGTAAAATTAAATTAATATAGGCTACCTTATTTTACACTAGGTTCCGAACTGTGATTAATTCATTGTTATTTAATCTTCACGTGTCCTACCTTGCTCTTCGTGTTGGTTGCTAAGTGTTTGCCTTTCAAGAAACAGCCAGGAATTGGTATTATGGTAAAGGCCGAAAAACAACGTCGAATAGGGCTGAGCTCAGCGTACTCTAGAGATACGATTATATTATTCATAGTTTGCCTTCCTTCCGCTGGCCGATGATGGAAGATATTAAATTTGTTCCTACAGCCATGTTCAAGTATCACGATCCATGCGCACATGTCATTTCGCTGCGCAACGTACGCGCAGAATGTCTTTTCGGCGAACTGACTACGTGCGCACCTTTCGTACGACGTGGTTGTAGGAACAAACCTATTGTACCATCAAGAAATGGATTGTCATTTTTGACCCTTTTTTAAATTGTGGAAGTCTGTTGGATGACGCATGCGAAATATGAGTAGCCTAATTTTTATCAGTTTAGGACACAGACCGGTGCCAATTATTTTAAACAGGCCTTCTCCCCCCCCCCCGCGATGTTTCCTCATAAAGAAAGTTTAAAACCATCCCTTGTCGGCTCCGTCCTTCCTCAAGAACTTACGCTTATCAGAACTTGTATTCACAGATAAGATAATTTCTTACCGCATATGAAAAACGTATGTAGCTTCTGTCGAAGGAAGCATTATGGCAACTGCAATCAGATGACTGACATAGGCTACGGTTATCGAAAATATAATTGCATTTTTTGCGCGAAATTAATTAATTAATTTATATATAGGCTATATAAAAATTGCGAAGTATTTTTAAGAATTTTACAAAAGAGCACAAGCCCAAGAGGTCCCAAAAGCACATGTAGTTAGTATTCTGTTGCTTAGTATTAAAATAAGAGGTGATCAAGAAGACCAGGGATTCCTCACTATGTAAGACTTGTCAATCTATTCTAAATCAATGATATTGCATAAGGTACATATTTAATACTGGTACATTTGTGTTAGCTTATGCAGTAGAATGTAAAATAAGAAGAATTCATTTCCTGAAAATAATTTCTTAGCCATTTGTAATTACTTTTACACTCTATATCTTTGACTATTGCATTTAACTTGGATCCGTAATTCTGAAAAATCATGGCAATACTTAGTCATTATGGTCATGGAAGAAAATACTGTTATTTCTTTCTGATCTTTTGTATTTAGTCTTGATAGAAATCAAGCTCATCTGTCAGTGATTTATGCCAATGAGTCTTCTGGAACAATAGACCTAATCAGAAACAAGAGCTAAGGACGTATTGATATTTCAGAGTTTTATTAATATTTCTTCCCCCCCCCCCCTGCATTATCCAACATTTACCCTTATCCGACACATTCCAGATCCAGTTAGGTCAGATAATCAAGACTATTGTACTTTTTTGAAATTCTTTTGTGAATTAAATTAGTTGGTTATTGGGCCTGCAAATTAAACATTTATGAGGTATGCAAATCTTTTCTCCACCCCCGTCATCCAGATTGTGTCACTACTGAACTGAGCACCTAACATGAAAAATAAATATATGAGGACTAGTATAGTAACAATTTTATTTAATTTATCAACCGAGAGTCAGTAAAATTAAAGAGCACCTTCCTGTAAATGAAGAATGACTCAGGATTGCCAGAGAGCATTTGAGGAAAAGACTAAACAGATGCAATGAAGTGCGTGATCACCATTTGAATATCTGCTGAAAGAATTAGCATGTTCATTTCATTTTATGCTATACTGTATCCACAATCTTCACTAGGCCTATCATTAAAAAAAAATACTTGTTTGTATATGTAGCCTACAGTCACATTTGTGCCATTGAAGTCAGAATTATTAATTTTACACTTCTTGATTGACAAATTAAACTTATTGTCACATATTTTATTGTAATTAGTCCACATGTAGACAATATAAAGTACAGGTGCTTGGTTCAGTGGCGGCCCCAACCAGAAAAAAATAATAAGTTCTTACCTCATAATAACTTCTTACCTTCAATTTTTTTTACAATTTTTTTTGGAACTTCTTGTATAGTAAATAATAAATTCTATTCTATTCTAATAGAGTCCTGGAAAATTTGTTCTCAGTAATTCAACATTCTGCAATACTGATTCCTACAGGATAAAGTAAAACTTTTATAAACTATTTGCGCCATTTTCATTTAATTTCTACAGGTAGTGGTCTTCAACCTTTTGTAACCAAAGAGCCATTTTCTTTTCAGTGAAAGACCAGTGGGCTGCATTGTTTTATTGTTTATTAATAACATTATACTTATGTAACACAAATGTACATTAATTATTACAACATCTGTAGGGATTACTTAACATTATACATTTGTGTGTTTTATATTTTGTCTTCCACTTTACAATAAAGCACAGCGACATTCTTGAATTTAATATCAGACCTAACACTTCTTCTTTGTCAGTAAATTCTCAACATTAACATTGTAGTTAAAATTAGTATTGTTTGCGGCTGCCAGAAATCAAGCCATAGTGACATTCTTGGATTTAATGTGAGGCCTGACACTTTTTCTTTGTCACTAAATTGTCTATATTGGCATTTCAGTTAAAATTAGTATTCATTTGTGGGCCACTAAAAATAAGTCATGGGCTGTGGGTCATGTTAGGCCATAACATTGTTTAAACAATATAATAATTATAACATGATGTAGGCTTTCACGGCCGGTGTCCATATTGTTAAGCTGCTGTATCAGTCGACAGCAAGACCTCGCCGAGTAAACTCCGAAGCAGAACTCACCGCTGAAGATGCCTGCTGCAGTTGTGGGCGAAATGTCCGGAAACTCATCCGACGGATCATGGCTACAGAGCCCGGAAAGTTTTAACAATATAATATAATGATTGCTTATATGTCTATGAATGAACAGTAATATAAAGTTAACGTTATTGTTCAGGTATCCATTTTGTTGAAATAAGTCCTCATGTAGGCAGAATTCAGAACAAGTACTTAGTTCAATAGTGGCCTTAACCAGAAAAATAATGTCATCTTGTAAACTGTTAATTTCCATTAATAAACATAAAAAATTGATAGATTTTACTGCAAGGATAACGAACTTGAAGTTCCATATCTAGACTGGTATAGTTTGAATCCATGTGGGCATCTGTCGTGTTATAGCATTTCTGCTCAAGCATGTGAAATACTGAAATATTTTTGTGGCTTGGCATGGCCTAATGGCTTATCGCCGAGGCAAGGTGATTGTTCACTGACTAAGGTGTTCTGTAGCTATTTCAAATAGCAAAACATCAATAATAGGCTATACCTGTGTGTATCTATATGGACTTGCTACAGATAGATTATATTATATAATGCATTTTATACAGGATTGAGATTTATACTGTGTTGCTCTTCATGTTTCAAAAGAAAAACAGCATAATGTAACCTATCTGATATTTATATATTTTTTCCTTTTTTTTTTTCAGATAATACATTACAAACTGGCAAGGCATGTGAGGTCCTCCAGCATAAAGAGAACATGAAATTATTAAGTGTTGTGAATTCAGTTGACTTGTGTGTAGAAAATATCCTCTCAAGAGATCTTCTCCATTCTACTGCCAAAGATTTGCATGGAGTTACTGATAAAGCTCTAATGATGAAAGAAGTTGGCAGTGAAGAAGGTTCTACCGTTGCACCTAAAAACTCTTCAGAAAGTGGTTTATTAAATGGTTCTACCCCCAAAACAAATCCTATTTCAAATATGTTAGCAGCAAACAAATCTCCATTGACTGTAAATAAAATGACTATTCTTCCACAGTGGGAGAAACTGAATAACTTGAAGTCGTCAGATGAAAATATTGGACGGAAAGTTGTAGTAGCAAATGGGATATCTTTTGATCCAGTGTTCGAGAATAGAAGTGAAGTGCTAATGTTAGAAGAAGAAAATAGAACTGCTTCAGATTCATTAGGATTTGGAGATTTTGTTGACGACAATGAAAAATTTGGACTTAGTGAAGCAGAAGTTAATAGATTGTTGCAGGATGTTCCTGTAGATGATAAAGATTCAGAGGCTGCTTCAAAAAGTAAGAAATCCAAGGATACACCACAAAATGGATTTGACCAAGAAGATAATGGTGAGTAACTAGTTTAGAATAAAAATCTATTGGAGTTCATTTAATATTTGGTTTTCTTTGGTTTTGGCTCAACAAGTTCTTTCGCCGCCTATAAAGGATATGTTGATAGCAGTTTAAAAAATAGGGCAATTGTAGCTCTGAGAGGTACCATAGATTACTAAGAATAATGATTTCTAGCTCATTTCACTCAGATCTTGAAGATGCAAATTTCGTAGTTCAAGTTGACTGGAGGTAGATACTGGATAGATATTATCAATGGCTGATGTGCATAAAAGTTCAGTAGACTAGTCGGGAAGCACAGTCCCAAGCATAAAAAAAATTTTGCAACTGGAACAGACTCAGTTCCTTCTAAAGCTGAGCTGGCTGTCGACCCACAAACAACAATACGAATATCCAATTGCATAAACAAAGCTATAAAAACAAATGAGAGTCTTGATACTGTATGACATTTAAATCACAGCCACATCAGCGGAATGAGAGGGGAAGGACAATATTCCTATACAGGTCTCGAAAGTTTTAAAACATATAATATTCTTTCTTTTTAATCCCAATTGCCAGTAATTCTACTGAAAAATGCAGCAGCAAGGTAGTTGTATACATAGATTCAAAATACAGCTTAAATTTGATGGAAAATCAAGTACAAAAAAAATCCAAAACAGAAAAACCCGAATAAGAAATAAAACAGACATGAAGTAAACTGGGAACAGACCCGTATTTTGAAAGCTTGGGAGAAAGAAGTCCTAGAAATAATGGAGCATGAAACAAACCCCACCAATTTACAAGGTAAGAAAGAACTTATATTAAATATACTTGAAACAATATTAAATTTAATTATTATATTAAAATGAATTAATTTATTTTCATAATAAGCAAGAGTTACAGGTATAACTTATTTAAAAGTTCACAATAATAATTTTAATGCAATTCGTATTCACAAGAAACTTAAAGTAAAAATGAAAACATTTCTTTCCATAATATTTTAGAATGAAATTAATTTACACTAAAGCATGATTTTATTCATTCTTGTGTCCGACTTTAGCGTTATGTAACAAATAGTTGAATAAAAGCACTTTCTTTAACGCACTTTATTTTACCTTAGTAAACTTCTGGACGGCCGTTTCGCAGGAACACCACCTGCGAAACGGCCGTCCAGAAGTTTACTAAGGTAAAATAAAGTGCGTTAAAGAAAGTGTTTCATTCAACTATGATTTTATTACAGTGTCAAATATAATTAATATTAAAAATAATATAAAACAACATATTTTCATAAGGAAGATCCGCAGGGGTTGTTTCTGGTTCATCTGCAATGACAGGGGGCAGTTTTCTGTAGGTTTTCCTTCTTACTGGATTATTCATATAACTTATATTCCACATGTATATAATGAGTGACATGTTTGGTAACTCACAGATTTCCTAGTACATCCTACTGCTGCTCTATCTTTATGTATATAGCCTAGATTAGGATTAAGTGCTGTGGGGCTGTTCCTACAAGCCTCTTGTCATATGGATTCTGTGAAGGGAGTCCACTTGTTCTTTATGCATACGACAAAATATGAAGAGTGGGGCTTAAGTCATGGCAACTGATTTTTCTTGTTTTGTAAGAATACCAGCACATGTGAAAATTTGAAATATAAACATGACAGCACAAGATATGAACTACGTATATGGATATTGAACAACGCGCCAACATTGTGCTTCACATATTCACTAAGGTAGTTGATATGAAGTACTGGTTTCATGTTTCACACTAGTTGCAGCACAATTACGCATTCTAAAGGCCCTCATAGTAGTCCCTTGCAACATTCACAACATGCTGCCAATGATGTGCGAGGCGCTGAATACCATTTGCATCACCATTTTCCTTTCTATATGGAAATCTGGTAATCTGTTGCTGCAGAGCATTTGCAATATTCTCATATGTTGCAAACCACCTACCACATAATGATTCCTTTACCTTGCATATGAGGGCGAAGTTTCATGGAGAGGTCAGGAAGGTATGGGGTTGCTCAAATTCTTCCCATCCCCTGCTCTGCTGCAGATGCCTGACACACACTGTTTCATGTGATCTTGCTTCATGTTGTGGAGAATGATTGCACTGTGCAACAGATCAGGATGTTTCTCCCTAATGTCACTTTATACCTGCCTCAGCAGGAAGCCCCTGTAATACGCTGCTGTCACTGGTCAGTGTTCATCGAAGTGGTACACAATGATTACCCCTGAAATCATATGTGACAATTGCTATCAATGTCACAGGGGAAGGATTCTGATGGAACTTTTACCTCCTGGATGATCTGCAATGTTGCCACTCCACAGCTGACATTCGAGTTTCAGTTAATATGCCCTGTCCCAAAAATCCCGATTGGATTTTTCTTGAAAGGACTTTGTCTCCCTCCTGTTTCCATCATGCTAGGTGGACGGAGCATTTTGCATATCGTACGGTATATACCCTTAAAACTCCATCAGTGCATGTGCAATTATGCACAGGTGCAGATCTTGTGGAAGTGCGTTTCTGGATGCCATTTGCGATCTCTAACTCCAGTAGCGACCATCATTGGTTATCCTCCAGCAGGTGCTCAATTACTGCATGTGCTACATCAGTTCCACACTCACAGGTCGTTCTGCATGTTGCTGATCACTGATTGCTACACGTCCTTGTTGAAACTTTCCTCCACAGCTTGGTGCTGTTGGTATGGTAGGACATATTCCCATCAGCTTCCACCTATTCCCTGTGACATTCTCTGTCAGTTCTCCCATGGAGAACGACTGTTTTGATGTATGAGCAGTGCTCAACACTGACATGGTGGTTGCTGGACAACTTGGACATCACTAGGACTGCCTTTCTTCCCCATGACATTTGTCATTTTGAGCTTCAATAGAAGTTCATCACAAGATAAAATAGTTGCCATGACTTAAGCCACAACCCTCGTAGAAACTTGAAATATGCGATTAAGAAGCATGCTTTTTTTGTGCATATCAGCCAATTGTTTGGAGGAGAATTATTAATTTAATCACATTTTTTAATAATTATATTTCATACTAATTCACAAATCTTCACTACCCATAGAAAAGAAGAGAATACTTGCATTATAATGTATAGTTTCTAAATTGAAGAAATCTTACAAGTATACATGGATTATTCAAATGAAATAATGAATGTGGTATGGTAACGATGTGCAGTTCATTTCCATTCTTACATATAATATCACTGTAAACATACAAAGACGAAAATTATGAAACATGAGTTCTAAGAAATAAATACAAATTAATAAAAATAGTTAAAACAGAATGGAAATGGATATAGGTTATTGAGGAATGGCTAGACTTGACTGCACTACAAGTAGCGAAAAAGTTTGTGTGCCACAAAAATGTAAAACGAATAGAGTGACTGAAAAAAAAAGAAGGGGAAAGTTATTTTTCATTCGGAACAATTAGCTAGGCCTTAAGGCCTTCTCTTCCACCACCAGAGGTAAAAGAAATTGGTGCTAAATATAATATGTGACTACAATTCTCATTCTTTGATTAACAGAAGAAATTAAAATTACTGGTATGACAATACTGTGTGGAAATTTAATTGTGCAATTTTAGAGCAGGAAAGGTTTATATAGATCTTCCAGCCTTAGCTAGTGCTCTATATCCACATATCCCTAATTACAGGGAAGCAAAGTCAGTCAAGCCACTTGCAGAATATTTAAGTGCCAGTTCTAGCTCCATGATCAAATATGCAGAGTATTCAACCCCTGCTTACATTAATAGCATGTGGGCTAAATTAAACATGGCCACTATGATCTACTTGTAGCTGAATACGATCTACAATTTAGCTGTCACAGGTATTAACTCTGTTGTTTGTTATGGCAGAACGGGCAAATGTCTGGGAATAAGATTAAAGGAAACTGGAATCACTATTGAATTAACATGTTTCTAATACACACAATAAAAGCAGTATAGGATGCAGATCTTCACATCTATGCAGACGAGATGGCACTATCATCAAGAAGCCGCCACAATCTACAAATAGCAATGAATAAACTGGCAGGCAGAATGAACAAGATCAAATAACATAAATATAAATACAACAAAGATAGAAATGATATTTAGAAAGGGAGGCAAAGTAGACCTGTCCAATGAAGATTCTGCAATGGGGAAAAGCTTGCAAGGAAAAATTTACAAATACCTAGAAGTCACTCTACAGATGTCGGCCAGATGCTTTTCCATGTACTTAAACGAGAAAATGGAGGCAGTAGTATGAAACATGAGTGATGTCCAGTACTTAAAGACTGATATCACTAAATACAGCCACAAAGCTTTTCAAAGATCTCTCCATGTGCACAAAGCGAGAATCTCTTTATGGAATATATAACCACTGCCCAGCCTGAAAAGCTTGAGAGTATAAAGGGAAAATACCTGAAGAGGTACTAAGGATATCAAAGTAAACCCCATCCAGGATGGTATACTAAATGGCAAGGGAGACCTTCTGCCCGGAGGACCTGAGACTGAAACACTTGCTGCCCTCTAACTTAACTTAGAAAAAGCCCTATGTAGACAAAGAGAAAAGAAATAGACGATGATTTCTATTGGATGACTGCCATGACAGAAGTTGGATGAAAGCTAATTTCAAAAGGAGGCATATGCTCACATGCTATATGGTGGATGGATTTCATCTTAATGTATGCACTGAAAAAAATGGCACAATCCTTGTGAGAAATGTTTGTGTGAACCGTGCAGGAAGAAATGTGAAAAGTATTATCTTGAAATACACATTAAGAAGAGTTAGTCACATTACAGAGCAGTAAGATCTGCTACAATGCTCATTTGGGTGCTGTTCTTAATTAATAATGCACGGAATGAAAGGAAAAGGATAACTGACATTGAAAAACACTTATTACGGAAGTTGCTAAGCTCCACTGGCCCAGCCATAAGTGAAAACTCATAGATATTATATTTAAAAACCAAAAAGAAGCTAGTTTATTGGCACAGCCATTTACTTCAAAAGGCTCATAAGTCTGCCATAAAAATGTGAACATGCCTTGGACCCACAAAAGACGGAAAGACTTACATTAGTCAATACAATAAAAGAGAAATAGAGAGGCCCTATTGGCACTTCCATTTCTTAATAGGTTCATATTCTGCCATCAGTGGCCGCTCATGGCTAGGAAGTTAAATGAAGGAAAGAAAAAAAAAAATGTACACATGCTTATACAATTTAAAACTTCCTTTTTATCTTCGTCTCTCTAACTTGAAAATGGTGTTCCTAATAAAACACTATATCATAAGCAGGATTCATATTTAAAACATCACAGCATTAAATGCAATAAAGAACGAATCAAGCTCTATCTGCCTCTCATGCTGGAAGAAGCAAGAGTAAAGAATTTTGTCTACCTCACAGCAAGCTCTCTCTACAGACAAAATAAAGCAGGTGACATCACAGTTACGTTAGCAACACTGTTACACCCTCTGAGGGGGCACCACATCCAGCCACCCAGTTAAGCTCCGTCCTGGAAGTGGAAGAACTTCAACAAGTCAGCCGACCATTGATGTGATGTAAGCTTAATATTTTATTGGAGAGCAAAGAGAAAACTGTATCAATGAATGTGCACCTGGGATTGTTATTATTGGTTATAATGTGCTACTACGATATTTTGACATTTTCAGAAATACCTTAATGTTGCAAAGCAACATGCACTTTGTGTCACTGTAATAGTATGGACTTTGTTCTGTAAGTTTTAACTGAAAAAACTGAGTGAAGTGAGTTGGAGTACACATTCCTTAAGTCCTGTTTTAAAATTTTGTTTTGATACTTTTCTTATAGAAATTATATTCCAGATTTTATCCTCTCATGATTAAAATTGTGTAAGTAATTGTACCTGTTTGACTTAAAACACAGTTAGTCCTTAGTACATAGAAAACACATTTAAGTGATTTACTTTGAAATTCCAAGCATGTGAACTGTATACTGTAATATATTACTATGGTTTTCTAAGTTAACATACTGTCTATGTTTCTATATACCCTTAGGTATTTATGAGAAGTAGGATAGATCTATTGGAACTGACCAAAACTGTATTTAATTTATGATATTTGTGATGATAAATAGTAGTTAATAGATAAGATACCTACTCACAAAGCGATATAAGTAATTTATTTAACACTCACATTTGTCGGAAAAAAAAAACCAAAAGTCATTTGAATATTCTCTTTGTCACCATGTTGTTCCTTTTGCACTGGTTGATTCATTACCTATTTCAAATAGCCAATAAGAATATTCCTCTAGAGCAGGGGTGGCCAACTTGTTTATTTACGAGGGTTAATATATGATGTGTGTTGACGTCACGGGCAGCACATTTTTTATGGTTAACGTCGAGGGTGTACTGGAACTGATGCCGGTGTGCCGGAAGTTGATCCTTCAGGAGTACTTTTACATGCCTGTACATCTACATTCATGAGCCTGTCACATTTATGCATACATAAATGCCATCGAGCGAGCTGGGTGAGGATCGAACCCGCGACGCATCAAGTAGGGATGAATTTCGAGTGTTGCCTATGCCACTGTAGACCTAAATCACGTTAGGAATCTCTTTCCTCACAAATTTATTTCTTAAGTGCTGTGCTACTGAAATTCACACACGGTAGCAAATTGGTTTCTCAAAAGTCTCAAGAGGTCACGAAACCCATCCTTAGATTCAAGGTAGCCACAGCACGACTTTTAATCGTGTAGATCACGTTTTTAAAGTCAACTGTAAATCCACCAGTGGAAGAGTCCGATTAATGCTGATTACGTCATTAATTTTTGTGATGAGCTGATTACTGTTGATTAATTTCGGCGGGAGTATTCGAGTTGTACAATAATTATTGTACCACGGACTTACAAGAAGTGGAAGTTATCATGTATGTGTGGCAGGGAACTAATAACTGAGTGTTACCATTCTTATAAATAATGTTTTGAGCATATTAAAATTAATTATCCTAGTAATAACTTTGCATATTTAAGTACAGTACCTTACCTAAACTCAACGGCAACTATGGATAATCTGGAGTACTCTTTGAAGTAATTTTCGAGGAAATCAACGTTAATTAATTTTTTATGTGGAATTTTCCTATTTTCACATCTTGAAATAAAATCAAATAATCACTTTCATTTTCGAAGGAACATTAGCTTTCGCACGAAAACAAAATCAATTTTTTATGCCAGTGACAGCTGTTGTATTCTACTCTGCTCCTCCATAACTGCCATCCAAGAAACATCATACCGGTACATAAAGTTCGATGAGTCGATGGCAATCGATAACTTTCATCTCACAGTCACGGGTGAGTTTAAAAACGGTCAGATACTTCACCGGTGAATTATCCGGTAACTTTACAAACACTAATGGAAGTGCAGTGGTATCGATGGAACTAACCGATGACTTGAAGAACGTACCCATAATGCGATAGTATTTTATGATTAATAACGGTTCAAGCATCGCATACTCGTACGGGTACGAGTGCGATCAAAGTATAACATGCGTACCGTACATCGAATAGATGCTACGCTGTAGCTACCTGAAATTTATGTCGCACTATTTTATAGTAGATAATAATGTATAGCAGTATACTCCTGTAGTGCAAGAATGACGTAATGGTTCCCATCTCTTAGGTTTCTTTCAGGCCGAGCCTTTTCTCATCGCTCCACCTCCGGACAGATCATGTGCCAGAAACGTGACATTGCTCAGCTGCGCTGTCATTTTCTCTTATCTTCTTTTAACTCGAGTATTAAGACAGAGTAATTAACGTAGAACCTCGTCGAAGGAGACTGGGATATTATTGGGTTATGCTGGATTTTCAGGTCAATAGAAAATAAAGAAACAATGCACAAAGCTTCGACATAGTTTAGACTTTCACTAAGGAGTGAGAACAGATTTCCGGTAATTCAACGAAATAATTTTGAAAGTTAATGGCCCGGGTACGTTTGTGCATTCGTACATTCTCACCATCCCTTGATTTATTTGAAAACAGTTAATTACATTTAAATCTCCTGCCCATGCTTTAAAAATACTCCAAGATAGCATCGCGGGTGGTTATCAAAGGAGGCTCGTAGCCAGAATGTAAGATTTGGATGGGCAAATTGTTTATCGCGAAATGCAAGGGTTTGCTCTGGAAGAATGTTGAATTTAAGCCTTATCTATATTAATAAAAATGAATTTACAAAAGGGTTGTTGCCGCATCACTTGAGAACGGCTTGACCGATTTGGCTGATTTCTTTTTTGTTGTGTTCGTAATTGTCAGGACAAGGTTTGTATAAAATAAAATTTTTTGAAAATCCATAGGAAAAGTCGGAAATGTGAAATGAGGCAAAGTTAGTGAGTTCTGATGTCAGTTGTTTACATAACGAAAGTATTGTTTACGATGTTTACATAGGGCTTTGGATACTATATATTTTAATATTGGGCTTTAACAAATGCTGATACTATCAAAGTATTTAATACATAACTGTGAAAATAATTCTTGACGAATAAAATCCACGAAAATAAAGCAGTCACATAACTTTCTCTACCCTCGACATGGAAAATATAATTTTCTCACTTCACATTTTGATGTAGAATAAGCGATCGTATTGCAGGGACAACTTAAGTGTGTGCCAGTGAGTATGCTATATCGGAAGTCGGTAACAAATCCTATCCACTGATACGTCACTCATAGCTGTAGGCTTTGTATTAGTTGAGAAATAGGCCTAGGGATGTTTATCAGAGGCCCTATGCATCTAAAAGAAGACAAAATGGGATGGAACATTTTCAGTCCTACGCGCGCAGTAGGTTTTTGGGAAGGAAAGTATGAAAGTGATATTGATTTTTTTTACCAGCCCCGAAACGGTTGTATGGTAATATGAGAGCATAATGAATAGCTATTCATTATGATGAGAGTGAGAAATAAAATTTTCTGTCAATACAATACACTCTTATGTAACCGGAATTTCTTTTTCTTCTTATTTGCACTCCTCCCAGGGATGGTATGTAGAAGCAATGGAATGCAACATTCGACATCCTCCATGAGCCATAAAAAGCTATATCTAGCGTTTTCTGAGGGAATAGTCTGAGTGCCATATGTCGTTCTTCCTCATTTCGAATTCTACATACATATTATACAAGGACATAGAGTTTCAACATCGAAAGTCCTCCATAAGTTAATTTCATATTACAAAATACCAAACCCGGGCGACGCAGGGCCATTTAAGCTAGTATGGAATAAAAATCAACTGTAAAACACTATGCACAATAATTAATTTTAACTGAAAGTTGTTTACCCTGTGGCATTCACGTGGGCACTAAATATTATTTCAATTAAAAGTACAAAAGTATCCTTAAATTTATTCTCCATCCAATATCCTTTCCAGTAGCCCTACATCCAAAAAATCTTGTTACAGCTTAATCTTTCCCTCCTTCAAAAGTTTGAATTTTCTGAGAACCTTTTCCATTTTCATGTCCTTTGTTCTGCTCTTCTCATAAATGCTTAGTACACTAACTTAGCCATTCTTGAGTCGTGGTAAGTCTTGAGGCCTCTTAATTCTTGTTAGGACATGGAAACTAGATTCACAAACTGTTCCTGATGCTACTAATACCGTATGTTGTAAGTCTGTACAATCCCCAAAGGCATTCTTGTCGCTTATCTCTTGGAAGTAAAGAGACTTTTCAATGCTTTTTTTATTTCACATCTTCTACACTTGGAATCCTAATGGCGAATAAATGAGTTTAATTGAATTGAAATAGACGGCTATATTATAAGCATTACCGAAAATAAAACTTGAGGATGGGCGTATCCAAATTTCTTTTGTGTTACCTTTTCCTCGCATTTTCTTTATCCTGACTTCACAGACTCTTAGCTCGGGCAGGGATCGATCATGTAGTCCTATCAATCCGTGGAGGGGAAGTAACAATGCCTGATGATAAAGTAAGCAATGAGAAATTAAAGTAAGATAGTGGATTGTAAACAATGACACGGGATAAATGTTTGAATCCCATTCTCAATGCCTGCTTGTCTGCTGAACAGCGACCCGAGCTTCTCAAACGCGATTGGCTCTGAATCAAGAGCCCAAGTCCATATCGACCAGGTCATTCCAGCGGACGCCCTAGCGCTAACCATGAATGTGACGTTTTTGGAATCGGATCGAAGCATTGGACTTGAAGTCGGCCATTTTATCGACTATTTACAGGAAATGTCAGAGCACTCTCAAGTGAACAAGCCAGTGAATTTGCATTGTTGAACTATTTGAGAATACAGCACTGTGAGACCATTGCTTAGAAATAATAACTTTACAGTTGCAATATATGTGTCAGCGAATTTTTCATTATGTGTCATATTTAGAAACTCGCCAAGTGCATAGCGCATGTCTCCCAAAGCAGAAAGAAGGAGCGGCGAACACAAAATGCCCTAAGGCCTCGACTGCGCGCACGCCCCAATCTCTTCGATACGTTCAACAGAATGTAATATTAAAGAATGTGACCGAGGAGAGCCTTTTTCTTCAGAATGAAAGGCACCCGTGTTACCAGTTCTTCCAGTGTTACAGCAATATTAATTTGCCGTAATACTACCATGTTGAAAGGATTTAAATCGACTCAGCAGTGATGTTCTCTGCTATCACGCATCTTCCTATCAATTAATGTGACAATTCAGCCTAACAGTGCCCTTACTTGTCAGTGTTGCGGCATAATACGTTGTATAAAACACAGACATACGATTACAGTATGTGAAAACCGCAGCTAGAGTACGTTGAATGAAATATATATACAATCACCGCAAGAGTACGGTACGTTGTATACAATGACTGTAAGGACTGCGTAAATCACAACAAATAACCTTAATGAAAATTAAATTTTGATCGAACCGACTGTTCTATCAAGATTAAAGCTAGCCCCTGGAATCGAATAGATCTTCTGATGTGCAATAAATTACACAATATTACGCGGTGATTTAGTATGATTTCAAGAACATTTTCCTCAAATTGCACGCGAAGTCTTCAGTATAGATTATTCCACTCGTCTTACTCCACCGCCCGAGGCCGGGGTGTCATATGTAATCTCTATAGTTAAGCAGCATTCTGGAATAAACTTCATCTCCTCATCTCCACATAGCTGGTCTCTTATACCATTCGTTTCTTTGTCGGTCTGTAAGACGAATATCGGATGTCCCTATTGAATATACCTGTCATTTGTCAGCCGTTGCTGGAATCGAAGTACCTATGGTTGAACTCTATACAAACAGTATCAAGATTACCGACCGATGTGACCGAGATAACGTTTTCGACTCTCATTCGGGAGGTCCCACTTTCAGATCTCATGGCCGGCCAATTTGACATGGTCAATGGTTGCGCCGGTAAACCCTAAGATATAAATTCATGTTTTGTTAAATTCTTCAGATAAATTTTTGTAAGATTGGTCAGCTTGAAAATGAATCCCAATCTTTCAGTTCCATGGTTTCCAAACTGTCTCTTCCAATAGTTTTCCGCTCATTTATTTATGTTCATTAACGTTTTCAATTACTGTTGGAAACATGATGGTCATTTCACAGTAACTTACTTTGCGATCATTTTTGACAGATTTTGAGTACATAACTGCACATGAAAACTGAAAATAAAACTTCTGATTGTTTTGAACTTCAATTCTTTATTTAGAACATTTTGCATGGTGGTAACCAGACTGGGGTTGCGAAAGAACAAACGGTGCGCTCCAACCTGTTACAACTCTGCAGCCTCCTGCATAAATGCAAGGAGTGCATGGGAAATATAGTGTTCCAAAGCAAAGAACTTCTCTGTGAGGAATGCGAGGAATGTGGCCGTTACGTTACGAGTCGGAACCGTGCCGTGCTATTATTAACATTGTAGTACAGTACAGTATCTGTTATGAAAACATTCTCCTCCTAGACCATGGGCCACTAATATGAAACCCTCCCCCCCCCCCCGTGGGAATTTCCGACACATATTTTTTTGTTGGTATTGCCATCTAGTTTAAGTTTTTAGTTGTTTGCCTCTTGTCAATTACAGCATTTACCCGGAGAATCCGGAAAACCACGGAAATCCGGAGAAAATGAATTTGTTTTAATTTTTCATTGTTCTTTGCTCCTAGTATTCCCAGGGAATTTCTGACTCACACATTTGGTTGATATTGGCATCTAGTTTAAGGTTTCAGTTGTTTGCCCCTTACAAATTACAACATATCCCCGGAAAACCACGTATATACGGAGAAAATGACT
Organism: Ectobius pallidus; assembly: GCA_964059195.1. Taxonomy (NCBI): domain Eukaryota; kingdom Metazoa; phylum Arthropoda; class Insecta; order Blattodea; family Ectobiidae; genus Ectobius; species Ectobius pallidus. The sequence continues at coordinate 113,263,499 of CAXKWD010000003.1, forward strand.
ATGTTTTATATTTTAAATCTTTGTTCTTTGCTCCTAATATTCAAAGCTAATTTCTGACTCATGTTTTTTACTGGCATTACCATCTAGATTAAGGTTTGAGTTGTTTGCCACTTATCAATTACAGCATAAGCCCGGAAAACTCCGAAAACTACTGACATCCGGAGAAAATGGCTTCGTTTAAATTTTTAAAAATATTTGTTCTTTCCTCCTAGTATTCAAAGGAAATTGGTGAATCATATGTTTTTGTGTTGGTATTGCCATCTAGATTAAGGTTTCAGTTATTTTCCCCTTACCAATTACAGCATACACCCGGAAAACCACGTATAGACGGAGAAAATGACTATGTTTTATTTTTAAATCTTTGTTCTTTACTCCTAATAATCAAAGGGAATTTCTGGTTCGTATGTTTTTTGTTGGTATTGCCATCTAGATTAAGGTTTCAGTTGTTTGCCCCTTATGAATTATAGCAAATCTCCAAAAAACTCCTAAAACGACGGCAATCCAGAGAAATTGACTTTTTAAAAATTTCTTTAAATTCTTTGTTCTTTGCTCCTAATATTCCAAGGGATTTTTGTTTCTTGGTATTGCCATCTAGTTCTAGGTTTAAGTTGTTTGCCCGTTATCAATTACATCTTATCTCCGGAAAACTCCGAAAACCACGAAAATCCGGAGAAAATGAGATTGTTTTAATTTTTTTAAACCGTAGTTCTTTGCTCCTAATATTCAAAGAGAATGTGTGACTCATATGCTTTTGTGTTGGTATTGCCATCTATATTAAGGGGTCAGTTGTTTCCCCCTTATCAATTACATCTTATCTCCGGAAAACTCCGAAAACCACGAAAATCCGGAGAAAATGAGTTTGTTTTAATTTTTTTTTTTTAAATCTTTGCTCTTTGATACCAATATTCCCAGGGAATTTCTGAATTACATAATTTTTGTTTAAGGTTTCAGTTTTTTCCCCCTCAACAATTACAGCATGACAAAGAATACTGGAAAAAATCCTGATGCTGAAGGGATGAAAGCGATTGAAAACCTGGCAAAACACCCTTCATATTCTAATTTTAAATCTGTGAATGATAATTTATCTTGCCAAACCTTCCACAGTAACTACCCTACTTTCTTGACTGAAGTTAGAGAAGGGACATTGGGTATAACAGCACAATTTTGGATTGGTAATATGGACAAATTAGTGTCATTGATTTTAAGATTTCAGCGAGCAACTAAGAAAAAGAACTTTAACTTACACCTGGCATGTTTAGAAGTTATGATTCCCCTTTTCTTTGCATGTGACCATTACAATTATGGCAGATATCTCGTAGTCCACATACTCACTCTTTTGTACCTGCAAAGGACACACCTGAAGTAGAAGAATTATTTCGCAATAACGGTTACAGTGACTGTACATCACAAGTTTCGAGTTCTAGAAATTCTGTGGATTTCCGTGGTTTTCCGAGTTTTATGGGGATATGCTGTAATTGATAAGAGGCAAACAACTGAAACCTTAACCTAGATTGCAATACTAACACAAAACCATATGAGTCGCCAATTCCCTTTGAATACTAGGAGCAAAGAACAAAGATAAAAAAAAAATTGTCATTTTCTCCGTATATACGTGGTTTTCCGCTTTTCCGGAGATATGTTGTAATTGGTAAGAGGGAAACAACTGAAACCTTAAACTATATGACAATACCAACAAAAAATATGTGAGTCAGAAATTCCCTGGGCATATTAGGAGCAAAGAACAAAGAAAAACTCATTTTCTCCGGATTTTCGTAGTTTTCCGGGGTTTCCGGGTAAATGCTGTAATTGATAAAGGGCAAAAAACTAAAAACTGAAACTAGATGGCAATACCAACAAAAAAATATATGAGTCGGAAATTATAATAAAACTAATTGCACAGAAATTATAAGAAAATTAAAATAAAACTGCACAGAAATTATAAGCAACTGAAGTGCTTGCCAAATATTTTTAACTTTGCTAATAGAGCATCTCGGCACGTGCGGTGGCAACAATCACGCGCACGGCAGCCAATAAGCAATCGTTTAGCCACCTGTGATTGCAGCCCTCACGGCCTCCTCCACTACCACCTCCTCTTGCCCCTCTAATTAGCAGTGCACCCCGCAGAGAAGTTCTCTGCTTTGGCCAACTGTAGTTGCAGTTGTTCAGTGTTGGAACTTCTTCTGAGCATTAATTTTATTTTAGTTTAGTTTATCAAACTTGTAAATAAATCCTTGTAATTTTACTGTCTGTAGCATGCTTAGTTTTAATTTATAATTTATCAATTCTTGTATTGTTTGTAGTATGTATTATTTACGATATGTATAGTTTTACTGGTGCAGTGGAAGAAAAGGCCTTATGGCCTTAACTGCGCCAGTATAAATAAATAATAATAATAATAATAATAATAATAATAATGATAGTGACATTACCTGATTGTTTGCTTGAGGGCTCGTTATCTTTGGATATTAAGGAAGGCACTGATGTTCTTCCAGAATATATTGGACATGATATTGGCCCATCAACCTGAAAGCCACCAAGATAAAGCGAACAGATTGATTAGTGTACATAGGTACTGTGATCGAATTGACGGATGTAGATTGAATCATTATCATCATGATAATTATCGCGTTATTATGATTAGTACAGTTTCAATGTCTTTTTTTCTTGACTTTTTTCGTACTTGGTTACGTGATTAATGGAAATTTAAATGTTTAATTTATAGACTACGTAATTTAGACACTTTTAGTCATTTGTCAACAAATCCGTATTGTGAAAGGCTTTACTGTCCATCAACATGAACCTTAACCCTGTTAGTCAAGGTTTTTTTTTTTTCATAAAATGACAGATGAAAACTATTTGCACCAAGTACTTTCGGAAGAATAGGTTTATTAACTAAAACATAAATGTATTATTACATAGGCAGATAATGTTAGTGCATACAGACAGGATTGTTTCGTTTTGTTCAGACCACGCTAACCGGCAAGTCAAACATTCGTCAAACCTAACTAACAATTGCACCTAAACGCTTCGCGTAGCGAAAAAAATGCTAAGGATCTAAATTACAGGAAATTGTGCTATTCTACTCAAAGATACTAGTTTTTCCAGTTACAAGCAAAAAGCCGGGCCATGCTTTTTTGGCTGTAACTCAGATTCCAGGAAGAATTCTTGTTGGCGAACCTAAGATTCATAATTAGCATTCCCCAAAAGTATAAAAAATATCCAGTCAACGATTTGTCAATCTTTTCACTGCTACTGACGTATAAATGCGCCACGTCTAACAATTACTTAAAGCTTGATGTAAAAGCTAACTATTCTATTTAATAATTATATTCATTTTAAACTTAGAACCCACTGTTGGTTTCACTTGATGATTACTTTTATACCTAAAATAAATTCAGCTCTGAAAGGGTTATCATGACTAACTACCTTTCCCTATGTAGGAACAGTTTTCGGACAGCTGGTATGATCATGGCGTTGGCTTGACTCTCGGGCAGCCATCATCGGCGCTCTTCGGCTTTGTTCGTTGGTATTCGATACTACATCCCACTCGTGATTCCAGGTCCTTAACCGTGGAAGGAAATACGTTGCACAGTGATAGTGGAAAGTGAGATGTCCCACTTGCAATAATATGAGGGGCCATTAGCAAACCCGGCTATCTCCATTTTGAAAAAAAAAAATTAATGAAGATGCTAACTTCTAATGAAAATTTAAAGCATTTCCTGCTACATATTTCGTGTATGTGTTGCCAATCCGACTTCCCACATAGGAACTCAGATTTGCAACACATAGGCTACACTAAATATGTGGAAGGAACTGGATTAAACTTTTATTAGAAGTTAGCATACTCATATATTAATATATAAAATCTAGAGTACATTATATATTTTTGTTTTGTTTAGGCTAACGCAGCCTACATATAAGTTACTGGTTCAAGTGTACTGTGAAATTGTAGACGAGAAAAATTGCATTATTGGCGATTTTGTACTCTTAAATGAAATAACAAAAATTGTGAAGCTGAAAGAATGGTGGGGTGATACGGATCACGAATACTTATCTTAACATGCTGAAATAAAATGACTTATTGTGTATTTGTGTTGAATTGATCCATAAACAGTTCTCTTCCACTTTGCCAAAATGACTATAAATATTACAAAATAACAAAGCATTCTTATATAATATCATCGTCTGGTTTCGTCAACAAGAGGACTTCCTGCACATCTGTGCACAAAGGATTAATGATCGGGTTTGATTATTGGCTTTTGTAGAATGTAGCCTAGGTGCCTACTCACCTCGCCTGTAAATATATATTTGATTAATTTGAAATACTGAACAATGTATAGTATGACGGGAATAGCAGAAAACCTATTTCAAATCTAGACGAAGGCTATTCTTTATCTTTCTTATATAAAAAGTGCCGACGTATGTTGCTATTAATAGACATAATACAGAAACCTTCAGAGGCCAATGTCGGAAGTTCTCAGCAAAAAAATGTTACTTCTACAAAGGCTTCAAAGTCAGTTATCTCAAAAGCAAGTTTTACGACATTGGCCCTTTTAGAACCACGCCACAGATTATGGTTCTTAAATTTTCCCTTCAATGAAATCCTCATGTCTTTTCTTGAGAGTGGGAATACACAACCAGAAAAGTAGTTGCTGAACAAAACAAGTCAGTATCTTTTCATAAGCAGTGACTAGCTTCCTGACGTGAGAAAAAGAACAGGCGCAGACTATTCTGTTGAACTGACGGGAGCTGAGGAATGTGGGCAGGAAACGACCGCGTATAGTCGCCACATTCATGGCCAACAACTTATAAGGAAAACCGTACATCTTTGAAATACAGTACATGATAGCGTTGGGACGATTATTTGGATAACGGCTAACTGCACAGACAGTTAACTGCAGAGAAGATAAAACTTAACTGTTATTTGAACCCTTAGTTAACTGGATATTATTTGCAATTACCTGATTTTTTATATGATTATTCAGACAATTCCACTGCAGTTAATTCTTTTAACAATTACAGTATCTAGCTAATCACAAATAACTTGATAAAATAGCGTCATTATCCAGTTATCTGGCTAAATGTTATTCAGTTAATTGGACCAGTTATAGTGGTTATTTGAACGATTATTTGCTCACTTAACCCGTCAGATTTTATCAGGATAGTCCAAGCTCTAGTACATGAGTATAAGTATATCCAGCCCTTGACTAAGAGGGCAGGTCTCATTGTTTTTTTCTTATTTCTTCACGGGTGAGTTGCGGAACAAATGTTATAACTGGAAACGCTGTTGCAGGTTGGTGATCACTTTCTCAGCTTATGGAAAACCAAGGAATGTTTAAATGCAATTAAAACCCTGACCAGAGAGTGCACAAAAATCTAGGCACGTGTCATATATCTTGATTCAAGACAAATATTTATTTTCGTACCCAGACTTGCGGTCAAGTTCGCTGTTCCAATATTTCCACAATTGTTTTCCTTGGCATTACTATTCGTTTCGTGAATTTTGCTCGCTATAATTTGTGCGTTAAAAATTATTTTATTTGAAGTGAAATAGAGGTCTAAACTTTACAGTTTTTAAAATTCATTTCTATTGAAGATGCGAAAATTGATTCTAGAAGAGGATTGTTGCAAAATGTAGATTTCCCCGGTAACGAGAGAAATGCCGGAGATTTGAGCAAGGAGTTAATTCTTGGGAAGTTGGATTACTAATTTTGGCGTCCTTCAGTATGTTGCGGTGTATTATACGGGTAATCATGTTCGTGGTATATTTGTTTAAAATGCTCGGATGAACAACTTCATAATCTTTTACAGATAAACAAGAGATGGAAGACATAACGTATTTGCCATACGATTTAACTTCCCAACTAATTTATTACGACGAATACCAAGAATTCGAAAATATGGCACCATATAGGCGTGCCACAAGGAACGATTTTAGGACCAATTTTATACTTAATAAATGTAAATGACTTGCTAAATTTAAATCTTGATGTAATAAACGGCTCGATATTTTCATATGCAGACGACACTATAGTTATTTTTACTGGTCATTCATGGGAGGAAACATATAAATACGCTAACACAGGCATGGTAATTGTAAAAAAGTGGTTTGATTCTAACCGTCTTTCACTAAACGCAGATAAATCAACATTGGTTCCTTTCTCATTAACAACTATTGGTCAAATAAAACGGAAGAATTGTACAAATTCAAATTTAATAATACACAATTGTAATTTTGATGTAACAAATTGTTCATGCTCCCCACTGAAGGAGGCTGCCGTTGTGAAATATTTGGGTATTTTTATAGATCAACATCTTAAATGGTCTCACCATGTTAATTATATCTGTAATAGACTACGCAGAACAATTTACAAATTTGTCATTTTACGTCACAGTATGCCCATTACTGTTCTTCGTTCCGTTTATCTAGCCCTGTTCCAGTCCATTATGCAATATGGCATTCTCGCCTGGGGAGGATTAGCGATAACTACTCTTGAACCACTTTGCCTTTTACAAAAAAGAATAATAAACATCTGTCTAAGAAAGCACATTGACTACCCAACTAGTCTAATATTTTCGGAATTTAATGTTTTTAAGTTTGACCAACTCTACAAATTGTCTTTATTAAAATATTTTCACAAACATCGTGCAAAATACACATCCGGTGATCATGCATACAGCACTAGAAGAAATAATAATCTATTTCTATCAGAACCCAAATGTCTCACATCAGCAGGATTAAACCATAACATTAATTTTGGTCCCCGCTTCTAAAACTCTATGATCAGTAGATACCCCGATCTCGCAGTTTACCCCAATTTTAAATTTAATAAGTATGTGAAACATTTTTTGTAATTCTATTAGCTTTAAGTCATTTATTTTTATTATTATTTATTGTATGTATTTGTGTTTAATATTTTTTGTCTCCTTTTTATAAATTTGTCTTTTTTTTTCTAGCTCGGTTTAACATTTTTCACCTTTTTTTATAAGTGTGTCATTCTTTCTCACTTTGTTTTTTGTTTCTCCTCTTTCTCCATTCTGATGTTCTGAATCTACACCCGAGCACGAGCAGTTTGCTCATTCGGGTGTATTTCTAAATAAATATTTGGTTATTTTCTTTCTTTTTCTTTTCTTAAAAAGTATTGTACTTTACTTTTGAAATTTGTAAATGTTTTTTGTTTATTTGTGTATTTTTGTATTTGTATTTGTACATAAGTTTGTAAATGTAATTTAAATAAAAATAAAATAAAAAAATAAATAAATATTTTAAAAAAATGACATGACCCAAGGCAAGAAGGGATGAGATCGAATTTGAATATTCTTACATTATTGTTTTTGGTGTTGCTAATGAACCTTAAACAGTGTAGCCTACTGTGTAGTTTCAATTTATAAAAAAAAAAAATAGTTCAATAGCCCGTGTAATGATATGACCATGACACAACACTGAAATATGTAAGTAATGACACAACCCTGAGGTCCCGAAACAAGAATGTTTGATGCGCTCACAACGCTACAACTTAGCAATACCGCCGCTGGAGTATGTTGTATGCAATCTATACCATTGCTACAAGAGTGCATTGTATACCGTCACTGTACTCGATTGCATAAAGCACGACAAATAACCTTAACCAAAATTTTAAAATTAAATTGTTACCGAAGTAATGGAATTTAAGATAGACACTCCCCCTCATGGGGAATATATGTTCAAAATTTTAGATTTTTATATCAAAGGGACTTCATATAGTATAGACGCATAAATATATTTTTAGTACACGCTCTCTAAAACAGCTGCTTGTCGGACTGGTAACACGGCGAAAAATTGAATTTTATCAATCTAAGCAGCTAAAATTGCATAAAACGACATTCAAAATGCAGTTTTATCGGCCCAGTACGCTAAAGTCGTCATAGCAATTTATAAACAAAATCCAGATGGCATTGACCAGTCACACCAACTTTAACATGGATTTAAGCCAACACGTTTCTTTATGATAATCAGAAACTTTACCAGGGGTTTTCGTAAAACACATAACATATAACAACAAATATAAGCCAACTTTTCACATCTTGGTTTACAAGAGAAACATTGCTTACGATGGGTGCATCCGTATTTAAATGCAATAATATATTCCTTCTCATAGTCACTGCTGTCGTGATGTTGCTGGCAGGAGCTCCAATCCAATGTTTCTGGCTTGGATTGAAGTTTCCTAGGGATTATCATTAATATTTTCACAAACTTTTAATAAATACTAGTTCATATGCATTATTGTTTACAAAAAACGATTCATGCATCTCTACCGCATTTCGTATTGGTATATACGGTTCATTGTTCTGCGATTCATTTCATTATAATTCATTATACGGTATATTTGTTTTATTTCGTATAATTTAGAGAGCTTTTACTAAAAAAAATATTGTATGCACCACGTACACAAAAACTTTACCGGACTCATCCAGTAGTTCGGCCTTGGTTTACGCTTCGTCCGCTAAAGCGTTATTTTGCGTAGTTGATACATAAATAGCTATGAAAGATCCATGTTAAAATAATGAAGAAATGCGAAATTCTTTCAGATATCTGAAATTTCTACATATTTTGAAATGTGCAGGAACAGTGTGAGACCCGATGAGAGGGAGGGGCAGCCGGGACTGCAGCCCCGGGGCCCGGGTCCCAAAAGGGGCTCACTAAGAAAGGATTTTGAAAAATTCTGATTCTAAATGCCAAAAATTAAATGTTTTTGAGAATACTTAATCCCTTTTTACACAGAATTGCCGAAACAAAATCACAGATCATATTGTTGCCAGTTTTATCAGATGGGTTTGGATTAAATGAAATGGGAGTTTGACAAATTAGAGAAGGTATCAAAACACGGCCTCCTTTATTGTACGCCTCCTTTAGGAGGCCGTGATCAATATAATTCATAATTTTTAATTTTCGAAATAATTATCGAGGGCCATCGCTTGATTTTGTAAGTCCATCCTGGACGATTCATTTGTTTAGAATATCAAGGCACGCAGACATATGAAATTTTCAACCTACACGGAAGAGGGATAATCAATATAGGCCTAAATATGGTAAAACATTGTTCGATTTGGACGAAACTCACTATACAGGGGTATTCTGGGCCAAGGAACTCGAATCTGAGGTCGCTTTTACCAGTCGATGCTATCTGATCGTGGTATGTAGTCCACGCGATTTAGGTGTTAATAAATATAATGATTTAACTATTATGCTCTTAATTTTTAATTCTTGAAATAATTATCGCGGGCGAAGCCGCGGGCACATGCTAGTACATTATAAAAGGCGAGTTGGGTAGTGAATTTAATATTTGATGGGGGCCCGGGAAATATTTTCCCTGGGGCCCTTGCTTTCTTTCCACGGCCCTGGACAGTGAGGTAGTTGAGGCCATTTTTCTTATGTAGGAGTTACATCCAGCAGTAATAAAATATTACTAATTATGCTTATTGTATAATTTTGGATTAAATATATTGGTAGAGCAAATCGCAATTAAATCCATGTTGTGAGATCCGAGACTATTTGCACGAATTTTAACGTCCTCCTTTTGATTTGCAATGCGTGTTCTGACTTTGAAGACTTTGCTGTTGAACAATACTTCGCATGTTCATTCTTTAAATTCAATTTCTTCGTTCACAAATTTTTAGATTTTCTTTCAGTGATTGTACTGAACATTTTCTCAGTAGATTTTCTTTCTCCAGCAATAATTTTATTGTAAATGTCATTGCACTGAAGTAACTTCCACTCCCAAAACAAAGAATGCGTTTAAAAATGCTCCTTCCAACTCCCTCTTATCAGAATGACTTTCATAGTCATTCCTCGTAAGAAGAGAAAAAATGGAGACTTAATTATTATTCTTCTAGTTTCAGTTTCCGCGGAAACAATGTTGTAAATGTGTTACAGTAATACATAGTAGCGTTTCATGTATAATCAACAGTCGATTCAGTCCCTGCATTGTAGGCAACGAAGAAGAATTTTATAACTTCTAGTATGTGCGGTTGATGACATAAGCTACTTCCCGAGTTCAAAAGTCCTGAAGAACGCTAAGCTTTTCATTGAAGGTTTGCAGTGAAATTAAGCTTCACGTTTACGCTTCATGGCAAGAAAACAAAATATACGGTCATACGGATTCAGAACTAGAGGTTAACATCATGCGTATTGATAACTTCAGTTATATTCAAATTCCTTGGCTCAAATTTAAGCAGTAGAAAAATAGAAAAAACTTTGTTAAAATTGACCTAAAATCAGGAATTGTTTGCTTATTATGCTGTATATTTCCTGTGTAAGAACTTAAAATTAAGGATAATTTTTTTTTTTTAATAATCCAAGCAGTCCTTTCTGGATGCAGTCCTTTCATAACACTTCAGCAAGGGGTTAATTCTGAGTTGGTCTACCGAATTTGAGACAAATCACAGGTAATATTTTGGGTCCAAGCGGGATGAAGTCACGGGGCAATAGAGAAAATGTAACCGCATATTTAAACTTTTATTCTGTGAGCATTACCATTTGGCAGAATGGGATGTAGAAAACCGAAGAATACCTGTAGAAGAAGACCTGTGTGAAGACCCAGACATAAGTGGATTAAGACTGCCTTCACCCTACGGAGATTAGACCAGTTTGGGATAAAATAAGGGATAGAACCCACGAAGTTGTTTGTTGCAAGGACTGAACTCTCCAGATCGTAATTCCCATTGAATTCTAGTTATTGACAGTTTACGCACAATGTAATATCTTTAATAATATTAAAGGCATTTGCTCTCATTCCTTAAATGTTATGCATTATAGAGACGCTCTTCACTTTTTTCTTGCAAAAGCGTAACACACGATAGCAGCACTATTGTTTCTGTCCATACGGAAAATACGTATACCATGAAATGAGAATATCTTCCTATGTTTCCAGAGCGGATCAATGCTTCTTACGAATCTGTCTCCATGAAAACGAGCATATTGGATTGGATTGTAGAAATTGTAGACTGCTTCGCTTCCTGTTATCCTTACTTCCTGTTCTTGCGTAGACGTAGATTCGCTTTCATTGGTTCTCTGTTATGTAGAGCACGATTGGTGGTTATTTTACGATTGTTAGCTACGAAGGCTATTATTACGTAAATAGCTACATGGATTTGTAACAAATAGTTTAGGCGACTGCGTGAATTATAGGGATTGTATATTAGTAAGTGGATAAGCTACTTTTGTTGCAAAGACATTGAAACAAGAAGAAATTCTCGCGGAATCGTAATGAACGGACAGATATGCGTAGTTCCTTTGTTTATTGAATGTCTGGTTATATTATAATTTGAGTTGTAGATCAAAATCTGATGGGTTGAGCATCATGGGAAAATGTGAATTGGATTTCGAATTTGGGGGTAAGTGTACACCTCTTATTTTAATGAGTTCACGTAATATTCTTCTTGTTATTATAGATTTATGTATTAGCAACAATTTATATGAAAATACAAAGTATACAGTATATTTATTTATCTTTACGGAATGGAATTAAGCTTTTCTCTATCTTCATTTATACAAACAAATATCAGTTACCATCGTTACATAAACTAAACGAACATACGTTCATATAATAAGAAGTTGTTTTTCTAAACAAACTGATAACCGTCTGATATACTGGGGAAAGATAATAGGACTACACTCATTGTAGAGATATGGAAGTTTACCAGTAAGATCATAATCGAGGAGATATTGGTTATTCAGAAACGATCTTATAACTTCTGGCCGGACGCAGGACAAAGACATGTCCGGCGAAATCCGGACATCTAGTAATCCTGTTACTGGGAAAACTGTGAATAAAATCCTGGAAGCCTCAGAGAACATGCTTATCATGTGCACTGTACACTATTCGCCGTAAACCAGCAGAAAGAAGAAACTCTCGAAGACATGGTGTATGAGCTTGTGGAAACAGGAAGTAATTATGGAATGTAAATAAACTAGACAATTCCAAAGTGATGAGTGTACCACATAGAAAAGAATTGGTGCAAACCGTCAGTGGAAACAGAGAACTGAAAAATCTAACTACTTATTAAATTTGCTAATGAAAGATGCGTACTGCACAAAGGAAATAAAATCATGAATTGCCAGGGCCAAAACTGCATTAAAACAAGACAGAGAGACTTTGACTAGTAATCTGAGTTAATAATATAGAGTTTCTTTACCACCTTATACCCTCAATAAGATAATATGTAGTATATTATAAGCATACGACAGAAACGATCTTACAACTTCTGGCCGGACGCAGGACAAAGACATGTCCGGCGAAATCCGGACATCTAGTAATCCTGTTACTGGGAAAACTGAATAAAATACTGGAAGCCTCAGAGAACATGCTTATCATGTGCACTGTACACTATTCGCCGTAAGCCAGCAGAAAGAAGAAACTGTCGAAGACATGGTGGATGGGCAGTTTGCTAATGAAAGATGCGTACTGCACAAAGAAAATAAAATCATGAATTGCCATGGCCAAAACTGCATTGAAACAAGACAGACTCTTGACTAGTAATCTGAGTTAATACTGTAGAGTTTCTTTACCACCTTATACCCTCAATAAGATAATATGACTGAGCGAGGTGGCCAAGATGGTCAAGTCTTGGACTCGCATTCTTGAGGTCCCAGGTTCAAATCCCGGGGCCGGCCAATTTGACATGGTTTTTTTCATGGTTTCCCCAGTCGTAAAGGCAAATGCCGAATTGTTTATTTTGGTTACATATCATGAATTATCCTCACCATTTCATCCTGTATCATATCCATGTAAATTAATATCAGTTGAAATTTGCTCCATTAAATACACCGACAATAGAAACAATTGACAAGCAATAGTTCCATGACCTACCCTACTGTACTGGCACAGATTCCGAACTCTTGATATAGCCTCGAAGCTAAAAGGAGTATAAAAACGGCTGAAAAAAAGATAATAGGTAGGAGTATATTATAAGCACGCGACACTAGTAGGCCTAAATATATATTAACTTAATACGAACGAATAATAAATTATATTATACTCTTACATATCTTACTGAGGATGTAAGGTGGGAAGAAACTCTACATTATTAATATGACCCTCATTGGACTAAACTTCATTAACCAAGTAATCTGAGCTTGGATTTGAGGATGACACTGATTAAATACTACATCTGAAGTAAATAATGCTTTATACGATCGGAAAAATGGACATTTAAGAAAAATGGAGAAGAAATGCCATAAGAGATCAATCCTAAACGAAGTTATTCATAAGTAAACAAATTGGATAGATCACATCTTGAGAATAAAATATATGCTGCATGACGTCATTGAAGGAAGGTTGGAGGGAACTCCAGATTTTGAAAGAAGTATCCAGTTGCTAAACGATATAACGGAGAAAATGCCGGTTATTGAAATATGAAGCCTAGGAATGAAGAAGATGGAAAAGCAGAATTTGCAGACCAAGTCCAAGGACCTGCCCATGGGTAGAACACATCAGCAGAAGTACCGTAATGAAATATTGAATAATTATACAAGTTACATCAAATTTGAAGAACTTATTGAAATGTGATGGCTTAATAAATTTAAGAAGAATTAAGAAAAATTTCCAATCGAAGATTAAACTTGTTTTATGAGAACTTATGCAGAGTAGCCTAATATCAATCTAGTGGTTGATAAACATTAGACTAGGAATGGCACATATACAATTTCATATGAAAATGTATAACATTTACGTATTCCAACGTAAAACGATCTATTCTGTTGCGGAATAAAGGTTTCAAGACATGGACAACCGCAACTGATGGGCTACGTTAAATGAACCTAAAATTGTATTTGGGAAGTATTTTATACATGTTCGCGAATTGTGACCTCTTTTACAATTTATTTTCATAACCTTGTTAAATTTAGGACAATTTTGCTAGGTTCGTTTGTTCAGCACGTGTAGTAAAAGGTTCCCTTGTGGTTCCTGCAATATACTTTTTTTCTCTCTCCAGCGCGTCTTAATTCAGTACACTTTCAGGCCCACATACCATTATGTGCGAAGACGCGCCAATGGGAATTGGGGACCGAATTTCTGCTGAATATTTTAATTTTTGATATTGTTTATTGGACGGTTGCGTACTATTATTATGCTAGTGACCGTCATTGCTGTTCCGGAATCTTGCTTGTAAGTCTGTTGAAAAGAGACTGTGGCAATTATGCACACATAAATGCCATCCGCCTTGACTAGGATATAACCCACCAACTTCGAGATAAAATTATTTGCTGAAAAGTGAGAACTGTTCTAGCCAGTTGACTGGGAATGCACATTCCGGCATATTAGGCCTATGTTTACACTGTAAACAGGTTTACCTGATAAAAGGAACATTGACGCGAACTTTGAAACGCTATCATTTTATCATCATTTTAACATCTAACTAACTATCATTTTACAATGTTCAAATTATGGTACTTTATGAGATTATGTGCGGAACGGGAAATGTCTGTCTGTCTGTCTGTCTGTCTGTGCGTCCGTCCGAGTGCCTGTACGCGCGATAACTCAAATACGCTTTATCGGATTTTCATGAAACTTGGTATGCGCATTTATAATGCCCATAGCAAGAAGCCTATTTATTTTGGACCAAATCGGTTTACCGGTACCGGAGTAACGACCAATTAGAGGTCACATGCTTTTGAAATGGGAAATCATGACTATACTACAATGCCGCGTTTCTAATCATTGAGGGCCTTGACTCCAATGCAGTCAGCTGTTTGTTTATTTCGTTGATCAAGTTGAAATGAGCAGTACATGAGTACTGTTATATACAGAAGGTATATTGCTGTGAAATAATTAGGCCTACGTAAATTAAGCATAGTTCTTTGCCAGTGCATTTTGTGAAACGTTCCCGTATTTTGAGAATTTCTTAAATCAGTGTGTGCGAGTATGGATTAAGGTTAAGTATCAAACTTTACACCTTTGTTTTTCCCTGCTTAATGGATCGATCTGGAGCTTAACTAGGAGATAGATTACAAAAATAACTTCTTTTCTGCATATCATAATTGCAATTATCACTGATTAGTGACTAAACAAAACCATTCTGGAACTTTGTTACATCAGTTTACCTGATATTATTAAAGTGGGCATCGTGAGTTATTTTTAGACCCAGTTGTTTCATTGGCCATCTGCCATAAGCTTATAAATCACTACACCTCATCGGTGCTCGGATTTTCATGACAAACGTTATCTTTTAATAATTAAATTGATGAATCACAGACATTGCTGACTTGTACATAAATTCCGATCATGAGCCCCCAGATTATAGAAATACAGTACAGTACATATAATACAGTATATGTCAGGCTTCCCTGCCCCGTCATTTTACGATATTATTTTGCATTCTCATGGTCTTTGCGCCTTTGTCGTTTTCATGCACTTACACTAATACCTACTAAACTAATAATTTAACGCAGAAGGTGCAATAGTACAGTTTTCGTCGTTGGCAAACAAACAACTGACTCTGAGCGATATGTTCAAGATGTGACACTTGACGTAAGTACAGTAGGCCTACAGTCCGGTACGTTTTTTTAAAATGACTTTTTCATGATTTATCCAGTTATGCGGATATTTGATTATCCGGATTGGGTATGGTCCCAATTAATCCGGATAATTGGATTTTTACTGTGTATGTATTATGTATATTACTTTATAAAAAATACAACTCTCCTCGCCCTCTTTCTTGCAAAGTCTCAATAATGCCATTATATTTCAAGCTCCTGGCCAAATCGGGTTCCATTGCCAAGATGGTGAAGCATTCAACCTGCCTTGGTTCATCATTAGACTTCGGATTTTAGGTAAAAACCTATTTTAATCCTTAAGTGAAAAATGGACGGAAACTTGTATATGCATGTTTCATAAGTGACTATGCCTAAAACTGATAATTTTATAGGACCTAAAACAGCCTATTTTTACGTTAGAGCCTAATATTGCCTTTTTACTTGTTTTTCCTCTCAAGTTCAAAATAAGTAGTTTTTTGTTATAAATTCTAGCATTTATTTTCAGTTCGTACTAAATTTTTAGCTCGGAATGTGCAGTACATGACACATTTGTGACATGGTTAAATAGTAAGGAATGTTTCGTCTTCAGTTGAAAAATTCCTTGGAATTCCCAAGAAAATGTAGTGTTTTTCCAGTAACAAAACAAACAAACAAAAAAGTAGTTCTCTGAATCACTGAGGAATTCAAGGGGTTGAATATGCTAGCGTGCGTAGCTTCTGGGCGCAGGGATTTGGTTTTCAGTGTTATGGTAGTAATACAGACCCTAGTAATAGGTATATATAATTCTGTGGGCCATAGACCTATATCAGTGTTTTATCATGATTATTGATTAATGGTGACTTCAATAAATATAATATTCTGCATTGCAATTGAGATATTTCAGAAAATTGGCAACTTAAAGATTTTATAAGAGACTATTTTACGATTTTTAGAACCTATTTTTCAATTTTTAGAGCCTATTTTAGGCACCTAAAACAGCATTTTTAGCGACCTAAAAGTCCGAAGTCTATTCATCATCGATTGGATTGACACTTTTGTTTTCATTGCACTGAAACTTCTCTCCTAAGTTCTCCTAAGTTGATCTTGTGAATTTATTTTATGTATTTGATTTCATTGCAAATTTCAGAGTCCATGTCTTCTTTGTACTTTGACACTTAAGGTAAACATTGCTTTTCAGTTTCATTTTTATCTTCTTCAAGGCATGTCCATAGACATTTGGTGGTATAAATAAGAGCAAGCCGCGGCTCAAAACTCACTAATTCATAGCAGCTGCTTGGTTTGGTATAAATAAAAGGCGGCTTCCTCAACCACCTGCCTAGCCGTTGCTCAACGACCTTGACAGCTCAGCCACTGCTTGGGATTTGGTATAAATAAAACTCTCTGTTGGTAGCAGCGGCTTGCTTTTTTCTGAGGCACCTCATTTGCGGACTCAGCTTGCTCAAGTGAAGTTTTTAATCGTATTGGCGGGGTTCATGGGGGTGACTTTTTAACCAATATGAGTAATTTATAAGGAACGTAAGGATTATGATGTGCACAGATGTAAAGAACCGGTTGTACAATAAAATTGTAAAACATGTGTAACTTATCTTTGTTACTTTTCTTTATTATTATAATAATAATAATCATGAAATAATACATCATTATAAGTCTAACACATTCTCATATTTTACCGTTATCAATATGAACTAAAATATTTCAAACGTGAATAATTCTTTTAACACTATTTCAAATTGTAATGCTGTAAACTAAATAACTTCAAATCTATTATGTAGCAAGTAGATTCAAAACGAACGTATTTTATGAATTAATTATGGAAAATAATTAAATATTAATAAAAGAACTACATATATATGTATAGTTGGCCAAAGCAGAGAACTTCTCTGCGGGGTGCACTGCTAATTAGAGGGGCAAGAGGAGGTGGTAGTAGAGGAGGCGGTGAGGGCTGCAATCACAGGTGGCTAAACGATTGCTTATTGGCTGCCGTGCGCGTGATTGTTGCCGCCGCACGTGCCGAAATGCTCTATTAGCAAAGTTAAAAATATTTGGCAAGCACTTCAGTTGCTTATAATTTCTGTGCAGTTTTATTTTACTTTTCTTATAATTTCTGTGCAATTAGTTTTATTATAATTTCCGACTCATAGATTTTTTTGTTGGTATTATCATCTTGTTTCAGTTTTCTGTTTTTTGCCCCTTATCAATTACAGCATTTACCCGGAAACCCCGAAAAACTACGGAAATCCGGAGAAAATGAGTTTTTCTTTGTTCTTTGCTCCTGATATGCCCAGAGAATTTCTGACTCACATATTTTTTGTTGGTATTGTCACATAGTTTAAGGTTTCAGTTGTTTGCCTCTTACCAATTACAACATATCTCCGGAAAACGCGGAAAACCACGTATATACGGAGAAAATGACAATTTTTTTTATCTTTGTTCTTTGCTCCTAGTATTCAAAGGGAATTGGCGACTCATATGGTTTTGTGTTAGTATTGCAATCTAGATTAAGGTTCCAGTTGTTTGCCTCTTATCAATTACAGTATATCTCCATAAAACTCGGAAAACCACGGAAATCCGCAGAAAATGACTTTGTTTTAATTTTTTTACCTTAGTTGTTTGCTCCTAATATTCCCAGGGAATGTCTGACTTACATATTTGTTTGTTGGCATTGTCATCTAGATTAAGGTTTTAGTTGTCTGTCCGTTATCAATTACAGCATATCCCCGTAAAACCCGGAAAACCACGGAAATCCACAGAATTTCTAGAACTCGAAACTTGTGATGTACAGTCACTGTAACCGTTATTGCGAAATAATTCTTCTGCTTCAGGTGTGTCCTTTGCAGTTACAAAAGGGTGAGTATGTGGACTACGAGATATCTGCCATAATTGTGATGGTCACATGCAAAGAAAAGGGGAATCATAACTTCTAAACATGCCAAGTGTAAGTTAAAGTTCTTTTTCTTAGTTGCTCGCTGAAATCTTAAAATCAATGACACTAATTTGTCCATATTACCAATCCAAAATTGTGCTGTTTTACCCAATGTCCCTTCTCTAACTTCAGTCAAGAAAGTAGGGTAGTGACTGTGGAAGGTTTGGCAAGATAAATTATCATTCACAGATTTCAAATTTGAATATGAAGGGTGTTCTGCCAGGTTTTCAATCGCTTTCATCCCTTCAGCATCAGGATTTTTTCCAGTATTCTTTGTCATGCTGTAATTGGTGAGGGGGGAAACAACTGAAACCTTAAACTATATGGCAATAAAAACAAAAATTATGTAATTCAGAAATTCCCTGGGAATATTGGTATCAAATAGCAAAGATTAAAAAAAATTTAAAAGATATTAAAACAAACTCATTTTCTCCGGATTTTCGTGGTTTTCGGGGTTTTCCGGAGATAAGATGTAATTGATAAGGGGGAAACAACTAACCCCTTAATATAGATGGCAATACCAACACAAAAGCATATGAGTCACACATTCTCTTTGAATATTAGGAGCAAAGAACTACGATTTAAAAAAATTAAAGCAAACTCATTTTCTCCGGATTTTCGTGGTTTTCGGAGTTTTCCGGAGATAAGATGTAATTGATAAGGGCAAACAACTGAAACCTAGAACTAGATGGCAATACCAACAAACAAAAATCCCTTGGAATATTAGGAGCAAAGAACAAAGAATTTAAAGAAATTAAAAAAAAAATCAATTTCTCTGGATTGCCGTGGTTTTAGGAGTTTTCTGGAGATATGCTATAATTCATAAGGGGCAAACAACTGAAACCTTAATCTAGATGGCAATACCAAGAAAAAACATACGAACCAGAAATTCCCTTTGAATATTAGGAGTAAAGAACAAAGATTTAAAAATAAAACAGTCATTTTCTCCGACTATACGTGGTTTTCGGGGTTTTCCGGGTGTATGCTGTAATTGGCAAGGGGAAAATAACTGAAACCTTAATCTAGATGGCAATACCAACACAAAAACATATGATTCACCAATTCCCTTTGAATACTAGGAGGAAAGAACAAAAATTTAAAAAAAATTAAACGAAGCCATTTTCTCCGGATGTCAGTGGTTTTCGGAGTTTTCCGGGCTTATGCTGTAATTGATAAGTGGCAAACAACTCAAACCTTAATGTAGGTGGTAATGCCAATAAAAAACATGAGTCACAAATTCGCTTTGAATATTAGGAGCAAAGAACAGAGATTTAAAAAATAAAACAAAGTCATTTTCTCCGTATATACGTGGTTTTCCGGGGATATGTTGTAATTTGTAAGGGGCAAACAACTGAAACCTTAAACTAGATGCCAATATCAACAAAATGTGTGAGTCAGAAATTCCCTGGGAATATTAGGAGCAAAGAACAATGAAAAATTAAAACAAATTCATTTTCTCCGGATTTCCGTGGTTTTCCGGATTTTCCGGGTAAATGCTGTAATTGACAAGAGGCAAACAACTAAAAACTTAAACTAGATGGCAATACCAACAAAAAAATATGTGTCGGAAATTCCCACGGGGGGGGGGAGTGTTTCATATTAGTGGCCCATGGTCTAGGAGGAGAATGTTTTCATAACAGATAGTGTACTGTACTACAATGTTAATAATAGCACGGCACGGTTCCGACTCGTAACGTAACGGCCACATTCCTCGCATTCCTCACAGAGAAGTTCTTTGCTTTGGAACACAATAGACCTACCTTCTTTACTAATAGCAAAACATATTGAAATAAAAATGGAAACTCCATCCTCTTACAAAGCTATTTTATGTGGGACAAAATAAGCTGATCTGAACAAATCTCACACCCTTAAAAGCTTATCCGGGTTTGTTTGTCTTGCTATCAATTTGACTATGCCCCCTCTTCAAACAAACATAAATACTTGGAGGGAATGAAAGAAACGGGGTAGAGCTTTTAGACTCTTCAGTTGTACAGTCTGCACAAGAGCAAACTATTAAAACTGCTAAGATTATAAAATATCCTAATTATTTACCTAATAGGTACTAAGTATACTTGTGATTTTAGGACAATTGCCTACTCTGTTAAGTATTATTTAAAATGTTAAACTATAATACGTTTCTATGACGGTACAAGTAAGCAAAATATCGAAATGTGCTTATTAGTATAAAATGTTAACTTTTGTTTATTAAAATTAAGTAAAATTATATCTATCTACTGTTTTAGTTAAATGCTTAATTCATTAATTTACAAGCCTAAACATAATTTTTAGTGCCCTAAAATCAAGGTTTTCTAATAAAACATGAATACTAGAGAATACTGTAGGATAAAAATTCCTCTGACACTGGGGCTTGAACCCAGGACCTTTTAATACTAGGCCTAGAGATGTAAAAACTACGAGGACATGTTCACACTCTCTTGTCTCTTTCCTTTCTCCCAAAGTAGCTTTTCTTTCTTTAAATTCAATACTTTTATACATTATATACTGAACTTTAAATTTTAACTCGGTCACAGACAGTCAAGTGGCATGTTTGTTTACACAGCTGTCATGTGTCGAGCGGTATGGGATGCAGGTGTCCAAGCACTTGCTACCAGTAGCCTGAGCCGCGGCTATGCAAGGAGGGGAAATTTTTTATTTATTTGAAACAGCCAGCCGTTGCTAGATTCTCAACCTTCTCATAAGCAACGGCTAGGTAGCAGTGGCTTTCTTTTATTTATAGCACTCATTGAATTAAGATCTATAACTTTTCTGGAAGATTAAAATCCTTGAGTAAGATCCCCAATGAAAGAATCACGCGTAGAACATCTTACATTGTACTACCTCGCATTGTGCTCGCCTGCCATTTATTCGTGGTACTAGTTTCCTTTATTTATTTATTCATTATTATTATTATATAATTATTTTCTTAGTTCGGGTACGGTCCCCTGGGCATTTGCCCCTGCTGCCCCCCTGTCGCCCTCCCTGTGTTTAACTGTAAAGATGAAATGGAAAGTATAAAATATTACGATATTAACTAGTATTTTTAGCCAGTTTTTAAGTTTAAGGTCATCTTACTGGATTTTTCTTGTCATTTTTTGTCATTTCAAACATATTTTCAGATGACTGATAAACTTCCTCAATATTTTCAGATCATCAAAACCCAGGCCCAGCTCGTAACACTTGCCTTCTCATTTTACCACATTCTAGCACATTCTGCTGCGCGTATAGTCCAAACTTAGAATACTGCGTAAGTGAAGCTAAAAATGTTAACAAAATTATTGGACTACTTATAAAGCCAAATTTACCATAGATATAGGGTGGCCATTTCTAAAATGTCAGAAAGGAGGACACACATCTTCGATAATCTAGCATACTGTAGTATAACTTCGGGCATGGACGGCTGGACATCAGATATTACATGGTATAGTTAGGAAGTTATTCCTCTGGGTCGCGAGCTACCCCTGGTGATCCCGTAAGGGGATATTCACAGCGGATTTGTTACCGGGGTGCGCCAGTCCCCTACCTACTTAAACCTAAGGACACATACACACACCCAGTCCTGAACCCGGGAAAGAAATTTTTCACTACTGAAAAATCCCCAACCCGGCCGGGAATCGAACCCGGGCCGCCGGAGTGGAAGGCAGGAGCGCTACCGACTCACCCACGGCGGCGGACATTACATGGTATAACCCTGACTAATTTTACTTAACTGCATTTATATAAAATAAATGATTTTATCTTGCAAAAAGGGATTTTCATCTCTATTTATGAATGTACAATGCAATGAATGTACAAAACAAAGGGAGACTTGAACAACAAACAACAGTACGCCCAACGCCACGCACTGCACCAAACAAATGATAGTACGCTATCATCGTATGGACAAGCGTGCCAACCTTAGGAATAGATTCCTTGGCAGTAACGTACGGGAAAATACAAATTTTATTAATACGCTTTATCGATCCATCAGTGTCTCGAAAAGGGGGACAAATCAACGTCCGGCATAAAGTCGCGCCGGATGGAGGACTGCTTAGCCAAAAGCCTTACAGTCAAGCCAAAAGCCGGACGTCTGGCCACCCTACATAGATAACAGGTTAGCCATAACCAGGCTTCCGCGAACTGATGAATATACTTTAGCTGCTCAGTGCTGTAGTTCGAAGTATGTACATTAAGATAAATTACTCAAAGCATCAAACCAGCTCACATTGTTGTTCACATTCTGTAAGCAGTAAACAACTCTACTGACACTTTTCCCTTGGTTGATTTACCAGTCCACCATTGCTGAGTCTGTGTTGCCAAAATTTCATTAAATATGATTATTGTAAGATTCTTACTTACTCAATGGCAGTAGCCAATTCCTAAGCAAGCTAAAGGACTATTATCTATTAATGGAACCCGGAGGCTCATTGTCGCTCTTGCTTTAGCCCGCCATTCGACCCTATTCTATGCTAACTGCATCCAACCATCCCTCGCAAATCTTACTTCCCTTAAATCTGACCTTAGTCTAGGTGTTCCAAGTGGTCTCTTCCCTTTGGGTCTCCCAGCCAATATTTTTGAAATATATCTTTCCTCCCCCGTGCGCTCAACATGTCCAGCCCATTTTATCCTCCGTGATTTAATACGCTTACTATATTCGCTGAAGAGTACAGGTTATGAAGCTCGTCGTTATGCAGTTTCCTCCAGTTCCCATTTTCTTCTCTTCTAGGCCCAGGTATTTTCCTCAGCATCCTGTTTTCGAACACACTCAGGTTATGTTCTTCCTGAAGAGCATGCGACCATGTCTCGCTAACATATAGTACCACCGGCAGGACAATTGTCTTAGTTTTTTTCTGGAGATAAGACGAGAAGATGCTGCATAAAAACAAGCATTTCCTGATTTCAGTCGACTTAAGCTTTTGAAGAATTTGAAGTTTTAAGTAGACTTTATTAGTTTTATACATGTTTCAGCTAGAGAGGTCATATCACGCGTAGGGAAGTTTGAAACGCAGGAGGTCATAGGCCGTGTCACTATATCGATATACATTCGTTTTCTTTGTGTTAGGGCTTCTGTTCAGTTTTTGTGGTTGTGGTATAGAATGAAATAAAGGCGATGAGTCATGGTATGTAAATATCCAATCTAGCATTTATTTTTATGATTGACGAAACCATGTAAACCCTTACTCAAATTGGCTGGCAACGGGGCGTGAATCAGGGATCTCACGATGCGAGCCCCAGACGCTGATGCCTGAGCCATCCCTATCGGTTTCTCTCTTTGTCGGGTCTGATTGATTTTAAAATCCTTCGAACATTAAAGACAGCCAGTAATTATTGTTACTAAGATAACTCCTTTTTCTAATTGAATCATGAATAATAATGTCTGAAACTGAAGTTAAACGGTGGATCATTTGGTTGAGATGGGCTATGAGCCTGTCTATTTTTGTTTAATGAGTATTTTACTCCAAAATGACTGGCTTATCCTGTGTACTCGAACTTGTAATGCATATAATTGCATTCGCTCCAGAGGTAGTCAACAGATCTTTTTGAGTTCAGAAACTTCACTGCCATGGTAATTTTACCTCTAGCCTATCAGAATGTTAAATTGTATTTTGTACGTCAGACTTTTAATATACGTAACAAATTTTTTACGAAAAGTGAGATTTTTTTTTTTTTTTTTTTACTTAGACTACTTTCTTCACTACAGTGTTAGAAAAAATATTTTCAGCCTAGTATGATGCCGTATGTGACTTGTCGTTGGAGCAAAAAGTGTAACTGCTCCATGGGACCAGAAATCTAACCTGTTCAGGAACTTGATAATTAGATGGAAGGGGATGTGTTCACGAAGGGTGAAGTGTTGAGCAATTCGTGCTGTAAAAGCAATACAATGGGCCACGAAAATTCTAGAAGAGTATTAGATGTCTCTGATGTATTTTCGCTACTTCAGCTTATGAAAGGTCTTGGCAAGCATAGTCGATCAGCGTTGGTTTGTGAAACCATCGCTTCAGCGCGCATGCGTGAGCAAAGGTCGCCCATGTTTTTCCCGTCCAGTACAGCCGCCATCTTAGCGAGGGGACCAGGAATGGTAGTGTACTAGCGTGGGTATCCGTTGTTGCACCAGGAAGTTAATTGTGTTATGTGTGTGATGTATATTTTGGTACGTGATTATTTTATGATCCGTCTATTTAACGTAAAATGTTTTCGGTCTCTCTTTCCGGTAAGTAAATACAAATTAATATATATGGCCAAGAGAATTAGGCATCGCATTTTCATTTCGGCCAAAATTATTCCAATTACGGTATCTGCTCTCAGTCTTCATAATTGTTTACATTATTGATGGCCAGTGATGTGATTCGGCGTCACTTACCGGACCGAAGAAATGAAAGGAACAAAAAACTTATTGCAGCATAAAATAGTTGTTTAATTTAACAATTTATTGGTCACAACATTTTTTTGAAGTCCTGTTACTGCCCGAAATAAGCGCTAGTGTAAAACAAATCACATGACCTTTCCATTAATGACAGTGGAATCACATGCTACTTTAGTCCACTGTATAAATCTATGGTTCTTGCAGTGTGGCAGATTGGTCAGCTTGGTAGGTTCTACTTTTTGTTTGTTTGCGGCGATGAAAGAAGGAATCCCATGTGCTGTTTGCCGGGATTATGCCAATGGGATACTGCACGAATGTGTAGCATGATGGAGCCCACAGTAACTAAGCGCCCGCCGATTATCGATTGGGAACAGAACGGAGATCTACAGGGATAAGCTTAGTTCCTGGTACAACTCTTGAATGAACGAGGAATTCTGTGCCTCTTTTAATTTTCATTGCGTTAAATGAAAAAGTCTATAATTTTGTTTGGTCTGTATTCCTTTTGCTTATTTAGTACATCTAGATACAACATGTATCGGATCGGTGTGTAACCGGTTTTTACTTATTTCCTCTCGGAGACCGCTCGTGGACACATTTGAGGCTCTTTTTTGTTATTGGAAAAATTGGAAGTGAAATGCCCCAGAGAAATAAACAAATTTTGGTTTGAATGTGTGAAATCATTGACATTGATTTCTGTCTAAGAGTTGTATTACATTAAAAAGTAATGTATTGAATGTTTTTGGTTCTTGGAACAAGTTTGAAATAAGCATATAACAGGATCAAAACTGCTTGCATTAATGTATATTTTAAAGTACAGGGTGTACTGATCTGTCTTCCAGAATATCTCCAAAACAAAGCCCTCATTCGCAGCATAAAAACAGGTTTAAGTTGTTTGGCTGTGTCGCTAGAATCTTGGCAGTTTGCTCCCCTCCCTTATCATGGTTTGTTCTTCAGAGGGGGAAACTGGCGACGTAGGTATGTTCTCCACTGTATGACGTGGCGGTAGTTCATTGGTTTAATGGTAGCTTCCATTTTGCAAACATCTCTCAGGGGTCAGACGTACAGGATTAAAGAAATTTGATTTGTTTTTAATGTGTCGGCTTGGTAGAACTTGAATGATCACATCGATTTTCGAATGAACTGCTTTCACAATGCGAAAATTAAAACTGAACCATCCGTCGAACAAGGCTACTCGACCGGGAGTGTTAGCATAGTACTACAGGGTCGCCTAATTATGACGCATAACCATATCCCAATGACCAGTGCGCACTTGATGTAATAAAAAATCTAAGGCCGGTATTCCACTATCCAAATTATTTGATTAAATAGTTTTGAAAAAAGAAAATGTTCTACCGTTGCTTCAAACAATCCGTATTGGATGATCATTTGAAGACGCTGTCCTAACATTTGGATCAAGGATTTCCCGGCATTCATAGCATAGGGGTCAAAAATGGCGGCTAAACGTCAACTGTTTTGAGAAGTAAACGCATTTATATGAATATTCAGCATTTAATCCACATTTCAAAAATTAATTACTACATGCTACAATAGTAATGTTGGGATATAGGCTTATATTTAAAAAGAAAGCCCTGCAAGCTAATCTAAACTCATTTTCCATAACCTTCAATATGAAAGTGATTCAGCCTGATTTTCTTGTCATTTAGATATTTCTCAAATACTGGGTCACTGCTACAAAGAAAAAAAACTTATATAAACCAATAAATCTATGCCGTTATACGAGGGTAAATCGAAAAGTAACGCACAATGTGTTTTTTTTCTTCAAAAAGTTTAGTAGGTACAGTTACAAACAAATGCACACTGGAAGGGACATCTTTTGTCTATTTTTCTATATAGTCTCCAAGTTTCTCAAATTTCTCCCATCGTGATACCAGTTTCAAAATACCCTGTTCATAAAAGTCCGTTCGGTTGGAGTATAGCCAGTTGCGGACTGCTGTTTTCACTTCTGCATCTGACGCAAAGCGTTTAC
The DNA here is from genome assembly GCA_964059195.1 of Ectobius pallidus. Classification (NCBI taxonomy): domain Eukaryota; kingdom Metazoa; phylum Arthropoda; class Insecta; order Blattodea; family Ectobiidae; genus Ectobius; species Ectobius pallidus. The sequence goes on from CAXKWD010000003.1 coordinate 113,290,260, forward strand.
CGGCCAGGAAGGTTATCACGGCTATGAAAGGCTATCACGGCTATCTTCAAAGAATGCACTCCAGCTGGAGACATTTGCTACGGTCCATACAGTCGTCCCCATACACGCCAAGCATGCCCCTGTGAATTTCACTCGGGTTATGTCCTTTAGCCCATAAAAATCGCACTTCACCTCGCATTTGCACATTGTGAGTGAGCACCAGCCTACTCACAGCGTGCGCAGGCATCATGGTGCTTGGCAGTATGAATTAATTTTAGGAGCAGACCTAATATGTTCACATTATACTCGGAGAATCCATCCATATAAACGGAAAGATCAATAGATATCACTTTCATTAGTGTGACTGCTGGAATAAATATTCATAATTTCTGTAGCAGTATTACAGAATTCTCTTTTTTATATTCATTATTATAATATGATTCCAACTAAATTATTACTTATTTGAGTTGGCTAACCAGTAAGGTCGAAGGCCTGTGAAGGTTTATCAATACCTTGCATCGGGCAAGATACAGGTAAATGTCCCACACCCTTTTCATGTGGTGGCAGGAATTTTCAAAGAATTATTCAGAAAAATACCTAGCTCCATTACTTGTAGTGATTCAGATCAGGTACCGGTCAAAGCCTACAGTATTGATATGTCGTCTATTTTATGTAATGCATTATATTATTGTACTCCTAAATTTTTATTTTAGAGGCCAGAAATCAATCTATTTTCATGTAATACGTATGAACTTTGCAAGAGATCGCTATTGGCGAAGAAGATACTGTATAATGAATTAGAAGAAAGCCAGGAACATGCTGCACTAGGAATTGAGATACCAGAAGACAATGGAAACATTCAAAAATAAGTTTGGCGTGTTGTGATGATTATTACAACAGAGAGGATTGTTAATACAAGTAAGAATCAGCTTGAAAAATTTTATGTCATAACCGGGATTTGAACACGGATCTTCAGCTTAACGCGCTGATGCTCTACCATTGAGCTACCATGACAACATGCCAGCATGACATCAAATTCCTCAACTGATTCAGAAGACAAGGCAGACCACAGGAGGTTTCTCCGTTGAGAACACACATCCAATGGCGTCCTACATTTGTAGGTACTTTGAAGCCAAGTTATTGTTTATATACTATCAATTAAGTGGAGGGAAAGGAAATAGACATTAAATCCATGTCTGGGATATTATTTGTATTGTATTAATATCCCAGACATGGATTTAATGTCTATTTCCTTTCCCTCCACTTAATTAAGAGAGGATTGTTTTTAAGAAGCCTCAGAAGACCAGACCTTGCCGAAATATGGAAGGAGAGGCGAGAGTTAACAATTTCCACGGCAATCCATCGCTCTATGATCGGCAACGGCCGCACGCTGTGGGACGGTAGATGTCGGGTGGCTTCATCTTTTGATCGCATTGTGTAATGGTTGACAGATATAAGTTAGGTAAAATAGGAGGGAAAAACTATGAAGTTTTAAAATTTTGTTGAACATTTCTTGGGCTTCAGGAAATGAAAATCAAAGAGTTCCCTCCCTTGAGGGGGGCCTTCCCCCGCTAACAACCCCTGTATAGTTTTATATAGACATTTGTTAAGGCACTAGCCTACTTTGGTAAATAAAAAAGTACTAAGAAAGGAGGACAGTTCTGTGATTTCCTTTTGCATTTTTTCCCCTCATAAAAATACACGTTTCTAAGAGAAACATGGTCAGTAAGGTGTTACATACCGTAATAAGATTATTTATAAAAGTAACAACTATTACGATCCAGTTAGATGAGGAAAAGTTCTTACATAATTTGCTGTTAGCAGATGACCAGGTGGTCGTGGCTCAGGATGGAGAAGATGCAAATTATACGTGTAGAAAACTAAATGAAGTTTATAAGAAATGGGGATTACAAATAAATTACAATAAAACAGAGTATTTAACCAATGACACGGATGATTTATATATAGATGGAAAGAAGATTAAAAAAGTGCAAATTTTTTGCTATTTGGGATCCATACTTGAATTAGACGGAACATCAAATAAAGAAATACAGAAAAGGATCGCTAACGGGAGAAAAGTTATAGGAATGCTAAATTCGATATTGTGGAATAAAAATATAATTAACAAAACTAAAACAATTTTCCAAAGTATAGTATTATATGGGGCAGAGACATGGACAGTAAATTCACACCATAACAGAAAATTAAGTGCTACAGAAATGGATTTTTGGAGAAGAGCTGCAAGAAAATCAAGAATAGAAAGAATTCGAAATTCAGAAATAAGGAAGATAATGAAAGCAGAGGAAACAATTTTAACAACAATAGACAAAAAAAAGACTAAATTGGTATGGACATCTACAAAGAATGCCGGAGAATAGGATACCAAAAGCTATAATGAATTGGCAACCAGAGGGGAGAAGGAAAAAGGGAAGACCTGCTAGGGATAAGTGGTACCATGCAACACATTGAACATTCTTTGGAAATATGTTAATTTTATTGCAATATATAATAATTTTGGTAAATTTTAATTTAAAATTTGGTTAGAAATTACTGAACTTTTATACAAATGTTATTGTAATAGAGTTGTTGTGTTGGTGGAGTTTAACCTCAGAAATGAGGAAATCGCTCAATAAATAAAATAATAACTATTACGATACAAAGGTAAACTTTTTTATAAGCCGGGTACAATCATTTTACGCTTTCACGGTTTTTGCACATTCAGGGGTTAGTTGGGGGGTACCTCCCCCCCCCCTCAGGGATGGGAACACTTTGGTTCTTGTTTCCTTGAGGTCAAACGAGTGTTATTTTGACTATTTTTAATCACATTTAACGTCAGAGTAAGTGTCAAATGATTGTCCGTTATTGTGGGGGAGAGGGAAGGAATGATTGTAAATTGTAATAATTTTGCTTGCGATCCAAAATATGTGTTCATGAATTAAGTTTAGTCTGTCGTTAGGTTATGTGTGAATGCCATAAACAGGATATTTTTGGACGGTATTTTTCCTTCCCAGTACCCTAGCAAATATTATCGTACAAATTATTGGTCATGTAGTCACTTCGGATCCCTCCTAGGATTATGTTTAATAATTCAAATCCTATCAGGAATTTTTCTATCTTCGTGTATAACTATGGATGTTGTGAATCGTGAATAGTCACTGAACCGTTTTATATGATTACGTCAGGGTATCATCAAACTCTTTCTTCGTTAATGATTCGCGGGTTGCATCCGGTTGAACCGGGTCTCTGCTTATTTTTTCCTCTAAAACGGTGTAAGGAGATTGGAACCCATGCTTCCTTAACAAAGCTGCAGTTGTCTGTATATAGGGTAACATAAGACAGAATTCAAGTCGCTCATATACTTGCCATAATTCAACACACAGTTTACATAAATAGATACTACTACGGAATATGGCCATAGTCTTGCACCGTGTCATTATAGTCCTTTCACAGAAAGATCGGCCGTGCTTCTTTTCTCTTAAATAGTACATTATGCCACAACCCTATAATGACATTTATTGAGATGCGAGTATGTTTATGAAACGAACAACGCTAGTTCCACAATTTTTATACAAATATCTTAATGACCATTATAGGCAAGTTTTTGTTCGACCATAATTAGTCTCAATATTTAAATTTTTAGGTTTTAGATTAACCCAAACAGACGGTCACGCTTCAGCGCGGCATGACCTTTGCACCAGCTAATTGTAGTTCTTGTTTTTTTATGACAGATGGCAGCTCATTTCGTCGGTCAAATCGAAGCTTCCTTTTCGTAATTTTCATGAAACCAACAGGTTTTGACAACTCGAAATTCGCTAATTTTAGTATGATGTTAAATTTAACACGAACAGAATTGATTTAATTTTAAATACAGGCTATTTAACTCTCAGTTTCCAGCTGCTACCCTCGAGTTCTCAAGATCATTCTGTGTTCAATAATTAAAAAAAATACCACACCGATCTCTGAAATGAAATGGGCGTCATTATGATACTGTTACGTCACACGTAAAAAGCGTATTATAGTATGGTCAAACAAAAACAAACTTGACTGTTATAGTATTATGGAACTGCTACTTATAGGGCTTAGCTACTGATATTCCCACTTCCCAGGCATTCGCCTGGCTCTTTGACCTTGGATGATGCGCGCGCATCGCTATATCGCTAATGGAAACTTCTGAACAAGACAAAGCCAAATAACTCGAGTATGTACTTTGTATAAAAAGAATGTGGGATGGAGTCTAAAAGTTTTCCAGCCTACTCGAACCATCGTATCACGATAACAGTTGGTTTCAGTTGTGAGAAAATAAAAGCATTTCAAGCATTAGGTCTTAGAAATTCACCTGAACCAACCTTTATAAGCGACCTACATCTACTGCCACTTTCATAATCTAGGCGAGCACCCACACCCAGGACCTCGACAACTGAATTAGAACGCTGAAATTCAATTTATTTTCACCTCTTAAACCAACCAAACCGAGACTGGAACTCTAAACATAACGAAACCGGAATTGGTATGCCGACTGAGTGCGTTGTCATCTGTCTGTATACCTGTTATATTGCAATCACAGAGAAAACTGCGGGAGGGAAGAATATCAATTTGATGAAACGGAAGTGGAAGTTTATTGCTGGATTATCGCGTTTTTTCCTCCTCGTCCAGTCAGGTGACATGGGGATGGTCTAAAGCCGAAGGCACACAAAATAGCGTCTTTTCCGAGATCTAGCAGGTACGGTCGTCACTCGTCTCGCTATCATCGTTCCCAGCGGGGCTGTTTTTGAAGTATTGTTTGTTTAATGCAAGAAGGACGCACTCGTTAATAGCCGCGTGTTGAAGTGTTTCATGTCTTAGTCGGAAACGAGAATCTAAGAAACGCCAAAATTTTTAATGATATTATCGGTACTATTGTTATTAGATTGACTTTGTAACAGAGTCTGCCACCTGCTTGGATCTGAGAGTACTACTGTTTACCCTCAATAAATAGTAATGTATTCCGGCAAACCGCAAAAAAGAAATACCAACGTTTGACTCGCCGAGTGAGGACGATGAAAACGAGAGCATGTAATGCACCTAGCAGACAGTTCATTTTAATTGAAATTTCTTATCGCTGTTATCATTTATCAATCTCATGAAGATAAATTTTTATATTACGTGCAGTACGGGTAAGTTCATAATCGACCCATTATTACGTAAAATACATGAATTAATAAGGAAAGTATTTGCATCAACATTATGGTGACATGTTTTCTCTGTCAACTTAGCTGCGAGTAGCTATTTTTATGTCTTCTGCTCTGCTGCTTATAATAATGTCCTACCGAGGCTGCCCGGCTGGAATTGAATACAACCGCTAGGCCTATACAGTTTAGCTCGACCATAGTTTTGAAGAGTGATTCAGAGAAAGCTTTTCAGGTGTTTCAACGAACTTGATCAACTAAACTTATACGAGCCCATTAATAATTTGATCTTACTAGTTTTTTTTTTTTCTTCTTCTTAACCCAGACCTTCGGGTAGAAGCGCTTGTTAGATTATACAGGATTTGTGGCAAAGACTCGGGATTTGAGACAGCATTATGCTTTTTAATTTTCTAAGGAAGTACCGTATAGGACTTGCAGCTAGTACAGTTACAACTCTGGTTTGTGTTCAAGCAGAGATAATTACAACACTGTAGGTTGAAGCACAGTGTTTCGAGAACAGTCCGAAGTCTAACGCGTAGTTACGAACATCAAGGTCATCACTTCCATCAGTTATCGGTGCTTGCGAACATCCGTATCGGCCATGATGCCAGTGTTGAATCAGCGACAAAAGAGAAATTTTTAGCCGCGTACTGTACTGTACTGTACTGTACATGTTGGAGCAACGATAAAAGAAAATAAGAATTTTCCTTACTGTCAAGTACCACACAGCGCGTGTTAATCAATGCTACCATTCTCTTGGTGGAACAGCGCGCTTCTTTGTTCGTTTATCGTCGCTCCAACTTGTACGCGGCCTAAAAGAGAACAGCGACGAAAGTAGCGAAGTATAAAGTGCATGAAAGAATCTAGTGTTGATAAAGTGGCATAAGAACCCTAGCTTTCAAATTATATTATTAAATTTGACAAGATTGTTTATGTTTCGTATATCCGAGCTAAGCCAAATAAAAACTCATCCAAACTAAAATGTATGGCATGACAACCTGATTTTCATTTTGATTATGTCATATGGATGTGAATATTGAAACTCTAGACTACCGTATGATTGTGAACTGAACAGCCGATAATTAAATGGCGAGTTCATCACCTCATCTCTGAGCTTATCTCAAGGAATATATTATTAATTCTTCGTGCCAATGAATTGTGCTGAGTATATATAAAATAAACTCATTACCCTCATGTTTTTTGTGGCATATTGGATATTTACGTTTCGTGTATCGATTTGCTTGCATTTTGATGTGTGAGAAGATGAAGAAAATATTTCATTTTTATACATCTGTACATCTACTTCGAACTTCCCTTTCTCTTGATAGGTAATCCTCAAGTCATACAGAATGAGCATTTTAATATGAGAGTTGCAGTCTTGTATTAAAAACGATTAATTTGTAAGGTTAGATATATATTTATGGAATCACAGAATGTTGTTTCTTTTGAATATTTCATGAGAACACTATAGAAGAAAAACTCCTGATGCTGGGATTGGAACCTGTGACCTTGCCATGCCAATGCTCTACTAACAGCAAGCCAGAGTTCAGTTCATGTAATGTTCAACAGAAACAGAATTCTCTAGATTCATGAAAACATATCTAGGCCCAAATATTGCCCTCTAGCATCTCTTGAAAATCCACATAGAACTGCAAACGGGAATAGAGATCTTTGGGTACCAGCTCTAGCTGGTAGGATTTCAAACCTCTGCTAGAATATGCCAAACAGTTGGCTCTGACATTTGCATTTTCTGACCATCTCGATTTGTTGACTTCTTAAGCACACCTGGCATGTTTCTGTCATATGTTTGATGGTCCTGGTCGACCTCTTCCATTTAGCATCACACAGGTAGCTAGCCTCCTGGAACTTGTTGAATTGTTGAACCATGCATGAATTGTCTGTAGTGATATTTCCCACAAAATTGCCTTACAGTCGCAACCGATTCACATAGTGATTTCTAACCTTTCTTTTCACCATTGAACGATGCCACGACTGTTATTTTCATCAATGACTGCCCTCTAGTGACTGAATCTATGAGGGTTATTTGGAAAGTAAGGTCTGATCGCTGAAAAAGAAAACAAAAACATCAATAAGTAAAAAATATTTATTGCAATATGTACAGAGATTCATTGGCTACATAGTTGGCACCGTTATCGAGGCATTTAGCGGTGTGCCATCAATTGTATGCCCGTATCATAGGACTCTGCCTCCACCCATATACAGAGAAAGGTGATGAGTTTCTCGACAATGTTGTCACTGGGGATGAAACATGGGTGAAAATCTGAGGAGGGCGATCCAAAATAAGAGATGTGGAGTGCTGACCAGAGGCATTATGCTTTTGCACGACAATGCAGGACCCCATACAGCCAACGCCACACGGAATCAGCTGCTTCAGTTTCGATGGGAAATCTTCGACATTCCACCCTACAGCCCCGACCTCGTGCCAAGTGACTTCTATCTTCTGTATCATGAAGCAATTTCTGGCAGAAAAAGGTTTCCACAACGACACTGAGGTACAGATGGCAGTGATTTCATGACTCCAGATGTTGGAGTCCTATGATATGGGCATGCAATTGTTGGTACACCGCTAAGATAAATGCTCGATAATGGTTCCAGCTTTGTAGAGAAGTGACCATTGAATCTCTGTAAATATTACAATAAATATTTCTTACTTATTAATGGTTTTATTTTCTTTATCGGCGATCGGACCTTACTTTCAGAATAACCCTCGTACAACCATGCTGTGGCACAGATTATAATTTGCAATCTTTTGTTTAGCTGTATTTGTTCATATGAGTAGTTTTGCTGTGTCTGTTATGCTTATAACATTTTTGTTCGGAACCTGGAGAGACTTATGAATAACGCTGTAATCAATTATTCATTTTGATTGAGAGCCTTAAAATGACTTTTGGTTTATCATTTATTAGTATTCAAGTTTTGCTTATTTTTTTAAAATTTTTTTTTTTTTTAATTCTTTTTTTTTACGTATTTAAGGTAAAACATTTTTTAAGTATGTTGTTAGTTACTGTAATGGTAATAACTTACTATATATAGCATTTGAAATATAGTAATTTGTATAAGATCTGATCAAATAAATGTTGGAAATAATTTTACTGAAGCTTATGTAATATTACTTATTATTACTTGACCTATCCCTTTTAGATTTAAGAGCATGTGGAATTTAAGGTGAAAAGTATAAAGTTTGTATTTTTCAAGGTAAATGGTTTTCTGGTAAAGAACAATATAGGCTATGTTCCTTTTTTAGACTGATAAACCTAGTTGTTAGTTTCTGTATACTATTTTTATATTTCAGACTCAAGAAGTGAAAGACTCACTTCTGGAGGACCACCTGAAAAGACAAGCAATTTTGCAGATATGATTTTATCTACTTTTGAAAAGAACTTGTCTGGCTTTGATTTGAATTCAGTGGCTAATAATAGCTCAAAGAATGGTTTACCAGACGTTCTTTGTGCTGATGATAGCATGGAAGAAACAGCCATTAATGAATGTGCAGAAACTGTTGCTTCTGAAAATATATCTGATGAGAGAGATTCTAAGAAATTGGAAGCAACTGAAAGATGTTCAGGTGACACTGCTGCTATCCATGAGAACGGTATTAACACGACCAGCAACAATCAGGCAAATGATGAAGAGAAAGATAGTAATTCATCTAGTCCTAACAGTACAATTTTTGAAAGTGAAAGAACTGAAAATGAAACGAGTGTGTGCACAGACTTTGATAAAACTGTTCAGAAAATTCTGTGTACAGAATTGGACACAGAGAGTAGTGATAAAGAAAAAAAAAATGAAACGATAGAAGAGAAGGAAGGAGAGTTTCATGAAGCTGAAGATAACATGGCTATGGATGCTGTCGATGACATGGCTATGGATGCTGTCGATGACATGGCTAAGGACACTGTTGATGACATGGCTGTGGACTCGCGTGAAGCTTCAGTGGAACCTTGTGAAACATCAGAAGCTGTAGAGGTACAAGAGAATCTGTCTCAAGTGAATGAAAATTTGAACAGTACTGAAATGGATAGTCATCAGGAAACCAGAGAAGAGGTGCAAGAAAATCTCTCTCAAATGAATGAAAATTTGAATAGTACTGAAATTGATAGTCATCAGGAAACCAGTGAAACTGAAATGGAAACCACAGATGATCATAACAAACCTCACATAGTAGAAGACAGTGACAGTAGTAGTGCTCATTGCCTGGAAGAATTGAATGAATCGCAAAGTTCTCTAAATGACAGCAAAATAGACGAGAGTGACACTAGAAATCTGAATGAACAGTGTGATAAAATAGAAAGCATAGAAACTGTGGAATCCACAGATGAAAGAAATACGAGTTCAGCACAGATAAGAGTGAAGGATCCAAGTGAATTACGGACAGTTGATAAAAGTGATAAAAACTTTGAACCCAAGTCAGTAGATAATACATTAGAAAGTAGCGAGTCAAAAAAATCTGTAGTTGAACCTCATCTTCATGTGGAGGATAATGAAGGTAATTAGACTATGCCTGTTGCATGGGGAACTGCAGCTTTAGGAATTCTTGCTTTGAATGTGCTTATCCAGTTTACTACTGTTAATCTAGTATTTCTGATGAAAGGCACATAACTACTCTCCAGCTTGATGTTGCATGGTATGCAGTAAGCACTTAGAGCCCACATTTTAAAAATAAAGAGTTTTTAAATATCATTCCAGATTCAGAAACTTAACCTACTTGTACAATAAGCGATTAGGTCCAGTAATTTTGTTTGATCGTTTGTTCTTGTTCCTGAAATTTGTGTCATCTGTTGTTGCAGAGAAACAAAGTTTTTTCATCAACCAAGCTTTGCCCAAAATGCCACTAATCTTTTCTAATTCATGATGTCTTATCTATTGCATTGTGGTTCACAGACTTTGGGATTCAAGCTACTATTTCTAAGATCCTTTCTTCATTTGAAAATGTTGTGGGCATGAAATGTACCTGTACCTGGGAATGGAGAAGTTTCTAGATATCTTAGATGCAGAACTGTGTTCTATCCTTCATGTAATGCCACATCTCATATAGTTTGAAAATATCGGACTTTGGGTCTACATTTGTTTCTGAGTCCAGTCTTCCTTTCTATTTCTTGTAATGAATGTTCTTACTTTCGAGCATTTTTGCTGAATTGTCAGTCTCTTCAGTTTGATTTCTCTTAAAATTCTATGTTGATTTGTTTAGAAGTGATAGTTTGCTGCAGTCTTTTAAAACTTTCTGTGTGGGAGACCTATGTTGAAGTGAAAGCTTGATGCAGGTCGTACTGTTGAATTCAGTAGATGATATATATGTATATATATATATATATATATGTTCATTGTCAAAATTAGTAATTTTCCAAAGTTTTCACATGCTAATAGTCCTTTTGGGGACTGACTGATTTTTATCATTTTCAGAACTTAAATATTTAACATTTTGGAAGAGTTTATGATGGAATTATGTGTATAGATTTTGCAAATATTTATTGTACTGTACCACCATGCCTTTAGGACTTTGTTAGTAATCAGTCTTATCAACATATTGATGTTGCATAATTTCTCCGGACGATGTTGGATACTACATGGCTATATTCTATCAATTTAAGATGTGACCTTTGTTCATGTTGGTTGACCCATCTGCTGGTTAGTACTGTGTTTACAATTGGGAAATGTTTTTCATTGTAACATCATACCTAACCAAATGTCTTTGCTTATATTCAGTAATTCTTGCATTTTAACGTTAGGTCTAAGGTCTTTGTCCTGGGCACTGACTTAAAATATCTCATAGATGTGAGAGAGGAAAAAAAAAAATTGCATGTTACTACTAATTCTTTCAGCAGTTTGGCATGTGTTGTGTATGTTTAAAATTGTCATTGTTGCTGATTTATTGTGACATCAGCTAAAATTGAAATTGGTACCGGTATGTTCCATTGTTTGATACTTCTAATTGTATATACTGTATGTTCTTGTTACTCATCTTTATAGCCAAGAGCAGTTTTGTATCATTGTTGGGAGTGGCATTCCAGGGAGAGTTAGAAAAATTCAGCCATTTAAATGGTAGGCCTACAGGAAAAAAGGGAGCTAAACAACATTTTACAAAATTTTCTGGAGAAACTTTTAAACATTTATTTCTTTGTAGAACCTACTGTTTATCAATTCTGCATTCAAAGTAAAATGCATACATTTATTAATTTAATAGTAAACATGTTGGTAAAGCATTATCAGTGATAAAATTGATCTTTTCAACAGAAAACATAATACATCATAACAACACTTTTTTGTGGGAAATAATACAGTAGAATCCCGCTAATCCGGACTAAATGGAACTCTACTGTAAAATTTTTATCTCGAACACTTAGTTTCCTACATTTACATGCAGGATTCGGATCGATTTGAATCTGTTTCCCGCATCGATATAGTCACATAAACACAGACTCAGTGCGGAATAAGTTTTGGATCCAATCTTTTGCAAATGGAAGAATTGATCGGGTCCAAATCCATGTAAACGCTAGCAGACTCAATCCTGGTGCATGCGCATACACTCGCATGGGTGTTCCTCATTTGTTCTGTCAGCTGAAATTGTATTTATTAAAAAAAAACTGACTCATAGTGTAATAATATTATTAACTTGTTCTTTTATGCCATAATTTGTTTTTGATGACAATAGATTATTAATATAACTATACTATCAAATTTATCCTGTGTTCTTCTAATTGCATTACTTTTATGAAAACAAATTCAGAATCACTAAATGGTAAATTTATACAAATATTTCCTATAGTATGCAGGCAGGATCATTCTTTGCAGTGGTCCTCTTGTGACCACGATTCAAGTGTAACACATACTTGGCAGCCACTATGGACTGCAGTGCCCTTATGGTAACATAGCATTCAGTGTGTAAGAATGTCAATCTGAGTTGTAGTTTTTCTGCAATAGTAGCTGATATCTTAAAACACTTGATGAGCATCCGGGAAACTCTTCTGTTTAGTTTTACAATTTTAAAATTCTTTGTCAAACCTCTGAGGAAGTTTTTGTGTATAGTTTTCTCAAATTAGATTTTTGTGTATAGCATTGAACTTTAATGTTTCGTGTTGACTTTGAAAGGCTTCCAGGAAGCGTTTATTTGATCCTATATAATAATTATGGAACCCAAGTCAAGTGTTCAGCATCCATGAAATTACATGATTGCTGATTTAGAATTCTTGCAAAAAGTTAATATGATTCTCAGAAAAATTTTACCTTGTTTATTAGAAACTTCAGAATTGAGTTTGAAACTTGTTAGTACAGTCATCACAAAAAAAGAAATAACTTCTCACCTTTCTTCCAAGCATGTGGTGGAGACCAAGTGTAAAAGTGAAATTACAGCTAATTTCTTTATGTCATGTGTAATGAATTTGCAGAAGTAATAATTTATTTGTAGAACGATAAGGTTCTTGTTGATATAGACAAAATAAACAATTGCAAAATATGATTGTGACAATGCGAGGACACTATTCAAGCCCTTGTGATGTTCATATAGTGAGGAAAGATGGATTGCTAATAAACTAATTCATTCTGGCAACCTATTGACTGGAACATGGAAAGTGTACTAGATTTTCCTAAGAAAACTGTAAAAAGTTTTTTTTACAACAAACATGCTTATTTTACTTAAACACAGCCTGAACATAATTTTTTCTATAAAAAATAATTATGTTTTCTATCAAAATTTTGTACAGTATAGTGACTGTGGAAACAAGAAAATATATTTAATTAAACTGTGTCAATAACCAAGTTACCAGAACTTAAATGTTGTATTATCTATAGTATTTAAATTATTATTAAGCATATTAATGAATTACTGGTAATAACATTATTGCTTAATTCAGGATATCATAAATTTTTAGTAAAGTATTCAATTTTGTTATTTCGGTGTCCACTTTAACTCACAATTTTTTTTAAGTACAATAATATTAATTAATCATGACTCGAGGACAAAACTCCTGTGTGTTACATTGAAGTGGAAAAACTGTCCTAACAATATAATTAAGTGCATATTTCAAAATAAAAAACCAAGAACACAAAAAAAATTATTCAAAAACTAAAACCATAATGTGTTTTACTAATACCACACTGTTTTGTTCTTTAAAAATTAAATGATTTTTAAGTTAATGAATAATATCTTTTCTTCCAGCTGAGAGATTAATACGGAAACGGTCTTCAAGTTTAGAGAACCAGCCTGAAATAGAGATCAAAAGAACAAGAATCAGCATACAATCCAGTGACTCAAACCCTAATAAGGATAATGATACATCAACTGGGAAAGATGAGTGTATTATTGTGGAAGATAATAAAACTGGAGAAAAATTGAGTAAAACTGATGGGGAAACCGAAGGGTCTGATAGAGAGCCCAAGAACACCGATGAGGAAGTCATTGTTGAGGGTGGTGAAACTAGAAAACTTGACGAAAAGACTGGGAACTTTAGTGAAGAATTGGACACAATTGAAAAGGCTGGGAACTTTAGTGAAGAATTGGACACAATTGATAGGTTGAGTACTGAACAAAGTGATTTGTGTGAAGGAGTAAGTGATGAAAGTGACAGAACAGAAGAAGAGGAGAGCAATAAAACGTGTGAAAGTGAAAAGGGGAAGCATGATAAAGAACTTAGAAAAGAATGTCCAGTGTCGGTTCCTTCCAAACGTGCAGGCGAGCATGGTAACATAATTGAAGTTAAGAAAGTGCGCTTGTCACCTGAAATGGAGAGACAATTAAATATACTCAATAACTTGGAGAAGTTAAAGAATATTGTTACAAATAATGTATCTAAGTCTTCAGGGGCAACTGAAACAGAAAGTACAGGTAACAAAGCAAAACAGCCTGACAAAAATCTTAAGATTAATATTGCCCCTAGTAAATCCAAGTTTGACGAGTGTGTCAGTGGAGCTTATATTACACAAAATAAAGTAAAAGAGTGTACAAGTGCAGAAAAGTCATCCAGTGTTCAGTCATTACAGGATGACAAAGAAGACAAAGAAAACGAAGTACAGCCTTCTTCACCACTTGGACCCAAAAAGTGTAGGATACCTGAACCAGAAAAGCATACACTGCATGAATCCAAGAGGTCTACTCACCCTGCACCCGAAAAGTCTGTACTGTCTGAATCTGAAAAGTTTGCATCATCAGATCCTGGAAAATCCACACCACTTGAACTTGAAAAGTCTATACCTGAAACTGAAAAGTCTGTAACTTCTGATCCTGGGAAATCTACACAAAATGAACCTGAAAAGTCACACCCTCCTAGATCGCCAAAGTCAAATCTAGATCTTGCAATTGAACGAGTTGTACTTGGAATAACAGATGATGATTTTGATCCTGCACATAGAAAATACTTGCCAACTGTACGGAAATTGTATGAAAAGTTACAGACAAAGCTAACAAGAATGGTAAGTATATCCCAAATGGTGTATTTTGTATGCTTAGTAAAAGCTGCCAGATGGTTTGCATATATTTATTATAAAAGCAGAAGTTATTTTGTCAAATAATTCATGCATGCCATTTTTATAAAATTTGAAGGTCTATATTGTTATCCAGTAATTTAATATTTCCCAAAAGGTCAGTCTTTGTCTCAGTCAGTGTTGGATAAATTTTGTACTATGATCTACATTCCTTAGCTTTTTCTTACTGGCACAAATTTTTAAAAGTGAATGTACTCATATATCAGATAAGAAATTTTCTGTAGGCCTACTGAATTCCTTGGTATGCCCAACCATCTTTAATATAATCCTTCCAGAATGCATCTATCGCCAAAATACCAATAAGACTTTTGGAAGACCTTAATATATAATAAGTAGAGGTATGTTGAAGAGAATTCTGCTGCTGATTTTTCAGACAGCATGTTATATAGTCCTAGGAATTTTTCTTTTCTTTCTTCATGGTGCTTGGATTATTCTAGTCAGTGGGAAGGAATTCTACAGAACCTGAATTCTCTCAACATCCTTAAAAATATTGTGACTTTTGTATAAACAACATCAGAAATCTCTAAGGACAACAATCAATGTTTAAGTAGACTGCATCTAGATCCAGAACAGAGTTTTGTGATCATAAAAAGTAGTTACTTCAAACTGAGGAAAATCAAAGCCAAACCAAGGGATCCAAAGGTAGCTTTTTCAAGCAAATTGTTGGATTTGTTGTCATGATGGGTTATCTTTCAGTGAATAGAGAGAAGCACTTAAGATGGCTGTCTACATAGTAGGAGTATTTGCCATTCTGAGCAGGACTATGAACAGTAACTGACGAGAAAAACACGCTTTCCCATGTTCTTTAATTTACCCTTCAAGGTAAGGAGGCTCTTCATTATAATGGAAGACATCACAGGATAAAGAGGAATATAGCAGAGACTCTTTGACATAATGGATACATAGTCTATGAAAAGAAACCATGTCCTGTCAGAGAGTGGAAACGCTTGAATGACTGACATGATAGCTTTCAAAGAAAATTGAAAAGAGTACATAATTGCTCCCACAATTTGGCTTAATTTAATGAGAATACAGTAAAAGCTCCTTATTCGCACTTCATGAAAAAAATGCGACCCAATTCCTATATTCGCAGCTAAAAATTTCTTTATTTGCGGATCTAATAATAATAAAAAGATTCCAATAGGTATCCAAGCCAATATCCTTTGTAAATGCCGTCAAATGGACTAATAAAAAAAAGTAAAATACAGTACTGTAGATCTTATTACAACTTTGCCTTGTTGTTAAATGATATCGCCGAGGACTTTGACATAAGCCGCCTTTGCCGCGATCGGTGTTTTTGAGAATGTAAACAAACAGAATGAAAGCAACCTTATTACTCAATGAATATAGTATATTTTTTAATGTTGCTGTTCCGTTTTATGGTAAAAGCCGCTTTGCGTGTTTTATTGTTTTGTCTTTCACATTCGTTACAAAAATGGAAGTGGCGTTGTCATTATGGATCGAAGACCGCAACCAAAAAAGGGTGCCCTTGAGTGGTGTAATGGTGCGGGAGAAGGCAAAGAGTCTTTACGCTCATTTTAAAGAACCTGATGGTAGTTGTAGTGGTGAATGTACAGGTGGAGGATTTCAAGCTCGGAAGGTTGGTTCAAAAACTTCAATTAAATTGAATTTTTTACTGTATATACAGTATTTGTTTTTTTTTTATTTTGTCACCTAGGAACGTATCCCCTATAACCCATATAAATTACCATTCCGTATTCACGGTTTCTGTATTTGCGGCATATTTATGGAACATATGCCCCGCGAATGAGGAGCTTTTACTGTACTCATAATTTTATTTTAAATTAGGGACTTTCCTGAGATATCTTTTTTCTTAAGTTTCATTAACCTTATGTCATAATGTGATCATATGACCTAAGCCACCAAACAGTTTTTCTCCATAAATGCAAAATTTAATCTTTGTAGTGTTAACTTTATTTGTAGGTATGAGTTATAGAAGTATTATTGATTTTTTTTAAAAATAAAATGACCATATGGTAGCATGATGCTGTCCCATTTTAAAAAGCCAAAGCCTTCTTGCTTTACACAGACCTATTGCTGTTTGGCCATCACCTATCTTGGTCCAGCAAGAATGGAATGAAACTTTACTTTCTAGTTGCTGCTGTTATCTTTGTTGCAACCCTTCAGGGGTTCAGTGAAAGCCCCCACAGGCAATAACATGCTACCTGAAAACTTCAGGACATGGTTTAGTGAAAGTGTGAGCCACCCATACTAAGGGCCTCCAGATTTTAGGTATGAATAGTCCATATTCCTCAAATCAATAGCGGGAGATTACTTTGAATTCACTCAGGAAAATTTCAGTACAGCAGATGTGTTTTATGAATGACATCTGTAAAACATGAATAAAACTCTTCACTTTTAACATCCAGCATTATAATCTATTGATCTTTTATAATTGTACGATTGGCCAAACAAGGTTGTATCCCTCACTTTTTGCTGAGTTGAATTGTGCATGAAGCATGGGTTTTTGAGAAGTCATCTACATGTTGATGTCATTGTTTTGTTCATTATTGGTGTTTAGGTCATATAGTTTTGGTCATTTATACGTGGGCTACAGATACTTGGGTCTCGAACTCTTGGGTCATGCTTTTTTGGTCAAAGTCATTCTTGGGTCACTGCATATGGTCATGGTTTTTGCTTCATTATTCATTATATTCTTTGGTTACCAGCATTCATCCTAGGTAAATGAAAATGAATGAATACCCTTTACTACTGTTCATAATGCTTACCTAATAAATATATACTGTATTTTATAGTTATAACTGATCCCATTCATCAGTCTTATCGTTTCTTAATATGTTGTACCTAAATAGAGCATTGAAAAATTTATCTTGAAAGACAACCAGTCTTTAGGAGGGGAAAATCTAATTTTTAAAAATGTGAAAAGTACGCAATTCCTGGAGGCAGAGATCAGTAACAGATATGGTGAAAATACATATCGTTAACCGCTGTACAACAAAACCAGAGATAAAGATTGTGTAGCACAAGAAAACAAAAAGAATGCATTGTGAATAATATGGAGCACATTATGATCAAAAGTCATCTACTAAAATTCGTGAAACATCAAAATCCCAGGATCGAATTACAGTCATCCGCTGCAGAATAAGTCTACACTGATTTAGGAATTCATCTTTACTTACAAAATTTGTGAAAATGGAATGAGTAATAATAGTCATACTACTTTTAAACTATTTTCACCAGTTGTATTGTACTATGACTATTTTACTCATAAAGTTTTGATTCTCCTAAGAATTTGGTGTTTGCTTTCTGTTATATTTCTCACTTTTGTTTGTAATTATTATTAAATGTATTCAATTCTGATTGTAGGAACTGGAAGAATTCATAGTAGCAAAACTGTGTGAGGTTGTAGGTTACCGCAGTAAATTAGGTGAGCTGCGACAGAAAATTCAAGTACATGAACAAGCAACTGAAACATGGCAGAAAAAGGGACAACAGATACAAAAACAGGTAATTGGAAGTCTGTTCACTGCTGTATTGTACATTTACTTTAGTGATTTTACTTTTAAACATTTTCATTCTTTTCTGGTATCTTCATTTAGTCTTTCCTTCCCATACTTTTTTTTTTTTGGGGGGGGGGGGTCAGATTTAATTGAAATTCCTAATAAACTTAAGCTAGATATTCCTAAATGAAAGATATCTTTTGTCATGTTACTTTCATAATGTAAGAAAGTTTGTGCTGGAAATAATAAGAAATAATGATATTATTTCTTTACTAGCTTAAATGACCTGTTATCGCCCGGGTTTGTATTTTGCTTGTTGTTCGAAGCAAACTATTGGAGTACCGTACCGGTATTCCTGATTTTTAAACTCAGGCTCTTATATAACCTTCCTTCCGTCTTTTGGCTCCATGGTTTATACGACCAATACTCTTTCTTCAGTGGCATTTCAATAATTCTGGAAAAAGAAGCAGCTTCGTGAACGGTGCTAAAAAGGGAAAGTGCCCGTAGGCTAAGCATGCAAAATTTTGTCTAAATAGGAATAAAACTGTAAAAAGGTGAAGTGATCCTTATACTGGCCAAGGAAGCCCTTATGGTTCTGGGAGGTTGAGGTATCTATGGCTTAGTGTCTGTTAAATACAATTCTATAGTTTTTAGTAATTTTGATTATCACGAATGTGCACCTAGGAAAAATACTTACCACATTTTGTCCCCATGGAAAATATATAAAGCTTCTGTTTTTTCCACTTGTCACATTTTTATAGATTTTTATAAGACCGTCAGCGTGGTCTTGTGGTTAGCGTCGCTGACTACAGATCTGTCGGCCCGGGTTCGATCCCTGGTGCCTCCTCTGATTTTTCTGAGGTAGGGAGATCTCGGATGGGGCGCACTCAGCCTTGTGATTCAAATTGAGGAGCTATTTGATAGAGAAAGTAATGGCTCCGGTCATGGAAACCACCATTAGCGGCCGTGGGTATCGGCATGCTGACCACATACCCACAATCCTGCCATCTGCCTGTGGTAGATGACGCAGTGGTCGGGTGATTGGCCAAGTCCCTTCAGGATTTAGCGCCAAGGAGTTTATTTTTTAGTTTTTAGAACATATGCCTCTAGAGCTTCCAAGTGTGCACTTAACACATTTAACCCCAAAATTCTACTTAACACATGCATGCACTAAGCCATTGATATAATCAGATACAGAAGCATTTTTACCTTAATGCTTATTTTAAATTACATTCCTGACATTCACAAATATTTGGTGTAAATCCCAATGAAATCAGGATTGGAATAAAATTGTAGATTAAACAATTCTTGAAGTACAGAGAAAAGAGAGAACTAATTTCAGCTGATGTTTATTTCATTTGTCCATGTGTAGCATACACATTAAGGCTTAGGCCTATTTATAATATGTTAATTACCTTGAATAAGGGCACTTTTTAATGTAATGTCATCAGTCCTTTTCCTTGCGTTTTGATGGCTAAATGTGCAAAATTTAATCGAGATCTGAATAAAACTGTAGATTTGTATAAAAGACAAACTCACAGCTCTTCTTTATATATATATTTCTTCATTGTATTCATTAATATTTATATTTATTAATAGTATGCATGTTATTTTTCCACAGAATAAAGATATGGAGATGGTGATGAAAAGGTATATTGGAGATGCTCGGACACGAAAGGAAAGACCAATTCCTGTAAAAATAACTCGTTCAGTTGGTCTGCAAGTTCATATGGGACCAATAGTGAGTGTAATTGATTCAGTTTTTATTTTATTTTATAGAAGATTTTTTTTAAACTGTTTCATCCTTCATTTGGTTGTGTTGAAGAGTTTGGAAGAGAAAATACATCTAAAGGCTGTATGGTTTGTTATTTTCAGTCCTTGCGGACACCCTCTGAACAAAGAGGTATTTCTCATTTTTAAAATTCTCTGGGCAGTCATAGCATGACAATTTTTATGGGAGGGGGCACAATTATAAAATATGTTCATGGCCTAGACCATGGTGTGAAGAACCATCAGATACACTGATCATTATGTGCATAGTTCAGAGGGAATGTAAAACTAGTGATGAGCAGAATTGAATAATTTCAAGAATCAAATCATCTGTTCTCGGGTAATACAAAGAATCTAAAGATTCTCAAATGCATGGTCTGAAAACTTCTGCGATGCAAGATTGGAGAACTCTGGAAGTGAGAACTCGTCCACTGAGAACTACTAAAGGTGAGAAATGGAAAAGGTCCTGGGTTCAAATTTAAACCTCATGGCTAGCCAGATTGAATAGGGTTTTTCAGGGTTTATCATTCGCCATGGCAAACACCAGATTCTAGGCTGTATTTACTTTCCATAATTCATTGCCACTATATCAATCATGACAGAACAGTAGGGATGTAGCGAACTGCAACCAGTAGATGTCTCCACTGTTCTATCAGGTATGCGTTCCCGTTCGTCTCTTGTTTATCCAGTTGTTGTCTGCTCTGTGTTATTTCAAATGGTGTTTCATCTTCCCAGACCGAAATTTTTTTTCAATTTTTTATTTTTATAGCAGATAAAACTCGATTGGGCATATTTCTTTGTTTTCTGGGCCCTTCTAGAATGTTTTTTTGTGTCCATGAACTGCAAGAAAAATTACAGAAGAATTTGGAAATAGGAAGGATTAACTGACAAATAATATGAGAAATGTACGATATTGTCTACCTTAATATGTTCTCAACATGCAAAATGTTATGAAAGTATATATACAGTGCAACTATGATTAGGTATGATTCATAGTACTGGTAACTAAAAGAATATAACTTCTTTGAGTTCAGAGAGTAAAAACTAATTGATATCTTCAATAAACATTGATATAAGTAGTATGTATTCATAGACATTTAAATATTATTTTCTAATCCAAATACCATTTCCTGTCCAGAATAGTAATATGTATTAGGATGAGAACTTACAAATCAATGATACCTTTCCTCTCATCTTATAGTTCCTCATTCTTTCTTATTCCCATTATTAGTTTTATACCGGTACGCCAGACCATAAATATAGATTTTCATTTTCATTTGAGACAAAATAATGTTAAGAATATTTTATTGCAGAATATAATGGCGGAAAATTTATTTCAGATTTACGAATTAACATACATTAAATTGGCAGTGATATTGTCACAGTTTTTCCTCGTGGCTGTTATTCTAGCTGACTATTCAGATATTACAGAATTTATATTTTTATTTTAAATGCAATTTAGTAGTAGGCCTATATTAGTATTATACACATATTTATGTAACAAAATTAATTATTAGTATTATACACATATTTATATAATAAAATAAATAGGCCTAAAATAACTAAATAAGGGAACAAGTAAGTGATCTTTAAATATACTGAAGATACATTTTAATAAAAAAATGAACTAATACAATTTATTTATCACTGCATTTTTGTTGATATTATGTCAGTCGATAATAAATAATTACATAAAAAAGGCCATATTACAATGACTTAAGTATATGGAATCAGGGATTAATAGTTTTATTATTGTAAATAATAGCCCATCGCCACACTTGTTTAAATATTCATACTTTCATAACACATGAATTGTAACTTGGAAGCAAAGTAGTGTAGTCTATATCAGAAGTTTGTTACATTGTCAGTTAATTCTGCCTTTTTTGTGTTACTTAGAGCCTATCTGCTTTAATTTCTTTTTCAGCTTATTGGCATAAGAACATTCTAGAATGGCCCAGTAAACAAAGAAGTGCGCTTAATAGTGTCTTATCTGCTATAAAAATAGGAATTACGAATGTATATTTCGCTCTGGCAGATAACTGGATAAACAAGAGATGAATGGCAAGCTTTTAAAAATATGATAAATTGAATTAATTTGGTAATGGGTAAGCATGCTAATCCTTAATGAGTGCAAGATGTTAAGGAATTAATTACCCTTGCGAAGAAATAATTTATTACATAACATATCTAAACAATTCACTTCACAAACTGTTAAACCCAGAAGAATGTTTACAAACACAATTTGAAGAGTTTATCAATCATAAAAGCATTTTATCTGGGAAAAAACCTGATTACCTGTTGGTGGGTTATCCGGTTTGCGGATTATCCATGCATGGACGTTTCAATTTACTACACTTAATTTTGAATTTCCTACATTTCATTTTGTCATATATGCACAATATGGTTACAAAATGCAGGAAATTCGAAAATAAGTATGGGACATTCATAATCTCTCACCCAGTGTGGATTATCTGTGTTTTTATTATTATTTGTGCATGTCATGGTTCCGATAAACACAGAAAATTTGGAGTTTGCTGTCCTATACTGTAGAAAAATAAGGCAGAATTTCATTTATAAAAAATGCAACCATTGAAAGACAATGTACTTTAAAGTGAAAGAACCTTGTTTGCAAATCTAGAAAAAAGTTATCTTTTTCCTCAGGCTCAGAATATGCTGAGAAATCGTCAAGCAGGCAGTGATGCAGTGAGGACGCCAGGGCAGGTGAGGCGGAGAAATAGGGTGTCCTCTCCTCCTGTCACAGGAACAATGGTATAGCATGCAGTTTTTTAATTTTTTATCATCAGGGTTAAGATTTTATGCATTCAGAATACATCATATGCATACATGTGTGGTTATTTTTCTTAGAATCTGCTGTTAATTACAACAGTCAATTTCACTGCTTTCAGCCTTGCTTTTATATTGAAAATATATTTGGACTTCTTTTTCTAAGCATTCTCTTATAAATCTCGTATCTGATTTTACAAATCAGTACCATATTCTAAATTTCCCTTTTTACTCGGGCTAATAGAAACATCGAATATGTATTTTATTTCAAAATATAAACATTGAATATGTATTTTATTTCAAAATATACATTAGTAGCTGAAGTATTTTTATAAATTTTTCCCCTGTGGCGTGTATAAATGTTAATTATAAATATAAAACTGCACATCTGTTTGCATATAAATCCTACCTCTGCTCATTATTTTTATTTTGTGGGTATTTATTAGGCAATGGCATTATGTACATTCATGTAAACTGCAATACACTAAAGAACCAACCTTTTGATATATTTAATTTTTGTTAGAAAGGTAAAATAATATTTTTAACAATTATTGATAGTGTCAGAAATTTGGTAATATAGAGTTAAAAGCGGTTTATTTTTGATACCATATTAAAAGTAAATCGTTCAAATTGAATGCAAAGCCTTTACTATAACAACATAGGCATTTTGTTAAAGGAAGCAAAAGACTGGATTAGTTATTTACAATGTAAGGCCGTTATAAATAACTTAACGGCAAGCATGAGATTAACATAATGAGTGCTAGCTAGTGAAACACTAAATCGTGATCCATTCGTATAAGAATTTATTTATAATATCTCTCTTCAAGTTATAGAATAATCTGTAAAAATCCTTTGCTATAATACGGAATTGCAGGCTTTGAACGAATGGGGGAGAAATGTAGGTCGTAAGTAATGTTTTGAGCATTACTATTATCATTATATTGTATTGGCTTATGATACCATCTAGTTTATGGACCAAATTTTTATTGCCGAAATAGTTATGTTATTTTGAATTGTAAATGATTAATAGGCACATTGTACGTGTAGTAGTAAAAAGGTAAAAAAGGTAAAGGGATCCCTATACAGGCCATGAAGGCCCAGAGGGTTCCAGGAGGTTGAGGCTCCCAGATTTTGGACATTCGGCACATGAAGGTGGTAAGGTTGTCAGCCTTACGCACCGGCCGCCTTTACCCCCAGGATTGCTCCTGGTACTCATTTCTGTTAGAGGCTGAGTCGACCCCAGGGCCATAGTGCCACCAGAAGGATTAGGCCAATTGAAAAATCTCAACGACCTCATCGGGAATCGAACCCGCGACCTTCCGGTTTGTAGCGCAGCGCCTCAACCACTACGCTACGGCGTACCCCCCACGTGTAGTAGTAGGAATAGTAATATTTGTAGTGGTTAAAATGAACGAAATGGATAATTATTCATTTGTACGAAAATGAAGAGAACAGTAGTGACATCTGGTGATATTCTCCATAATTTCTATAAGGGGCTAGCACATTTTTACCATAACAAGCTCTGCCCATAAAATGAAACTTGAGTTAGATAGAGAGAGTTCTGTCAAACAATGTTTACAATTCAAAATAAATTAAATTAACATCATATTACTCCAGACGGCAAATAAATATTATTATTATTATTATTATTATTATTTATTTTAAAGTAGTTATTGAATGATTGTCTATTAAAATTATAGGCAGTGACATTCAGGTTCAACTCCGTTTGCAAAACCATACTAACAAAGTGAATATTTTTTTAACTCCTGTGTCATAAATTAATATTAATTACTCCATTGGAGATTCTAGCTTAAATTCCTTCATGGATTTTATTAGCATATTGTCTAATAATTACCCACGATATCTGAATACCAGTAAAGGAGGGAAACACCCAGAAGGTGTGTTGTAAACTGTGTTGGCATGATATTGGTGTTGTGTTGTTTGAAATTAATGGATGGCACCAAGTAGGCCTACATGCACTGAGTGACCCACAGTTAATGTGTAGAGTATTTGATATTCAACCTACCCTTTAGTATTATGATAGGGTCCAATACAGCTGTACTGTAATTCTGCAGCAGACTTTCAGTCTTCTAACCAACATTCTAGCAGTACCAAGAACAGTGGCATTGCCTGAAAATTTAAGAGGTATGAATAATTGCAATGTGGGATCTTAACGGGATCATTTCATAATACTTGACCAGATCATTATCAGTTTCTTTCTTTTTCCTTTCTGATTGTTCTAAAACTATTGGGAATGGATACATTAACTTGATTGTTAAAGTACTGAACGCCATTTACTGACATAACACTGAAAATATTTCCAGATACCAGGGCCCTGTTTCATAGAACTTGCTAATAATATATTATTAAGGCTATATTTCACACTTGAACTTCACTATTAAATAATTACCTAGGACTACGTAGTTTCAGTCACCCTTGTGACTATCCTCAGCTACACCTGAATTTTTGTTGGTAGCACTGTTCCCTTGTACAGTCGAATTTGGTTAATTCGACGTTGGATAATTCGAAATATTGTATAATTCGAATAAATACTCATTCCCCTTGAAATTCCTATATAAATATATGTTAAAAAATTGCAATAAATTCGAATTTTTTAAGCTTAATTTGGATAAATCAAAGCCAAAATTTGTCTCAAGTTAATGTTGTAAGGATTCCAAGAGTTCATTGCTTCCAGGAATTCCACAAGAATTCTCTATTTTGCTGAAAAACCCTAGTCGGTAGCAGCTAGCAGGTACCGAACTAAAGTAATTTTTAACTCCTGCGGAATAGATGTTCAATGGAATGCGAAGTTCACCCCGTCTGCTACAGTCTTGGAGGGATTCAACACTTCTGTGAAAATTTTAGTGTTCATTTTATCCTCCAAGTGTGACTATGTTTGAAAATGTCAAAGCGTAGAGCATACACCAGTTCCTTTATTAAGTGCCAGTATGGTACTTTATGAGGTTGTGTGTGGGGACGAAAAATGTCTGTCCATCCGTCCGTCCGTCCGTGTGCCTGTACGCGCCGTAACTCAAATACGCTTTTTCGGATTTTGATCAAACTTGGAAAACACATTTATAGTGTCCATGGGAAGAACCCTATTGATATTGAACCAAATCGGTTCACCGGTACCGGAGTAGTGCCCAATTTAGTGCCTATTTTAATAGATTATATTAGAAAGGCGCCATAGCTCAAATACGCTGTATTGGATTTCTATGAAACTTGGTATACCCATTTATGACGTCCATGAAAAGTATCCTTTTGGATTTGAACCTAATCTTTTGACCGGTACCGGAGTAAAATCCAATTTAGTGTCTATATTAAAGGCGCAATAACTCAAATACGCTTTATTGGATTTTTATAAAACTTCGTATACACATTTATAATTTCCATGGGAAGACGTCTATTGATACTCGACTAAATCGGTTGGCCTGTACCGGAATAATGCCCAATTTAGTGCCTTTTATGTTAACATATAAGAAGTCGCAATAACTCAAATATGCTTTATTGGATTTTCCTGAAACTTTGTATACCCATTTATAATGTATATGGGAAGACGTCTACTAGTATTGGACCAAATCGGTAGACCGGTAACGGAGTAAAACCCAATTTAGTGTCTATTTTAAAGACATGGTAACTCAAATATGCTTTACCGGATTTTTATGAAACTTGGTATACACATTTATAATGTCCATGGGAAGTCGTCTATTGATATTTGATAAAATCGGTTGATCTGTTTCGGAGTTGCTCAATTTAGTGCCTATTTTATGGTAATATACGTATTCGAAAGAATTTATGAAATGCAAATCAGTTATCATGACAACATAGTCAATTGTTTTACTGTGATCTTATAAGGCTTTGGCAATTAAAATACTGTACAGTTAGCTATGACAAATAACATTATTGCTTTACATGCGCTTAGCCAACTAGACCGTTAAACTGACCCAGGTGGCTGAGATGGTAACGTCTTGGCCCCACATTCTGAAGTTCTATGGTTCAAATCCCGAAACCGGCCAATTTGACTTTTTTTTGTATTCTGCATATCATAATTGCAATCATAACTGATTAAACAAAAACATACTGGCACTTCGTTACATCAGTTTACCTGATTTTATTAAGTTTAGGGTTACGGTTTTAGTGTGGAAAAAATGGTTTCATTTAACATCCTAACAACAGGATGGCAGTCATAGGTAAGATTCACTATACAATAATTATTATTTATTGCAATGAGTTTATTTTTGACATTTTTACGGCATTTTCGTTTAAAAAGTCACAGTTTTGGTTAATTCGAAATTTGGATAATTCGATTTTTTTCTGATTCCCCTTGGGGCTCGAATTACTAAGAGTCCACTGTACTACCAATCCCACAGATATAGAGGAATAGATCGGCAGCGTAAGGGGAGGGACTGAAGCCAACGCGTTCGCTGCATCGCCATATTGCAATCACCCACAATCAGCGAAAGGAAGGGAAGCGGGCGCGGGAATCAAACAAGAAATGCTTTTTAAAGCTTTTTTAATTGGAATTTCACAATCCAGTAAATAAATTAATAAATACAGTTTTATTGTCATTCGGCCAATACAGCAGTAGACGTCACACTTATGTACTAACTTATAATATAATCAGGTATAACTTATATAACAAAAGTGCCAAAGTACATGTAGTACCTAATAGTCTTAAGTCTGTATACAGAAGATGCTTCTATAGGATTAATGTTAATGTTGTTAATGTTAATTTATAGTCACATGTCTTTTACATGTATTCAGCTTTGGTTGGTAAACTGGTGACTCATCAATTTGAACTTACTTGCTAAAGTTACAAACTACGAATGTTCTAGCTTAGGCCTACACTATATTGCAAATCACGATTTCAAATAAGGAAAATCTAACACTAATGTAATTATTTTTCTAATGCTATTAATGAGTGTTTGAAAATGGAATGATTTCTTTTACTATTTTTTGAAGTGAAACTTCTTTAACCTCGGTAGGAGTAAATCAAGAGCTAACCCAAAGTTGCGTTACGGACAAAATCGTCACAAAATTGTTACGCTCAAAATCGTCACGAAATTAGTGGGTCTGTGACAGAACGGACTGCACAGAAAACAATCAACTCAATGATTAGGCTTATCCAAAATTTAAAAAGTCCAAAAATCCAAAATTAAAAATAAAAAATTTTAAAAGTCCAAAAATCCCCAAAAAAATCGAAAATCCAAAATTTAAAAAAATGCAAAAAATAAAAAACTTCAAAGATCCAACATTTAAAAATCCAAAAATTTAAAATTCCAAACGTAAAATTTAAAAAAATAAAAAATCCAAAATTTAAAAACTCTAAAAATCCAAAATTAAAAAATCGAAAATTAAAACATCCAAAAAATAAAAAGATACTAAATTTAAAAAATCAAACATTTCAAATTTAAAAAAAAATTAAAAGATCAAGAATTTAAAAATTCCAAAAATCCAAAATTTAAAAAGTCCAACAATCCAATATTGAAAAATCTAATAATCCAAAATTGAAAAATCCAAACATTAAAACAAGTTTCACTTCTGTCGCGTGGTGTTCCACACACACTTCTTTTATTTATTATAATTATATGTTAACCTCATATTCAAGGAGTTCTCTGATTGAGTAATATGTTCTTTGCAAAAACCGGTATTTAATTTTAATTTTGAATTGTCTGCTATTTAATGCTTTCGTTTCGTTTGAAATTTTATTGTATGTTTTTATGCCCATGTATTGTGGTGTGGGCTCTAGGAGGGTTAATCCATGGGAACAGAATTTTGACAACTCTGTTTCTGGTGATGTTTTCGTGAGTATTTTGTGTGTTTTATTGGTCAAAATTAATGTGTACATGAGTTAGAAGCTCTAATAAATATATTGAAGGAAATGTTAATATTTGTAGATCTCTAAAGAGTGGCCTGCGTAATTCCCTGTAGGATGAATGGGTCATAATTCGTATGATTTTTTTTTAAAGATGCTTTCCCATTCGCTGCAGTTTCCCCAGACAATTATTCCGTAAACCATTATTGAATGAAAATAGCCGTAATAGACCCAGTTTAAGCAATAGTAATTTGGCAAATTTATAAGTGAATGTTAATTTAACCTCCAATATAGTGGTATAGTATGTATTTGAAATTACAGGGATTCCCAAACAACACTGTGGTTCACCATTTCCCTATAAATTCGGGATTATGTAGGAAGAAAAACAAGTTTCCGTCATGAATACGTGGTACTTAAGCGGACACTTTGATGATATCAATATGGCATTGGCTCTGCTTCCCTTGCCCCTCTTCACCCCTGACTCGGCTTCACTGCCACCTGCAGTTAAGGATACGACGCTGCCGATCTATTCCTCTATATCTGTGACCAATCCTGACTGCTGGATGCCAACTCTTGGTGGTTGGATGTACCTTCTGATTAAGTTGTCTTCTGCTGGTATTTCGAAATCTAGTAATTTGTGTTTATTTTTTTGAATAAAATTTTTTTCCCAGACTGTTAATTCTTGGGGTGTTTCTATTGGCTTTAGAAGCTTTACAGTTTGTTCTATTTTATGATCATCTTCCCAAAAATGAGCAGCTATTGCCGATTTATCTGTCTGTGCATATTTAATGTTTCTGAAATGTTCTTTGTATCTGGTTTCAATATCTCTTTTTGTTTGTCCAATATAAACCTTATCACAATCTTTACACTATTTCATAAATGCCTGATCTTTTGTTGTTTGGTTCTCTGTCCTTGTGGTTATGTTTTAGTAGGTTTTTTACATTGGATTTGTTCTGGGGGCCAAAGTAATGTTAAAATTGGAGAATACTTTCTAGAATCTTTTTTGTGCCCATGGATGGAAAGTGAATTTTCTGTATTTGATTTTACTGTTTTCATTCACATTTTTTAATGTGGTCTGTTGTTGTATATCTTTTTTCCTTCCAAAATTTGTTATCTTTTTGTCAATGAGGCATTTCCTAAAACCATTCTTATTACCAGTTTTTACTATGTGGTTGTATTCCTTAGTGTATTCTTCTTGGCTTAGAGGAACATTCACCAGTCTGTGGGCTAAGCTATTGATCACTGCATGTTTGTGTTGAACTGGATTGTGGCTGTCTGCTTTTATATAGTTGTCTGTATGGGTTTCTTTCCTGTATATGCCAAATTCAATGACATCAGATCTATGGTAAATGTTCAAATCCAAAAATGGCAGCCAGTTATTAGCTTCCACTTCCATGGTGAATTGAATATTTTTATCTTGTAGATTTAGTAGCTTTAGAGCATCTTGATTTAGTTTTTCTGGCACTATGGAAATGATGTCATCTACATATCTGTGCCACAATTTAAATGTTAGCGGAAAGGCTTCTGTGATTCTTACTTCGAAATGACTCGTATATAAATTCGCCAAAAATGGGGAGAGAGGATTTCCCATAGCTAGACCTGAATTTTGCTTGTAAAATTTACCTCTAAATGTGAAAAAGGTCTGGTTTATGCACAATTTTGTAAGGCTCATGTATTCGTCTACTTCCTCTTGTCCTAAACCAGTCGATAGTAGCCATTTTTCCAGAACTGGTAACAATTTCTCTCTAGGTATGCTTGGGAATAGCGAACATACATCAAAGGATACTAATGTATCTCCACTAGTTAATTTTATGTCTTTTAGTTTTTCAACCAATTCCAAAGAGTTCTGAATGCTAAGACTTTCAAATTGTGGTAATTCCTGAAATGATTCACTAGCCATTTGGCTATGTTATAGGTTGGAGCTCCAATATTGCTTATGATGGGCCTCATTTTGTTGTCCGGTTTATGGATTTTTGGTAATCCATATATTTTTGGTGTGGTGGGGTTGTTCACTTTTACTTTAAATTTGTCTTGTTTAGAACTCATAATATTATTAATTAAACATCAAAATCTTGTTTCATAGAGATATAAACACTACTCATAAAATCTCTTCACTAATATTATTAGTTCATTAGTCAGCTGATTGATTTGGAGATTATGTCTGGATTGTTGTTTGTGTTTTTTCCCTTAAACTTAGTCTTTTTGCCAATACTATTTCAAAGCAGCACGGTCTATGTATATCTTCATAAATAAAACAAATAATAATTAGCTCTAAGAAATGAATAAATCTGCCAGACACTTATTCTAGATAGCAGTAGGCTTATGTGCTAAAATCTAACCTCAAATCATAAAAACTTGTTATGACAAAAATTCCTTTGATAGCGTAGCCTATGTAAGTTTTTTCTAAATTGATAATTACATCAGAGTGATTCATTTTCCACAATTTTAAAATCACGAAATCTGAATTACATGGGTTTGAGAAAAGCTTATTAGCACAAAAACACTTATAGAAAAACACTATTATTATCAGTAATTTGTATTAGTTCTGCAGTCTATGAAACAGTTTACTAATAATATTAGCAATATTTACTAATAATTTAGAACCATGGACTCATAACTAATATTATTAGAAAATATTCTTGTGAAACTAATATTATTAGAAAATATTCTTGTGAAACAGAAGACTAATAATAATAGCTAATATTATTATTTATTTGCTAATAATATGAGTGTAAAAGTTCTATGAAACAGGACCCAGTAGCTTCACTAATGAATATGATGATATCAGTGACGATGATGATAAATTATGATTATCATCATGATGTTCTTGAAGAAGAAGAAAATAGTGATAACACAGAACATTAGCTTAGGTAGTATTTATTTTATTTGCTCTTGTTTTACCATAATTTCAGCAACCAATAATAATTAGTATTACTTTACAATTTAGGTAGTGTTAACATTTTTTGATGGATGTTAAGAAAATATCAGTAAGACAATTTGAAACTTTTTTGATTAGTCAGAATTTGTTAAAAAATAAGAGGATTCTTAAGAAGAATCTTTAAAATAGGGGCCATCTTATAGGCAGGTAAATACGGCATATTACAGGAAAGCTTGCGAATCCCCTCAAGACTAACTCCTGCCTACATTGCAGGCCTTGCAAGGTCTGTTGTTACACTACTTAATTGCATTGAATAATAACCAACAGAACAATAGTATATTATTTACTATATTGTGTGTTCATATTGGCATTGACTATAATCGTAAAGTTTGCCAGAATAAATGGTAACGAAATATAACATGCTCATTAGCTGGTGGATTGTTGGAAAAGGAGGAATTATCGGCTACCATAATTGTTTCAGTTTTTCTGTCAGCGTATGGTACTTTGAAGGTTAAATGTTTAATTTTTCCATATCTGTCAGGTTTTGTGAAATACCATCTCAGGTTTTTAACATTTTTTCATTATTTTGTATTGTTGCCGTATTGAAATGGATACCAGTAGATTTATTGTACTTTTGTGTTTTACTTCTAGAGTGCATGAATTTCTCCCGGATTTTTATATCCTTTAATATAAGTGGACTGTTATGAACAGTATTTCAAAGTAATTGTTTTTACCTACAACAATCATTGCTTATGACTGCCTGTACTTAATAATAAAATAATACCGTATTTTCTAAGTACATAAATTCTTCTTTTCTGCTGTTGTAGAAGTGACTTGATGTTTGAGCCCTAGTAAAGGGATAGAAAAATTTCTTCTAATGGAAATGTAATTCGGTTGACTTAGTTCTTGGCTTATAAAGTGTTTCCTCTTTAGCAGCAACAGCAGCCGGCTTCATCTCCACAACAGCAACAGAGGCAAACTGCACAGACACCACAGTCTACCCAGACTGCATCAAATCGAACAACACCAGCCAGCCCACAAGCTGTTCAGAAGCCTGTGACTCCTACATTTAACAAACTGACACCAACATCATCTGCACAGCAGACAACTGTAACCTCCCGTCCAAGTGTTGCTACACATGTTTCTCCTCAGGCACAAGTCAACAAATTATCGAAAATTGTACCGTCTCCTATTAAGGTAAGCATTTCCTATTTCAGTTTTTGAATAATTTGTATACATTTTAAATCTTTCTTTGTATGTAATTTTATGTGCCAAGATAACACGGTGGATGGGAAAAATGTCTGTCAATTTGTCTGTATGGTTGTCTGTACGCGTGATAACTCAAAGATTTTCTTGAAACTTAGTGTACACACTTACAACGTCCATAGGAAGAATACTATTGATTTTGGACCAAATCGGTTGACTAGTAACAACCATGTAATGATCACATGCTTTTTAAATAGCAAATCATCACTATACTACAAAGCTGTGTGGCTAACTCACTCACTGACATAATTGTTTGCTCACTTCCAGATGATCCAGATACTTGGAAGTTCTGCATATAGCTTAGAGCCTGTAACCAATGGAAATATTTCAAAAAGCCCTGATTTTTAATATTTTACTATAGTTAATCCCATGAGAGATTATGAATTTATTGATATATTTGGGAGAACGAAGTACGAGCAAATTTATCTGATGAAACTTGTAATCTCAAGTAGGATTTTTAAGACTATTCCATGAATAAACTGTAACGTGTTTTGTAAATTATAATTATTTTCTTACTTTGTTGTCAATATTCTGTCAGTTCTGCCTTACTAGATGAATGAACAATCCACAAATCAATCCGAGTTCCCAATGCTACCAGTAGTGCGCATCACAAGATGGGGGTGCATCGTGATAGTTGCTGACATCAAAATGCTATAAAAGCACACAAATTGGCTTGCACCGAATCGAATTTTTTTTTTTAATCAATGGACATTTATATTATTTAAATTTTCAAACAAGTTATGTTTGATAAAATAATGTGTTATTCATACTGCTCAATTAATGCAAAAATTCCAAAAAGTATAAAAAATTATTTTTTCCCTTAAAAAACTTGGAATAGTTTTGACTGTGTATTTATATGCCTTCAGATGTTTTTTGCAAAAATAAAGTAATATTGTTGACGTGAGGAAATTGTTGTAATCTTGTTCTGTTAATATTCTACGTAGTTATCCCACTTATTCTTTCACATATGCTGATCAAACTTTCGTAATAAATTGTGATCTAAAAGTCAAAAGTTTCTTAAATAATATAACCTCTAATTAAAAAATTTATCTGATTTTATTTATCTTGTTTTCCAGCCTGTAGGTAGAACGATTGCGACTGTTAGCCCGATTACAACTGGTGCAGTGACAAGTATAAATAATACAGTGAACAGTAGTAATGCCAGCACCACCATTGGTGGTCTTAGGGTGGCCTCAGCTGCTCAATTGAACAGCCGGACAACAACACCAGTCAAGCAGACAAGTGGTTTTGGAAGAGTTATTGATCTCACAGATGAAGAGGACAGGACCAAATCAAGTATGAGCTGCAGATATTTTAAAATCATTCAGTAGAATTTGTAATTTGAATCTTAAACATAGACAGTTGTTTTGTTATGCTTTCTTTCACTGATAACGTGATAACCTAAGGAGCCATACGTTGACCTCCCGATAACATATTTAGCAGCCAGGTAGAGAACTTATCTGGAAGTCTGCCAAGAATTACATAATACGACCTCCTGACAAAATTGCCTGGAAGGTCAACTCCCAGTTAAGCTATTGGGAGGATGAAGTGGTAGTTACAGAGTTGCACAAATTGAAATATGCACTATGATCAAGTTGTTACGCCTAGCGGAAGCCGCTCGAACCAGAAGAAACATGCCTTTTTGTTCATCGGTGTACTGTCCATTTTATGAAATTGTACTGCACTCTTCCCGATATCAGTTTGGTGGAGATATTACAAGACATCTTCCATTTAAGCTATCTGGAAGTTAATATCAGGAAGATTTATAGGGATGTGATAGTACAGGCGCTAAGCATGAAAATCTATAATAAAGAATGTTCCTATCAGAATCCAACAAAACCAAATAACATATTGTACATTTGCTCATATTGTGAAAAATAATGCTCTGAGCAATAGAAATCCATATGATAATAGGCAATACTGCTATCCAATTACGATTTAGCTTAAAATTCTCATACTAGATAGCCTTTGTACATTCCCAGTCCAGTTTTGCCTTTCTTAAGTTTGTAAGTAAAAAGTAAGGACGTAAGTAAAAAGGAAGTTGATAGACACACCAGGAAGTGGTAGTTCTGTTCTCACTGAGCTTTTCCTTTTGTGCTTACAAAATTAATTTTTCTTTTGATATTTCTCACATTTGTTTGAAAGACCTGATAGGCTGTACATTGTTACGGCTGTAGTGTAATGTTTTATTGAATTTCTTTGGAATTCCCTGTTAAGTGATTTTTTGTTATTTATTTACTTGTTATTATTATCATTATTATTATATTTTTTGTAAAATCTAAAGAAAGGAAACTAAATTTGGTA
This sequence comes from Ectobius pallidus, assembly GCA_964059195.1. Classification (NCBI taxonomy): domain Eukaryota; kingdom Metazoa; phylum Arthropoda; class Insecta; order Blattodea; family Ectobiidae; genus Ectobius; species Ectobius pallidus. Next base: position 113,325,198 of record CAXKWD010000003.1, read on the forward strand.
CTATTGTCAAATAGCCTGAAAGGACTCTGTGTTTAATCTAATTTAAATCATGTGTAACGTAAGTTGGGTAAGTTTTGTGGGCTTGTCATAAAAATAGTTAACTAATGCCATGTATCAAAGTGTGAAATAGTTTGGCTCTCTTGGTCTTTCTTATATTTTTTGATATAATGAGAATTAGAACTAAGAATTCGATGTTGTTTAAACTGTGCATAGAAGAGAACATAATTGTTAAATTAATAATCTGTAAGTTAATTGTACTTTGACAATAACATATGTTCTGGTTAGTTTGAATTAAGTGAAGTTATTGTCTGTTAAATTTTCCATCTCTATTATTATATATTTATTAACTTCACTATATAAACTTCCTATAAATTTTATAATTTATTAGGGGAAAATGGTAGTATACGCCACAACTGAGTCCAACTCCAACTCTCTAACGGGTCCCACCTGGAAAGTAGGGGTTTTGGGTGGGGATAAACTTAAAACAGTGTAGACATCTAGCGGCGGTGAGATATTATGTATGGTGCAAGGGTCATTTTTATTGTGAAATATGATGTTATTTATAATCTTTTGTTATAATAGTGAAATATTATGTTTGTGTTGGTGCAAGGGTAATTTTCCTTAGAAACGTGAAATATTAAGCTGCATTACCAGAGTTGAGCAGCGGCCAGGCAAGGAAGATATGAGGGGTAGCGGCCAGGCGGGGAAAGCGGCCGTGCCGATGTAAGGGGGAGCAGGTTGTGGCGCTTATTACCATCTTGCCTTTAATAGCTCGGGTTTTGTATTTTGTAAATTCAAAAATAACTTGTAGGTCCTTATATAGGTATTTGGAATTTGAAATGAGGAAGATCGACTTATCACACTGAAACAATTTCCTCAGAAAACAATAAATATAGCTTTTTACAGCTTATAATAGACCCCTGCGGCTTCGCCCATTTTAATTAATTGAAAGATTAACAATTAAGAGCAAAATAATTAAAATATTACTTATATTTATTAACACTTCGCACGTGAAACATTCATAGGTCTAAACTAAATGATTGATGGGCATAATTAATGAAACAGCTATAAATCCGGCTTTGAAGTGAATTCCACGATCAGAAAGTGTAGCATGGGAAAAATAACCTCAGATTCGAGTTCCCTGGCCCAGAAAACCCTTGCAAAATGCTTGTGCATTGAGACCTATATTCATTATCCCTCTTAACCATCTAGGTTGAAAATTTCAGATATCTGCGTGCCTTGACATTATAAACAAATGAATCTACCAACATGGGCTTATGGGCTTACAACATTCAAGCTGATCCAGTAACTAAATGACTTAACCATGACTTCTGTTACCGACTCCTAGTTTAAAAGTTGATGTGATTGCTAAAATTAATAGAATTGTCTTCTCTATCAGTCTGCAATTGTTGGAGAATTGTCTTCTCTATCAGTCTGCAAGTGTTGGAGGAAAATCTGTCTACATAGGTAAAAGGAGTAATAAGTCAATTCATGAACTGGATTCAACGTTTTCATTGCATGATTTAATTATATTGTAAATATTTCAGATAATTTACGGCCAATGAACACAGCCCAGACATCTCTTTCGTCCAACATTATTTCCACTAGTCCTGTCCAGACGGGAGTTCCTGTTAGTACTGCAAGTATCCAGCAAGGAAGCATAAGAGTTGTGCAGCCCCATCAGCTAACGGGTGGTACCACAACAACACTTATAGCTCCTGTAAGTAGGATTGTGCTGAATAACTTCTTTAGTGTTGCTAATCTTAAATAATTTATTACACAGTGGATGGAACCTCGTTAGTATGTTTTTCTGCGGACCACAAAAATATTGACGTCCAAAATGGGACAAGTGTGCTCATGAAAAAGTCTGAAATTTAATAGGCATTAATTATAATTACTATGATTTTTAAAGTTGCCTCTTGACTCTCATCACTATCTCCCAGACTGAACCAATAGTTATTATAGGAATATCTTAAGAAGTACATCACAGTATTATTTTAAAACAAACACTGAACTCCAAACACTATGTATTTTACAAATTATACATAAAAAACTAAACTTATTGAAACCTCCATTTGTATTGTAGTGCTACCATTTTCACAAAGACCTACAGACACTCCTACACAATGTAGCCACCTTATCCTCAGTCACAAAACAAAATTCCAGAAAAAATTTAAAACAAACCATTTTACACTTCAAATATTGTAAAAATAACACGTTACATTACACACGTTAGAAAAACATAGCTATTTTTGTTTGCTTTTTACTTCCTAATTTTAGCAATACATGCTCCACATGCAAATCAAATTCAATACATCCTCATCAACCTGAAAACTCGAAACATACCGTTGCACTGTGTCCATTGCATCCATCGCTTTTGACAGGCTAGGAATTGATGCCGGCTCAGGTTAATCATCATCTTCTTCTTCTTCTTCAAGTTCTGCCTACGGCATCCAGAATCGCCCGTTGAAAGCCCACCTTCTTGAAGCAGTTGGCTATTGTGGTCGATCCAATGGAATCCCATGCTGCCTTCACAAAATGCATAGCATCCAACACCGTAACCTTTCTCATAACAGCAGCTGCTTGAATGCAAAGCAACTTCCTCTGAACCAACTGCTTTCTGTACTTCTGCTTCAAGCACCTTATTATGCCTTGATAAAGAGGCTGAAGGTGGCTTGTGCAGTCGGCAGGAAGGAACACTACGTTTATATTTCTTAAATAAGAAGTATCCTTGGGATGTGCTGCGCACTGATCAACTAGCAGGAGAATTTTTCTCTTCCTAGCCCCTAGTCGAGCATCCCATGAACACAAATAGTTATCGAAAATCGACGTGGTTACCCAGGCATTTGCAATAGCTTCGTATTTACAGGGAAAAGTCCCCACATTCTTGAAACATTGAGGGCCTCTCTTCTACCCTATAATCAGTGGTACCAACTTGTCTGTTCCACTTTCATTACAGAAGAGGAGGACGGTCGGCCTTTCCTTGCTGAATTTTGCTCCATGACATTTCTCACCTTTTGTCCGGCAGAAGATGAAAAAATAGCCCTGTCTCATCTACATTGTACACATCATCAGGGCTGTACTTCTCCAGAATTTCCGGTAGTGCAGTACTCCTCTATGACTCGACAGTGTCTTGTGTTGACGCTGGAGGCTTGCCCTCTCACACATTTGTAAACTAGATTATGCTGACTATTGAATATCTCAATCCACCCGTTCGAAGCTTTGAAATCTGTTATGTTCACCTTTTGTGCTAAATGCACAACTTGGGCTCGAACTATTGTCACGTCGTTTGGTATATTCGATGCACGAGCTTTCTTGAACCACTTCAGTAGCATGTTTTCCAGTTCTGGATACCCCTCACGATTTCTCATTCTTTTTCCACTACTTCCCACTTCAATAACTATTCTTTTACTCAAAATTGTATTCAGCGTGGAAGGAGGAATGTTCAATTCACGCACTATGTCCACACGTTTTTTATGGGGATTTTGATCAACTTCTTGAATTAATTATCTTTATTTTTTCTTCGTTGGTGATCTGTCGCACTTTCTTCTTCTCCATTGTATCCCTCCCAGGAAGTGACTAGGCACAGATTTCTCAGATTTTTTTTTTTCACCACGTGTTTCTTTTCACTTGCGATACTGCTGCTGCTAACTTCTCAACATCATTACTGCCTACTGATAACTGGTGAGTGGCGTGATGCAACGAGTCTGAGACGTGTTAACGGAAGTGATGCACAGGCATGCGAACAGCATCATGGGGTGGAGCCACTATTCGTGTTCTTTACTCCAGAGAGCGTGAAAATCAGATGCGTGAGGTCCAAGTCTCCCAGCAAGTGGTCCGCGACTGCGAGGGGTGAACGTGTTAAACGATAAACAGTAAACATGTTAAGGAGATATTTTAACATGTATTTAATAGGATAGGGCCCGGGACTTCAAAAATTCGTCGTACTAAACAAGAACGTGGTAATGAGGAACGTATTAACGAGGTTCCACTATATTACAGTGAAACCTCTCTTAATGGACATGTCCTGGATCGTAAAAATGTTGTACGAGCTAGAGAGGTATAAACTGATATTTATTTAGTCTTACTGATTGTACATATCTGTACTCGTCACCGGATATAGTAGGGTAAATAAATCATGGAGGATGAAATGGGCTGGACATGGGGGAGGAAAGACGTATCTCTAAAATGTTGACTGGGAGACCTGAAGGGAAAAGACCACTTGGGAGACCTAGACATAGGTGGGAGGACAATATTAGGATAGATTTAAGAGAGTAGGATTTACGAGGGACGGTTGGATGGAGTTAGCACAGAATAGGTTTGAATGGCGGGCTCAGGTAAACGCGGCAACGAACCTTTGGGTTCCATAAAATAGATAGGTTAATATTCCTTTAGCTTCCTTTAGATTCCACAGACTATATAAATATATAATTCGCTGTAAGGTGAGCAGAAACATTGACAGCAGATATTAACAAATAGAAATAAAAGAAGTTAGTCAAACTATTTATGAATATTACCTAAAATTTGAAAACATTAACACTGGCAAAAAAAAGACAACCTTTACATGAATCAAAATATTCATTGCAAATATAAAACAACTGCATTTGAGCATGGCAGTGAAGCAGATTGTTTTTACTGAAAAAATGGTAATAACCACAATTTGCAAATTAATTAATTATTAATGAAAACTAACAATTTTTAGGATGTCTGTAATATAAGATGTTCAAAACATGCTCTGTCATATAAGTCAGTATTAAATTATTGCTTACCGTAGTATGTTTGAAGCAAATTATGTTAATGTTAAATTGTGCCGATGAAAGCAGATTTACTTAGTTGGTCTGGAATGGGGTCTAATGTGTTTTTTTCCCCCTTTCTTTTTTTTGCAGTCTTCACAAACAGCTCAAAGTTCGCGAGTTGCATATTTCGTTAATTCACCTGGAGGTCAAGGTCAACAGCGACAAGTGCTCATTGCCAGCTCTGCATCACAGGTGAGTTCTTGTATAGCAGATCTTAGTAGCTGCTTTGCTGACATTCACATTCAGAATCTTTTCTTGAAGGGAGATTTTGGGCTTAATAAAATTCATTCAACATAGAAAAATCAATTCTCTGTTCCTAATCCAAAAGTTCCCATATCCATAATTGGTGACATAATTCTAAACATGCAGTGCAGATATAAATGACAATTTTTCACAGCTTCTTTGACCATTTATTGATCCCTGTCACCAGTTTTCTGTATCTTTCAAATTATCAGCATCCACTTCTCTTTATTCCATTGCTGTGGTTAAGGTTTTCATCATTAATATTAATATAACTAGAAATAGCACTGTGAAGTCTTAACATCTGTAGAAAGTTTGAGTACGGAAATGTGCACACTAACTTCACTATTAGGTATATTTACCCAGAATGGTCATTTCATTGGGTATCCCCATCATCAACAGCTGATTCTGACGTCTTTCTGTGTCTTCCTGTTTCTTCTCCTGACTGGTATCCAGTTCCACACCTGATTAGGAAGCCTGTCTGAAGTCATTCTCCTTATATGACTATACCATATTAACTACTTCACTTCTGTCCTGTTAGATAGTGTTGTATTTACTCCATACTATCTCGGATGGCTGGTTTGTCACTTGATGCAACAATGTAAAAGCTATTCTTGATAGCATTTATCCTATGTTGAAGTCAGTGGTTAACCTCATTCCTCATGTTGTACCGCTTTCCACCAGAGACTTGAACGATCTGATCTTCAAGTAACCGGTATTCTTAATTCTGCGTACCATATTTTATATATCATGGTTTCAGGTTCGTCCAGGAGTCATGACTGTGTCCAGTCGACAGAACCAGTTACCTACCCTGTTGTTCAAGAATGGCACTGTTGTTCCTATACAGCAAGCATCGGGTAAGGAATACTTCTATTATGTTATACCTCTGTACTTTTTTATTGTTTTGTAAGATATGTGTAATAGATTTAAATACAGAGTACGGTAGACTCTCGATTATCCAGAGTAAAGCAAAATACAATACAATAATGCAGATTTTAAAACTACAAGTAGAGCAACTATATTTATTGTTTTAATGCAATTTATAAGTACAAGTCAACTATAAGCAGATAAAAAGGATACACTGTACAGTAAAATATTGTGTAATGTAATTTACAGTGTTCAGGAAGCTGTTATGTTTTTTAAAAGTTTGAATGAGATCTGTCATCATCTTTTGTTTTAGGATACATTTCTTTCGTATATCACTGCAATTTCCTGAGTATTAGTTTGTCTTGCAATAAAGAATCACTTTGCAAAAGGACACATTCCTCAGGATTCAATGCCTCCCCGTGACCCACACTGTCAGTGGAGGCTAATTCTTGTCCATCTCTACCCTCAACAGCAGGTAGCTGTCCAAGTCCTTGAGCGATGTCCAGTACTGTATGTTGGTAAAGAAAGGTCAAAACCCTCTAAATGCAATAAAACAGGGTAGCGAAGTAATAGGCCAATAGGGTTGCCACCTGTCCCGAATTAGGCGGGACATCCCGCATTTTAAGGCCATTTTCAGCGTCCCGAATTATGCCTAAGAGGGACGCATTACATTGCGGGACGCCAAATTATTCCAAAACAAAATTTGAGACAGCAATTCTTGGTGGCGTCTTTTGTGAATTTCGTCTCATAGAATTCTTGGGGTATGTCATTCTTGGAGTATGTCCGTGATCTGTACAACCAGCGTGCGAGTCATCAACTGGTGATCCGACGGGAAGTACCGAAAACAGATCATATGGCACTCTGCACTGATTTGCCAAGTACAGTTCCTTCTGGAATTATAGCACAGCAAGACGTGTGTAGTGTTATCAGTTGTAATTTGAATCCACGTTCTCTGTGTGTTTTATGTGTCGTTCGTTGAGTAGGAACTATTTAAATATTTCTCCTGTTATTCCTAAACGTAGTGGTAAGCCATTATCTAGTCAGAGTCTGGATTGCCAATGTTCATAATTTTTTCGAAACATGTCTATGAGTGTACATTGTTTTTTTTAAATTCTATGAGAAAGCTTTAAGTTCCTTAGAGAAAGTATTTGACTTCACAGAAAACAATCTTTATGGCACACTGAAGAACTTGAATCTTAAGAGTTCACTATCTTTCAAACATCTCAAAGACTCTGTGAAGGCACATAATGTAGAATCTGATGTTAATTTGGATGAGTTAGGCCTATATGAGGAATTCTGCTTTAGTTCAGATATAATAAATGCTACTAAAGTGAACTACACAGAAGGAGATTGATAAAAAACACATTCCCAATCTCAAATGCTTTGTTCTGAGCATTCCTGGTAGCAATGTCTTTGTGGAAAGAGTGTTCTCTCTCTTGAATCTAAAATGGACAGAACCCAGAAATAGGTGCTCAGCTGACCTCATAAAGAGTGAAATCATTTCTACAAATGTTACAGATACCTGCAAAGATTATTTAGTAGTAGTAGTAGTGTGTATTTATTTCTCACAAAAAAATTCTCACATATAAATCACATTATTTACATTAACCGGCGCACGGGTCGGTGTCGACCATATGTGCTCACTGCATACACTTAAATTATTACCCCATAAAAACCCAATTGAAAGAAAAAACTATGTTCTATTATTTACATAACCCCAGACGTAACCCCCCACCCCCAAACAAGTAAAAATTTCATAGACACATAGACATTATTAAGACAAAAAACAAAAAGATAATAATAAAAAAATAATACTTCGATTTCCTTAATTCTCTAAATCTAGTGAGGGTGAAACAAAACAAACTACTATTAGAAGCTGCCAAATCAAACAAGAAATACAGCTTCAAGTCATGAATTTGCCCAGGTTTTTCAAATTTTTATTATGTTGCTAATCTTTTCTTTTCTAATGTTAGTGTTACTGTTACATAGCCTATTCAGTTTTGGCTTTGTAATATATTCCGTCTTTCAGTTATTAATAAATTGTTCCGTGTACAAATTTAGGTATGAAGATCGGCGATCTGCATATATTCAATAAGTGTCCCTCCTTAGCCTTACCAAAAGGTGGCAACCCTATAGGCCAATGTCTGAAAACTTGTATTTTATATTCATAACTCTTAGATGAAGTCTTGTATTCTTTACTTCATACATCATGCTTTTGTTTAATCAGTGACAATTGCAATTATGATATGCAGAAAATAAGTTATTTTTGTAATTGATCTCAGAGTTAAGCTCCAGATCGATTCAGAAGCAGGGCTTCAGAAAAACAAAGATTAAAGTGGATAGTGTTATTTATCAAAGCCCAGTGTATTGCAACTTCCAAAGCCATATATGAACAATACAAACAATTATACTAAATCCAGTTATAGTGACATACATGCTTCACTAAACTTTTACCTTTTTAACAGGAGAAATTTGTTTCTGCCACCATTGTAGTCATTGTCTTTACCTTATTAACAGGACAGATTTGTTTCTGCCACCATTGTAAAACTTAAGTGAAGCATGTATGTCAATATAAATTGGATTTAGTGTAATTTAATACCACTTCACTGTGTAATTCCCAGCAATAGTTAATTACTGTAAACAATATTGTTGTCATGAAAACTGAATTGAATTCTATGAATAATATTTTCACAAATTAGGCCCCTAATTGGACATTACTTCAGCACCGGTCAACCGATTTGGTCCAAATCAATAGGCTTTGTCCCTTGGAGGTTATAAATGCATATACCAAGTTTCATGAAAATATGATAAAGTGTATTCGAGTTATCGCATGTAAAGACTCACAGACATACAGACAGACAATTTTCCCATCCACCGTACAGTCTTAGAAAGTACCATTAATAAATATAGTAGTAAATAATTTTTTTTTTTTAAGTCACCGTTAATCCACAACTGGATAATGCGCCCATGGATAATTGAGAGTCGACTGTATTGTTATAGGGTTTACAGTGCTCAGAAAACAAGATGGAACACTTTATAAATAAAAAAATATTTAGATTTTTAATATGGTGTTCATTAAAAAAATATAAACAAAATAAATGGCTCGAGGTTATTAGATACATGCAGGTATTCATCCTTAAAATCATGACAATTCCCTTCAAAAACCTACCTGGAAAACAGAAAACATGGTTCTCAACAAAATCTTTCTAGGAGAATTTCAAATAGACCATGTCACCATCTCCAAATATAATTGTCAAGAAATTAAGAACATTAAAGTCAAGAGAGGAATGGAAGTTTATTGAGATCATTATCCAACAGAAATCCATAGGAGATTTATCCCAAAATATAAAATCGATAAACAAACCAGGATGACTAAGAGGGTTAATAATGAAACTTTGAAGGAAACGGAACAAGATTTTCAAGAGAGGCTAAAGAACTTTACAGAAATGATTCAACATACTGTGTTTGACTTAGCTCCGCAGAATGAACAGAGAAAGTGCAGATAGTGGAACAATAAATGTGAAGAAGCAGTTAGACAAAAGAAGACAGCTCGGAACAACTGGTATGGCAGGAAATAGTATATTGCGATACAAGGGCCGTAATGCGTTTATGGCACGTGTATGGCATGCTATTTTTTGCACGATGATTATTTATATCAATTTAATTATATTAATTGTGATATTACCTGAAAATATTATGTACTACCCGCGCGCGATTTCTTGAGCGCTCGGCTCCCTTGTCCTCATTCGGTAGGTTTCGTTCAACTTCGTAGGTTAAGCTGACAACTTTGAAACACGAAGTACGCTATACACCCTGACATCTAGTGGCTTCAATACTAAACTTTCATTCTGTCTCAGGATTCTTATTTATTTATTGACATTATATTTTCTGACGCATCGAGTTATGGGGAATAATACAATCTTTCGAACTGCTGATTTCACAAACACTTCATTGTACATCCAACACTTTCCTCACCTCTTTAAGAATTCCGTATGTGCTAATTTCTGACGATCCCGTGAACTCTGATGTCAATTTTATGGACTGAAAGTTGAGCGAACTTTTCACAAAACGTATTCAATACGTTTAAAATTAGGCCTATAGCTTTCTCCACTTTTAGATGCCTTACCTCTCTTACGTTTTAAAACACGAAATGGTGAAGCATGTTCAGCTAAGACTCTTCTTTATGCTTAAAATTAGTCATCCAGTGTAAAAATATTGAGCCTATATTATGCATAATATTCTTATTTGATGACTTATTTGATAACTAAAGGCTTATGACGTGTCATTAATTGTTATGCAATACCGTCACCACGTTATATTATTGGACTGCATTAAAATCGTTGTGTATTAAAGTCACTACATAAAATACCATATGCGCGATTCTGCTGAAACGTTATTTCTTTGGTTGACAACACTGCAGAAAGACTGGCGGAATAGCTATGTTTTGTTCCCCCTGACCCTCACTTCCCCGTAAATCCAGCGCCCAAGAAGTGGCGCGCGGGTAGTATATACATTCTTGAAGATTGATGTTTATTTCAGAAAGTGATTCGCATTTGTTGTTGTTTATGGGAACCGAATATTTGTGCTGAGGGGGGCCTTGTCCATGAAGGCTTGTATAATGAGGTGTGTCGTTATATTCATAACAGCACTGAAACGCTTACCGTACATAGCAACAAGATTGCGTGTGGGAATGTCAACTTACGATCCACGGCAACAAAGTTCGTAAGTACGACTAATTAGTTAAGGAGTGCAAAAATATTAATTGGAATAAACTGACAAGAAACAAGCGGATAAAATTGTTAGGGCATGAAAGAGGTGCTTTGAAAAGGAGCAAATTGTATCTATAGAAGAACATTTCAAAAATTATAGTACAAGGGACTACTACAAAACATTCAATAATTGTATGTATGGGTACGTCCCGCAGTCTCTATGCTTCAGGAAAGAAAATGGAAAACCAGCACTTAATAATGAAGAAAACCATAAGCTATTTGTAGAATATTTTGAAAAGTTACTGAACTGTGAAAAACCGACCAAAAAATTGGAATTCCATGATAATATTCCTAATGAAGATTTAGAGCCACTGAGCATCGATATAATTAAGAAAGTACATCCAACAACTAAAAAACAACAAAGCCCCAGATGGAGATGGCCTCACAGCAGAGATTCTAAAAGCTGGTGGAGATTTAAGCATCACAATTATACAAGAAAAACTAGACAATATCTGGGATACTGAAACAATTCTAAAAATTGGAATGTTGCAATAATTCACCCACTTCATACAAAAGGGGACAAAACAGACATAAATAATTATAGAGAAATCTCATTATTACTTGTAGAATACAAAATCTTATCCAAAGCTCTTCTGGCCTTGGTTGCTAAAATGCAATTTTTCGTTGTGTTACTAGTCCAACAAGCAGCTGTTTTAGAGAACGTGTATTAAAAAAATATGTTAATTTACCAGAAGATATAATCCCTACTCAATAAAATAATATAAAAATATGTTCATTTACATGAAGCCCAGTGAATGCTTGCTTGGATTATAACAAGAATCAGTTAAATGGAGGACATTCCTCTTATGTCATATTGCACAACAACAACATACCTCAACACAAGACCTGTAAACAGAAACAAAACATTTTTAAAAGAGAGATCCCAGTTTCAGTTATTTTATTGCTAAGATAAAAAGTTTGGGTTAAACAAGAGTTGAAATGAAAATCAACCAGTTACCACAAGGGACACACGGCTTATACTTAATCAATTTAAAACCATCTTGCTACGTTGGTTCGCAGAAAATCCCTTATATTATCTAAAGGAATTTTTCAACATTTAGTCCAAAATTTTCATATCTTAAACAATTCATATTCATTTGTATTTCATATGTATTTTTGTTCTTTGTATTGTATTTGTATTCATTATTTTGTATTTCCATACTTAGATCTATGTTTAAATTGTTCTGTTGTATTTTTATTGATTGTATTTACTGATAATTAATCATTTTATATGGTCTATAGCATCTTTCTTGATGCTCACGGCAAATTAAATATTGATAAATATGAACACCTACCTCAAGCTCATTCTTTGAAAGAGAATTAGAGTATCACTGTTTTGAACCTATGCCCACTATTAGTAATTAGCCTGCAATTCTGGTATATTCTTAGATTAAAATTATGAACATTAAAAAAAATAAAAAAAATGGTAAGTTAAATCAGCTTTTTTCATTGTTCCAACAAACCCTTGGGGTCCTCGATCGCAGGCTGGGAACCACTGCTCTAAAGGTTTTGCAATGAAGACTGACAGTGATGACCAAATAAATTGGTTTTACAGGGACGCAGTCTATGAATACCGCTACCATATTGCGACCGGGAACAACTATGCAAGCTGGCCAATTACAGCAGGTACTTAGTACTTCAAGGCCAGGGCAACAAATACGAGTGGCTCCTGGTCTTGTTACAACTGTTGGACGAATGACAGCACCCACAGTTAACACCGTTCCAATTCTCACGTCTAAGGTAATTTTCCTAGGGATTAGTATTTGCAGTGAACCTTGTTGTTAGTGTTTTTGTTTCTGCATTTAAAAAAGGAACAGTTTAATTGACTGCTTTAATTTTGTATTTCAGCATCCTGCTCCTCTACCAAATCCTCCTGTATATCAACCAAACAACGCTAATTGGAAATTTCCGCCTCCAAAACCTGAGCTCAAAATATCGAAAGGTGCCAGTAAACATCAACAAGGTAATTATGCAAACATCATGGGAATGTACTGTATTTACTCACCATTAACTCCACTCTTTTTTCATAATTTTCAACTTCTAAAATAGGGAGGATATAGTAGGTGAAAAGTAGGTTGGGTTGTCATGCTTTAAAAGCAGAAAAAGGCACATCAAGCATCCTTAAGTCAACACATAAATTAGTTGTTTAAATCTAGCCTACATTTTATTTACGAAAAGTTAAATTACCACATCAATTTAAATTTAAAGAGTTTGGTACAGCTTCCTCGTGCATTATCTCAGCTGATTGTGTCACATGACTATATGCCGCGCATGGTGTTCAGGGTTAACGCAGCATTGCAAAGTCATCATCGGCTGGGTGGCAACTGCCTGAACTTCGTATCTCCCTTTCTTCACGCCATGAAATGATTTCGTCGTTTTCTTTGCTTCTGATAATTTGTCTTTCTGTTTATGCCAATAACATTTCATACATGGCTGCACTTCATGTTTAAAACTCCCTGCTCTTCATTTTCTTCAGCATATTCTAACACACCCAGCTTGAAGGATGCCGTAAAACTTGCTCTCGTACTCATTTTTCATGTGCGTACTCTCAGCCAATGACACATTACATGCATCCGACGGAGGTTATGGAACTCTGAAACCGGAAGGACATGAGAAATCTATGGGGGAGGTGAGAGTAACCAAGGCCAACACAGAGGTGGCGGGGAATCGTGGGTTTTACCGTTTACTGGAATGTTGCAGTTAAAGATTTTCTGTGTGTGTGTGTGTGTTTTTTTTTTTTAATTTAATTTTTTTTTATATAGGGGGTGGGTATTACAGACGAGTAAATTCTGTATATAGATAAGGACATACATAAGCAGGACAGTCTCTGAATAGCAGAACTTGATAAACTAAAGTGACACTAATCAATAGGAAGAAGAGAGTAACTCAGTATGCAATTCTGTTTAGTAGAGTATGTTTCAAACATGTCTCAGGGGCCATTGCTTTCAACCTGAACATAATCAGCTGGTCTTCACAGTTGCTCGTTTCCCAAGCTCTAACTTAAATAAGACTGAGGGTGGTAGCAATTGTGCACAAAAACGTGATCAAAGGAAACTTCTGTTATTTGGCTGTAGTTTATCCTGTGTGGAGTTAGAAGAAAAGTACCATATTTACCCAAATATAAGCTACACTTTTTTACTTAGATTAAGCCCAGCAAAATATGCCTGCAGCTTAAAATCGCATATGAGTGTTTTGATGCAATAATGGTAAAAATGTACTCATTATAGCCGGTTGATCTACTGTGGCCAATTCTCCTTTCCCAAACATCGCCACTATAGATTATCTCGAATCTCCTCGAATAATACCAATTTATTAATTGATTCAACATCGAAAATACGTAGATTTCAGTTGAAGAATCATAGAAAATGCATAAAACTGCATCAGGAAGAGATGTTCATTTTTTGTGTTACTTTAATGTTGTGAAAATGAGGCAATTTATTATTTCACTTTGGGGTTAATTTTTTCCCCCTTTACTTTAGTATTAAAAAGGCAGGTGCGACTTATATTCAGGTAAATACTGTAGATAGTTTATATCCTTGAGCATTTCTGCCAATTTATTGGTGTGTGATCTGTGGGTAAGACCATTTCATTCAGTTTTATTGAAAGCAGCCTGAGTGTGACAGCTTTCTGTCCCAAAATTATGCAGGTTTGATCCTGGTCAAGGTCGAAGGCATGTATGTGTGCATAAACATACAAACTTATCTTGTGCTAGAACAACTGGAGAAATTCAAATATCTGAGAGCAATAATTACAGATACAAATAATATTAAGGTAGAAGCTACCAGCAATCCAGTGAAACCGGCAGTGTCCATCTGATGATGCAAGCTATAGCTTGTGAAACGCGTTATGGGTAATTATCTACTTAATAAGTGAAGTTGAGTGATAAAAATAAGTGTATTGTTTTAATAGAAGCTAAGTGTCGACTGAAATCAGGAAATGCTTGTTTTATGCAGATCATAAGCTCATGTCTTCTTGTATTTCTGTCCAGACATATAAAAATAAAAATTTATAAGACAATTATTTTGCCGATTATATTATATGGAAGTAAGATATGGTCGCTTACTCTTCAGGAAGAACATAATCTGAGTGTGTTTGAAATTGGGTGCTTAGGGATTGGGCCTAAGAGAGATGAAAATGGTGACTGGAGAAAACTGCATAATGACTAGCTTCATGACCTGTACTCATCGGATGTAGTAAGGGTGATTAAATATCGGAGGATGAAATGGGCTGGTCATGTTGTGCACATGGGGGAGGAGATACATATCTTAAAAATATAGACTGGGAGACGCAAAGGGAAAAGACCACTTGGAAAACTTAGACATAGGTGGGAGAACAGTATTAGGATAGATTTAAGGGAAGTAAAATTTGCGAGGGATGGTTGGATGGAGTTAGCACAGAATAGGGCTGAATGGCAGGCTGAAGTAAGCGGCAATGAAACTCTGGGCACCATAAAATAGATAATATTCCTTTAGCTTGCTGAGGAATTGTCTGGTTTATAGCACAAATACTGACTATATACCGTTGGAAACCAAATCAGTTCCTTTTATGAGGTCATATTTAGGATTTTTGGGTCATATTTAGTAATTTTTAAGACCATATTTTCCACTTTTTTAGGGTCATAAACATCCTAACCCTATGCCGTTCCTTGATATTCTAATCTGCAGAAAAGCTGATGGCAGTTTAGCTCATAAAGTGTACAGAAAACCCACCCACACAGATTTGTATCTAAATGCCAGTAGCCACCACCACCCAGCGCAGAAGAGAGGCATTCTAAAAACGTTGGTACATAGAGCCAGATCCATCTCGGATGCCGACAGTCTAACAACAGAGATACAACATCTCCGGAATACCTTCCGGCAGAATGGCTACGGTCACAAGGACATCGCATGGGCCCTGAGGAAGACTGATCGCCAGCCCCCCACATCGTCGGAAACCGGACCAAAACTGGCTTTCATTCCGTACATGCCTCCGGTCTCCAACAAGATAGTCAGACTGCTCCACAAACACAACATCAAGACCATACATATGCCACCACCCAAAGTGAGACAATGGGTTCGCCCTGTGAAAGACTCTCTAGGATTGCGGACTCCGGGGATCTACGAAGTCCCGTGCCAATGTGGAGCCGTCTATATAGGGCAAACAGGCCGCACCATTGAGGCCAGGTGCAATGAACATAAACGCTGCATCCGGTTGGGTTACCCGGAAAAGTCGGCGGTAGCGCAACACATGTACGACCATGACCACCACATCAACTTCCAAGGGGTGAGAAACCTGGGCAATCAACCTACCTACTGGGGCCGGGTCGTGGCCGAAGCTCTGGAAATAAAGCTACACCGCAATAATTACAACAGGGACAACGGGCTAGAACTCAGCCAAGCCTGGAACCCAGCAATCAGAATTCTACAGGAACGGGCCAAATCAGGACCAACTTCAACACCAACCAATAGCATTCCTGCTTTTCACCCCGGGATTTCCTGTGCTCCGATTGGTCGCTCTCTGCAAACTCCACCAGCTATAAAAAGGAGCCAGACACAGAACTAGCGCACTTCTCTCCCAGAAGATGGCTGCAGAGCTGACAGCAGCCGAAAGCTCGGAAGCAAACCATATTTTAACCCGGTTGGAAGCCCGAGAGACCATTATATATATCCTAACCCTAGTTATCACATTGTGCAAATTTCATGGATCTGTAATATAATGCAGTGAAATTTTTTAGAAGTACCACATTAAATTAATTCTTGAAGTAGTTCGATCTCTGGTTCCTGTTCCTGTAAATTGTAATGTAATTTTGTCTTATGTTGTAGGTATTGTATTATCGTGGAATATGACTCTGACTTCAGAGTATGAAGAAATTGCCAGTTATCAGTTGTATGCATATCAGGAGGGTTCAGCTGCTCCAAACACAGCTCTCTGGAAGAAAGTTGGTGATGTTAAAGCTCTCCCCTTGCCAATGGCATGCACTTTGACACAGGTAATTATTGATTATCTTATTATGAATTTTCTTTCACACTTAATTTACTATCCAAGAGGATTGATTATGGTGGTAATGTGCAGACTTATTTTTGGAAGGTTGCAGCTGTTCAACTCTTGTGACCATTAGTCTGAATGTCTGCAGAGTGAATGCTGGTTGCCTACTCTTAACCTAGTTATGTACAATGAATGGAATTAGGTCTTAATGAACACTGTCCTGAGGCGTCTTAAATGCAACCTGATTTGATTCAAAGAGAAGATATTTGTACATACTAGGATCTTATGTTAATTAAATGAGATGGTTGACTGTACTTGCATTTTTTGCAGAACATAAGTTCCATTGACTTTGCCCACATTTTCAACTTCTAGTCAACTCTTGATCTTGTCTGTCCTTACTATCCTGATTATTATTATTATTATTATTATTATTTTATTTTTATTTTTCATATATTTTTTTTACTTCTACTCTATTTTTACTGGATTTTTTTGCATCCATTTTTACATTCTGTGCCCATTACATTGAGTAGTGCATGCTATGTTTTGAGATCCCTAAAAAGTCTAGGAAATATAAACATGTTGATAACTATAAAGACTTTGTGGAACTTTTTATACAGTGAAGCAACTATAATAAAATTAATTTACTATATGAGTTGACATAAACACACTTTTTGCTTCACTTACCATATTTTTGGTATGACGCGTTTCAAGGAGCCTCCTCCCCATTTTCAAATACTCTGTCAACTGCCAAATCCTTCTCAGGAAGATTCTTTTGTGCACCTGAGCTATGGGATTATTTTCTGGGGATGTTCTACATATTGTAAAAAGGTTTTTATTTTGCAAAAGAAGGCTTTACGTATTATAACTGGGACACAAAGAAGGCAGTCATGCAGAGCCATTTTCACGCAGCTAAAAATCCTACCTTTGGCTAGTGAATATCTTTGCCTAATATTAAACTTTGTAATAGACAACATAGATAATTTTGAAACTAACTCTGACCTACATAAAATCAACACTAGAAGGAAATCAGATTTACATATTCGCAGGCCAAATCTCAGCTGTTATCAAAAAGGTGGAATTAAAATTCTTTAACAAACTTCCAAAAGAGATTAAAAAATTTACTAACAAACCAAAAGAAATGAAATTATTGATTAAGAAATATTTAAATGCACACAGCTTCTACTCTGTTGATGACTTTATGACAAATAATATGTTAATAGGTTAATAGTTTATAAATGTAATTCTGTTTAATGCTTTAGCGACAAGTTCCACATCCTATAGCCATCAGACTTTTATGGGATCTATGGAATGCTTTCTTACTTTACTTTTTACTTTAAATCATAGGGACTATAGGTAGAGGAAGTATTGTTTTTGACCCCCAAATTCAAAGTTGGGTTTTTAACAAAAATACACGTTTTGAGGTTCATTAAATACAAAAGTACTATTTTCGGGAACATGTTTGTGTCTGTGTGTGTGTTAACAGCTTAGCTCCAGAATGGAAAATCGTATTTTGTATTTTGGGTTAGGTATCTTTTGAGAATGTGTTGTGAAGATAGATGACTTTCTCTTATTTTTAATGGTACGTTCACACTGAGGAATTTGTTGCAGACACAAATACTCCAAACAAATTCCAGATCCATTTCCGTGATTCTTGTCTCTGGATACTTATCCTAACAAGGAACCCTCCACTACCCTCATATCGAAACATGCCTCAATATTTTTACTGTGTCATCTAGATGCTGTAAGAAGTCCACGCTCCAAAAATTAGCTGCTGGTTTCTACTGCAAGTACCCTAAAATGCTTTGCAAATGTCTTGGAACGTATAGGGAATATAACATGGTAATTTAGAGACAGGACTGGACAACCCTGACTGGCGGGAGTATTACGTCATCCATTCATTTTGAGAATGGAAGTCCATATAAACATTGCACTGGTATCATTCCGCCCTTATCTGTATTTCATTCGTCAACTGTTAGCCTACGTCAATCATCTTCCGGCGGACAACGAAAAATTTCTAGTAAAATAATAATAATAATATAATTTTATTGTCTTTCAGCCTTTACAGCAATTGACAACGTCATGCTTATAATCTAGAATAAGTTACGGCAGTTTATACCGTTAGGACAATACACAATTGATTTACACGTTTAAGTCAGCAAGACAGATTTAAAATGTGAACCCTAGTAATTAAAACATAGTAGGCCGTGTTTCCTTCCATAATAAATATCCACGAGGGCTACTTTCAGCTGTCATATGCGTTAAAAACAAAGACATGTTTGTTTGCTTATTTCGTTGTTCAAACTGAAATTGAGTGCTAAATGAATAATGGTATGTACAGAATATGTACAGAATATTACTGTGAAGGGCTGTGAATAGGCCTACGTACATTAGGCTAAGCGAGTTCTCCGGCAGTGGCGTAGTCCTCAAATCAGAAACATATCGGAACAAGCCTTCGAACTAATTATTCACAACAAACTTGCAAACTGAAGGATTATATTACGAATGCCACGTTTCGCAATACACTGAAACATTTGTAATAAGTTAATATTGTTATCTTAATAATTTTCGTCCCATATTATGAGTTTTTAAATATATAAAAATCAAATGTAGTACCGCACTATATTGCCTTGAAGCATGATGTGTACTGCGGTTCAGATCACATGCATTTGTTTACATGGGCTTGGATTCGCAAATGAAAGGATCAAGCTTTTAACCTAGCTTCTGTTGTCTGTCTAGTTGCAATCAAATATACAACTCAACGATCAAATTCTCTCTACAGACAAATGTAAAAACATGTTAAGAAGAATGTGATAATGACGCGATTATTTGCTGTAGTTGGTGCAGGAGGAACTTGTGTTTTAATCACTGCATAAACACCAGTCACTTCTGTTTTGTTTTTGACAGTCAATTGTCTCCGCGCATCCGGAACTTCGAACTGCAATAAGGGTTGTCCAACTTCTCCCACTGCACTGCTTCAACCCGACATTTTTCAGGTTCGATTTAGGGTACTTGCAGTTGAAACCAGCAGCTAATTTTTGGAGCGTGGACTTCTTACAGCATCTAGATGACCCAGTAAAAATATTGAGGCATGTTTCGATATGAGGGTAGTGAAAGGTTCCTTGTAAGTACATGTTCTTTGCACAAATATCCCATGTGAGCGTTCACACTGAGGAATTTGTTGTCAGGCACAAGTATTGCTTTAGATGAATAAACGTTTGCTTTTTTCTGCTTTAAATGAATTGATGATTCACCCAGAACAAGTTTGTAACCCACAAACACTCAATTTGCGGAAGAAAATGACAATATTATACTGTACTAATGCTGATTAAATCTTCCGAGCTATAGGATCACGTTAGTCGGCAGTAAAAAGCGGGGATTTATATTTATCTGGGCAGTCAGTATTTTTAATTCTGAATTTTACGGTAAGAATGGTTTATTAGCCATTAATATTTTAACTTTAAAGATGTGTTCGGTCGCATAAATTTTTGTAAATTCAAGCTTGCTTAACTTTCTTTAGCAGAGCGTGTTTTATGAGCCTGCAGTTTCGCAGTCAAGCCGATCGGCAGGTGTTGAAACGATAGCCGATAACTTCGATCCATTGTAGTCGATAGAGAAAGGGTTTGTTTAACCTCGCAAAATAACTGTATAATCCATACTAAAATTGTATATTATTGTGCTTAAACTGTTTATAAGAGGTGCTAGAAGTGCCTACCCTTCATTTACCACATATTAGGCTATATGTGACAGCTTCGTTGAAAATATGCTTCAAGATCTACACAGACACATCATCTGCCACGAATCCCGCCTAGGCCTAATTCAGTTCTGATACTGTTCTAATATCTTTTCTATTTCATCAATTTTTTCAGTAAGCACATGTAGATGTTCTCTTGATTATTTCATATTAAACACAGAATCTCTTCAAGGAAGAAGTGTGCCTATAACTTAGGCCTAAATTCAAATTTTCTGCAAAGGGATTATGAATGTGATGGAGAATACTTCTACATCGACTTATGTTCTATTTAGAGCACTCCATAGCAAAATATCGGCGATTTCGTAAAATAAACAGCGTGAACGTAGCAATATATCTCATGGGATTGATCATAACCATAAACAGAGTCAACTGTCACAAGAAACATGATATAGCACATTCGCAAATAGTATTTTCGCTGGGATCTGTTCAATGTTTTCGCTTTTGGAGCGTAAACAAGAACTTGTGGCGAAACCTTGTTTCTGGTACATTTTATTCACTGTTTGTGTCCGGGAACTAGGAATATGTTCAATAGGTTTACGACTTGTGGAAAATAGGTTGCTATACATGTACCCGGACACATATTCTTGCAACAAATTCCTCAGTGTGAACATAGCTTAAGGGTACTTACATGAAGAAAATTTTGTTTTTTACTATTTTCTTGAAAAAGGCTTTCATGGTTTTCTTTGAATTTTGTACATGCAAAACTCATTTGACTTTTATTTTATTTTTTATTTTATTTTATTTTTATTATTTTTTATTTTTCCATTATTCTTTGAAGATTAGTTATAAGCCACCCACTGTTTGTAGAAACTCTGTCTTCTCTGGTGAACATTAAAGCTATGCATCATGTTCAAACAATTGAATACACACTCTTTGCAATATGGCCTCTTATTCTAATTCAGAATGTGAAGTGAGAAAGATGTATTAGCCATGCTTAGAGTAATGAAAGTTACATTAGTGTATTAATCAGATTTTGTTTGGGTTATGTATCCTGGGATGCGATATGATGTGGTAACGATATTCTCTTTATTGTTATAAACAATTTTGGTGAAGAAAATGTCATACATAATAGGCCTATATTATACTAAGAGGAAAATTTTATTTGGGCAGAGGAATTTATATGTGAATTTTGCATAGATAGATATTTTTTTATTGCAGACACACTTGAGTACATCAAGCGTATTACAATCACCAAAATCAAATATAAACACAGATAATCTCCTGTTACGTGTACAATACATACATAATTAATTAGCTCCCTGATCTTAATAATTCAAAAAATTCATTAAAACTATATATACAATTACTAGTAAGCAAATTCTTGATTCTGAGTTTAAATCGATTAAAAGGTAAGATTTTCAGTTTTTAAGTTTCATTCTTACATAAAGTAAAGTTTTCATAACATTTCAAATTGTGAACATTTGTTTAACACACAACGTACACTCAGTAATTCATTTGTTTAATGTGTTATGTATGTAGTATATTATGTTTTCATTTTTATATGTTATGTGTTAATCAATTTGTCTCACTTCGTTGTGTTCCCCATTACAAATTAATTTAATATTAATGGTTGTGTTTATTATGACTGTGAATATATAAAGCTAGTTAGATTCCTTGATATACCGATAATTCCTTCCCTTAATATATAGGAAGTTGGTGTGTTATTCAAAACATATACATTTAATATTATAGAATAATTATAATTTGAGTTGAACTTAGACACTTATGCTTCACTTACTAACTTTTTGGTAGAACATGTTTCAAGGACCCTTGTCCCCATCCTCTGCTACGTGTTCAACTGACAAATCTTGCTTTTGAAGGTCATAAAGTGTCCCTGATGGTGGTTTTACGAACTTCTTGATGAGGTTCTCATCCTCTGGTATTTCAAAATTCATGAGATTACTATCATATTTCTTTATATAGATCCTCTCCCGGATGTCCAGTTCTTTTGGTTTGCTTACTAATTTTAACAATTTTGGTTCTCTACAAATTCTGTGGTCATTTTCCCAAGAATGCGTTGCAACGGCTCATTTTTCCAACTGACAATTTTTAAGGTTTCTCATGTGTTCTTTAAATCTGGTCTCTACGTTTCTTTTTCTTTTTCCTATATAAATCTTGCTGCAGTTAGTACAATTTATCTGATAGATCCCTGATTTCTTTCCAGTAGGTATATCATCAGTCTGTTTGGATTTAATCAAATTTTTTATGCTGAATCTGTTGTGAGTGGCCAAAGTTATGTTATGATCCTTGAATATTTTTTGAAATTTCGGTGTTGCCCAGGGGTGGAGAGTGAACCTTTTGAATTTTGTTTTTTCTCTTTCAGCAGACAATGTAGTAATTTTTATTATTTTTCTGTTTTTCAAATTTGGCTATTTTTTTATCTATTAGTCTTTTGTCGAAACCATTCATTTTAGCAGTTACTAGTATGTGATTGTATTCATTACTGTATTCTTTAACTGTAAGGGGAATGTTCACCAATCTGTGGGTCAGGCTATTGAACACTGCATACTTATGTGGTCTGGGGTTATGGCTATTTGCTTTGATGTAGTTTTCTGTATGAGTGGGTTTCCTGAATATTCCAAATTCTAATTTGCCATCTGTTCTTTTTATCTTCAAATCCAAAAAATTAAGTGTTTTTTCTTTCTCAATCTCGACTGTGAATTTTACAGAATTTTCTTGTAGATTTAATAGTTTGAGTGCATCATCAATTTGCTTTTCACTGACCACAGCAAAGACATCATCCACATATCTATACCAATGTTTGAAAATGTATGGGAAGTCCGTCGCTGTGGGTGAGTCGGTAGCACGCCTGCCTTCCACTCCGGCGGCCCGGGTTCGATTCCCGGCCGGGTCGGGGATTTTTCAGTAGTGAAAAATCCCTTTCCCGGGTTCAGGACTGGGTAGGTTAAGATAATGCACATTGTGCGCGATTCCTTAATTATTATTAAAATGTATGGGAAAGGGTCCTTGAAACATGTTCTACCAAAAAGTTGGTAAGTGAAGCATAAGTGTCTAAGTTCAACTCAAATTATAATTATTCTATTATAGTTGCTTCACTGTTTATGTTCCATCATTTTTTTTTTTTTAATATCATGTTTATAAATTTCCTTATTTTATCCAAATGACAGTATTTACTCATAGAAGGTAATATCAAAATATTCCTGCAATTGTATTTCATATATTTTATTTATGGAAATACAGTGGAACCTCGTTAGCACGTTCCTCATTACTACGTTTTCCCGCATAGTAAGTCGTTTTTTGGAAGTCCCAGCCCCAATCTTAATAATTACATGTTTAAATGTTTCTTTAACACGTTTTGGTTTCACGCTTAGTACGTTCGTATTTGGCTCGCCAACCACACTTTGCCAAACACAAGCTTTGTTTGTGTCCGATCGTGTAATCTCTATGTCAGAATTCTTGTACTCTTTGCTCTATGGGACCAATCGTCAGTCATTATAGTTGCTTCTCATTGGTCATTTGGACACCAATCGGCAGCCATTGTGTTTGCTTCTCATTGGTCATTTTGACGTCATGCAGATTTTTCAGCGTCAGCTGTATAGTCGCCATTTTTTTTCGTGATATTTTTATTGTGTTCTCTAGGTAGTGAAATATGTTTCAAATTTCTTACGGTTCGTGTGGTGTCGAGAAGAAAATATTAGAATGTTTGATGAAATGTAGGCTAAAAAAGCAGATCATGCTTCTCACATGGGTATAGGATCACATTTCATTAGCAATTTGACTTTGTTCGCTAACATTCAGGCACGTCTGAAATTTTGAACAATTACACTTCCAGTTATTTTATGTTTGTTAATAGATTGTGGAGTGCAACTTGTTTCATGTGTGATGTTTTAGAATAAAGTGGATGCTTTTTTGTGTGAATTTCGTATGGATTTTCATTAAATATGGCTCCCATACATTCCTTCAATTTTTGCAACTTTTGTTTAATTTTTTCAAATAAAATCGTTAGGCCTATGTATTTGTTTACACAATTTAAATCTCGCATAACTAATGGCTTGGCATAGAAGCTCCTGTGTGTCAATATGGGTATTTCTGAGTCATTAGGATGCACTTTTGAGTGGTTCTGAGCAACTTAGAAAACATAGGCCTATCTACATACTCCCTACGATTTTTTTTTTAATTTTCAGTAGTACGTTTTCCTGCTTAAGACGTATATTTTTCTCAGTCCCTAGAAAAACGTCTTAACGAGGTTCCACTGTATAATACATTACATATTTTAATATTAAGTTTCATACACTTCATGCTTATCCAAATATTGTTTACTATCGATCAAATATCTTGCCTAGTCGCTCTAAAAAACTGAGTTACCAACTGCCTGTACATTTATTTCTTACATCTTTTTGTGGGCTTCTAGGAACTTCTGACATTACCTCATATAAGATGCATTCATATGTCGTCACTCTTATGCCAGAACCACGAATGTGCAAAAATTTAAAAATCATAAATAGGTCACATTTGTTATTGTAGCATAACAAATAAAATAGAACTTGCACTCTCATGGAAATAGAACTAACTATTACTTACAAAGGAAAGAAAATACGTTCAAAGATACTGCAGAACAAAGATTAATGTAAACAGATGCCAGCAATGTACTGAAGTCAAAATCTGAAATTTTGCACATTTGTGGTTCTGGCATAACAGTCACTATGTCATGTCTCATCTCATTTTGTATTGTCATTGTGTCTTAACCCTTTGCGGGCGGCAATGTTTTATGACTGTGGGCGGAAGGCATTTTTAAAGAAAAATAAGTTAATGAAAAACCAATTGAAAGTAACTTAAACCATGTATTCATGCATAAAATCAACATACACCTTGGAGTTTTGCTGAATTCTGCCCCTAATCTGCTCTAGGAACGATTTTTATTATTTAGCGAGAAAATGTTTATGCGGAAACTGCACAAGTCTCACTGAGCGCATTATTATAAGTTTACATAGGCTTACAGTAGGCTATGATTCTCAATTGGATCACTATTTTGTTCAAAATCAGAAGGCAGAACTGGCCCTTGCTGGATATTGTACATTGTAGTAATAGATGATGTGTCTGCATCAAAATTACTCTCTTCCATTGACCTGGGCGCACGATTGCCTCCTGTGTCACTTATGTTGCTCTCACTCTCATTAACGCTGCCGGTAGCGATCTAGGAAAAACATCCCTTACCATCGCTAAATGATAATTCTGACACTTCAATGTCACTTTGAATACTTAATTCTTCAGTTTCAGAACATGTAAGACACTTTCTTTTTGCCATTTTACCGAAAATAAGGGAAAAACACTGAACAAAAAGTGCACGCTGTTCACTAGTTACGCACGGCCACTGAAATCCTCTACTAAAATCATCCTGGGCACGTGCATTGGGGAATTCCTAAGTCACAGTAAATAAGAGAACATTCACCTGCCATCTGTTGAAGATTTTACGTACTTCGTGCGTGAGAAGAGCCGGTCACATTATGAGTCGGTCAGAGAACCCATATATGGGTTACCGCGTTTGAGGCATCGGACAGGCGTGCCATATATGGGTTTCCGCCCGGGAAGGGTTAAATTGCATATATCCATGTATCTTGTATTCTGTGTCACAATTGGCCTCTTGTGAAAAATTGATTGGTAATACTTTCAGTGTCTTAATTTTACTACCAATCTCATATAAAAAATATCATATTCTGTACATTTTTTTTTTTAAATCCAGATATATCTTTTAAAATTAAATTGTAATTTCAAAAACACTCTTGGTATACTTTCATTGTATTTAAAATAAGTCCATTTATTTAGCCTGGTAGAGATAAGACCATCAGGTCTTCTTCCTTCCTCTATTTCTGTTTCTCTTTCCAGTAAATTGTAGAACAGTATGTATCATAGCTTGGTTCAAAATGCTAGTTTCATTTCAGTTTTACATTTCATCAAGGGCTCCTGGAAGGTGAGGGATCTTGGGGCCTAATGAATAAGGTGTCTGATCCCCATGCCATACCCTCTCCAAACCAGTTTGTGATTCATTCTAAGACCTGTGGCAGTTAAAATTCCACATTAAGTAACAAGCCCTGTGACTATTTTAATATCAACATCATTAGTTCTGTCACACACTAGGGGGATCTTCAGGACCAGATAGATATCACCCCCCTTCTTAAGTAGCTGTGGAAAAAGGTTCATGTCCATTGCAGACTGTTGGTGAATTGAATAGGTCCATAAGCATATAGTAGGAGGTAGAAAAGGTTGTCAGAACATTGCCAGAATATTGTTTACTTTGCATACCCTAATTTTAATTGCTAATTTTTGTCTATTTAAACTTTTTTTCTTTAATTTGCAGTTCATGGAGGGACATAAGTACCATTTTGCTGTTCGTGCTGTCGATGTGCATACACGAGTTGGACCATTCAGCCTGCCAGGCAATATTGTTCTTACTCGAAAGAATAATTAGGGAACCGAAAGTGCAGCTATTTAAATATCACGAAGATTTAGCCCAGTGTTGGAAAACATTACTCGACATTGGTGAACGTGTACTGCCACTTCTAACAATCAAGAATATAGTGTGAATGTGCTGGTAATGAGTTCCGTAAGACCTTTAATGTCAAAGATTTGTAAATATATTAAATTATTCTGGAAAATAAATACGAAAAGAACAGTCCATGTGACTTAGTGCTGAGGAAGAAAGCATCATTATATAATTGTTAGCATGTAAATATAATTTAAAACTTACAACTTACAATATTATATTTATGTGAGTTGTTGTTGTGAGAACTTCAACACCTTCTAATACACTGTACATATTCCATTTTACCATTTTTGTCCCTTGTCTTGTAAGTTATGGTTCATTTATGGAATGTACAGAAACAACTTCAACTGTCCAATAAAAGTGGACATTGAAATCTGTTTCATCTTCGCTTCCTAATCATATTTTGTTTATATAAGTATGGACGGAAATTTAAGGAAACATCTCTTTTGTCAACAAAATAAGCATCAAGAAGTTTTACCAAAGCAATAAAGCTACTCTGATAAGTAAAAACTTTTGATAGAAATTTTAATATTTTAATTGGAGTGCATAAATGAAAATCCTAAATTATGAGATTTCAGATAATTTAGTTGAAATTTGTGTCACAAGTTTCTTTCATATTTATAATATTTATGTTTCATTACTAACTAACTTGAGTTACTAATTTTCAAATAAATAATATATACCAGTATGTAGGCCTAATTGTGCTATGAGCTCTCCCACCTCCACATGAAAATTGAAGAACTTTGTATAGAGTGTTTCATTTTTCAAAAAATATCCTTTAACCTTTTAACTGCTATAGCAGCAAAAGATAATTTTTAAATCACTTTGAAAAATTTCAGTAAAAAAGCTGTGTCCTATGAGTGCCGTTTGTAACACAAGGTTATCACTCTGCACGTTCTAACATTAAACATTACTGTATACTTATAATTTGTGGGCACGTTTAAGAAAATTTTCCTCATGGTTACGACCACAGTAGTTAAAAAGTTAACGTTATCTTCATTGTACTACCAGTCACCATTTTATATATTAATATATACCGGTATATATAATAGAATTATATTTTTTACTTCCAGAAATATCTTTTAAAATTAAATTGTAACTCACTCCAGGTAAAAAGAGCTGTCCATATATCTCTTTATCTGTCTCATTGAGAAAATTTTGAGGTTTCATATTATTTCATTCTGCAAAAATTCTTGACTATCGAAATGTTTAGAAAAAAGTTTACAAAAACCACATTAAAAGGTTTTCTTATTTTCTCTCATATATGTAATGTTTTTAATTATTGTTTGAGAGCTTTAGAATGTCAACAATTTGAAGAGCGCAGTTCTCTTATGGATCCAAAAGCATGGGGGATTTTTATAGTGTTGGGAAGGAAAATTCCTTTTTGTATCAGAATTTGGATCTAGGATCTTCAGCACCCACTGCTTATTTTCTACTAACTTACCAAGCTTAGTGCTCGTAACACAAGGAAACCAAATATTCTCTCTATAGATACACCCATTGCAATAAAATTCTTCACTGCAAATGTTCTACTAATTGTCAGGTTTATGCAATGGCTCCAGAACAACTAATGTAACATTTCACCCATTTAATTTTATCGTACTCATAAAAGAGAAGTTACAGTTTAAAAGTTACATAAAACGTCCATTACTGTAAAGTTGTTCCATCAGTTTAGATGAAAATTAAAATCTGATCAATAATTGTTGAACCTTTGTGAAATAGTAATGTTGGCCACTCGACACGGCGCTACCCGGACAGCCTAGACTGTGAGTAACTTATCAAGTTTATAATCTGTGCTAAAAGCCCAAAATTTTGCAGATTCAGTTTCAGTATCTAATTTACTTTACTCAGGATTAGTTAAATCTCTCTCATCCATCTTGGATTGAACATTCATATGCTTCCTGTCACTTTGTTCCATTGCCACTGAAAATGCTTATTTTCTTAAATTAATTAATTAATTAAATATTATTTGATATTATCCTCTCAAAACTATGCTAGAGCAATAATTTTCTCTACTATTGTTTGGAATAGAGAGGAAAATTACAGGCATTAAATCGACTAGTTTTTCTTCTTCACTGTACCTTTTCCAGATTTTTTTTTCTTATGAAGTGGGGACGTAAAAATAAGCTTCAGTTGCATCTGAAGGGGATTGTACTTCTGCTTCTAAGTTAAGGGGGAGGTCATGCATGTTTGAAATGCAAAATAAAAAGAAATAATTTATTTTTAATGTAAAGATGGGACATTTCTCCATGTCATTGACTGAATTCTTGCAATATGTACACTATTTTGGGAATTACAACCAAAAGTATAGGAAGGTGCACTTAATTTGATCTTTATATATTTTGATCCTTCTTATTTCTGCTTACTATCTTTGTTTTGGCACTTTGTATTAAATTCTTTACACCTCCATGTCTATACCGGAAAGAATAAATAAAAATAAATAATTAAAAATAAAGCCCTATGAATAGGATCCAGTTTATTCAGCAGAAGAATTTTAATTGATTTCCACACATCAGTTTTGTTTATTATTCATTTCCCTTAACTTTTACTTTTGAAATGGTTTTAAGTAGGGCTGAAAGTCGATTAAAATTTCTAATCGAGTTAACGCTTGACTTTAATCGATTAATCGACAAACAGGTCGGTATTTTAAACGAAGCCATAGTGTACATTTAATATTGTTTTACACGTTTAATAACTACTACACTACAGATTATCAGAAGAAATCCTGAATTAATAAATACAATTATTAGTTAACTAGTGAAAAAATATATAAAAAGCTTACATTTCCGGTTACTTTTTCAGCCAAGACTTGAGACACACGAGTTTGTTGACTAAACTACCCTTCAGGTTTCTGAATACGGGAATTGTTTGGACACAATAGGCTGAATGACACATGATGTGCCAAGGCCGGAGAAGTGAAAGAAAGGAGTTTGGTCATTTGACCCATTTCACGAAAAACGTTTTTCAGAATTCGATTAAACCGATTAATCGGAAAATGTAATTGATCGACGATTAAATGTTTAATCGATTAATCGGTACAGCCCTAGTTTTAAGTTAAGATGCAGAGATTAAATCTTGCAAACCTTTCATACCTATAAACAAGAAGAACCATGACAGATAAAGAAAGAAGTGATAAACAGTAAAGCTGTTGAATCATTAATAAAAATGATTAACTTATAAGCACTTATAGCTCCACTTACTTCTCATTTTTATTTAAAAATATACAAATGAGATGTAAGGAGAGCTGTAAGTGTTTAAGGGCCGATTTCACCAGTCACAACGTAAAGCGTCTTTAGCTAATGGTGGTTTAGTTTAAAGAGAGAAATTAAAGCTAGTTTAATTTGCAC
Source organism: Ectobius pallidus (assembly GCA_964059195.1). Lineage (NCBI taxonomy): Eukaryota > Metazoa > Arthropoda > Insecta > Blattodea > Ectobiidae > Ectobius > Ectobius pallidus. The sequence continues at coordinate 113,355,434 of CAXKWD010000003.1, forward strand.
GCATTTCACCACTGTAATCTGGCTTTAGTTTAAAGCCATTTAGCTAAGTCTCCTTTAAGATTCCACGGCCTTCTGGTTCCATGGTTAAATCGTAATACAAGAGGCCATGATTCTGTATAGTTACTAATCATCAATTGTCATACACAGGTTCGCCACATTACCCATACTAATTAAAGTCTTTTAAAATAATAATTTAGCTGAAAAATGTATATGTTTCTTTAGAATTACTTAATTTAACGTATTTTATAACTCATGTGACTGAAAATGTGATTTACCGATATGAAGATAAAGACAACCACTTCAGGTTTGATACGGAATATTTGTGGATAGAATTTTGTGCTTGTATTGCCATAAGTGTACTGCCAGTAGCGTAATACCGTAGCAGAAGACAAATGCATTTCTGAAAGAAATGAATTTCTATCCCTCCTCATAGTTACATGAATAACATAACCTCTATTATCAAGCCAGTTTGATTTACTGGCTAGGCCAATGTTTTATAGATTATGAAGAAATTTAATTAGGTATAATAGTGTAGGCTAGCCATGCAAGTGTTATTATAGTAGATTCTAATATCAAATCACATCACGTCTGGTGGATATTCCATATCCTCTTCTAAGTTTTGCAAAATATACAATGTAGACGCTTCGCTAAGCTGAAATCTCATTCCGTAATCTTTATCGTTCATTAAATTAAAGAAATCAGGCCTTTCAGCAAGTTTTCTTGGAATCTTGGAATGAATTCATCTTCAAAAGCAATGTTCATCATTCTTTGTGCCGTTGTGATTTCATGCTAAAGCACCTTTAAGAAATTAAATAGCCAATATTTGACCACTTAACTTAAAGACAGTATAAAGAGAGATTAAGCAGCAAATGATGATGGTGAAATGAAAGTGTTCTTTTAGTTCCATTTAGAACAACTTTAGCGTCTCATTTAAGTTAAATGTGCCTGGTGAAATTGGCCCTAAAAGTTGACCATTTTTATTAATGAAGATGAACTATGCTTGTTGGTAGGTCATTTAGAGTTATTAAAAAGAAATATGTATTGCTTATTTAAAAAGATTCCAGAATTTAGCTTTTCATAATATTTTTGAATTTTAAATACATTTATGCTGTAGATATTCAAGAGATGCGGTTCATTTAACTGATGTTTGATATCCTGGTATCCGCTGTATATATGATTTTAGTTCATTTTGTTGTATGGTGTTCAGGCAATTGAAATCCTCTAATTAGCCATTGTCACTATTGCATTCTTAATGCTGTGTAATGCATACCTGCAAAATCGATTTTTACTATTATTTTTTGTTATTGTTGTTAAAATAATCTGTTTAGAACTATTTTCTTAACTAGACCATAATATATGGAGTTCTGGAATTATTTTGACTTCACGTTTGTATGAAATGTACAAGAAATAACCGAGGTATAAAATACAGCAGTTTCAACATATTAGGCAATATATGCATATTAAAAATGAGAGGAAACAATAAATGACAAACTGTATACCGGTAGTTGGCAGTGATGCTGAATGAGAGCGGTAAAGAGGTGTACTTGTACACTTTTGTGGCCGATAGTAGGAATGTACAGATAATGCATGCCATTAGATTTTTTTTTCCTTTTAATTCTTCTGATTGAGCTGATTACTGAAGTCTACCTTAGCAAATTATGTAGTCAGGTTCCTTCTTCATTCAGTAAATTGTTATATAACCCTTGCTGAGTTTCATCTTGATGTTAAAGCATGATGCTACACTGTTTGAATATCAGGGAACTTCTCAGTGAAGTTGTAAAATCATTTAATAATAAAGCAATGCTAAATTTTTTTAGCTATTAATATGGCTGTAATACCTACAAGTTTCTTCAGCTGTCACAATTTTTACTTCCTTTGCCAATATCTGACCTTAAATATGTGTGTACCTTCGTTGCATGTTTTTAAGTGACCCAAAATTATGGTTGAGGGATATGGAGAAAAGTATTGCCTACAGAATGCTGTTATTACTGTTATGTGATACTCCCAGTTCTGAAAAGCTAGTATTAAGTAGTGAGCAAGATTGATCAGACATTACTGTTTGATTACTGTTGTCTACTTCTTGCAATAGTCTTGGAATACTTTCTGCAGTTTTGATTTATTCTGAAAATACCAACAAAATTGATCATTATTTACACTTAAAGCTGCTGCTACTAGCAAAGGTAATTGTTCATTTTTGAGAATGGTAGTGTTCTCAATTTTGAATATTTTAGCCCTTGTTCTGACAATGTTACAGTATTAATATTACTAGGGAAATAACACAGTTAAGTAGCAAGATTGAGTACAGAAATCTTGCTGCAGTGTCGTCATATTTTGTTTTTCATGACCCAGCACTCTGAATTTCTTTTTAGTACTAGGGATGTGAAACATTTTTAAAAAGTGCATAGATAGTAATTCAGCGATTTAAAAAAAATCATTAGTGAAGAAGAAATTAAGGTCATGTTACATTACATAGCACATCTTGTACTGCAGAAGTGACTAGAAAGATCCTGTATCATTGCTTCAGTAAGAGAAGCTACAAAACGGGATTGTGTGCAACTACTACATTTTCTAGGATAAAGCCTAGTTATAGATATATTCACAACTCAAGCATGGCCCACCCAGCATTCAGTTTCACTTGCCCCTTGTTTGTGTTGAGTCTATTGCTATGCTCCATTAGAAAAACGAAAGCTTAGTACAAAATATCAAACAAATCCTTAAATCGAACCTAAACGTTTCACATCTGCAGGTCTAGAACACATTTATACACATTTATTTAGTTCTCGCAATTATTTTATTTCTCCATACATAGCATGCGTTCATGGTTCTAAGTTTTATACGCCTTTGATGTAATCACCACCATTGCGTACGTGATCCCAGCGATGCGGAAGTCTTTGGATCCCGCTGGCACTGCCTAATCTGTTGATGCTGCGAAGAGAGCGGTCGGTTGTCTGTAAAACATCTTCAACTGTACTAAAGTGAATCTCGTGAAGCGACTCTTTCATCTTCAGGATTAGATTGAAGTTGCAAGGACTTGAGTACGGAGCACCTCCCAACACCAGCGACACAACTCCTGCTGTATGCGCCCTAGCATCATGCAGAACGATGGGTAGATTATCCATGAAGTGTTGCTGTTTTCTTCTCAGAGCTGCTCACAGATTGTGCTGCAAAGACGAACAGTAATACTCTGCCTTGGGGAACGGTATGTTTTAAGATCACACCATCCCAATCATAGGCTTTCGTACAGTTGAAGATGCTTTACAGGCAACCAACTGCTCTCTTTACACCATCAACAGAGATAGGCAGTGCCAATGGGATCCAAAGACTTCTGCATCGCTGGGAAAAATGTTGTAAGCAATGGTGGTGATTACATCGAAGGCCTATAAAACTTAGAACCATGTACATATGCTATGTATGGAGAAATAAAATAGTTGCCAGAACTTAAAAAACAACCCTTGTAGTTTTGGTTCCAGATAATACAATTCCATTTTATAACCCTGAATTAACTACTCGAACCAAATACAAATTTAAGAAAATAACTAAGTTTATATATAAACATTTATTTTTCATGTTCTTTTTTAAAATTTCCTTCCTATTATTACTGCAAATTAGTAATTTTTTTTTAAATTTATTTACATCCATTTCTGAACTACCACAAGCATGTGCTCATTCGGATGGTGTCTTAATAAAATAAATAAATAAAAAATAATAATGATAATGTGGAATAACTGGAAATTGTACTTTAATGAAACTCTAATGTAATTACTGTATACTTGAATTTCTGTTAATTTATTAGCACACTGACACAACCATAAATTAATGCAAACTATACTCTACACAATTACAATGTTTTTCAAAGATAGTAAGTGGCGCAGACAGCTCCTACTAGGAGAGTGGCTTAGTTGCAACTGAAGAATTCTTAACCCACTCCTTCATGCCCTATGTTTCTGCACATCTAAGGTCTGTTCAAGGGCATGTTCGAAGTTAACTGAATATCACTTTACTATGACATATGAAGAGACTTCCATAACTTTTTCAATTCAGCCTAAAGTTGTACATATTCACATTATTCTTAAGACTTTTTTTATAAATAACATTTTTTATATAGGTTTTATTTCTTTTAACAAAGAATGAGGTTTTATATGGAAATGCTCATAAGCACAGCTGTTGCACCATTTTAGGTTACATTAACATTTTAATTATATAAATAAATAGGAAAATGTTTTTTTGTGCAAGATGTAAATGTGAGTTGTTTGTTTTTCATGATTTTGTTACTGTTTTCCAATGAAAGTAATGATGGCTGCAAGTGAAGTACAAATACAATGAAAAACATGTTTATTGACTGCCATATATCTGCTTCTTTTACTTGAAGTAGTTTGTTGTGTATTTGTAAAATACTTTGCATTTTAGTTAAACCTATTTTTAAGAAAGTCATTATTTGAGAAATAAAGGCATTTAAGCCTTAATTTTCAAGTTTTAATACTTACCATTACACTCCTATCAAATCCTAAGGTACTTTTGGAAAACTTTCCTAAGGTTGAACTGTACTAAGTTTTGTTGCATGGTTGCTAAGACTGCTTAAATTTATTTTGGTAACATTTGCTTTAATAATAATACAGGCCCATATACCAATGATGTGATCCATTGTGATGTAGAGAGTAAACTCAATTGTTTGTGCATGGATTATTCATACACACGTTGATCCTTGAAAGTGTGTGAACTGAGCTTACAAATTTGTGAACTTCACACGGGTCAGTTGTGAACAAGGCTTCCTCATGTTGACTCGATGAGATAATCACACATGGAGCAACAGAAGCTAGTGGAGATGAGGGTGAGGAAGACAATGCAAAAGATTGCATAACTCATAGTGCCGTGCTACAATCTGTTGATACACTGTTAAGACAATGGGATTAAAACCTCAGTGATGTAATTTTGATTCGAAATATCCGTGATAATATTCCGAAATGTCTGAATATGTCCAGGAAGAAAAGAAACATGTTACGAAGGGATTGTTCCGATCCAAAAGGTATTTTTTTAGTGAATAATAGAAATTCGTAGATACAGGGTGTTTCACGGAGTTTTACCGCCAGTAACAGAGCATGTTCCTGACATTATTTGGAACAACTTTTCCTAATAAAACTTTTACCTGTCTCAAATAATTACGGAGTAATGTAGATATTTATGAAAGTCTCAGTATGAACAGAGCTGCAACAATAATAAAGAACAGTCCGGATAAATTACGGAATGCGACTTGCGCCGTTCATACCCATGCGTCAAAGGGCTTGGACAATCTGATGGAAAACTGAGATAAAGGGTGAAATGTAAGTTACGTATGTGAATTAAACCCATTTTGTTTACTTTCAGTTTCTGTGCTGATTTATTGCCGAATTTATTGCTATTTTGTCTAGAATGTTGAAACTTCAAACGGTTATAACAACGCAACTACGAGTCAGATCATGTTTTTATATTTACATTTTTTGTTCCAAATATCCTCAAGAATGCACCCAGAAAGTGGCGGTAAAACTTTTAGAAACACCCTGTATAAATACATGGGAGGGGCAGTATCTGTAATTTTTTAAAAGCAGTCTTACATGAGGATCTCCCCAAGGTAAACCTAACATTCTTATTATTATTATTTTTTTAAATTATGAATAATGTATTTCAGGGGGAGAGTTTCCCCAGAAAAGAACAGACATATGCAAAATAATTATACAGTATTTTTTACTGTATTTGTATTTACATAATAAAATACCTAAATTGGTTACAGATTACACTTAATTTTTTTTAAAAAGATAATTAACATATTCATCCCATTACAATACAATTATTGTGTCCAAAGACCTATAAATTTTGTACTTGCTACATATTTTATTATTTCATTATTAAACCTAATAGTGGTTTCAGCAATAATTTGGTTTTGATATGTGTGAAAAGGCATTGCTACTGGTTTTTCTGTATAAACTACTAGTTTGTTGTGTGCTTTGAATTTTTCCTGGTGCTGGTAATATATGATATTTTCCCTGGCTTCGAAACGTCAGAACTAATTCAATTCACCACCTGGTTAGTAGCCCGGGAAAATATCATATACTAGTTTGTTGTTAAACGAACTATAAGATTCAGTTGTAACTGTATCAATTAGTTTTTGTTCATTTTCATTTACAGAACTTTATGTCATCTGCGAACTGAATGGGAGAAGTTACTGATAAATTAGTTTTTAAGTCATTGACAAATATAATAAAAGCATTGGTCCAAGATTGAACCTTGCAGACCACCAGATTTTATGATTTCTTGAGCATGTAGATAGTTTTTAATTTCTCCGTTATCATTATGAATAATTTTACAAGCTGTGATTTATCTTCTAAATATGATTTCAATATGAGTGCATGTATTCTCATACCTTGATGTTCCAATTTTTGTAATAATATTAAAGCTTTGTACTAGTCGAAAAATATACCTGTAATTTCAGTTTTCTTATAAAAAGCTTTAAGAATAGAATTTACAAATTGGGAAAGTGCAGTTTCTGTCGATTTTTCTTCCCTAAACCAATGCTGGCATTCTGATAGTTTATTAAGTGCCAGGATGGTACTTTCTGAGATTGTGTGGTGGATGGGAAAATGTCTGTACGTGCGATAACTCAAATATGCTTTGTCAGATTTACATTAAACTTGGTATACACGTTTATAACGTCCATGGGAAGAAGCCTATTGATTTTGGACCAAATCGGTTGACCGGTACCAGAGTAATGCTCAATCAGCGGCTGTTTTATGGTAACATATTAGACTGAATTTATCAAATGCAAATAAGTTCTCAGGACAACATATTGTTTTACATTGTTCATGTACGGCTTTGGAAGTTGCAATACGGTTAGGTTTGACAAATAACACTACCCACATATTGTTATATGCTTATCAAACTTTAGACCTTTGTTCTTCCAGAGGCCCTTAATGAATCGATCTGGAGTTCTTCCAGAGGCCCTTAATGAATCGATCTGGAGCTTAACTCTGAAATCAATTACAAAATTGCAGATAGTCCTTTTTCCATTGTATGTATGATAAAACTTCAACACAAAACAGTTTAAAAAACACAATGGATGTCACATGACTTTTTAAAATTCCTACGTTTCGGCCCACCCACTAGGCCTTCCTCAGGAAACTGCTAAATGGAAGGAATGGAAGTTCCAACTGACTACAACAGTTAAAACTCTTTTTAAAAAAGGAGATAAAAAGATTTTTCTAACTACCGTCCAGTATCTTTATTAACGGCTATTTCTAAAATTTTTGAAAAGGTCCTGCTCGTTATTTAGAACAAAATAATATTCTAATCCCTGAACAGTTTAGGTTTAGGAAAGGCCTTTCAACAGTAAATGCACTGCATAATTTTACAAATGAAATCCTGGTAGCAATGAATAAGAAGTTATAAGTAGCAGGCCTCTTTTGTGATTTAACAAAGGCTTTTAATTGTGTGAATCATAAAATATTGCTGACATAAAGTACTTTCAACATAGATTTCCAAATACTTGTAAAACGATACAACATAAAGAAAACAATTTGATTACTAAAGGTATTAAAATATCATGTGCCAATAAAAGAGAATTATATATACTTAGTAGGAAATTAAACAATCCTGCTCTAAAAGAAAAATATAAAAAAATACTGTAAAGTATTAAACTCTGTAATAAAAGCAACAAAACAACTACACTATAATAAACTGATAGATGAATCTAATAATAAAATTAAAATATCCTGGAATATTGTAAAAGAACATACAGGTAAAAGAAAGAAGCCTGATAAAGTATCAAAATTTCAAATAAGAAACAAGATAATGAAGATCCGCAAACAATAGCCAACACTTTTAATGCTTATTGTAACATTACCCACAACTGAGAAAGAAATTAAGATTGTTATAAAATCCATCTTTAAATTGGATAAAGTCTTATTTGACTGATAGGAAACAAAAAGTATATGTAAAATCAGCTGTTTTGAACCAAGATTATTTTTCTAATTGGGAGACAATCATGGAGTCCCTCAAGGTTCAATTCTAAGATCTTTACTATTCTTAGTATAATATACTATAATATACTAATAAATGTATAAAATAGAAGAAAGTCCTTTTTCCATTGTATGTATATTGAAACAAAACAGGATTAAATTCACAATGGATACTTTTTATTATTAATAATACGTTTCGGCACAAACCATTTGGCCTTCATCAGGTACAGCAAGAAGAAAGATTCAACTGATAAATAAACAAACTCAAAGAGTTTCCATGGATATGACGTGTTTACAAAGTCGAAACGTCGGATACACCGCCTTCTGGAATATCCAGAGAAACGACGTAAAAACTTGAAGTTCTTCCGAACCTTCTAATCCACTCGTCTGGGATGTTATAAGGTGTGTCCAAATTACAGACGTCAGGAGGGGATGGAAAAGATACAGACCGTTTACCGTTTTTAAAATTCTTAATCATATTCAACCAAACTTCTCTGAGGTCTCCGTCGTATCTATTCAAATTATCTTGGTTATCAATGATATTCACCGCTTCCATAATTTTCCTTTTAATAGGGTCGGGTTCGATTTTCAGAATCTTGAGATTATTGATATGGTGTTTATTATCAATCATATGCTGGCTTAAACCGGTTGCCGGCCTCCCAAGCTGTACAGCTCTTTCATGCTCTTTCATTCTCACCTTGGAAGATCTCCTGGTTTCACCGATGTAAGAACCCCTGCACTCTTTGCAAGTTATTGAATATATTCCAGGTAGCTCCATTTTAGATCTTAATTTGCCAACCTGTTTATATTGAGAAAATATATTCTCAATAGTGCGCTCGGCTTTATATGCAGGAAAGAAATCATATTTTCGCAATAACTTGTCTATCTTTCCATCAGTCATAGGATTGTATGTTAAACTAACATACAGTGATACCTCGAGATACGAGTTTAATTCGTTCCGTAACCTTGCTCGTATTTCACAGCAATTTTCCCCATTGAAATTAATTGAAATGCCATTAATCCGTTCCAGCCCCAAGAGTGCTACTCCCAATTGTTTTTGTTAAGTGTTTTTGAATAAGAAAAATGTATTTATAAATGACAAATATTGTATAAAAACATAATAAAAGAGAGGTGTTTCTTTTTCACGAACTGTGAAACTCTCTCCCACATTCCCAAGATCTCTTTTATCTCACTTGTAGAGATAACCTCCTGCATGTAAATGCACAAAAAGCGCAAAGCCCTAGAAAAACTTAGCAAAGATGCTTCGACAGCGAGGTAAACAAGCACACTGGGGGAATACGTGGGATAATGCGCGAGACGCACGAGGCGCAGGCTCAGTAAACTGGTGGGCCGTGTGCAGCGTCACAGCTGGTCATTCCTCGTATCTCAAATGTCGCTCGTATTTCAAAACAAAACTTCACTTGCTCGACAGCTCGTATCTCAAATAACTCGTATGTTAGGGCACTCGTATCTCGAGGTACCACTGTACTTCTTATCAAGGTTTTTCTGTTCTGTTTTCTGAGAACAGAAAAACTTTGATAAGAAGTATGTTAGTTAAACATACAATCCTATGACTAATGGAAAGATAGACAAGTTGTTGCGAAAATATGATTTCTTTCCTGCATATAAAGCCGGGCGCACTATTGAGAATATATTTTCTCAATATAAACAGGTTGACAAATTAAGATCTAAAATGGAGCTACCTGGAATATATTCAATAACTTGCAAAGAGTGCAGGGGTTCTTACATCGGTGAAACCGGGAGATCTTTCAAGGTGAGAATGAAAGAGCATGAAAGAGATGTACGGCTTGGGAGGCCGGCAACCGGTTTAAGCCAGCATATGATTGATAATAAACACCATATCAATAATCTCAATATTCTGAAAATCGAACCCGACCCTATTAAAAGGAAAATTTTGGAAGCGGTGAATATCATTGATAACCAAGATAATTTGAATAGATACGATGGAGACCTTGGAGAAGTTTGGTTGAATATGATTAAGAATTTTAAAAATGGTAAACGGTCTGTATCTTTTCCATCCCCTCCTGACGTCTGTAATTTGGAAACACCTTATAACATCCCAGATGAGTGGATTAGAAGGTTCGGAAGAACTTCAAGTTTTCACGTCGTTTCTCTGGATATTCCAGAAGGCGGTGTATCCGACGTTTCGACTTTGTAAACACGTCATATCCATGGAAACTCTTTGAGTTTGTTTATTTATCAGTTGAATCTTTCTTCTTGCTGTACCTGATGAAGGCCAAATGGTTTGTGCCGAAACGTTGTATTATTAATAATAAAAAGTATTCATTGTGAATTTAATTCTGTTTTGTTTCAATATACTAATAAAAGGTTCAACGGCTCGTTTGAAAGAGGGAAGATAGTGGGACATGGCAGTGGCGCCAAATCTCTCATCCGACGTTGTGAGTATTGGAGACCTTACTTATTGACCAGCCCTCGTATCACCTATTACCTATCCAACATTAGAACCAAATGACATTGTTAAATTAACATTACAATACAGCAGCTTGTCTGTTTTGCACAATGCGAATGCAAGGAAGGAAATGAAAGAAACCAGCATAATCTGAACACCATCAAAGAAAAGAAAGAGATCCAAGCCTGACGTGGATAAAGATTTTGTGAAGTGTGCCATTAGAAGAAAAATACATATGTGACTATGATCAACGAAGACTCCAATTTACAAGTCATCCCATTTCCTGATAGTTACACAAAGCAAAGCAAGTTTATTTGAGAAAAATTAGTTATATTGTATGTAGCAACAGAGCAAATTGTTTATTATTATTACAGTATTCAGCATATTACTCTACGTTGTTTGAACTGTGAATCAATGAACATGACAGCGTCGCCATGTTTTCCCCCTCTGTTTTCTGAAATATGCAGGAAATCACAGAGTGTTACAATTGTTTTGTTTATTTCTAGTCTGGTTCTAAGGTTGGATAGAGAATGGATAAGTTATGTTTAAAAAAATAGGAAAATTTGTAAACAGCTGTGAGAACCTAACCTCCCATCTAGAAAATTAAATGCAAAACTTGTAATAATTATAAAGACTAAGTGGGGAAACCAATTTTCTCTAACTAAAAGAAGTTTATATATTAGAGCAAAAGAACATGTCAGACATAAAATATGAACAGATTGAAAAATCAGCGGTAGCTGTGCATGTTTGGAAAAAGTGTCATGAAATAAAATTGGAGCTGGTACTGAAAAAGTGTATCCAGGGACACAAGCAACTCACAGTTGAGGGAAAAAATTATATAGAAAATGCTTATGAATTTTGAAATACCCGCAGATGAAGATCTCATCAAGAGTTTTGTTAAATGCCCACCATGTGATGATGCTGTTATTCATTCATCAGATAGAGTGTAGTTATTGAGGATGAGACGTAATGCCTGCTCAAAACAGGTTCAGGTTAGTTCTTGATTTAAGTGAAGAGTACACTAAATTTCCATCTCGAGCATTAATTTATAAAAATTAAGTCAAATGTTTTCAACTTTATAAGTTCCTTGGTAGGTTTTATGTGGCAATTCACCCATTGATTTCTTACAACCATTTAGTGATAGATTTGCCTTAAGTAAACAAAATATGACATGAAATCATACAGTATAATATTAATTTACTGAAATAAATCAATTCTGGTATTGTCTTAATACTTTAGCTGTGAAATATATGGAGGATAAGACAGGTTAGTATACAGTATACGGTATATACAGTATATTGTTTTTATAGTAGTGCTTAATACAGGTATAAACAGGAACTCCTGTCTGGTAATTGCTCCAGGCTCTCCACTTGAGGGACAAGAGGAAAAAAGTGACTAATTTTCCTGGGATCCAAAACATTTTGAGGTGATTAATCATAATTTTGTAAGTTTTTTTACAGCTGCATACTGCTAATATTGAAAAGTGCACTCATAAAGCCAACAGTGGCTACATTAAGGACAACTCTATGGTGGATATTCAACTTATCCTTTGACAAGACGGATCTTTGTTAGAAAATTCATGAAGAGCAGATTTTAATGTGTAGATTATTAAACTCTAATCTTGTCCTATATTCCACAAAATAATATGCTGGGCATCAAAGGGTTTCAAGTGAATATGCCAAATTTATTATGTTAAATTGCATTGTTGCATTAAATGCACCCACTCTGGCTCGGAAGTTTACTTTCACCTCAGAAGCCTGTAAGTCAACAGAATGGCCCTGGCTAGGGACCTTGAAATGTGGTAAATAAATTGAAGGAAGAGCAAAAAATAACTATAGTTAGTATAAGCAGGATTGTTGTGGAGCATCATGATACTTCCACAGTTCAAGAGGATAATTTGGTTGTATTGATTGTCTTTGCAATTAGCATGGCAATAAAAGGGAGCAGAGTCATTCCAAATAATGTGACCAGGTTAATTATTATTATTATTTGGCAGCGAAAGGAAGAAATGGCTATTACTGGTACTGTATTTATGCATATAAGACAATAACACATGGTAAAAAGTTTATTTATACATTCATTACTATACCTTTTCAACTTCAATTTCAGAAAAAGATTATTTATAATTGGAAAAAGTATTTTCAATTTTAGAAAAAGTAGATCTATATTCAGCAAAAGTAACCTCATTTTCAGAAAAACGTTAATTTCAATTTGGAAAATTAATTTCAATTTTAGAAAAAGTAAATTTATAACTTACATGTATCTTTAAAATATGTCTAATAATAATAATAATAATAATAATAATAGAATAGATATAATTATATGTATGAGGGCTATTTTTTTAAGGTCCGATCGGTCAGGAAATGAAAACCAGAGTGAAATCAAAACTGTTTTATTTGAAACATTTAGATACACCTTCTAGTTATTTCTCTACATAGTCGCTGCTCCGGTTTAGACATTTGTCGTAGTATGGCACCAACGTAAACATGCCTCTGACAATAGAGTCTCCTCCCGAGTGTAAAGTCTTTATTGTCATTTGATTTCTGAATGCTGAGGGATGCAATGCAGCCGAAATTCAACCTTTTGGAAAAGTCCTCCATAAGTTAATTTCAAATTACAAAATACAAAACCCGGGCGATACCGGGCCTTTTCAGCTAGTAAAATATATAATTGAATATATATATATATATAAAGGCAATATTGAAACAATTGAATAGTAATATTGTAAATGTAACTCATTGTCTATGTTGACAAATTGTTATAAACATAAATATAATAATGTGTTTTTTGTGTTTGTATGGTCAAGCGGCTATGGGGTCACATTCGACTGCTGGGAACCAGAAAATCTCGTCACTTCTCTCATAATGGTACAAGAAATCTTGGACCCACTGTTATATAAGGGGTAAAAATGTTTAATAAACTTCCGGCAGAGCTTGTCTCCTGTATATCAAATCCGAAAGTATTTAAAACAAAGCTGAAGGAGCAGCTACTAAAAGAAGCTTATTACAATATGAAACAGTATTTAGATTGAAAAAATGTAAGAGGGTTTTGATTTAGGATGTTTGTATTGTGATTTATGTATCAAATAGTGTATGATGTGTCTGACAACATGTATATGTTCAAAAAGATGAAAATAAATGAATGCATGAATATGAATTAAAATTTGTTTTAATTCACAATAAATAGGCCTCAATGATTGAATATGAATTAAAATATGTTTTAATTCATAATAAGTAGGCCTCTGAAAATTATAAATCTTTAAATGTTTCGATCTATGGTGCGAAGAAAACATAAGCGTTTTTGTATTTTGTGTAATAAGGAAATTTATCTGCGACTGGGAGAACATTATCGCGTTGCTGTTGGTGTTACTGGTTAAATATGGTTGCCGCCGGATCAGTGTTGCCATACGTACGACTATAGTCGTACACATACGACTATTTCATAGATTTGTACGACGTACGACGCAACCATGTGTCGTATGCCTATTCATACGACTATTTTTAATATTAGCATTTTTTACTTCCATTCTCTGTTTATTTTTTAGCAATCTACTGCAGAATTTTCAATTTGGATAAACATGAAGTTTTTTTTTGTTTTTTCGTAGTTTATTTTGTATATGCCTACATAATATCGCTAAATGAATGGCGGAATGTTATAATAGCCATTGTCAAATAAAACTCAGTCCATTTATTTATTACAGGCTTTCACGGGCCGGTGCCCTCACCTCGCTTAAGTTGTATTGTTGTATTGTTATTGCTACTTCTCTTCTTCTCCAAAATATTTTATATTTTATATTTTAGCCGCACGTTTGCCAAACGAAGCAATCCAAACCTCTAAAGAAATTATACCGATAAAGAGCAACTGGTCTTATTGTTTTTGTTTTATTTTGACCAAACATAATAATCATATGATTGTTATCATTAATAATATATGTTGACACGTGCATATCAAAAGTGGCTGTATACTTTCCTTTAAATAATATTTGGAAATCATACTTTCTTATGGTTTGTAATGTATTAATATTTTATTCTTCCTGCAACATCTGCAGGTAGCCGATGACAAAGAATACCAACAACCATGGGTATATGTATACAGTTACGAGAGACCAGTTATCTGAGTAGTAGCGGTGAACAACAAAGTCAGCATGCGTGAGTGGAGCAGTAGCACGTTATAGAACTTACAAAAGAAGCAAATTTTAACCACCATTTATAGAAAAAAAAAAGTCTGTACAGAGTACCTCACTTGGCAATCATTATTATTACATTATTATTATTATTATCATCATCATCATCATCTTCATCTTCATCCTGACAATTCGCAAAGTGTACGACGATTTTAACTAGCGTACGACTATTTTCAGTTGTTGGTACGACTGTTTTACGTTTCTGATCTGGCAACCCTGCGCCGGATGTTTGGTTTTGGAAGGCGCTGGCGGTAGTGTTCGTTTCCCGCCATCAAATAAGTGATTGGGAAGAGTGTCGAATTGTGTGTAATGTTACAGTGAATAAGAATAACGGAATGTTTTATGTCGAGATTCAACTGAAACAATATTTTTGACGATGCGGGCGGGAACCTCTGAAGAAATTCTGTATAACCTGTTTTTGAGACGTAAGTACAGTAGGCCTACCGTTTTTGAAATTGAGGTTATACATTTTTGTTTATGTATTTTTCTTCGAATGGTTACTGATAGATAAGTACATAACTGTTGTTGTAGGATTCATCGATTTTTAAACGTGGTCACATGTAGTCAGCATTAGAATTTGCACTTCCTGAATGGCATGTCCAAAACAGTATTCCCTATTTTGAGGTTTATATTTTTCTCATGCCCAATAGTGAACAATTCCTTGAACACACCGTAAGCTAAAGATAATAAATATTTCATGCTAACTAACACACTAACTAAAATCACACAAAGCAGAAGATTGAGCGCAATATCTTCTGCTTTTCCATAACCTCGACAATTATTTTGTTGAACCAGATTGACGTGTGGACCCATATGCAAAACAACATAAGAGCCAACTCAGGATTTTTGATTCCCACTTTAAATAAAATGCACCACTTTCGCTTAATGGGCCCTACTGCACGAAATTGTCTGAATGATAGCTGCGCATATTACTCGGGACAAGAGAGCATATGGGTTATTCTCCAGAAAAGGGCAGATTCATGTCGCAGTTGATTTTCGGGTGTAAAATAAGTACTTATGGAGGCAAGTTTATAGTTTCCGACCCACCCTGCTCCCCTTTCCATTGGCCCGGTCGCCTTCCCCGCCAGCCTGCCTGCCCGCGCGCATCTTCCCCGCTATGGCGCATGCCGGCCTTGCTGTGTTAAGCCTGCAGCTTGCTCTAATAATTGCAATTACCATTATAAAAAACAAAATAAAATTTCACGAATTATAGAAAAAATACCCTTGTACCAAACATCATATTTCACAATCTTTAAACACCGATTTGATATATAAAAAACCGAAATTACATAATATTTCCCAATTTTTAAAAACGCCGTGTTATGATATTAATCATGGCTTATTGATGCAGAAAAATCCCCTTTTACCAACAGTACCGGTACTCTTTTCGTAACAAACAAAACATTTCAAAATTTGAAAAAGCGATTCTTGCGTTATCACTCGTGAATGCATGAAGTCACCCCTGTAGTGCCTTAAATATATGAAATCTTTCTTCACTGCTCAACTGTCTTTCGTGGCGTAGTGGGTTAAGACTCCTAGCTATAACGCTAGGGGTTCCGATAGATAGGTAGAGTGAAGAGGAGGTGAGAGGAAGAGGGGAAAGAAAGAGAAGAAGAGAATAAAGGAGAAACAAATTATTTTTCTCTTTCAACAGTTCCATACTAGATGCCGCCGCTACCCCTACTTTCCACACGGGTCCCGTTACAGTAGTAGTGGTGGTGGTGGGGGACTCGGGTGGGTCGCAATATATATTTTTCCCCTTATGGATTATGAATTATTATGATAAGTTAGATTGAAATAAGGTCTATTTGATCCCATATTCCACTTTTTACACAAAAGTTACAATTTTCTGCATTTTAGGGCACAGTATGTGAGATTTCACCTCCGTGTCATGTCCCAATGCCTGACTTGTCATTTTCATTCTTTCATAATTCAACAGGCTTTAATTTTTATTCCATTTTAGTGTTGTAACAAGAACAAACAGCTCAAAAAACGAGTCATTAATAACTGAAAATAAAATATATCATTTTGTAAAGACAATTTTTTGCACTAAACATGCTTGTCCCAAGGTGAGACCTCACCTTCGTGAAACATTATAAAAGTTCAATTATTTCCACAGATATGGCACTGTAGTCTTTCTATTTTCCTTGGACTCCAACTTTTGGCAAGTTTTCTTATCATTTATATAAAGCCAAGCTGTTAGTGTGATTTTAAGTGTTGTTTTGTTTGTGTAAAATGGCTAAATGCAGAGTTGGTAATTGGACTTCCTCACCTCCGTTACCTACACCCAACGGTAAAGTTGTATGTTTTTATATTTACTTTTGCTACAAATTATAATAATAAGGAATGCTAAGTTAAACACTAGAACTGAGATTTTCTAACCTCAAATGTTCCCAAGCTATTTGACAAAATAGAGAAAAATCTCACCTCCGTTGCCCTCACCTCCGTTACTGTTACTCTCGAGTCCTATCCATGGAGGTGTAATTAATGTTGTAATTGATGACATATTTAACTGTCTGCATTTTTTATTTTTGTTTAAAGAAGATACTGGTATAGCCTAATAGTTTATGACAATATATCATGTTTTGATTTAAAGTTTTGATTTTAAGGTGATAATCTATTTTAACATAGATAAAAATAAGTAAAAAGTTGTGTGTTAATCCATTTGTATGGTAATAAATATTGTTCATTTTCATGATAACATTTAATACAGTAAATTAATTCTAATTCTCACATAACCTCTATTATAATTAGGTCTACTATTTCATGCTATTTTCTCACCTCCATGAATGCGCCATTTTCTAACCTTGTTAATTTAATGCAAAATACCACTCGGTAAGTAGGGCAAGTACCTCAGTAGTACTCTGCAGAAGGAAATATTACATTAAATAATTACATGATCCAAAATAAAAAATATTTAAAAAAAATTCTAACATTGAAATCTGCCCTTTTCTGGAGAATGACCCATATAACTTACCCGAGGTACTTGTTGCATTGCCCCCCATATTACCTAGCCTATGTAAGTTATTTTAATTTGATTTGTTTTAATAACTGATTCATGCTACCCAATGTGAAGAGGGCTTATTCCCAGATTATCAGAGGTACCTTATGTGTAAGTCTTTTACTATGAAGACCTATGTTCTGGCATGGAACACTGATACAATGAAAAATATTGAAATCAAAATGTAAAATCACTGAGGCTGCCTGTGTTTATGTTCCATCAACACTACTCTGGTTCTCTTGGGATTAGATTACCTTAGTGTCCCTGGCCATGTGGGTCAATCCATACCAAGTGGTCCAGGAAAAAAATAATCAGTTGCTTGACCATCTCAGAAAAAATTTATATTTGCTGGATGAATTCCCCAATGTTTGGTACTTTCAAAAATATTTTTAAAAAATATTTATTGTTTATTGTTTTGAAACGGCAGCCATTTTTGTTCCAGGCCGCATGCGTTTTTTGGCATTTGTAAGCATCTGCATTTTTTAAAATTTTTCAGTAGTGGATTGTCCTAAGCCTTTCAGATAAAATGCATTTAGTTCAACACACTCTGGCCTACAAATTAACATCATTATCACTTAGCTGAATGTATTCTTTAATATATTTTTAATAGTTCAAAGTTCTCAGCTACAAATTAAAAAAACGCAATTTTTGAACAGTATTTTTCCAAACAAAGAGTGACTTCTCAGCTTTAATATTTTTTGTGCTATTACTCTGTATAGTATAGTTACTTTTTATAGAGTATGAATGGTGTGCAGCTTACACTTTAAAAATTACACTATTTTAAAAAATGGATTTTTTGAATTTTTCCATTTTCTGGCCTGCAATATCTTTGTTGGGGGACCAGATAAAAATCTGAAAATTACACAGTTAATAGATCTTTATGATATCAAACTTCAGTATAAATTCCAACTTTGAGATTCAATTGGAAGTATGGAAAAAAAAATTACAAACATGAGTCAAAAATACGTTTTTTAACATCTGCCATATCTAGGCTAATGGAATAAAATATATCAATTACAGTAAATAATTTAATCATATCTATGATTACTTATTTTTTTTATTGAAAATGAGTCAACTACTTACATTATATTGTTATCATGTTATTTGTTTTTAGTACATCGCTCATTGAACATTTGAGAAATTTCTTCACTCAGTTTGGGTGTGAGATTTAAAGTTCGCCCAGTCACAGTTGTAAATTCCATGGGAGACAGCTTCTCAACTTTTTTAAAAGATGTCCTTGGTCCTGGAGGGTGGTAAAAAAAAACATGCACATCTTGGTTTTGACAATCAATATTATCAACTTCGGCAATCCACCACTGTTCATCGTAAACACAAGCCACTATGTCTTTATTTTGAAGAGCCAGTTGTACAAGTTTTCCACACTGATGAAGTCCACTATCAGGCGATGTTGATGTGATCTTACACTTCAGCAAGTCGTGTGAATGGGGTACAAAACAATGAAAATATTGAGTGCCTTTAATCTTCTGACAAGTGTTGAACCTTTCCTTCAAGACATTGGCATAGACTTCTTGTATTTCCTCACATTTTACAAAACCATAGGTAATTCCTTTTATATGTTCTTTACAGAATTTAAACATCTCTTGAGGTGTTATGATATGATTCTCATCGGTCCTCTGCAGGTCCTATGTTTTTGTATAATGTGAGGAAATTCAAGAAGTCTATGCCAATGTCTTGAAGAAAGGTTCAACACTTGTCAGAAGATTAAAGGCACTCGATCTTTTCATTGTTTTGTACCCCATTCACACGACTTGCTGAAGTGTAAGATCACATCAATATCGCCTGATAGTGAACTTCATCAGTGTGGAAAACTTGTACAACTGGCTCTTCAAAATAAAGGCTTAGTGGCTTGTGTTTACGATGAACAGTGGTGGATTGCCGAAGTTGATAATATTGATTGTCAAAACCAAGATGTGCATGTTTTTTTTACCACCCTCCATGACCAAGGACATCTTTTTAAAAAGTTGAGAAGCTGTCTCCCATGGAATTTACAACTGTGACTGGGCGAACTTTAAATCTCACACCCAAACTGAGTGAAGAAATTTCTCAAATGTTCAATGAGCGATATACTAAAAACAAATAACATGATAACACTATACTGTAAGTAGTTGGCTCATTTTCAATAAAAAAAAAAAGTAATCATAGATATGATTAAATTATTTACTGTAATTGATATATTTTATTCCATTAGCCTAGATATCGCAGATGTTAAAAAACGTATTTTTGACTCATGTTTGTAATTTTTTTTTTTCATACTTCCAATTGAATCTCAAAGTTGAAATTTATACTGAAGTTTAATATCATAAATATCTATTAACTGTGTAATTTTCAGATTTTTATCTGGTCCCTCAACAAAGATATTACAGGCCAGAAAATGGAAAAATTCAAAAAATCCATTTTTTAAAATAGTGTAATTTTTTAAGTGTAAGCTGCTCACCATTGATACTCTATAAAAAGTAACTATACTATACAGAGTAATAGCACAAAAAATATTAAAGCTGAGAAGTTACTCTTTGTTTGGAAAAATACTGTTCAAAAATTGAGTTTTTTTAATTTGTAGCTGAGAACTTTGAACTATTAAAAATATATTAAAGAATACATTCAGCTAAGTGATAATGATGTTAATTTGTAGGCCAGAGTGTGTTGAACTAAATGCATTTTATCTGAAAGGCTTAGGACAATCCACTACTGAATAATTTTAAAAAATGCAGATGCTTGCAAATGCCAAAAAACGCATGCGGCCTGGAACAAAAATGGCTGCCGTTTCAAAATAATAAACAATAAAAAATTTTAAAAAATATTTTTGTGACCCCTAAACATTGGGGAACTAACCCAGCAAAGATCAAATTTTTCTGAGATGGTCAAGCAACCAGTGCTGGACCACTTGGTATGGATTGACCCATGTATTGAGTGGGATCATATGGAATGCTATACCGGTATGGTGTCAAGAACATATTAAGGGCCTGTATGACGACCTCCTGCTATCGTATTTATCTACCAGATAGAGAACCTATCTGGAAGTTGGCCAAGAATTGCGTATTATGGTCTCCTGACAAAATTTGTCTGGGAAGACAACTTCCAGATAAGCTAGCAGGAGGATGGAGTGGCTGACAAAGTACCAACTGCTAGTTAGGGATCTTGGTTGAAACAAGATGGCAGGACGCGGAACCTTTCTGGCCACCTTATTTTCAGAATTGATGATGGAAGATTTAATTTACACAAAAATGTCATTTTATGCTCACAAGTGAATGAAATAGAAGTGCACAAATCGATTAATGCACTTAAAACGATGTGTTATTATGTAATTTAATTCTACAAATACAAATCCGAGCTGCCGCACCTAGCGGAGGACTACCGAACTACAACAAACACACCTCTTTGCTCAATCAGCTAAGGACCATTTTACAAAATTTTACTGCATTCTTGCCGGTAGCAGTTCAGAGGTGGTATTACAAGGCATCTTCCAGTTAAGCTATCTGGAAGTCACGTATTGGGAGGAATTGTCGACAGGTGGTAATACAGGCCCTAAGTCTTCATAGTGAGAAACCTACATTACCGGTAGTTAAGATGGCTCTGCTATTCTAAGACTATGCCAAAAGAGGGATTTACTATAGGCCTATAGGCCTAGCTCTGTGCAAAGACTCTATTCAATACACTTAGTTTTATTGTCTTTTAAGTTGACTCCCAACACTCATTGGCTGCCTGAGATCTTTCATCTCGTTTGAAAGTGCAACAAAGACTTATCGGTAATTTTATATTGAAATAAACTAAACAAGTTTTGCAATTTATTTTCAATTGCTACAGTTACACACCATCTCATTGAACATTTTAGTGTCTTGTATTTCACACTTATAGGCCTAATAAAATAAGTTAATCAGTTTTATTAGGAATAACTTTGTTTACTTAGTTTTTGTGTTGCAGGTTCTGTCTTTTCTAAACCTTGTCATTTTAACTTTCAATTGGTTCTTTACTTTCATTTGTTTGTATTTGTATTTTAATCCCGCTGGAATCACACAAAGTGACACGGTTGTCAGCACATACATAAATCAACAACCAACAGTGTCAAAGAATTCTTTCATATTATAACATTCTTTGTCCAATAAATATTGCTTCAGTATTTAAATAAGCACAAAGCTGTTATAATGAATTAATTCAATGTATGATGTATAAAAAACCAAGAGGACCCCCACACAATTGCATGGAATAGCAATGCCAACAGTAAGAGTTATATCTCATCATTGATATTATAATGTAGAATCCAGATCTGTAATTACTAAGTTATAAATCATGTAGGTTTAATTACAATCAGCTTGCAATCTGATTACCGTATGTTGGAATAAACTTACAATATTAAAAAAAATGATTAATAGGCCTATCTAAACTGCTTATCAGATCAACAAGTCCCAAGAAAATGCCCGGATTGTCAGACATTTCAATCTCATTTTCATGCCTAGCAAGAGGAAAGCAAAACCTTGGTTTGACCATATCTGTTACAGAAAGAGAAAGGACGCCTTGGAAGCTCTACATAAAGCTCAAAATGTCGCCTCAGTAGAGAACTTTACAGAATACTCACAAAAAAGGAGGATATACAAAGAAACGCTTAAGGAGGCAAAAGTCCAACACATGAAAAGGATGGAAGAGAGATTGATTGAAACGGCAGAAAAAGACCCTTTCAAAATTCTCAAACCAAGGCAGCCCAAATTTTCACGTCAACTTCCAATGGAAGTATGGGAGAGACACTTCGTCAATATTCTACAAGCAAAAGAAACTAGACCACAAGGAGTGTCCAATGAGGCCACTCAAGTACACATTGAACCGTTCACTATGGAAGAAATAGAACAAGTGGTACGACAAGGAAAGGACCGGAAAGCTGGAGGGCCAGACCAGCTATTCAACGAACACATTAAGGCCAGCTGGTCCATACTTAAAGAGCCAATAACGGCATTATTTAATGGATGCCTCTCACAAGGAAGTATCCCAGACAGATGGCGACAATCAACATTAAAAGTGCTCTACAAAGGAAAGGGAGATGCTGGTAACCCTAACTCATACCGAGGAATAGCACTTGAAAGTAATCTACTGAAGATATTAACGAAATTAGTAACAAATCGCCTTACAAAATTAGTAGAACACAACATCCCCGAAGAGCAGTTTGGATTTAGAGCAGGGAGATCCACCATTCAAGCCATTAAATGCCTGAAAGACAATATCGAAGACGCCCTCAAGATGCCGAAGGGAAAGCTCTACGCCATCTTTATAGATTTCTCTAAGGCATTCGACTCAATCAGCAGGAGTATAATTCTAGACAAGTTAAAAACCATGATTGGGGAACATCCCATCCTAGGATTGCTGAAAAGCATTTTGTCCGAGAATTACATTAAGATTTGTGATAATATCACCACATCAAGCCCAATCCTACAGCCCGTGGGTGTATTACAAGGCGATCCGATTAGCCCTCTGCTATTTAACGTAGCAACTCATGATTTCGTCCAAGTAATCAGTAAGGACCGTGTAAAAACCTACATGTATGCTGATGACATAGTGCTAGTTTCACAACACCTAGACAGCCTACAGGAAGCATTCAATGCACTATCAGTATGGTCAAAACAAAATGACCTAAACCTGAATGAGGATAAAACTGTAACAATGATCTTCAGGAGAGGAGGAAGGTTATCAGCTCGGGAAGGGATTATGTGCAACGGCAGAAAACTAAACATAGTAAATAAGTTCAGATACCTGGGGATGACTTTCCAGTCTCGCGGAAACGTTTTCTCCGCTCATGTAAAAGAAAGAGCTACAGCGGCAACAATAGCAATAAGTGACATTACACAAATCAACCAGATATCCTTAAAAACAGCAATGAAGTTATTCAAGCTAAAAGTAACCCCGGTAGTAACATATGGACTTGAAATAATTTGGGAACATTTGAGCAAAAGAGATCTAAACTGCATCGAAAAAGTTAAGGCAATCTTCCTTAAAAGAGTTCTAAGTGTTTCCAAGTTCACGCTATCAAGACTGGTCTACGAGATGGCGAGAGAGCCGTTTTTCATAGAGGACCTGAGGCATCAGCTGCTGCTCCCCGCCACAGACAGCTACAAAGAATTACTACAGGATCTAAAACACAAGAAACAAGAAATATGGAGTGAATTCTACGTGACGGACGCTATGACGTCAAGCAAATGGTCAGAACCCAGTTTCGATTTAAGACACGCCATCACTAGATACGCAGTGCATGGCTTTCATTACAAAGTGTGCTCCAAAAAGAAATTCCATGAACCCAGCACGGACTGTACTTGTGAATGGTGTGGACAGAAATGTGAACGATATCATGCCCTTGACTGTCAAAAGAGGAACATCTCGCTAACAAGGCTAAGCACGGAGTAACTCAAACACTCATGCACATTGTGCGAACTTCATATTATTATTATATTCCCGTAACACAAGTTCAAATGCACCACAGAACTTTATACAGTCGATAACTCTTGAAAGAATGTATCTGTTCTTTTCCACTTTGTCATTGTGTGATCGTATGGCATCGTGATAAGCATGGCTTAACATGCAATATTTACACTTCCAATTGCAGCTAAATTCAACACATTATGGATATGAGTCTTACTGTGTATTTTTGCTCATCACTTTGAGGTGTCCAAGATCTTTTATACTCATTCTAGACCATCCTTATGCACCAGTATTCCAAAACAGAAGGCAGGGGAAACAAAACAAAAAGTGGTAATAGCTACTGTAATTGACAGGGCCCTATGTGCTTCGAGCCATATTGCCCTGATACTGCCATCCTGAGATATACTGGCTACTGTCGGGGAAAAAAACATAGAGACTTGAGTTTGAAGTCTAAAATCTCAAGAATGACTCATCCGATTAAGTTAAAATAAAGTTTAAACTGAAGCTATTTTAAAGCCATTTTATCTGATAACAATACAAAAATTTTCGGTTAAGCGAAAAATATGTTAGGGATTAAAATCCGTCAAAAGTACCGGTTTTCTTAAAGGTACGGACTAAAAGTAAAGTTTAAACTTTTATTGTAAAAAAACCGCTAGTGCAATCGTTTTCAAATTTTAATAGGGCATGCACAGGTTCCTTGTAAACATAATCCTTGAATTTCATAATTTTATTTTGTTTATTTTTTATGTTGTTGTCAATTTTCCGAACCTTTGCTAAAACCACTGTTTAAAGTCTAAAAATATCGTTCAAATCACCAATGTGATTGTCATTATTCAATTAATACTAATCAAATATAGTTTTAAACATTCCAAAGCAGTTGTTTTTAAAATTGATTTTTATTTGTCAACAAGTTTTAATCCCACGGCAGACATAAGACCACCACTTCTCTGGCAAGCGGTTCGGGTGGCAGAAGGCGCGACGTTGCCTAGTTAGAATGGTTAGAATGATTCTTTGCATGCGATACTTATAGCCTACGTTGTTATTATTAGGGACCGGATTCTTAGGTTTTTACCTACTTTTTCTCTTACTATCAATACCAGAAACGCTTTCACACTTTCTCGAGGCATATCCATAGGATTCACACACATTAATTTTATAATAGCCTACCTAAAAACACCTAAATGGTACATGGAAACCTAAAATAACCTAATTTATTCCTAATTAATTTAATTAATATGTTCTGTTAAATCTGCTTGAAAAATCGATAATTTACACAGACATACAAAAAATCCTATTGTTGCAAGTAAAACCACCTTTCGTAGGCTTATTATTATTATTATTCAACGCATTGGTGTCTGGGATGTACAAGGACAAGAGAAAAGGGGTTGAAGTAATATCACCAGCGTATTCCTTTTAAATAGTTCAATGTATAACAACCAGTTTCACATTATCCTCAGCCAACCATAAATCATATTTTATTAATCCAATTAGAAGCATTGGGTTCGAATCCTGAAAAGGCTAGCGTTTAATAGATAGGCTACAGTATTAACTATTTTGTAATATATGTGTGGAATTCTATGTAACATTTTGAAGGTTCATTAAATCTATTTTTATAACCTAAAACGATAACTTGGACAAAAATCCTTTAAAAAATGCAATTAATGAAAACCCTAAAAAAGTGTTTTATAAAAACTAAAAATCCAATTCCTAGTTATTATATCAGGATACAATAATGCAAACACACACCAACAAAAAAAGCACAGGATCTAACAGAAATGGAGAGGGGAGGTACTCCAGTTGAAATTTGAAAAAATATGCCTTTTAAAATAGCATTTTAAATTATTTCTGGGGTAATAAGACTGGAAAATAAATAAATGTTCAAGCCTTTGGTAGTGCAGATTATTATTAAATTTGTTCTTAAAATAGATGGAAGAACGGTACTTCCATGAGTCACCCAGAGGAGGAACATACCCACACATTCCTTTACGATGTCATATGCTTATCAAACTTTAGATCTTTTTCCTCCCTGTAAGCCCTGCTTAATCAAACAATCTGCAGTGTACCTCGGAGATCGCCTACAAAAATAACTTATTTTTTGCATATCATAATTGCAATTATCACTGACTAAACTAAAACATTCTGGCAGTTAGCTATTTCTACTAAACATGAATTCTCATTAGTTATTATCCCTAATAACTAATCCGTAATCAAAGTAAATAATCTGCCCAACACTTGAAAATTTATTTATTTATTTCAGTTTTATTACTAAAGAAAACATATAAAATTCTGTTTTAAAAGGCATTTTTTCAAAATTTGCCTGGAGTACCGGTACCTCCCGAATTCCATTGCCTGGGGGTACTCCATTGCTGTGACCCTCTCCAGAATGAGATCCTGTATCTTTTCTTGTTGGTGTGTTTTACATTATTGTATCCTGATATAATAACTAGGAATTGGATTTTTAGGTTCTATAAAACACTTTTTAGGGTTTTCATTAATTGATTTTTTTTAGGTTTTTGTCCAAGTTATCGTTTTAGGTTATAATAATAGATTTAATGAACCTTCAAAATGCTACATAGAATTCCACACATATATTACCTATAAAAATTAACTGAAAAGTTCAGTTAAATTTGCTGAATTTTAAGTAAGAAACCTAAACAAACAAATGCAGCACCGCAAATGAGGCTTCTGGTCGCATTTCACCTGTACAATAAAAATAAACCTCAAAACCCCGGAGAAGTTAAGCGCAAGAGGCCAAAATATTTAATACTGTAGCCTATCTATTAAACGCTAGCCTTCTCAGGATTCGAACCCAGTGCTTCTAATTGAATTAATAAAATATGCTTTATGGTTGGCTGAGGATAATGTGAAAGTGGTTGTTATACATTGAAAAATTTAAAAGGAATACGCTGGTGATATTACTTCAACCCCTTTTCTCTTGTCATTGTCCATCCCAGACACCAATGCGTTGAATAATAATAATAAGCCTACGAAAGGTGGTTTTACTTGCAACAATAGGATTTTTTGTATGTCTGTGTAAATTATCGATTTTTCAAGCAGATTTAACAGAACATATTAATTAAATTAATTAGGAATAAATTAGGTTATTTTAGGTTTCCATGTACCATTTAGGTGTTTTTAGGTAAGCTATTACAAAATTAATGTGTGTGAATCTTATGGACATGCCTCGACAAAGTGTGAGAGCGTTTCTGGTATTGATAGTAAGAGAAAAAGTAGGTAAAAACCTAAGAATCCGGTCCCTAATAATAACAACGTAGGCTATAAGTATCGCGCGCGAAGAATCATTCTAACCATTCTAACTAGGCAACGTCGCGCCTTCTGCCACCTGAACCGCTCACCAGAGAAGTGGTGGTCTTATGTCTGCCGTGGGATTAAAACTTGTTGACAAATAAAAATCAATTTTAAAAACAACTGCTTTGGAATGTTTAAAACTATATTTGATTAGTATTAATTGAATAATGACAATCACATTGGTGATTTGAACGGTATTTTTAGGCTTTAAACAGTGGTTTTAGCAAAGGTTCGGAAAATTGACAACAACATAAAAAATAAACAAAATAAAATTATGAAATTCAAGGATTATGTTTACAAGGAACCTGTGCGTGCCCTATTAAAATTTGAAAACGATTGCACTAGCGGTTTTTTACAATAAAAGTTTAAACTTTACTTTTAGTCCGGACCTTTAAGAAAACCGGTACTTTTGACGGATTTTAATCCCTAACATTTTTTTCGCTTAACCGAAAATTTTTGTACTGTTATCAGATAAAATGGCTTTAAAATAGCTTCAGTATAAACTTTATTTTAACTTAATCGGATGAGCCATTCTTGAGATTTTAGACTTCAAACTCGAGTCTCTATGTTTTTTCCCCCGACAGTAGTCTTATTGTGCGGTCGGTAAAGACAGTTTCTACTAAACACTGACATGTTATAGTTTAATAACCCCTTTCTCCCCACAGGTGGCAGTATGTAGTTCCACTGTCTGACGGTAGAGTGCCGTGATGTAGCATGAGGGACCATCATAGTCAAGTGAGCAATGTTTTTCATCTTCACTGCCAAATTCAAATGTGTTAAATTAAGAAACATAGATTCCACAACCCCGATTAAGTATTCTGCCACACTGGGAACACTCATGCAACTTCCTCTACCTCGATCATTAAAAATACTATTTTCTCTTCTCTTATTCCATTCTATACCTTAAGCATCGAAATGACTATTTTCTCCCGCCTTAATCCATCTCTGGGAACTCGCTCGAGATTTTCTTTGCCCTAATTATTTTTTTACTAATTTGTCTCATAATCTATCCCTCTGAAAACTCTCATGAAATAGTGTACCAGGATAACATTATTATTCTTGTAGCCTACTGATTATTAAACCAATCTATCTTAATTCATTCTTTCTACATGTTTGTTCCTCTCTGACTTTCTTCTTTATAACCAGTCACCAATGCCTTGTACTCTACACCCTTGCTTTATACCACAATTCCTTGCCTAGTCCATTAATATTCTTCCTATAGTTTTTCTTAAACACATGCAACAATTAAATTCTAAATATTACTTTCCTGCGCTTAATGTGATTAAATTCTTTTTTTTCTGAACGCAAAAATGTCTCGTGCATTGTCACTACAGTAGATGAACTATTTCATGAGAGTTTTCAGAGAGATAGATTACGACGAGAGAAATTAGCAAAAAATAATTAGGGCAGAGAAAATTGTATGAGAGTTCCCAGAGATGGCTAAGGCAGGAGGAAATAGTAATTTCTATGCTTAAGGTGCAGAACGTTGTGTGAGTTTTCAGAGAGATAGATTATGAAAGAAAATAGCAAAATAAATTAATTAGGGCAGCGAAAATCGTGTGAGAGTTCCCCGAAATGGAATAAGGTCCGATTAAATAGTATTTTTAATGATCGAGGTAGAGGAAGTCGCGTTAGTGTTCCCAGTGCGACAGAATACTTAATCGGGGTTGAGAAATCCGTGTTCCTGAATTTAACACATTTGAATTTGGAGCTGAAGATGAAAAACATTGCTTACTTGACTATGATGGTCCCTCACGCTACATCACGGCACTCTACCGTCAGACAGTGGAAGATCTTGTCACTTAACTAACAGCACGCTGGTGAGACATGAAGTAATTAATAGAGCTCGGTATCTCACTCTTGCCCCCCCCCCCCCTTAGCACTTTTTGCAGTTAAAACTGGCATACAGTCAAGCTTGGCCATGACGTCACAACCATACAAAATTTCACGCTGTTTACAGAATTCCATCGCAGGATGGAAAAGATAGTATTCACATAACCGACTCTGACTCTCCAAGCTACCAACTAAGGAATTCTTGTGTGGACGCACCAAGTTCTATAGGCAGATGACAGGATTGGGGGGCATGTGGTCAGCATGCCGACACCCACGGCCGTTAATGGTGGTTTCCATGACCGGAGCCGCTACTTCTCTATCAAGTAGCTCCTCAATTTGAATCACGAGGCTAAGTGCACCCCTACCAGACCTCCCTACCTCAGAAAAGTCCGAGGAGGTACCGGGGATCGAACCCAGGCCGACGGATCCGTAGTCAGCGACGCTAACCACAAGACAATGCCGACTGTCAAAATCTATGTAAAAGAAAATATAGTATTGCGTTTGAAAATAACATTATACGACTAGCAGAAAACAAGCTGTGTGCTGCAGCACAATAGGGGAAACCGCCACTGGGACACAATGTATTCACTTGATAGACTGATTTGTTTATTTCACTTTATGTCGGTGACCTTAATTATACTGAGGTTTTCGGCACAATTTGTCTTTCTTTATTGTTCAATCGGTGTCAATACACTGCATAGTTCCCTCGCAAGGCATAATATTAAATTTTTGTATTCACGGAATACAAATGCTTATTTCTTCTACAACTTTTTCTATAATATACTTATAAACACTTTCACTTTGCTAAATTAAGCTTAACACCACCATTACTATGGGTGCCACAATATATTTTTCATTGCGCTGTTGTAATAAAAATCTTGAAGTGTATTCTTTGAAGTCTCCCACAAAAGTGTACGATCATCCCCAGCCTACCTGTGTTATCAATGGGTAGGGGTATTTATAAACTTTTCTCATTCTAGCCTCTGTCTTGGCAGTTCATTTATTCTGTGGCCCTTAATTGGTCGTAGTTTAGCGGGCTCATCGGCTTCACGGCTTTTTGTTAGACATTTATTTAAATGAGTTTAGTTTGTTGGACGCTAAAATATCGTTACAACATCTGGCGTCTCTTGTAATTTTGGCCGGGTGCCATATGGTCTACTTAACCACAGGGGGGGGGGCTTCCTGTATTTGTTTTAAACCTTAATAATTCTTTTAATCTAAGTTTAATTGGATCTTACATCCTAATCGGAAATCTTATTCTGTGAAGTTCGATATAAATTTTGCCTGGATCTTTTTATATTTAACCTCTTCAATTTGATATATTTTACCTTGCGTTCTTAACCTTTTATCGTCGGTATGGTGTCATACATCAAATGAAAGCTCGTTTGATTTTCTACTACCGGTAGATGGTAACTTTTGATGTTATTCCACTGTCTGGAGTTTCCGTTATAAACGTAATTGGTATTTCTATTTATTCCCTTTTTGCTCAAAACTTTTTCCTGTACATGTAATGCAGAATGCCAAGTTGGTTATAATACTTACGACTCATAGTAAGCGGACGCATGCTGGCATCTTGAAGTGACTATTGGAAATCCCTCTTCTGGATAGCTCTCAAATAAGAAATGTAAAATTAGGCCGATGGACCACGAAGATGTGTGACTTTGAGAAGGAATGACATAGAAGTTTAATGATTGTTTGACGTATCTCAATTAATATGTAATTGGCAAGTTCTTGTAACTTATGTGAATGGGGATCCACTCTGGCTTCTTGCAGTGACTATTGAAGATTCTTCTTTCGAATAGCACTTGATAAAAATGTGAAAATAGGCCGACTGGCCTAGAAGGCTTGTGCCTTGGAGAAAAGTTGACTTAGAAGTGAAGAATTATAGCAGATGCTTTGGGGTCTACAAGCCTGCTAAAAGCTGAATTCTGATTGGCCCAGAGCACCAAAATATATAATGTAATAACCAGTGCTTTTTTTCTGGGGGTACTCAGGGGTACACATACTCCTTAAAGATTTTCCAGTTTCAAATTTCCACACTTTTGAAATCTGGATAAATTTGTGCCAAACAAAATAATGAAAGTGATTATATGCATCCTTTGCATTAAAGTAGCTACTTTTAGTGTTACATTTCGTTACCTATAGGGCCTACCATGATTTTGGAGAGTTGGGGCCTGACATTAGTGCTGCGATCAGAAAACAAGTGAGTGCTATAGCAGCGTTACAATGCTAACCATGACTATGTTGTCGATGTTACTGACTCAGCATTATCATGTGTTCAAGAGTTTGTTGTATCCCTCTGAATAGAGGACTAAAATCATGTACCCTTATGTGTTGTGCGAACTGACTTCGAATATAAAAACTATACAATGTATAAATGTTATTTTCACCTTATACCCTCAATTAAATTTAATACGCCAGGATAAATATGTAAGGAATGTGGACAACCTTTTACAATAAAATAAGTCAAAATGAAAAATAATAATTATAATTTGTTCTTTTTTATTGTTTAGAATGTATTATATACCATTGTTCTGAGGAAATGCACAGAAATTTAATTGTTATTTCATAATAGTCATGATTTTTTTGTAAAATAGTTATTAGTTTTTTACTTACGTAGTAGGTTGAAGATGAAATTTATCAGTAAAGAACTATAAGACATTTATATTAAGAAATTTTATGTAATCGAACGCTAGGTGCTGAGCTGATGGGTTAATCCCATAAGTAGATATCTCACTGAAAGTAGAATATGTTGCACATAACATAATTCACCATTTTGATTTATTCGTGGAGAATTTCTGGCATGGTATCGTTCATTAGATTAATAACTATTATTAAAATTACATAATCCTTTAAAATATGTAAGTACATTTAAAATGAATTGTAAGTATATTTCTTTAGGTGTAACATTTAAAAAAAGTATATTTAATTTTGAATAACGTTCCATTATAAGCAAATGGGAAAGCCACAAATGGGCATAGCTTTCTGTGCCTGTTGTCATTAGATTTACACATTCAACGAATTTACTGAAAATCGTATTTTGAGTCTAAGGTAATTTCCATTCTTTGGTTAATAGTGATAAATTAGTTCATCTGGTTTACTTACTGGATTGTGTAACACTTGAACATTTACTGATTTGAATATTTGGCCTAAATTAACTGAAATTTTTTGTTTCTTTTCAGAATTTCCGCATCCTTAATAATGAGGGATCTTACACATTATTTTCAATTGCCTGAAAAGGAAAAGGAGAGTGGAAGTCAAAAAGAAAATCTAGATTTTGATTCATGTGATGATAGTGTTATAGAAGTGCAAGTTCCAAGGAAAGTTTACAAGAAACTTTCCAAGACTAAATCTAAAGTAGACAGTTCTTCTTCCCGAGAAACAGATCGTCTTTTTGAAGTTGTAAGCAGCGAGGAAATTAGTAACCACACAACTGTAGGAACTAAAGAGAAAAAGGGAAAAAGTAAACACAGTGAGAAGAAAGTTACAAATAATCTGCAGGAACAAAATAAAATCATAGAAGATATTTCGGTTGATCAAAAGAATGCGAATAAAAAAACACCTACATTAAAAGAAAGTCAAATAACAAGTAAAAAGAATAAACTTAAGCTTTCCTCAAGAAAATCAAATAAAGATAATGGAAGTAGTAAACAGATTTCTACTGAAAAAGAATCTGATGAGCCAGATTGTGTTTTAGAAAAATCTCATAACTTAGAAAACGAAAAGGGACACAATGGTTCTTATAAGGAAGTTGTTGCAGGTAAAAATGCAAAACCTGCTACAGAGGCTAGTGCAAGTACAGACAAAAAAAATGCAAAAGACAAAACACTGAAAACTTCCCCTTCTCTTAATGACAACAATAATGCTTTCTTTGTACTGATGTCTGCCAAGTCTTGGAAATCACCCCATAGCGACGAAAGCAAAAGTGGAAGGGATTCTGTAAGTCCTAATAAGAGAGCATCCATTAATGAAACACCAATAAATTCTGCAGATATAAAAGAAAATAACAAGAAGAGAAAAAAGAAATTAGCAGACATGGCAGAACAGAAAAGAATTAAGAAATCAAAGCATGATAGTTGCTCATCTGAAGAAAAAGTAAGCTGTAATCCTAAGAAATACTCTAGAAGGATTATAAAGTTACCTGAGTCTGATTCTGATGATGACAGAATTGTTCAGCCTAGTAAAGTTGATGGTAATAAACAGACTGATATTCAGAAACATAATAATACTGGAGAAGATTCTGCTGTGAAAGTAGATACAACCAAGACAGATGAACTTACTACTAAGAACTTTAAAGATGGTTTAAAACACAAAACTACGGCAGTTAAACAGAGTAAACAAACTAGTAGCAAGCCATTGTCAAACAAAGTTAAAAATTCACAAAGTAAAGAGATTATAAAGAGAAGTAACGTAGTAAGTATAGCAGATGAATTAGGCCAAGAAGGTTCTGAATCAGAATTAAAATGTACAAAAGAATCAAGAATTGAGGAATTACAGACTATTAATGCCAAATCTCCAGCCAACTTGAAGAAGACAAGTGTTCAAGTAAAAAGAAAACTGGTTATCAGATCATCTGATTCAGAGCCTGAGGAAAAGAACATAAAGAGAAGGATGCAGAAAAAGAAGAAACTGAATAGGAGAGACAATTCAGTTACATCAAAAAAGCAAGATCATAAAAAACCATGTACATCTTCACAAATTATAAAAAGTGATAGTAAGAATTCAGTTAAAAAATCTTCAAGGAGGGCAAGTATTATTGAAGATGACTTATCCAGTGAAGCAAATGGTTCCTTAAAAAGTTCAGATAATATTGAAACAACGGGTCTTTCACAGATAGAAAAATGTAACAAAACAAGTGATGAAAGTTATTCAGAAACAAAAAGAGAAGAACCAACAATACTGGAAACAGATTCTTTAATTTTTGATGGAATTAATAAAGAAAAGTCAAAGGAAGAAACAGTTAAGGCAAAGGCAGTTTCTGAAACCCCTTTGTGCTCAGATGATTCTAAAAAGAGGAACAGTTTATTCAGTTACTTCAGTAAGGTTTCTAAACAAGAAGCAATATCAAATTCAGCAAAAATTGAAGTGAAAGCCCAAGTTCATTCTCCACCAGCATCACCATCTACAAAACGAAGAAGTTCTGTGGGTCCACATTTATGTACCGAACCACGAAGACGGAGTTCTCGAATCAGAATATCAGATAAAGAAGATCAAATAATTGTTTTGGAATCTTCAGTTATAAATTCAACTGAATCTTCTACTCCCGCAAAAATGAAAACCCCAAAGAAAATAATACACCAGAAGACTCCTAACAGCAGTTGGAGATTGAGAGTCAAGTTGTGGGGATCTTCAGAGAAATCTGTTTGTAATGAAGGTAAGTAGGCTACAGCAATCAACATAATGTAAACTCTTGATTATCCATTTTATTTTATTTTATTTTCATAGTTAATGTAACAGGAGGTCTGGAATTTAGACTTGAAAGAATCTGTACCTCAAGTTATTTATACTGTGACTATTTAGCATATACTCACAGATTTAAGCACATAATGAATAAATTAAAACCACAAAAATGAATAAAACATATCACTATTGTGTCATTGTAAGCTAGATAGTTTATGGCGAGACTATCGGTGCATTGTAATATACCGATCTTGCCATCAGCAATAGTCATCCTGTGTGCAGTTATTACCAATGCTTTCCATCAGCTATTTAATTTTTTAGATCACTGGTAATCTCCTTGCTCCTTGCTAAAACTAGTAATATCATGTTACTAATTGTATGACATTTATTATTATTATTATTATTATTATTATTATTATTATTATTAAAAGTTTAAAACATTTCATCACACATAAAATTTTACATTACTTTCATGTCTCCTTTTGCTCATGTGCATCTTATATATACCTAGTCGCTGTGTTCAGTGTTAATTGTTTTTTAGCAAAGAAGCTACAGACAGTGCTGAAGTTGGAAATTTTTTCTAGGGAACCCATACATTTATAGGCTGGTGTGTATATATTTAACTTACTTTTCATTTTATGGCCAAATATTATAATCAAATTACTTTTTTAAACAAATCACATAGAAGTTACATTATAATAACAACCATTCGTAACGTATGCATTGATTCTAAGGCAACCACACAGGCAAGACAACTGTCACAACAAGAACGGATCATGACCCTAATAATGGTTCTTTATTAAATAAGTGTTGCCAAAATGTATGCTGATTTCATAATTCCCGAGCGATGAACAGTAGATTTTTATTTTGCCGGAGCGCTATTCCAGTCCGTTCTAGCCCAATTTCAGCACTGGCTACAGGTATGAAAATCTTTTGAAGTTCAATTCTTGTGAATTTACAAGGACTGGTCAATAAGTAAAATCACCCACCTGCTTACTAAGCCAGCACTGCACCTCTTCCTTGACTTCTTCGTCATCATCAAAGCGTTGGCCACTCAAGTGTTCTTTAAGGGAGGTAAAAAGATGGTAATCACTAGTTGCCAAGTCCGGACTGTAAGGTGGATGGGTCACTATGTCCCAACCAAACTTGATCAGAAGGTTCTTTGTGGAGTTTGCCACATGAGGACGGGCGTTGTCATGCAGTAGCAACACACCTTTTTTTCAACATGCCCCTTCTTCGATTCTGTATTGTTCGTCGCAGTTTTGTTAGTGTCTCACAATATTCATCGGCATGTTCTTCCAGGAGGCATGAAATCAACC
The DNA here is from genome assembly GCA_964059195.1 of Ectobius pallidus. Classification (NCBI taxonomy): domain Eukaryota; kingdom Metazoa; phylum Arthropoda; class Insecta; order Blattodea; family Ectobiidae; genus Ectobius; species Ectobius pallidus. The sequence goes on from CAXKWD010000003.1 coordinate 113,391,312, forward strand.
AAAAGAACACCTTTTCAGTCCCAAAAAACTGTCGCCATGATTTTTCGAGCAGACTGGATTTGTTTGGATTTCCGTGGTTTTGGGGAGGTGATATGGCGCCATTCAAGGGATTGTCGTTTTGTTTCTGGAGTGAAATGAGAAACCCACGTTTCATCACTTGTAACAATGGAATCCAAAAATTGTTTCCCCTCTTCAGCATAACAAGCAAGAAATTCACAAGAAGCCTCCATTCGTTGTCATTTGTGGTCTTCCGTAAATATTCTTGGAACCCACCTTGCACAAAACTTATGGAACATCAATTTGTCACTCAAAATGGTCTGTATGGAACCTTTAGAAATATCAGGAAGCAATAAACAAAGTTCACGAGTAGTGATGCATCGATCTTGTCGAATCAATGCATCGACTTTTGCCACCATCTCATCGTGAATGCTGTTGTTGGTCTCCCACTTCGCTCTTTATCATGAATATTTGTCTGGTCCTGTTTAAACTCACGAACCCATTTATGCACATTTTTTATGTCCATACATCCCACTCCATAAACTTCGCAAAGCTGTCTGTGAATTTCAATCGGCGGAACTTTTTTGCAGTAAGAAACCGTATAACTTCTCAGAGGCTGCACTTGGCGGGGACGGAAATAGGGAGATCCATTTCAAACAGCTCTAGCTCGGACACTAAAAGGTTCAGAGGCTGCAGCTGTGGCTCATTTGAAAGAGGAGAGATAACGGGACACGGCAGTGGCGCCAACTCTCTCGTCCGACATTGCCAGCTTGAGCTAGAGTGTCGGAAGACCTCACTTATTGACCAACCCTTGTAATTTTAAAAAGTGCACATAGGAGTGATAAAATGAAAATGATAAAATAAAACAATAATATTAATTTATGACAATAGATACTTTCAAGTGGTGGAAATTCCACATATTCTTGTACTGGATTTATCACTGATTCAGGAGCTGAATAGTCATTTCAGTTTTTTGTTCACATTTTATTCCATACATACACCCTTACCTCACATATTTCAGTTGGTGATTATGTAGTGTAAGAACATGTCTTGCCTAAAGATAAGATAAGATAAGATACTTTATTCATCCGTATTATCAATTTACATTGATGTAGGATTCGTCAGCTTTAACCTAAGATAGAAATTAACACTAGAACAGTAATACAGAGAATCTTAAACTATGAACACATTAATGAACTGATTTAAGAATACCTTAACCTACGAGACAAATTAACAAACTGGTAAAATGATAAAATTATGTACAGGTCACTACTGATGAAACTCAGTGTAGTGTTGGACTCAGCTAAGCTCCTCTGGAATGCGGGGAAATATAAGGGGATGTATTGGTCTTTCCACGCATTCCAGAGGAGCTTAGCTGAGTCCAACACTATACTACTCTATGCTTAGTTAGGAGTAGCAAAAGATGCGCCGTGCCTATGGTTCAGATAAATATTCTTCTATTGAATAGTAGCATCCTTGCATTAGATAATTTTTTAGGGTTGATTTAAATCTTTTGATTGAGTTTATTGATTTTATGTAATTAGGGAGTCTGTTGTAGAAGTGAGTTCCATTATGTTCAAAACTTTTTTCAAATAGGGAGGTATTGTGGGCCAAGATACATAGATCTGTTTTGTTCCTTGTATTATATGAGTGTTTCTGTAGATTTGTTTTGAATTTAGAATGAGTCGATTTGATATGACAGAGGACCTCATATATGTATACGCATGGAAATGGTAGTATTTTCAGAGTTTTGAAATATGGTTTACAACTGGTTGAGGATGATATTCTAACAATAGATCTCATTGCTTTTTTTTGTAGTCTGAATATCGTTAAAACATCTCTTGAACTGCCCCTATTTAGAATGCCATATGACATTATTGAATGGAAATATGAAAAGTATACAATTCTCAAAACATGAACATCTACAACTTCCCTCAATGATTTTATGAAAAAGCAGATTGAACTCAGTTTTAGTGATAACTGCTTAATATGTACATCCCATTTTAGATGTTTGTCTAGCCATATACCAAGGAATTTTGTCGCTGGTGCATAGCATAATGGTTTGTTGTCTATATGTATGTTCGGGAATTGGAAGGTGGTATTTAATCTGTGGTGGAAACCTATGGCGACAGTTTTTTCTTCATTTACTTTTAGTTCATTGTTATGGAACTATGTTAAAATTTTTGAATTAAACATATTGATGCAATTTGCAAGTTCTACTGTGTTTTTGCCCTTCATAAGTATGCTCGTATCATCTGCAAAAAGAGTAAGTTTTGTGTTGGCTATTGTCGAGTTAAGGCTTTCACCTAAGTCATTTATGTAAAGCAAAAATAACAATGGTCCCAGGATTGAACCCTGGGGAACGCCTTGAAGAATTAGTTCTTTTTTTGAGGATTTGGATTTGATCTCATTGACTTCATTATCTATATAATCTATTTGTACGAACTGGACTCTATTTACCAAATAGGATCTTAGCCAATTGAGACATAATCCTCTAATGCCATAAGAGTTTAGTTTAGCGAGTAGAATGTTGTGATCAACCAGATCAAAGGCCTTAGAGAGACCTAAGAATATACCTAAACACATTTCTTTACTGTCTAAAGATTTGTATATGATTTGAAGAGCATTTTGCAGTGCCGTGGTTGTGGAGCTGCCTTTACGGAAACCATATTGACATTCAGTAAGGATCTTGAATTTGTTACAGAATGATAACAGTCTTTTATAAAATAGCTTTTTCTAGTATTTTGGAGAAGACAGAGAGAATTGCTATTGGCCTGTAGTTGTTAGCATCTTCTTTAGATCCTTTTTTAAATAGAGGTTTAACTTTTGCGGTTTTAAGTGCATCTGGGAAAGTTCCTGAGCTAAATGATAGGTTAACTAGATAACACAATGGAATCCGTAGATGATGGCTGCATTGTTTTATTATATGGTTTGAGTATCCATCAAGGTCACTGGACTTCTTGGTCTTAAGTTACGGATGATGTGTTCTATTTCTTCTTCGTCTGTGGGTATAAGATACATGGTTGAAGAGTTATGGGTGAGTGTGTAAGGTGATTGATGATTATTACTATTATTATTGTCATTATTAGAGCTTTTTTTTTTAGGTCTTTTGCAATATGAATGTAGTATTGGTTAAAGCATTCTGCTACTTCTTGAGGATCGGATATTCGCCTATTCTGATTTTTGAGACTTATATTGTCGTGTGCCTTATGTGTTGTATTTTGTGTTGATTTAATTACATCCCAAATTGCCTTTGATTTATTTACTGATTCCAAAATATTTTTGTTGATGTGCATTTTTTTAGCTGCTCGGATCACTCGGTTATATGTAGATTTGTATTTCTGTATGTAATTCTGAGATGCTTATCTATTTTGTGGGAGATGAGGAGGCATCATTTATTTAGTGGTCCAACTGTTAAAGAAGGAATGGGAAAATTTACCTAAGCAGGTAATACCTATTAAGATGTTAAAATTCAGGGGAAAAGACAAAACAAAATAGGGGAGTATTTAGGAAAAGTGAGAGAGAAGTGGATGAGAAAAATTAAGTAGGTTAAGAGGGAAATAAATTAGGAAAGGTGTGATAAGTTAACCAGAATTCTCATCATGCATAGAACCTAGGGTTTAAAGCATGAGGGGATCCTTACGGGATAGTGCTAGACTTATAAATAAGATAACGTGTCAAGTGGATGTAGTTAACTATGTATGTAAGTATGTGAAAATAAAATTCTATTCTATTCTACTTGATCTAATTACATCATAACACTATGTGCAATGTATGATGTTTAATATCAATTAATAAATACAAATACAGTTACAGTTATCAACCAGGTTTTCAAACCATCCAAGGTACAGAGACGCACAAGAACAAAAGTATATATAATTCTCGCTAGATCCACTCTCTGTTATGGCAGTGAAGCTTGGACCATTCGAACTCAGGATGAACGTCATATCACAGCTGCTGAGATGAAATTTTTACATAGAACGGCTGGTTATAGTATTCTAGACCACCAAAGAAATGAAGTAATGCTAAAGAACTCAATATTACACCTATTTCTCAATACCTGAGTGAATACAGGCGTAACTGGCTACACCATATTCACCGCATGAACCATTCCAGAATACCCAAACAAATGCTTCAATATATTCCTTGTGGGAAATGATCTGTGGGCAGACCATTCCGGGGATGGAAGGAGACCGTAACAGGCCATTAGGCCTAATACTTGAAAGGATGATGATGATGACAATAAATGCAGTAATTAGCAAGTAATCTTTCTGTTGAAAAATCATACTTACTTGCATCGTTCCTTCACAGAATTTATCTGCCAGCTCACAAATACTGCTTATAGTTGTTTTGCAGACACATTAAATTCAACTTTTTTTGCAAATTTTACTTTTGTCAAACCTTTACGTTTAAGTGTGATATTTTTTGAGACAGAACAACCGTTTGAAGTGAAGAACGAAGATAAAGGGCCATTCCATTTGTGACGGAATTACAAAGTGCATGTATTTTTTGCCATAGTCCTTCCAGATACGTTGAGCTATGTTTATGAGAGAAAGTGATTCTTTGTGTGTTGATAGGTGTTATATGGACACTTCTAGGCATATATAAGTTTACTGGATTTAAACAATTTTTAGAAGGGAAAAAGTGTTTTTAATATTTGTGATGGAATTACAAAAAGTCAACCACATACAAACCATAGCGTGAAACCTTCTGAAACTCTGTGAACTCTAAGGATTGAGGAACTTTATTTACATATCATTCTAAACTAGAAGAGCTGTAGTTTATGTGATTAAATTCTAAACTAGTTACATCTTTTTATTTAGATACCATTAACAAATGAATGAGTGTGACGGAATTTCAAATTTTCCTGTGAAATTAAAATTTATGTAATTTAACAGTACTCGTACCATTCATTAAAATTGTAGACTGTTTATATCTAGTTAACACTTAAATGAGTTTTAATGCTATTAAACAAAATAAAATAGGATCAGAATACTTAAAGATATAATTATTTTCAGTATCTGGCTTGTTTAAAATTATTCACCCATAACACTTTGGTGGAAACATGACTATGACACCCTCTTATTTGAAATACTGGTTGTTCAGGTAATTTCTGCAGGTCACTGGCATATGGCACTATGGCCCTGGGGTCGACTCAGCCTCTAACAGAAATTAGTACCAGGAGCAATCCTGGGGGTAAAGGCGGCCAGTGCATAAGGCTGACAACTTTACCACTTTCATTAGCCGATTATTTAAAAATCTGGGAGTCTCAACATCCTGGAACCCTCTGGGCCTCCATGGCCTTTAATAGGGAACACTTCACTTTTTTTACTTTTTTACTGGCATGTAACCAACATCTATTTTTTTGTCCATGAAATAGAAAGAGCTAATTCCTTTATCATCTTTAAGAACTTCAAACATATCATTGTGTGGATCTATGGAGGTTATTTGACCTACAAAAAACATGTTTGCTTTTTCCCCTAGCATAAGTGGCATACACAAAATCACAATTGTATATACCTGGCCTTCATCGGAATGATCTTCCTGTTTATCAGTTACGCTTATGAAATAATGTATAGGCTATCACAATATTCTGAGGATTTGTACAGTTTGGTAAAAATTTTGTACAGATCAATTACTCTAACATGATGAATGTCTCTGGAATGTGAAACGCCTTTGACTTTATTCCATCTTTCATAACCTTTGCAAACTGCAAAATAAAGAAAATCTACACTTATTTCGGTATGAATTTCAGAGAATAAGGCATTTGCTTCTTTGAGAGTCATCAACATGTACCTTATTTGGACTTCAGTCTTTCCAGATTCTCTTTTATTTTATATATAAAATCTTTACTTCCTGGGCACATCCAACTTATATGATCAAGATTGAAAAGGGTTTGTACAGTTTGACAACCTACTGATTGAGGTTGTCAGTTTTATCTGTAATTGGAGTTAAATCCTTGACCACAGATGAGCACTTTCGTGGACTTGCAGGGAGAGTACTGAAGAAATTGATACTCCAAATAAAGCAATAAAATATTACAGATAATTTTTTGTGCCTAATAAAGTTCCAGTATGCCTATTATTCTTATTTTAGTATTACATACCTTTTTTTCAACTTACACTAACTAAGTTCATGTTAAGCACTGTTTATTACTAAGAGGATCAGTGTGTGAAACACTACTATGTTTCACTATGTTACACTACTATGTACTATGTACTGTGTGTTATGTAATTCCGTCACGTCCCTAAATATTAATTTAAATGTAATCGTGTGAAACAAATGATATGGTCTGGTTGTAAAGCAGGCAAAACTAGCTTTGCATACAAATTTTCTCCCACCTACTGCCATTACTTTAATAGTAATAGAGAAAAATGTCCGTTTTCGTGACGGAATTACATGCCTAATGCACAGAAACATCCACTATTAATTAAAATACATAAAACCTTTTTAAAATACATGTATAAATTCATTTAAATAATCTTAATGAATGCCAGATACTAATTCTATAATTAATTGTTAAGCTTTTTACCTTTATTTGAAAGAAAATTATCAATGACAATGGTGAAGAAATTCAGTCACGTACTTGGTGTAAAAGAGGTTCTTTTTCCATGAGTTCCTAACTGCACTAAATAAAATATATCTTCAAAAAACAAAATATTCCCGTGAAATATAATCCTTCTCCTACATAAATATGGTTTTACTTTCTAATTAGATTCATTTTTAGAAATCCATGTCCTGGTTGACTTTCTGGAATGGCCCAAAAATAAACCTTAATCCATTACTTATGATGTATCGGATACAATTTTGCTGTCACGGAAACCTTGACCCATCAGACAAACAAAATTTTGTGACTTTGATTACCCATCTGCTTCCAGCGAACGGTACAAAGGACTAGCACATGGTATTATCATCTATCATTTTAAGGAATTTTTGTAGTACATATATGTATGGTTGTTAGAACTAAATTTTTCCGTTATTGCAGCACAATTGATCTTGAAATCCAAGTTCTTTCTGAAGACAAGAGGTAAAACAACCTGTCTGTGTCTGTAAAAGAGATTTGGTATTGATATTGTCTGTAAAATAATATAGAAATAATTTCGATTTCGGGACATAAAAATCTTTCTATGTGAGGAGTATCCATATCTTGGTGGTGTTTCACTGTACTTGTCTTATGTATGGCTTCTTACATGACATAGACATAGTGAGTTTTTAAACTTATTTTCATACGGTGTATAGTTCTAGTGGTGCTCTCGAGTGCAAAAAATCTTTGCGATTTAATGTGTAGTGGTTCTTGTTGGTAAGGGGGATTCTAAACTGGCCCCAGCAGACCAACTCCCCATCCTGCACCTCACTCCCCCCCCCCCCCCCCCCACCGATGGTGTATATGGCTAACAGTTTGTAGATTTACTGAGGGAAAATAATTTAGAATTAATCTTAACCTTGCTCGATAAGAGAAATAACTTTCAGTTTGTTGTCCGTGTCCTTTGTTCGTTGCAAATGGCATTATTTACAAGATAATTTCATAGGCTAATGTTTGACATCAAACCAATACGAGTTGGACTCATCCAGGGGCTTTTGTAGACATTCGTTGAGACGCCTTACAGCCACTCAAAGATACTCCACCCTCTTTCACCTCTCACCTAAACCTGAGCATTGTTCGTAGTCTAATGTGTGTGGCCAAACTGATAAAAGTTTGGCTCATCAAGGTGTGGAACGTAAATGATAGTGAGATTCAGTGCCTAACTTTAAATAAAGGAAAAGAATAGAAGAAACCAGAAGCATCGGGGAGATTCTGTACACTCAACTGTACGTTACAGCTGTGGTATATCATTAAAAGAGAACATTAATGTTACAGGAAGTCCAGGGCGATGATGAGCAAAACAAAGTGGAGTGCAAATAGACAAGGTTGAGTTCCAATATCATTGTTGAATTCCCTTGTTTTGTGCACCATGATCACTCAATACACTTTGATCGCTGAGCCTTGGATTCCTTAGGATGCCAAACATGTGATTTATTTGTGAGGATTATTTCGTTACTTCTAGTGATTTCAGTATATTTTGTGAGTAGGTAAAGAAAATTTATTACTATAATCAAAAGGATGGTGGCAGATGGTAAAATATGAACTCTCAGTTAATTGGGACTGGAATAACTGGGATTCTACAGTACTTAACATTTAGTGACTGTTTGTTGGTTACTTAGAATGCTAGATATTAGTAGATTCTTTGTATTCTATTCATAAAAAAATCATTGTATGTTATTCCATGCTATACCTTACTTTTTTATAAAACGAGATGTAAACAGAAACATATGGCAGAAGTTGTGTTCTGGTCCTCTGTGGAGGTCATTCATTCCAAAGTATAGTACAGGGTGCAGCATTTAAAGTTTCCCATTTTCAATACCATGTAACACATTTATTGTACAAAGAAATAAGCTACATTGAACATTTTTAAATGTCTTACAGTCTTGGATTTACAATTCTAGTCTTACTTTTTCAATATGATTTCCTTGAGATGCCCTTTATTAGGTTTAACATATTGCTGCAATCTCCCTCGTACACTGGTGTCTTGCGTAACATTTGCACTTTCCTGCTGAATTGCATTGTTAAAACTGTTAATGTCAGGGAGGGCATGAGCGACAACTTTAGACTTCAGATAGTCCCACAGAAAAAAAAATCTGGCGCAGTAAGGTCGGGAGATTTGGAGGGAAAGAATTTGGTCAAGGAAAGCAGCATGAAGAGTGTCCATTGAAAGATGTGCAGTATGTGCTACCCTACAACACCATCCTGTTGAAACCACTATCTCTCAATATCCAAGTTACGATGTGCCAATTCTGGTAGGAAGAAAGTTTGCAGCATGTGATTGTAACGTTCAGAGTTGACAGAAACCGAGCACCATTATCGCTCTCAAAGAAATAAAGGCCAATAGTACCCCGTGCTGCAATGACACACCACACCATGACCTTAGGACTGTGAAGTGGCCGCTTGTGGATTATGCGTGGATTTGCAGGAAAATGCAAATGTTACACAAGACACCATACAATGCGTAATGGCCAGTGTACGAGGGAGATTGCAGCAATGTGTTGAAGTTAATGGAGGGCATCTCAAGGACATCATATTGAAAAAGTAAGACCAGAATTGCAAATACAAGACCGTAAGGCATTTAAAAATGTTCAATGTAGCTTATTTATTTGTTAAATAAATGTGTTACATGGTTTTGAAAATGGGAAACTATAAATGCCGCAACCTGTAGTTCTGTCAGAATAACTGAACTGTGCATTTAGGTTCGTAGAATAAATGCAAGACTAAGGCATAAATAAGATGCACTATATGTTCACAATAAAAATGCAAGCAATTGGTCATTGTTTAAAATACGCATTAATTGAATCTCCAAGAAAGAGAGAAATAAATGAGAAAAAACGATCTACCTTCACATTTCGTTTCGCATGCAGTCATCTTCCATGTACAGGAAATGATTCCACACAAATGATTGGAGTGGCTTCAAAAAAAATTTCTGTAGCTTTATTGTTTGACTTACCATTTTAAAACTGTATATAGTCAGATAGAAAACTCATTTTTCTTTACAGGGATTACAAGTACTCAATATGTGCTCCATGAATAAAAGGTGCAACTTCAGTCGTTCCCGCAAGACTTTCCACACATTCGAACATGGTGTGTTCAGTTCACTTCTTGCTTGACAAGTTGACTTTTTTGAGCTACAAGTGAAACTGGCTTGCACACGTTCAACTGTTTCTTCAGTCACACTTGGCCAAACTGTTAATTTTCCCTTTCACAGGCATCCTGTGGTTTTAAACTGTCGACACCATCGGCGAATGGAGTTGGCACTGGGTGGATCTGTCCGGAACTTTGTTCTAAAGTTTCACTGCATGGTTGTCACAGACTGACTCGAGTGAAATTCGAGTACAACATAAGCTTTATCACAGTTTTTCACAATTTTATAACTATTCCAGTAGGATTTACAACTTGAGACCATAGCAAAAAGCATTATGTTTGCCAAAGAATTTAAACAAAACTTGGATGAATACTTATCTTATTGCATCAAACACAATCACCATATCTGTTATATGAAAAAAAAATCACAAAACCGCTCCAATCATTTTGTGCACACCCTATATGCTACATTTTAATGAATTATCTCCATAATTCTTGTGTTGTTTTGTTCAGAATTGTTAATGGCTTGTTAAATGATTCATTTCGTATGGTTGCATTGTAATATGGGTGTACAGAGTTTTACGTTTATGTTTCTTTTCCGTTTACTTTTTATTGTAAATAGTCCAGTAGGTCATAATTTAGTTCTCCCAGCTACAACAAAAAGCCTGTGTATAAGAATGAGAGAAATTTAGAAGTGTACCAAAGTAGGTGGTGCAACAAAATTTGTTTGTTCTTAAATATAATTGAGAATCCATGTTATGAAATTATGGTTGTGAAACATAAACACTTTGGCAAACCATTAAATTGCAGTGAAAAACAATAGATACTAGGCATTGACGGATAGGTCTGCCTTAATTTTTAGTATGGAAAAACAGACTATAGCGATCTTATGAATATTACTCATAGTCCAGTATATAGGTGGCGAAAAAAGGGTCCACCTTGCATTAATTAGGGTAAAAGATTTTTCTTTCTTATATTGTTTGGTATTGTAAGAGTAGTGTAAATCTAAGTTTTCGACCTCGAAAGCCCTAGGGACAACTTTCTGTGAACAAAAAACCTCGAAATTTTTGCACTTTTTTCAGTTTTTCGGAAAAATTTCCTAGATATCAACTCCTCGCAAACATTTGTCTATCACCATTCGAAAGAGTATAAAATTTTCTGCAAAATGCACTGGTCAAACTTTAATTTACATGTAGTATTACAGGTACTATAGTACTTAGAATTTTTAAAAAATATATTTAAAGGCGTGCATTGGCCCATTTTATCCATTTATGACGGTTTATGTAGTCCATTGTGCGTTTTAGTTATGAATGACCATTCATTATGTATCTGTACATGTATTACAAGGCTACCTATGGGGGGTCAAATTCGATGAATATAAATTTACGACCAGATAACATAGAAAGTTCAAAATCCGTTTAAAATTACGTAACTTAGGCGTGAAATAATTATTTTTGAATCCCTTTTTTTATGCGAGGTCTACTGTTCACAGTAGCATACTGCCCGTTTAAGGTAAATAAATCACAGAATTACTTAATTATAATGCCATTTTGTGATTTTATTAGTATTTAGGTTGAAAGGTGGGAGAAATGAGTCAGCGAACGTTGTGATGAGCGGAGGGGTCCTGCATGGCTGATTTCTTCCTTGGTTGCAGTAAACTTGTTAAAACTGAAGTGTATTTTTTCAAGCTTGGTTCTTTGCAATGAAAAGTTTTGTTTTTCCATGGTCAAATGGAATTCTGGTGGTATCTCAACCACTAAAAGCATGAATAAATAGAAGATATATTGGATCATATTGATATGAGGTTCTGAAGTGAGCGTCATGTTTGCCACTCCTTCCTTATTTGAGAAGGTGTATGTTTTGGCATGAATTGGGTATCCCGGACAGGAGTATCCTCACGTACAACGATGCTATCCTAAGTGGCTACTTTTGACATAGCTGTAGTAACTATAGGCACATCTGCGTCTTCTACTGCCTGTAATACTTGCAAATAATTTCGAAATGTTTTTTCAACATTTGTAAGAGACGACTCTTATTACTATCATTCTCCAAGAACTTATATTGGGAAACAGCAGGGAATGTTTTCTCATAAAAAATTATATCAGCTGAACTCTATCTTGGAACGGCGAACCCTTTCTGAACTTTTAGTACCTCGTTGATTCACATAATTTTGGTATCCATCAAACACGATAATTAATTCCGACTCATATTGCTTCTTAACATAGCTGATAAAACCAAATGATTCATTGCTTTGCCACAGTACTTTATGAATAACAATAACTAACGTACATTTCAGAAACGATATTTGGATATCTAGAGGCTTGAAAACTTTGTAATGATTTGGTACCCTTTCATAATCCTTCTTTGCTGAACAAAGAAGGAGCAAGTTCGTAGGTGAAGTACCTATTCAAGTCTTTGCTATGCAGGTTCTCTGAAACAGTATCAATGAATCAACAGTGGTCACCTGTTCGAAACCAATCTTCAAGGTGTTCGTGACATCAGCAAGTGTAATTACTTTATCATTTCGTTTCAAGTGTAGGCTTTTGAAGTTTTTACCAATCATTTTTGTCATACAGGTCTTGCCTACTTCTTGGGATCATTGACAATTACCCTGCTTTTCACCTACTACTCCACTATTTATTAACATTATAGAGTCTGTTATGGGAAACGGATCATGCTGAACAAACCATAGCTTCAGTTTCAGTGTATCATCCTTGTCTCGATCCACTCGAGAGGGCCTTGCGTCTACATACTGCTCAGATGACACTGTAATCACTGCAGTAAGTTTCCATGGTATTGCAATATATTACAGGTAGACCTACCCTTGTGTCCACTGTCCGCTACCTATTTAAGAACAACAGACCGACAGAACCCCTCCTCTCAACACTTACGTTTGCTAACTCATTTCTCCCACCTTTCAACCTAAATACGAAGGAAATCACGAAGTGGCATTATAATTAAGCAATTCTGTGATTTATTTACCTTACACGGACAGTATGCTACTGTGAACAGTAGACCTCGCTTAAAAAAAAGGAATTAAACAATAATTTTTTTCACCTAAGTTACGTAATTTTAAACAAATTTTAAACTTTCTATGTTATCTGGTCGTAAATTTATGTTTATCGAATTTGACCCCCCAAAAGGTAACCTAGTAATACATGTAAATATACATAATGAATGGTCATTCATAACTAAAACACACAATGGACTACATAAACCGCCATAAATGGATAAAATGGGCCAATATATTACCTGTAATACTACATGTAAATTAAAGTTTGACCAGTGCATTTTGCAGGAAATTTTATGTTCTTTCGAATGGTGATAGACAAATGTTTGCGAGGAGTTGATATCTAGGAGATTTTTCCGAAAAACTGAAAAAAGTGCAAAAATATCGAGGTTTTTTGTTCACAGAAAGTTGTCCCTAGGGCTTTCGAGGTCGAAAACTTAGATTTACACTACTCTTGCAATACCAAACAATATAAGAAAGAAAAATCTTTTACCCTAATTAATGCAAGGACTATCAGCTTGTTATCATTATATACTGGACTATCATCAAATGTTTGAAATTCAGTACATTGCAATATGCTATGCCTTTCTCATGAATGATAATTTGTTTTTCATTTTTCAGGATTTTATTGTTGTCTGTTATTCAAACTATGCTTATTATTCATAACTTTCAGAAGATGATGGTGATGCTAATGATGATAGTGATGATAATATATTTCTGCCAAGGAAGAAAGTATGGTCTAGTTGTACAAAATCAGCTCAGCAGAAAGCTGCTAGAGAAGTTGTGAGAAAAGCCAAAGCAACTCAGAGAAAAAGCCTGGAGAATCAAGCTACAACTGTCATGAGAACTGAGAGTAGAAAGTCAGACTGTGGAGAGGAAGAATCTCGGACTGAATCTGATATTATTATCGTGTCTTCCAGCATGGAAAAGAAGAAACCAGAAGGTAAGGAACATTTTATATCCAAATAACTACATTTATAGTCCTCTCCTTTTCCTCATCCCCAGTCGGCACATCAAACATCATCAGCATTTCCTTTTGCTGTCTGCCAGATTATATTATTGTTTATTGAGGGTAATTAATAGCTTGCACTTGCAAATCCAAGCAAGTGTGGCTGTATTGCCAGGTCAATCCAATAATAATAGTAATAATAATACAAAATTTCAGCATGTTTTTGCCTCTCGTTTCAGTCTGACATATGACAGTATTGTAAATACAATTCAACATGTGACTATTGACGGGTGTTTCCTTCTAACATTAAAGACAAACACTTCAAAGACTGCAGTGCTGGGGACGATGATAGCGAGGCGACTATGTGTGGCTGAATAGTTCATGTCCATATCTATCATTATATGTTATCTCATTGATTTCATGCTGTATAGTGGTACTTACTGAGATGGCTGAGAGGATAGCATAGAATTTGGATTTGGCAGGTTCAAATCCTATGGCTGGCATATCTGAGTGGGGATATTGATTTTTCTCACTCACAGAGCCAAATGCTGAGTTGGAATGCTCTTACCCATGACTTATTGTCAAATAGATCACTGTTAACAAGCCTGCAATAGTAAGGATGGAATTAATTGCAGTGACTATGGTTTAAAGTTTGCAGATTCAATTCCTGCTGTTAGCAATCATTCATCAGTTTTTATTTACCTTTTTTAATGTTATTTATTGATTGAAGAGTAGAGAATTATAAGCATACTAACTGTAATTGTGCCATTTTTTGGTACAGCAATTGCAACATTTAATGTTTTTTTGTTCAACTTTATTTATACAAGTTTTAAGTCACACCTACGTGTGTTAGGTTATGTGGGTATATGAGTAGGCCATGCAACTAATGATGTGCATCCATTTTCTATTGTTGATGTGTTCGGATTCTGTTAATTTCAACTGATGTTAAGTTTTGATGATTATGATATAGGATGAAATAGCGGTGATGAATCATGGGAAGTAAATATCCAATTCAGCATTTGCCTTTATGACTGGGGAAACTATGAAAAGACTCAAGTAAAATTGGGCAGACACAAGATTTGAACCTGGGATCTCTCGAATGCTAGCCCAAGATGCTACCATCTTGGCCACCTTGCTCGGTTTTGTAAATTTTGTGTGAGAGGAATATGCTGGAAACTCAATTATAATTAAGAAGAATTACAGAATTAAGAAGTGACCTGTCTCCGAAGCCATGAACTTACAAAGTCTTGAAGTTTGCTTCTAGCTGTTCAGCTTATCTACTACATTACAGTGACATAGCTTTCATGAGTCTCATACAGGTTAGTGCATCTACTGCAAGGCACTTCATAAAAATTGCATTACTGTGAAGTAAGCTTCTCTAAATTCTCCGAAGTTTTCCAAATTTCTCTCCAGCACTTTACTATTTTTTTGTAGATGGCCTTTGTTTCAGGCCATAACTCATAAAAATGAGAGAAACTTTATTTAAACAGTCGTGACATTGTTTAAACCCATGATCGCTCACGTCGTTAGAAAAAATCTAACAGTTGTGGATATCTTTTAATAACTTGCATATTTATATCTTGCACAAGTTAACTGTTTTGCCACTAATGCATTCTACAAAATAGGTAGTTTGTTATATCTGCAACTCAAATGTAAACGTATACCCTATGTATTTCAATTTTATTATGTCAAGACAGTGCAGGGTGTTAGATTTACTGTTATTTTAACAACTCAGCAATTCTTGCAATACACAATTGCCTTTTAGTCCAGTCATTTGGTAGTTCTACCTGGAAAGTTTTCCGGGAGTTTTGAAAGTCGGTGATTTTATAGATTTCGACGTGCTCTTTTCGAATTTTCACATTGCCACCTCGTATCTTTGCCGCTCGCGCCGCCACATTGAAAAAAATGGTGCCCCAAAACAGTTTTTTGACAATATCTCCTTTCCGACTCATTTTACGATGAAAATAGTTATGTAATAAATTAAACTAGAAAAAATTTCCTACAGTTTATGTAGTAACGATTTTTTTGAAAAATGAATAGTTTCAGCGTAAGAGCGCCGCAAATTCTACTCCGACATGCATTTTGGCCAAAGCCACGGAAGACGCGGATACGCCACTACCTGCATCATTTTGCAGTAAAGCATTTAATAAGCGATTTTAACTAAATAAGGTCTCCTGATTTAAAAATTGTCACTATTTTTGTTGTTTCATATCTAGTTTTCATGTTTGCTGTTACGGCGGACGCAATTTTAAGGTCTGTGTAGACTTTTTTGGGGGCTTATAGTAGCTAAACGGTAAGTTGTATGAAAAAACCTGTTGCAGAAGCAGTAACGGATTTTGAGAGATCTACAAGTTTGGTCTTACGACTTCCTGACGTATGTTCATCGGTTATCCCTTAGATTGAGTTAATTTTTTTTTTAATTTTCAATAAATTTTGTATATTTTTCTCACATTGTGTAATATTTGACACACATAATATGAAAGATAGAATCATACAATTTGGTAGGAATATGGGCAAATACAACAGTATAAGCGTGTTAAAGTTGGTGTTTCTAGCTGCTCCATAAATATAGAAAAACTTGCTGGATAGCCGTGACATCATTCACATCTACGACAGTCTAATCTTCCACTTATTAACATTGATGTTTATTCACTTCCAGATGAGCTAGAAACTTGAAATTTGGCATACTTATAGATTTTAAATTCTTAAAATACATGTTCAAAACCGTTGAGCTTGATCAATGTAATAAAATAATTAAGATACCATTTGCTCAACTAAAATATATTTTATGGATTTTAGCTTATAACCAATGGAAAAATCCCAAAAGTTCAAATCTTTAATATTTCCCCCTCCAAACAAACTTCGATTTTTTTTGTCACTGAGCATTTGTACGGCTTCAGATGATTTGGTAAAAATAAGTTTATTTGACCTGCACTCACAAAAATACTGGAATACATACGTCTTGGACTGTTTGAAAATATTATTTGATTTTTCTCCGTAAATATTATCAAAATTATCCTAATTTCTAAATATTTTTTATCCTGTAGGCTAGTCTAAGCAATAACTTATATCTCTCATTTTGAAGTACCTATTGCAAGAAAACATGACGTGTTACGTAGAAACGGTCAACGGATTCATTTTCAGTGACCCAAAATCAGTTAAGATCACCTATCACAGCACTTACCGCAAAGAAAAAAGTTTCAAATTGCAGCATCAAAGCTGCATACAGTTATTTTATTATACAAAATGTCAAAATAACCTTTTTCACAATTGTCAATTAAACAGATGTGATAGAGTAAAACGAAATGCATTTTCGAATTCAGCACAGCGAAGTTAATCAAACACACCTATTTTCGTTTTTACCGCAGAAATTTTCGTCTTTTTTTCCAGGCTGATATAATCAATACGGCAATCAGCATTTCATCTACATTTGATTCCGTAATAGTTGTCGGCGTAAAAGTAGATCTTCTTATTCTTTTGACGGCTCTATCTACGCGTTCAAACATATGTAATCTCAAACCAGGAGTAGGAAAAATTTCGCAACGAATATATTCAACTCCATACCACTGCTGAACCTGGTGATAGGTTCGGAACGAATGTTGTTGTGCTACTGCTTCTGTCGGTGTCAGCGATGCAATATTAAATTTATTTTCATATGCTGATTTTGTGAAGCATGTATATCTATAGTTGTTTAACAACATACTTTTTACGCCACTGTAACTGTACGATGCAAGGAGGAAGCTTCAGCAATGATCTCTGGATCAGCATTTTGGTTTTTTAATACCAGGACAAGCTCGTTTAATTCTAGGGTTTTTTTGGAATACATTAGCACATTTTATTTATCTTTGCTTAAAGAGTGCTGATGTTGTATCACAGCCACTGAAGGCGTGCAGAAATAATATTGTGTTATCTGTGGCTATTTTATCTATGATACTTTTTGTTGAATATATTCGTTGTGTAATTTTCCCTTTTCCTGGTTTGAGAATATATATATATATATATATATATATATATATATATATATATGTTTGAACTCGTAGATAGAGCCGTCAAAAGAATAGGAAGATCTAGATCTTTGCCGACAATTATTATGAAATCAAATGTAGATGAAGTGTTGATTGCCGTATTGATTATTATTAGCTTATCTGCATCTTCCGTGGCTTTGGCCAAAATGCATGTCTGAGTAGACTTTGCGGCGCTCGTACGCTGAAACTATTCATTTTACAAAAAAAATCGTTACTACTTAAATTGTAGGAAATTATCTCTAGTTTAATTTATTACATACTTATTTTCATCGTAAAATGAGTCAGAAAGGAGATATTGTCAAAATACTGTTTTTGGGCGCCATTTTTCCAATATGGCGGCGCGAGCGGCAAAGATACGAGGTGGCAAAGTGAAAATTCGAAAAGAGCACATCGAAATCTATAAAATCACCAATCTTCAAAACTCCCGGAAAACTTTCCAGGTAACCCCTTTTTGAGCACCAAATCAATCATTCAAATAAGTTTCCGAGCTGTTAGTGTGAAGCTGTATTTGGCGTTTATATTATTGGTGTTGTTGTTAAGACTTCGTCTTCCTTTGTCTTTGTCTTTGTTTCATCCTGCCTAAGAAAACTAAGATTACACTAAGGTCCTTGAATAATATTATATTATAATAATATCTTTGTGCTTTTAAATATGATAATGTTAAAAAATAACAGTAATAATACATTAATAATATTGATGATAATAAACAAAATAATGTCAGCAATATTAAGAACAAAGTATATGGCTTCATTATTATTTCTACCTTATTGTGTTATTGTTTGTAAAATTGATGTTACAAGCTCAATCATAATATGTTACTTTGTTATTATGCTTATATTATTGTGTATTTTTTTAAATATCAATTCTACAGACATTATTTCAAATATGTTATTTCTAAAATAATTCACTTTTTGAAAAGCCATTTATTATTATTAAGTGCCCAGAATGGTAGGCCTACTTTCTGAGATTGTATGGTGGACGGGAAAAATGTCTGTCTGTCTGTCCATGTGTCTGTACGCACGATAACTCGAATACGGGTCATTCCATGTCAAGTGAACCAATTTTTTGTCAATTTTGAACATGACCATCTCCGATTTTAGTCATACTTGGTTGTCATGAAGTACCACCTGAGATATGTTAAAGTGCAAAATATCAGATTTTTATGTGTTGTAGTTTTCCAGTTATACCCTTCTGAAATATGGAAAAAAACCAAATTTTCTGCATAAGTGCAATCACAAAATGACGCATAAATCAAGCTGGAATTGACATAGATGAGTGGGAAAAGTACCAAAATGTAGCTTATATTATGAGCTTTAATTTGATATGTCACACGAGTACTTTCGAAAAAAAATATTTTCAAGGTTACCCAAAAAAAATTTGAAAACTGAATTTTTCAAAAACCTATATTTTGAAAATTTTGAAAAAAATCTCACAGAAACATACATATTTCAGCATCATGTCCTACAAGTTTTGTTATGGGATCGAAATGGGATCATATTTTTTTACATTTATAACAAATACTATGCACGCTGGGTAAGAATATATGACACAGGAATATTGCACTTAATTCTAAAATTTCATTACAATCAAAAAGAAAAACTTACAGAAAACATGTTACCTTCCCTTCTTCAATGACAAAAACGTGAATTTATTGTCTACAGTAATTTTCTAGAGCCATGGTTGCCGCATCCATCTCTTCCTTCGAGAGGTAATAACTACGGCCAGTGGGACATGTAGGTTGCACAAGGGTGAGGATCTGAGAGAGAGGCACAGTCAGTTTATTTGGACAGTCACTTTTGAAAGTAAATGATGGAGAAGGACCTGCAGGGTGCAGAAACATCAGTTCCACTATCTGTGCTGTCTCATTTTTGTCCACAACTACACCAAGCCACCAATGATTGTTGTTCTCACATGTAACATATCCTTTTACTTCTGCTAGCTTCAGCCTCTGTTGCACACGTGGTCCTAACACTGAAAAAGTGGATGACTGTTCACTTCTTGAAAATACCTTTGTCAACAACACTTTATCTGACAATGGGATGAAACTGTGGAACTTCTGTGTGCCTGGTATTGCTTTTGTAGACAGAAATCTGTCTGCAAGTATTTTTTCCTCTTTGTTGTATTGTGCTTCATTGAAGAAGAAGAACTGCATGGAGTCGATGTTTTCCTCACTCCATGTAAACAGCTGTGCTGGTGTCATGATTTGATGCTCGTATGGCCGCTGTAGGCTTGCCTTTCCTGCAAGTCTTTTCACAGTACCACCCAGACCGTCACATACTCCTTTCCCATGGGCTGTTGCATAGAAATGCCACTCTGCCTCAATTCCAAAATCATGAACATGGTGGCATAAGTTTGAAAAGTTTTTTCTGTTTTTAAATTGCGCAGCTGCACCATCTGAGAAGTAGTAAATTTTTTTCAAATCTCTAATTACTTCCAACTTCAAATGAGAGATAAGCCTTTTCTGGAATAAATGAACAGCAGTGGTGTCATGCTGTAGACATTCAGAGATACATACAATACTTTTGTAGTGTATATTATGATCATTGTAGTAGACTGCTATAGGAAAAATAGTTGCTTGATCATTGTTCCAATGAAAAGACTGGGCTTCATCCTGTAGTACAAACGAATAATTTTCTGCAAAGTCCATACATACCACAGCTTCATTTACTCCAATATTCTGCTTCAAGTGATTATAATATTCTGCCTGTCTTCTTGCAATAAAAGAATGTCTCTTCAAAATCAACAACTGTTCACACAAAGTTTCTATAAACTCATCTGCAGTTTTGATGAAGGTTACTAAATTACATCTGTCAACAGAAACCCACTGCTTGTATGTAATGTTGTCCACCAGTTCATTATCTAGCAGCAACTGTAACTCATCTTTCAAATTATCTACACCTGGACATGAAGGACATTCATTAAGGTGGCATGCTGTGCCTGGCTCTTCACACATTAACTTCGCTAAACAGGAATTATAATTACTTATATCTGTGCCATCATTCAGTGTAATTTGTTTGGATTTCAACACTTGTAGCATTAATTTAACATTCTGATGCACTGTACAAACGCATACTGTATGGGTACCACTTCCTCCAGCCAAGACGCAATGTTTAGGTCGTAAATCAGCAAATTTCGAAAATCCAATCTTATCAGTAGGATTTTTGTTTTTGAACAGCTCGTACACTTCCTTCAAGTTGCCCATCACTAGCCTCTTCTGTACATGAATTCTACTACTGTCACCCGTTTTCACAGAAACAAAGTCTTTTTTTCCAGGCATAAGACGGCTGACATCATCACTGTTGTAGAACCCTATTACCTTCTCAATCACAGATTCATTTAAAACCTTTCCTGGTTTAGGATTTGGTGTTGCCAGAATACCCTTCGCTTTCACCAATGCTTTAGCTTTTCTTGCCATTCTGTTGCTAACCTGAAATTCATTTTGTATTTCACTGCATGACCAGCTTTTAGGTAGTACTGTTAAAATTTGCAATTTTTCACTAACACTTATATTTTCTTCTTGAAACTTTTCTTTTAGCTGACAAATGACTTCACATGATTCTGATTTATGGTCAACAGTTTTCTCTGTATTTGTACTTGCTGCTGTTAGTACCTTTTCTGTCAAACATTTTTTTATTTTACTGTATTTTTTATCACAGTATGATTTCATTTGCAACTTCCTCTTAGCAACAGGTGACTCCTCTAGAGAGCTTAGAGACTTATTAAGGTACTCTAAGGTAACATCTAAAGCTACAAATGATTCATCAACATTAGTAGGCCTAGTGGTATTGGCTACTGGTACTAAACAGTCATCTGTTGTATCTGTAACCTGTTTCTGCTTTGATAGTTCTTTCCTACAACTGTCACAAATTTTCATACCTACCACAATGGTGTCAAACATGTCACACATCCAGTCAGTAACAGGCCTCACACTTCTTTTCACACCCTGATGTCTGTCTTTCTTGAAAGGGTTGCAGCAGAAAATCTTTGCTGTTTCACTTACTTTTTCAGCCATACTGGGGAAATACACAATGCCTATTTTAATCACTGAACCCACTACTTTACATGCAGCAATACAGTCTTTGTACAGCCTTTGAAGAAAGGAAGCACACTGCATGAGAGTCAAGCAGGGTTGCCAGATCAGAAACGTAGAACAGTCGTACAAATATTCGAAAATAGTCGTATTCTAGTCAAAACTGTCGTATACTTTGTGATTTTTCAGTGTAATGAACGTATTGCGTTAATAATAATAATAATAATAATAATTATTCATAATCGGTATTTTACACCTTACATATGTCATGTAATTGTTAATCAATCATCTTATTTGTAAATGGTTAAGCATGTTTCATTATCTTCCGATGTGCTAAATTTGATAAAATACAATAAAATTAAATAAACAGTAGTTGCCACAGTGTTGTAATTACTGCAAAAGGAACAGGACTGCTTTCCATTGATATTGATTTTAGCTACATGCTTACAAAAAAATAAAAAATAAAAATAAAAAATAATAATAATAAAAAAACATGAGAAAACAGAATCTGTATGTATATATCTGTATGTATATATGTATATGTATATATATATATATATATATATATATATATGTATATATATATGTATATATATATATATATGTATATATATATATATATGTATATATATATCAACATTTAAAATTCGACAGCAGACTGGTTAAAAAATATAAAACTCTATGTTAAAAATAGTCGTACAAATAGGCGTACGACTCATGGTTGCGTCGTACGTCGTACAAATATATGAAATAGTCGTATGTGTACGACTATAGTCGTACGTATGGCAACCCTGGAGTCAAGGCACAACTGAAGCCAGGTCCAACAGGTTACAACTTGCATTCCCTGGCTGACTCACATGCTTGCAGACTGTGTTTACTCATACCCATTTGACCACTTGCACAAGTTGGTATATGCATGTTGGTAAACAACTCCCTGGACAAAGGAATGGATTTTAGAATTAAGTGCAATATTCCTGTGTCATATATTCTTACCCAGCGTGCATAGTATTTGTTATAAATGTAAAAAAATATGATCCCATTTCGATCCCATAACAAAACTTGTAGGACATGATGCTGAAATATGTATGTTTCTGTGAGATTTTTTTCAAAATTTTCAAAATATAGGTTTTTGAAAAATTCAGTTTTCAAATTTTTTTTGGGTAACCTTGAAAATATTTTTTTTCGAAAGTACTCGTGTGACATATCAAATTAAAGCTCATAATATAAGCTACATTTTGGTACTTTTCCCACTCATCTATGTCAATTCCAGCTTGATTTATGCGTCATTTTGTGATTGCACTTATGCAGAAAATTTGGTTTTTTTCCATATTTCAGAAGGGTATAACTGGAAAACTACAACACATAAAAATCTGATATTTTGTACTTCAACATATCTCAGGTGGTACTTCATGACAACCAAGTATGACTAAAATCGGAGGTGGTCACGTTTTTCCATTGGTTCACTTGACATGGAATGACCCATACGCTTTATCAGATTTTCATGAAACTTATTAACACACACTTGTAATGTCCATGGGACAAGCTATTGATTTTGGACTAAATTGGTTGACCGGGACTGGAGTAACGCCCAATTAGGGATCTAATTCCTGAAAATATTGCACTGAATTTATCAAATGCAATTGAGTTCTCGTGACAACAGTATTGTTTGCAGTGTTCATATAGGGCTTTGGAAGTTGCAATACACTGGGCTTTGACAAATAACACTACCCACATATTCCTTCACATGTAATATTTATCAAACTTTCTCGAGAAACCGTGGTCTAAAATTCAATAGTTTCTGAAATATTACCTATTAACTCCATTTGGCACTTTGTTATGTCAGTTTACCTGATTTTGTTATTACTTGCAATTTGTGCTAGCTAAAATTTAGCTAGATTCATAACGTTGGTATCATTATTTTAAAAATGATTTTTGAGTGAGTAGTACATCTACTCAGCCACAGTACAGGCTACACAAATGTTTTCGCATTTTGTTTTATTTTATTTATGTTATATGAATCATAAGCTTCTAGTTGAATCTAACATTAGTAAAGAAAAATTACACAATGCACTGGCAATAATATTAATGTTGTAAGTGTATGATTCACTGGCATATAGGTTATAGCTTTAGAACAGGTGTTATTTATAGGTTAGAAATGGATTACATTTAAACATCGTTCAATCTGAAAACAATCTGTCAGGAATTACATTAGGCCTATTACTTGCACAAAAATAAGGATTGTTTGAAGTGAAAAATACATTAAAAGTTTAATGCAGATAAGATATTTGGTAGCTGTTTGGGATCGGGATAAGATACGTCCCAAATAGGAATAAAATGTTGGTTTAGGTTTGGAAGGGACTTCAGTTGGAAGTGCATAAGATAGGAAAGCGTAGCCACCTCTGAATAGCTAATGAGGACCAGATTCGAATGAATCAAAATTGAGAGCAAATAGACTGTAACCTCAGGACTCTGGGATCAGGAATCCACGGAATACTTAAGGAGAGCAATTTAAATATGAAATAATCACAACTTACTAAATTCACACACAATAATTATTGAAACTAATTGAAAAAAAACACTGATACATAAGATGCAAGAGTACGTTTTCACACGTGTCTGTAAATATTAATTTCTTGAAAAACTTGATAAATAATAGCTTAAAATGCGTAGATTAAATTGCTCTTGAAGTTGACACTAAACTTTTGTATGTAGTTTAG
This sequence comes from Ectobius pallidus, assembly GCA_964059195.1. Lineage (NCBI taxonomy): Eukaryota > Metazoa > Arthropoda > Insecta > Blattodea > Ectobiidae > Ectobius > Ectobius pallidus. The sequence continues at coordinate 113,415,710 of CAXKWD010000003.1, forward strand.
TCGTAAAAGCTGATATAAGCACTGAAACAGATAGCGTGGGTTGCACCACTGTTACGAAATATCAAACTTTTGTAATTCGGAGAATTCACTCGCGAACTTTATGAATTATATGTAATTATGTATGAATAATTACTGAGAGCCACAATTGTGCATTGCGCACAATTGTGACTATTCGCCGCTTCCAGAGCAAGTTTAAGGAAACTTGGTAGAAAAAGCGGGAATGATTCGAGCCTACTAGATACACTTGCGATCTGAGTGAGGTCTCGTACAATACTGACTGGGGTGACGCTAAGCCACCTCATATAACAAAGAAAATTAGCAAGTCATGCATGATCCCACAATGCCTTGAGGCGGGAACAAAAAGACAATCAAAGCGGGCCATTGCAAGCGGACAGTTTGAAACATTCTAAAGTGGAAACATGTTGCTTGCTCGAACATACCGACCCCTTTGAACTATTTAGTTCAACAAAATAGATAAAGAGCAAGCTATGAAAAATACATTCAAATGGATAAATAACATAAAGAAAAACACTTATTATATACATCACAATAACACAGTTTATCTCCGAAAAGTAAAACCTTATTGTGTAAGGAGAAAAACCAAAAAACACTTATTACAATGTAACGGTTTGTCTACACTATAATTGCTTGTAAAACGATAAAGAGATATGAAATATTGATTGCACTGTATTACACTTATTATTGATCTGGCAATGGACATAATTTCACTAATGGGCGCTTATATTCACCACTAGGAGTGCGAACTGTCGCCACACGAATTAGACCGTCTTCTCCCGGATGCACCTTGGTAATGATGCCTATCTTCCATTGAAGTGGGGCTACGTTGTCTTCCTTCAGTATGACTAAGATACCTTCTCGCAGATTCTCACTGGAAGATGACCATTTTTGTCGCTGCTGAAGTGTATGCAAATACTCGGAAGACCATCTTTTCCATATCTGATGCAGATGATTTTGTAGAATTTGCCATTTTTCAAGACATTTCATATCATCTGTGGGAGAATGAGATGGCAGAGAGGTGAGAGGCTCACCGATGAGGAAGTGCCCAGGTGAAAGATATGAACAGTCATTTGGGTCGTCACTAAGACGAACGAGTGGTCTGGAATTCAAACAAGCCTCGATCTGAGTGAGTAGAGTACAAAGCTGTTCAAATGTGAGGATTTGTGCACCCATTGTTCTCCTTGGGTGAAACTTCATAGATTTCACCGCGGCTTCATGTAACCCACCGAAATGCGGAGAAGCAGGTGGAAGAAAATGCCAGTTATAATCATTGGTTGCAGCAAAATCTTGAACTGACTTCTGAAATTCTTTGGATTGTAGTAGAATACGAAGATCTTTCAATTTGTGATTCGTGCCTATGAAATTAGTGCCGTTATCGCTGAAGATATCCTTGCATAGGCCACGACGGGAAGTAAATCTTCTTAGCGCGGCTAAGAAAGCTTCTGATGTGAGGTCGGATACCAATTCAATATGAATGGCTTTAGTTACAAGACATACAAAGATTGCAGCGTATGCCTTGGCAATGATTTTACTTCTAGGCGATCCGTATCTTATGTTGAAGGGACCAGCATAATCTACTGCTGTGCGTAGAAAGGGCCTAACAGGAGTTACTCTGTAGTTAGGAAGATTGCCCATCAGCTGTTGAGCAGATTGTGCCTTTAGTTTATAGCAAGTCAGACACTTGTGTAGAACAGATTTCACCAGTCTGCGTACGCAAGGGATCCAATATGCTTGTCTTAATGAAGCTATTGTCAGCTGATGTGAAGCATGTAGAAGTTTAAAATGTTCATGCTTTACAATTAGAGCAGTCAGATGGTGCTTGGTTGGCAATATGATCTGATGTTTAGCATCATATGCAAGATGAGATTTATCTATGCGACCACCAACTCGTAGAAGACCATTTTCGTCCAGAAATGGTGTTAAAGTATGAATAGAACTTTTAGCAGAAGTTTCTTTCATATTTTTAAGATCTGCAATTTCACTCTTAAAAGATGAATGTTGAGCACTTTTAACACAAGTTTGTAAAGCTTGTTGAAGCTCTTCGGCTGTAATAGGTCCATGAAATTTTGTTTCATGGCGACATGCAGCAATAAATCTATTCATGTAGCATGTTACTCTTTGCAGGCGTCGGAGATCTGAGAATCTTGTAAGAAAATGTTCTTTCTCCATTGTTGACACCAGACAGACATTTGTAAGTTGTTCTGATGAATCAGGAACACTTAGTTGTTGTGGTTGTTTTGGCCAGGATGTCTCTGGTGAAGATAACCAGTTAGGACCGTGCCACCACAAATCGATTTCAGATAACTGCTCACAAGAAATTCCTCTTGAGACAAGATCTGCTGGATTATCATGTGTTGCAATGTGACGCCATATAGCAGTCTCCGAAAGTTCTTGTATCTGTGACACACGATTTGAAACAAAGGTTTTCCACTTTCGCGCATCAGTTTTGAGCCAAGAAAGTACCACAGTAGAATCTGACCACAAAAAATTTTGTGAAGGTTGTACCTTGAGGTCACTTAGCACTTTGTTGTATAATTTAGCTAGCAGAAGTGCACCACATAGTTCAAGGCGTGGAATGGTTTGCTTCTTTAAAGGAGAAACCTTAGATTTTGAACATAATAGTTGAATAGTAGTTTCACCTTCACTATTTACAGAACGAATATATATACAAGCTCCATACGCCTTCTGGGAGGCGTCACAGAAACCATGTAATTGAATGTCCTGCACTGTACCAGATGTAAGCACATATCTGGGAATACGCAAGGTGTGAATAGTAGCTAATGTTTCACAGATTTCCATCCATTTCTCCTCCAGATGCACAGGTACGGTTTCATCCCAGTCTAATTTCTCAATCCAGAGAGATTGCATAAAGATTTTAGCATTTATGACAATAGGGCTAGCTAATCCTAGCGGATCAAAGATAGATGAAATAAGTGAAAGGATATTTCGTTTGGTTAGTTTACCTTGCACATGGGTTTGGAGTGAAGGATGTGATTGGATCTGGAATTCATCATTAACTGGATGCCAAAGTAAGCCTAGGGCATGTATGTTTTCATTGTTATCAAGTGCCAGGGGCAATTGAGTTTCTCGATGTGAAGGAGGTACTGATTCCAATAAAGCTTCATGATTGTGTTGTGCCCTCGCCCAGGAGGTGGCACATGTCAGGAATGTTCGAACGATCGGCTCTACGTTCGTTATCTTCTTCTTTAATTACCTTTCATTCGTTTCTGAAATAAATATTATTTCCAACACCAACAATCATGATTTTACTCTTTTAATTATTTAACTTAAATAAAACTATTAATTCGGATGGATCAGGATCTTATACTCTCGTAAGAAAACACTCAAAATTTAGTTTACATATTTATTCTAAAAATCAATAAGTTAATATGTTTCCTTGAACTTACATTTTACGGAGTTCTTCACAACCATCCTCAACTTCATGGCTTCCGTCGTCTTGCGACGTCGATGCACTTATCAACTTCATGTAGAGTAAAAGTCTGAGTCTGAGAGTGAGGCCTATTTCGGCCAGGTTTATATAACCATCCTTGCCACACCCAAACCTCGGTCAAGAGTCGTGATCAAACAAAATAACATAAGAAAGTACTATATGCCTTTCTTGTATGCAAATCGCCTATTATTTGCATGAACACAATATGAATATTACTGAATTGACTTAATTCAATAAAAGCTTAAATCTTGCGTTAAGCAACGGAAAATAATGACATAATTATGACCTCATCAACAACCAATAGAAACTAGTCTATTTTATCCTTACTCAGTACTCTGTGAATAATGTTTACGCAAATGTGCTATACTTCATGTTCTGACAATGAACGTAATATAATACTTCTTTCCTTTTACAAACTGCAATCTTTGCTTTATTCATGTGACTTCTAAAGCAATATCCATAAAAGTATGTAATTGTCTTAACTTTATATTTCAACAATAAAATGTTAATCTCTTTGACCCATGCATTGTCGTATCCTAAATTATAACATTGCTATTATAATCCGGGAGAAACAATGACAATGATTTCCGGTATAACCGTGGTATACGAAGGTATACTCAGGTATATACCAGGGCTCAACATCACCCCCTTCTTTTTTTAAAACGAGCTGTTCCGTTTGGAACACTCGATTTTCAAGAAAATTCCAAAATTCTCGATCTTGTTGAGAGCTGCAAGATTCATTCATTCAACAGTTATCGCTTGTAGAGTTTTAATTCCACAGTGGCTTCAATCATTCATCAATCAGGCTTACAAGAATGTTATTCCGTTCCAGCGGCCTTCAATTATTTACTTACAGTCTTAACAAGTCGACAAACTGATAGGGGTTATGTATGCCTCCTCTTTTGGTCACTTTAATTTAAATACAGCTCAAATTTATTTAATCTTTAAATTCATTATTCATTTCTTTCTTATTGGCTTTGATGTCCATAATTTTCCTCTTATTACATAATCATTAATTTTACTTTAATCTATTAACACGACTGTTTGATCCTGTTTGGTTTTTAACTACAAAAATTTAATTTTACTTTAAAATCATTTTATAGTTGTGATAGTTGTGAATCCTCCTATATATACTGATATGTATATACTCATTTAACATTTAGTTATTTAGAGTGAGTGTGTGTGTGTGTTTGTTTGTTTACATTCCTTCATTATTACATAATCTTTTCTTTTCATCTTGAATAAAATTATTACATTCAATTGATTTAATGTCTTTTACTAAACAAACTGAAAATCTGTGCCAGTGAAATTGTCGGACTAATTAAATAACTCTTCAATGAACGGTGACGTCGTTCTTCTCATCTCTGCACATCATATGGTCGGAAGGTTATTGCTTCTTCTGGACTCTTGGACCATGACGTCTTGTTTGGTTAAGATCAGGTTCCTTAACTCCTGGCTTCATCAGCTTGGCTCGTATCTGTATTAAACACAGACCACAATAATAATTATTTCATCGTAATATTTGCTTTTTTCTGACACCATAACTTAATTTGTTATTCTTTAACATTTTTATTTAAACTTTAACGTCATCTAAAATTAATCTTTCATCAATATCTTTAATTTTCTGACTATTCTTTCATTAATGACTTACTTCATTTCGCAAAAACTTCAAGTCTATGCTGAATATATTTTTATTTACTTCTGGCAACAACATTTTATTATCACATAATTTATGTAATTATCTTCAGTAATATGGGGCAAAACTCAAAATTAATTAAATAATATTACAATTAATAATGTCTTCAAGTATGCTTGTTATTCAAACAAAATGATGAATCTACTCGTAATTCATTTTTAAAGTAACTTACGCACTTCCAGGAAGGCTATACCCTCATAATAATACATATAAATTAAAGTAGGCGATACCACACAGGTGATTGTTGATCTCCTCCGATCTTCCTGTCACAAGTCTCAATGGCTTCTTTGGCTGTCCTGTGAATCGGCAGGTTCACAGTTTAGCTGGTTGGCTAAAATGTTACTAGTCGTCTGGACTATGGTACATAAATCGCCTTACATCTGCAATTATTTCTATCATCAAGCAAACACAATATATTGTATTAATTGTCATAATTAAACATTGGAAATCAAGCTGGATAAAATAAAAACTTAATGCGCTATCATAATTTGTTGTAACTCGTTACGGTAATGTCCGTACTCTATATAATTCAAAATACTTGTCCAATGACTTCAAAAATATATAAATTCATAAAAATTAATTTACTAACTTCGACAACTGACAGTAAGAAATTCCTTCAAGAAATTTCAAAACATTTAAAATTGCAAAAATGGCAAAACTTAAAATGAATTAAGCTGAACTTTCCAATAACTATGAAATTAACATCTTTTCCACTGTATCGAATGTTGCTTTAATTCTTTTAATGTGTCAACGAAAATTTGTAGTTTTAGCAATTATGTTAATGCTTTCGTAACTACATTCAATTCAAACAAAACATCTTCAATTAATTAATTTAAAATGTATCATGTTTTATTAATATACTTAATAAATTCCTACATTTGCGCTTATTTTATTTATATAAAATCTCTTCTTCCACTATTATGGTTAATTGGTTCTAGTATTACCAATAAATTTTCTCATTCTATACATCGTATAGTATTTCGTAATTTAAAATTTCATATATTAAATAAAACTGTTATTTACACACTGCTTTCATAAATCAATTTACAATATAATTTCTCTTAATTGTTGACATCTTTCGTACGTTGCCTAAAATATCATAATAAAACTAAATTTCATTACAATAATCTATTTAACACCTAAAAAAATAATTTTCTTTACTGTATCCTTTACTAGATTTCGTCGTCTTTCGTTCTGCTGCATTACTAAATCCTAATTTCCATTTAATTGTTATATCTATACTCTGTAACAAAGTATTTTAATTGTATTAAATTCTATAATGACTTTCTTGTGTTGCTTGGATTACTGTTACTACTAATTTCATTTTCTGTGCATTCTTGGGATTTCTTATATTCTTAATATTCTTTACGTTCCTAAGGGTTTTAATATTTTTAATATTCTTTACGTTCCTATGAAATTCTATGGTGCAAACTTATTTATTCTGCGCGTTCACTTTTCATTCGTGACCCTGCTCGAGTGGTTCTAAATTATATATATGTCTTCTTCGTACCTAACTTCATGGGATTTATTTCTATTGCGGGTTCCACTATTCCTTCGGAGTTCCTTCCCGTGAGTTTTGTCCTCACTACTCCGGTACACACCGTTTTTGAACCTAAACCTCACATGGGGTTTACACACACCAAGTTATATTCATTCTCAAAAGTTCTCCTACTTTTGAAAGTTTCATTATTTGCGGAACTATCATTATTATTGGCTTTGGAGTTTCTTCATTTGCGGTTCTCTTTAATTCCTGGGAGTTTTATTAATCACGCGTTGCTCGATAATCTTCGGGACTTTCATTCATTTTCGAAAGCTTCATTAAACTTTGGTAGCTTCATTAACTGTTGGAGTCCTTTTATTTACGTGTGCCTCGTTAAATATTAAAATCTCATCAAACGTGAAAATCTCTTAAATGTAAAAGTCTCTTGGTCAAATATTGAAAATCTAGTTATCAATGTGCACTCGCTAACTGATCATAATTCTTAATAGTGAAAGAGATGACTACTTGTGCGCGCTCCCGTTGCAACCTGTCCCTTAGTCTGCTTCAACGGACTCTCATTCACCTTACTGAAATGACTTCTGTCGTCATTTTTCCCATCGTCATCCATGTGACGGTATACTAACTGGCTAAAGGCTTTCCGTCCTCTGACGACCAATATTCATCCACCGGTTACTGTGTCCTAGCTAATCGGTAGGCTTGCTTTCATGACCTCTTTTCATGACATTTTTTCTTCATGGCATCTTTTCATGACATTAGGCTTCGCTTACTATTTTTCTATCTTTCTATTGTGGGTGTATTGCTGGCACCATTTCATGTCGTCTGGTTTCCTTTCCAGAAACAATGTCCTCCCCCATTAGGACGTAACTTTATCCTACTAATATGAACTACCAATGTTTTTCCATTTTAAACATATTACGATAGTAAACCTCATTTATGTTCCCCTCAGTGGTAGTAATTACTGACTTCATCCACGCTTTGCTCGAAGAGCTGTAAAACTGGATTAAAATTATACAATGGAACGACGGGGTTTTCCTTGTCTTACGACTGTTATATAATAACATTGGCAATATTTCCTCTATTTCAACTATAATACCATATTTGGACAATAAAAATTCTACGTTTCAACATTCTAACGTCTTTCTTTTGTCTTCCGATAAACACTAATTGACAATTCGTAAAAAATTCTGTATTATTCTGCAATATTCTGAAATGTTCGGAACAATTAGCCTGAATTCCTTATCATTCTTTATTAACATAACTTCTGTTATCATCAAACTAAAATTCTTTTCAAAATTTTCTAACCATTTAAAATATTACAACTTGGTAATCTGATTACCCGTAAATACCTTTACATCATTATCAATGTAAAAATTTTGCATACGTCTGTGACAAATCGATGTATTTGTATTGGACTGTAAAATGTAATTCGAAAAAAAATCTTATATCTAACGCAAAAATTTCGAACTCAATTCTTTTAAACTAAATTACCATTATTATTATTATTATTATTATTATTATTATTATTATTATTATTATTATTATTATTATTATTTTAATCTATTATCGCGGTAAACTCATTACATTTTCATTCATATAATTTATTAAAATAATGTAGTTGGCTAAACATCTGTAACAGCTCGCGTTGAATGATCACGCACGCTCTTTGATACCATCGAATGCAAGCGAAGGAATTTTCTGCATTCCATCTCCAGATAACCAACTTCTTGCAGTCTGGTATTTTAATACTGACTGACGACATAACATCTCTCTTAATGTTTCAAATATAATTTATTAAATTCTTCTCGTACGCATTCTGTATGTCCTTTAATTAAAATCTATCATAAACTTCGCTACATAAGCAAATTCGTTTTGTATCTGCGATAATCTACAAAACCTAAAAATTATCTAACTTCTTTAATTGTACACGTACAATAAAATAATTCACTATAACCTGAACTTTTCTTTCTTTCTTTTCCTTCTATTTCCACTTACTAAAACTCAATGTAGCTTAAACTCACTAAATATTTTAAATAAACCAAATTCATTAAAATTTCATTTATATATAATAATTAACATCTCTATGCGTTATCTTCTGAAAAATCTGTTCAGAACCTAATTCGATCCTCTTCATCGGAACTCTTTCCGGAACAAAACTTTATCGGAGCTAACCAAACGCTCGCAGAAGGCCTGATAATGTTCTTATCCAACATCATCTATCATTTCTATACCTTCTCATTATATTTACGTAGTAGGGGTATTTTCTTAACTTGGGGCACATCCCAGTTATTAATTCCATGTTTTACTTTGTTGGTGCAGCCTATGTTTTCTATCTCTTGGGTCATGAAATACATCTACAAACTTTTCTAACACTCCACATTTTATTTTGCCTGTCACTTAAGGTAAGTGATTTAAGTTCTCTGACTCAAGTAAGCCTATAATGTCGCATTCCGACTTCATTCGGAGCCAACACATTTACCTGATTTTTTTTTTTTTTCTTCCCAGATGTGAATCTGAATGTGTTGTTCGTGCTGTTGCATTTTTTTTTTAATTTGACGTCACTATCTCGTATCGTACCCACAGCAACAAAAGTACTCATCACGCCTGCACTTACGTGGTTTTTGAGATGCATCCTATTCTTTGATTTTCGGTAACTCTATTTAAAAATTAATTGTTTAATTATTTTCACAGGAATTTTGTTCTACATCTCTGTTTCCCATCGCTTATCTCCCTATCGCTAAGCGATCTAGCTAGGTAAATCCCATAATACCTTGCTCTTCAGGTCTAAAACACTTTATCTTATTCTCGGGACAAGCTAAACATAGTTGTGCACTTCCTATGCGCTATAGCTTCATACCTTCATGGTATCGTCTGTTTACGTGCAGCATAAACTAGACAAACATCACGACTATCATACTGAGATATGAGATTGTTTCTAGAACTCTTCTCTGATGCTTCCACCTAACCATGCAAGATATCGCAGGAGTTACTTCTATTCCCATTCGTATGGTAAGTAAGTGGATTATTTCGGGTGTACAGTCCGAATCCATCTCTCCTAGCGTCAATACACGGGGGTTACTACAACAGATTTATGATCTCTTCTCATATGACTAGTGCGCGGTTCAAAACATCAATGTTTCCATGTTTTGATTCATACAATCAAGACCTATTCCGTCTCGTTCTATTTCAATTTGGACACTCTATAAACTCATGCGAATATTTCCCTTCATTCGCGAAATCCATCTACTTGAAATCCATCAAATAGGTAATACCTTTAGCTTGTGACGTCACTCTTTAAGAAATAACCTGTGAAACACCTGGATTGATACAGCCGCATCTGTATCCTCTAAAACTAAAACTAAAGAGTTTTTCAATCGATCAGTGCTTATGACCATGAGTTCCTTATTTTTTTTTCAATTACGTCTATCTTAATAATGATCTCTTTGCGCGAGGTGTTCTAAAAATCCTACGAGAAGTTCTACTCCCTCAAACTCTCGTATATCTCTTTGCAATCCCTAATTATGTCCCTTTTTCTTACAATAAACAGTCTGTATGTTAGCCCATCCTTTTAAACTGATTATTTTCTTTGCTGATTAAAATTGTCGTTTATCTAATCCTGCTGTCGTGCATACCGCAAGCATAACATGTAACGTAAATAAATACATTTCTGGCTTGTGCACTTCGCACTTAAAAAAAATATAAACTGAATCTCTTGTTCTGAATTCTGTTGTGACTGCTAATTGTACTACTTTCATGTAACATGGTAACCTGAGTTGAATCTGTTCCCGACTTCTCATCCTGTTACATCAGCTGCTAAAAGTCTGCATCTGCCTTCTCAGCACGAATATGCTTCTCGTGTGAGTTATTAGTTGGCTTTAGTATTATAATGATAAATCTTGGACATGATTAAACCTTTTGCGTTGCTATTTAAAACTAAATATAATAATAATCATCGGGTAGTTTTTTTTTTTTGTTAACCCTATTCTCGAAAGTGGATCTCAACTAATCATACGTAGTTTCGTCACTAACTAAATCAATGTCTCCCTGACAATAAACAATTTATAACAACAACTTATTACTAACACCTACACACACCCTAACATTTTTCCGAGAGCATGAGATCGTGAAACCATTTTTCCATCTTTAAACATTAATTTTATTCGCGGTAAACATCCCGCTTATGACACCATTGTTGTGCCCTCGCCCAGGAGGTGGCACATGTCAGGAATGTTCGAACGATCGGCTCTACGTTCGTTATCTTCTTCTTTAATTACCTTTCATTCGTTTCTGAAATAAATATTATTTCCAACACCAACAATCATGATTTTACTCTTTTAATTATTTAACTTAAATAAAACTATTAATTCGGATGGATCAGGATCTTATACTCTCGTAAGAAAACACTCAAAATTTAGTTTACATATTTATTCTAAAAATCAATAAGTTAATATGTTTCCTTGAACTTACATTTTACGGAGTTCTTCACAACCATCCTCAACTTCATGGCTTCCGTCGTCTTGCGACGTCGATGCACTTATCAACTTCATGTAGAGTAAAAGTCTGAGTCTGAGAGTGAGGCCTATTTCGGCCAGGTTTATATAACCATCCTTGCCACACCCAAACCTCGGTCAAGAGTCGTGATCAAACAAAATAACATAAGAAAGTACTATATGCCTTTCTTGTATGCAAATCGCCTATTATTTGCATGAACACAATATGAATATTACTGAATTGACTTAATTCAATAAAAGCTTAAATCTTGCGTTAAGCAACGGAAAATAATGACATAATTATGACCTCATCAACAACCAATAGAAACTAGTCTATTTTATCCTTACTCAGTACTCTGTGAATAATGTTTACGCAAATGTGCTATACTTCATGTTCTGACAATGAACGTAATATAATACTTCTTTCCTTTTACAAACTGCAATCTTTGCTTTATTCATGTGACTTCTAAAGCAATATCCATAAAAGTATGTAATTGTCTTAACTTTATATTTCAACAATAAAATGTTAATCTCTTTGACCCATGCATTGTCGTATCCTAAATTATAACATTGCTATTATAATCCGGGAGAAACAATGACAATGATTTCCGGTATAACCGTGGTATACGAAGGTATACTCAGGTATATACCAGGGCTCAACAATTGGAACACCATTTTCGCAGAGGAAATCCACCACAATTGAGCATATCTGTAAGCTCCCTTTGCAGTTTCAGGGCTTCTTGGATGTCATTGTGGCCTGCTAAACAGTCATCAACATAAAATGATTCCCGTACTGCCTGAGCAGCAAGCGGATACTTCTCTTCTTCTTCTAGCGCAAGCTGATGTAAAGATCTTATGGCCAAAAATGATGCAGATTTGGTACCATAAGTGACAGTAGTTAGAGCGTAGTCTTGTATGGGTTCATTAGGACTTGAACGCCACACAATTCTTTGAAGATTCTGATCATCTTTATGCATTCTTACTTGCCTGTACATTTTAGAAATGTCTGCTGAAAATGCATACTTGTAGGTGCGGAACCGAAGTACAATAGATGAAAGATCGTCCTGTATAGTTGGCCCTAGTTTCAAGATGTCGTTCAATGACTTGCCTGAAGACGACTTTGCTGAGGCATCGAATACAACTCGGGTTTTCGTGCTAGTTGAACTAGGTTTTATAACAGCATGATGCGGCAAGTAGTAACACTTTTCTCCAGGCTGAGGAAATGAAACCTTCTTCATGTGGCCTAGATTTTCATACTCTTCCAGAAATTTGGAATAGTCTTCTTTTAAGCTAGGGTTAGCTTGAAGTTTGCGTTCCAGGTGTCCTAAGCGTTTTATAGCTTGTTGTCTAGATTCGCCCAGAGAATCTACAGGTTGATTCTTGGGGAGTTGCACTACGAATGCACCATCAGTTGCACGAGTAGTGTTTTCTACGTAGTGTTCTTCACATTCACGTTCCTCTTTTGTGTGTACTGCGCTGGGGAAGTCTTCCAGCTCCCAAAATTGCCTTAGTTGCCTGTCCACGTTGTCGACAGTTACAAACAAGTTATGCTGTGAGCACGTCACCTTCTTGTTTTTAATGGCAGACTTAGGAACTGTACCACTGATTATCCAACCAAGTTCAGTGTTGGTCAGAACAGGCTGATTTGGTTTAATTATTCTTTTGTTTGTGATTAATTGGAAGAATAAGTTGGCACCAATTAGCAATTGTACATCACCAGGTACATGGAATTTAGGATCAGCTAATGGAAGTTCACTGGGAATATTGAATTTGTATGGGTCAATTTGGACAGCAGGAAGCTTATTTACAATGTGAGGTAAAACTAGGCAGTTTAGGTTAGCTTGGAAAGCGTGGATCCTGGATCTCATATTAATAGTGATGCTGTGACCACAAGCTGAGGTGCCATTGATACCTCTTATGTGAGTATCCACTGCGGTAGTTGGTAATTGTAATTTCCTTGCCAAATCTTCCGTGATGAAATTAATCTGACTACCAGAATCAAGCAAAGCTCTGCATTTTAACAGTTTTCCATTTTTGTCTTCTATTTCGACCACTGCAGTTGCAAGAAGAATTTCATATTGGCTAGCCTTTTCTTTTATAGAACAGTAACTAGCTGGAGTGTTTGTTGCCGTGCTGGGTGTAGAACTTTCTGAAAAAGTACTCTGGCGAGAAACCTTTTCACTTGACTGTGTGTCATTGTGTAACCATTTACTATGAAAGCCTTTCCCACATTTGCAAAACGATTTTAGCTTGCACTGATCTCTTCTGTGGTTAGGAGAGAAGCAGTTAGCACACAAGCGTTTAGATTTAATGACATCCCATCGTTGTGATACACTTAGTTTTTGGAAGTTCTTGCAATTTAATAAATTGTGATTATCATCGCAGCATGGGCACGTGTCTCCTTTTGTAGCAACATAAGAATGACGAGTGTGTTTCTCTGACTTCTTCTTCGTATTTTGCTCACCTTTGTGCTTAGATGGGCTGGACGTGTTGTTTACATCTGCCAATACTTCAAGGGAATTTGCCTTAGCTTCTAAAAACTTGATGAGGTCTTGAAGTGGTGTGAAGTTCTGAGAATCAATTCTTCCTTCCCATTCTTTTCGTACGCTCTCACAAAGGCTGTCCAAGATTAACTGCATGAGCATAACATCGTACAATGGTATCCCTACATGTAAAGCTTCCATAGCATTTATGTTGCTTTGGAATTTGTTAAGAATACTACGAAGATCATTCACATTTTCACTCTTCATCGTTGGTAAAGAGAGTAGATTACGTACATGAGCTGTGGCGATAATTCTTGTATTATCGTACCTGGAACATATTAGATTCCATGCTACACTGAAATTTTCGCTAGTCACTGGTAGATTTTTTATCAGTGCGTGTGCCTGGCCCTTTAATGATGACAGAAGGTAATGCAATTTCTGTATCGGTTCTAAGGCTGCATTATTGGCTACAAGACTGCCGAACGTGTCTTGGAAATGTTTGAACGTTGTGATGTCACCAGAGAAGGTAGGAAGCTGTATAGCAGGAAGTTGTATTGGCCTATTGTTGCACTGACAAGTATGATGTGAATTGGCACTGTTATGAGATCGCTCACTGCCTGCTGGACTTATGCTACGAAGTGGCTGTTCATGCTGAACAATGAGCGCACTAAGTTTAGATTTCAACAAATCATAACTACTTCTTATCTCTTCGTCATACTGCATGTGAACTTCGATGTCTTCTTCTTCTACTATTAGCGATTCAATTTCAGCTTGTACAGTTTCATATTTATCAAAAAGATTATTGAGGCTGTCATATTTCACTTTAAGATGAAACACATCAATTTCTTCCTGGATGCTATCGTAGAATTTCTGAATAAAAGTGATTTTTCTCTTGATGAAACCCCTTTTCTTGATCAGATCCTTGATTTGACTCTCCATGATGATATAATGATATTATTTGTAACACTTTGAGAACTTTGTATAGTTGTCACTGCACATGTGATGTTCTGGTGTGATGATCACTGCCTTCTTGAAGTCTTTTGAGCTGTTGTGTTTTCTGTAGTACTGAAGCACTGCCGAATAGATGATACAGAGTTTATGTACTAGAAATCGTAGCTCTTGATTACGCGGATGCCGTCGCGGTTGAGTCTGCATACAATGAACGAGATCGATAAGACGAGACAAACCATATATAGTGTGTGAATAATGAAATTGTTTCCTTAGTAATCCGGTCCGATGAGGAACCAAATGTTTGGGATCGGGATAAGATACGTCCCAAATAGGAATAAAATGTTGGTTTAGGTTTGGAAGGGACTTCAGTTGGAAGTGCATAAGATAGGAAAGCGTTGCCACCTCTGAATAGCTAATGAGGACCAGATTCGAATGAATCAAAATTGAGAGCAAATAGACTGTAACCTCAGGACTCTGGGATCAGGAATCCACGGAATACTTAAGGAGAACAATTTAAATATGAAATAATCACAACTTACTAAATTCACACACAATAATTATTGAAACTAATTGAAAAAAAAACACTGATACGTAAGATGCAAGAGTACGTTTTCACACGTGTCTGTAAATATTAATTTCTTGAAAAACTTGATAAATAATAGCTTAAAATGCGTAGATTAAATTGCTCTTGAAGTTGACACTAAACTTTTGTATGTAGTTTAGTCGTAAAAGCTGATATAAGCACTGAAACAGATAGCGTGGGTTGCACCACTGTTACGAAATATCAAACTTTTGTAATTCGGAGAATTCACTCGCGAACTTTATGAATTATATGTAATTATGTATGAATAATTACTGAGAGCCACAATTGCGCACAATTGTGACTATTCGCCGCTTCCAGAGCAAGTTTAAGGAAACTTGGTAGAAAAAGCGGGAATGATTCGAGCCTACTAGATACACTTGCGATCTGAGTGAGGTCTCGTACAATACTGACTGGGGTGACGCTAAGCCACCGCATATAACAAAGAAAATTAGCAAGTCATGCATGATCCCACAATGCCTTGAGGCGGGAACAAAAAGACAATCAAAGCGGGCCATTGCAAGCGGACAGTTTGAAACATTCTAAAGTGGAAACATGTTGCTTGCTCGAACAGTAGCCTTACAATTTCGATAGAATGCACAGTATTATATAGTTTGCTTCAAGAATCAGCCCTATGTTAAAATGTGACTTATAGGGAGTTGTGGTATATTGAACTGAGACAACATTTCATGAACTTTACACTTCTAGTTACATCAGTAGAGAAAAATGACTAAGTATGCAAGTAATAAGTATAGATTTTCACGAAAGCTGATAAAAAAACACTGTTGTACACATAAACATTATCAGAATCAGGGATAACCTTTCCCTGCCTAGTCCCATGGAGTCTCATAGTATTAAATTGTACAACAGTACGAATTAAAAATACTTCAGTACCTGCATTTAAAAGGACAGTCAGATCAGCATTGATATCAAAACCTTCTTTACGATCTGATTTCTTTTTAATAACAAAATACTTTCATTTCACTAATTGTATAATTTTACTTGGAATTTAATATACATTTTAAAGATATACTGACAGACGAAAATCATTTCCAGTCATAACAGTAGCCTTAGGCTTCTGTAATAGTGAATATCCTCGAGAGGTAATCAAAATGCTTTGGGCTGCCAGACAGTCTGACTTTATATAACAGATATGTTTTTGAAAAGAAAATATAACGGTATTTGCTTTTAAAAATGTTAACTTGGTTATGTAGAATCTTATTGTAAGTTTAATCCATGCGTTTGAGTTATATTTCATAGCTATAATAGAAAGAAAGAAAGAAAGAAAGAAAACTAAAGAAACATTTGTTAGATAAAATCGATAGGCAAGTGATGGCTTGACAGCCTATACGTGAGTGATGCTGGGTTAAGTCATGGCCGTGGATGAAACCTTGTTTAGCAATTAACCCTCTATGACCCAATATATGTGTACCTACCTCCATGCTCTTGGCATCATTAGGTTTCTAGTAAAACATTTTTTGTTACAAGTAGGTGAAGAAACATGGTAGAGCAGAAGATAAGGCCAGAGGGCCTTAGTGCAGCCAGAATAAGTAAATGGAATAAAAAAAAAACTGTGTTAGAAAAATTCTTGCTCACTATTCAGGACAAAAAATTGAAATGATGTTCCTCGTAGTTTGACTGCTATTAAACATCATTAGGTAGCATATCATTTGTTCCCTATTATTCGGTAGTGGCTCATGCTTGTCAACATTAGTGAAGCCCAAATAATCAAGGTTTGCAAAGCTCATGTAAATGCATCAACAGTAGGAAATACAAACAAGTTTGATATTCTCTTCCCTTAAGCTTCTTAGTTTCAAAGGAAGAGGTGCCTTTGTTATCAATCCCTTCTATCAAAGCAAGTACATATAAGTTGTCTCCTATATTTTTTTACATCACATTGATCTTCCTTTCTTTCAAGGCTGTGAATCTATAATAATGTCGTCATAGAAGGGCTGAGACACTAGTAGTTGGCAGTGTTAAAATGAGGGAAAATAACTTATATACTTCCTCAAACACATCTTTATGGGCATCTTTGTCATGAAGAAGTTCTAGAACCTTCTGAACTGGCACATTCTGATAATCACTGTTATGACACAAACATTGCAGTCAGTTTTATACATTGCACCTTTTTCAACATGTTAAAATAACTTGTTTGTAAATTAAAAACCACATCATCGAAAGTTCCTACTATAAGTGTCAAATTTGACAAACAAAACTATCTCTCAGACACATTTTATCTCTGTAAGGATTAACACTGTCTTTATTAAGTGCCAGTATGGTACTTTATGAGATTGTGTGTGGGGACGAAAAATGTCTGTCCGTCTGTCTGTCCGTCCGTCCGTGTGTCTGTACGCGCGATAACTCAAATACGCTTTGTCGAATTTTAATGAAACTTGGTATACACGTTTATAATGTCCATGGGAAGAACCCTATTGATATTGAACCAAATCGGTTCACCGGTACCGGTGTAATGCCCAATTTAGTGCCTATTTTAATAGATTATGGCGCCTTTCTAATAGAAAGGCGCCATAACTCAAATACGCTGTATCGGATTTCCATGAAACTTGGTATACTCATTTATGACGTTCATGAGAAGTGCCCTATTGAATTTGAACCTAATCTGTTGACCGGTACCGGAGTAAACCCCAATTTAATGTCTACTTTAAAGGCGCAATAACTCAAATACGCTTTATCGTATATTTATGAAACTTCGTATATGCATTTATAATGTCCATGGGAAGACGTCTATTTATAATAGATAAAATCGGTTGACCTGTTTCGAAGTAATGCTCAATTTAGTGCATATTTTATGGTAATATACGTATTCGAAAGAATTTATAAAAAAAAATGAAAATCAATTATCTTGACAACACTGCCTATTGTTTTACTGTTATCTTATAAGGCCTTGGAAATTAAAATACAGGTAGCTATGACAAAAAACACTATCGATTTACAAGCGCTTATCCAACTAGACCGTTAAAATGACCCCGGTGGCCGAGATGGTAACGCTTTGGCCTCACATTCTGGAGTCCATGGTTCAAAACCCGAAACCGGCCAATTTGAATTTTTTTTTTACATTTTTATGTGAGTGTGCGATTGTCATGATATCACATATCTGTACAGTTCAGGTGATGCTGGAAGATTTTAATCTCATTAAAAAAAAACTAGACCTTTGTTCTTCCGTAAGCCCTGCTTAATGAATAAATCTGGAGCTTAACTTGGAAATCAATTTAAAAAAAAACATATTCTGCATATCATAATTGCAGTCATAACTGTTTAAACTAAAACATACTGGCACTTTGTTACATCAGTTTACCTGATTTTATTTTATACTCTATAATGTATAATGTAACATATTTTGTACGCTTTAAACAGAAGCAGTCATATTTATTGTGTTAAAATAGATTGTAAATGTACCTGTATAAAATATCATGAAATTGTATTTTGTAGATCCTCCTTTGAAATTGGCTCCTCTGTTTTTACGCAAGAAACCAGTTCCAAAACCAAAATTAGATCCTGCAGTCTTGGAGGCTAGAAAAATGTTTTTGAAGAGTGGTGTTCCTGAGCCAGTGAAGAAACTAGTGGACATGCAACGCAGGTTTGTTGTGCGTGTATTGACAATGTGGTCATGAGTTGTGCCCTTTTTATATTTTCTTGTTATTTTAGGTTAAATCTGAAAGGTGATAATAAAAGTACTACCTTTAGTTTTGCATGAAATGTGGTGAAACATATTTCTTAAGAATGTTATACAGAGACTCAAAGCATGTTTGTTAAATGTGACTGTACCTAGTTTGAGCCTTCATGTTTAGAATACTATTAATTGAATAACATTCTGTTTTGTGGAGGTCCAATTGAGAAATCTTAGATATGATGGAATCAAAAACCCAGTATAAAGTCCAACAGAAAAAGATGTATTCTTTATTGTGCAAAATATGTTATACTGTTATATGTTATATCTGTCTCACTTGACTTCTGTGATCTTGCTCTTTTCTTGCTTCTCATTCTGACTTGGAATGGGCATTCTTACTTCTCATCTTGTGACAGGACTTAAAAAGTTTAAGTTTGTCGAGGAGATGACTACTCTCCAGATAGTTTCTAAAAAAATATTTTAAATAAAAGTTTTAGCTCTTAGCACAATCGATTTGTATTACAGAAAATTGTTAGAAAATACGGAAGAATCAACTCTCATAAAAAGTTAAAACACCATCAGTGTAAACAAAAACTTCTAAAATCGCAGAAATTCAAAATTTTGATCCAAAAGCTCATAGTATGGTAAACAAGAGGCAGAGATTCTAGAAGTGCATGTTTGAAGTGCATGAAGTTCCAGTAAAAGGCAACCCCAGTAGAAAAACTGAACAGCAAATATTTAGGCATAAACAAGCAATAAAGTGTAAAATGTAAAAATGATGTTTTATTAAATTAATCGGAAAAAACATTGGCAGATATGTATAAAAGTGAGCATAAAGTGAGAGTTCATACTTGCTGAGAACTGCAGTCACTCACAAATCGTATGCATAAAAATTGCAACGACAGTATAGATCCCATTCACAGCTGCAGAGTTTATACTCCGGCTACCCATGCAAAAAATGCACCTGCGTCTGCATGTGCTATGAAAACAACAATGGTCTTCAATTAAAACACAGCCACATCGGCGTTAAGAAAGAGGAAGAAAATTAATTATATCAGTCTCGAAGGGACTTCATAGAGACGTACAAAATGGAAGAAGGACAGGAGCATAGCCTCACCAGTGCTATAGAAGAAAAAGGGCAGGAATTCCATTCAATTTTCATTGAAATTTTGAAACAAAACAAAATTCTGTTCTCAAAATCCCAGGTACCAGTAGTTCGGCTAAAAAAAACAGAAGCTATGAAAGCAGTTGTTACACACACGAACTCCAAATTTAATTTCAATTTCACTGAAACACAAGCTTTTTAAAAAAAAAAAAAAAAGAATGGAAAATAATGGGCCCTCCACTCTACACTTTCCTTCCTAAATCTGTAAAGCTCCTTGTAGTTCACATCAAGAGAGTCCCTACGTTCTTTGTAGGTTTTCATCATTTCTGGAATATCTATATAAACTAAACTCCGTGGCGCTACATCCCTGGAGGGACTTGGCCTTCCACCCGACCGCTGCGTCATCTCCCGTAGGCAGATGGCAGGATTGGGGGGCATGTGGTCAGCATGCCGACACCCACGGCCGTTATTGGTGGTTTTCTTGACCGGAGCCGCTACTTCTCTATCAAGTAGCTACTCAATTGGAATCACGAGGCTGAGTGTACCCCTACCAGACCTCCCTACCTCAGAAAAATCCGAGGAGGTACCGAGAATCGAACCCGGGCCGACGGATCTGTAGTCAGCGACGCTAACCACAAGACCACGCCGGCAGACGGAATATCTATGGGCCATTCCAGAAAAAAGTCAACCAGGACATGGATTTCTAAAAATGAATGTAATTAGAAAGTAAAACCATATTTACGTAGGGGAAGGATTATATTTCACAGGAATATTTTGGTTTTTGAAGATATATTTTATTTAGTGCAGTTAGGGATTCCTAGAAGAAGAACCTCTTTTACACCAAGTACGTGACTGAATTTCTCCACCATTGTTATTGATAATTTTGTTTCAAATAAAGGTTAAAAACTTGACAATTAATCATAGAATTAGTAACTGGTATTCATTAAGATTCTTTAAATGCACTTAAACAGGTATTTTAAAAATATTTTATATATTTTAATTAATACTGGAAGTTTCTGTGCATTAGGCATGTAATTCCGTCACAAAAACGGACATTTTTCTCTGTTACTATTAAAGTAATGGCAGTAGGTGGGAGAAAATTTGTATGCAAAGCTAGTTTTGCCTGCTTTACAACCAGACCATATCATTTGTTTCACAGGATTATATTTAAATCAACATTTAGGGTCGTGACGGAATTACATAACCTGTTTCACACACTGATCCTCTTACTAGAGTAAACACAGAACAACTCTGAACCTGAGGCGGAGCAGGCAGAATCACGTGACGAAGTGACAAGCGAATGAGGTTGCTGCGGTGTTGTACAGTTAACGGAACGTGCTGCCTCGCTAAAGAGATGTACTTCACTTATTTCTTTGCGCGCTCAAAATCTATTACATATAGGTATTTCCTGATATTACCATTAGAAAGCTGTATTTTTTTGGAAGCCGACTGTCCAAACATCATGTCTGTAGGACGCTCGGTTCGGAAGATAGCTCTTATCCTGCAAATGTTAATACAAGAATCAAAGAGACCCTTTCTTATTTCTACCCTAAAATAATAACACCATCCATGGATTACATTACAGTTTCTGTCCATCTGTTAACATAAACAACAACAAGACCCCTCTCACTTCCACCCAGCCACAGATAAAACACAGACGCAGTTTCAGTTTATATGTGTTAGCTATCAAGGGCGTTTCGTGTGTGTTCTATTGTGAGAATTCAGTGTCCGTAATGTCACCTTAGCAAGCCTAGTACGAGTGGTGAAACAATTAAATACCCACAAAGTTTTGCGTAAGCAGGCGAGAGCTATGGTTTTCAGTGTTTATAGTTTTTAAGACTATTTCGGACGACGAAGTGCATAATAATACGAATTTTGTAAGGAATTGACTGCTAAAAAAACTAAACTCCGTGGCGCTACATCCCTGAATGGACTTGGCCTCCCACCTGACCACTGCAGGATGCAGATGGCAGATGACAGGACTGGGGGCATGTGGTCAGCATGCCGACACCCACGGCCGTTAATGGTGGTTTTCATGACCGGAATTAACTGCTAAAGCTTGCCAAATTAGTGAACAATCTGTGACTAATATTATTAAGGAGGGAAAACAATAAACTGAAATAGGGTGTGGGCTCAGTTTTAGATCTCCTGGAAACCATCGCACAGTTAAAAAGCGCAAAGCAAATCTTGACGGTTTTCAGAAGTGTATTTTACGCCGGACAATATTTAAACTGTAGGATACGGGGGAATATCCCACAGCTAAAAAATTAGTTGCTTTAATGCGAAAGAAAATAAAATATAAAGGTTCTGTGTCCTCCATGTATACGATTTTGAAATCCCTAGAATTTAAATACAGGAGAACCAACGATGGCCGGAATTTTCTACTGGAAAGGGGCGACATTGTTGCAGCCAGACAAAAATTTCTGCGTACAATTCACAATCTTAGGGGGATGGGAGATACGAGGCCCATATTTTATCTTGATGAAACATGGGTCAACCAGAATCATTCCAGGAGGGACATATGGCAAGATCCGACTGGACGAGGTGGCCTTAAAGTACCAATAGGAAAAGGTAGCAGGCTTATAATATGCCATGCAGGCTCAGCTAAAACAGGGTTTATACCAGAAAGTAAATGGGTATTTCGCTCCAATCCTAAAAGTAAAAACACCGATTATCATACAGAAATGACTTCGGACAGGTTCAAAGAATGGTTCACGAACATATTTCTAAATTATCTGGAAGCGAGTTCGATAATAATTATAAATAACGCCAGCTATCATTCTAGGCTATTAAATAAGTTACCCACAACAAATTCACGTAAGAGAGAGAGAGAGAGAGATTCAGGAATGGCTTCAAAAACACAACATAGCATACAGTCCCACGAAACTATGTCAGAATTGCTAGAACTAGATCAGATAGCGTTAGAAATGGGCCACGAAGTTATACACAGGGATGACACTGCTGAAAGTATAGTTATAAATCTTATGGGCAGTGAAACAGATAGTGACACGAGTGGTGAAGGAAGGGAAGAGGACGAGGATGAAGAAGTTTTATTTGTCCCTTTGTAGAGGCTTCCGTGTAGGCCTATTTCTACAGCTCAATAAGGTAAGCCTTTCTTCACTTTCTTTTAAGATAATTCATGTTGTATCTTACGTGTAATAGGTTTCAAAATTTCAAACTACTTTCGTTCGTGATTTTTCAAAAACGAAATACGTTAAAATAATGTGTGAATGTTTGACGCAGAGCAGCAGTGAGTAAGCACGCACGCGTGTTCTCTCTCTCTCTCTCTCTTTGTTAGACAGAGAACATTTCAGACTCGTGAGTCGTGAATCTGACAACACTGCAAGTTGCGTGGCATTCTATTGGCTTATCGCATGTTCAGAGTTGATTTGTGTTTACTATAATAAACAGCACTTAACATGAACTTAGGTAGTTTAAGTTGAAAAAAAGGTATGTAATACTAAAATAAGAATAGCAAGCATACTGGAACTTTATTAGGCACAGAAAATTATCTGTAATATTTTATTGGATTATTTGGAGTATCAATTTCTTCAGTGACCGTAATGGGTAAAACAGCAGCAGAACCTCAGCGTGAGTGCCGGAAAAGAAAAAAAGAATGCAGGATTACATGAAGAAATGAAAAAGAAAGACAGAGAGCAGAAAGCAATTATAAAAGCATCTAAGAACCACCTTCAACTCAATAAACTAAGATGACTAATTACGTAGCAGTACAGAAATTAAGAAGTAAGAAAAAAGAAGAATGTAGAAATACTGTAGAAGTTCCCTCAACTACAGTGTTTTGCAGATGACAAGCGGTTTGTTCTTCTCCTGCTTAGATACACGGTCCAGTCAGAGACGGCGAGACGGAAGGAAGACCCTTCCTGCTAGCGGTACTTCGTTAGCTCGTACACATGATTGGCGGTGAAGGAAAACGCTTCTCATTTGAAAAATACTGTGGCCATTCTGCTTCAACACATTCTCCATACAAATCAAGATAATCTTTTGGAAAAACTGTGAAAAAGGTTCTGAATGCTCTCCCCGCAAGTCCACGAAAGCGCTCATCTGTGGTCAAGGATTTAACTCCAATTTCAGACAAAACTAAAAACCTCAATCAGCAGGTTGTCAAACTGCACAAGCCTTTTTCAATCTTGATCATATAAGTTGGATGTGCCCAGGATGTAAAGATTTTATACACACATATACACAGGCCTATACATAAAAGAGAATCTGGAAAGACTGAAGTCCAAAAGAGGTACATGTTGATGGCTCTCAAAGAAGCAAATGCCTTAGTGTGTGAAACTCATACCATACCGAAATAAATGAGGATTTTCTTTATTTTGCAGTTTGCAAATGTTATGAAAGATGGAACAATGTCAAAGACGTTTCACATTCCAGAGACATTCTTCATGTTAAAGTAATTGATCTGTACAAAATTTCTACCAAACTGTACAAATCCTCAGAATATTGCAATATACATTATTTCATAAGCGTATCAGAATTTAAAGTTAAAGTTAAAGATGATAAAGGAATTAGCTTTGTATTTCATGGAAAAGAAAATAGATGTTGGCTACACGCCAGTAAAAAAGTAAAAAAAGTGAAGTGTTCCCTATTAAAGGCCATTGAAGGCTCAGAGGGTTACAGGATGTGAGGCTCCCAGATTTTTAGATAATCAGCACATGAAGGTGGTAAAGTTGTCAGCCTTATGCACTGCTGGCCGCCTTTACCCTTAAGGATTGCTCCTGATACTCATTTCTGTTAGAGGCTGAGTCGACCCCAGGGCCATAGTGCCATACGCCAGTGACCTGCAGAAATTACCTGAACAACCAGTATTTCAAGTAAGAGGGTGTCGTAGTCATGTTTTCACCAAAGTGCCATGGGTGAATAATGTTAAACAAGCCATATAGGCCTACTGAAAATAATTATATGATTAAGTATTCTTTACATAGCCTATATGCCCAACCTGTTCCTATTTTATTTTGTTTAATAACATTAAAAACTCATTTAAGTGTTAATTAGATATAGACAGTCTACAATCTTGATGACTGGTATGAGTGCAGTTCAATTAGATAAATTTTAATTTCAAAGGAAAATTTGAAATTCCGTCACGTAATTCCGTCACACTCATTCATTCATTAATGGTACCTAAATAAAAAGATGTAACTAGTTTAGAATTTAATCACATAAACTACAGCTCTTCTAGTTTAGAATGATGTGTAAATAAAGTTCCTCAATCCTTAGAGTTCACAGAGTTTCAGAAGGTTTCACGCTTTGGTTTGTATGTGGTTGACATTTTGTAATTCCGTCACAAATATTAAAAACATTTTTTCCCTTCTAAAAGTTATTTAAATCCAGTAAACTTATATACTCCTAGAAGCGTCCATACATCACCTATCAACACACAAAGAATCACTTTCTCTCATAAACACAGCTCAACGTATCTGTAAGGACTATGGCAAAAAAGACATGCACTTTGTAATTCCGTCACAAATGGAATGGCCCCTATATAGTATTCCATAATCCAACGAAACGTTCTCCCACCTAATGTCTCGCCCGTACAGTGAGTGAAGTGAGCGTCGTATTTGTTAGCTTATAAATTTCCTAGTTAATACTCCCGCCGCTCGGTTTTTATGCACGTGGAATTGAAGTAGGCGCTGTGCGACTGAGTACAAAGAGCATCCTGTCACGTGATCGCAGTGGGGGGGGGGGGGTCCGCTGGATTTTTATGGATACAAATGCAAGTAGAAACTTGAAATCTGTGAGTATAAACTTTATACTCTTTTTATATGTCATATCTCCCATTGTAAAGTAACAATTTTATAATAAAAACGATGATTCCAAAATAGCTACAGATAATCCACCCATGGATAATCTAGTGTTTCCTGTTCTGAGGTTTATTCCAGTACGTAATCGTTATGTTTGTAGCTGCAAATGTAGACTTTCTTTTGTCTTCTTTTGCTGCCCATAGTATTTTAGGTAGAACTTATTTTGGTCACAATTTACTTAATTTCCACTAAATGCTTGACTTGTGACTTACATTCACATAAAGGATAGTTTCTTATTGACTATTTTGCTGTTTCTTTACAGTATGGAGGAGCAATATGAATTCACATTTCCAGTTATAGCTCATATCCAACAAAGAAGTGATACTTTTGGCTGGAATCTTCCAGTCATCAACTTGCCTACTGAAGATGAACATTTAGATTTTGCACCGTTAACAACAGCATCAGAGAATGATTCTGTGAAACTAGGCCCATTGAGCAACTCTAGCAGGGCAAAACCACATCTCTCCATACCAAGTATAAATCATCCTCTACCAGCACCAATAACGTGCTATCGAAAGTTACTTCATTTGCTGAAAAAGGAATCACCTCATTTTCCTGTTTATAGGAGTTTTAGAAGGCTTAAATTGAAACTTAGTGCTAATATAAAGGATGCTGAAAAACATGGAGAAAAGGAGAGTGGTCCTAAACAGAACAGGAAGAGTGGTAGAAGGGGTAGAGTTACAAGGTCCAGTATAAATGAAGATGAATGTAAGACTACTGAGAATGGTAGTTCAAATTCGTATGCCATGTGGACAGAAAAATACAAACCAATGGCAGCAGAAGACATTATAGCAAATGGATATAGTGTGGAACAGCTGAAGAAGTGGTTGGAATCTTGGAAACGCTGCAATGATGAAATTCTAAGGAAAGATAAAGGAACAGGACGTAAAAGGAAAGGTAAGCTTCTGCTTGGTGATTAGTAGCTTCCTAGAGTGCCTACAAAATAGGCACTCAGTAGGCACAATCTTTTAACCCTTTCACTGCTACTGATATATACATTGTATTTACTCACGTAATAGACTCTAATTTTTCCAAACTTTTTATAACAAAAACCTTTTATGCGTAGAAAAAAATTTTTAGTGAAAGAAACATGTATTAAAAGATGCACAGGCTAATGATTGATAGTGTAAATATCAATATAGCAACTGCCACCAAGGTATTGCTGTGACTAATTTATATATCGATTGTATTGCTCATACAACAATATGATAGTGAGCAGTTGCATCAACAGACGAGAAAAGTACGCACATTACACTCAAGACACTGTAAATTTTTGTCCAGCAGCTCTGTTACTGCGTTCTTCCACGAATTTGATAACTTTCAGCATAAAACTCACTGTATAACCTGAATATTTCGGTCGGTTCTTATTCATTGTACTAACACAAGTTTATCAACACAACTATCCTAAAAATACTGTGATATTAATCTACAATTATTGAGCATACCAGCACTTTGTGAGTTAATAAGAACCAATCATGATTACTGTTTCCATGGATTGTTATTTAGATGCTTCTATTATGCGGAGAATTTTTATTTTTTAATGCAAAAAGTTGGATTGTGTCCATTATGTGAGGGCATCCATTACAGTAAATATTGTGTAACGAATGTGGGAGGCGCTGAAACTATGTTGGGAGTCATATGTAATGGATGCGTCTCTGGTATTGTTTATATCATGTGGGATAGTTATATGTTACCAATTGAAGTGTTGAATATAGGCTGGAGCAAATATATGTATTATGATGAAGTAACGTGGGTGCCAGAAAGTACACACTTCGAAGAGAAATGATAAGTAGTTGGAATTACTGTACCTTCAATTATTTCTGTTGCTCTGCCAGCTTAGCTCAGTGTTCTCATCTCCAAGGGCCGTGTTGACGGTTGCAGCATGTGTATCCATGCTTATGAAATGGCTTATGTGTAGGATAGAGGTTTGGCGATACACACTCTCACACACAAATAAGCACGTAGGTATTTTACAGACACGTGGATTTATTAATTAACTTGTAATTATTATTTTACATACCACTAGTGTTGCTGTAGTTATGAAAGCCGACACACACGCACTCCCGGTAATAAAGTTATAAGTACCTATCTACTACATATTAATTTCATGTAGTGATAACACCAAGGTTTACTGGCTTGCTGCCCAGCTCCTAAAAAAATATATCTACTCCCGGTCTCGAAGATTGAGCAAGTCTCTCGTTAGAAAGTAGAGTTCTCTCAGCTGTGTACACGAGGGCGTAAAGTTTCAAGCATTAGGAAAGTCCACATCGATAGAAAAATACTGCCCTATATAGAATTTGCTATTTCCAGTTGAATGATTAATTATTACTTGTTCCAAAATATTGTTCGTAATTGCTAAGTGATAGAAAGGCACGAGACAGAGAGGTGCAGTACACAGGTGAAAGTCCTCTGTTCTGTTAAATATATTGTAATATCAATATTATATTTGTACAGTGAGTCCCACGCAAGAGTTGGCCAATGACGCGGGTTTCTGCGTCGCGACTGGCACAGCTCCAACTCCCGAGCGATCGGGTGAAATATCTACGCAAATAATGCTCCGGTTGGTGTAATGATTCAGGTTCTCACATTTACAGTTAAAATTACAACGAAAATAACCACAAGAGATGTTGGAAATGTTCTCCTCTTGCATAAGCACAACACTGACACCTTTTTTAGGGAATTTTCTTTCACGCGCGTAAGTTCAACTTCCGAGATAGAGTTAATTTCTCTTGTGATATTGTCTTTTAAGTTCTTCTTGTGTATGGGAAATTGACCTATACACTTTATTTTTCAAGTTTCCCCATAAATAATATTTACATACTGTTAGAAGAATTTGATGACAATATCACATTGGCCTATCACAAGAGAAAGTAACTCGGTCTCGGAAGCTGAACTTCGCGTGAAAGAAAATTTCCTAAAAAGGTGCCAGTATTGTCTGGATGCAAGAGGAGAACATTTCCATCATCTCTTGTGATGAGGTACGTGGTTATTTTCATTGTAATTTTAACTATAAATGTGATAACCTGAATCACTACAACGACCGCGGCATTATTTGCGTAGATAGTTCACCCGACCGCTCGGGAGTTGGAGCTGTGCCAGCCGCGACGCAGAAACCCGCGTCATTGGCCAACTCTTGCGTGGGACTCACTGTATAATATTGCTTTATTGATATAGGGGGGTGTGTTCAGATTCAATTGTCAGCCCTCACCGTGCTGGCCATGAATATATACATAACATTAAAACACCATAAAATATTGGAACTTTAATACAGTGAAGCAGTGAGATTGTTGATATTTAAGCAGTTGAAAATGTGGTTAAATCCCATGAAACCTATGTTCTGCAAAAATATAAGTAAATGTGAAGTCGCTAAAGTTTTTAAATGTCAACCATCTCCCCTAATTCACATTTATATAACACTTCCTTGCATTGCTACATCTAAAATAAATTCTCATTGGTAGCCATTCAAAGTGTGTCTGTATATAGTGCCATCTATTATTTACATTCTGACATCATTAGTTAGGTGGAGTGATACATTTTGCTTTGTTTACATCTACTACCTGCATGCAATTTCTTGGGCACTCAGCTCCCTAGTCCTCATTCGGTAGGTTTTGTTCAATTCTGTAGGCAGAGCTGACAATATTGAAACACGAAGTACGCTGTACACCCTGACATCTAGTGGCTTCAATACTAAGCTTTCGTTCTGTCTCAGAATCTTTATTTATTTATTGACATTATCTTTTCTGACACGTGGAGTTACGGGGAAAAAAATACAATTTTATGAATTGCTGATTTCACAAACACGTCATTGTACATCCAACACTTCCTCACCTCTTTAAGAATTTCGTATGTGCTAATTTCTGACACTCCGATGAACTCTGATGTCAATTTCGTGGACTGAAAGTTGAGCGAACTTTTCACAAAACGTATTAAATACTTTCAAAATTAGGCCTATAGTTTTCTCCACTTTTAGATGCCTTACCTCTCTTACGTTTTACAACACGAAATGGTGAAGCATGTTCTGCTAAGACTCTTCTTTATGCTTAAAATTAGTCATCCAGTGTAAAAATATTGATCCTATATTATATAATATTCTATTCCCGGAGGAAAATGACTTATTTGATAACCAAACCCTTATGATGTGTAATTAATTGTTATGCAATACCGTCACCACGTTATGTTATAGGACTGCATTAAAATCGTTGTATATTAAAATGTCAGTACATAAAATAGCGAGGATGATTCATCGGAAGTAATTATCAAATTCGGCATCCAATTTATTGTTTGTCCACATACCTCACACTTACACTGTTGATGTTCGCTTACTATACGTGCGATTCTACTGAAATGTGATTTCTTTGGTTGACAACACTGCAGAAAGACTGGCGAACTAGCTATGTTTTGTTCCTCCCGACCCTCACTTCCCCGTATAACCAGCACCCAAGAAATCGAGCGCGGGTAATACTTCAATCTTTGTTTGAACAATGTAATTAATTTTGTCACTGACAAAATGAATGAGCCATCAATGCTGTTTTAAAACTATTATATTAAATTAGGGTTGATATATGGGTATCAGTTCCATAGAACTGACCATAACTGAGCTTCACGAATTTCTGTTTAAAGTGTGATCGTTCTGTGATACAACCGTACATGATATGTGTTTTGTCTTTGAGTAGATTCAAGCAGTGGAGATGAATTTGTCAACTCAGATTCTAATGACAGTACTAATGGAAATCTACCAAATAATACAGCCATCTTAGTAGGTCCACATGGTTGTGGCAAGACAGCTGCTGTCTACGCAATAGCTAATGAATTGGGATGCAAGGTGAGATGAACTTTGAATTTTCGTCTTTATTTATTATAGATAGGCATACATTCTATAGAGAAAATAACATGTAAAAAATCAAGATAACATTGCAGGGTGTCCACATTTTGGAAAGTCAGGGAAATTGAAATCGGTCAGAGAAAGTCAGGGAATTTTATAAAGGATGAAGTCAGTAAAATTTGTAAAGGAAAAGAAAAAGTCAGGAAAATTTGTAAAAAAAATATGGAGTAGTTATGGAAAATAACTAGTCCTAGTGAGTGACATGTTAAATGTGAGGGACATGTGTTTTGTTCCAGTCTGCTGTAACCCAGACTGTGTAAGCGATTTTCTTTTCAGTGCTTAAGCTGATCATTTCTGTTAGAGATTTTTAAATAAGTCTTTTTGGCAAATCTTGGGTGAAATATGTACTTAAATATAGTTCAAAACATTGATTCTTGTGATCAGGGAAATGTAAGTTTCTGGTCATGGAAAGTCAGAGAAATTTATTTTAAAATTTCTGTGGACATCCTGCATTGTAAAAATATTCATGATGTCTAAAACTTGAAGGAAAAACGTGTTTGAAATGGGGCCTCTGCCTGACTGCCAGTCAGTCGGAGCCTGTATTTATATTTTAACAAAAACATTTTATATTTAGAGGGTTATTTGTTTCCACGTTCAGGTTTTCTTCGCTGTACGGAGAGAAGGATATAAAGTGTCTAAAATAGGGATTAGGGAATGGTGACATATTCCAAACTCCCGCCTCTGACCAGGTTTTTTGCATTTTCCTTAAGAACTTGTGCTTTCATGATCTACATGATTGAAGGGACTCACACAGTGAAATCTTTCTCCGAGAAGTCTGATTAAACTGAATTATTGTCTTTGATGTCATATCATATTGTCCTGTCTACTTGCTATACTTTGTGTTGAGCTGGAATTATTTTATCATCGGAAGCTTCTGATATCACCGTAATTTTATCTCAGACATTTTGTTACTCAACTCGTGTTTAATAACACGTCACACACACAACACAGGGATGTGATAAAAACAGTAGATGATAAATGCACGAAGGGTGAACATTTTTCAGATGGCAACATCAGAAAAGTTAAAAGTCTTTGATTTCTGGAATCCCACATGTTACTGTTTGTTAGAGAGAATCCACTGATCAGTCAAATTAACAGATTGTATGGCTAGGAACTATACTTAACATTCTGATAAGCTAAAAGACAGTTCGGAAACTGAGATAGTAAAAAAGAAATATTGAGGTGTAAATTAAAAACAAATAACCATGACAATTTTTTCACTCAAAAGGATAAGTAAGAATAAATGGTTAATAAACAGTATCTTGGTGGAACTTTTTAACAGTGAAGCACTACACTATGTTTTCAAAAACAAATTGGTTGACCTTAACACACTTTAGAGTTCACTTTTACCTGTATTCTGCAGGACGATCGTTTCGCGGACTTTTTCCGCATTTTCAACTGCTAGTCAACTGTCGGATTTCCGTTTAGAGCATCCCGATGTGCCCTCTGGCATAGACTTGACAAACTTCTTGATTAAAATTTTCTTGAATAAATTAATTTATGAGAAAATTTGAAGACAGGTTAATGAACTTTGAAATACCGGAAGAAGAAAATTTAATCAAGAAGTTTGTAAAGTCTACACCAGAGGGCACATCGGGATGCTCTAAACGGAAATCCGACAGTTGACTAGCACTTGAAATTGCGGAAAAAGTCCGCAAAACGATCGTCCTGCAGAATACAGGTAAAAGTGAAGTCTAAAGTGTGTTAAGGTCAACCAATTTGTTTTTGAAAACAAAAAATAAATGGGTTTATTGAACATAGTATTGTATCTGTAATTTGAATTGGAATTAAGTAATACTCCACAATATGTTACATGTTAGTGAAGCCTTTTTAATATATTGCATTTTCAGTTTTTATAATGACATAAAAATGTATTCCCATCATTAAGAGACCACCCCTCTTAAAGACCAGTTCTCAATGGAACCAGCTCTAGCTTATAACACTGTTATTACTTTGCGATATCTCAGGAGAAACCCATGGTCTCTAAATTATTCTGAAAAAATGTATTTAATATATGCATTGCAGAATGCACAAAATGAACTCATAGAATATAATAAAAAGATATATTACTGATTTGATGGTTTGAATACAGAGGAATTCAGATTTTTGTGCAAAATTCCCTTTTGAAGCCCTCCATTATAAGGTTTATGAGGACAATTCAATTTCAGCATTCTCTCGTGGTATTTCTTTGTTTGCTTTTAGAATGTAATCAGATTTAAAAAGACTATATATATTTAATTTATTGAACACAATGTGTATGTAATAATATAAGAGCATATAGAGGAAAGGTGCACAGCAGCAATCAAGGCTATGTTTGAAATAAAGAACTTGGAATAAACTGTCAGTAAGAACAGCTCTACGACTCTTCCATATCAAGATCGCACCCATAGCATGCTACGCAATCCCACAGATATGGTCCTATCTCACACCGGCAAATATGAGGAGACTGGAAACAGTAAAAGCTACTTATATAAGAAGAGTTCTCCGACTATCCAAAACAACCCGGATTAGAATAGCGTATATCCTGGCCAACACAGACTACTTTATTAGAGAAATAAGAGTGAAAAATAGACTACCCAGGACACCTGCATACGATTCACACATTAGGGAACGGGAGCAAAAAGCAGCAAATGTCGAGCAGGAATTCTATACAACGCCTGCCATGATCACAGAGGAATGGAAGGAACCCAATTTTGATCTCCGGCACGTATACACGAGAGTGGCTGCGCATGGATTCCATCACCGACTATGTGACCAAAGAGGATATCACCAAGTATCTGAGATGTGCAAGTGTGTGCTGTGCGGACAATTTTGTCCACAATACCATATCCTAGAGTGTACAGAGAGGACTGAATCCCTAAGATACTATGCTAACGATGACCATTTTAAAATTTAAAAAGACTATGAATAATAATTGATATCTTTTGTTCATTAAAGAAATAATAGGTCATAATAAGTCATAACATATAAATGCAGTGTATCTTTAATAATAAGAGGAAGTGTTAGTCTGTTTGTTTGTTTGTTTGTTTGTTTGTCTGTCTGTTTGTCTATTTGTCTGTCTGTGTGTGATGTCCAGCAAAATCTACTACACGCAGAGATCTGAAATTTTAAACATAGATGGACTGAAGGGTGGCCAAATGCACCGCGGAGCCGGATTTTTAATTTCTGCTTTCATTCGCGAGTTATGATTGAAAAACTAACAGAAAACATGAATATTCTGTGCTATCGAAGCTTCAGTTTTTGGTAATACATTTCAATTGTCAAATCAATTGCAGTTGCCTTTGCCTTTGCCTGTTTTGTTTGAACTTGGAAACATTGCAGTTTTGTCAATATTTTGTATGGAATTATTGATCACTTTGATTCAGTGAGCTCTGGTTGATTCTTTTGTTTATAATGTCAAGGCATGCAGACATCTGAAATTTTCAACATAGACAGAAGAGGTATAATGAATGTAGGCCTAAATGGGCAAACATTGATCGATTTGGACAGAACTTACTATGCAGGGGTTTACTGGGCCAGGGAACTCGAATCTATCATCTGGATTTTTAGCTGTTTCATTATAATTATTAATCGTTTAGTTTATGAATGATTCATGTGTAAATGTTAATAAACATATCGTTTTAATTATTTTGCTCTTAATTTTTAATCTTCAAATTAATTATTGTGGACGAAGATGTGGGCACCTGCTAGTAACTAATAATTCTGAAAACATTATATTAAAATGATCAAATAGAGAAGGGTCTAACATGATCTTATTACACGCACATATTCCTACATACATCCCATCTCTGAAATATTGGTAGGTGAAGTATAATCTGATTTGATAATAATAGAAGTACAGCATTGTGGAGCAGATCCAGAATTCTATTATAAAACCAGTAGTTAAAGCTTAAGAAAAAACATGTGGTTTTGTTGTTCCTAGGTGCTTGAGATAAATGCATCTTCAAAACGTAATGGAAAGAGAATTTTGTCTGAGCTGCAGGAAGCAACACAGTCTCATCAAGTTCGTGCTGGTTCAGAAAATGTCTCATCGACCTCAATGAGTGCTTTCTTAAAGGGTCAGAAACCAAAGCCGAAAAAGAGGAAGCCAAGTAAGAATTTTATTTTTCATCCTTCATCCTTTCCACATTTTAAAATTGTATTTTCATACTTTGAGCTGATTACCCATTTTGTATATGCAGTTTTGAAGCATTAACTGCATTTTTTAAAAGAGTAAAACCAAATACAATAGAGAATAGTACAGGACACTTTGCAATGTATAGAGGGGCCAATGAATGAGCACCGTCTTTTGGCGGAACCTGGTACTACTGAATACAGGTGCAGCAATTCAGAATCTGGATACAAAGATGTAAACTGATTTCTATTAGATGCCCAACCTTGGAATGTTACGTATAAGGGATATGTTTTTTCTATTTACCTATAGTTCAAGAATTTTGCTTGTCCGAAACAAATGAATTTTAAAAAATAATAAAAAAGATGAAGTGCTGAAAAAAAAAGATAAGAGACAGTTGTTCTTAGTAACCGCTAAGTTTAAAGTTGAAATATTTGTTATGTTTTCATTAATATTTCATGAACTATTTCACAAGTTCTGTGTTTTGTTTGATTATTATTATTATTATTATTATTATTATTATTATTATAATAATAACTTATACTTATTATTCTTATTACTTACACAGGGGTTTGGTGCTCAGAGGTTGGTGAAACATCAAAAACATTAAATTGAAACTTGAGATGGAGGTTTAACATACGTAACTTCACTTAATTCAAGCACTGACCTGTACATGTTTCGAGCAATCCTTCTTGACTCATCATCAGCTAGATGGAGTATAGCTGATGATGAGTCAAGAAGGATTGCTTGAAACATGTACAGGTCAGTGCTTGAATTAAGTGAAGTTACGTATGTTAAACCTCCATCTCAAGTTTCCATTAATTATAACTTCACTATATAAACTTCCTACAAATTCTAGGATTAAAAACATTACAGTTTATATATGTGGTGATTATTTTAATTTGGCCCCAAATTTCCAGGTTCTGCCAGCAGGAGTTAGGGATCGGATATCGGAAGCAAAATATTGATATTGATATGAATATCGGTTACTAATATCAATAACAGTATAATATCAGTAAGAAAATATTGATATTCAACAATATTCAAAGTTTTACAAAGACTATTCCACTTATACGCTGCATGTTTGATATTGACCAGTAACGTTTAGCAATTCCTCGGATATAGACGAATTACGATTGTTTATCTTACAAAACGCTTGCTATTAATATGAGCAAGCTGTTTTACCTGATAAAACATCAGCCCGTTACTGGACATGTAAGGCATCATCATACTGTGATTAATACATCACATGCTGCCAGCTGAACACAGTAAAACCACATTATTTTATTCAACATAAATGTTTGGAAATTTAAATAATATAAGTGTACATCGATTAAAGACACAATTTCAATTTGGTGCAAGCCAGTTCGTATGCTTTTATTCTGTTCTGTTCTGTTCTGCTGTTAGCTTAGCTGAATTAGGTTAACTATGTCTTATGTGCACCATTGGTAGCATTGGTTACAACATGGTAACTTGAGTCGATTCATGGATGGTTGATTCATAGTATGCTGTGATCTCACAGCTATTAGTTTTGTTTTTCAATAACAAAGTAAGAAAGTAATTGTCATTTGTGTAATCCGCTACAGTCCGCCGGCCTGGTCTTGTGGTTAGCGTCACTGACTACAGATCCGTTGGCCCGGGTTTGATTCCCGGTACCTCCTTGGATTTTTCTGAGGTAGGGAGGTCTGCACTCAGCCTCGTGATTCAAATTGAGGAGCTACTTGATAGAGAAGTAGCGGCTCCGGTCAAGAAAACCACCATTAACGGCCGTGGGTGTCGGCATGCTGACCACATGCCCCCCAATCCTGCCATCTGCCTACGGGAGATGATGCAGCGGTCGGGTGGTAGGCCAAGTCCCTCCAGGGATGTAGTGCCACGGAGTTTAGTTTTAGTAATCCGTTACATTTTTATTCACAGAATAGTAGTTTTAATAAATCCAACTCGAGTGGATGATTTTCATCAGATAAATTCGCTCCTGCTGCGCAGTCTCGAATCTATCAATACACTTGTCAACTCGAGTGGGATTACCTATGAAAAAATAGGTTTGTTTCTAGAGTACTCAGGAACCGTTATTAGTTCATGTAAGTATACATCGACAGTTTCGCTGTGCGATGTATGAAAACTGACATTGTGAACTGTGTGTTCATGGTTTCTGAGTGCTATAGGAAAAAATCTACTGTTGTTTAATGCAAATTTGTACCGTATAGTGATTTAGGGAATGGTTTGGCATCACTGCTTGTTGTTCTTACTTTTGATACTCTTGTGCAAGCAAAACGCTTATTGACTACTAGAAATTCTTAAAATTAGTGTAGTTAAACATCGATAGCCATCAGTTCAATGTGTTATACTTGTTGTATTAATTTTAACTTCTGTTGCCTAAATTGTTGGTTTTGCCAGTTTTTATGAAGTTATAGTAGTATATTTTTATTTAAGTCCCTCTCTCTCACCCTCCATTTAAAAAAAATTGATATGATCGAAGAGAAATATTGATGTCACAATATTATCGGAATTGAAATATTGATGTCAGAATATTGGATATCGTAAACATCAATATCGATATCCCATCCCTACAAGGAGTGCTGCAAAATCTGTCCCACATTTTTCCATTGTCAAAGCATTAAGTATCCTCTCTCTGTATTATTTTTGGTAAAACATAGAAATAGCTGTAGGTATGCATTCATGAATGTACAAAATATTGTTTCTGTTAAACGTTACATGAGAATATTTTAGGATAAAATTTCTCTTGCACCAGGATTCTAACTCGTGACCTTAGTCTTTATGTGCCGATGCTCTACCAACTGAGCTGCCAGATTTCGACTCTGTATAAAGGTACCAAGGTATTTTAATGGAAGCCAGTTGTATGAATTGCAGAGGAGATGAGAAAAAATAATTTACATGTAGTGAACTTAGCCATTTTTTGTTGGGGATATAAAGGATTTAAAAAGATATGTGTCAACTTACAAATTACTGCTAGCAAAACATTGACATTAAAAGTAGTGTAGAATTTTAGCGAATATTATGTTCTAATGGATTATTTGGTCCTGTTTGGTGTAATCGTTAATGAATTATTACTATTGCTTCAATAATATCTTTTTACTGTTTGATGTAGAAATTATTGCTTATAGTGATTAGTTCAGGATTATCGTAGGTAATCCGAGAGGGATTATCTGATGAAACTCATAATCTCAAGTAGGATTTATTAAGATTGTTCCATGAATAAAATGTAACAGATTTTGTAAATAATAACTACCGTAAATATTAATTATTACAGGAAGTTAGTAACAGTGAAGTTTTTCTAATATAGTAATATAAGAATTGAGTCTGCAGCCCATTTTTGGATAAAAAACCATGACTTTAAAACAGAAGCAAAACTGTTAAAATCTGCAAGAGGACATACAGAATTAATCAATTGGGAAAAAATCTTCATCCTCAAACATCAAGACAAAGCCATGAATTTTGAAATCCCCGCCTCCAATGACCTGTTCAATAAATTCATCTTAAAGAAACCAGAGGGCAGTCAAGTAGGCAGCAGTCAAAATGGAATGAATATGGGAGGAATAACTTCCCGAAACTAGTCTCCAAATAGAGGACTCAAGTGAAGTAAGTGTCACAAAAATTGACTCAATTCTTATATTACTATAATAACTACCGTATTTGCCGGCCTATAAGACGCATCCCCTTTTTTATACACATTTTTGAAGGATAAAACTTTATTACTGATAAAAAATATGTACAGGCCCATATATAAAATTATTTTGCCAGTTTTATTTTTAATTAAACAGTTATAAATGTTTCAAATCATAAAATAATTAAATATGGTAGGCCGAAAGGTACTTATAAAAATAATGTGCATGGTAATAGCCCGCCAAAATCTCGCCGTCCCATACGTGCAGCGTAAACCCTCAACAGCAACAATACTTCATTCAGCAGGAATCACACGCGATGATGTGCATCCAACCCAAGGTCAAAGCAGTCTGGAAATTTGCCGAACTTTACCAAACTTTTGCCGAATTGTACTGTACTGTTTGCTTGGCGTCTTTATGCGGACCATGTGCATAAGTAAGCATCTTCTTTGTTTCATTTCCTTTCATTACAGCTTTGTTACTGTTATGCTATAGGCCCACTGTGATGCTACTACAAAGCAACGTGCTATAATGAGCCGATATGGTACACAATTGTCAAAATTCAGATAAAAGGAGTCCAGATTCAAATAATACCCGCACCCCAGTTTTTCGTTCGTGATTTTTGAAAAAAATATGCAGGTAGTATTAGATTATATATGGTATTCCCACACTCCGCAAGGAAACAAGAAAAAATTTGCCTAACTTCGAATGGAGGAAATTTCAAGAAATGAATGTAATAAAAACTGAGTATCGACGTATAAGACGCATTATACACTATACTTCACTAGATTTTACCACTGACCTGGACATGTTTCGGGATTCTGTCTTTATCCCATTGTCAACAAACTCCTGTTGACAATGGGATAAAGACAAAATCTCGAAACATGTCCAGGTCAGTGGTAAAATCTAGTGAAGTATAGTGTATAATACCTACACTCATGTGTTCTAATTATTAACTTCACTGTGTAAACTTCCTACAATACTTAGAGTATAAGACGCACTCCGTTTTTCAGACATATTTTCAAAGAAAAAAAGCACATCTTATACGCTGGCAAATACGGTATTTTCTTACTTTTTGTCAATATTCTGTCAACTGTTAGATCATGGCATACTAAATGAATGAACAGTCCATGAATTGATTCGAGTTTCCAAAGCTACCTATAGTGCATACCACAAGATGGACAGTAACGTCGTAGCTGCTTACATCAGAACTCTATAAAAGCACATGAACTGGCTTGCACCGAATCAGAATTCTGTTTTTTAATCAGTGGGCTTTTGTATCATTTTAATTTCCAAACAAGTTATGTTAAAATGAATTGGTTTTTATTCTGTTCACTGGCAGCATTAATCACTGCACTTGGTGATTTTCATGCCCAGTAACGATAAACGATCGTGCTTAATTGATATTTGAATATGTGGCATATGAATGGAATAGTCCAGGTAAAAGGATCTTTTATTATATATAAATCCTTAAGTTTTCCCTCAGTTGAACCTAGATAAAATCAAGTTGGGTTAATCAAACCATACAACTGCATTGCTTTCATATAAAAAACAAAACATACATATGCTTCCATTTGTTTTTCTGCTTGCTTTTACACAACCTCATATAGTACATGATTGGTATAAGAAAGGTTATAAGGTTATTGATTCACAGGCCAACAAAAATATACTTTTTAAAAACTTTTTTAAAGTTAATAGGTGATTCTCATGGTATTTTTGTCGCTGATTCCATATCTGACCTAAATTTTTTTCTATCACTCTCAGTTTCTTCACAAAGTGACTTTGTTACAAACTATAAAATTAGCGGAACTTACTATATGAATGAAAATTAAATTAATCTTACAATATGTAAAAAGCTTTTCTCTGAAAAGCCTCTTTATTATATAGGTTATGTGTCCATTTCCTTTCATTCTCCTTAAAGCTTCTGGTGTAGCTTTTTCTCCTGTTAGATGCTTGCTGAACTTCTCGGTGAAGTGACCAGCAGTAGTCTCTTATCATACTGGTATTCCAGCGGTTCTGATTCCTTCTTTCCATCATTTTGATATATTGATGGAAACACTCACCTTTCTTCTCAATCACATCTCCAAATTGTGTGCGAAAAAATCAAGGTGCCTGTTCAAAAAACGAATCTTTAGGCTCATCGAACATCTGAACTTTTTTAACTTCTCCAGCATGGTGACAACAGAAATATAATGTAGGCCGTTTTTGTTTTGCAAGAACGCGGTAACAACCTGCTTGAGTGAAGCCAAGCCTCCCTGTCACTGACTTTAATTTTTTTATTCAAAATTGGAAGAGAACATGATTTTTTCGGTTATCAAGTCCAACAAACATTCCATCTTGTAATTTTCCTTCTGATAAGTGAGGAAAGTTACTTGTAACAATGCCCATTTTTGGGTAAGGCTTTCAAGAACTGTTTCGTTAGCCCTGATTTTATGTGTAGAGGTGACAGCGGAATGTTTTCCTGATCCACGAGATCCTTGCGCAGATCTTCTTTCTTGCAGACAAGTTTTTTCTGGACCAACGTTGATCCTGTGCCCTAATGTCGTGCAACCGCTGCTATCTTAATTTAAACCCATTTTACCTATTTAAATAGTGTACAGAGTACCTTGAATTTGCTACATATTTAATTTCCTTTTATATTTAGTTCTGAATTATAAAAAAATGGTTTTGATATGCCTTTTTTATCATCATATTTGGATTCAGCACACTAAAAACCGTAAGAATAAGACAAATTCATTCAAAAGGTTTCTCATTATTTCCCTGTGTATTGGAGGAATCCGCACGAATAGTCTTGCTGTACTTGAAATTACTTATGATTTATATTGTTGCGGACATATTGCCGTGGATAATTTTGTGTGTTTTATTTTTAAATTATATAATATTTCACGTGCATATATGTGGATGTGTGACATGTGGTTTGTGTGTAATTTTTTTTATCAAGGATGATTCAATTAAGAATGGTGAGTAATACTGGTACATTGAGAAATCTTTCTGTGGAGACAATATTGCATGTGACCTTGTTCCATTAATTTGTATCTAGTATTTTTTTTTTGTGTATGTATAATAAAGAAAAATGCTGTCAACAGCTCTTCCCAGTTTCCTGAAAATAACATATTTGATTGTGTGTTACTATCTCCTGATATGACAAATTTTTCACCGTCAGTTTTCTGCATTTCAGAAACTGTACAAGATGTCACCAAGAGTAAACAGGATGGAGAAGATAATAATTCCAAGATGTCTATTATTTTGGTTGAAGGGGTAAGTTGCTCCAGTAAGTTAAAGAACAGTAAAATTGTCACTAATGAAATCTCACAGGACTCATGCCAAATTCTGTTGAAGATTGTTTCGGATTTGTAGGTCAGTGGTCTTCTGCCCTTGGCCCGAGGGCCACATGAAGCTCGTGGCTTAATTTTTGGTAGCCTGCAAACAAATACTAATTTTAACTAAAAGTAAAAATAGTATTGATAAATTTCACATCGTGATGTTGACAGCAAATGAATGCTGCGGCCGTGATGGCATAGAAGAATATTTCTCATGGTAAGGTAGAGCAACAATTTTTCGCTTCATAATGAACAGCTTGCTGAGAAAGCCAAAGAGGAAGATATTTATGGTCAACGTATGGTGCAAAGGACACCAGATGTACTGCAGCACTGTCATAGTCTGTTTTGTACATTAAGTTCTTTGCCAATATATTTTTTTTTAAATTTAATTGGAAAAGTATAAATAAATTCAGTCAATTTTAAGGTAATGTTTGTTTTCTAAATTCTTACAGACCTTACAAAAAAAGTAATAATTCCTGCAATACACTAAGATATAAGTGGCAGGAAGTTTGAATTAAGCTGAAATTGATAACAATAGTTCATAATAATGTTAATTGATGAATTATAAAACTTGCATTATACAGTACATATATAAATAATTTTTTTAAATTAAATAAAATTAACATAATAAATATTAATTAATAATAACACCGACAAAAAATCAGAGGTGCCAACTATTATGGATTGCCCGTAATTATGACAATTTTCCACTTATTAATACAGAATTACAGTCAAAGGAAAAATTACTACGGAAAACTAAAATTATTGTGAAAAAAGGAAATTGTGAAACCAAATTGTCAACGCTTTGCTATGTTCATTATCTAACCAAACAAAATCATCACCATCATGTTTTCGAGAGTGGAATTACGATAACAGCAGCGACCCGGTTGGCAAAAATTACAACTTCTTAGTCAGCTGATAGTTTTTGGGTTATCGTTGGTTTCCTTCTTCCTTCTCTACGGCTTTCTCCTTTATGAATATGGTCTTTGCTTTCTCTCTGTCTGGTATTGAATTTTCATTTCCATTAATTATCTTTCTGGTGTTCCAACTTCACAATGACTGTGATTTCGATCATTGTACTTTCAGTTGATTGGAATGGCGTTTTATAAAATGAAACGTGTTAGTTCTCAAATTGCAACCACTAGCAAACACACAGCAGTGTTATAAAAATATTGAGAATGTTACACGAAGGTGTGACCATGTTTAGTTACTTCACGTGTTAGTGAAAACCACGTATCCTGCAGTATGTGCTCATGTGATTTTCTGAAGCTCCTGGTGGTTGAGATAACTGCACAAGACACGTTGATTCCAAGAAACATAGAACATATATTACTAATATATTTTGGATCTGAAATCTTGGAAAAGCTGGATTGGGGGGGGGGGGTGTTTACATCATAGGATTACGGATAACCCGCCTGAAAGTTTGCCAACTCTGAAATTTTAAAACAATTTTTCCCTAAAAATAAAGCCACTTTCATGGACCTCTACTCATGCCTTAACAAAAATTAAATTTTGATACACAATTTGCAACATTAACTAGTAAAGTTAAAAAATCATTTTTCAGGCTACTGTTAGATATGCTGAATGTATCTACATTTCCTATTAAAGTTTTAAATAAAACCCGTTAAATTTGCGATAAAAAATCTTTCTATCCCTACTAATGAGTAATGGTCAGTTGTTAGTAAATGTTGAGAGTTAGTTTGTTAGGTCCCATATTTTCCAATCTCTCAAAATTTTTGGTTCTACATCTCCTGTGCCAACTATATACCTTACAGTGCAGGATTGTGAAACTTCTTTAGATGTAGTTTAAGCTCGAGCTGTTTCTTGTAAAGTTATGTGTGATTTTCTTTCCAGGCAGATGTGGTGTATGAGGATCAGGATGAAGGCTTTGTGTCTGCTCTTAACACCTTAGTAGCATCATCAAAACGGCCAGTTATTTTGGTTACAAATAATCCTTACTGTTCACACCTATCTCGCTTCATGGATTTACAGCTTGTTCTCAGATTTTCTGTACCATCAACAACAGTAGCAAGTGAGTATTAAATCAGATCTTCAATAATTTTTTTACATTTACTACACATTGTGCATGGACTTCAGTGCCAAATGCTTCAAAGTGAGCAGGTTTCAGATACTTTAAAGGTCATTACACACAGAAAGCTATGCTATGCTACGCCAAGCCATGCTAACCTACGCCCAGCTAAGAGTGTTATGACATGAAGTGGATGCTAAGCTGAGCTGGCCAATGTTTAAATGGCTACCGCACTTGAAGAGGAAGTCGGAAAAACAGAGTTGAATGCTGGGAAAACAGCTGGCTAAATGTATGCATGGAACCAAACTTAATGGAGCTATGGCTAAAAAATCACCTGCCCTACAATCCATGAATTTTAGCGTAGCGTAGCTTAGCTTGGCATAGCATAGATGTCTGTATGTGCCATCCTATTACTATTAAACTGCATTGAAGGAATTTTCTAGCATATCATGTAAGAGCATAGCATAGCATACCATTCTGTATATGGTAGCCTTAAACAAACCTGGTGTCACTGTATTAAATCTTTTCCATTATTCATTGCTTGTTTATGTTTTATTTGCAATTTACCTAGTATCTTTAGATTTGTTTTTCAGTATTGTAGGGATTAATACATAATTTCATTTATTTAATTTTAATATATGGCTGAATTTCTTTAAACATATGCTATGTGCCTATATTACGAGGCATGTCCATAAAGTAAGTTTCCCTGAGGCTGTATACAGAAACAAAACAATTTCAGGGGAATATTTATTGCAACAGATACAGCCAGTGTTCAGCTATTTTTCAGCATATTTGCTACCGGAATTGAAACATTTGTCTTACAATGGCACAAACTTTTGAATACCTGTGGCGTAGAAGTGTGCCACCTGGGATTTGAACCACCATGTGACAACCACCTTCGCCTCTCTGTCATTCTCTGTCATTCTTTGTCATTTCATGAGGTGTAGGAAAAGATGGAAATCACTGGGAGC
The DNA here is from genome assembly GCA_964059195.1 of Ectobius pallidus. Lineage (NCBI taxonomy): Eukaryota > Metazoa > Arthropoda > Insecta > Blattodea > Ectobiidae > Ectobius > Ectobius pallidus. The sequence continues at coordinate 113,460,368 of CAXKWD010000003.1, forward strand.
AAGGTCCGGGCTTTAGGGTGAATGTTTAAACACCTCCCAGCTGAACTTCTGCAGAAGACTTGCTAGGAGGTGTTTAAACATCCACCCTACAGCCTGGACTTCGCTCCCAGTGATTTCCATCTTTTCCTACACCTCACGAAATGACAAAGAATGACATAGTATGACAGAGAGGTGAAGGTGGTTGTCACACGGTGGATCAAATCCCAGGCGGCACACTTCTACGACACAAGTTTTCAAAAGTTGGTTCTATGGTAAGACAGATGTTTCAATTCCAGTGGCGAATATGTTGAAAATTAGCTGAACACTGGCTGCATCTGTTGCGATAAATATTTCCTTGAAATTGTGTTTTGTTTCTGTAAACAGCTCCTGGGAAACTTACTTTATGGACTTGCCTCGTATATCCGACTCAGCTCCCAAATTCGGTCTTCATTTGAACACTTTTTGTTTTCAATGAAAATAACCTCCAACACTTTGGTGTCTGAAGTTAGATACAGCATTAATAAGTTTTGTAATTTTTATATAAGTAGGAGCCTTTTTGGAGTCATTTCTATAAATAATTGAGAAAAATTGTTAGCGTCAACTTCTCAAATTCCACTCTTTTGTTGTGATAGTTTTGTTAATTATTTTGTTAAAGAAACAAGAATGTTACCATTTTGTTGGTTGGAAAATAAACTGTTTTCTTCTTATTTTCCATCAGATTTAACTAAGATTTAATCTTGATGAGTTCAGATGTATGAACGATATTACCAAACCCACTGATTTATTTTACAGGTGTGTGGCTACAGCTGATATGTCTTCTAGAGGGTGTTAGAGTTAATCAAACTGAAATTGAAAAGCTTTTAAATAACAATCAAGGAGATGTTAGACGGACCATGCTTCAGTTGCAATTTTGGGTACTTACTGGTGGGAATCATCTTCCTCAGGAAGACGATAATTGTTGCATCAATCCTCCACAGAACTCTACGACACTGGCACCATCAGCTGAGTTAGAAGACGATCATTCAAATTTGAGCTGGGCTTCGAATGAGGAAGCTGATGATACACCACTTAAGCTACCTGAGCACTCATGTTGTGTAGAGAAATTCACAGAATTTGCTGAAGATTACTCATTTAATAGTCAGATACCTTTTCCTTTGGATTTAGGCCAGGCTTGGTGGAATCTGACGTCACTGCTAGGTTTGCCAGAAGATTTATATCATGCTAAGGAAACAAAACTGTTTAGAGAAGTATTATTGCCGGTTGGTAAGAATTCAGATGTAGAAGAAGATTGTAAGAACAATGAAGTAACAAGAACTGAAGAGGAATCAGAAATATTTAGTGTGAGAATTGGAGAAGAGTCAGGTGGGGATTTGGAGAGAAAGAATAATCAGACAAATGATGTAAAGAGACCTGAAGATGAAAAAATAAATGTGCGAATTGAAGAGGAAAGTGAGTTAAACTCTGAAACTGCTGGTGTTAGTGTAACCAAAGAAGACCCCCAAGTTACAGAAAATACTATTAATAAAGTTTGCGGGTTACAGAGAGAGGATAGTGGAATTTGTTTATCAGAGACGGTTGTTAAAACTCATGAGGAGAAGGAACAGTTAAACTGTGAATTTGAAGCACAAAGTAAAAAGAAAACTAAATGTAGCCAATTAGAGACAGATTCAATGTCTCGTTTTTTTGAAAGATTGTCCACACTAGATGTTATTATGTGTAGATCAAAATTAAATAATGCCTCAAGGGTAGAGCCTTGTGCAAGGAGTTGGGATCAAATTCCTAAGGATGGAACATTATTGACTGAAAGTGTGGAATGTAATTGGTGGGAAAATTCAGTGTCCAGACAGTTGTGCCACAGAATGTTTGAGAGCAGTGTTTACCAGTGTAGGTCTCAGCTTGAAGAAGCCAGAGGCTGTGAGAAGATTGAGCAATCCTCGAAGATCACATTTTCCAGGCCACTTCAACAAGATTTAAGGTAAGTGCCTTACCATTTGATTAAGGTATCTTTATGGAATAATAATTACCATATTTCCCCAACTAAAAGGTGAGGATTTTCCCCAAATTTGCCTTTCCAATAATATGGGGCGTTCTTACATTTGCAGATTAAGCTTTGTTAGAAGAAGCCAATGTTGATGTGTTGTGTAATTCCGAATGATAAAATTACTATGTAGTCATTCTTGTTTTGATTTTAAATTTAGTTTCATTTTCCCTCAGTGTTACGCTGGCATTTAAATTTTGCGACAATGTTAGTGTAATGATAGTAACTGGGGCTTAGCTTTCCACTGTAACTTGTTAAAACCGCCAAAGTCAAACATACACAAAGATAAAACATTTGAAAAAATCAGTGGATAAAATGTATCTCGATGCAACGTTTCGACCTTGTCCTCCAAGTCTTCCTCAGGCAACTGACTGCTCCACATCGACACCGCTGATCATGTCCTCCATTGGTGCTGCCGTCGCCTCGTGCTGGTTACCAACCTCCTCATCATGCAGAGATTGTAGGGGTGTCTACATAGGGGAAACGGGAAGATCCTTTAACATAAGACTTCGGGAGCATGAGAGAGACGTCAGGAATGAAAGAACCACCACTGGTCTTAGTCAACACATGTCTAAGGACAAATTTCAAATCGGTGAACTAAAAATATTGAAAATTGAGAGTGACACCATTAGGAGGAAGATTTGTGAGGCGTTCAATATTTTCAGCACACAAGAGAATTGTTTGAACAATTATAATGGTGACCTGGGTGATGAATGGCTTAACGTCATCAGAGATGTGGCAAGGAAGCGGCATATACCAAAATTTCCACCGGTAGAAGCTTGTCCCGAATCCGTGTATGAAATCCCAAATGAATGGATCCTCGAACACCACAGAAGTACAAGGTTTTTAAATGGGAAGTTGGGGGAAATGATGGTGTGGGCAGTGAGGAGGTTGGTAACCAGCACGAGGCGACGGCAGTGCCAATGGAGGACGACATGGTCAGCGGTGTTGATGTGGAGCAGTCAGTTGCCTGAGGAAGACCTGGAGGACAAGGTCGAAACGTTGCATCGAGGTATATTTTATCCACTGATTTTTTCAATTGTTTTATCTTTGTGTATGTTTGACTTTGACGGTTTTAATTTTGCGACAATAATGCAAAAATCAAAATAGAAGAAAATTAAACAAAAAGTAAATTTAGAACATAATTAAACTGTTTATATGTATGCTGTTATGATTCAATATTGTCAAAATGGCGACACAGTCTGTACAACCTTCAGTTTTGATGGATAGAATATTTTTCACAAAATTCCATCAATTTTTTTGTTTTTGGATGATATTCTTCTTCAGAGTAACACTTAAAGTTAATTTCATAATACTTACTGATCTGATCATTATCCAGTTTCTTTCTCCTTTCCTGTTGATTAAAAAATTATTTGAAATGGGTACATTAATGTGATCGATAAACTAACGAACACCATTTACTGAAAACTGAAAATATCGCCAGTAATGGTAATAGCCTTATAAATTAATATAATATGAGTCATGAACAAGAAGTGGCACCACAGACTATTAGCTTGACTGATTGACTGACTGACTTTTTCCTGTAACCACTATGGTGGAGCATAGGCCCTACAATTAGAAGTTTCAGAACCTAAAGAGAGATTATTTTTGTGATGTGTCGAGAACTCACGGTGACCTGGAAGCAAGTCGTCTGCCGGTAAAGGCTCATATACATAGCCCTTCAATTCAAGCAAAAGGAGTTATGAATTAGGCCTACAGTTAGAATAATCACCTACCTTTGTCATAGAAGATGTTAAAAATTATCTCTGTTTACCACCACATATTTCTGACATCTTTTGAGAAAGTTTGCATTCACATGCATTAATTCTTCTTGTGAAATTGCTGCAATTTATCTTCTTATGTTCTGTTTCAGTTCTTCAGTTGTACTGTAAGGGGATTATTCTTGTACACTTTATTTTTTAAATTCCCCCAAAAATAAAAATCACATACAGTAAGATCAAAGAAGCAGACTTTCCTATTGGGGTTAAGCACAGAGTTATAGAACCCAAACAGGGAAGGGAAGCATAATAGGCAGCGATGACAGCCTATTAATTTGAGTATCCTTTGCTTTTCTTACTATAAATGCGGCACAGTCATGCCATGTATGTATGTATTTATTTATTTATTTCATGTTATATCATAATTATGTATTAACATCTTACTAATCTGATGTCAATACACATTTAAACTATTTGTTTTTTTTTTTTCCCGGCATTTTCTGTGCAGTGGCAGCTCGTGGCCGGAAAATTAGGTGAAGAGAAAAAAAATGCCACATGCTTATGTTAATAACGGAATTCACCTATGTCTTGTAAACCAAAACAATCCTTCGGCAGCCCTTTAAGGCTGCAAACTTGTCAGTGATATCATCATAGAATGACTGCTTTTCTTCTAGCTGCAGTAGAATTTCTTTCTGAATTGAAATATTCACTATACAAGATAGGCTACTTGTCAGGTTAGTTAGTAACTGGCAACATTTTTTATTCTTCATTTAGTAGGCCTACGTCGTGATCTGACAGCTGGCACAATGATGATTTGATTTTAAACAATGCGGGTAAGAATGTAGTTATTATTTATAAAATCTGATACATTTTATTCATGGAATACTCTTAATAAATCCCCCTCGAGATTATGAGTTTCGTGAGATAAATTCGACCCTGCTTCTCCGCCGTGAATCTATCTATGTTTATCGTAATTATTATTCTCTTAATCAGATTATTCAGAATATTCCATTCATGCGATGGGGACTTTGTATTGACTAATAATCTTTAGCAATCGACCAATGACTGTTGTTTATCTTATAAGTTAATATGCTTGCGAGGGTCGGAAAGATGCAATTTTACCTGATAAACTTCAGCTCGTTACTGGATACTTCAAGGCATTAATGTGCAGTGATTAATATGTTCCATGTCGTATGATTACCTATGAAAAAATATGCATTGTAGGAATGAAACGTCATGATCCACATTCTCTTCGGAGTATAAACTGGCAAATGGATTGGGATTAGAAGAACAATTACAGTGTAATTATATTTGTAGTGTTCAACGTATTAACATCAAGGCTGTGATGGATAATATATGTGCTTTAATAACCCTGTATTCAAGTGCAAACGTGCCCACCTGTTTCTCCGAGCTGACAGTGTGAGACTGTGAAGTACTGGCGAAGGAAATGCTTGAACAAGAGGGACAGCTTCGTGGGTAGTCTGTTCGCGTCGGTATGGGGACGTGGGATAAGCGAGAAAACTGCTGCTTGCCATCCTTAGTGGATCCTTAACCAATTTTAGTGGAACAGACTACCCAAGCATCTGGGGAGGTGAATACTTGTTCAGCTTCAATGCTAGCAGGACTTGGGAGCTCACTCCCTCCTAGCGTTGACACCAGTCGTGGAGGGAAATTCAAAATTGTAGAAATACATTATAGTAAAAACAAACATTCGTGATATGGAAAATAAACTTTAAAAATACGTATTGTAAAGGAAAAATACTGGTGAAGTGCTACTTCACCTACTTCCCCTGAATAGCCGCCACTGTTTCTGTGTTAAATTCCATGTGGTCGGCAGAGTGATACTTTATCTTTGTTTACATCCACTTCATTTTTTAGTTGGATGAGGTATAGACAAACTCTGCTTTAACTCCAAGTTGCCTACCTAACAATGCCATATTGATTGTGAATAAAATGTACTTTTACAAATGCCAGGCCACAGCGGGGCAAATGAACACTGCCAAGTGAAAACATGTTGTGGTAGTGCTGACCTGACAATTCCATATTGCATAAATAACATTTTCTGTTCCAGATGCCAAACCACAGTGAGACAAAGAAAAATTGCAGGGTTGGCACATTTTGAGACAAACAAAACTTTGTCAGTAGGGGTGGAGGGTGAGGGATCTGTTATGTCCAGCATGTGCAGGATAGTTTGCAAATTAAAACATTTATTTATTTAAAAACAAGATAATTATGGAACTTTTATACAGTGAAGGAATATACTATGTAAATTAAATAAGATGTTGATGATTAAACACTTGAGAATTCACTTTTACTTACAGAATGTATGTTTCATGGGCCTAGTTGACTAGCATTTCAAATGGATTTTAGATGTTAGCATTTCAAAATGTGGGCAAAGCGCATGAAACAAACATGCGTTCTGCAAAAATGTAAGTAAAAGTGAAGTCTAAGTGTTTAAACATCAACATCTTGTTTACTTTATATTTGTTTCTTTGTTATATTCGAGAAAGTAAATCATGTGACTTTCTGAGGTAAAAATACTTGTTTCTTTGTAAAACATGAAAAAATTACCAACAAGCATGATTTTGTTATTGTTACATCTAGTTAAAAATATTTCCTTCTATAAATACTTGGAAAAAAAAACTATATTTTTCTTCCATCTTTCCTTCTTTTCCGAGAGGTTTTGAAAATAGTCTGCAACCCAATTAACCTTATCCAGAATAATCGAAGGTCTACCATACAACGCCAAACTTGACACAAAACTTTAAACATATTTTATTACAATTTTTTAGATTATTTTTCATTCTGTGCAGAGGAACCAGCACGTGGTTTCTAAGAAAAGATACCTAAGGTGTACGGTGTATTGACAGTACAAAATTTGAAAAATATTTTCATAATGGGATTTTAATGAGTACAATAAAGTCTTGTTAATACTTTCTTGCTTATAAATTATAATGCTATCCTGTTAGATATGCTCTTTTCGTTTGTTCATTGGACATTTGATAATTATGTAATTCTGTATCATTGCTTTGCTTAAAAGATGTTTTAAAATTATTTCTAAACCAGTGGCTAAAACTTAAAAGTTAAAAACACACGAGTTTCGACTCTGCCCTTGAGTCTTCCTCGTTCTATACTGCTCATAAGGAAGATTGAGTTTTGTCATGGTTCGTCATGGTAACTCGTTTGTCTACCATCAATAAAAACATTGATCCGAAAATATGTTTTTCCTTTCCTTTGAAATATCATATATTGCTTCCTCTATGCATTCCACAGGTGGCCGGGGAATTTTTACCACCAGACCCTTCTCAATCTCATTACATCCAACCACTCCTCACCTATATCACCATCATATCTATCACAAAGCACTAAAAAAGGAAAATAAAGAAATATTTAGATTAGCAGAAATAAATGAGTATTGTGGTAGAAAAATAGACAATATATGGAAAAGTGCTGAAAGTAGATGTGCTAAAAAAGATGATAAAAGGAAAGAAAACAATAACATAGGATGTATAGGATTACTATACAATCCCTGCGTTAGCGAACCATAGGGAAAGTTTTCTGGAAATACGGAATAGTCCCTGCATATAAAACGAAAAAAACTATTGAAGAAATGTTTTCAAAGTACAAACATATCGGCACGAATAATGGCAAAATGAATTTTCCCGGAGCGTATTCAGTAAAATGCAGTGATTGTGAGGGAATTTGTGTCGGGGAAACAGGGAGGGACTTTAAAACTAGATTCCGTGAGCATGTAAGGGATGTCAGTAGCAGTAAATGCTCTACTAGACTCAGCCAACATATGACAGAAAACAAACATAACATTCGTGGTGTAAATATTTTAAGAATTGAGGATGATTGCGTAAAAAGAAAGGTATATGAGGCATGGAGTATAATGGGGTCCGAGGGAGTGTATTTGAATAGATATGGCGGTGATGTAGGTGAGGAGTGGTTGGATGTAATAAGGAGATTGAGAAGGGAAAATCCAGTGGTAAAAATTCCCCGGCCGCCTGTGGAATGCATAGAGGAAGCAATATTTGATATTGCAAAGGAATGCAAAACAGATATTTTAGGAACAATGTTTTTATCGATGGTGGACAAATGAGTTACCATGTCGATACTCAGTCTTCCTTATGAGCAGTATAGAATGAGGTGTCACCTGAGGAAGACTCAGGGTAGAGTTGAAATGTCGTGTGTTTTTAGCTTTTAACTTTTATCCACTGGTTTAGAAATAATTTTCAAAACGTCTTTTAATTGTATTTGACACAGTGGAATTCAGGACCGATATGGGTATTTCATTGCTTTGCTGTTCTGATTTAATTAATTGAAAGCTACTTTGATTTTCTTGATCTGTCCATTTATTGTTCTTCATTGAGAAAACTCAGTGTGAGCATTTGAGTCTGGAATACTTAACACAGAGCTTATCATTTACTAAAACTATCGATAATAGCATCAAACTGAATATGCAATAGACCTACCAAGAAATTAACTAATTTTTCATGAAAAGTGCAGGAGTATTGAAAAATCAATAAGGGAGCCAGGGTGATTAAAAAAAATAAAAATAAATAAATAAATAAATAAAGTTCCTAGGAAATATGGAGAGTTGGTCTCCCTAGTGGCATTTGAGGAAATATAGTATGTTGCCAGATGATGTTCTGTCATTAACATCAGCTTTTCAGATTGTTCGCTATAAGAAACTCTACTAACTCTGAGTATATTTTAATTTTATTACAGGTGGCGCTCAACACAACATACAGCAGTCGAATCCTTGCTACCAGCTGTTGCTCTGTCAAACCAGACAGATCACCATGCAGTGGCAGCAGAATATTTTCCTATGTTACGTGCCATCAGTCGATGTGAGCAAGAGCGTCTAACCACCAATACAAAACGTCGGAATAGATTTTTTCACTATCTGAAAGGTTTGAATATACATGCAAGTGACGTTGTTCTTGATAACTTATGTTCCATGTTTTCTATGGAGCACCGAACATAGTATTCATGCTGACTATAACATTTCATAGTGTACATTTTTAAAATGTGTTTTATTAGCCAAACAATCACTTCATTGTGTATATTTTTAACAGGTATTTTTTTACTTTAAATAAATAGGCTGAAAATGGAATATAGAGTAATGCAATTAAGTAGTTGCATATTAGCTTACGGAGCAGAAAAATGGCATGCACGTCTGTAGTATTGGCAATTATTTCACTTGCATAAGCATCTAAACATATTTAAGTTTTATTTAATTTTTAAACATCCAAAGTGATATTTCTGAGTTTTTTTTAAGATTGCAGCTGGTGTTTGATTTTCAATTTAATGGTCCCTCTTAAATCCTTACACATGTAGTAATAAAAAAAATAATAAGAAACAGTTTGCGTGTTCTTATATAGCAGTTCAAAAACTTCTTCCAGGCTGTTGGGCCATGGTCTTGGCTTTAATGTTGGGCAGTTTTAAGCCAAGACCACGGCCCAACAGCCCGGAAGAAATTTTTGAACTGCAAGACTCCAGCCACGAAAGCCTTCGATGTTATATAGTTCTTATATATTTTGTAACCAGCTTCTTTGAAAATATCTTTAAAATTTATATTAAAAAATTATATATATATATTTTGACTTAATTCTGTCATGATGATCCTTATTTCCACCGTTTAATATATTTACACAAGAATAATATAAAATTGTTTCTAGTGGATCAAATGTATTTATTTGTCTTTTCTACAAAACACACAACGTTTCGGTCATAACCATTAGACCTTCTTCAGGTGACTGTTTATAAGAAAACAGTCACCTGTTTATAAGAAAACAGTCACCTGTTTATAAGAAAACAGTCACCTGAAGAAGGTCTAATGGTTATGACCAAAACATTGCGTGTTATGTAGAAAAGACAAATAAATACATTTGATCCACTAGAAACAATTTTATTATATTCTTGTGTAAATATATTTTGACTTGTTCTGATACATAATATGTTTATCTTTTTTTAAACTTTGAGAAAACGAAAGCATTTTTGAAAATCAAAACTGCTTTAAAACCATTGTTTAAAGGAGATTGTAGATGTCAGAATTGTATAACTTACAAATTAAACCACCTAGGTATAGTACAACCAGGGAGTATTTCCTAGTAAGGAAATGGATGTGTATGCGTTAACACTTAGAACCAGTTTTACATGCTAAGCATGCAGCGCATATGTTCCATTCCTACACCAGTTATACGTTCCAGGAACACACTGATCCAGGCAGTCTCTTAACTCAAATATCTCGGTCATGCGTTGAATAATTTTTAAATCGTTTGCACAAGGATGAAGCTAAATCCCAGTCCATGATAGGAAATATTTTTTGTTCTGCTAACTGTAAATTTGAGGAGACCAGGAAGGAAGGTGAATAAATTCTTGGTCTCCACAAACCATTTATTTCCCTGGCTTCCGTTTTCAATAGATGGAAGGGCAGTTAACTCTTGCGTCCGACCATGAATCCTCCCCTACTTACCTTGTCTTTTAATGACACACTTCATAGAAAAAATACCAGCTATGAGGAAGAATTCAGAACAACAGGAGCGATGCCTAGTATGACAAAGAATAAAATACAGTAGGTACACAAACTAAAGACAAGCAGGAATATATCGAAACTATTTATTGAAAGTGTCGTAACTTTGAAACTAACAGTTCATCTTAAAAATTTCAGTAATTCTCAATCATGAAACATAAAGCTGTGTGTCGCATTTAAATACTGGAGCAGCATAAACCCACAAAATGCTCCTCATTTAAATATCTGGCTTGAAGGGTTAATAATACCGTAGTAGTAAAGTTTGCAGCATAAATTAGTTACTTGATAATACAATTCAGTTCTAAATTCTATTAGGAATTAATTCTGTGGAGCGACATGCCTTGGCGGGACAGATCGTACTTTAATGAAAGATGGCAGGATTTTGGGGCATGTAGTCAGCATGTGACTGTCATGGCTGTTTATGATAGTTTTCTTGACTGGAATGTGAAACTAGTTGTTTATTCAAGTAATTCCTTAGTTACCATCAGGGCCCGGATTCTGATGATATGTCATCTTTATATTGATGCTTCATAGACATCGCCAACTTGTTGATAAATCCTAATCATGGCCTCTAGATTATAGAAATGCATTTTTATTAGGTCATTTTTTGTCATTTCATATTTTTAGGGCATTTATTTCAATTTTACGTCAATATTTTGTCATTGTCATGTCATTTGCTTCCTTATTTTGTCATTTTCATGCATTTATTTTAAATAAATGACTAGGTTACTATAATGCAACATTTTTGTAGAATCTACTTTAAAAACAATTTTCTTACTTTTCTTCTCAAATGTTCCAATCAAGAACAAATTTTTTAGACCTACAACATCCTTTCTACATTTACAGTTTTTACAATTACGTACACATTAGTCTATATCTTTGTTTGCACAGTAATAATTTTTATAAATAAAATATCAGTTTTTAGGTAATTCTTTGTAATTATTAAGTAATTTTCTTTAAAATTTAAGGACATTTTATAGGTAATTTTTCAAACAATTTTAGGTCATCAGAATCGGGGCCCTGGTTATCATCATGAAATAGTGTCCTTCATGTTCCAGACCTCCCTATCTCAGGAATATCTGAGGAGATAGTGGAGGTCGTATCCAGGGTACCAGTTCCATACCCAGCAGTGCTAACCACTACACCGTGGGTGTGATTACTAAATACTATTAAAATCATGGGGAAGTGTTTGTCTGTGTCTTTCTGCGATGCCCAGCCAAACCTAGTCCATACAGAGATCTTAAATTTTTAACAACAATGGACTGAAGGATGACCGAATCCACCTTGAAGCCATGTTTTAAAATTTCTATTTAGTTCGGGAGTTATGAGCGAAAAAATGACTGAAAACAATTTTTTGCGCTATTGAAGTACCAGTTTTAATAATAATAGCAATATTTCACTTGTAAAATTATTGCAGATGGCCTTGGTGTTCTGCCATAGAAACCGGGAAAGAAAGAACATCTCTGAAATCAATTTTTTGCAACAAAACACATAAATTTATCATTTGCTTCGATTTTGTTAGCCTGCTTAGCTTGATTCATTTGTTTATAAGATCATAACATGCAGAGATCTGGATTTTTTTTACATAGATGGAGAGAAGGAGGATCATGAAAGCAAACCTAAATGGGAAAACATTGAATGGTTGGATGAAACTTACTATGTAGGGATTTTTTTTGGGTTAGGGAACTCCAATTTGAGGTCTTTTTTCTTATGGGCAGCCAAATCGGGACATCAGGTCACAGGACCATAGGGAAAGAACGTGCTTTGTCCATTTTCTTGATTTTACGGGACAGCATTTTAAAAGTTCAAACCAAAATTATGAAACCATGTAGTTAATATTAAAATTTCCACTTCATCAGCATTAACTTTACTTAATTGCTTTCAAGTGTTCATAAATCTTTTGTGCTATTTTCTTATGGTTTGGGTTACATAAGCACTCTTCAGTTGTAAGAAAAGAATGTGCTCTGTCCTTGAAAATTTAGAAGCCCATATTATGAGAATGTACTTTTACAGAATGGCCATCATTGCTATAAGATATATACATATGCTTTCATGTACCACAGATTATTGTCTCTGTTGGACGTTGTCATTGCTATAAGGACAGTTAAAAGGTAGAGTGCACAAGAGACTTATTGAACATAAATTTAAGTTACTATTAACGCAGAAGGACCGCGGGGTTGGTCTTGTGATTAGCGTCGCTGACTACAGATCTGTCGGCCCGGGTTTGATCCCCGGTACCTCCTAGGATTTTTCTGAGGTAGGGAGGTCTGGCAGGGATGCACTCAGCCTCGTGATTCAAATTGAGGAGCTACTTGATAGAGAAGTAGTGGCTCCAGTCATGAAAACCACATTAACGGCCATGCTGACCACATGCCCCCCAATCGTGCCATCTGCCTATGGTAGATGATGCAGTGGTCGGGTGGTAGGCCAAGTCCTCCAGGAATGTAGTGCCACAGAGTTTAGTTTTATTAATGCAGAATAGAACATATAGTACAGGATTTAGTACTCAGAAATTTAATTAGGGTAGTACAAAACTGCACACTTTATAACAACAAAATCATAATACATAATTATTTTCAAACATTATCCATCTGCATTAGAAGAAGAGTTCACTGAAGAATTTTTTTGCATCCTCTCCACAAAATTGTTTTAGAATTCTCTTCTGTCATGTTTGAATAAAACTCCTCCAGGATTCCCAAATACACGTCACTGTTCACTGTCGTCTCAAAGAATATGGGCCCCATAACGCGTGTGGCGGAAATGGCACACCAAACACCAATCTTCTCGTCATGCCAGGGTACCTGGTGGATTGCATGTGGATTTTCTGTTGACCAATACCGATTGTTTTGGGAATTTACATAGCCAGACAGATGGGACCACGCCTCGTCACTCATGATGAGCCTTAGTGGGTCCAAGACATCACTGGCAACATTTCTCAACAGCCATGAACAGAAATGTACCCTCTTCTGCAGGTCAGGCTCCTTCAGTTCTTGCACAACACTTATCCGGTACAGTTTTAACTTCAGTCCCCTTAAAACACGTCTGCAATTTCTCTCACTCGCACGAACCTGTTGATTCAGTCTCCTGGTTGACTTACAAGGATTTCTTGTCATTACTTCCTGCACCTGCCTCTGTAATTCAGGTGTGCAGACAGATGGTGGTCTGTTCCTGGAAGCATTTTGAACGGATCCTGTACGCTGCCATTTTTCAATCAATTCCTGTATGGTGCTTTTTGCTGGCACAGAACGTCCTGGAAATTTCTCCTAAAACAAATTCTTTGTTTGCACAAAAGATCCAGTGCGAATGAACGCTTCAACAATGGCAACACGCTCGGGTATCAAATACGGCATTATCACACACTCACACTCATCTGGCTTTGCACGACGAGGCCTTTTTCTCAACTGTGGCTGCAGCTGCCATACACGTGACGGCTACATGTCATGTGTGTCAACCCTGGCTCGACACACCATCTCTTGGAAGGAAGGTAGATAATTTAAGTGTTGCCAAAAACGCAATATACGACTGTAAACAAATAATTGTAGAAAACGCAATATACCATAATATTACAACAGGCCGGTTTTATGTGCCGCACTGTGTACTTCAGTTCACCATATGTAAATTCAACTACTACTACATCTTCTTGAGAGAGTTAATTTATTTGGAGAGCATTGATTTTATTGTTGTTTACCAAAACTGCCACTCACTTTTTACCTTTTCGGAGGGAATATATTTAATGGTTTTTCGATATTCCAACTATTTGGTTCTGATTGAGGTATGGTTCCTGAATAAATATAATGTCTATGCCTTTTTCTATAATTAGTTGACTCATGTTGTAAATCGCCACCTTGGAATGTTTTAGGTAGATTTATGCGCTGTTAATTCTGGGGTGCGCGGTAAAGAGAGTTAAGTCCACTTTCTTGTTACTGAGAATTAGAGTGACTTAACACACTATACCTGCCCAACATAGCTTTACAGATGGATAAACCTATGAGGCACACATCCTTAACTACCGTACAATTTTGAATATGACTTACTGGACTTAACACAAATGTAGGGAACATTTTTATCTATAACTCTATGGACATATCTCAATTTTTTAGGATGGTGGACTTAACTCTCTTTGCCCGCGCATCTCGGAATTGAGATATTACTATTGATATTTCTATTGTGATTAAGATCCATGTTAATAGTCAATGTTCTGCTTGCGTTTCTCAATGGCAGCGATCAAACTTGGACAATCTCTATCCATGGCAGAATGGTTCTCGTTTCTGTGATCCTTTGTATTGTATTTGTTCCAATTCCTGCAGTTTGTACATTTCATGTCGTTTTGTGACATTACTGTACATCCTGACATTTTATGTTCTCCTGCGCATTTAGGACATGTCTCCACTGCTCTACAGTCGCTTGCTCTGTGATTAAATTGGTAGCATTTGAAGCAGCGATCAATTCTTACATAGTCTTCGGCATGGCAAATGAGCCATCCAATTTTAACTTTACTCTGTAAGAGATTCATCCAGTGGCGTAGGAAGGGGGGTGCGGGCCGCCCCGGGTACCATCACCCGGGGGGTGACAAAATAAAAATGTGTCTTTGCATGTAAAAAATCGCTCAAGGGAATTTAAAGAAAATAATAATATTATTTAAAACAATTAAATAAGCTTAACAACTTTCTACAAGTCAACATGCGTATTGAAACTTTTAGTTTTAAATTCATTCAACAAAGGTAATAAATCACGGCCGAACTGGCCGCTGTGTTGATACGAACAATAATATTATGGTTAGGGGGAGGGGTGTATATTTCTGCTAATGCTTGTATCTGCAGTTTTATTAATTTAAACGAGACTTCAACAATCGGTGATATTTTATATCACTCAAGCCGCAACCAATTCTACCCGCTGCGGCAGTCATGGCTTTGACGAAAATAAACTTCGAATGTGAGTTGACTCCGAAGTCTCCTTCAATCTAGATTTTGAACTGGGATGTGCGCATATTTAAGAATAGATTATTAATAATACAGTTCCGTAAAATAGTCACATTACTTCTTTATGAAATTTCTTAGGATCAACCTATAAAAAATTGATGTATAATTCACATAACTTCCTCTGCCCAAATAAAAGTTAGCCTCCCCTTAAAAATAAGAGAAAGTTGTCGCCAATCTTCGTGTCACATCCCCATAAGGTACCTAACCCAAATACAAAATTTTGTTTTCGTACGATTTTCCGTTGCAAAGAGCCATATTGCAAAGAGCGCATATTCAGATTGGGTGGCTTATAACTACTCTTCAGAGAATTATTTCGAAAAAGTGTGTCAAATAAAAGTTTTAGCTCTTAGTATAACCAACCCACGTGCAAAATTTAAAGAAAATCTTAGAGCCGTTTTCGAGAAAACTTTCTTTATGTAAAAATAAGGAAAACGTGTCTCCAATCTTCGGTTCACATCTTGAAAGGTATCTGACATAAATACAAAATTCTGTCCTTTTATCAAAATTTCGCTTGGAAAACAAAATATAAAAATATAAAAAAATCACTCACAAAATAAAAATTTTCACAATTTCAGGAGTGTATTTTGGCCTAGATGTTCGCTTTATTAACGATAAAACCCACGCTCTGTCGCTCACGAAAACAATGTATATCTGTCTGTCTATGACGCACTTTAGAATAATAATAATAATAATGGAATTTATTGTCGTTTAACAGTACAATGTACAATGTACAACATAATGTAGGCCTACTTGATATGTATGTCTTTCCTTAATCCTAACAAAATTGGCTGAATTAGGTTAACTATTATGTCTTATATGCACCATTGGTAGCACTGGTTACAACATAGCGACAACATGGTAACTCCATTCGCTTTATGGATGGTTGATTCATAGTATATCATGATTTCGGAGCTTAGTTTTGTTTTTATATAACAAAATAATTATTACTAATTTTGCATAATCCGTTGAGTTTCCGAGTTACATCAGATAAATTCGTTGCAGCTGCATCTGTCGATAAACTCTTAAACTCTCGTGGGATTACCTTTGACTATCCAAAAAATTACAGTTGGAACTGATCCATCTTTTAAGAATTTAAATGGGGGGGGGGGGGGTTACAGGAAATTTTCCGCACCGGGTACCACCTAAGCTTGCTACGCCACTGGATTCATCCTGTTCTGTGAATTTACTTCTACAACTAAGTTTCGAGATTCTATACCTAAGTTTCTAGATTTCTTCGTGGAAGTAAAAACAAATTTGGCCTTTACATCACCAGCCTTGAGGTTTAGCTCTGGGGTCTGTGCCATAATAATTTCCTCTGTGTACTCTACAGTTACGTCATCTGGAATACTGTATATGACCAAGTTGGGGTTCCAAAGTTTAGGGAATATAGGCTCCAAACGTTGGCAAAACTTCTCATTAATTTCGGTGCGGAGTTTTTCCACTTCTTCTTTACTTCCGGTTCCAATAATGACCCTTCCATCTCTCAGAGTTTTCACAGCTAGAATTCACACTTTCATACTTGTAGGGTTTACAGCTGATTTTGGTAGGATTTTCGTTTCTTCCCCAGACTGGTTTAACCATAACTTTGTAACACTTTTCAGTTTGGCCATCTTTCAATACATCAGCATACAGTTTACTGCTTTCACCACCAGATGTTGCTAGTGGTTGGGACCTTGATATGTCTCTAACATTGCTGTCAAGAGACCTGTCTCCAAGTTGGTCTTGGCCCTTTCACACTAACCTGTTTTAGCTCCTCCTGAACTTTAGTAATCTCATTCATCAGATTATTATTTTCAGTTTTCATATCATTGATATAATTTTTCAGCTGAACACATACCTTTCTTATTGTACTTACAGACTATAGAATTCTCTTCTTCAATTCTCCCTTAAGATTCTTACTTAACATGTTAGGGATAAGGTCCCAATCTTTCCACTGCGTATGGTGTCAGAATACAAGTAGATGGCAAACTTCTCCTCCCTCACAGGGATTTATATAAAAAAGGTAATGCGCATATTCTGATTCTTACTTAATTCTGTCACACTGATTAGTGTTTCAAGAACACATTCTAAATCGTTGTTACTACCTTCCGCTATTTTGGCTTCTGGGATTTGTAACTACAGGTACAACTCGTGCTCCATTGTAGGTTTCTCGATGTGAGAGAGGATGATCTGTTATCACTCTCATTTCCCTTATTGGTCTTGTCTTTAATGGTCATTTTTTTTTTTTCAAATATTCTACTTCAAGGAAAGAGGACTAATCTCTGATCAAGCTCTGATCTACGAAAGGTTTTGCGTTTATATTGAACTCCTTCAATGACTTTTCATCCAATCTTCAGGAATTTCAGCAACAATTTTGCTATTGATCAAACCCATGCTCTTGTCCCAATCCATATACTAATGGCCTCTGATAGGAAATGCAGTTTGGACTGAATCGAAGCACTTGATGATATGAACTAGGTGATGGAGGTACTTGAACACTATGAAGTTTTCCATTGACCCCCACAAGAGTTGCAAAATGTAAAAAGGAAGTAACTTCCTTTGACCCCTTTTTTTCAACATCTTCTGTGTAAGTATAAGATGTAGATTGATCATTGAAGAGCTGATGAATATTGAAGCTGAAGGAGGACAATTGACGTCTGTAGTAAACATTATTAGCACAAACAACACAAGTCTCACTAAGGAAAAAAGTAGAATACTAAAATCATGCAGTAGTGGTATAAATTACTCTAAAAAATGAAAAAAATAATAAAAAAAATGCAATGTTGTCATGAAGTTGCAGGTACGGTATTCTTATAGCTACAGGAAATAGATTATTCATTTTGTAGGACAGAGCATATTCTTTCGAAGTTTGCATGGTCATAACTAGGGTTCGGATGTTTATGACCTAAAAAACTGGAAAATATGACCTTAAATATGCCCTGAAAAATGACTAAATATGACCCAAAAAATCGTAAATATGACCTAATAAAAGAAAGTATTTTCTAATAATAAATGTTCCACTTTTAAACGTTTAATGAAACTAAATTACTACATCGCATGAATGCAATCAGGATCGTGTTTTTAAGAATTTTACATATTATTCACAGTTTTGCTTGCAATGGACATCTAATTTTAAAGCATTTGCTTCTGTGTGATTGCTTCACCACTTCAATATAATATTATGTAGTCCATGCGTGTCCCTATAAAACGTGAAAAATTGCATTAATTTAAAAATTAAATTTCTATTAATTGGGCATAAACATTAAATTAATGAAATAAATTTCAAAGTAGGCTAATACGTACCAGTTTTCAGTCTCCTTTTTTGTCTGCATTACACTATACAACCACGTGCATTTTAAGATTATCGAATAGAAATCTTCTCCTGTTGTCACTTAATATCGTCTTAAACCGCGAGAAGCTCCTTTCGACGTTACAGGATGTCACAGGTAACGTCATTAAATCGTTTTGCAGCCGTCACTTTAATTTCACACACTTTGCAATACAAAATTTTCCCGTCGGTGCAGAAGTGGTTTTCTCCAAACTCCTTAACAAAACTTTTTAGTTTTACACTTTCAGAACACTTATTTTTCGGCATTTTGATGTTACCCGATACCACTGCAAGTGTGAACTAAAAATTTTTTAAAACTGTCTCTATTGAAAGTTGTTAACAACAAGGAGGAAGGTGGTAAAACCCTGTGCATTGTGCTTCAACTACCTGCACTTGTTACTGTCCCTTCACATTCCAGTTACAGTCAAACCAAAATATTAGTAACTCTTTCTCGAAAAAAATTTAACTCTACGATTTAGTGCCTACAGTATACTGTGCAATTGTGCTCTTTTACCGAATTTATTACTGAAATATGACGTTGAATTAAAAAATGACCGAAATATGACCAAAACTATAAAAATGTCCAAAATATGACCTGTGCAATTGTGCTCTTTTACCGAATTTATGACTTAAATATGACATTAAATTAAAAAATGGCCGAAATATGACCTAAACTATAAAAATGTCCAAAATATGACTTTATATGCAAAATAAAAACGGTCCAATTAGGATAACAAAAGTGCAATTCCTGTTTAATTTCAGTTTGCGGCAAGATTAGACGTCAGGATAAAAATATGATATGTCATGAACATCCGAACCCTAGTCATAACCATGTTCTTTCATTATACATGAAATGAATATCTACTTGCAATGACTGGAATTAGCACTGTTTTTTTCTTGCTATTTAGGAGATTATAAAGACCCTTTAATGAGGAAAATAGACTCATTTCAATTTGAGTAAAAATGGACAAAGCATGTTCTTACACTGTGGTCTTCTTTACTTTCAACTTGGAAAGTGCCATAGCTACTTTTAACATGAGTTAACACCTTCTACCTAGGGAGCCTCTTGAAAAGTGGTGGCTTGGTTGTAGAGAAAAAGGACAACTTTCGCCAGCAGGTTTTCAAAAAAGGATTTCAGCACCACTGGACATTTTTCCTGACTAAGGAACTAGGATCTCAGTCCTTCAAAAAGTGCAAGAACTCTTCCAAGTGCTGCCATTAATGCTAACTATTTACTGTTACTATAACGTAAAAATTTCCTGTACTCAAACTCAGCAAGGCTGCAGAAATCCTTTAGTGATTCTATTCTCGGTGTATGTGAGAATATGGTAGTAAATTTTGTGAATAGCCAATTCTGCGACAGTAGGTGAACATTCTGCAGCAGTCTTAATTGTGTTGTGAACTATATGTGCTGCACATATAACCCCAAGGATTTCACAGTCTGATACCATTTTATGTTTGTGAAAAATATTTCTTTTCCCTTACATGCTGCCCCACCAAGATTACTGTTGGTTATCACCACAGAACACAATTATGTTGTTATCTAGATTGTTTTTTGCAAACATATAGGTCAGGGTAACAATATCTGCTGTCTTGCTGGGATGTTATATTATGTATATATCTGATTATACTGTAGTCTACCTGAAAAAACAATATCACAAATAAAAGGTGATATACTGTAGTCTACCTGAGAAAACAATATCACAAATAAAATTTGATGTACTGTACACCTCAAAAGCTATCGAAAGAAAATTTCCAAAGTACTGCTTGAATAGATATTTATGATTTAAATGCTAAAACTCTAAGAGGGGACAATAATTTGTTTTGGGGGGGGGGGGCAGTCCCTCTAGCCCACCCCTGGGTATGGGCCTGATTCTAACCCTAAGAGAGTCAGAACATTACTTAGTTGTTAAAACTGCATTAAAAAATTTCATTCCATATGTATTCATTCCATATCCATAAAACCATAAAACATAAAACAGAACCATATTGACTTATTTAAATTAAAAAATGCCTTATCAATATTAAAGTTCTTAAAATGTGGAAAAGTCAGATATATTTCAACTGAGGATGACCACAAGTTGGTTGAAATTTATCTGATTTCCACATTTTAAGAACTTTAATATTGACAAGGCATTTTTTAATATAGTCCTCGTTGTTGATGCTCTGGCAATAGCAAAGAAAAGTGCAAATTCCCTTACCGTCAGTGCACTTAGAGGATTAAGAAATTATGGTTCAAGTCACATTAAAAGAAAATAAGTAATAGATACAAACATTTTCTCCTTCAATAGAATCTAAATTATTCAAGCTAATATGGATCAGGCCCACCTCACATATTAAAAATCTTGGATAATATGGAAGATTTCTGTTTATTAGTAGTTTTATATAATTAACTTTAATAGGCCTGATGAAAATATTATTTACTTTGCAAACCTGCATTGTTGCTTACTGCACGTAAAGCTACTGTGTACAGAGTGGGCCAAAGATTACGATTGGGTATTTTACATATTAGAAAAATAAAACGGCACGAGTGATGTAATTCTTTTATTATCGAAAATTTCATAAACTAGCTGCAATTCTATGTCTTGTTGCAAGGGTAAAATAATTTAGCAGCCATGGAACATTTATTTACTTATTTTTAGATGACTTATCAAATTATTCATGTAACTGCATGTTTTTTCATTTATGTACAGGTAGGGGGGAAAAAGTGGACCGACTCTTGTAGCTGATTTCAGAGCCTTGTGATACATAAATAAATGTAAGAGATGTAACGGAAACGTTTGTTTTCACAAGCAATGCAAATTACGTGAAATTATTTCTCAATTCAAGCAATTTATCGATACTAGAACAAATTTCAGTACATTCCCTGCTATCCTGTGAATGCCACTAGGCATGTGTGGTGGCTCATATCGGCAACTTAGATATTTTAGTCGGTCCGCTTTTTTTCTCTCCCTACCTGTACTTTACCAAGACGCTATCCTTCCCCTTATACCTGTTGATACATGTAATGTGAGGGAATTCAGGTCTTCCAATCAAAGATTTTCTTTAGTAGGTCTAAAGTTTAGAAACATAATTTTGGAACTATTAAGATGACTTAATCTGTATGATCTGTATAAAGGAGGTTTTTTAAATTTTTAAAATGGGAACAAGTTAATAAGAATGGGTAAATGTTAGCTATAATAGGGTATATCTGGAATACATTATGCTTGTATGGAATTGTACAAAATTTATTTTTTAGAATTGTGATACATATTTGTAAGTTTTATTAATAAAAAATCTAATATTATATTATCACATGTAACTTTGTTCTTGATTTACAAGACTTTTCTTACGAGAAAGGACAGAAGTATTAAGCAGGCTGAAAGTCATAAGTTTCTACGCTGTGTTTCATAAGAGGTTATATTACTGGCACTGAAGCAGTACTGAGTATGCCTTTTCTACATTGAGTACGGTACTCCTCTAACATAAGGTAATCATAAGCTTAAATGTAATCTTGGGGTAACATGAGGCTTGTTATTTGGGCGTCTTCGGCTTGTGGTTCCGATTCCTATGTCAGTTTAGATGCTGTTGAAAAAGCGTATGCAAGGTTCACAATTCTGAGTTCTATCTGCTCTATGAGAAGTAATGCCACTAATCAGCTGTAGTGTGTTTCCATTTATATATTTACCAGGATATTGAGATGTACCAGGGACCGAACTTAACACTTTGCTGACTGTATGCATAACTAATATACTAATAACTCTCAACTTTGTCAGCTGTTCTGATGTCTGAGTAACTGATATGTTGTACTTACCTTCTGATAACTGTCGATAATGTAAGAAACGCGATTCTTATTTATTCCTTTCAAGTTAGATAAACTAACTGAAATATACTGTAACATACTACTATGCCACTTGTTTTTATATTATTCATATTTTCTGTTGATCTAGTTATTAATTTTTTTCATCAGTAGCTTAATATTTAACACCGCCAGGTTAAATAAATAAATAAATAAATAAATAAATATTCACTTTAAGCTATCACTGTTTGTTGTAGACGAAATTTGTTCTTTACTGTATTTTTAGTGGACTTGATAACTGTATGCTGTAGTATCCTGCTATGTCGCGATGTAAAACTGTAAGTAGCACTAGAGAAGGAGAAAAAAGCAAACAAGATGTCACACGTTGAAGTTTTAAGTGCCTGGGAGTTGATGCTAACTTACGTGGATGCTAAAGCTGTGGACATACTATGATATTTTGGTGCTTTTACTTTTTTTATATTTTCTTTTGTACATATTTCTTTGTTTCTCATATTATCTAACATTTTCAGTGATCCGTCATCCTCCACGTCCAATTTAGGTCAGATAATCGAGACTATAAGCAGTTACTAGTATTAGCAATTAGGCCTTGTCAAATATTGCTGCATCTGTCCCTTTGCTCTCAGAAAATAATTAGTCTATGTACCGAAACCTCCGTGTGGAGGCCCTATGACCCTACCCAAGGGGATTACAAGGATGCATGAATGAACAAAACGTTGCCGCATCTCAGCCTTCTGGCCTTGTAAATGTGAAGTGAGCTGTAACTTCACAGATAAGTAGAGAAGCATTGTTCATTTCTAGATGTTGTCACCTAGATGATGATATTTATTTTGTTGAATGTTTTAGTTCTAACTGATCCTTAGTAGCCATATATTTTTAGTAATTATTGTCCTTCCAAAAAATCTTCAGAAGTATCCATTTTCTCCACATCCTGGACATATGTAAGAGAGTCACAGGGTAATAGTGTCATGGTTATGAAAAATATGCATTCAGGAATTTCTTCCTGGAGGGGGTACAAAAACAAACAAGAAACCTTCTGCATGTACAGATTGCACAAAACATCATTCTGGAGGTAGTCTCTTCTGAATAACCTAGTCCCCCATAAACGATTGCTCCATTCACTATATTACAGCTTGTCCTTGGCTGACCATTCAATATGTTTTTACACTTATTCCTGCTACTTTGAGTAGGGTAATTCCATACAAAATTTTAACTTTTGAAGCGTCAAATTTCCTCATCACATTGATGTGAAAAGACTTAAGCGCCACTGCGATCACTTCATTGTATGCGAACCTTTACGATGCACACATGTACAATGGTTTGAATACTTGCAAGAACATGTTACTGAGATTAGGAATGGTTTGAGTTTTACAAAGCGACTGCTAAAATACGAAATCAGCTTTGTACACACGTACTTGATTCCTTGTGACTGCAGAAGCAAACTTATCTTGGCTTCAACATGCAGAGTAGTGTGTAAAGAATTCTGTGATGGAGTTAGACAAATGCCTAATAAGTTACCGTATTCTAAGACTGTCCGGAATATTGTGGTTCGCAAATAAGTTCTGTGTGTAACAGCCCGAGAACATATAAGCCAATGAAGAGTGAGTTTGCTTGGCGACTAATTACTCTGCTGTCCCGGGCTGTAGAAAACAAAGTAGTAACAATTATCACAGTAATGAAATTTCCAAGCGCAGGAAAGCTGTACGTGAATCTAAGTGGCGCCATGTGAAAGCTTCATTGCCCAAGTAGGCCTACCGCTTTAAAAAACATTCACAGGGTACATGCCCTTTATATCTTCAATAAAGAGTGTAGTTGTGATTGACTAAGTCAAATGGTGAAATACTTGTATATAGCCTCAATAAGCCAATGGTACTAAATTTCTAAACTCGGCAAACAAACAAGTCTTTGAAAATAAAACAGTAAAATGTTTTTGGGCTTGAACCTAATGTTCCAATTTGCCCAGGCATCAAAAGGAAAATAGGGGAAAAAAACTAGTTTTAAAATTGTGAGTTGTGGGGAAGGGGAGTATCCTGAACAATAAACTCAAAGTCCCCAAGGATGGAGGGTGCTCAGGGGGTAGGGAACGTTGAAATGTTTTTCTCAGTTTCTCTTTAAAAAATAAAATGGGTTCTAGCTAAACATTTGGTTAAACTACATAAAATTTCGTAAAAAAAATCTGAATAATTTATTCTGTACAATTAATAATTTAGGAAATAAAGGGAATGAAAAATTACATTGTTTGAAAATTTTTATTTTTATTAACTTTGTTTGAAACGATAAAGAGGGCTGGTCTATGTCGGAGCCAACGTCTTGCTGCATTCAATTTCCTTAGAGTAGCACAATACATTTCAGAGTTGATCGTTCCACCATGAGGGAGGACATCAAACAGAATAACCCCTTCAGAGTCCCAGAAGACTGTAGCCATGACTTTACCAGCTGAGGGTATGGCTTAGAACTTTTTCTTTGAAGGCGAATGGGTGTGGTGCCACTCCATGGATTGCTGTTTTGTTTCTGGTTGGAAGTGATGAATTTCATCACTTGTGACAATGTTTGACAAAAAATTGTCACCATCAGCCTCATAACGAGCAAGCAATTCCGCACAGATTGTCCTTCTTAATAATAATAATAATAATAATAATAATAATAATAATCTTTATTGGTCCAAGATCAAAATAAATTTGAATAGGACTTCATCATAAATGCAAGTAAATTAGACACAATATAGCATCAATTGGTACAATATAGTATAATAAGATTATGTGAATTAAAAATTAAAAGTTAAAATTGTATATTTATATTGGTTTCAAGAAACTCGTCAACAGAATAAAAAGGATTCAATAAGAACCAATTACACAGTTTTACATTAAAAGTGTTGAAAGGAACAACTCTAGTTGAGACAGGAAGCTTGTTATAAAAATCTATACCCTTGTAGAAACTTGTATCATTGGTCATCTGTAGTCTACATCTAGGAAGATTCAATTTAGAGTTATTTCTTGTATTGAAGTTATAGTCCAGTCAAATTAGATTTTTTGCTGCATTAAATCATGTAGTTCCAAATGTTTCAGGAATGTGTAGTGGGAGGTCCCCTGAACAACGTCTAATGCTTTCCCGCCAATTTCAGGTGCCGCGGGGGGTGGGAGGGGGGAGGCTCAAAGGTCCCTTTTTTCAGTTTTTGGCGCAAATCTCGAAAACAGTGCATCGTACAGAAAATGTTATGGTATTCAAAATTAAAGCTTATTAAATTCCCGACAAAACGGTATATTCATATTTATCTTTATATGTTACCGTCTCCGAGAATGAGCCGGCGAAAATGGAAAACCTGCAGAAAAATTTGTAGTGCCTCACGTTTTTCGTCGAACTCACCCTTCCAATTCTTTAGTTTTCCATTTTACAAGAAACTTGTATGAAAAGAAGTTGTAGAGAATTACATGTTCTTCAAGAATATACATAGGGGAACATGGGGGAATGGCGTGCAGAGGGGGAATGCCGTGCATCTCTGTTTGACGGTTATAAGTGATGTCAGACTTTACTGATTGGTGGTGAGCTCTAGCGGCAATCCCTATAAACAATCTCATAGCATCAAGAGGGCTGATTGTTGAGCTTCGTGCGTGTTAGAAGTAATAACGTATTTCTTCGTATATGCTTATTACACTGGTGCTCTGTTCAAACTAAGGTAAGCCCTAATGATTTGTTATTACAACAGTGATATTGCAATGTTAGGTAAAGTGCAGTGTTACTTTTAATGTGACCACAGAGAGACTACGAAATCTTAAACGGGTTCAAAACAGCAAACCATAAACACTATAATGGCGGAACGGGGCAATGGCACACACCAAACGGTAAAGTGCACGCCATTGCCCCAAAAATTATTTTTTAAGATATTTCCCTTTCACAGTTACTACAGTACCAGTTACTCTCATTTTATGAATAACAATAGATATAATTCCCCTAAATAAGCTCATATTAAATTTTAAAGATGGTAAGAAACAGAAGAAGAGAGACAAACATGGGAAATGGAGTCAGGAAGTCATGGAAGCAGCTTTCAAAGCTGCAAAGGGCCGGAAGCAAAGGGAGGTAGGCAGGTCTTTCGGAATTTCTCTGTCAACACGGAGAGATAGATATGCCAATGGGGAAATACGAGGAAATGCATATGATAGAAATCCACTAGACACATCAGAGCCAACAAATTCTCATGTTACATCTAAATCCCATTAGGCCTACATCTAAATCTCCATTACCAGGCCCAAGTGGCAAGACTCAGGTCTCAAAAAGAAGGCAAAATTCCGCCATATTTACGGCAACCCCTAACAAAGCAGGCCTAGTTGAAGCACAAGAGAAGAAAGGAAAAAGGGTGGATAAAGTGACCAAAAGTCAGAAAGAGAAAGAAGAAAAGAAAGAAGCTAAAAAACCTGCAGAAGAAATCTGTCTTTTGAAAGCTCAACAGACGAAAGCCTACAATTTACTGATGATGAAACTAAGGTCGATTGGATCCCCGATGGAGCAGATGCTTCAAGTAGTGCGGAAAAAGATTCTTCCGCCTGCCTTTTCTGTAAGGATTTTGGCAGAGGCATTGCACCTAATGATGTACGGGATTGCCCCAATGTGTGGGGTAATGCCGTACTTTGCATGTATTTGGTTTTCTAATTATATTTTTCTAAAGAGAGTTCGTGGCGAAAATTTAATGCGACGCTTTCATACATCATGAAAACATTATTATTTTACGAAAGAAAAAATCTCGAAATATTATTTCAGAACTCAAATAATGTTAAGCTTCCTTAAGTGCACGCCATTTCCCCACCTTCCCCTACATTTGATAATTTATCTTCACGTAGTCAAAAGTTAGACCGTTTTTAAATTTCGGGTTCGATTTCGAGATTCCGCTAGTAAACTGCTCATCATTTTATTTCTGTTTTCAAGTGCTTTAATTCGCTGTATCATTTTATTTATTGTTTATGTGAACATAAATGTTATTTATTATCCATATAACTAACATATATATATATATATATATATATATATATATATATATATATATATATATATATATATATATATATATATAATAGCTAATAATGCAAAAGTAATAAAAGAGGCTTACACAACCTAATTTCCGCTCACCCTTCTATCCTGTCACACATTTAAAGCTGTTCATACTCATATTCCTCATCGTACAACTCTTCCAAGTCCTCTTGAACGGGAGCATTGTTAGTGCAAGCACCGTGGCAATTGCCACAGACAGGTGAGCAGTGGATGCCGGCTTTCCGGCATCCACATCTCATACCGCAGCCTGTGGGACAATGACAAAATATGGAGTTGAGCACGCTGTCAGGTGCAATAGTGGCGTTGGTCTTAATAGGAGTCAGATATCCCCCATCTTCTCTTGTCCAACCCCAACGTTCAGGTTCGAGAGATTACTTTCCAAACCACTGCTGGACCTGTAGAAACACTCTGCACGAGTGATGTAGAGCAGCATCTTTTGTAGGTGGCAATGAAGACAAGTTCGCTTTCATCTTGGCTGAAGATTTGATGAAGCACATGTACCTGTGGATAAAACACAATTGAATTCAATAGAATATTTATTTATCAAACAGCATGATTCAATGAAGTTAGTACATGCAATACAAAATGAAATGTACCTGTGATGATTGAGGTCATGCTCGTTGGGTGGGGCCTGATACATCAGTAGGAACATTTGTTTCCCAGCTTCAGCAATATCTCCTGGCGTGGATGTGGAGTCGTAAAACACTTCAGCGATGTTTTTGGTTTCGTTAGGAAACCGCTGGAAATATTTAAGTATGGCTGCTTTACTTTTTCCATAAATCGCAGAAGTGGTATCGCATCCAGTGAAGCAATGGATAAACAGAATGTATGGGCTGAATGGCAAGGCCTGAAGTTGTTGGGAGCAGTACAACCTGTCTTCTGTGTTGCCTCGTCCAGGCTTCATAAAAAACACATTCGTGTCTCGTGGTGTGAGTGCCACGAGCAAGACGAGCAGGTCTATGTCTTCGCCAATTACCACCACAGTTGAATGAGAGGTATTTTCCAGTCCACACCTAACAATGCTGCAGTCAGCGTCTCCTTTGTCTATGATGACTTGAACACCTTTTGCGCCCAAGGCCTGCGCTAACATACATATGAGCTTGGTTTTGTTCCTTTCGTTGGAAAGGAAATTTTCCTGCCGAACAGTAGCCACCATGTTCTCATCAAAGTCTATATCCACTGATGTTTTACTTGATGCCCTTCGATGTTGTTCGGCTCTTTTCGTGGAATTCGTGTCTTCGTAACCGTCAAAAACCATAGCAGAGTTGTAGCCGTAACGGTTGATCATGTAAGACAGATCGCAGATGAAGGCGAACTTGGTGTTGTTGTTCCACTTTACTCTATGAAGGAGGAAGCCGCCATCGATTACCGTGAAACTGTTCTTCAAGTTGACAATTTTATTGCTTGAAGGAAAGGCATCGTAGAGAGCTGACTTTTTTGCGTTTTCCTCATGATCCCTTCGTCGAAAAGAGCCATGGGGTATGGGGCTAACTCACACTTCAACAGCTCCTCTACATCCTCTTTAGTTTTCTGGGTAATTATGGTCCTCTGGAAAATCATTAAAGGCTTGATCACCACCACTCCGCTGTCCAGTTTGACAGTGTTGCTCATAGCAGCCAATGGGACTACTGCGTTCTTCTTATTATCGCTGCACTCATAACGTTGACGGGCGGCTCGCTTTGTTCTCATATTACAATGCTTGTTGTTACTCTAAAAGGTTTTCTCAAAAGAAACCGCTGACTGAATTCGTGTTGCCAATTCTCTCATTGCTCAATGTCATTGCCACGTAAGTGTTTTGCTGCATCTACATCTTCCGCTCTGTTTACTAACACTGTGCAGTGTGGCAACTACTCCAAGCGGCGGCGACTTCTTTGATGTTAACTGTCAATGAATTGAGTGCGGCGATAATACACTGCTTCATTTCTGCGAAGTTCATTCCAACAAAAGTTTCCATTGTAGGGGTTCCGATTTCCATTGCTTGGTAACAGTTGATGTTATTGGTTCCTATTAATCCGGTTGAAAGGGACATCAAAGAATCGCGTACAGAAAATGTCGGGTGATCAGCCAACCACTGAGCAAGTTTCCTTCTGTCTTGGTCATTTCTGCTAACTCGTGATGCTCGAAAGTCGACATGCTGTTCTCCACTCACAGAATGGACGCCGGCAAACTGCTCTAATGAAGAACATATGGCTGTAGCTGTGCGTGCCCCTTCAACCCATTTCGCCAACACAGAATCACTCATGCCTCTCCCTCGTGAAGTCCACCTTCACTTTTCATGTCACGCATCAGTGTCACTTCAATTGCCATATCAGACCACAGTCTTACCAACATTTGGAAATAGTAGTATTTTAGTTAAAACCGTCGTACACTAACTATGTATACTACGTCGATTATAACGTACATAAAAGTTCACATTTTATACATACTGGTATAAAGGGTCACATGCATATTTATATATGCACATATATATATATATATATATGCACACATATATATATGTATATATATTAGTTATATAGGTAATAAATACCATTTATGTTTACATAAACAATACATAAAGTGATAAAGAGAGTTAAAGCACTTGAAAACGGAAATAAAATGATGGGCAGTTTACTAGCAGAATCTCGAAATCGACCCCGAAATTTAAAAACGGTCTAACTTTTGACTACGAGAAGATAAATTATCAAATGTATGTATATTCTTGAAGAACATGCAATTCTCTACAACTTCTTTTCATACAAGTTTCTTGTAAAATGGAAAACTAAAGAATTGGAAGGGCGAGTTCGACGAAAAACGTGAGGCGCTACAAATTTTTCTGCAGGTTTTCCATTTTCGCCGGCTCATTCTCGGAGACGGTAACATATAAAGATAAATATGAATATACCGTTTTGTCGGGAATTTAATAAGCTTTAATTTTGAATACCATAACATTTTCTGTACGATGCACTGTTTTCGAGATTTGCGCCAAAAACTGATAAAAGGGACCTTTGAGCCTCCCCCACCCCCCGCGGCACCTGAAATTGGCGGGAAAACATTAGGCGTTGTTCAGGGGACCTCCCACTACATATTCCTGAAACATTTGGAACTACATGATTTTTTGCAGCAAAACCATATTTTTTTATCTAATTTGACTGGGCTATTATGCACATCTGATCTCATCTCAAGACTACTAATATTCTTATGTATGTTGACCAGATTGGTATAAATAAAGATACAAACTGTCATTATTTTCAGCTGAATAAATAAAGGCCTACAAGGTTCATTAAATTTCTTATTAAGCATAATTCTTAGTGCCCTTTTTTGACATTTCAGTATTTCATCACAGCCAGATGAATGGCCCCACAAGTGAAGTCCATAAAGTATATGGGTATGCAAGAGTGCAAAATAAACATTTCTTAAGGTAGAAAGTGGAACGTAGGTTCTCAATTTGCGAAGGAGGAAGGTGGCTCTGGAAATTTTAATACACACAGAGACCGTATGAGGTTTCCATGATACTTTTGGGTCTAGCAATAAGCCAAGTAATTTTACAGATGAGCAATCGTTTGAAATTTCTCTTAAACTAAAATTCATAGTTTTAGTTTTGGTGTCATTAAGCAAAAATCCATTAACAGAAAACCAGTGCTTAGCAATATCAGTACTTTCTATGGTTAAAAGATCCAATACTTCAATATCACAGTGACTCATCCTAAGGGTCATATCATCAGCATATAATACAGGTGATTCAGGTATATTATATATTAAATCATTGACCATTACTAAGAAAAGAAAAGGACCAAGTATCGAGCCCTGAGGTACCCCATAGTGGATATTAATGAGACCAGAACATTTATCACTGACAGATACATATTGAGATCTACCTGAGAGATAAGACTGCAACAATTTCACACTTTCATCAGTTAATCCATAAAACTGAAGTTTCATTACCAGAAGCTCATGTACAACACAATCAAAAGCTTTCGAAAGATCGCATAAGATAAGACGGGCAAAATGTTTGTTTTCAAATGCATCAATTATATACTTCACTAATGTTTCAAGCGCCAGGACTGTTGATTTCCCAGATCTAAAACCAAATTGCAAATTTGACAATAAACTATGATGCTCAAGATACATTGAAAGTTGTTTGTACATTATAAGCTCAATTATTTTTGAAATTACAGGTACTAGACTGATTGGACGATAATTACCTAATACGGAGTAATCACCATTCTTGTGAAGAGGTATAACTTTAGATATTTTAAGACATGAAGGAAAATCACCTTGTGTGAGACTTAGATTAATTAAGAAGGCAAGGGGAGCAGCCATTACATGAATAATTTGTTTGACGGTATAGTTGGATAAACCATAGATATCAGAACTTCGTGATGAGGATAAGTTATTTACCGATTCAATAATATCATGCTCTGAGATTGTTTTCCAGTTAAATTTGACATCATTTCTAACCGGAGGAGCATTCTTACAAAGCTCCATTGCACTATAAGCATTATAGTCCACGGAGGAAACAATGTCCTTAACAGCTTGTACACAATAGGAGTTGTATGCGTCCGGATTGATATCCACCAATGACCTACCAACATTACCTCTTTCTATGTTTACTAATAGCCAACTGGCTTTACATTCTTTGTGGTCTTCAGTTAGGCATCGAGGAACCCAGCGGGAACAAACCTTTGAGTACCCCGACTGGTGGACAAGTGCCCACTGCCAGGTTTCTGTAGACATTCTGCAAGCGCCTATGAATATTTGTGATGCTCTGGTTTTCCGCCAAAAGAAACTCAATAACTTCTCTGTTTGAAACATTGAGCTGGAGGTCAATGGTTTGGAACGCACCACCGTTACAGACACCATTTTGAAGGCTAGTTACAGCGCTTCCACCAATCGGAAATTAATGGAACCATATGAGATGAAGCAGGAATATTTTAAATATGCCCCAAAAACATGTCAATTTTTTTCAACCAAAATTGGCCAAGAAAAAAAAAATGTGTTGCATTACTTATTGAACGACCCTCGTATAAAACAAGTATCCCATTGCTAGCCACGTTTGTGCAAAGACATTTTGTTTCTTTGAGATTTGCAAATTTAGGATGGCACGACTTATGTCATTAATATTTTCTGATGGTGCCAATTTGACATCTGCACATAGATCCACCTCCATACTGGTTTGGATGGCGGACAGCTAGTAAGCCAATGATGTAGGGCAGACACGGGCAAACCCCTGTCCATTGACACGCAACCCGTAAACTTTTGTCAACTTACACATAGTTTGAAAAGAACGGATAGATGGAGACACAAGCAGACAATAAGTGCAGTGGCGGTTGCTCATTCTTAGGGAAACACTAATTTCACTTTAAAATGTACACTACAATACAGAAGCTTTCACAACAACCAGTACCCTATCAGCCTCCATAAGACACACTTGGTACATAGCAGAACACCAGCTTAATGTAAGTATATCCAAATAATACATATCCCATTTAGCGTCAGTGAACATTAAACGCCATAAAAGTAAACGGCTTATTAATCAAGAGAGAAAAACAGTGTAAAATTACAAAAAGACTTTGTACAAAAATCCCACATTTATGATTTTTAGACTTGGTGTTGATAGATTTTAAGATTGGAATGTATACAAATCTTTGAAAGACAAGAGCTATATATTGGCTTAATATATTTATATCAACACATATAGGCACGATTATACTTGAGATAAGTGAAACTTTTAACCTATCTTAATATCCTTTATAATTTTAAACTTGTGTGTAAAATTATAATTAATTTTATTAGAATTGTACTGCAACAAATACATGCCATAAAATTAAACTGCTCAGCAAACAAGTGAAAAACAGTATAAAAAGACTTTGTACGAAAAATCACATTTATTTTATAATTTTAGACTTGGTGTAAATAAATTTAAAGTGTATTGTATAACAAAACTTTTTTGTAAGACAAGAGCTATTAGACTGGCTTAATATATTTGTACCAATGTATATAGGCACGAATATACTGGAAAGAATTGAAACTTATAACCTAACTTATTACCGTTTATAAATTTAAAATCATTTTAAAATTAAGTGAATTTTATATGAATATTTAACGAGTCTTTATAAGACAAGAACTTTAGAGTGACATAATATACTTTTATCAATGTATATAAGCAATTTTATTCTAGAGATATTTGTAACTTTGAATCTAACTTAATAAGAGTAAGAATTTTAAGCTACATATTTGAGTGCATAAGACAGTGATATAACAAGTAAGATACAAAACATTATATTATTAATTTATTAAATTCATCATCTTGCAGCTTCAATATTATGTAATGTATTAGGTATGACATAAATTTTGATCATAATTGTTAAAAATAAATTACAGGTATAGAAAAGAAACAGAAAGAAAAACTCAATGTATATAACAATGTACAAAATGCTATAATAAAAATTGATAATATATACATCCCAAATCTTGCAAATTCGGACTTAAGTTCGTTAATGTGGTAATGAAAATACTAGTATATAGGCGGACAAGTTTGTAATAAATTGAACTTTAATTAGTCGTTACTCTGGTACCGGTCAACCGATTAGGTACAAAATTAATAGGCTTCTTGCCATGGACATTATAAATGCATGTACCAAGTTTCATGAAAATCCGATAAAGCATATTTGAATTATGGGGCCTTTTGTTATATAATACCATAAAAATGCACTAAATTGGGCATTCTTCCGGTGCCGGCCAACCGATTTGGTCCAGTATCAACAGACGTCTTCCGATGGACATTATAAATGTGTATACCAAGTTTCATGAAAATCCGATAAAGCGTATTTGAGTTATGGCGCTTTTAAATAAAAACACTAAATTGGGTTTGACGCCGGTACCGGTGAACCGATTTGGTTCAATAACAATAGGGTTCTTCCCATGGGCATAAATGCGTATACCAAGTTTCATGAAAATCCGATAAAGCGTATTTGAGTTATGGCGCGTACAGACACACGGACAGACATTTTTCGTCCTCTACGCACAATCTCATAAAGTACCATACTGGCACTTAATAACATAACACACAACAGTATGTCAACTAGATTTACAGAACTGTGTAATTCTTCTAACCCCTTTACTTCCAAAATTATTAATCTTTCAGAAAATGGTTTAAGTTTATTTTTATAGGAAATGTTATGTTTGTGTATAAAGGTTTCCCCCCCCCCCTTACTTGAACCCATAGTTTTCGAGGTACTCGTGTTTACAGCAAACCAAGAACAACATGCAAAGTCCCCAACCTCCCGCGCACCACCACCCTCGGGGACTTTAGTTATATTGTTTACGACACTCCCCCACCCACAACTCTGGAAAATTTACACTTTTCTTTCTAATGAGTATGTTATAGTCTTTATTGCTTGGACTAAATACAGCTTCAACGGATGGATTGTTCATTAAAATAAAGTTATCACTGTTCCTAACATAACTACCATTAACATTGACAGTACCGGTACGGAAAATGAAAGATATACACAGAATCCAAAAATCCATTGGATTTAGCATTTTTTATCCTTTCCTAAACAATACACCGGAGTTTCGTTTATATTCTGTAAGTTACTCCTTAAGTCTGCACTTAGTCATGTTTGTGATGTTGGCGAAATTGTAGACTTGGTACCAATCAGTGCTGCCCGGCAGACACAGTGTTAAGTGAATTTCAAGTGTAGTGTTCTGGAGTAAAGTGTTTTCCGTGCCTGAAGTACATATGTTCTTCAGCGATTTCATAATCAGACTGTTTTCTTCATCATGGATTTTGAAAGGTAATGTAGCTTAATATTATTTATCATACGTTCATTTTTTTCCATTACAAGTGTAGAAAATAAATGTCATGACGGTCTTCTAACCTCAACATTTCAACCACCATATAATGTCCAAATGCAAATACCACAGAAAGAAAACCGTGGAGACACGAGGACTTCAAAACTGAATCAGTATATGACAACTACTGGGAAAAAATAGTTTTTTGTTTCACCCTAGGATCCTCTCTAATGAGGCCCGCCTGGGAAGGTGGGGTTTAGGGTTTCGTCACAGAAGAAATTCAATGTGAGACATAATAAACCTCGTGCTATTCAGTATATTGCTCCTAAACTAACATGAACGCTCCTAACCTAACAAAACGGCGGAGCTTGGCTGGGGTGCAGCATAAATCTATCTTTTGCCCAACTACTAATGATGGACCCTAGTATGATAGGCACTGTCACTATTGTACCGACACAACATTTTATTGGCCAAACACGAAGTTGGTAGTTTCAATCAGCCGTTCGGGAGATGCCCACATATTAAGCTGCTTTTAGAGGTTAAGGAAAGTTATATAGTAGCCTAAGCCAGGATCTGCCCACAGTTATATTAAGATGGTTTTTAGAGGTAGGGAAACCTTAGACAGTAACGTCTATCCACATTGCGAAGTCTGATCGGTACAGTAGCTGCAGTAGTCCGCTTGGGAGTTAGCAGAGCTGCCCACAGTATGCAGCTGACTTATGGGGTTAAGGAAATGCTATACAATAACAAAATTGTAGAGGAATTAGTAGAGAGCTGTCCACAATATGCAGCTGACTAAGTGTTATACAGTAAGCAAAGAGTTGCCTACAATTATATTGGGAAACGTTAGACAGTAACGTCTTTCCATGCCCAAGTCTGTAATTTGGCACAGTCACTGCCCTGGGCAGTAGTACAATAGTTACAGTCGGCCGTTCGGGAGTTAGTAGAGAGCTGTCCACAATATGCAACAGACGTAGGGATTAGGAAATAACGAAAGAAAAAATGTAGAAAAAGAGATAGTAAAAAGGATAGCAAATTCTTCTTAAAAAATACAAGCTCTTTCCGAATTAAGCAAATTCAAATTTTATGTTATCACTTACTAATAATACCTTGCTAGAGAACGTGAAATTCCATGTTTAATCAAATGGTAAAAAATGGAATGATTTTGGTGACAATTTTGGGTGGGGGGGAACCCCGAAATTATTTTTCGTGTAGTGCGCCAAAACCCTAGAGCCCTGTGATTACATATAAAATGTACAACATGTGAATGGCACTTTCTGTGCTCAAGGTCGCGAGTTCGATCCAGGCCCAGGTCGATGGCGTTTATGTGTACATAAGTGTGAAAGACCCCGGTCAAAATTCCGGCACACCTCCGACGGTCACAGGCCTAAATTGTAGTACACCCCGTCATTAAATAACTGGGCAAAAGATAGATTTATGCTGTACCCCAGCCAAGCTTCGCCGTTTTGTTAGGTTAGGAACGTTTATGTTAGTTTAGGAGCAATATACTGAATAGCACAAGGTTTATTATGTGTCACATTGAATTTCTTCTGTGACGAAACCCTAAACCCCACCTTCCCAGGCGGGCCTCATTAGAGAGGAGCCTAGGGTGCAGGATAAATATATTTTTTCCCCAATAACTGTATACCCAACCATACATGATGTATTCAGGTCGATCTGAATTCTGTGAAGATTTTTCACAATTTTCATGTAGGTTAACCCCTTATTGTGTAAGTTTTACGCTGGGCTGGAACTTTGAGTAGCCTACATACCGTAGGGGTTGGTTTTTTGACAGAAAAATCTTTAGGTTCGGTTTGTATTTTGATATCAAGTAACCGGCTAAATACAGCTAGCCTATACATTTAAGATTTCATCTAGCAGGAATAGTGGGGAAATTATTGACGCAATCTCTTGGGCAGTAAGTCTCGCGAAAGCTTAAGATAGGATGCTGATCATGACTTCAACAACAATAACCAACCTTTTTATAAATCTACAGAATCTGAATAATCAGAATTTTACAAGAATATCGGCATATATGGAACAAAAATATGACCAGAATAGAAGGGAACTGCAATCAGAATCAAGGAAAACCCAAAAAGCCCCCGAAGCCTAGAACCAAGGGAACGTGAAGGAGCGAAAGATCCCCAGGCTCAGCAACGATAGGAGGGGAGATGCGTCACTTTTTCGTGCACCACTGCGAGTCGGAATGAGCTCATCTCACAATTTTTCAAACTCGAAAATGAGGAAGTGTGTGGCAGTAAAGTACTTGCACATACGGGGCATTCCCTTATTTCCCCATCACCATGCCTGGAACCTTCATAGTGTGTCGGAATTTTGTTCTGAATGAGTTATTATTTTTCTTGTAAATATACATAACGTACGTCGAATTTACGCAAACATACATGCCATGGAACTTGCGAACTGAAAGACAGTATCTTGCAGATTTATGAAGTTGGTGCTTTCCATGGTACCCCACATTTAAACATATTTTTTAACAATGAAAGGAATCCGATATTATTATGGCCATGCATCCCTGGGGGAATAAAACATTGAACACTGGAATATCACTACAGTTTCACAAAATAATTACTGCACATGTTTTGAGCCCAAAAGAAAACATTTTTCAGAACGAAACTTCTATACTACAAGCTTCTTACGTTTGCGTAGGTCCACTACCGTGGATCCTAGCGCTCTCGCCCTGTTTCCGTCCGTCGTCCATATATCCGTCCGTTAACAAAGGGTTCTAGCGCTTATGCTATAAAAGCGACAGGCCTTCGTATGGTTTTTGCACAAAATATGTAATGTCGAGGGCTTAATGTTAAGGAACCATATCTACAAAATGCTACTGGCCCTCGAAGTGTTGACTTACAGTCATTGTTGGCGTCATAAAAAAATTATGGATTTAAGCATTTAATTACGTTAAATTTTGCTTTCCTTCAGTTGTTCGTTTCACTACCAGTAATTCATACAGAAACTGAATACAACAAAATCATTTGTGAAATCTATTTTTTGTTTCTTTGGTAAGCTAGGATAAACTGTTAACCAACTCATCGGCAATCAGTCAACAATTCGGGCTGTAACAAACCTTCCCCATATTTTCTTGCCCTAAGTTATTTGTTCAGTTCCGATCTTCCTTAGGGCCTTTCTACACGGACGGAATAAACGCGACCGATTGTCAGCGACCAAAACGCGTATCCACTGGGTCAATGGCTAGGTAATGTTATAAATTACACGGACGGAATAACTGCGCCTTCAGACGCGAAAAAACTAGAGGACAAGCCGAATTTCAGCGACCGAAACGCGTGATGCATGTTACACGGGCAGAATGGTGACCGAAAAAACGCAAGCTGGAATTATTTCGAGGGCAATAGTCCGTAACTTGCTTGGTAACTTCAATTACAATGACCACAACCTGCACACACTACAACAACAACGTAAAAATGTAAACTTTGGATGTCATGGTTATGTTTTGCAGATGACAGATATTGCACATAACACATAGGCCTAGCTGCTAAGTTCATAAACATGGACAGTTATTTCTTTTCGGATATATAGAATTAATTTAGGAGGCATATATGAGCACGTTTTAAAAAATAATATTAATAATCATTGTACAAATTAATATGAACTTGGAGCAACTTTACTTATTTTCAATAATAATGCTTGAGCTTCGGCAGGGCAATGCACACGGTTTAATTGTCCGGCATAGTAAATGGATTTGTTGAATAAAAACACTTTCTTCAACGCACTTTATTTACCTTAGTAAACTTCTGGACGGCCGTTTCGAAGGTGGTGTTCCTGCATCATCAGCAGAGTTAGTTGACACTCTGCTGATGATGCAGGAACACCACCTGCGAAACGGCCGTCCAGAAGTTTACTAAGGTAAATAAAGTGCGTTGAAGAAAGTGTTTTTATTCAACTATTTGTTACACAGCGCTAAAGTCGGACACAAGAACGAAATGGATTTGCTTGCACAAATTCCATCTGATAGCTGAATCATGGCAACTGCAGGCATACATATGATTGTAAGAACTACAGTACATTCCTGACACAATCTGACAATCGCAGTGGGACAATAAATTGTATCATTTCGTAAAATTCTTTAATTTTTGACGCCGAAACAGTTTGCCAGCATCTGTCTTGCTGCATAATTCTGTCAGTTTGGAAATCCATACTTTTCTTGTGGCGCTTCCTCAAGTCCGGTTAACTTTCCCTTGTGTATGACTGTTAATCTGTCAATTAGTTTGTCCCTCATGAAAGCCATAGTTGCGAAGTTAACAGAAATAATCAATTCTGCTAGTACAGAAAAAAACAAATACTCTAGCCAAACATATAGCCCCTATGCCGGTTCTAATGAAGGCAGTTCAGCAAACCAAGGACTGCAACAAAATTAATACTGAGAGATACAAAAGAAACCTCCACGATCCCTGAGAAGCTGCAAGCATTGTTATTGAAAAAGCAAAGTTGCTCCAAGTTCATATTAATTTGTATTTAGTTGTTAATATTTTTAAAAACGTGCTCATATATGCCTCCTAAATTAATTCTATATATCCGAAAAGAAGTAACTGTCCATGTTTATGAACTTAACAGCTAGGCCTGTGTGTTATGTGCAGTACCTGTCATCTGTCAAAATATAACCATGACATCCCAAGTTGACACTTTTACCGTGCACGCGTGGTCGGTAGAGTCTTACAGAACACAAGTCGGCTGCTTGACTACTCCCGCATTAAATCTAAAATTCTTGCTTTACCCAAAGTTTCGAAGTTTATCAATTTCTGTAGATACAAAGTGTAAAGTGGTGACATCAAATAAAACTATGTCTATTTTCCCAGGAATTAAACGTGCAGTAGCCATGCGTGGTTGGTAAGGTCGCAAGTAGATCGCCATGCACAAACACCACAACGTATTTCAAATTTTTCCCACCCTGTATGCTGCTGCTCCTCCGTGCATTCGGTCGACATTCTGTCCGTATAACTTCACAGGCGTTTTTTCTGCGCGCGTTCTTTCCGCAATTTTACCGGTCGCTAGGCGAAAAAACCGCCTACACCTTTTTTTCTGCGTCTGAAGACGCCATCCGTGTAATTCATAACATTACCTACCCATTGACCCAATGGATACGCGTTTCGTTCGCCGACAATCGGCCGTGTTATACGGGCGGAATGTCGACCGAATGAACGCGCGCGGAGGATTTTATAGATGTGTTGCCATTTTTAAACTTCCAACCCCGTACATTTTGCCCTCGAAAGAATTCCAGCTTGCGTTTTTTCGGTCAACATTCTGCCCGTGTAACATGCATCACGCGTTTCGATCGCTGAAGTTCGGCGACCGAAATTAGGTTCGTATAACATGGTCAAAATCAGCCGGTCTCGGCCCGAATATTCGGTCGCGTTTATTCCGTCCGTGTAG
Organism: Ectobius pallidus; assembly: GCA_964059195.1. Lineage (NCBI taxonomy): Eukaryota > Metazoa > Arthropoda > Insecta > Blattodea > Ectobiidae > Ectobius > Ectobius pallidus. The sequence continues at coordinate 113,500,945 of CAXKWD010000003.1, forward strand.
AAAGGCCCTTACAGGTCTTAACACTTTTCTGGTCTGCTTATATAGGCTGCAATAGTAAAGGCATAACGGGTGGAGTAATGGAAAACGTCAGTCAATGACATGGCTTGTACCATCTTAGCTGTAAAATATTAAACCTTGTAACAGTGCCAGCTCCTCTGATTGTTTATTACCTATTTGCTTTCAACTTTTGCTAGCAGACTATAGGTCTTCTGATCTGGAGGGGTTTTCCAATTAACATCTTGTACGGTATCCTGCTGTAAACCTAACATTGTAGAAAATTTTAAACAATTCGTCTATAAGCCCAATGATTACTAGAAATTTCGTGCTTTGATTTTTCTTTTGAAATTTGCTTCCTGAACGTAAACTTGTAGGCCTACTTTGTTTTGCTTGCAATTGTTTGACATGTTCCATAATATATACATGTTTAGAAGTTCGTGTGACCTGTATAAATCTCATCCTCCCGATCTTGGTCTGAGCGATTTAATACATAATGCAAAAGCCTACATGGTGATGGAAGTGAAGGTTAAATGGCCTATTAAATTTCTTGAAATAGATATCGGAACATATGACAATATGTTTTGCTCTATTCTTTCCTTTGGAATCTTCCAAGTGTAAAGGGAATCGTACGTAACTTTTTATTCTGAATAATTATAGTTAGGAATAGCATATCACAGTATATGCCCGTGAAAACTTTCTGATTTTATTCGTGAAACTGAATAGAAATTTCTATATAGTCTGGACATTATTTATAATAATAATAATAATAATAATAATATTAATAATAATAATAATAATTTCTATTATCATAATTATGAGTCAAGGCATTTAATGACCGAAATAGCGAAAAATGCAAAATAAAAAAATTGCATTTATGATCTAAAAGTAGTAAAAAATTACACAAAATTATAAATTAATTATCCATTATTTCTTGTAATTAGTCTTTTAGAAGTAATGAGTTGATTTTAGAGAGCACTTTAATAGAGGTTAATATAGGCTATTATATTTAAATGCATAATATAAAACAGTCTTATTTTGTTATTAATGAAGTAAATAAATTAATGCTACTTGGACGCTCTTTGTTAAAAAGAAACTATGATTTCATAACTGGTCTGCCCTTCAGTATGCCCCTAATAAATATGTGCCCTTAAATTTGAAATAAAAAAATATTTAATTCTTTATTGTTAGAACATAAACTGCAGTGTTGAAGTGAAGTATGAAAATTTGGCGGAGATTTTCAATAAACAAGCATTAAAACAGAAATAATAATGAAAGATTCAAAATATAACGTAATGTAATACTTTATTTAAAAAAAAACTATAAAACATGCCGAAAAAGATCTAAAAATGCCAGAAAAATGACCCACATATTGAAAATGACGAAAAATGGAAAATAATTACAAAACAAATTGCCCTATTTAATCAATTAATTCATGATGCACATTTATAGGTTATTGGTCTATTCGAGCTATGTTTTAATGCTCGTATAAAACAATGCAAAATTGTCAAATGCCTTGCCATAATAATAATAATAATAATAATAATAATAATGATGATGATAATGAAGATAATAATAATAATAACAACAACAATAATAAAATGGAAAATGTCTATATTAATTTTCTTCTGTGAAGGACGTATGGGTACTATATTTGCGGGAGTTTTTTTTCCACCGTAGAACTTCATGGACTGTTTTTCTAGAATAGACTTCAAAGGCATATTTCCAACTCAAAAGTCAGCACAACTAAATGTACGGTAACTCTAGAGAGGTGAAGTTTTATAATATATTCATGTTATATTATGTTACGAATGTATAGCCTATGTGTATGTTTGTTTGCGCACACACGGGAGATATTGCCTATGGTCACTTCTATTCCTGTGCTGTAGGCAAGGAGGAAGAGAGAACAGGAAAGCTATCGATCTATTGCCGTGTTGACTGCAGAAAATGCTTACGGCACGTCCATGTTCGATATAAAGTCGCTCCAGGTTAAGTGAAGTTTAGAAATACGATCTTACATAAACACATAATAATATTAAACTGAACACAGCACAAAAAAACACATGCTTCACACAGTAGTGAAGTTAAGACTAGTTACAATTCATCATAATTCTTTATTGCCATTTGGTCACCAAAGTATAGCTATAATAATATTAATAATAATATTGATAACAAATAATAATATTGATAACAAATAATAATATAACAATAATATAATAATAATAATAATGATAAAACTAATGTTCCACTTGAAGTCCAGCGCAATTGGGATTCAATAAACGGTGCATGCATCCATGGGGTCGCTGATTTCATCTTTCGTTTCAGCTACAGATCAAGCGCGCATTCTTGCTATCCAAGAAAATGAAGCTAGTTCATGGCTTAACGCCATACCATCTACTAACATTGGCACCTTTATGGATAACATGAGCTTTCGGATTGCGGTAGCCTTGAGACATCATAAATGTGTTTGCGGTGTCACTACAGATCAGTATGGTTACCATGGTTTAAGGCTTAAGCTGTAGGAAGAATGAGGGAAGAATTCCAAGACATTTCACTCTTAATGATATGGGGCCCTTACACGATCAATATTATTGACAATATCAGTATTGTCAATACAGTCGTTAACTTCTTGAGGGTACCACCGTCAATATCGTCATACCCTACACGGTCAATATTATTGTCAATAATTTTATCAATAAATGTGCTCAGTACGTTTGTTTCCACCATTCGGACAAGTGAAATTATGTCTTTCCAAGTGGATTTTCATGGCGTTTTGTGTTTTGAAAACATGGACAATCGAAGAAAAAGGTTGTGTAGCCATAATTATGGCTATCGGAAGTATTCGTCGACTTCCGCGAAATCGATGGATGAGAGAGTAATTGAAAAACGGGAAGAATAATCTCATATGAGGCTGCTGAGGGAAATCAGATTGACAGATGCGGAAGATTATTTCAGAATGAAAGAAAGGACGTTCATAAAATTATTACAGATGGTGGAACCACTCTTCATAAGGCAGAACACAAACATGAGGGAATACATCCCTGTAATGAGAGATTAGCCTTAACCCTGAGGTACTTAGCTACAGGAAGAAGTTTTGAAGATTTGAAGTTCTCTGTCATCATGTCGCCTGCAACTATCAGCTTCGCTGATAGATTGAAACGTGCGAAACTCTTGTTCATGTCCTAGACTACATGAAGTAAGTGTTTTAAATATATTTTCCAGATACCTTCCTACTTACTTAAGTATATCAGTCTGTCATTGCACAGAACCTCTTCACTACCTATATGGAAGTAGTTGGCATGACAGTAGGAGTAGGAAAACGCATATTGAATAATTTACAGCAAAAGATTATAGTAATTATGTATTGATTAAACAGCAAATAAAAATACAACAAGAAATAAGGCAATCAAAATTCAAAATCCTCAATCTGAGAAGATGTTGAAAAAACTCGCCGCTGATAAATCCTGATGTTGGTTGTTGATTAGTTGTGGTGGATTATCACTGTGAGTAGGAGAAGAGCAATTAAATGTGGAGAAGGATGAAGTGCTGCCACGACTTGTTCCTGGTTGTGTGGTACTTAGAGGGCTTGGACATTGACATACTCCATTTATTTTTACGGAGTTGCAATGGCGAGTGCCCAAGCTTGCTTCAAAAAGCATGTCATTTATTGCTTTCTTGGCAAACTGTCTCTGCTTGGCATCCAAAGTGAGCAGTTTTTCTCCACAAGCTTTTGAGATAGTCGGTATGATGCTGCCAGGGTTCGTCGAGTTTTCTAAATATGAGCTTTTGTAGAAGCTCATTTTGTTTTGCAATCGGACCTTGCGCTCTAGCTTTTTTTATTTTATTTCAAGATCTTCAGATATTTTCTCAAGGTCACTTGTATAATCCAAAATACTCCGCACAAAGATTACTTCCGTTCCCTACGAAAGCACGGCAACAACTGAGTATTGACAATATTATTGACGTCCACCCCAAGACGCTCCATAATATTGACAATATCTCCTCCATTTTGAAATATTGACGCCCGAGATCAGAAAATCTGGATTTCATCAATATCGCTTCAATATCGACCGTCAATACTCTTTTTTTCACCTTACATGATCAATATTATTGTCAATATCATACTGTATTGTCAATATTATTGATCGTGTAAGGGCCGCTATATACTAAAACGTGCCTTATCCTCAGCAGGCATTCCTTCAATTCTAGAACCAACTGGATTCAGCCGCACTGATGGCAAACGCCCTGATGGGCTGTCTATTATACCTTGGAGGAATGGCAAATCACTGCTTTGGGATTCCACTTGCGTTGACACATTGGTTGGTTCTCACTTACCAATGACATCTAAACTTGCCGGTTTAGCAGAAGCAGCACTTAAACTAAAACAGCACAAATACTATTTATTTACTGTGTTTACAATGGAAGCCTTTGTTCCATGGTGTGCAGAAGCGAAAGAATTAGTGAAAGACATTGGTAATATTTTGCAGAGCATTACGAACGATCCACGCGCCACAGATTATCTTCGGCAGCGTATAGGTATAGCTATACAACGCGGCAATGCTGCGAGCATTATGGGGCAATTCACAATTCTTGTTCTTTAGAGTAACTATTTTATTTTTAAAGTTTCTTATTCCTGTTATACAGACGGACTTCGTAATTATTTATTGATTACTTTATTCTATCATGTGTAATGCAAATAAACTACATCCTGTATATGTAAAAAAATACTAATGATAATTATAATAATGTTGATGATGATGATAATAATAACAATAATAATAATAATAATAATAATAATAATAATAATAATAATAATAATAATAATTATCAGTTATGTGATTTTAAATGACTGTCAACTTCAGTTAAAGAAACATAAAAGTAGCTCCCGGTAAATTTTAAGGGATGACCGAAATGTTGAGAGAGTGATTTTCTAAAATGTTTGTCCTAAAAACTTTGAAATTTTGTAGACTTATTAAAACGTAAACAGAAATTATAGTTTAGAATAATTTCATTTTAATTTCTCAATTTGTTTTGAGGTTTTAATTCATTTAATCGTTTTAAAATCAAATTTGAAATCTATATCCTCCGTCAGGTATTAAAATATGAACCTGATTTTTTTGGTGATGTTCTTTGATGCTTGCTTTACAAATTCATTGGAGGATTTATTAAAATATTTATTATACTTTTTTATATTTTACTCAGAGAGATGAAAAAGTTAAACAATTGTCATATGATTATTATTCTATTAAGAGAAAGGCCTATGTAAAATATCTGATTAATAATTTTATTAAACACATTGCGAAGTACATTATGAAAACGTTTCCTAGGCAAAAATGTCTAACCTGATGTTCACCATATTTGATATACAGAATGTAACACTTACAGAAAAACAAAAAGACTGAAATAACTACAGCAAAGGAAAATGTAGAAATTATCTTTTTTTTTAATTCAACGAAAGTGAAAATAATTCAGTGTGAGTTGTATTGTGTTAGTACAGGATAAAAATATTTCTGTAATATGGTGACATGATTATTATTATTATTATTATTATTATTATTATTATTATTATTATTTATAACGAAAGTTACAAAATTGCATAGAGTTAAAAATCTTAGCAAGTGGTTAACATTTCAAATTGAGGAATTCTTGTTTTTCAGCGTGTGCTTGCTTTCAATTAATAAATTATTTTGACGTTTAAATATTGCTATAATTGTTCATAAGAAATTTAACATACTCAGGGACTTAATTCCCTACAAACAGTACAAACTATCTCGTGTCACTCTTGCTCCAGACAGAGGCACTTTGCTGCTACCGTGGCACAGTTTATGATGGTGTACATAATTCAGTGTCCTGCAACAGACTGGCACCTCTCTAGGGAGGTTCTGTCCTCAATCCTAACCCGTGTGGACGACACTTTTTTTCAGTTTGGTACATGCCATAGACCTAAATACACAAGGATGCTATTGATTTCAAGTGACAGACGGTCAATTAATAATAAAAAGTAATTTTACTCAATTTGTTGAAAATTTTTTGTATGAAAGCCAATCTATAGGATACCTAGCAGGAGTAAACATTTTAAATTATTTTACTATTTCTATAGCAGGTGACAGTAAGAGTCGCACTTTCTTTGCAGTTTATATTGGTAGGGCATATGATTGAAATTTTATTTCTCAACATCGATACTTGAATCACAATATGAGGAATTCAGTCAGAAAATAAGTGATATAAGTCTTGGAATTGCAAAATTATTAAACGGTAGTTAAACAGTGATTTTGTACGAACTTATGGAGACAGATTTCTTTGAGGCCAAATATCTCAGAACCATTTCTATGGACTTACACCACATGATTCAGAGTGACTCATATATTTCTATCAGTCACTTACAGTCCGTTCCAGATGTCCTGAGAAAAAAGATGCGGACCGATAACATCTGGTATGCGACCTAGGTTAGAATGCTCACACCTTATTGGGTAGAGGCCAACCTAGTTCAGGCACACCCCCTGCAGCCCTAAGCCCAATTCACATTCTTTTCACAGAGTTCCTTTGTGAGTTGTGAATGTCGATATCAAAGTCAGGCGAACGTAATTTTGAAATATGGTGTGCAAGATACGTTCCATATTACCATAATTAATTCTGAAAATAGCACTTTAGTATTATTTATTTCTATAAATTTCAACGTGAGTTTTTCTAGCTGATGAACCGTGCTTTTCTCCCGTTACAACAGCTGTTTATTTCGTTTCTCAAGACATCTGAAACGGACAGTAAATTTATAATGTTGAACCAGACACTAAAATATAAATCTTAGGTTCTAAGTACTGGATATCTGTCTTATTGTGTATTCCATGTATTAATCTGTGGGTGACAAACATGGTCGCTAACGGAAAAGCAAAGTAACAAAATCCAAGTAGGCCTTTACCAATGAAAAATTCAGCAAAAGATCCAGGGAGTATCTCCGAGAGAGAAAATGTCAAAATAGACGCTGGACTAAATATAATCAATTACAGACATCACGTAACAAGCCATCAAATCAAAATGGTAACTGGGAGGCCATGTTGCGAGAAAACAAGACGACGGATGGAGTTATAAGGCTACCCTGTGGGACCCCCTTATGGGCAGCGATTTAAGCAGAGCTAGGCGCAAATGAACAGACTTCAAGGGAGAAGCAGGGCAACGCTGGCCAGGTGTAGCAAGAGAAAGAAGAGAAAGGAAAATTCTCGAGAGTCATTTCAGCAGTGAAAACTGCAACCGTTAAATGAACACTTACTTACTTACTCACTGGCAATAGACAATTCATCAGCAAGCTAAAGGAATAATATATATTTTATGGAACCCGAAGGTTCATTGCCGCGCTTACCTGAGCCCGCATTTCAACCCTATTCTGTGCTAACTCCATCCAGTCACCCCTCACAAATCCTACTGCTCTTAAATCCATCCTAATATTGTCCTCCCACCTACGTCTAGGTCTTCCAGGTGGTCTTTTCCCTTCGGGTCTCCTATACCCTTAGCAACCAGGGAAGGCGGTTGAGGCCAGGTAGATTCCTTCACACACATGCACCCTCACATTTAGGGTGCCTGTTGGTGCCTGTGGGTGAAGGAATCTACCTGGCCTCAACCGCCTTCCCTGGTTGCTAAGGGTATAGTCAATACTTTTGTGATATGTCTTTCCTCCCCATACGAACAACATGTCCAGCCCATTTCATCCTCCGTGATTTATTTACCCTTACTATATCCGCTGAAGAGTACAGGTCATGAAGCTCGTCGTTATGCAGTTTTCTCCAGTCCTCATTTGCATCTCTCTTAGTCCCAAATATTTTCCTAAGAACCCTGTTTTCGAACACTCTCAGATTATGTTCTTCCCGATGAGTAAACGACCATGTCTCACATCCATATAATACAACCATATAAATTTTTATTTTTTGAGTTCTGGACAGAAGACAATAAGATAAAGAGTTTCTGAACTGCATAAAAGCAAGCATTTCCTGATTTGAGTCTACACTTAACTTCTGCCTTAATATTATTTGTGTCTGTAATTATTGCTCCCAGATATTTGAATTTTTCCACTTGTTCGAACGATTTACCGGTTATTCTAATATTTTGTAGAGCATTATTTTGACGTTTCATGACCATGTACTTAGTTTTTTCTGTATTAATTTCTAATCCAACATTCCTGCAGGCATCGAAAAGTCTTTCCGCATTTCTCTCGATTGTGTTTATGTCATCGGCCCAACGTCATCTGCATAAGCTATAATCGGTTGACTGCCATTTAATTCTACCTTGTTTTCCTGAACGTTCCTATTGGCATATTCCAAAGCGAAATTAAAAAGTAAAGGCGATAGTGCATCTCCTTGCTTCAAGCCGCTTTCAATGGCAAACCTATCTGATATAAATTTCCCTACCCTGACCCTGCTATAGGTTTCATTTAGACATATTTTGATCAGCCTAACTTCTTTGGTATCCCAAACTCAATGAGGATATTGTACAATTTGTCTCGCCTAACTGAATCAAATGATTTTTAAAAATCTTTGTATAGCTGGTGAACATTCTTATTGTATTCCCACTTTTTCGCCAAGATTTGGCGAATACAAAATATATGATCAATAGTTGATCTATTTCGCCTAAATCCTCATTTGTGATCTCCAATGATTTCGTCCGCATATGGGGTTAAACTTGGCAGCAGTATATTAGATAGAATTTTGTATGATGTTGATAGGAGAGAAATTCCTCGATAGTTATTTATTACATTCGGCCCTATCTCCCTTTCTATGGAACGGTATAATAGTAGATTCTTTCCATTCCTCTGGCAATTCTTCCTTTCTCCGAATCATAAGAATGAGTTATGGATCTCGGAGTTTAATCTATCCCCACCTGCCTTAATTAATTCTGCTGGAATTTGGTCAACGCCTGGAGATTTGTGTGTTTTTAGTTTAGCTATAGCTGTTTCTGCTTCTGTTAGAGTTGGTTCAGGAACCAACGGCTCTGCTGTGGATATTTTACTTTCTTCACTTTGGACATCTCCATGTACATTTAATAAATGTTTAAATAAATTTTTACACCTATTCAAAATATTATTTGGAATCGCGAGTATAGTGCCATCATTGTCCTTAATTATGTTTATTCTAGGTCGAAAACCTTCCTTGAACTTGTTTATTCGCTTGTAGAGATCGCTAACATTTTTGTCTTGACTAATTCCCTCTAATTCATTTACTTTGTCTTTGAGATAGATTCTTTTTTTTTGGGGGGGGGGTTGTCGTTTAGCATTGTTAAGATTTTCGACAGTAGTGTCATTCGGATTCTGCAACCACTGAAGTTTGCCTGCTTTCTTGCATTTACTAATTTCATGCACTCATCATCGAACCACGGTTTATTTCGTCTCAGTTCAAGCGGACGTTATTTTTCTTTTGCGGCTGCTCTAATATTGCCTTTAATGCATTCCAGGTTTTATCGATGTTCGTATCATCCCTAGCTTCTTGGTCTGCAGTGTTTTCTAGAACTGCAAATCTATTTCAAATATCGACTTGGTAAGCATTCCTACTTTGGTCTTCACCTCGCTTTTTCAGATTGAATCTCTCTATATCGAAATTTTGCCTAGTTTCTTTGTTTAATTAAAGTTTCTCTCGAACAGCCGCAACTACGAGATAGTGATCCGCATCGCAGTCAGCACCCCTAAAAGTTCGAACGTTCTATAAGAGCTCTGGGCTTTTTTAGTTTTTCCTCCTGCCACTTGAGCGCGCTGCTCTCCACATTCAGGTATTGTGAACTTCCGGTTTCCTCATTCTTGTGTGTTTTCAGTATGAGTTTGGGACGGTTCTCCAATTTTACAGTGAAGGAGTTAAAAATGATGTTATTCGAAGATGGTGCAACAAATATTTGAAAGTTAACGAAGCAAGAGTTGATTGCAAGGTGAGAAATCTAAGCTACCTGTCTTCTGAAACGTTTGCTAACTGTTCTAATATGGTGCAGTATGCCTGCGGTCTACAATATTTTTTTTCGATTTATTTTCATGTTTTTTTGAAGTGAAACTTCTTTAGCCGCGATAGGGGTAAATCCAGAGCTTGTGTCACGCTCAAAAATCGTCACGAAATTAGTGTCACATTCAAAATCGTCACGAAATTAGTGAGGTGTGACGGAACGGACTGCACAGAAAACAATCAACTCAATGATTAGGAGTAATCAACTGATATACGATTTAAAGGATCAAAATTTTTAAAAAAATATTTAAAAATTCAAAACTCAAAAAATCCAAAATTTAAATATTAAAAAAATCTAAAATTTAAAAAATTAAAAATTTAAAAATCTAAAAATCGATAGTCCAAAATTAAAAAATCCAAAAAAATAAAAATTCAAAGATGCAAAATTTTAAAAATCTAAAATTAAAAAATCCAAAATTCCAAAATTAAAATATCCAAAATTTTAAAAGTCCAAAAACCCAACATTAAATAGTCCAATAATGCAAAATTGAAAAATCCAATTATCAAAAATTGAAAAAATATTAAAAAATTAAAACAAGTTTCACTTCTGTCGCGTGGCGTTCCACACATATTTTTTTACAAATGCATGAGCTTTTTCGTATCATAGCTTATTGAACACAGTCTAATATACGACGCTGTTTGTTTTGGTTGCAGGTTGCTCTGGCGAGAGAAAAATCCGAATAGGAACTTTACCTTATTCGAAGTTGAGCTTATAGAACCAGAAAGTAGTCTACCCACGACTTTCCTTCGACAAATTTCTTGCCGATAAATTCATTCAAGAAAGAACGGCTTAAACTTTTCGACGAAGACTCCATAACCACTTGGCTCGAAAAGCGTAGGGCAGGCAGCAGTATGAAAGCTGGCCGGACTCTAGCAATTAGAAAATTCATCAAGTGCATTGAAGTGAACGTGTTGATGGACAAAAACAACGTTGAGTTTGCTATCTGCAAAGCACATAACCTAAAAATTTGTATGTGGTTTGGTTTTTACTCAATTATAATACAGATTGGCCATTTTATCGGTTACGGTAGAAATTTCGATTGACATTGACAATCTTAAATGTTAAAATAATTTGGCAACAAAAATTACACTGAAAAGATGAAATGCTAATTTAACATGCCTAAACGAGGGTAAGTTGGTCGGGTATATTTATTATTTCATAGGCTTATATATTTTTCTCAACATCTACTATACCAAAATTATCTTAATCATTCTAGAAAACATGAAATGCTCACCATAACTGCTCAAAGGAACGTTAAAATCATCTTCTGTGAAGTGACAGCTGCAAACCCGAGAAAACTGGGAAGGTGTTTTTCCATGGCGTAATTTTACCATCCATTCTTGAAAAATAGCCTTTTCTTTTGAAAAAATGTGAAAACTAAGTCCTCAATTTTTGTTTCCAACGGCCGAACAGCCGAGAACATAGCCCATAGGAGTTAATCGGCATAATTACTTCCAAAACAAGACACAAAGCACAGAACTGTAGTGTAAACACGAGCCTCTGAGATAACCGGAAGTGGATAATACCTCATTCTCGGCGGCCATCTTAAAAGCGCAGAGCTCTATACTAGACTGCTCCCTTGCATCCATTAGCACATGGCCGATTTGGTTATGAGTCTTTCCATCTGACGAGGTCCATGTGTATTTATGAATATCACGATGTGGGAATTTTGTACTCTTTACGATTAGATTTTTAGCGGTGACAAAATTCACTATTCTAACCCCATTGTCGTTGCTCTGCAAGTAGAGATTTTCGTTCCCAATCGCGGGCTTGAAAATATCCTCCCTTCCTACTTTCGCTTTGAAATCTCCTAGCACAATTTTCATGTGATAGCCTATTTTTATTTTTTATTTTTTTATTTGACCATAGTTGACCAGAGTCCCACAGCCGGAGGCTACACTACTGGGGAGAATACAGATAATACATAGACTAATATTATTATACAGTTTGCTATCTTGGTTTCAAGACTTCGGTATAAATGTAGATGATGATGATGTGAGTGGTGGATTAGCGAAGGGTGAATATTTACAACATGGTACAATGGCAATAAATAAGAAACAATCAGTACATATGTAGAAGATGATTAGGTGAATGATGAGTTGATGTAGGGCGAAAATGTACAACACACTAAAATTACATAAATTGGGAGGAATCAGTATACATATAGAAGATGATGATGAGGTGAGTGATGAATTAGCGGAGGGTGAATATTTACAACACACTAAAATGACAAAAATCTGAAGCCGTCTGTACATACTTAGAGGATAATGAGGTGTATGATGAATTGCTGAAGGGTGAATATTTACAACACAGTAACATGGCAATCGGGAAGTCAAAGTCTTCTACAGAGTTAATATATACAAAAGAGTGAAATTGTGAGCGAGTTAAAGAGAAGGAAACAAAATGTTTATGTTCACTGTGGAATCAAGAGTTATGGCCATGTGCACCGACAATGATTAGTGTAATCAGCGTTTATAATTTCTTCCTAACCTATGATTAGGGAAAGTTATGGAGCATCAACCTCGATTAGTGTCGAAATCGCCGATTACCGTTGATTAAACTTAAACAGTCAAAATCGGGCGGTTACTGAGGCTAAACAATGATTAGCAGTTTGCTGAAATGGCGGGGTCGACTTGGAAACAATAGATGAGACTCTCTTCTTCTCATATTTCTCTTTTCAGACGAATTAGGTCTCGATATTAATCTTATTAGTATCATAATACCATTTTTCCGAACTGAACAGTACAATAAATATTATATAAACACATCTCATAGACCTAAAAAGACAATTTTAACTTTCGAAGCGCGACACAAGAGAAGCCTGACTGCTTCACATGGCCAACATTCAAGCGATGTTCCTAACATCGTTCGTGGCTGAGTGGTTATAGTACTGAGCTGTGGTGCAGGAGGTCCGAGGTTCAATCCCCGGTCGCGACAAATTATTTTTTTATCCTAATATTTTTTTAAGTTTAATTAGTGTACCGGTACTGTATGAAATTTTAAGAATTCATTGTCAATAATCATAGTAATAATAATAGTAATATTAAAATTAATAGTAATAATAATAGTAATTGTAATAATAATAGTAATAGTAATAATAACAAACATTAATAACAATAATAATAATTGTTTTAATTTTATTTCGTCCAGGTATCAAATACATATTATTGATGTTGGATATGTCCGAAACTTACAATCTGAATTATTCAATAGAGATACATGCTTTTCATAGTTCTTCTATCCTGTAGAGTGCTTTTTGGCATAGGTATTATTTTATTTTATTGGCGAATTTTGTCCCGGTACACTGTTTTATACTGTCTGGTAGTTTGTTATAAAATTTTACCCCGATTACATATGGATCCCTTTCCGATGCTTTTTTGTTGTGCCCTATTGTGTATAAGTTCTTTCTTGATTTTGTGTCGTACTGATGTATCTCTTCTATTGTGACATTCATTTTTTATTTTGATTTTACAAGTAAAACTACCCTACTATATATAAAAGGATATTACAGTTATTACTGCCCTGTATAATTCTTGGTGAATAATTTTTTATGGTATTGACAGAGAATTCATGAAGTGTTATTCAATAGACTGCAATCTGAATCATTATGACACTTTATTATATTATATAAAGACAGTGGACGTGAATTTTTAAAATATTATACGGTAAACTGTATTTAAGTTTTTAAAATATTACAAAATGAAAAAAATACAGACACAAAGCCGTAGCAGCGAATTCTATAAAGTCTTATACGGAACACTGTATTTCAGTTTTTAAAAAATTCTGAAAGCAAAAAAAAAAAAAAAAAAAAATATATATATATATGTATATATATATATATATATATATATATATATATATATATATATAAAACGTAGTGGCAGTGAAGTCTTAACATGTTAAACGGTACAGTGTATATATGTTTTTTAAAATATAAGAAAGCAAAACAAAAGAAAAACAAGGCTATGGCAGTGTATTTTTGAAATTCAAGTGTTTATAATATTATAAAAGCCAAAGAAAACACAAGGTGCAGATGATGACTTTGAAGAGAGTTATTATATCTGGAATATCTTGAACGGAATGAAAATGAGCGTAGAAATTTAATAGTGCAGCGAACTTTCCGTTAGGAAATTCGTGGAGAGATTTCGCCTGTCTAAACAAATAGTTTCACAGGTACTGCAATTCCCAACAGAAATAAATCATCCTGTTTCTGATATGAATCGACTACTAACTGTATTGAGGTATTATGCTACCTGATCATTCAATATTGTTGTAGGGGACATTGGAAATATGCTCAGAACTGCAGCTCGAATCATACATGATGTAAGTAATGCTATATATAGTCTCACTGACTCGCAGATACATAATATGCTTGCCTACATCACAGGCAGAGCAGAGCATATCCTCGCTCCTCCATGGTGTCTTCTTGTTGTTAACTTCTTCTTCTTCTTCCTCTAGGTAATGGCTTCGTCAACAAAAGAACGCGTTCATTATACTACGCTCGCTTTCCGATTTTATGATCTGTGTTTAAACAAGCCGTCAGCTAAACACGGCCCCGTAAACAGAAATTAGGAATGGTGCACCACATTCCTTTTTAATCATGTTTGAAATCTTAAACGTGTGTAAGTAAACACTGTTTAACCAAATCTTAATCAGTGTTGATGCACTTGGCCATAAGTCTTCTTCTGAATTTCTTCTCTCTTCAATGACACGTCGGGCAAAAGTCGAAACTGATCAATATACGTTCTATTTCCTAAAAAAAGTGTCCTTGTCATCATCAACTTATTGTTGCAGAATAGCTCCCGCGTTATAAAAATTAGAACTTTATCTGTAATGGTAGGTCTTCTCCTTTCACGCAATACACTATATTTTTCTTTATTTTTACCCTTCAGGGAGGTGACGTCTTCTAATCTTATTCCAATGCCGAAGTATGCTCATGTCCAAAACCAATGCAATACATAAGGCTACATAAATGAAGGCAACACGGAAGAACTCTTCTTATTTAGTGATGAGCAAATGCAAGACCAAGACCAAGACTAAGGCGGTCTTGGTCTTGGTCTTGGTCTCGCACACTCAGTCTTGGTCTTGGTCTCGCATCGATAACCCTGGTCTTGGTCTTGGTCTTGGTCTTGCATACTCGGTCTTGGTCTTGGTCTCGGTCTTGCATACTTGGTCTTGGTCTTGTTGCAAGAGTCTTGCATTTTTCTTTTACGCATCTTACTGTGATTGATGGCGTTTACGTGATTTACAGTTACACCGATTACATGTGTGTTATTGCTTGCGAAAGTAACGAAAGCTAATTGCTTTTAGTTGCTTGAACCGTGAAAACAGTAACAAAACAACTGAAAGCTATTTCATCTTTAGCCATTAGTTATTAAGTGACAGAATGGTACTTTATGAAATTTGTGTGGGGGACGGGAAAATGTCTGTCCGTCTGTCTGTCTGTCCATGTGTCTGTACTCGCGATAACTCAAATGCGCTTTATTGGATTTTCATGAAACTTGGTATACGCACTTACAACATCCATAGGAAGAAGTCTTATTTATTTTCGCTGTTGCGTTTCTACTGGCTGCAACCCCTGCAAGTGATTAGCAAAATACCTTCCTTTCAACTTGCAAGCAGTCGCACAGACGAGTTACACGTTTTCATTCCTTAGAAAGTAGAAACAGCTATCGTTTCGTTGTGTTGTTGATTGTTGTAACGTAGTGTTTCAACATGAAACAAAAACGAGTAACAGTAACAAAACAAGGTCTGTGTGGCGTTACTTTACATGTAAGAGATCAATTTTATAAAATGACTGTAAATGGATATACCATCAAAATGGTTTGTGTCCCGTTCTTATTTTAAAATTTGAAGAGTTCAGGCTACAGTATAGTAGGATTAAGCCACCCACACAGCAAGGCCCATTAATGTCCCGGTCAAGTACATATTTAGAAATCAGTTTCCCGGGGGTCCTAAACTGATGAACCAGAAATTACTGACATCTTCTCTTCCTAAGAAATACAAAAAATATTTTTTCAACTAATACTTTAAAAATCTCATATTTGGGTGGGGGGTGCGGTCCGGACCCACGTCCTTGCCTCCTGATGTTGTCTATTTTAAATTCATAAAAAATTGTTGGTCTATGCCTATCAAATTTTGCTGTTTTATTGCCATTGATATGCATATTTTAGAATTTAAAAAATGTTTAATTGGGAATAGGTGGAGCAGTTGATTTTATACAAGCATTAAAACTATCCGTCGACCGGTGTCTGAAATTTCTTATATATAAATATTAACAATAACAAGTTATGTCCAAAAAATTAAGTACAATGTCATTTGAAACGTAATATATATTTTTTGGGTAAAACTTAAAAAGGTATTAACAGTACCGAATGCATTTAAAACGTGTTGGATTTTTACTTTGCATTTTATTTTCTTATAGTGACTTGTTCTTTTTCTGTAACATGTAAACATTAATTTAGGTATTGGTTAAGAATTTCAATGTATTTCACTTTTTTATTAAGTAATTTCATTTAAAGTACTAATCAAGAAGATTCATTATTATGCTTGTATCAATGTGAGAAAACATTGTAACAGTTTTTCCAAGTTAAGGTAATTAGAAAGACCGCAAAGGACTATGGGCTGCGTGGGTTATGTTGGCACTGAAGTCATAAAACTACCCTGCCACTATTCAGCAGGTAGCCAAAAGTTTGTTGCTCACTCCACTATCCCACTGGGTGGAGTAGGGTGTATAGAAAAAATGGGGGAAAACCAGAATTTCGAGGTTTAAGTAATCGCCAGATGTGTTTAAGCAGTCATATTGTCGTTTAGGAAAGAGACGTGGCGGCTTCTTACTGTAAATGGTGTTTATGTTAAGTCCTGATTATACAAATTCGTGGAGTGAGTAACCTTTCACAATAGTATGTTTCTATCTCTTTCTGTTCAATTACTGACTTCTGCCAAACATCTTCTGTCTCAATTTTCTGATCCGTGCCAACTTACAACAAACAGACTTTAGTGTCGGCATTACACCATGTCATAAATTTCTCAAGGGTCGGCGTAGCATATCTTTCAAATGAAGGTATGTGATTTACAATTGTCCTTGGAGACAATTTTCCTCTTTGCTATTTCTTACTATGAGGGAGGAATGTATTGTTCCTACCCCAAGAAGTAGTTTAAAACAAGTTCTCTGCAGGGCCGTGGAGAGAAAGCAAAGGACCTCAGTAAAAAATTTCCCGGGCCCCGTCAAATATTAATTTCACCACTGAAACCCAAAGTATGCAGCAAAAAGATTGTATAAAAATATTACATAATTATTATATAATGTATGTAATGGTATGTAAGTATCCTATTACTTGAAGACATATGATATTTTTGTTAATCACTAAAAAGTTAGTCATATTTTACAAAAAATAAAACCATGTAAGTTTAAAAGCTTTTCAGTTGTGCACACAGAGGTAATAATACGTGTTTTGGCAAAATGCTATCAATAATCATAAAAACTAATCACTGTACAACTAGTGTCTTACTTTTCAACTATAAATAACAACATTTAAATTATATATCGGTACCCAACTATGTTTAATCACCATGAAAAATTTGCTTGTTTTGAACAACATAAACTGAAGATAAGATAAACATATACGATTGACAATAAAACTTGACACAATGACATAAGAACTCTTATTAAGTACCAGAATGGCTGTCCGTCCGTGTCTGTCCGTCAGTCTGTCCGTGTGCCTGTATGCGCGATAACTCAAATACGCTTTATCGGATTTTCATGAAATTTGATATACATATTTATAACGTCCATAGAAAGAAGCCTATTAATTTTGTACCAAATCGCTTGGCCGGTACCGGAGTAACAACTAATTAACGGTCACATGCTTATTAAATGGCAAATCATCACTATACTACAAAGCCGCTTAGCTAATCACTGAGGGCTTTCACCACAATGCAGTCAGATGTTTGTAAATTTATTATATCACATCTTGCTTTAGATGTGAGGCATTCGTTCTGTTGTCATCCCACTTATTCCTCCACATGTGTTTAACGAACTTTCTCAAGAGTTCGGTCTAAAACTATATAGTTTCTGAAAAAAATACCAATTAACTACATCTGGCACTTTTTTGTATCAGTTTACCTGATTTTTTATTATATTATGGCACAGTCTATCTTATGCCGATATCAGACAAAGGTTGAGCTAATAAAGTATTCAAAAGGAAAAATGTTATTGTTACTGAGACATGTAATAGGCTATACTACAAAGTAATTATTAAAAGAATGTCTTAAGAATCCACCGTCTTAAAAAATAGTTTTCCTAGCTTTTTACTTTGCAAAAGTATCAATAATACTATTATAATTCAGTTGTCTAGCAAAGATATCTCCAAAAACGTCAATGCTATAAGAGGTAATGAATTTCCTAGGAATCCCGGGGATAATTTTGCAGAGATATGTACCAATTTTATATGTATTCTATGTATCAAAATTAATCATTTGAAAATTATTATTTTAAATGCCGAACGTTAGTGAGGCCTACTGTTGAGTCCAAAAGGATTTCTGCTTCTACTTAAAAAAAAAATAATTTTTCTCCAAGAATAATCCGTTTCAGATTACCTGATTAATTCCGTGTCACCGTTATGCGACTGGACAATGCAGATAAAAAATAAACACATAAAACATAGCTTAAGCTGTTTGTTGACTTATAAAACATTTAATTTTAGAGTAAATTAGAAAGTAAAAAATAAAACCTGGTCGGCCGGGCCGGGGCCCCAAGTCTTTAGTCTCGGCTGCTACCCCTCTCGTCCTTGCCAGCCTAGCCGAAACAGTTCCAACAAAAATGCAAGTGAAACCGGTCTTTTGCAACCGTTTCATAAAACTGTTATGTGCGCGTAACAGTTTCGGCTACAACCTTTATCTAGAAACAGCTTATTTTCCCACCTCTACCGGTAACGGTAACGGCACCTTTCAGTAGTGGTTGCTGGCTTGCTGCGTACACAATCGAGCATTTAAAACATTTTCAATATAGCAAGACTGCAAGAGTCTTGCAGTTCGGTCTTGGTCTTGCCCGAGTCTTGCAGACTTGGTCTCGGTCTTGGTCTTGGTCTTGCACACTCGGTCTTGGTCTTGGTCTTGCTAACGCAGATGCGGTCTTGGTCTTGCATTTTCTGCAAGACCAAGACCAAGACTGCAAGACCAAGACTGGTCTCGCTCATCACTATTCTTATTGATGAGTTCAGATTCAGTTTTCTACTTGATTCGTGAAGAATTTGCAAATGGAAAGAACCAGAACACGATTTTGCCCCGAAAATATTGAGGAAAGAGAACAACGTAGAAGAATAATTGATGTACAACAGGAATGGGCGTTACTGCCAAAATTTGACATTGGTGACGTTGCTAGCAGCACACCACATCATTGCTGCCATTGAACTAAAAAAAAAGTTTCCTATGTTTCTCTGTGACGATGAATGAACGTTTGAATGCATAAAGATGTGATTTTCTTTTCTTTCCAAAGTCTTTGCTTGGAAATGATGTTACCTTGATCTTCTGATGTAGTTTATAGAATAGAAAAATAAACTAAGTTAAATACGTTAATGTTCTTCTGTGTTGTATTCATTTATGTATGTTTGCTGGTTAAGTTAGAAGTGAAGTATGTCCTGCTGGCGTTTGAAATGTATTACCACGTGTCTATACGTTTGCCTGGGTCACATGACTATTAGGCCTACATGTTTTATTATAGGTAATCCCACGAGAGTGGACGAGTTTATCGATAGATTCGCGGCTGCGCAGCAGGAGCGAATTTATCTGATGTTGTATAAAAACAAAACTAACAGCTGCGAGATCACGGCATACTATGAATCAACCATCCACGAATCGATTCGAGCTACGATGTTTTGACCAGTGCTACCAATGGTGCGTATAAGACATAGTTAACTTAATAGTAAGCTAACAGCAGAACAGAATAAAAGCACACCTATTGGCTTGCACCGAATCGAAATTGTGTTTTTAATCAATGTACATTTCTATTATTTCAATTTCCAAACATGTTATGTTGTATAAACTGGTGTGTTTTCGTGCTGCTTAATGCTTACGTGTCCAGAAACGAGCAGACGTTTTACCCGATAAAACGGCATTCTCGCGATTCCTACAAGAATAGGCCTATTGTAAGATAAACGGCGTGATTGGTCTATATCCGAAGAATTGCCGAATGTTAGTGGTCAATATCAAACACGCGGTGTATGAGTGGAATAGTCAATGTAACTTGAAGAGTAAGTCTATTGCGCTGGCTTTCTGTGCTCAAGGTCGCGGTTTCGATCCTAGCCTAGGTCTATGGCATTTATGTGTACCTAAATGTGACAGATCCGGGACAAATTTCCGGCACACCAGCGACGGTTACAGACCTAAGTTGCAGTCTATCCCCGTCATTATGTAGCCGTATAACAAATCTATTGTTCCATATTGTTTCCTTGTTGCTATACTTTATATGGCAATACAACTTAATTGAATTCATGATTAAAATATCAACCATGGGGGTGGTGGCTATGGTATGGGAAAGAGACGACTACAAAACATAACCTATTCCTAATAGCATTACGGAAATTGCGAGCTACACCGTAACTTGGAATCTGAACCACGTGGAAACCCTTACATTTCATTTAACATGAATTATCATAGCCTAGGTGAGGGCAATGGTTATCCATCCATGTGGGATTTGTTATACCCGGTGATCATTTTTAAGTAGGATCATGCTATTCCACGGGAGACTCTTAAAAAGGAAAGTGATGTATGGAATTGGTTTGTTCTTGTACAGTAGAGTCCCGCGAACTCGGCACTCGATAACCCGGCATTTGGAATCTCTCGGCAACCATGTCGGGAAAAATAAAAACGGCTACAACTCAGGTTGTGGTGAATAGAGGAACTATTTTGTTGTAAGTTATTGATAAATATAATTTTTATTTCATAACCATCTCCGTCTTATGTTTCATTATTTTTTTTAACGGCAGTCGTTATATTTGAGACCGTTTAAAATTCATATTAATTCCTATAGCCCTTTCAGAGGCAAGGCAAGGCAAGGCATTAATTTTCGAGGGAAATATCCATTTTATTCCAAGGGTTTGAAAGGGATATTTCCCTCGAAAATCAATGCCTTGCCTTGCCTCTGAAAGGGCTAAATGAATTAATGTGAATTTTAAACGGTCTCAAATATAACGACTGCCGTTAAAAAAATAATGAAACATAGAACGGATATAGTTATGAAATAAAAATTATATTTGTCAATAACTTACAACACAATTGTTTCTCTATTCACCACAACCTGAGTTGAGCTTTTATATACCTTGCTGAGTTGTAGCCCTGAATTTATATTTCAATATAAGCAATCATCAAGTGAAGTCATCAGTGGGCTTTAAGCTTTGAACTAACGAGAAAAATGTTAGTAAAATTGCTGGTTTCCAAGAAAGACAATCATAACAGGAGGAAAAAATCATCACAATTTACATAAAGATTTACTCTTTTAGTCTTTACATTTTTGCTTTCATACAATTTTTTGAGGCAACGAATTTGTAAGTCAGTAGCAGTGAAAAGAACCCCGTCAGTCCGACTTCTGATGGTCAAACTCCCCGCTAAATTCGCCCTTTTTACTTATTCTCACATACATCTTTTCAAAATTAATTTTTACTACTATTCTTACAACATGCGACATAAAAACAGAATTGCACTGTCGAAACATTCTACCCATCTTTTCGAATCGTCTTCATAATATTTATGTTCTAAAATATTAAATTTACTCCGTTTTATATCACATCACAAAAACTGGAAAATTTCGTTCAGGGAAATGCTGAAATCCTTTCTTTTAGCTAACTGTTTTATAAGTTAGTATAAATGATCTATATTTTTTGTAAAGTTGTATATTTTTTCTTAAATTTATCATTCAGCTGAATAAGTTATACTTATTCACTGATTAATTCCGGGGTGCGCGGGCAAAGAGAGTTAAGTCCACTTTCTTGTTACTGAGAATTAGAGTGACTTAATACACTATACCAGCCCAACATAGCTTTAGAGATGGATAAACCCATGAGGCACACATCCATAACTACCGTACAATTTTGATTATGACTTACTGGACTTAACACAAATGTAGGGAACATTTTTATCTATAACTCTATGGACATATATCAATTTTTTAGGATGGTGGACTTAACTCTCTTTGCCCGCGCACCCCGGAATTTTCCGTGTACTGTAAAAATGTACATTTAAAATATTGAAATGTGTAGCGTTAATAAAGCACAGTATAAGTAAAATGTAGCATGTTTAAAATATTGCGATATTAATATTATTGTATATTGGATATACAGTATATATATATATATATATATATATATATATATATATAATGAAAAACACTGTACTCTGTAAGCAAATAAACTAACTATCCAACCTTCTCATCATGGACGTCATGAACGTCAACAATGTGCCATCCGGATTTTTTGTGATAATAGGCCTACTGATAATATTGCGTGTTTTAAATAGTTTATGGCTGTGAGTTGATTATGTGTTTTGTTTTATAAATTTAGCCGGGCATAGGCCAATTTTCTTGAATTGTTTTTGTCTCGTTTCATCTTAATTATATTTATTGTTTGTTTCCTTGTTTCCGCAAAATAATAGCGTTTCTCTGATAACACTGGTCTACAAAAAAAAAAATAAAGTTGTCTCTATCTTGAACAAAAATAGTCAATTCCTATCAATTAGAGGTCGGAGAACAAGAATATGTCAGCAGAAATTATTTGTTAGCTCTTGGTTCAAAGATATTTACATATATACATGTATGTATGGAACTTCTCCCTTTGGTTCTTTACCTGTCTAGTTATTCACTCTGAGCGTTTCGGTTTTTTTGCCTTTCGTTTGTAATCTACTTCTGGGGCATCTCTCATGACATTCCAGCAATAGTCTGCAAGCATAGATGAGTTCCACTTGCCCTGATACCTTTTTTCCATTCCTGAAATGTCTTGATGGAAGCGCTCCCCGTGCTCGTCACTCACAGCGCCACAATTGTTCGGAAAGAAGTCGATATGTGAGTCCAGAAAGTGTATTTTGAGCGACATATGGTATGTCCTCAGAAGTTAATTTACAGCTAATTTGTAATTTTCAGCTCTTTGATTTCCCAAGAAATTGTGAACAACATTTTTGAAGGCTTCCCACGCTGCTTTCTCTTTCCCTTCAATGACCCTATTAAATGTTCCATCCTCCAACAGCTGTCGAATTTGTGGTCCAACGAAGATTCCCTCTTTGATCTTTGCATCACTGAGATTTGGGAATTTTGTCTTTAAATACCTGAAAGCTTCTCCTTCTCGATTCATCGCTTTCACTAAGTTCTTCATAAGTCCGAGCTTTATGTGTAAAGGTGGCAATAAGATTTTATCACGGGAAACCAAGGGAGTGTACTGTATATTCTTTTTTTCCAGGTTCCATCATTTTCCTTTCAGGCCAGTTTTTTCGTATGTAGTGTAATTTCCTGTCGCGACTATCCCACTCGCACAGGAAGCAGCAATACTTTGTATATCCTAACTGCATTCCGAGTATGATAGCAATAACCTTCAGATCGCCACATATCTGCCATTGATAGACTTCATAATTTATTTTTTTAAGAAGCAATTTTACATTTTCATAGCTCTCCTTCATATGTACAGCGTGACCTACAGGAACAGATGGTAATGCGTTTCCGTTGTGTAGCAAAACAGCTTTCAAGCTTAACTTAGAGGAGTCAATGAAAAGTCTCCAGTGTTCAGGATTATGCTCCATTCTCGAAGATGCCATTAGACCATTTACATCATTGCAGGCAACAAGGTTGTTTTCCATTTCAAAGAATGGCGTTAAGTCTCTTTCTCGATGTCTATATACACACACTTTCACATTTTTCTCCAGGAGATTCCACTGCTGAAGCCTGGAGGCTAGAAGTTCGACCTTGCTTTTTGGTAACTCCAGATCACGAATTAAGTCATTAAGTTCTTCTTGAGCAATTTTATGTGGCCTACTGGGCGAGATTGATTCTGGAGTATAATCTGGGTCTTGCTGTAAAGACTCAGGCTGTTGTTTGTATTCTCCCTCCATGTCTTCATCAGATTCTAGGACATAATGTTCCGGAGGGATAGGAACTGGCAGACCTTCTCCATGTGGTACCGGTCGTGTAGCCGAAGTCGAAGTTGGATATGTGATGGTCCGTTTTTTCTTTCTTGACATTCCATGTTTAAGAGGAGGCACCATACAGAAATAACAATCACTGACATGATTTGTAGGTTCTCGCCATGTCATGGGAACTGCGAATGGCATTGACTTCACTGTCTTGTTTAACCAACAACGGAGGTTTACTGCACATGAATTGCAGCAAATACTTGGCGCCCAAGGTTTATCCTCATCTATTTTGCAGTCAAAGTAATGGTAATATGCTGTCTTTATTAATGGAGTCAATTCACGTTTCTGAGAAGCAAAAGTCACTTCTCCGCACACATAACAAAAGTTATTCACACTGTTAACACATTTACGTGGCATCTTGAAGTAGAATTAATCTGAAATATAAAGAAAATAAAGCTGAAAATTTAGATTATGATTATGTATTTTTCACCCAAGAAGATAAATAAAGGTTTGCACTTGATTTCTTATTTACCTGTGAAAATTTATCTTCAAACACAGAAACTTACTGAGAATTAAGAGCACAATGGTTCAATAAGCACAACAATGGACATTTATGTATTCAAAATGGCTTGTCTAGAATCAAAATGTGGCACACTGGGCAGTGTTGCCAACCGTCATTTGTAAAAAAAAATATTACCAACATTGCAAAATTTCCCTTTATCATAAAATTAATTCCTGTTTATCAAGGAAATAAGAGCTAAGTAAACATTTTAAACGTCATATTCGTTTATGTCACATCGAAATGAATAGGAATTAACTATTTTTAACTCTGATAGATTTTTTTGTAGACCAGTGTAATCCGACCTTTCTTGTGTTCCGACACAGCGCACTGCCGTTATTCCGACCGCTCCCAGTCCCGTTGGGGTTGGATTAGCGGGTTCTACTGGATAACTTAAAAGTAAAGTAGTCTCTATACTGGACATGAAGGCCCTGAGGGTCCCTGGAGGTTGTGTCTCCCATATTCTGACAACCTTGCGTTGATAAGTTCGTTAGCCTTACGCACCGGCCGCCTTTACCCCAAGGATTACTCCTGGTACTCATTTATATTAGAGGCTGAGTCCACCCCAGGGCCATATTGCTACCAAAAGGATAAGGCCAATTGAAAATCTCGACGACCTCATCGGAGAGCTAACCCTTGACCTTCCAATATATAGCGCAGGGCAGCAATCAACTGTGCCACGGCGTACCCCAACTTAAAGAGTACACTTTTTTGTTTTTGTTTGTTTGTTTGTTTGTTTTTTTGTTTTTTTTTTGGCCCGCCTTCCACCTCCGCATTACCTGAGCCATAGGCTATATCTCCGGTCCAACAACCGATTTCGCATTTGTTATAAGATTATCACATCACTTCTCTTGATCATAGAACATAGGGATGAATGTTTGATGAATCGATTTTGGCATTTTATTCAGTTAACTTTTCTCTTGTTCATCTGTCTATTGTCGCGGGGGACGTGTCCCCGATCTGACATTCACCTTAAAGAATGAGGGAAATCTCGCGAAAACCTCACTCAGATCAGTTGCTGTGAGGCTATCCCGCAGCTTCCGAGACAAGTCTTGGGAAATCTGCCATATCCATCTTGCTCGGTAGAGTCCCCGGGGATCTGAGCATTCCCCAAGGCAGATTCGTCTCAAATTCGGTGTGTCTTAAGCATCATCTTGTTCTTGTTCTTTCCTGCTTTCTATCTCGTGGCTTGTGAATGTTCTGAAAGCAGTGTTAGTTCCCTTTGTCGTCCAAAAACTAAGTTATAGTGGCCATACTTCGCCTGCTTGTTTGGCTACCTCTCTTAGGCTAATGCGCATGTATATAGGGCGTGGTACATTGTTCAAGCTCACAGTCTTCGCAGTAGCAGAGGTAATACTCCGCTAGGTTAAACCTAAATAGGTTTGCTGTGAAGTAGCCATGTCCCGAATAGAACTGAGTAGGCAGGAATGATCCATTTTTGATTACGTCGCCTGCGGACGTTAGGAAAATAGTCCTTTGTTAGGAGGCCCTTTTGGGCATTTTTCCATTGTCTTTCCCACGCATGTACAGTTGCGATTATAAGCTGCTTCATTAGTTCTGAACGATTATACCTTTCGTAAATGTCTTGATTTAGTTCCCGCTCTGCAATTCGAGTAGGGAGGTGTTTTCGTATTTTGTAAGCATTTACTTTTTCCTCTAGTAACAGATCTGCTTGAATTTCTCCAACATTGACCGGTAGTGCGTCATTTGATATAGTCGAATATGCTCTGGTGACTGTAAGTAGAGCTTGTCTCTGTGACGTAATTAACTTACGTTTATGGCGTGCATGTATGTATGGAGCCCATCCGTGGGCTGCATATGTAATTAGTGCCACGAATAATGCCGAGAATAGCCTTTTATAATTCGTATATTTGTAGCCCCATGTTTGACCTGTAGCCTACCTAACACGTGAAAAAGGTTTACCGATGTAGTGCATATTTTTTGAACTTGTCGATTCATCTTGTCTGCTTGGAGTTCTACGCCTAGATAAGCGCAGGGACACTGCTCTTTGGATTCGGGTTCTCCGCGCAAATATTCTGGGAGGTCCTCCTGGGTGTAATTTCCCTTTCAGGAGCAGGCACTTTGTTTTTCCTGGTGATAGTTTTAATTTGGCCTTGTTGCACCAATTGGTGAATGATAACATAACGAAATTTCCTTTCTCCTCTATTCAGTCTCTGCTATCTGCTTCGATAAGGAGGACCATATCATCTGCAAAAGCTACTGGCTTAGCCTCCTGGCTTTCTTCTATTATTCCTATTGCTTCATCAAATACAAGGTTCCAAAGTTTAGGACCTAGTACTGAGCCTTGTGGGCAGCCCTTAGTGACTTGTTTCGTTCGAGTATGAAAACTGTTTTTAATCGTAACTTCCCTGTAACTAAAATAACCTTGGATAATATATATATCCGCAGGGCACCCAATCCCTCGCAATCTATTTAGGACTTTGGGCCACCATGCATTGTCGAAGGCCCCCCTCAATATCAATAAACATCCCTGCCACGTATTTCGCTTGGGAGTTCCTGATGATGCCTTGCAGTTTTGTGATTGCATCTTCCGTGCTCCTTTCGGGCCTAAAACCAAATTGGGTATCGGAGTACGATGCTTCTAGTAGATCTTCGATCCTAGAGAGAATGAGCCTCTTCAAGAAATTCCCTAGTACCGGGAGCAAGCAGATCGGTCTATATAATTTCGGTAAATTTGGGTCTTGGTGTACGACTTTAGAATGGGATAGAGCTGTCCTTTTGTCCATGCTTTTGGGAACATACGTTGCTTAAAAATAGTGTTCCAGTACATAACTTAATCATGGTTTCTGAAGTTCTGTGTGCCGACGACCTATGCCCCTTCAATTTTTCTTGTGGTGAAGGATTTAAGTCAGGACAAGGAATGATTAATACAGATCGACAAATTAATTTGTTAACGGGAGAAATGCAAAGAAGTACCAGCTAAGGGTTGCCTATTCTTCCAAATTGACCCCATTACTGTGTATTTCCGCAGATAAGACGACCTTCATGTAAGAGGTATAAATTTTATAGTTTTAGCACATATTTGTGCTATAAGACGACCCCCGAACTACCAACGGCCTACGAATTTATGTTTACGAAACAACTTCAAAAACTTTAGTTTTTTTTCAGTTTTCTGGTTGATCGCAAAAATGTTGCCACTTTTATAATCCATAGGGTGGGCAGATGAAGTTAGGGAAAAATAACTACAGTTAGTTAAAAAGACTGTTGGCTACCCTTACCGGAACAAAGCTTCCTCGATCTTTTTTTTCTTTCAAAATGGCGTCACCAAGCACAGACGCAACACAATGGAACAGAACGATATGCGCACTGTTCGTGGGGCATATACTACACGTACCGATATGCAGGGAAAAAATATTTAAAAAAATACAAAAAATAGGTTTTAATCCCCGGATTATGGTGTTTGTGTTTTTATTTACAAAATTCGCGTTATTTCGGGCTTACATTTGTCCGAAAATGGTACCTAACATCGTAATATATGACATCAGAACACATTATTTTGTAATGTTTTTAAATGATATAAATTGCAGTCTAATTTTTTTGTATCTGTCCTATAAGACGACCCCGGGTTTTCGGGGCCTTTTTTTATGATTCAACTATCGTCTTATATGCGGAAATATATGGTGTATATCAGTAGCCTGGCGAGATAAGAAATCGCATGCATTTAAAAATAATATGAAAAGCTACCTACAACTATTTACGTTGAAACAAGGGAAGTTACTTTATATTTAAAAAGAATATTTATAATGGTAGAAACTGCATGTTACACTTTAAATGGAATTTCTTCAATGATTACAATATAACTCACAATGAAAAGAATATATTATTATTATTTTTATTATTTATTTTCCAAATAGTGTAACCTTATTTTACCTTGGTACTGTATATTAGGGTTATAATTATATACATAATAAACCATATGTTTTGTACTAACATTTGGAACTGTAGATGTGAATTACAAAATGCTAAGATGGCAAGTAAAGTATACTACACAATTACATTAACTTTTAACATAATAACAAACTAAATATATTTTTAATGGTAGAAACTGCATGTTACCCTTTAAATGGGATTTCTTCAATGATTACGATATAAACTCACAATGAAAATAATTTTCGATGCCTATTTGCACCACAGGACTCTGGTCTCTGAGCAAACACATGACTATCTGTAATGGGAAGACTGGAAATATAGGACAGGGAGGATTTGTGCCAGGATTATAAGTTGAAAACCGCACAAAATTTATGTTGAAGAGCCCTATAGCAGCGAAAAAGTTTCTCTGTGGGAGAAAAGAAGAGATTGGAGACAGTAAATAGGAGAACTGCAGTAGCTAAAAGCGATTCCCCTCTCCTCACAGCCTCAAAAAACTCTTGAAATATAAGTGAGGCCAACTTCAGCCACTTCCATTTAACGATGCACTTAATTCTTCCAACATGGCTCCCAGCACCAAAATGAATGATTGTATTATTTTGTTAAATTGTTTCTTTCTCTTCATCCTTTCTTTTCTTTTCAAATGATGGCACAAAACTCTCTTTCTGGACGGTCTTATAGATAAGCTAATGAGCGGGATGATAAAATCCATACATCACCGGGGCGAAAGGAGCTTTTGTGAATTTCGTAACTATGTTTGTATCAAAAAGAAAAATATGTCGTGTTTATGGCATGAATGGCGTAAAATAATAATGTACGACATTCAACAGTTAACTGTTCTGAACTAAGGATATGACCAAAATGAGAAATTTTATTGCTTTCCTTACTTTTAAAATAGTGGTGCACACCACATGCAAAGCAGGAAACAGAAGATAGCAACAGCAATGGATGATAGGGTGGCCATTTCTAAAATGTCAGAAAGGAGGACACTTCTTCGGTAATCTAGCATAGTATAAAACTACGGGCATGGACGGCTGGACAGCAGATATTACATGGTATAACCCTGACTAATTTTACTTAATAACTGCATTTAAGTTATATAAAATAAATGATTACACTGCTTTACTACTTTTTGAAATTTACTGAAATTCTTTGACTCACTGAGGATTAAAAGAAGTATTTCGTTCTGGCATTCTGGTAATTGAATAAAAACACGGCAAACTGCAAAGAATGTACAGTCGGTCAAATAAAAAACGTCGGGACTCGTGTGCAGTTAAAATTAAAGTTTTAACGCATTAGTTCACAAGTTTCCTATAAAAAACATCAAATACAGGTCATTTTCGGAACATATGAGGCTATGCGACAGGAGGGAAAAAATGAACAACGAGGGAAAAAATGAACAACGTGGAAAGCTCAACACACGATATTCAATTTAATGTATTGTCATAATTCATTTTGCTTTGTGTCATCGCTACATACAAATGCTAAAGTGAGAGAAAGTGTAGTTAGGGCTGTAATTGACCTGCATTTTTCGGCCTCTGAAGCAGCGAGAAGGTTCCATATTTATGAAAGAGCAGCTCAGTGGTGGGAACTTTACTATAATGCGACCGGAAGTTTTCATAGGAAGCGTGGATCTGCAGAAGGCCGCGTATTTCGATGCTAGATTGGTTGCAGAAGTTGAGCGTAAGTAGGCTAATTGATTTTGCACTAGAAGTACCGGTATTATAAAATAAAATCTTAAAAAAATGCTCCTTGAATAAACATATTCCTTGCGAATCTATTAATTATTAATATTATAAAAATTTGCAACCAAGAATATGGCGGAATTGAGGCATATAGCCACAGCCTTCTATACATGTTTGTTTTGGAACAAAACTGACTAAATAATCAAGAAAATACATGGATAGATAAGAGGCGTGTGTGAACCTAACCTTAAGTCTTCCTGTACATGCGCATATGCTCGTTCGTGATACTTAATCAAATACCGCCCGACGTTTTTTATTGGACCGACTGTACAATACAAGTGGAGACTTGAACAATAATCAACAGTACGGCCAACGCCACGTACTGCACCAAACAAAATATGATAGTAAGCTACACTGCCTTCTAGACTGTATTACTCGTACATACACTGCTTGTCCTATACGGCTAATTTTGCGTACGCGGCGACATTACAGATGGCAGCACCTTTCACACCCAGCTACAATACCCTTTACATTGCCGTATGCTGTGTTGCCCTCTGAAGTATAAACTCGGAAACTGAAATATGCTGGAATGTCATGCTATCTGGGTGTGAACTGTGTCGCCTCTACTGGAGAAATTAGGCAATTTAACAATACTCTGAACTCCATGTTAAAATTAAGCATGGACAGGCAGTGTAATTCTCGAGACGGCGGTGGTACGCTATCATCGTATGGACAAGCGTGCCAACGTTAGGAATCGATTCAGATTATTCCGCAGCACCAACTAAACAAATGATAGTATCGACAAGCGTGCCAACCTTAGGACTGGCAGGAACATACGGGAAAATACAAATTTTATTAATACGCTTTACCGGTCCATCAGAGTCTCGAAAAGGAGGACAAATCAACCAAAAGTCGGACGTCTGGCCACCCTAATGGATGATCTTATGTACACCTGTAGAAGAAAACATATTTTCTGCTGCCATTTTAATAAAAAAAAACTAAGGAAGAGGTTAGTGAAATATTTTGCGTGGTGTGTGGAATTTTATGGTGCCGAAATGTGGACAGTATGAAGAAGTGAAGAAAAATGTCTGGAAGCATTCAAAATATGGACATGGAGAAAAATGCAACGTGTGAAATGGAAGACAAAATAAGAAAATAAGAAAAGGAAATTGTATGTAACAAAATACAAGAAGAAAGAAAATAATAAAATAAGATTAGAAATTGTATGTAAGAAAATACGAGAAGAAAGAAAAATACCGAAACCGAAAGAAGAGGAAAAGGAAAGTGACTGTGTCACTGAATAAGAAGAAACTGCTTGCAACAGATGCACTGCAAGGGATAGAGAACGAAAAAATACTATTATAGAGAGCATTGCTTTAAATTTGCCATGTTCAGAGACAAACCAAAAGCAAACGGGCAGGTTGGTGGGTTTTATTACAGCAAATTTTTATACAGTCTTTAGGTTTTCTTTCTCTCTTAATACAGCACCCAGTCTTGAACTCAGGAGGGGAATTCTTACTAATGAAAATACCCCATCCAAGCTGGTAATAAAACTTGGGCCACCTGCGTAGACGTCAGACGCGCTACAGATTCACCAGCAACTGTAGACTTTGGACTTCGGACTTCGGACTTCGGACTTCAACAACAGCAAAATAGGATATTACGCTACAAGTCACTGAAGTAAAACCTAATTAGGGGCCCCCAAAACTGGCACTGTAGAGCCCTGTTGTCCATAATCTCTTTCGGTTAAGTGGAATGGGATCAAATGACGGATTTTCACCGTTTCATTTTTTCTGAAAACAACATTTTTGTATTCCGTGGCTCTAAGGTATTTTTAAGGGGTTACTTGATTACAAGTCCTGACGAACGAAACAGTAAGCGGAATTATTGTGGTACCTGTTAACTCCTGGAGTTGTTAACAGAAAGTGGGTTTGGGTAATTTTCCTTGGCTAAAGTGAAACAGTTGTACCGAAACAAGCATTCGCTTTTGCTTGCACCGAAGCAGCCATTTCGTCCAGTGCTCTGGAAGAAGTTCATTACGAATAGCGCAGTCTCCCCTTTTATGAATGGAATCAAAGAATGATTCGTTAAAAAAGTTATGTAACAAATACAAACCGGTACGTAGTGTTCTTGTCCTTCATCTGGTAGGAATAGGCAACGTTCATTATTTCAGTGCTTTTTTATTCAACTATTCCTTATGTCATTGAAGAATGTCGTCAACGAATATAAAATGTCAATCACAAAGAGAGAGCCGTATAAAGTAGCCTACAATGTGAAGGGCAGGAAACAAACTTAACAATTCTTTTTGGTGATATTTGGGTTGTCTATTAAAAAAAAATGGTCGGTGATTGTGGGACACCATACGCACATTTCTAGTTTCCTATATTCGCTAGTGTTGGGGCTTCCAATTGGAGGTTTCTGTTACCTAAGTGAATTTTGTTACGCCCATATCCTGAGAGAGGGCAGAGGGACAGGTGGTAAGCTCATAGCCTCTCAACCCTCCCTCGGAAACTAAGGTATTACTTGGACGATACACACATAGACTATACATATTCTGTCCTGGCCTTGTTATATCGATCTTTCACTTTACTATCGTTTTTCTGCAGCAGTGTTCCCTAATCCGAAATTCTGAAACAAATGAACTAGAATGTTTTATGGTCCTTATATCATTGAAGATGTCGCCAAAGAGTGTCAATTTCAATAACAAAGAGATTGACAAAATACAATGTAAAATACAGGTAACAAGTTTACCGATCCATTTTAGTGTTATTTGGGTTGGCTATTTGAACAAATTTGACGGTGATTGACACACACACACACAAACCCACGCACACGCACACGCACACGCACACGAACACGCACACGCACACACACAGATCTTTCTGTGAGACACACATACAAAGACATACACATAGACATACTACACACACAGACGCATTTGCACTCAACTGTTCTGGACAATTTTATCGTCCCCTTCCCATGCAATCGTATTACTCGACACTTGACACGTATTACTTTTCCTGACGAGGACGAAAAACACATCCCATAGTGAATACCTAATGAGGTTTTTCTGTGATCTAATAAAACAAAGAAGTCTGCTAAATTATTTGAGTTCAGCAAAGAAATTCATCAGTTGAAGGAATGCACAGACAAGAAAGTATCTTCATTCTATATTTTCCAGAAACATAAATAGCAAGCAGCCTGTAAGTTAGTAATGGCTACGATGGGCGGTGTTTATATGACCGATATTCACTGATTTAATTTTAAGTTTCGTAGTTTAACGAGCTTTTTCTTAGTAGTTGCGAGAATAGACGAGAGTGATGGATTGATCGCACAGGGATTCAAGGCAAACCTTATTTCCTGTGGGATAAATTACGCGGTCAAGAATAGCAACTTAATTAAGGCCATGAAGACATCTCTTATCCAGTCTCAGCTATCATTAAGTCACAGTCCATATCCACTACACCATTCTCCTATACCATGAACAATATAAAAGCATGGTAATGTAGAAACTGTTCGTGTCAATCGAGCGAGACGGCTTAGGATGCAAGCTCGGGGGCGAGATCACCGAAGTTAGTGGAGGGTTATCTTTGTGTTTTATTTGGCTACTGAAGTGAATTTAGTATTGGTTTTCGATATCAACTTCAATAATTTCTTATGAAATTTCATTATTATAAATTTCCGTTCTAAAAAATCTTTATAAACTACAGCAGAAAAATGCTGATCAGAGCAAGTAACCGGTTTGTGTTCGACCAATGAGAGAATAGCGGGTTAGAATTAGTGATGGGAAAAATCGAATGATTTTAACAATCGAATGATCATTCGAATGCAGAACTAAACATTTCGAATGAAATCATTCGAAGTGTTTTGTTCATAGAGGGATAGTTACATGCAACCTACGAGATGTTCATTCGCTAGCGTCAATATTTTTCGAATGAATCTTCCGTTCTCACTCACTTCACTTCATTGGCATTCGAAAGCGGGTAGATTTCAATTTAGTGCGCACATTTCCGGCAGAGAACAATGCGGCCAGCTTACAACAAACACGGCCTCCAGAGATGTTTATTATTTTAGTCATGTATTCTCGAACAGGTGCTGTAGTAAATACAGTAAATTAGGCCTAACATGAAATTTCTTGAAGTCCTACAAATATAAATTGCTTAATGCAGCAATAACCAGACAACTTCGTAGTTATTATTTGAATTTGCATACCTGTGGTGTTTAATAATAACAAGCATAATACGATCAAGTACAAAATAATCTAACTTTTCAATTTACGAAAAAGTAAAAATTATGTAATTTCAAGACACGTTCTTAAAGCTTTAAATCAATCATAAATTACAAAAAATCTGTTCATATTAGTTTTCTCTTTGGACTTACAATTTTAAATAAAATATCATTCAATCCTTTTGTCTTGCAATAAAACTCATATGACTATCCTAATAGCCTAACAAAAATAAGTTTGCATCATTATCTTTGACTATAAAAAAATAATTTGTCGTAGGTTAATTTTAGTATCCCATTCACAAAGGATTGAACATTTACTTATCATGACTTATCGTTACTATTCACCTAATAATACCATATTATCATAATCATTATAACTGTATAGGCCTATCAATCCCAATGAATAGAGAACATAACGACAACAGAAACAGATTATTATTATATTATTATTATTATTATTATTATTATTATTATTATTATTATTATTATTATTATTACACGGCTTATTGGTATACCCTAAGCTCCTAATTAAGCGATGTAATATGTAATATGCAGTTAAAGCATGGAAGGATAAATATAATACACGAAAAGACAATACTAGGCCTAAAATAGACAAATATATTTTCACGACAAAATTTGAATACAACGAAATGAAATGTATCTAATTTTAGTATTAGGTCCATTCAAATTTTCAAGTTTAATAAATAGTAATTAAGGTAAATAAGTTATTAAATTGATTATGTGCAGTGTATTCTTCAGTTTATTTTATTACGTTCGGAAATCCGAATAACTATATTGTCAGTTATATGCGATGCTGTAAAGTAATTATATCTATAATTCGGTAAGATCTCCAAATCTATTTAAATCTGAAGATTTCAAATTATTATTTAATAGGGTAGACATCGTTCGTTTAACTAAGAAATTCAATAACACATATGCGAGACCATATGTGAAACACATTTAGTACTATTTATTTTATTACTGTGTTATAATAGCATACTGAAGGTAGTGTTATGTCATATTACAGTATTTTTGCATAAATGCAGACATAACTGTTCAAAGACAAAGAATCAAAACAAGACAAGAACGAACATTTCAGTTAATAAACAGTAGAATAACGTTTAGTACAATGCTATTTTCATGCACTATAGGTCGTGGCTCTTTAATCTGTATCTCAATAATTATTAATTTTATAAAGATGTATGTTTGTTGTTTTATATATAATTTTCTTGTATAATTAGGAACCAACAAAAGCAATTCAAGGTCTCTGCAAAGCCTGAGTAAATTGAGCCGTGATTGAGCACATGTAGGTTGGCGATGGGGTGAGAGCAGTCTGGTTTTTTTCCTTCCTTTCTTCCTAATTTTTTTCCCCTTTATTAGGATGTGGAAATTGAAAAGACTGCAAGTCCATTCACCTTCTGAACACAACCCTTCAGGGGCGGATGATTTTTTTGAAGATTTTAAAAGGGAAAAAATGCAAGCATTCCCACTTTGGTGGCAATACCATTAAAATAAATTAGATGTTGCCAGTTCTCTGACATGTTGGAACACTGCAGATCTTTAGACAAAAACAGTAGAAACAACAGAAGTGAAAAGGTTAAATTAGTATACTCATATTACAGTTTGTCGCGGAAAATATGCTCTTACTTAGATAATTTCTAAAATATGGAGGTAATTGGAACATGTCTCAGTTAACTAATTCAACAGTTCAATGTGGTATAGAATTATTAATTATGATTGATATCTAAATTGACTCTAAACAACATGTTGCCTCCTGCTTAAGTAATCTGATCTCGAGTCAATAATTAAAGAACCACTGAATCCTCCAAACGTGTACGTTATATAAACGGTTTATGGATTTCGTGTCAAAATATTCCTTCCAATTCTACATTCCGCCAAGAACTTGAAAGTATATAGAGTTAAAGCTTTAAATATTGCTATCAAAAGTATATCAATATGGTTGTAAGTATTACATGTGTGATATGTAAGTATATTTTATTCATTTAGTGTCACTTAGGCTATGGCATTAGTACGTATAACTTAGAATATTAATTTTGACTGGTATAATTAACTTTGTAAGATTGTAAATACTCATAGCTTAGGTTGTTGAAGATATGTATTTATGTAAATAGCTAATGTGACCGATTGCAGTTGGTACTGCTTAAAAATCTTATAAATGTATCAAATATAAAAATTTGAATGGCTGTATTTAATACCATAATTCATAACATACGGTAATTAATCAAATAAATAATCCATTTGAGAATGCATATGCTTCATGTAGAAGCTAATGATGGATGTAAAATAGGAACAATCTGCGAAAAATTGTGCTTTTTAATATTCGTGAGAACGGCTATTTTATTATCAAAATATATTTTGTAGCCTGGGGTTGAAACTCATGAAAATAAACCTTCTAGCTCTGCGTCATGCCATCCGTGCTTGGAATGGGAGAGACGGAAGTTACTAACTGGGACACGATGGAACACGAAAACAATCGAATGAACGAGAGAACGAGCCGAGAAGCCAGTTTCCGAAAGGTTGAAGAAGCATTCGAATGAATTCATTCGCTTTCACATTTCAGTTCAGTAAGCGAAGCGCTCTAACCCTAGTCTGGAGAGAGCAAAATCATTCGAATGATTTTTTTAACATCTCGAACATTTCGAATGATTTTAACAATCGAATATTTCGAATGAATTCATTCGAATGGTTCCCATCACTAGTTAGAATAATGATCGGGGAAATATTCGTTCACTGATAGGTTGCTCCTACCGTTTATGGGCTGGGCAGCAGACCGATGCAGCGATATCATGAACAATTTTCCAGTATGCCTATAAAATGAACGGCAACATAAGGGAATTGGTTTTTATATGGAACATTTATACAGGGTGTTAACTTAATGAATAACAGAAATATTTTACCTGTGTATAGAGGGGACATAGACAAGCAACTTTTATTGGGAGATTTTTGCCCTATGGACTCAATTTTTCCTGTTACAGCATAAAATCTCCCAGGGCATAGCCGCCACTGACTTCTAACATTTGGAAATGCAATTTGAAGTAACTTCGTTGTTAACACTGGAGTTATGAATGAAAAACCTAATGCATTGGCGGCCAGTCATGTGATTAGGCTGTAATTTTGGTCGATTATGGAAACACAAAATTATGATATAGCTTCTGATGAATGATTAAGAATCAGGGGTTTGTCTATCAGTAAGAAAATGAAAATGTTAACCCTATTTCTATGAGCACCAATTTGTAATGACTTGAATGCCCTGTAGCATACACATTTTACGCCATAGAGCAAAAATCTCCTAATAAAAGTTGCTTGTCTGTGTACCCTCTATACACAGGTAAAATATTTCGGTGTTATTTATTAACGCTCTGTATACAATTAAAATACTGAATGGTACTTAAAAGCAAATGATTTGGATACATTTGATGCAGAAAACAATAGGCCTACATATGAAACCGTTATACAACTGTAAAAATTTAGCAATGAAATTCAAAAGTGAAGATAGATAACTTATATAGGAGGCTACAATCCATTATATGTCCTACTTTAAATACAAATAACACGTAGCAAGTAGCCTTTCATGACATTAAAAAGTGTTTGATTTCTTATTTCGTTAGCATCCTTTATATTTCGAATAACTGTGAATGGATGGGGCAACAGTTCGCTTATTTGTTTTATTTTTCAATTTAGCTCTTTATACATTTATTACTTCCTCTGCCCGTACCATAGGTAGGCCTACTATAGGTGGAGGAAGTATTGTTTTCTACCCCCAAATTCGAAGTTGAGTTTTTTAATATAAATACACGTTTTGAGGTCGCCTGAATCAAAAAATACTATTTTCAGAAACATCTCCGTGTGTGTGTGTCTATGAACATCCTACGTCCAGAATGGAAAATCATATGAAAACAATTTTTTTTTTTATTTGGGTTAGGTACCTTCTGAGGATGTGACACGAAGATTGGCGACGGCTTTTTCTTATTTTTAAGGGGACTATACACGAAGAAAAATTTGTTTTTCGCGATTTTCGCGAAAACGGCTCTAATGATTTTGTTTACATTTTATACATGGGTTGCTTATATTAAGAATTAAAACTTTTATTTGAAAAAAAATTTCGAAAAACTTCTATGAAGGGTAGTGATAAGCCACCCGCTGTTTGTAGAAACCAGTCTTGCCTGCTGAACAATAAAGCTTTCCACCATATTCAAACAACTGAATACGCGCGCTTTGTAATATGACCTCTTATTCTACATCAGAATGTGAAGCGATAAAGATGTAGGCTATTGGCTATGCTTAGAGCAAGGAAAGTTACATGAGTGCATTATTCAGATTTAATTTTGGTTATTTATCGTTCGGGGATGCGATACGATATGATCAAGACAGTCGTTTCATTTTTGCGACCAATTTAAATAAAGAGAATGTCATACATAATATATTATACTAAGAAGAGAACTTTTATTTGGGCAAAGGAAATTATGTAAGTTTCACATTAAGAAGTTCCTGTCCTAAATTTTTAAATCCTTCATGACGAGCATGAGAACCACACATGACGTGGGTATAGGCATACTAAAAACAAATGTTAGTCAAGACGAATAGTGGAAAGGTAGAGCCAGACAAAAAAATTCAATGCCATAGCCGGGATTTGAAACAGGATCTTCGGCTCTCCGTGTCGCCGCTATACCTTTGAGCTACCATGGCAACATGTCGGTACAACAGGGAGAAATTATACCCGTTTTTACTGGCCAATATGAAATTACCCAGGGTTCCTGAGCCTTAGGCTATACTCCTGGACATTTTAAAAGTTTTAATTAATTAATTAATTAATTTCACTTGACGTGAAGTATTTCTTGGTCCTTCCTTGTAGTGGACTAGTGGTCATCCTTCTTGCTTCTGTATCCAGTTTGCAGTTAGTCCTTTGGGGTTATCGTCTTGTTGGGTATTGTATCATTTTAGGAGTCATACCTTGTATTATGGCTTACATAGGCCTACAAGGTGAGTGGGTATCAGTGTGTGAAACATATAGCCTATATGCAAGAGAAGATATGTAATGATGATGGTGTCTTAAAACGGTAGATATCTGACTGTTCTTCCCTTGCTTAGTAACAGTAAGAGAATTACACACATAGTATCGTTTATCCGAGAGCAATTATGCCATGTCCTATTTCTTTTTATTTTATTTATATGCATGTTTATGTTTTTCCTTCCAGTATAGACCTACGTGGATGGCGTCAGAACCTTTTTCTCCACGTAATTTTAAGAAAACAGGATGTTGACAGAATGAATTGACATTTCAGAATTTAGTTTATATATTGTTTTCTTTTCTGTATCGGCAACTGGCACCACGGGACGATATATCGTCAATCACCAGCCTCGGTTCATGCTGCCCCCAGCAGGTACGCTTTCCCACAAATGCTGTAAACTAGAGCTGAAATTGCAAAGCTGTCAGGCGCAAACAGTTCGGGATGGCGAAGCTGAGTGCCTTGGCCCGCGCTCGAGAGCCCTCTATAGCGAACACACACACACACACACATCATTCTCATTTTAAATGACCACGAACAACTTGGTCCCCACGTATCATACTAAATCCCTTTTCACCATGGTACTATATTTTCTTTATATTGAACAACTTTCATAAAAGTGTTACAAGTTCGGTATTATACGTAGGCTAGGTATACACATGAAGATATTTATGTACGATTATAAAGCGTCTATTGTACAGTACATTAATAGTACATTATGCAACGACCCTATAATGACATTTATTAAGACACGATTATTTCTTTCGCTCGTTTCATAATGTTCGTACGAGTCTCTTAATTGCCATTATAGACAAGTTGCTTAGATTGCTTTTCCGACCATAATTAAATCAGGGGTGCCCACCCCCTAAACTTCATGACACACCCCCCAAACTTCATTGCTCCCCCCAACCTGATTGGCTGTCGACATGGGCGCCCATATGATATTTTCTAGGGGGGCAATTTATTAAATTAATTTATTTTTTGTCGCTTTAACTTCTTGGGCCACTTTGTAACATTATATTAATAATATAATAAGTGCAACAATGACGTAGCCAGAAAATAATTTCGGGGAGGGTCGAAAATGCCGGGAGGGTTTTGAATACTCCCCAAAAAAAGGGGTCGGGGTCCATCCCCAGAAAAATTTATAAATCGAACTAATGAAGATCACATTTTACGCTGTTTTAGCACAGAAAAACTAGTTAGGAAGTTTGTTTACCATACTCTAAGACAGGCTAATGTAAACAAGAAATTGTTACCTAAGTCGGGTGTCCCCCCCCCGGGAAATTTTTAAATATTGAACTAATGAAAATCACATTTTACGCTATTCTAGCACTGAAAAACTAGTTAGCAAATTTGTTTACTATACTCTAAGACATGGCAACTTATACAAGAAATTGTTTTCTAAGTTATAATACTTATTACTATTTATAAGAAAAGTTAAATAACACATGGAACAGTGGACATAATAGGCCTGCTCATTATGTTATGAAAACAAAATAACTGCTATATCATATTTGACAGACCAACAAATCTTGTTTAATTAAATAAATATATTTTTAAATACAAATATAGAATTTTAGGTTTTGACTTTTGGGGGTCCAAACCCCTTGAACCCCCCTTTCCTAATCCACTATGGATTCTGCTTCCATTTTGTCAATTTGGTAAAACTTCTGCAAACTTTTTATGTCTCAACTGACTTTCAAATAATATTGTCTTAAAAGAAAAACACCTGACTATAATTATTAATATACATTTTTTCCCTTTCCCTGAGAGATGAGACCTTTTGAAGTTATAAAACTTTACCGTTTTTATTTTTAGCATATATTATAAAACGCTAATTTTGCAACAATTTTCACCCCCCCCAGAAAATTAATAAAACGCTAATATTTTGCCCCCCCCCCAGAAATTTCAATGACGCAGTCTGTGTCTTAACCCCCCCTGAGGGCACCCCTGATTAAATGTCCAAGTTTTGGATTTTTAGAATACCTCGTAATTGATGGCGCCATCGATTCGCGGTCATCGGCTGTTAGTAGTTCTCGTATTTTCCGACAGATGGCAGGCTACAAGGCATGCATGCCACAAGGCTTCTCTTGACATCTTAACGTCAAACAACGCACATTAAAACAGACAAAATGAAATCACTCTAGCATAATATTAACATTAACACGAACAGCATTTATTTTATTTTAAATATATAAAGTTTGCTACGCAGTTTCATTTGCTGCACCAAGATTGTTCCGTGTTCGATATTAATCGATAGGCCTACCACACCAGTGTTATAATAAAAACTTGTAATTTAACGGATGTCATAATATTGATTCTTAATGCCCACTCGGGCGCATCTTCTCTTTTATAACTTATATTATGATTTTGCTACGTGACATAGACTGTAATAAGGTATTATAGTAGGGTCGAACAAAAAAATCTTATCTATGTTGGTGTCTCTGGTTTTGCTGTAATTAAACTCAGGGACTTGAAGGGATGCGGACGCAAGGCTTCGAGAAATCGACTTTATTTGAGAGCTTTACTAAAACTTTGATGTTGTTTTTGTCATACGAGCATTAATACTGACTGCTGCATTGTGGGAGAATGAAATAACTGAAGTAGGAAGTCTTTATCGGGCCTAGAGTATCTTAGTAGCGTTTGAAATTATAATTTTGAATTTTTTAAAACTCATTCTTCTTCTACTGTGACCTGGTACTGTATATCCCAGTCATTGAACAGACGATATCTGAAAACAAAATTGTCTTTATAAATAGTACTAAAGAGTCTTAAAAATCACCAAATTATATAGTATGCAGGTATTGATCCAATCCATGCACGAATAAGTAATGAAAATACTCAGCATGCAATATAAACAAGCACAAAAAAACTAATAATTGAAATTAAACGTAAGTAGGTAAAATAGGTTTTATATTTAAAACTAATGCAGCAAAATACTTTCAATAGGCTAAGCAATACAATACATTTTATTGAGTAGGTTCAAGTTTGGATGTTTACTAAAAACAAGAAAATCAAGAAATATCCAGAGTTAGGGAAAAATCCTATAGTGTCGATAAATATGAAAGTTGATTTTACAATGTCAGTACTGTAATATGGGGGGGGGGGGTACGCCATAGCGTAGTGGTTGAGGCGCTGCGCTACAAACCGGAAGGTCGCGGGTTCGATTCCCGATGAGGTCATTGGAGTTTTTAAATTGGCCTAATCCTTCTGGTGGCACTGTGGCCCTGGAGTCGACTGAGTACCAGGAGTAATCATGGGGGTAAAGGCGGCCGGTGCGTAAGGCTGACAACCTTACCACCTTCACGTGCCGAATGTCCAAAATCTGGGAACATCAACCTCCTGGAACCCTCTGGGCCTCCATGGCCTGTATAGGGATCCCTTTACTTTACTTTAGTACTGTAATATGAAAAATGTGGTATTTGAAAAAATACTGGAAAGTTTAAAAAATAACATTAAAAGCTTATTTCTATTTTAAAGTACCCTAATCAATATCAGCATTACTTAGGTACTGGTACTTAAAACACAAACTAACAATCTACAATTCTATTAAAAATGTGTGTCATAGTTTTCTATGTAAATATTTTGCATCATGTAATCTTCGCTTATATTTAAAACCACATAACGGTTAACCGATGCAATTATAAATAATATTAGCACTGTAACAACTTTCATGTATTTAGAACAACTTAGGTAAGCCTATAATTCCTCGATCAAAATGCTTCATGTAAAAGTGAGCATTGCTTTCCAACTGTTCTGGAAAGTTTTCCATTGGGACATTTAATGATATCATAGGTCTTTGATATCCCTTATCGTCATAGATATAATTTATTTTACTTATATTTTCTTACTTTACTTAACTGCTTTCAGTGGCCTTGTAATGTTACACCTCCATTTTATACACAGCAGCTAGTCTGAGCTTCCATTAAAAACAAGTGCCTTCAAGAGTTAAGAATCAGTTCTCATAGAGCAACACAATGATTTACATGGATTAATTCCGTCAATAATAACCATTGTTCAAATGTTTTTGTTTAAAACAGACCAGATCATCACTACAGTGCTTGGAAGCTCATTATTTTCTTACTTCATATTTGTCTGATCTTCTAGTGAATGTATTTTCTTGAGTAATACTTTGTTCATTGCAATAGTTGAAGGCAGGAGCTAAGGGTCACTGCATTTTATTTAAGTGAAAACTACTATTTTGTTACCTTAATGTAGGGCATTTTTAAAAACCTGGACAAAATCGCTGCTTTTCTTTTTTAAATAAGAAAAGGACATTGTGCGTCCCGACAAAGATACATAAAATTCCGGGACAGTTGTTTAAAACAATGACTGTCTCGACCAAATCGGACGAATGGTCACCTTACTTCACGAAGGACATATTTTAGCATGTTCCCAGCACAAGCTGAGTTTTCAAGAGAGAAGAAAACAGTAACATAACAGGTAAACCAATAATGCAAAGGCGAAGTAGGCCAATGTAGAGAGAAAGTAGTATAAGAACACAAGTCAAATGCTACCATTTGCATTCTAAACCATAGGGAAGGATTGGAAGAAAACGCAAAATCGATCACAATGAAAAGTTATTGCAATAGGATAGAAAGAGAAGACGAAAAGGAGAAAAAGAGGATGAGGGACATGTAGCAGTGGTAGTGGCGTGTAGAAGCAGGAGGACGAAGAGTGTGAAAAGGAATCAATGTATTTATACAGGATGAAAGGGATCTAATTTCGCAGATTCAAGGGAATAGGCCTAGTAGATAACATAAGGCTAAACTATTTATCTTTTTGTGATTAAGCCACGTTTACCCTTTATGAAATAATTAAGTTGAAAATTCCTCAGAATTGCAACAGTGCACTTCGAGTAAGCTTCGCGTATAAAAAGATACGATACGGTATGTAGACATTCTCGCTTCGACTTTGCCTTTTGTAGTACATTCCGTGGTCCACGTTTAACGTTTGTATTTAATAATTCTTTACGGAAACAATGACCATATTATGATGGATGGAGCAACGGTGGAATGATATATGGCAGGGGAAACAGGAGCACCCCGAGGAAACCTGTCCCTACCCCATTTTTTCCACCACAGATTCCACACGGATCCACCGAAATTCGATGCCGGGGCACAGCGTGGAAGGCGAGCTGTCTCAGCCGTGGGGGTGGCCTTAATGTTTGAATTTAATTTGTACGAAAACCCCAACTTTATTGAAAAACAACAAATGAGAATTTAT
This sequence comes from Ectobius pallidus, assembly GCA_964059195.1. Lineage (NCBI taxonomy): Eukaryota > Metazoa > Arthropoda > Insecta > Blattodea > Ectobiidae > Ectobius > Ectobius pallidus. The sequence continues at coordinate 113,545,629 of CAXKWD010000003.1, forward strand.
TCCAATTATTTTCTTAGCTGATGTGAACAAAAATTAAGACAGTAAGGACAGTAATTATTGGGGAAAGCTTCTGAGTTTCAGAATGACGGCTGTGTGCATCTAGTAGCTCCATGTGAACTCTGTTTATTTGCGCAGTATAATTTCAATATTTAACTATGACATACATAAAAATATTTGATGAAGTCGGATCAAGCCCGGCAACAGAAATTAGAATTATATGCTAGAAGACATATTGCCCAACGCCTTAACGAGACATCGGGAGAACTTTAGGTTCACATGAGTTAGATGCAGACAGGCGTTATTCTCAAACTCCGGAAGATCGTCAGGCGTATATAAAATGAAGAACTGTTATTTCCTCCTGATGTTTATCGAATAAGACTAAAAACCGTACAAAATACTTTGCCCACTCGTAAGAAAGACGGATAACAAGTTAGTCAATAATAATAATATAAGAACTGATATTTGCCAAAAACTGATATTGCTTTTAATGACTGTTTCTTGCCATGGCACTCATGAATCATTGACCATTCGGGTACAAGAGTATGTAAAATTTCGGACAATTACCACTACTATCGCCTTATTTTTATCTTTAGGCCTATATCCAGCCTTTATTAAGTGCCAGTATGGTACTTTATGAGATTGTGTGAGGGACGGGAAAATGTCTGTCCGTCTGTCCGTCCGTCCGTCCGATTTTTTATTTTATTTTTTATTTTTCATTTTTATGTGAGTGTGCGATTGTCAAGGTAACACAAATCAGTAGATCTGCTGACGCTGGTCGAGTTTAATCTGATTAAAAAAACTTATTTTTTGCACATCATAATTGCAATTATAATTGATTCAACAAAAGCATACTGGCACTTTGTAATATCAGTTTACCTGAGAATATTATAGGAGAAAAATTCCTCCGGCACTGGGACTTGAACACAGGACCTTTGGCTATTCGCGCCAATGCTCTACCAACTGAGCTAAGCCGGAGCTCAATTCACAGCGCCAGATGGAACCACTCTCCTATGACTGAATGCCCTAATGGTCTACCTCACAGACAGACAAGATATGTCATATGCAGTACTGTGAGGCACACTAAGTAGTGATTTTTGTGACCGGGCTCCCACTGTTATTGTACAGTTAACATTCAAGACAGATATATAAGCATTCATGAGCCACAGATTATTGTCTCTGTTGGACACTACATGAGAATATTATAGGAGAAAAATTCCTCCGGCACTGGGACTTGAACCCAGGACCTTTGGCTATTCGCGCCAATGCTCTACCAACTGAGCTAAGCCGGAGCTCAATTCACAGCGCCAGATGGAACCACTCTCCTATGACTGGATGCCCTAATGGTCTACCTCACAGACAGACAAGATATGTCATATGCAGTACTGTGAGGCACACTAAATAGTGATTTTTGTGACCGGGCTCCCACTGTTATTGTACAGTTAACATTCAAGACAGATATATAAGCATTCATGAGCCACAGATTATTGTCTCTGTTGGACACTACATGAGAATATTATAGGATAAAAATTCCTCCGGCACTGGGACTTGAACCCAGGACCTTTGGCTATTCGCGCCAATGCTCTACCAACTGAGCTAAGCCGGAGCTCAATTCACAGCGCCAGATGGAACCACTCTCCTATGACTGAATGCCCTAATGGTCTACCTCACAGACAGACAAGATATGTCATATGCAGTACTGTGAGGCACACTAAGTAGTGATTTTTGTGACCGGGCTCCCACTGTTATTGTACAGTTAACATTCAAGACAGATATATAAGCATTCATGAGCCACAGATTATTGTCTGTGTTGGACACTACATGAGAATATTATAGGAGAAAAATTCCTCCGGCACTGGGAATAGGCGCGAATAGCCAAAGGTCCTGGGTTCAAGTCCCAGTGCCGGAGGAATTTTTATCCTATAATATTCTCATGTAGTGTCCAACAGAGACAATAATCTGTGGCTCATGAATGCTTATATATCTGTCTTGAATGTTAACTGTACAATAACAGTGGGAGCCCGGTCACAAAAATCACTACTTAGCGTGCCTCACAGTACTGCATATGACATATCTTGTCTGTCTGTGAGGTAGACCATTAGGGCATTCAGTCATAGGAGAGTGGTTCCATCTGGCGCTGTGAATTGAGCTCCGGCTTAGCTCAGTTGGTAGAGCATTGGCGCGAATAGCCAAAGGTACTGGGTTCAAGTCCCAGCGCCGGAGGAATCTTTCTCCTATAATATTCTCATGTAGTGTCCAACAGAGACAATAATCTGTGGCTCATGAATGCTTATATATCTGTCTTGAATGTTAACTGTACAATAACAGTGGGAGCCCGGTCACAAAAATCACTACTTAGTGTGCCTCGCAGTACTGCATATGACATATCTTGTCTGTCTGTGAGGTAGACCATTAGGGCATTCAGTCATAGGAGAGTGGTTCCATCTGGCGCTGTGAATTGAGCTCCGGCTTAGCTCAGTTGGTAGAGCATTGGCGCGAATAGCCAAAGGTCCTGGGTTCAAGTCCCAGTGCCGGAGGAATTTTTCTCCTATAATATTCTCATGTAGTGTCCAACAGAGACAATAATCTGTGGCTCATGAATGCTTATATATCTGTCTTGAATGTTAACTGTACAATAACAGTGGGAGCCCGGTCACAAAAATCACTACTTAGTGTGCCTCACAGTACTGCATATGACATATCTTGTCTGTCTGTGAGGTAGACCATTAGGGCATTGAGTCATAGGAGAGTGGTTCCATCTGGCACTGTGAATTGAGCTCCGGCTTAGCTCAGTTGGTAGAGCATTGGCGCGAATAGCCAAAGGTCCTGGGTTCAAGTCCCAGTGCCGGAGGAATTTTTCTCCTATAATATTCTCATGTAGTGTCCAACAGAGACAATAATCTGTGGCTCATGAATGCTTATATATCTATCAGTTTACCTGATTTTATTAAGTGCCAGTATGGTACTTTATGAGATTGTGTGGTGGACGAAAAAATGTCTGTCCGTCTGTCCGTCTGTCCGTCTGTCCGTGTGTCTGTACGCAGCATAACTCAAATACGCTTTTTCGGATTTTCATGAAACTTGGAAAACACATTTATAATGCCCATGGGAAGAACCCTATTCATATTGAACCAAATCGGTTCACCGGTACCGGAGTAATGCCCAATTTAATGTCTATTTTAATAGATTATATTAGAAAGGCGCCATAGCTCAAATACGCTGTATCGGATTGCCATGAAACTTGGTATACCCATTTATGTCGCCCATGAAAAGTGCCCTATTGAATTTGAACCTAATCTGTTGACCGGTACCGGAGTAAAACCCAATTTAGTGTATATTTTAAAGGCGCAATAACTCAAATACGCTTTATCGGACTTTTATGAAGCTTCGTATACGCATTTATAATATCCATGGAAAGACGTCTATTGATATTCGACAAAATCGGTTGGCCAGTACCGGAATAATGCCCAATTTAGTGCCTTTATGTTAATATATAAGAAGTCGCGATAACTCAGATATGCTTTATTGGATTTTCTTGAAACTTTGTATACCCATTTATAATGTACATGGGAAGACGTCTACTGATATTGGACCAAATCGGTAGACCGGTACCGTAGTAAAACCCAATTTAGTGTCTATTTTAAAGACGCAGTAACTCAAATACGCTTTACCGGATTTTTATGAAACTTGGTATACACATTTATAATGTCCATGGGAAGACGTCTATTGATATTGGATAAAACCGGTTGACCTGTTTCGGAGTTATGCTCAATTTAGTGCCTATTTTATGGTAATATACGTATTCGAAAGAATTTATGAAATGTACATCAGTTAACATGACAACATAGTCAATTGTTTTACTGTGATCTTATAAGGCTTTGGCAATTAAAATACAGTTAGCTGTGACAACACTATTGCTTTAAATGCGCTTATCCAACTAGACCGTTAAACTGACCCAGGTGGCTGAGATTGTAACGTCTTGGCCTGATATTCTGGAGTTCCATGGTTCAAATCCCGAAACCGGCCAATTTGACTTTTTTTGTTGTTGTATTCTGCATATCATAACTGATTAAACAAAAACATACTGGGACTTTGTTACATCAGTTTAATTGATTTTATTTTATTTTATAGGCGTACATCGATACAGCAATCCTTGTAGTGAATACACGTTTGACATAACTGAAAAATATTTATTTTTTCTTAATTATAAGGGAAAAGATTAAACGAAGTAAAATATGCTTGATCGCTTTCAATGAACCGCCATTTTAAAAATTAGGAGACGTTCCAGGATGATAAGAGGACTAAATCCTCGAATTTAAACCTAAAATAATGGCACATGAAATCCTAAATTTGCTGGGCTATTAATAGACCTCTCCATAAGTGTCGTTTTTATCACTCATCTCTTCTTAAGCTTCTTCTTCGAGCACCTGAGCTTCTTCTTTCGGCAATTGGATTCAGGCCTTCGGGAGATGGAACTCTCCCTTCGGCAGCAGGATTTACGCATCCCAAGCTAAGCCTTTTCCTTCGAAAGCTGGATTCACGCCTTCCAGAGTTAGGTCTCTTCCTCCGACAGCTAAAAATACGATTTCCAGAGCTAGACCTCTTCGTTCAATAGGTGGATTTACGCCTTCGATTATTTTGGCAGCAGTATTTACGCATCCCAAGCTAGGTCTTTTCCTTCGATAGCTGGATTCACGCCTTCAGAGTTAGGTCTCTTCCTTCTACAGCTGGTCATACGATTTCCAGAGCTAGACCTCTTCGTTCAATAGGTGGATTTACGCCTTCGATGCCTTTGACAGCAAGATTTACGCCTCCCAAGCTAGGCCTTTTCCTTTGACAGCTGGATTCACGCCTTCCATAGTTAGGTCACTTCCTCCGCATACGATTTCCAGAGCGAGACCTCTTCGTTCAATAGGTGGATTTACGCCTTTGATGCCTTTGGCAGCAGGATTAACGCATCCCAAGCTAGGCCTTGTCATTCTACAGCTGGATTCACGCCTTCCAGAGTTAGGTCTCTTCCTCCGACAGCTAGATATACGATTTCCAGAGCTAGACCTTTTCGTTCAATAGGTGGATTTAAAACCTTCGATGCCATTGGCAGAAGGATTTACGCATGCCAAGCTAGGCCTTTTCCTTCGACAGCTGGATTCACGCCTTCCAGAGTTAGGTCTCTTCCTCCGAGAGCTAGACATACCATTTCCAGAGCTAGACCTCTTCGTTCAATAGGTGGATTTACGCCTTCGATGCCCTTGGCAGCAGGATTTACGCATCCCAAGCTAGGTCTTTTCCTTCGATAGCTGGATTCACGCCTTCCAGAGTTAGGTCTCTTCCTCCGAAAGGTAGATATATGATTTCCAGAGCTAGACCTTTTCGTTCAATAGGTGGATTTAAGCTTTCGAAGCCATTGGCAGCAGGATTTACGCATGCCAAGCTAGGCATTTTCCTTCGACAGCTGGATTCACGCCTTCCAGAGTTAGGTATCTTCCTCCGCATACGATTTCCAGAGCTACACCTCTTCCTTCAATAGGTGGATTTACGCCTTCGATGCCATTGGCATCGGGATGTACGCATCCCAAGCATGGCCTTTTCCTTCGACAGTTGGATTCACACCTTACAGAGTTAGGTCTCTTCCTCCGACAGCTAGACATACGATTTCCAGAGCTAGACCTCTTCGTTTCAATAAGTGGATTTACGCTTACGATGCCTTTGGCAGCAGGATTGAAATATCCCACCCTAGGCCTTTTCCTTCGACAGCTTTATTCAAGCCTTGAAAGTTAGATCTCTACAGCTGGTCATACGATTTCCAGAGCTAGACCTCTTCGATGCTTACGATGCCTTTGGCAGCAGGATTGAAATATCCCACCCTAGGCCTTTTCCTTCGACAGCTTTATTCAAGCCTTGAAAGTTAGATCTCTACAGCTGGTCATACGATTTCCAGAGCTAGACCTCTTCGTTCAATAGGTGCATTTACGCCTTCGATGCCTTTGGCAGCAGGATTTACGCTTCCCAAGCTAGGCCTTTTCCTTCGACAGCTGGATTCACGACTTCCAGAGTTAGGTCGCTTCCTCCGCATACGATTTCCAGAGCTAGACCTCTTCGTTCAATAGGTTGATTTACGCCTTCGATGCCTTTGGCAATAGGATTTACGCATCCCAAGCTAGGCCTTTTTCTTCAACAGCTGTATTCACGGCTTCTGAGTTAGGTTTCTTCCTTATACATCTGGTCATACGATTTCCAGAGCTAGACTTCTTCGTTCAATAGGTCGATTTATGCCTTCGATGCCTTTGGCAGAAGGATTTAAATATCCCAAGGTAGGGCTTTTCCTTCGATAGCTGGATTCTCACCTTCCAGAGTTAGGTCTCTTCCTCCGACAGCTAGACATACGATTTCCAGAGCTAGACCTCTTCGTTCAATAGGTGGATTTACGCCTTCGATGCCTTTGGCAGCAGGATTTACGCGTCCCAAGCTAGGCCTTTTCCTTCTTCAGCTGGATTCACGCCTTCCAGAGTTAGGTCTCTTCCTCCGACAGCTAGATATACGACTTCCAGAGCTAGACCTTTTCGTTCAATAGGAGGATTTAAGCTTTCGAAGCTATTGGCAGCAGGATTTACGCATGCCAAGCTAGGCATTTTCCTTCGACAGCTGGATTCACGCCTTCCAGAGTTAGGTCTCTTCCTCCGCATACGATTTCCGGAGGTAGACCTCTTCCTTCAATAGGTGGATTTACGCCTTCGATACCATTGGCAGCGGGATTTACGCATCCCAAGCATGGCCTTTTCCTTCGACAGTTGGATTCACACCTTACAGAGTTAGGTCTCTTCCTCCGACAGCTAGACATACGATTTCCAGAGCTAGACCTCTTCGTTTCAATAGGTGAATTTACACTTACGATGCCTTTGGCAGCAGGATTTTAATATCCCACGCTAGGCCTTTTCCTTCAACAGCTTTATTCACGCCTTCAAATTTAGGTCTTTAGAGCTGGTCATACGATTTCCAGAGCTAGACCTCTTCGTTCAATAGGTGGATTTACGCCTTCGATGCATTTGGCAGCAGGATTTACGCTTCCCAAGCTAGGCCTTTTCCTTCGACAGCTGGATTCACGCCTTCCAGAGTTAGGTCACTTCCTCCGCATACGATTTCCAGAGCTAGACCTCTTCGTTCAATAGGTTGATTTACGACTTCGATTCCTTTGGAAGCAGGATTAACGCATCTCAAGCTAGGCCTTTTCCTTCGACAGCTGGATTCACTCCTTCCACAGTTAGGTCTCTTCCTCCGACAGCTAGAGATACGATTTCAAGAGCTAGACCTTTTCGTCCAATAGGTGGATTTAAGCGTTCGATGCCATTGGCAGCAGGATTTACGCATGCCAAGCTAGGCCTTTTTCTTCGACAGCTGGATTCACGCCTTCCAGAGTTAGGTCTCTTCCTCCGCATACGATTTCCAGAGCTAGACCTTTTCCTTCAATAGGTGGATTTACGCATCCCAAGCATGGCCTACTTCGACAGCTGGATTTACGCCTTCCAGTGTAAGGTCTCTTCCTTCTCCAGCTGGACATCTTCGTTTAATAGGTGGATTTACGCCTCTGATGCCTTTGGCTGCAGGATTTACGCATCCCAAGCTAGGCCTTTTCCTTCGGCAGCTGGATTCACGCCTTCCAGAGTTAGATCTCTTCCTCCAACAGCTAGACATACGATTTCCAAAGCTAGAACTCTTCGTTTCAATAGGTGGATTTACGCCTTCGATGCCTTTGGCAGAAGGATTTAAACATCCCAAGCTATAGCTTTTCCTTCGACAGCGGGATTCAGGCCTTCAGAGTTATGTCTATTCCTTCTACAGCTGGTCATGCGATTTCCAGAGCTAGACCTCTTCGTTCACTATTTGGATTTACGCTTTCGATGCCTTTGGCAGCAGGATTTACGCATCCCAAGCTAGGCCTTTTCCTTCGATAGCTGGATTCTCACCTTCCAGAGTTAGGTCTCTTCCTCCGACAGCTAGACATACGATTTCCTGAGCTAGACCTCTTCGTTTCAATAGGTGGATTTATGCTTACGATGCCTTTGGCAGCAGGATTTAAATACCCCACGCTAGGCCTTTTCCTTCGACAGCTTCATTGACGCCTTCAAAGTTAGATCTCTACACCTGTTCATACGATTTCCAGAGCCAGACCTCTTCGTTCAATAGGTGGATTTATGCCTTTGATGTCTTTTGCAGCAGGACTTAAACATCCCAAGCTAGGCCTTTTCCTTCGATAGCTGGATTCTCACCTTCCAAGTTAGGTCTCTTCCTTCGACAGCTGGTCATACGATTTCCAGAGCAAGATCTCATCGTTCAATAGGTAGATTTACGCCTTCGATGCCTTTGGCAGCAGGATTTACGCATCCCAAGCTAGGCCTTTTCCTTCGACAGCAGGATTCACGCCTTCAGAGTTAGGTCTCTTCCTTCTACAGCTGGTCAAACGATTTCCAGAGCTAGACCTCTTCGTTCAATAGGTGGATTTATGCCTTCGATGCCTTTGGCAGAAATATTTAAATATCCCAAGCTAGGCCTTTTCCTTCTACAGCTGGATTCACACCTTTAGAGTTAGGTCTCTTCCTTCTACAACTGGTCATAAGTTTTCCAGAGCTAGAACTCTTCGTTCAATAGGTGGATTTACGCCTTCGATGCCATTGGCAGCGGGATTTACGCATCCCAAGCGTGGCCTTTTCCTTCGACAGTTGGATTCACACCTTACAGAGTTAGGTCTCTTCCTCCGACAGCTAGACATACGATTTCCAGAGCTAGACCTCTTCGTTTCAATAAGTGGATTTACGCTTACTATGCCTTTGGCAGCAGGATTGAAATATCCCACCCTAGGCCTTTTCCTTCGACAGCTTTATTCACGCCTTCAAAGTTAGGTCTCTACAGCTGGTCATACGATTTCCAGAGCTAGACCTCTTCGTTCAATAGGTGCATTTACGCCTTCGATGCCTTTGGCAGCAGGATTTACGCTTCCCAAG